>LR990505.1:4515381-5818596 GCA_905147785.2 Thyatira batis | reverse complement strand
GCCATTAAAAAAAATGCTATTGTAAGCGTTCTACTGTCAAACGTTTTGCACCTGCAGCCTGAGGATTATCTGTTCGATGAAATCTCTCGAGCCCCTACATTAACGGATTTAGGAATTCGAGACTGTCGCGTTAGTTGTGATAATTGAAAAATCTGACAAATAAACATTTCAAAGAAACTTTGAAGAATACATTTTTGTAAATAATTAAATTTTTGAACTTTGATTAATAAATTTAATCGCATTGAAAATTTGATTAAATATGGAGGTATTTTAAAAATAAGTAAATAAATAAACGAAGTGTCTAGTCGTCCGCTAAGCGGACGAATAGACGAGGAGACTAGTCGTCCGCTAGGCGGACGAATAGACAATCCTTACCGAAGTGACTAGTCGTCCGCTAGGCGGATGACTAGCAACACCCATAAATAAAAATGGAAGTGTCGCAATACGCAAAACTTGAGAATGGCTGGACCTTTATCTACCAATTTTAAATATTAAAATGTTTGTAATGGTCCAATTAAGGTTCTTAAAACATTACCTATAGTAGAACTACGTCATTGAAACCGCAAGGCGGAAGCTTGTCAATTAATAAAAAGTCGAACATAATTACAATAGTATAAGGGAAAAACACGAGGTAAACCCTAATATAATAACCCTATAAAATAAATTGACAAAGTCGTAAGATACAGCTGACAACGGGTATTATTCGAATGAATAAAGCAATGCATATTCTTTATTAATACATATATATCTATTATATACAAACCTACCTACTGAAAATACAGAAAATGATTTGCTTTTGTAGCCACTTGTATATAATGTTATGTTCGTGCGCATATGCGGCCAATTTGTCACGCTAAATATGCACAATCTTCATCGGAATAATATCTGTAGGTCCATTGAATAATTAATCGTAATGGATTTAAAATAAGTCTCATTTTACAGAAACAAAGATGACGACTGCTAGAAAATATACGTGTTGCGGTGTGAACCTACGGATACAATGTTTTATCATTGGCTATCTCAATTTGGTAAGAATATTTTAATTTTTAAGTTATTGGCTCTCCGCGGCTTTACCCGCATTCTCTTACTTCATTTTGCCTATGTTGTAATCGAGACTATAAACTGTACTAGAAATTTCATCCAAACCGTTTTGCGTGAAAGCCTAACAAACATCCATTCATATACCCATTCTTACAAATATTCCATTTTAATCATACTTCTATATATTAGAAGTCCATTTCAATTAAGTGGTCACATTAGCAAAATGTTGTTAGATTTTTAAGATTTATCATTATTAGATTGCCAATATAAAGTACCTAGATTTTAAACTTAGAAAGCATTTAGCCTCCTCTATGAATTAACTATTATAATTACACCTAATAATTTTACCCCTACTATTTAAACCCTGGCGCACAAATGTCTAAGGAACCAAGCTTCATTGACACGTCTAAGGTTTTCTTAAGTGTCGATGACAGAATGTTACATGATCGCAGAATCCTGAGAAACGCTAACTATAATGGTATGTTGATGTTTCAGGTGGCCAGCGTTATCGACATCGCGTGTCATGTGATGACGGTCGCCATTGTCACAAACGGATTCCAATGTGACATAAACAATGAGAGCGTGAGTATTTTTTTATTGTTTTCTAAACTACCTATTGTTTTAAATACCTATTCTGGTTTGCCTTTGAATACAATCTGGTTCGGTAGAGTAAGCCTAGGAGGGCGTTTCAGTAAGCCTTCCAACTTCTAAATAGGATTCTTACAGCAGATTTTGTTTTGGATGTGGGTACCTATTTCAATCGGTAGTGCTATTATATACTTTGGTTAAGGGTTAGAAAGGCGATGAAATGACCTATCATTTCATGACTTATGAGGTCTTAGTTTGACCTGTCATGGCTTAAGACTCTAGCAAATGCTAATATTCTTCCTGCGAATAATTCAATGCTTTATTTAAAACAGTTAACCTACAATTTTGTTATCATTATCCTTTCTAAAAACATGAAACAAATATTTCTGTAAACCGAATGCGATACGCATGTACCAACGTGACTAATTATTATAAACAGAAATGAGGAAAATTATTTTGGTAAATATCTAGTATCGAAGATAAATGTTTGTCTTAAAATAGATTTACCTAATGAGTCATTGTTGTTGTTAAAATTTTGTAGTTGTCCTGATAATACGATTTAGCAAATACAATTAGAGGTCTGTAAAAAAATCTAAACAACAATATGTCCGGTTCAAACTGATTATTCAAGAAATAGCAATGTTTTTGTTGTAGAAACACGATCGTTTCCAATGTTGATACTGTACCACAGCGTATAGATAAAGAAAACAAACTACAAAATAAACTTACTAGTATACGTAGCCTATACTCCAACTCAGACGCGCTTCGCTAGCTATAAAATCAGTTTGCGAAATGAGTCACTGCACAGAACCGTCTTATCAGTAGATAGGTAATTATGTTTACCTAGAAATGCACTATGCTCATTGTATTTCGTCTTATTTACATTTGAATCGCTTATATTTGTGTGTGTCTAATAAATAATAATTGGTATTATTTGGTCTGCCTAGCACTATTGTCAATATCATGCAATCGTTATGCAAGATGGATGAAGCCGATTTTTGTATTGCAGTATCCAAATAAAGCGGAACTTGTACTTTCGCTACCATTTTCCTTATTTTTTTATACCACTAAGGTGGCAAACAAGCATACTCATTTATTTATTTTTAATTTAAGACGTATTTATTAACTAGGACATATCATTTTTTAATTTAGAATATTCTACCAACATACTCACAATAAAAAAAGCCGTGAGTTGTCCAGTTAAAATTAGACATAGCCATTGCCTTAATGGGTTTTTCGGTAAAAATAGAGGTAGGAAAATCGATGCAATGCATCGTGTTCATAAGTAGGCACCGAAATGGCTGTTCTCTCGTCAGTCCAAGCCGCAGACCGCACCGTACATGCCAGACACCGATGTTTATCTATTGTGTGTTGGGACAACTAGCCAAGCACAATCGGACATCATTAGCTTCCGAAAACGTGCATGGAAACTTTTTGCATAGGTTTTGGCGCTTGATTCTGATGCTGATTCTAAAATAATTTTAACACTAGCTTCTGACTTAAGAAGGCTTTAAACATGAACGTTTTTTACATAAAAATCTCAGTTGAACTTATTACAAATTACAATACATATTTTAAGACCTAAAATTGCCAAATCTGTCCACCCGTTCGCGAGTTTCCGCTTAGCAACATAGTTAGCTATTATTTTTATTTATATTTAAAATAAACTAATAGGTATGGTTGTTAGGGCGTTTAAATACGATAATGGCAAAAAAATACATATTATTTGCTTAATTTAATCGATGTTAAATTAATATGTTTGAGGAAATCCGTTAAGGTATTTGAATACATCATTTGTCTTCTTACCGATTAAGCTGTATTACATTTTAACTTATACAATATGTAGGTACCTATATTATATATTAAACATTGGGACATGAGTGAAACATTTTCCGGATGAAATACCTCCAAATTTAATGAAAATAAGTTAAAATTTAAATAAAAATCGTGAAAGTATTTATCCATCAAACTGAATCCCAATAACAAAGTTTAAAATATACCGAAACGTTTTAAATTTACAGTTAATCGTGTACAATATTTATGATGACTATTACGACAAAAATGTTTCATTGGCCGTGATATTATTGACAACATAAATAATAAATAAAAACATTAATAACATGTTGCGTTATTCGTGACAACATGCGATATTAACATAGCATATGTTTAATATTACAGATACTTCTGTGCCAACATTACTACATTTTAAATGGTTTTGAAAACAGGCAGGAGTTAGTACCTACCTCCTATACAGTTTCAATCTATATATTTTATTGTCTTATTTATCAAATTAAAATTACGAACAATTTCACATATTGTATATTGTACAACTCTTAATTATTCACAATTTCTCGTCAAGAATTGTGAACCAGTTTATGCCCTGCGGCTCCAATTTTAATCTCTAACGATTAGTTATATTTGAAAGGTACTAATATGTAAATTCAAAGAATCTTTATGACAAATTTTAAGCAGGTCCGTTTAGACAATACAATATGCTTGAGTAACTAACATCTGTATAAATAAACTCGCACAATATATTGAAATAACCTCCTTTTAGTACTGTCGGGTAAGAATACGATAACGTAGCAAAATCATTAACGATTTGACCTAACGTGTGTGTCATTTCCGGACATTTTCCTTATGCATATTTGTAAGTCTTTTTATGTATTAACTTACCGTTTCTTGTATTTCGATTGTATTTGATTCAGATGTCAAGTGTTTTCCTTATAGAAAATTAAAGTTTTACACCAAATATTTTGACTTAATGATATACGTTATTCAAACATGTTTTGTCAGAGATTTTCCTGCTTATTTAAAATTAAAGTCGCATTTATTTTAAATACCTATACTTAATAACTATTATGATTCTTTTTCTATTAGGATATCAGAAAATCTTCAAGGTTACATTAGAACAGACTTAAACCGTCCATCATATCCAAAGAATGTACCTAAAAAACTTCATTATAAATGGACCAAATACTCTAAGGCGCCTTAAATTTACGTAAAAACTAAAACCAACCAAACCTCAGTACTAATAAGGTTCCAACTTCCACAGCTAAGATCGATAAACGTACCATGGCTAGAACCGATCCTGTTGGTGCTGAACCTCGGGACCCACGGGTTCTACCCGTTCCCCCGCATCTTCAGGAACCAGTACAACGTCTACGTGGAGTATATGGTGGTGGCTGCTGAACCCAAGTGCTACCCTGGAATGCTGCATGTATACCTCGTGGATATCCTCAACTTCCTGATCAATGTTATATGGCTGAGGATCGTGGTCTCCTACGTGTCTGCTTTACATAAGGTTGGTAAAATATCTCTATACTTCTATACTAACATGTAAAGCTGAAAGAGTTTGTTTGCTTGAACGCGCTTATCTCAGGAACTAGAAAAATTATTTCAGTGTTAGATAGCCCATTTATCGAGGAAGGTAGATACGAAGGAAGTTTTGTATATGATCACGCTATAGCGAATAGGACCGGAGCGTCAAATAAAAAATGTTGCAATAACGGGCAAGTGACGCGTACATAATTGCGCGGGTCATAGTTTGATACATATAAATTCAAGGTAATCCTAAGTTATTTTTTAACAAAAAATATCTTGCTATGGGACTTGAGATTTTAATTGATTTTTAGTAGGTACCTAGTGTGGATTGAAAACTCATTTACCCTCGATATGTCCTGTATATTGATATCTATCAAAAGGTTTTTTTATGGTTCCCAAAAAATTGTAGTATATATTGCTTTTCCATTATCAAAAGTTAACAGGAAAATTACTCATGCAATATGCACTAAGCATTACATATTTCAGAGAACTATGCTTTTTTTCAAGGAATTGAACGTTTTACGCTTCAATATATTGCGCCTCAATAATCCGGATGAAAACTTATGAATATTAGTAATCATTTTCTGTACTTTAAAAGTCGTCTATTCATGTAATGTAATGGTGAAGAATACGTATTGAAATCGCATTTATTTTGACATTACCAAACATCTTTCTCATTATTTACGACTAGCTTCCGCCACGCGGTTTCACCCGCGTAGTTTCAGTTTCCAAAGAAATACACGGATAATATATAGCCTATGATACTGTCAAATATCATAGCTTTCTATTGGTGAAAGAATTATTCAGATCGGTCCTGTACTTTTGGGCCTACTATATAACACACAAAAAAAACATTCCTTTTTTTATATAGATACATAATACATACTTTATTGTTACCCCACATATAAAACATAAAATTAACAGGAAAAAAAAATTATATAAGTGTGAATAGAGACGGGACTTATATTTTTATTAATTACAGAAAAACCCAGACCCGATGCGTATGTTCTTCACAATGTCGTTGATAAAGTTGATAATGCAAGTGATGTACTTCGGGTACCAGCCAGCCTTCCACGACGTGTTCACCGTCGAGGCATATTGGTTCCTCAAACTACTTGATATTAGTAAGTATTTATAATTAGCACCTAATATCAAAATCGCTTCTGACTATTATATCTATAGCATATAAACTAGAAACTATTTATTACATAAAATCTCGATCTTGAATATTAGAAAATAGTCAATAAAAAGTGTATTTTCAGTTTAAGTCAGTTGCAAACTTCCTAGGATTAATTGATATACCAGACTTTTTGAAATTCCGGCTAACCAAGTTTCATAGATAGTCAATGTACCTATAGTTAACAGATATTTTCATAAATTTAATATCTGTTGAATGTGTGCATAAAGGATTTAACCACATTACCTACACAACAAATATTTTAATATACACTTTTTTCTTTTCCAGTGATCTCAGTATTGTTCCTAATCATCATAAAGAAATATACTGACGCTCTCAAGTCAGAGAGAGCTACATCTACAACTGAGCAACCACCTTCATACATCGAGTGTCTCATCAACGGTGGACCAAGAATCTGCAAGAACGAAATTAAAGAGCCGATTAAAGAAGATATTGTCATCGCTGTTGAGGAAAAGAAACCTTCCGACGACAACAATAAGTCTTGAAACTCCTTGAACCCTTAGCGATTTTGATCGTTCTAATAATGGATGGATGAATTTGGTAAATGAAAAATTGTATGAGAAGATAAATGAATTTATTATTATAGAATTGGAATGAAATTTGGTTGCAAAAAAGATCTGATTTATTTATATGGCGGTCATGGTAGCTAAGAGTGTGATAGTTTTAATTAACATGTATCAGTATTCAAACTATTCCAATGTAATTAAATATACCTACTATTTAAATAGTTGTTTTTATTTTATTGTTCTCCTTAATAACATATACGAATAACTTCTCAGATACTTCTTTAAAGCTTTGCTGTTACTTTATTATATTTCTTTGATGGTGGCAAATGTAAATGTTCAAAAATAAGATGAAACATATATATATAAATATATTACTTTAACATACATATAATATTTGGTCTTTAGTGGTAAATTGTGACGTCATCTGAGCTGATTACCAAAGATCTTCAAAGGCATAACTCTTCATACTCTTTCTAAATAAAGAAAAAGACAAATTTACTTTTTGATACGCGATAATAATAAATATGGTAGGTATATATAACGTGCTGAAAGAAACAACAAAGCAATTCAATAAACCGATGATTAAACACCCACCTGAATTGTGTCGACTTTAGTGCAATAGGTAGGTAATATGAATAGTAAAACTCAACGTAAGCTAATCCTTAGCTGTTCTGCGAGCGCAGTTCATTTAATTTGTCGGTTTAGCAGAGTTGGCGTTGCATCCAAAGTTCGCTGTTGGAAAACGACCAATTTCTGAGTTTATTATAATACTTGAAAGCACATTATTTTATTTAGAAACACGTTATATTGTTTAGACTATGTATATCATTGTACAGGTATATTTAGCTAGATGATTAAGTCTTCGCATTCCCTACTTGTAGTAACAGCGATTTTGTCCTTTACACTATCTTTTTTGGTTGTACCGATTACCTACTATGTGGCTTATTTAGTAAAAAAATAAAGCATGTGTCAATGTTTTGTGGATATCGCGAGTGAACAAGTATGCGACAAGTAGGCATACATAAAATGAACCTTCACCTTACCCATTCTAACACCAAAAACATGTAAAAAGTTTGTCTTTACTTTTCGTACATCGAACTAAATAAAACTGACTTTTACAATACCTATGGCTTATTTAAAGCAGAAATTCCATCTCACATCTTATGATTGAAAATACCTTAACACTGAAAAGTATATTCTAATATTTCTAATTAGGTATAGTCTTCTATTGCTTGGTACCTTTTGGAGGTTTTCCAAAAGTTGCAGCGGCGCGGCGCCGGTGCGGCGGCGTGGTGATACATATGATCTTAGTGATAATATCCCCTTTATGCTCCCTTATTAATTTCTAACGTATTCCAACTACAGTATTCCAGCTGTGGATTTGGTGAGCTTATGTTTTGGACGCAGAATAATTGCTTCAAATTAATATAATGGAGGTAGATTTAGTTATGATTGTTTATAGTAACAACGTTGAGTGGGTATTGTATGGTTTCAGGTGTAATTTGATGTTGGAGTGTCTTTTTAGGGTTCTGTAGAACTTGAAATACATTGTTTGTCGTGTCTTTCTGTCGATACATGGAGAAACATTTTAATCACTAATTTCGTTTTTCTCAGCTTTTTTTTTTTTTTATGTTATGGACGACAAACGAGCAGGCGTATCGCCTGATGGTTACAAATGTACTGTCTACCTGCATTACATTATAGCTCATGTGATAATTATAATAATCTAAGCGTAGAGGTCCCTTAGCATCTTAAAACGGCAACAATGTTTCGAAAAGGTCGTCACATGAAAATTAAGAATATTTCTGAAGTCAAGACATTGTAGCAGTCCTCGTATCTGACGATATGAAATTAAACTGAACGGCCAGTTACAGTTGGCTGGAGGGTCGTTACAAAGTAATGTAAGTCCGCAACGTCCTTAACCGTGTGTTTACTTTGCGCTCCACGTACATCTGCGACTCCAAATGTCCTGACTTCACGAAAATGCTGCACTTTTAAATCCCCCACATAGAATTTTGCGGTCGCTCGGAATGCTGTTAAAACTTTGATTTTTCAATACTTTCCACGATATTTTTGCAGCTTTCGAAACTGTCTTCGGAACGAGTTTCCGGCTTCGTAAGGGCAGGAAAGGATTCGTGTTTATTAACGCGTCCGCAGTGCTAGCGGAAAAGGACATTTTTATATATTCAATATTATATACCTGTTTTCATATTTATAACTTTCGTAATTAAATACGCTTTTTGAATTATAACTTTAATATGTACTTAAGTCTCATTAAATCCCTGAAAATAGCGACGGTAGTAAAAGTTACATAATTCTAAACATCCTAAAAGCATTGACATCCAGAAGTTGGTAACACTTAAAATTCTAGACACATAATCCGAATCATTGAACACGCGAATGAGAATGGCCAGCAATTAAAGGCAATTACAGAAAATATCCTAAATTTTTATTTGATGCTTGAAATCTGTGAGGGCGCGTCGCAAGTTGGAAAGTATTTTAACTGAAATTCTTATTCCGGTTGCGCGACGGAGGTCATTTATAACTGGTCTGGACACTAGATCGCATCGTTATGATAGCAGTCGAGAATCTTATAAGCTTTGAGACAAATTATTTTTTGTACAATATTTTTTATTATTTAACCGTGCTTAATTTTTAAACTTCAGGGGTTATGTTTTGTTATGTATTTGGGATATTGAAATAAATCAAGATGCGATTCAGCTATATCATGAAATTTAATACTTAGAGATTTTATCTTTGGAACGAGGGTGTAGCTGCAGGGAGCCACTAGTCTATACTAATATTATAAAGAGGAAAGATTTGTTTGTTTGTTTGTTTGTTTGTTTGTAATGAATAGGCTCCGAAACTACTGGACCGATTTCAAAAATTCTTTCACCTTTGGAAAGCTACATTATCTCCGAGTAACATAGGCTATATTTTATCCCTGTATTCCCACGGGAACGGGAACTACGCGGGTAAAACCGCGGGGAGGCAGCTAGTTAGTAATAAACAAATACTTTGAAACGAGTTTCACATAACACTAAGCTCATATATCCTAAAAGCTAAACCTTGTTCACAAATAAAGTAAACCAGTAATTTTACGAAGTGCCATCCAAAATTGACCGTAGTTCACTTTGAGTACGTCACTTTGTCAGGGCGAAGTTATATTTGTGCCCATTAATCTGCAAGCCGGCCAGGTTGCAAAGTACCCCAGCACCTATTTGATTACTAGCGCAGAACCGGCATCCAGCTTTGTGCGGCTTTTAATTGCTTGTATGGATTAGGAATGTATCTCCGACACTGTTCTAAGAGAAATTATTAGATTTCAATGCGCTTTCTATGTCTTTATATATAGGGTTATTTTATATACTTACGTTTTGGGTTGAATTTCGTTCGAATGATTTTAATTTATTATAAAATTGCATAATATGCTTGAAAAATCACTTGAAAGCTATGGTCACTGAAGCCACTTCCGTCGGAAGTAGCCACATAGAAGATCGTTTAATATTCCTACATTAAGTAACTAACTAATATTATTAATGCGAATGTGAATTGGTTTGTTTATTTATATGCTTCGCTTTCACCCTTTAACCACTAAACTGATATACATTTTCAGGGAGTATCCTAATATAAGTCGCGTATAATTTAACCCGTATTTTTCGAGAACTGGAACTAAGCGTGTGAAACCGTGGGGCGGAAGTATAACATACATTGTATAGAGAATACCCAAAAGTAAATGCCATTTTATCATCGCTTACAATATTATTGAAGCACTCATAATATCGGACACGAGTATAAGTGACACTTACCACTAAGTACCAAAACACTAGAAGTCGTAATGGAAAACAGCACTTGAGAGAAGTAATTTTTTTTCCCAAAAATATACGAGTTCAAAGGAAGCAGACATCCTGAACCCATGTCACGTATGTTCTTATTTCTTATAATATAAAATGTCCACTCATTTTCAAACTAGCACACGTATGATGTGATTTAGAAAGCTACTTGAGTCTAGACTGGAATCTAGATGGAATCACATGATTTAATACAATTAAGTGTGCACTTATTCGCGTGCTTTAATTAAGTATGCTGACGTGGGGCACAGATTAAACGAAACTTTGCAGATGCGACACAGCTTTATTGCATCATGTAGGATGTAAAAATAAAACTAACAACGTGAATTTTTGATTATGTAACCTGTAATCGTGTTATTTTTAAGTACAGTCATAAAATTTGCACATAACATATATAAATATTGCCAAAACATAAACAGATATATGACACCTAAACTGTGTTATTATATATACCTATGTGAGATTATTTTGATTTTTATTCACGACGTTAACATGATATTCTATCATTGTTATAAATCACTCTTATTTCCAACAAGAACCATCATTCCATCAAAGCGTCCAATAAAGTTAGGTTGGTATATTGAAGAGGTGACCCACTTCTGAAAATCAAAATATTCTTTGTCAAAATGCAAATTAGCCCTGTATGAAGGCGACGGGGCACAATGCAACCGGCAACGTCGCCGACTAATGGTGGCATTTCTTCCCATTACACCTGCACTAAATGTGGGGCTTTTTAAATTCAGTCGGGTTATACCTACTTATCTCGCTGATTCCCTCTGCTGCAATCGTCGCATCTTAATAGAAGTAACTTAACTTGATTATATTGTTCCTTGTTAAGTTTCAAGTTGTCACTGCAATAAAACCGCTATTATTTTAGTGTCAAATAGTTTTTAAAAGTGAATGGTATGTGATACTTCTTCGGTTAGTATTTAGCTGTCTAAAATGCTTATGAGTTAAGATACATTATAATATAGTTCAAAATATTAAGTCTTTTTAAAAAAATAAGTCTTACTTTTATTATAATAAACTTTGTAGGAGCACATTATATATACACAAAAATTAAATTGAAGTCTAAGAATCTGACACTTAAAGGAGGCAAAGCCTGCAAACTAAGGTTCAGCTGTTTCCCTAAATAGATATTGTCGGTTAGTATGTAATACATTCCCTACAATAATTGATATACTCATTCCAAATGTACATCTATACCAAAGTTGTGTGTTGACATACCTAAAATATACTGTCTTAATTTATTTCCAATTACGTGCAAACCTACATCAAAACCAATAAACTAATAAATTCTCTATTAATAATACCAATAAACGCAATAAACAATCGTAGAAACAGATAAAATCCACGGTTAGTCCCCAATTACACATGTCCATGGGCGTTTTAACCCGACACCGCGGCCGGTAATACCCGAAAACAGGTAACCAAAAAGGGTCTAGTGTACCCATTTGAAAATTTCCACAAACCGTTAAGTAATTCCAACTTCGTAACCCAACAGTTTGACTTACAACTTGCCGCGTATAAGCGTCAGTTAAGTTAGAGTGGGTAACCGCATCGGACTAAATGAAAACTGGGGCGCCCCGTATTGTGTACCCCATTATTGTTTCACACGGCAACTTAAAATCTCATTATGGACGGGTGACGATGTGTATGTTGTGGAGGAATATTATATGAACTAGTTTCCATCACGCGGTTCCACCCGCTTTCCCTGCGATCCGTATGTGCAAAAAGATATTTTAACTCTGTGCCAAATGTCTAAGTACCATTTATCACTTTTTGTGAGAGAGTTAAAAACAATTTATACATCCAACAGACTTTAATATTGTTAGGATTATTTTCTATAAGTATGTTAAAATGATATTCAGATAAGAGAATTTCCCCACTAAAAAAGAAAAAAAAGGTACCTATTAATGGAATAGATACAATGGTATGGATAGAACAAAAATACATATCCTAGGTACTTAAACAAATCTTCACCCTGATTGGGAATCAAAGCTAAGACCGTCGCCGTGAAAGTCAGGGTGGATAATCACCTCGCCATTTGTCCCGTGCAAACAAACAAAAGCTACCTATATAATATCTAACTCCAACGAAAGAAGTAGAAACAACCTACAATAAGGAAGTCGAATCGATCAGTTAAGAACAACAAGAGTATCAAAAATAATTACATCTAGCTTAAAACTAATTTCTAGACTTCTAGCGCAAACAAAGACCTGCCAGTGGCTCAGCACGAACTTGCTCATTTTTCACCCTCAACTCTTGAAGTTTAATATCACCGCTGTAGGGCGCCATGTGTTATTAATGGACACTAGGAAAGTGTGATAGAAAAGTTTACCTCAACATTATATTGATAGACTTCTAGATCTAGGTATATGGCTATCACTCTATCATATAAGGTCCACTTAGTCTAGGATTAGATTGGTAAACAATGTCCTTGGATATTTATATGTTTGCGTATAATATTTGTAACCACGGCGGCTTAGTGGCGAAGCCTACCAACTACTTTCAAGAGTTAAAATGAAGATTCGGAGTTGGGCAGGGTTTTAATCGGGAGCATAAATTAGGTACATAGGTAGTAAATAGTCTCTTAAACTGTATAATAGATTGTTATTTTTTCCCTACTATTAATGCGAGTACTAAACTATGGAGGTAGAAAAAGCATTTCGACTCATTGCACAGCAACTTCGCGTTTCAAGATGGTTTCAAATCAAGTATTGAACGTCATAATAACGGAAAGATATTAAAAATGACACCACAAATATTGTGAATCGAGCAGAATAACCGCGTACCTACAATCGGGGAGCAATCTGTGCGATGATTAAAGAGTCCGTACCAACCTGAGCACTTCAATTATTGAAGGTACGGCCACAATGGCCCTGTAAAAAGATATCCGCAGATAGCTCACCATCCTAGGATATCTGAGCCGGCATTGAACAAACTATTACTTACGTTCTCCTGTTCACTTTTAAAAGAAAGGAATTTCATTTTGTTCCAGCTTCTCCATTAATTAAACGCTTCTGAAACGTGACTTCGTTGTCGTGGTTTTATTCATTTTCTTCATGAAAACATATTTCCTTGAAAGTATTACTTTTTAAAAGCCAGCGGTAGTGTTTGCGTCAGTTAACTCTTAAGCTTTTATGTGGTGATTCTGTTGGAAAAATAACTCTTCATGTGTTGCTATAATCGTGTTCATAAACCGTAAAATTGGGACTTGCATGCAAGCAGGTTGAGAATATTGAGTGAACTTTAGGGTTTTATAATGTGGAAACAACTAAACGTCATCCTTCACTGATTTGAAAATTATCAAAGTTGTTGAATTATGGATAATTATTTATACCTATATTTTTTGCATAGGTATTCGTTTATTTTAATAATAAAATCAAAGAAATTGTTCACTTATGTATTTAGAAATGAATACCTACTTATAGAACATAATTAAAACAAAAGGAGAGTCCAATAATATTTTCGTACCTACTCAATTGAAAACTTAATATTTATGTATAAGTGTATGTGCTCATGGATATATTCGCAGTCATGCATGATTTCACTAATTTAATTTATCTTGAAAATATTACAGAGCCTAGGGCGTGATATAAAAACATAAAATATTTTATTGAATCTTTTCAATACACACTCGATACGCAACGCATACAAATTTTACTGAAATGGCTTATTTATATTAAAAAGATATTGAAATTTAATTTTATATACCTTTAATCGTTCTTTGCATCACGTGTACCTTTAAAAACATATAACAATCAGTCTTAAAAAAATGTATTGACTATTACTGAAAATACAAATTTTAAATCTATACTAATATTATAAAGAGGAAAGATTTGTTTGTTTGTTTGTTTGTTTGTTTGTTTGTTTGTTTGTAATGAATAGGCTCCGAAACTACTGGACCGATTTCAAAAATTCTTTCACCTTTGGAAAGCTACATTATCCCCGAGTAACATAGGCTATATTTTATCCCTGTATTCCCACGGGAACGGGAACTACGCGGGTAAAACCGCGGGGAGGCAGCTAGTCATAAATAAAACATTATTTCATGAGCAAGAGAGTCAACAATTTACTGATCCAATATCTAAATGATATCAATAGAATACGTAGATCTCAAAGTATCAAGAATATGAATATGAGCACGCAACACGCCAACAATACTAGTTCAAGAGCCTTATTTCACGCCACCCGAATAATTTAGACGTATTGGAAAGAATGCCCTTCAATGATATTGAATAAAATAAAAGATATCTTGAAGGCTCGCAACGGTAACATGGCATTTCGTAGGACAATTTCATCTTAAGGATACCTATACCCAACTGTGTTATGTAAATTTGGAATAAAAAAAATTGCTTGGTACAATATTGAGACGTGAAACAGCAGGTGCCCTCAGACCCTGGGAGATCAACAGTTACGGTTGAGTTAAGTAGCGTCTGCAGTGGCATGATAATTTTGACTAAATGAAATTTGGAATAGCATCCAGAATTTCTAGTTTTAAAAACAAACTTTTATTACTTAATCCATAGGGTTGATTAGTATGAAAAAGGTCGGAGGTTAAATTAATCCGGTGTGTAAAATCGATTGGTTAGTGTCTGATTATAGCATATATAGTACCTATCTATTTATTGTAGGGCCGGCTCTTCTCAGCAAAAGCAGCCTTCCGAACCGAGCATTAGAGTCGACGTTTTATAAGTTCCTGTGAAGGCCTATTAGAATGAATAAATATTTCATTTCATTTATTACAATAGTTATGTAGAAATATATAAACAAATCTATTTGAATGTCTATGAGAATGGACAAAAATATTGATATTCGTGATACCAATATTATTTTAAATATCCTCACCACGCGGCCACTACGGTGGACTTCACATGCCTTTGAGTGTGACATCTCAGCCGTGGAGTATTCACAATGTATTCCTTCACCTAAAGCTTTTGGTAAATCTATACGAAAGTAACATATAGGTACCTACATATATAACGTGGAGATTATCTGCACAATCATGGTTGTGAGTCAGTGCATTTACCACTAAGCGTTTCAAAATCTTATAATTTTAGGCGTCTATGTTTATATACTGCGCTAGAGAAAAGTAGGTACATATATACAACTAGCTACTACTACTAGCTGTCTACGCGTGGTTTCACCAGCATAGTTCCCGTACCGTGGGAATACAGGGATAAAATGTAGCCTGATAATGTAGCTTTCAAATGGTGAAATTATTTTTGAAATCAGCGCAGTAGTTTTTAAGTTTATTCATTACAGATTTTGTGTTACACACACAAAAATACAAATTATTCCTCTTTATAGTAGGTATACTCGTAAGTATAGTCCTGTAATAAGTAGGTACATATTTCTCATCAGTGTGCAGTAAAGATATGTGTAATACAATCGAGAACCCACAGTATATCATTTGAGTACGTAACTCTGTTCTCCGTAGATATCGTAGAACCAATAAAATTTATTGATTCTATTCTTCAATAAGTAAGCTTATTTGAAGTTGGCTTTTACATTTAAATTGAATGTTTTTTGTTATTACAGCAGTCTACGTTTGGATTCGTGTTCAAATGAAAGTTTTATCAATTAATTTACCACATTCAAATGTCTGCGTTGTCTCAACCTACGAGCTTTTAACGAATAAATATAACTTTAACATCTTCAAGCCAATTGATAACTGTTCAAATATCTTCATTTAAAAACTAGCGGCTCCCCGTGGTTTCACCCGCTATCCCGGGGATCTACAATTTTCCCGAGATAAAAAGTATCCTATGTTCAAAGCTACCTCCCCAACAATTTTCAGACAAATCATTTCAGGCGTTCTTGAGTTATAAATAGTGTAACTAACACGACTTCCTTTTATATATATAGATGACCAAAAATACCAACAAGATATGTATAAAAATTCATTAAACCTGATGATTATGCACCGGTCAGTTGCCCATCACAAAAGCGTGTCACCACAAAGCAGCTTCCTTTGGAGAGTCTAATCAAGTTCATCGGCGGTTCGTCTTTGAAGTGACATGGCCTGAAAGCTGAATTACAGGCTCTATTAAGTTCCGTAGCCTATCTGACTGACGCACATTGTCTTTGGTATATGGGAGTTTGATTACCAACCTTGTCTAACTCCGTTACGGAGATGCTATCCTCACTTACCTTGCCTCTGTTTTTCAATGACACTGATACATCTGAGGTAATGCGGTAATTTTAAGTATAGGTATCAAATCAAATCATAAGGACATTCAATTAAAAAATAATACCTACATACATAGCTTAATAATTATTTAAAACCTTCCTTTTAATGGAATACCTGTGATAGGAGGTTTCGCTCTTCCGTAGGTAACAAAAAGTAGTATGTACCTACGTATAATCTAATTGGGTTGGACCTTATAATATTATAGAAAATGATAAAAATTGGACTAAGAAGGTAAGTGTTAATCTTCATTTAAAATCTGAGGTATGGTTTGTTTGTGACGGATTAAGGATCTTAGTAGATGTCCCATGTATACAACTACTACCAAATCGATTTACATACTACCTAAATGTTGAAGATCAAATCATGATTTGATTTATTAACTTAAGACTAAAACCTGGATAAAAGATCGTGATATGCAATGATAAAAGATATATAAAACTTATACAATATTATACATACCTTTAGGAAACGAACATATTTCGTTTTTTTAATAACAACAATTATTATATGTACCCAAACGGTTCGGTTATTATTTTTACGCTAAAATATTAAATCTCATCTAGACACTTGAGCTGTATGTAATTGAGAAATCTAACCACCAATAGGAATATAATGTACAGGATATTGGTAAGGAAACTAAGATACAAGATACACTTCATATTCAAAATACAAACACTGTAGACAGATATAATTTCATTCTGACATTGTATTATTATAAACTAACGAACAGTTGTTTGAAGTTAGCTTCTAGCTTTCTGTGGGTTTCATATAACTGACTACAAAAGTACCTGCAATTTAAAGCCACATTTTAGTTCCCCTGTTAATAATTGTTTTGAGACTGTGAACCAAATCTTTGGTCATTATAATTTTTTTGAGCAAGTGGGCTGTTTTTGGGAATGCTTTAATTAAATATATAATTTATGAGACTAAAGAGTCAATTCTAATAATTATTATTATGGATATAAAAGTATACTAGGCGCTTATACAGCACGTATTCGGCCTGCGTATCATGTATCCGTTTTTGGAACCATGCATCCATACACACTCTCATGTATAATTTGAGTAGGACAGTGCAATAAGATACGAAGTATATTATGTACGTAACTATCTAAACGTCCAAATTAAATAACATTCAACACGGCAAACAAATTGGAAATAATAAAGTCACACGAATTCGATTTCGCATCGCCGAAAAATATTTGGCTCGCCCATACACATGAATATTTGACAAACCGCGTCTGCATCTCGAATATAGTATACCAACGGTATGAGATGGTTCGCTTTATTTTTATTTGTATCTTATTTGTCACGTCATGGAAACAGTATCACGATATAGAGACGACAAATTTTTACTCTATCTCAACGCTTGTCGAATGCCAATTCTTCTCATCTCTTATTTCCTTCCCGTAAGAATGATATTTTAGTAGCTAACTATTATTGTGCAGGCGATATGATAGGTTTCGATGGGACTATCTAGGTCCTTTTCTACACACGTCCAAGCTGCTTCTAAACTACACAGAGCATAAAACTACTTTTGAATAAGCACTAATAATATTCAGATATTTACTAGCAGACATTTTTACTAAGCGGATATGGACAAAGGGGTAAACTAGCGTATTAGTTTTACTATGACTTTACCTTCTTTAGGCATAAGTATGCCACTTTATTTAGACCTTATGTTTTTATTTAAGTACTAGTAGTATGTCCAGTCGGCCACTCCATCAGGCCTGCAATGGTACAAGGCTCCGAAAAGAATATATTTCTACAAAAAAAAAACAGTGTAAAAGATAGTCTAGTTTCCAGGTATTGTGCAGATTGAATTATTAAAAAATGTACTGAACCGGAAATTTCCTTGAAACACCGGTAAATAATTGAGTTGCGCATAAAGAGGCTTCGAAATATTTATAAGGTTGGTACCATATTTTATTCAATAGTCCTTTAGAATGGTAATAAATATGCAAAATATTATTATGAAAATATTTCTCGTACTAATTATTTCGCTTGGATGTTTTAAATCTTCTGAGTCTATTGTAACCTTTTTTTATTCTTACCTTTTATATAGTAATTCTTTAGTATTAACTACACTCTGTTATTTTGTGAATACAAAATGCTATCTAAGATAATCGTTTACGATTCATGTACGTAAGATTCATGTTTAATTCTATAAATGTCATCTATATTTGTCTAAAATAATATGTAACCGTTACAAATTTTTGGACATTGGAATAAACATCCTAGGACATTTACGAACAAATATTAAACATTCGAGAATGTTCATAAAAATTTGTGTTGCTAACAGCCACACAATTTTTTTTTTTGATCGAACTAAAAGGTCGTTCCTCAGAAGGCGTTTACACCCATAGATACACGGACTGTGTCAGTCTCTCAGCCGAACCTATAGCTATACCTATCAAATATGGTTCACATATTGTACCTATATATATTTGTATTACTATATTAGGCCTCTTCTTCGGTTATTACCCAGTAACAAACGATCTAACTGAGCCGAGAGAGATGCATTTCCAAGTTACATGTACTAACATGTAATTGATACATTTACCCTATGTCTTTGTTCGTTACCAAATAGCCTTTGTTATTAATATATTCAATAGATAGGCAAAATTAATTATAAGTCTATAACTTGGGTGATATGTGTAATACGGTTAAATGCAAATATTTTCAAAGGGTTTCCGAAGCCTCAAGGCTTCACCTCCGCAACATACCTTCTAGAATACAAATGTATTATATCAAACAATGGTAGGTACCTATATTAATTATCACAATTTTTTAACCCGTCTCATATGAAACAATCTGAATTACAATTACATTCAAACGAAAAACACTACCCAACTATAAATCTATTTAGTTGTGAATGAGATTAGCTTAGCCATAGCCTAGCTTCCGCTCCGGAGTTTTACCTGCGTTCCTGAGGGCCTTTATTTTTAGATGAAAAGTTATACTTAGGTATTGTAACTCCAGTGTGCTAAAATTCATGTAGATCCTTTTGCCTATTTGGTGTGAAAGAATAACAAACGTGCATACAAATTTTCATTTTGTAATAGTTGTAGGATTATTAACAAAGTTCGCACTTTTCTCTATATAAGGTACTAGTGGGTCTCCGCGGTTTCACCCGCGTACACTTCATTTTATATGGGAGATCTTCCATTTTCTCGGGATAAAAAGTAGCCTATGTCCTTTCTCAGGCTCTAGACTATCTGTGTACCAAATTTAAATCGGTTCAGTAGTTTTAGCGTGAAAGCGAGACAAACATAGAAAGGCAGAGTTACTTTCGCATATATAATATTAATTATAGAAGATTGCATACGAACATTGCCCTACCCAAGAATTGAGCCCGAGACATTAACTCTCTATCCGAGCATTATATCACTTAGCGCCGAAGCAATGTAATTATTTATATTGTGAACTAAAATTTAATTACTGAGAAGCTTAATATTGTTAATAGTTAAGTCTATTTGGGCAGTAATAAAGGTCTTGAACGTGTTCAAAGATACGTACCAGGTGATAGTGTGGCCAGCAACTTAACGATTTATTTAGGTAATTATTAGATACACTATATTACTTTTTTCTTGTAACTTTTACAACAGTTATTCAAAAGTATCACATTTATTTTTTATTAAAATATCGAACTAAATGTAACGATCAACATTATTGCAGATATATTTTTTTATTGTCTTTCAAATAGTCAGATAATCATGCTCAAATCTCGTGCTTTTAACACTAAATCAAAAAAGAGCAAAAAGCAACAGGATAGACCATCACCCTTATTTCTATCCATATTACAACAATATCACTTCATTGTTACTAACACCGCCAGTTCCAAGGCCCAGCTCCGAAAGGGGCCACCAGTGCATCCATTAGCACAGACGGTGCTCGTAATTTGCATTCAGGATCGGCACAATTCGACCCACCGCGCCGCTGGCGGTCTGGCACGGCCTGGCATGGATGCCAGTGGCTGGCATGCTCATTTGCAGCCGACACTGGCACCGTACACCCGGACATCTCCGTGTTGTCGTTTGCCAGTTGGGCATCTTTTCTACGTAATGAAGCCGATGAGATGACCCGGCGTGATTGTAGCTGTTTGGCTTTTTTTTGCTGAAATGAGTTACCTTTTGTGCTGTACAATATAAGTTTGTATACCTATAAGTGTAATGAAAATTGGGTTGTAAATTTATTTAAGACGTAAATAAAAAGAACAATTTATCTTATTCTAAAAAACATTTATCAGACAAATTAGGTTTAATAATAAAACATTTACAATATATTAAAGCTTTGTTTGATTAACTATAGGTAGCTACATATTAAATCATATTTAATGAAATCAGTCAATTATTTCGATAATTAATAAGTGACCAAATATTGTAATCTAGTCTATGATTAAAACATTGTATTAAAATTAGTTTAAATCCCTATAACCGATCAATAGCTCGATCGAATCAATAGCTGCTCTTCTACCAAAGTTCTGATAGGCTTTATGTATGGTATAGATCTGTAATTGTTTAAACCTTTAAATTACAATATAGGAATATTCAAGAAAATAAAAATGCACACATCATAAAGAATAAATTCCAACTAACCATTTTACAATAAACAACCATTCAAATGCAAATAAACAATACAATATACTGTAGCAACAATTTTCAGAACAACAAGAAGATAACTTACATTTTGCATCTCCGAAAGGAATCACGCAATTGTGCTAGCATTTGTTTACTTTACTTGCAACTGGGGCAATATGCTTGGCTTCATACTACACTACTAGTAGAAGTCGGAGAAACGGAAACTCACGTTATAGGAATTAGATATTACAGCATATTTTGCACAAAGTCGACATTTCAATATCAAAAATGGTTTTACATGAATGTCGACAACTAAAAATAAGTTGGGCTTTTACAAGAGTAACTCATGATGATACCTATCTTCCAAGTTTAAATCTAACACACATCATAGAATTCGCTAAGTTGTAAGTGGTACATTAGATATAATTATTTAAAAACGAGCTGTCTGTTTATAACCGAGAGTTAAGAAATACCTACTTAATAAATTTCTAGTAATTATTTTATTATTTGATATATTACTTATTAATATAATTACCCTTTAATATATTTACCGCTTAACTAGGTAACAACCATTTTACAATTAAGTAATATTTGATGATACTTATTTAATCACAATGTACCTATAGTACCTACTAAAGATATATATTTTGCCCGTGCGTAAAGAATTTCTGGATATAAATACTAACATAACGCATTGTCAACGAAATAGATTATAAGAAAACGAGCGTTACCAATCCAAGTAAAACCAAATGATGTAAGCTAGTATAAAAATAAAATGTTAAGCGAAACGAGATATGTTTGTATAAGCTTAACAATATAATATCGTCGGCGGAGTATTAATGCAAGTGGCAGGTCCACTAATGGAATTTTGCATAGCTGTAAAGGCTTTGAAGCTAATTTCTTAGCTATTGTTCTTGATAATATTGAGTTATAGAAGCTTTTACAATATTGAATTTCATATTACCCCACGTCTTTTCATGTAATTTTGCGTTGTATTTACCCAATGGAAATTATTTCAGTATAACTAAGGTGGATTTTGATTTGAAAACAATACCATTGTTAATGTGAAGCATTTTCACAAGATCAAAGAACATAGCTTCTGGATTACTGGATTGGTGAAATAAAACAAATGTATTATTTACTTATTTATTTTTTATTAACCATGAAACTTACGTCTATCATAACAGGCCAGCCTAATGCTACAGAAAAGTTTATCTTTTTATCTATTTAATATCTTATCTGTACTTTTCCTTATATAATCGTTTTCCTCTAGAATAAAATAAAATTATTGCTGCTTCTGTAACTCACAACTATTTATTTAATACTATAGAATTGGTTTGAATGAAGTATGAGCGTATAATGTACGGTAGAGTAGAAACTTGTTTTTATAAAACCTGAACTTATCATGTGTTATGTAAATCCCCTACATATTTACCTGTTGAGCACTTAAATAAGGGTTAATATAAAACTATCGTCTATTTTCAGATAGCAACGCAAACCTCCCAGTAAAATCGAAATGGCTTCCATAAATTTTAACCTCAGTTAATATACAAGGTTATAATAATTTGAATCCGTCCTATGTTAGTTTAGGACCCATACAAAGGTACATAAAGTCACTTAAACGTTGGAAAATTATACAGTGTACCCGGATTGTTGATGGCCAATTTTGTGAATTACTTTTTACACCATTACATCCGGATGTTGGGTTTAGTACAATGATTATGGCCCAGGATATCCCTTAATTAAAAGTTTAATCCCTGAGGAACTTGACTGCCCAGTCAGTATTGTGAGACTACTCATTTTATATCACGTAACATAGCATACTCTAATTAATATAGTAAATAATATAACCCTGAAAAAGTTATATTTTATGTTAAAACTTTATGTTACAATATATTAAAACTAAATTAAATTAAAAAAACTTAATTAAAAATACTTAAATTAATAAATAAATGTCACTGGATTCTGGCTGTTTCTTTCCTCGCACAAAAATAACTTACTTCCTTCCTCACACTCCTTATTATATTTGCCCAATAAGTCATGCCTTGTGCCATCAACGTTGTGAGGAAACCTGCATGACTGAGATGTCACAATTAAAGCCATGTGAAGTCCGCCAATCCACACTAGGCCCACGCGGGCTATAACTTGAACCCCTCGCTTTTGAGGACTCGTGCTCGGTGGAGACATGTATGAGCTGATGATAATGAAGGATATGGTAGGATATACTCTATAAATGGCCAGGATGATAGATATCACAATCCATTGTCGTAGTAGCATGTAGTCATGTGACTTAAGTAACATTGTTTTACGATTGTGCTCTAGTGCCATGGCCGTGCCGTGGCTCGTGCACCGACTCGACGCCATTAATGGATTTCACTCGTAAACTATCTATTGCTTTTACCATAAATCAATGGGTTTTCCTTTGCTTTTTACAATCGGAGATTTTCGTGCGCTTCGGGGGCCAGCTTAAATACAAATGGTGAAATTAAAAAATAAAGGTAGATAAATTTAGCATTAAGTGCACTTTCATATAATGGATAGTAACCTACCTACATAATGTAATGTCTTCAAGGTATTTTTGGAGTTAAATTTGAATAGAGTATGAAGTCTATTTGCTAAATTAGGTATATTGTTTAAAAAAAAAGGATACTTTAGCATTTATTAAACTTTAATATGTATAAACATTCACAGCACCACAAATAATGTAGCTCAGTTATAATATACGAACGAATCGTCAAACTTCAGATGTTCATTTTAATAGAATTTTGTTGGAACTCACTGTCTGTCCGTGTTAATCTCATTGTTGAGCCGATTTTCACAACTTTCACTTAGGTGTTTTATTTGATTAGTATTTAATGTTTTATTTTATTGCGAGGTTTCGGTTTAATTTCGCTTTCAAAAGGCAATTACATTGAATAATTGCTCAATCAGCGGCAAGGTCAATCTACCCTGGTAATTGTTTTCCATTGAGAATTATTGAGAGATCCTTTTTGAATACTTTAAATAAGAATAATAAAAAATAAATACTTATTTTATACCTTCACTGATATTTTTGCCCAGAGAACACATCTGTTAATATATGCATACAAAGTGTCTCAGGCGGGAAACAAACCCAAACCTGTGTTAGTATCAGTGTATATGACGAATCGCTTTAAACGGTAATAAATACAACTCTGTTACAATATAGTTTGAAATGATACTTCTTTATGAGAGTTTTATTTTGTTTCGATTACGTATTGAGTTTTAACACCACTTTAAAGGAATTAACAGTAATCCCATAATCATTTAATAACTTATAGAAAATCTGACAACGACACTCTAGGGCTGTATTAATTTATCGATATAGCTAGTCACTGTGTAGGTTTATAAATACTGATTAAAATGCTGTTTAGAGTAGGTACTTATTTTATAAATATTAAACTACTTATGTACGTACGTACCACTATCTCGTTGTTCTAATTTGCTTGGTTTTGACATGTGTCCATTTACGCGTAGGCTGGCATTCCTATGCCTGCGTAGTAATACATCCGTTGGTATTTGAGTCTCTTAGTGATAGCTTTTCCGTCTAAAATATCTGTCACTTTCGCTTCTCTGTTGAAGTTGCGGTCCAAGCATTTGACATACTATCAGTCACTTGTAACGACGTAGTTTTGATCCGTATGCTTTAGTTAGTACCACCGCTTTCAGGCCGTTAGCTTATTGCAGGATTAATAGCCATCTTGTATAATAGCTGTGCCGCTTGCCATTCCATCTGATTATTTAGACTTTTGTAGCTAAAAGACCTTAGATTCTAGTAGGTTTGTGAATGTGTGGCCTTGTTTCTTGTTAGATTCTTCTTTAATCTTGAAGGATTGATTTCATCCTATACTTGTTCGTGGTCAGATGTATTAATTATATGTTTCCCTTAATTAAATAATTCAAACTATGGGCTTGCCATGGTAGATTTCTAGTTGAGAAGATTTTGTTCCGGATATCCAGGATTTTTACAACTTTTCCGTCCGCAGGATGTATGTATGTAAAAAAAAATCTATGCGTGTGTTAGATTATATTGTAAGGCAATAAATTTATTATTATTATTAATGAATATTTGAAGTGTAAACAATGCAAATTGAGAATATTAAAAGTGACATTTCAATTTGTGAGGGTATTAACTTGATTTTTGGTACACTACTCAACTTCATTGAAGTATTTTTATTGAGTCAAAAATTCAAGATTCTCGTTTTAAATAAACATGGATAAAATGTGTTTAGATTGTGATTGTACTTGTACCATAAATCATATTGTATTTTATGATGTATAAATAATCTTGTTTAAGATTTGTTTCATGTCATTTCAATATTCTTATCGATCCCAAAACAGGAAGTAAGTGTACAACATTGTTAAAATATTTCGTTATCAATACCATAAATGATGATTTGATTTATAATGCCTATTTAACGCTATTTAAGATTTGTTTCTGTAATTTTTATAAAACGTGGCAAGTAATTTTTATAAAATGCTGTGAGGGTATTTTGCTTCACTATGATAAATGTTTGCCTATAAAAGGCAACTCTGTTTTGAGCTAGATACACTTTTTCATCAACTGTTGTACGGAGCAGACGTCTCTCGCAGTGTCTCTTGGCCGTAACTATTAAGTTGAGAAAAAGTTAAATAGCGAAAGCTATGCCAAATTATGGATCAGTCAGTTAATCAGCTGTTATACGGTTCAGACATAGACCTGTGTCCCATGTCCGTAAAAATTAAGCTGAAGTAATCTTGGTATATAGCGGAAGCTATGCCAAATTACTGATTGATCGATATACTCGGCTGTTATACGGGTCAGACATATAACTGTGTCTCGTGACCGTAAAAATTAAGCTGAGTAGTTGGCAAATAGCTTATCAACGAAACTATGTTTGGAATCAATATATTTATGCATGCATATATCTATGTTTAGGTTGGCACTCTTGTTAGTATTGATGGCTTCGAGTCTGTGGTGTTTCCTTACGATGCATGATGATCGCTAATTCCCGACACTTGTTACCTCCGCCGGTGAGAGACCATTTGTAATGTTTTGACTCGTATGTTATCTAGTCTTCGTTCCCGTTTCTTGTCATCCGATGTGTGTAACATTCTTCATTCTCCTACAGCTTCAGTTGCATTTATAGGTTGAAATGTGGTGAATGCATGTTCTGTAGTGCCTGGCCATGTTGCTTGTTGTGATGTTGACATAATAAAAGTGTGCCTTGTTTTCGTATTGACTTTCATATCTTGGTCGATTGCAGAGGGATCCAGGTTGCATGTCGAATTAACTGATTGTGCTGGTGTTCTTCAATCACATCTTGGTCGATTGCAGAGGGATCCAGGTTGCATGTCGAATTAACTGATTGCGCTGGTGTTCTTCAATATACTTGTCAAGGTCCCGTCTTATTGCGTGGTGGTCGGATGTAATGAATAGGCGTGCACATATGCATGGTTTTTTAGTAAAAGGGCCTGGTTATTTGTTTAAATAAGAAATTAATAGCCTGAGGGTATTTTGCTTCACTATGATAAATGTTTGCCTATAAAAGGCAACTCTGTTTTGAGCTAGAAGTTGAGAAAAAGTTAAATAGCGAAAGCTATGCCAAATTATGGATCAGTCAGTTAATCAGCTGTTATACGGTTCAGACATAGACCTGTGTCCCATGTCCGTAAAAATTAAGCTGAAGTAATCTTGGTATATAGCGGAAGCTATGCCAAATTACTGATTGATCGATATACTCAGCTGTTATACGGGTCAGACATATATCTGTGTCTCGTGACCGTAAAAATTAAGCTGAGTAGTTGGCAAATAGCTTATCAACGAAACTATGTTTGGAATCAATATATTGCTGTGCTAAAACTATGATGTTGTGTACTATAGCGCGTAAGACCGATCCGGCCGTCTTGTCCGAACCGGTTCCCACCGGTTCGTGTGCCGACCGACGCGAGCGCTTGCCGCGCCTCCGCCGCCGCCCGACCCGCTACCGTGAGTAGTGTCCCCCGTTCGTTCGCTCGCTCTGCCGAGCAGTCTGGATCCGGGCCTCAGACGAGGCGCTTGTAACAGCCGCGTGCGCACCTTATGCGTTTCGGTATCGCGACCGCGGCTCGGGCTCGGGCACCGGCCTCGTATTGTTATATACTTATACTACACTTACTACGAATATATATGTGTCACAGAAGTTATATAGTGGTTTTAATATCGGACACACCCCAAAAAAAGAATAGTGAATAGCATCTCGCATTCGCTATAATAATGAGCGCCCAACGGTGTGCACGAACATTTTGATAGGTATATACCTAAGTGAGTGTAATAAAGAAAAGACATTGTGAAGAATAAGTGTTAAATAGACGAGTGGACTCATATAGGTATTTATTGACTCTACCTATCTTTATACTTTTGTGTATGGACTAAACGTTTGTCCGCGTTTGTACGAGTTAGTGTAGCTCGACGCGATCGTTTAGGCCCTAAGTATAAAGACTAGAACATAGTAGGTATAAATACTAGTTGTGCTAATACGTTTGTGCGCGTTAGTTTAGTATTGTTATTGGATGCGATCGTTTAGCCAAAACATCGGAAGTGCTAGAACAATTTGTGCGCAATACGAGAACTTAGTGCTCGATGCTGTAGGTAAAATGAACATTCCTACGTCTTAGTATTTTAGTGTTTTGTGTTTGGACCTGGAACTTTTGATAAAGTAGGTACCTACGCTAGGTTTATTGTTTTATTTATTCGTTTTACGCGGTATTAGGTAACCTAGAAGTTCTAGTGTTAATGTATATATTTTAGTGCTTTAGTGTTTGACTTTGGACCTAAAACTTTTTATAAGATAGGTACCTACGCTAATGTTATACTTTTTATTTCGATTATTAATTCTACGCGTTATTTGGTAACCTAGAAGTGTTAGTATTATTGTTTTTCTAGACTAATTAATAACGAACTTTGTGTCTTAGTTGATTTGAACAATTTATGTGTGTAGGCTTAGAATAGGAACGATTGTTAGGTATAGTGTTGAACTGTTGTTGTGGTGATTTGGAAAACTATTTTGTGTTATAAACTTTTATAAACGGTTAGTGTACGTTGGCATAATGGTGCTTACACGGTCGGGTGTGAGCAGTGATGACGGCAGTGTTCAGCAACAACCTTCAGCGAATATCGCTGTTGCTGGAGAGCAGGGTGCTCTCTCGTCCGCGTCTGGCGTGGCTCTTTTGCCGCCGGACGCGTCACCGCCGCCAACTGCGGGCCCTAGCGGGGCCTCCACATCAACTGCGCCGTTCGCGCAGTCACCGGCGCCGCCGACGCAGCATTCCAGTACTTCGGTGGTCATGACTGACCAGCATTTGGCGTACCTTTTATCATTGGTGCGCGCTCCGGTTCCTTCGCCCACGCCAGCTGCTGGCGTTTGTATGGCAGGTAACTTCGCGAAATGCTCTTCGCGCTTCGATGGCGCGAAGGAGAGTGACGTCCTTGCATTTATCGACGCTATAGAAATTTATAAGGAATGCGTCGGTATTGCAGACCCTATAGCCTTGCGAGGTTTACCTATGTTACTGACAGGACTTGCAGCAACCTGGTGGCAAGGTGTGAAAGCATCGGTCCTGAGTTGGAGTGAAGCAGTTGAGTTATTAAAACAAACTTATGGTCCCAGATTACCTCCTCACAGGCTCTATAGGAAAATATTCGAGCGCGAACAAGGAGAAGAGGCTACTGATATTTTCGTCTGCAAAATTAGAGCGTTGTTTGCGCAACTACCAGCGACCGCTCTGTCACAAGAAGTACAGCTTGACATGGTGTACGGGCTGATGCATAAGAGGATCAGAGAGAAGGTATCACGTGGATCTTTTATTTCATTTTCCGAGCTGCTTACCAAAGCTCGTTCAGCAGAGGATATATTAGAAGAAGGGCAAAGCGTGCAGCCGAGGAAGCCGAAAGAGCGGACTTCGACAACAGATGCCGAACAGGCGCGTGCAACACCTTCAACAGGTATGAATGTAGCACCGCCACCAGCGTTGTCCAATCGAACAGTCCGAGCTCGCTGCCACTATTGCAAGCAGTTTGGTCATGTGAAGGAGGACTGCCCAAAACTTTCATCAAAGAAATTACCATTAGGTAAGATTAAGAAGGAGACAGAAGGTACATCTGTTACGTGTTTTGGATGTGGCGCGCCGGGAGTAATCCGGTCTAATTGCCCGACATGTAATGATAAAGTGACTGTATCGGCTACCTCTGCGTTTCAATCCGTCGCGGCTTTCGGTAGTGTGATTATAGATCCGCGACAGAGACCAGTGCTTGATATCGATATATATGGTGTTAGTGGAAAGGCATTAATAGATACAGGTGCAAAACAATCAGTGGCAAGTAAAAGTTTATATGCGCATTTAGTGGCCAATGGTCACAAGTTTGAAAAAGCTAGTACTAATGTTAAACTAGCTGATGGTTCCTGTAAATATCTTGTAGTAGATGTAGCTAAGGTGAATGTAAAGGTGGCACACGGACCGGTCGTTTCAACATTATTCATTGTTTTACCTGGGGCTACGGAGTCCCTGTTAGGTATGAATTTTATAATGGACGCGGGCATGGTACTTGATTTCAAAAACGGTTGTCATTCCTTTTTTGGTATCCCGCGTGAATTTCCATTGCGTTTTGAAACTACGGTAGGTGAACTTGCTTGCTCGGCTATTGAACTTCGTGAAGATGAGGGTAATGCCCTTTCTCCCATACAGCGTAGTCAGCTGTCTGTTCTATTATCTAATAATAGAGATATATTTGAACCAGGGGGAGCACCTACGTCGTTTGCGGTTCACAGGATAGATACAGGAAACCACCCACCAGTTTCAGTACCACCATACCGAGTTTCACCTATGAAGAAGGAGTTGATGAGGAAAGAAATAGACAAGATGTTAGCAGAAGGAGTCATTGAGGAAGCAGAGTCGGAATGGACTTCACCAGTAGTAATGGTTCCCAAGAAGAATGGAGAGATTCGGTTTTGTGTGGATTACCGAAAACTAAATAGTATCACGAAGACAGATAAGTATCCGCTGCCACTCATCGATGACATTCTTTTATCAACTAAGGCTAATGCGGTGATGTCCACAATTGACCTTAAATCTGGTTATTGGCAGGTAGACGTGGCTTCAGAGGATCGGGATAAAACAGCGTTTGTTACTCCTCTAGGAATTTTTCGATTTCGGCGAATGCCGTTTGGTTTAAAGAACTCACCATCTACCTTCCAGAGAATGATGGACTGTTTTCGTACAGGCCTCAGGGATATCACAGTCGTGACGTACTTAGATGATATCCTAGTGATATCTGATGACCTTGAGACGCATATTCGAGATTTGCAGCTTGTTTTTGAGCGACTTAGGCTTTTTAACTTGAAGGCTAACCGAAACAAGTGTGTGTTTGCCCGAGAGCAAGTTTCCTATTTAGGGCATGTTATTTCTGCCCAAGGAATTGCACCAGACTCTAGCAAGATCTCTGCTTTGCAAGAAAGGAAACCTCCTACTAATTTAAAGGAACTAAGGACCTTCCTTCAAACATGTGCATGGTTCCGTAAATTCATACCACGGTTTTCAGATATAGCCAGACCTTTAACCGATCTTACTAAAAAGAACCGTCCTTGGCTGTGGGAGGATGATCAAGTTAAGGCGTTTAAGGAGTTAAAGAAGAAGTTAACCAGTGCCCCAGTTCTACGTCAGCCAAACTTCGAAGAACCGTTTGTCCTCCGCACGGATGCAAGTGCTTTTGCTCTGGGGGCAGTTTTGTTGCAAGGTTCTTCGGTCAAGGAGGAGCGACCAATAGAATATGCTAGTCGTCTGTTGAATCCTGCTGAACGAAACTATAGCACGACTGAAAGAGAAGCCCTTTCAGTAGTGTGGGCTTTGGATAGATTTAAGGGTTACCTGGAAGGAGCCATTATAAAGGTGGTAACCGACCACCAACCACTTAAGTGGCTGATGACCCTTAAGACCCCAAGTGGACGCCTGGCCAGGTGGGCGATGAAGATTCAGGCGTATAATCTCGATATCGAATATACCCCCGGAAAAATAAACGTTATAGCGGATACCTTAAGTAGACCAGTCGTAGAGGACGTCCAGAGTTCTGTAAGCTTATGTGCCACGGTGGTTGAGTTACCCCATTACAAAGCCGAAGAAATTCGTGTGGCCCAGGTGAATGATCCCGTCTTAAAAGTTATTCTGGAAGGGATGGAAAAGGATGAAGACTCCATTGTTCCGTGGATGGAAAAAGGATTCTGCATCCATCAAGGTGTTCTTTATCATTTTGATTCAGAAGCAATATCGGAAGAGCCGCAGTTAGTAGTGCCCGCTTCCTTGCGAATGGAAGTTTTATCCGGCGCACATGATGCTGCTACGGCTGGACATTTGGGTATTGAGAGAACACTACAGAAATTAAAGAAGCATTTCTATTTTAATAAAATGCGCGAGGTTGTTACTCAATACGTTAGAGACTGTGAACTTTGTAAAAGATACAAACCAACAAACCAGAAACCCGCTGGACTTTTAGGTACTCCGGTTCCTCAGCAGCGCTTCGAGGTGTTAGCCATGGACATTTTTGGTCCCCTCCCTACCGGTGACAAGGGGGAGCGTTTCATCTTTTTAGTCGAAGACACTGCTAGTCGTTGGGTAGAAGTTTTTCCAATGGTTTCAGCTACAGCGGAGGTTTGTGCTAAACTTTTAGTGGAAGAGGTATTTCTAAGATACGGATTGCCACGACGTATTATTTCGGACAATGGCCCTCAATTTGTTTCGGCTGTCATGCAGAAAGTCCTGTTCGTTTTGGGAATCAAACAGAGCTTGTTACCCATTTATCATCCTGAAGCAAATCCTGCTGAACGTAAGAATAGAGATATGAAGCAGACATTAGCTATGTTGGTGGGTCCGGAACACCGGAATTGGCCAAAGGTGTTGCCGACTGTTCGTTTTGTCCTTAATACGGCATACAATCAAGGTACGGGGCAGACATCAGCTTATATTACTTTCGCCCGGGAATTGCGGACGCCATTAGATTTGAAATATGATCTCAAGCAGGTGGTTTCCCAGGAGAATTATCTTCCACAGATTACCCCCTTTCTTACCGCTTTCAGTAGAAATCTTACACGAATCAGTAACCGCATAATTAATCAACAACGTCGTAGAAAGATGTATGCGGATAAAGGTCGCCGCCCTGCCCCTAAGTACAAAGTAGGAGATATGGTTCTAGTTCCTGCACATGTTGTTAGTAATGCTGATAAAGGTGTTACGCAGAAGTTTGCCCCGAGACGCGAAGGTCCGTTTGAAATAGCCGAGCTAGTAAGTCCTACTACTTACAAGGTCACGGATCACCAAGGTAACATCACCAAGTACCATGCTAGTGCCCTCACTCCATATAGTGGAGTCAATGAATTACAATATCATAGAAGGAGGGGTAGACCGTCTGTTCCCAAGTCCTCGCCGGGGACGTCTAAGGACTTGGAGGGGGAGTCTATAGCGCGTAAGACCGATCCGGCCGTCTTGTCCGAACCGGTTCCCACCGGTTCGTGTGCCGACCGACGCGAGCGCTTGCCGCGCCTCCGCCGCCGCCCGACCCGCTACCGTGAGTAGTGTCCCCCGTTCGTTCGCTCGCTCTGCCGAGCAGTCTGGATCCGGGCCTCAGACGAGGCGCTTGTAACAGCCGCGTGCGCACCTTATGCGTTTCGGTATCGCGACCGCGGCTCGGGCTCGGGCACCGGCCTCGTATTGTTATATACTTATACTACACTTACTACGAATATATATGTGTCACAGAAGTTATATAGTGGTTTTAATATCGGACACACCCCAAAAAAAGAATAGTGAATAGCATCTCGCATTCGCTATAGTACTAAATAAAAGATAAGTATGATAATATCTGTTACGTGTATGTTATGCACGCATATGTCTATGTTTTGGTTGGCACTCTTGTTAGTATTGATGGCTTCGAGTCTGTGGTCATTCCTTACGATGCATGATGATCACTAATTCCCGACACTTGTTACCTCCGCCCGTGAGGGACCTACAGCTTCAGTTGGATTTATGGGTTGAAATGTGAGCATGTTTTGTAGTGCCTGGCCATGTTGCTTGTTGTGATGTTACATAATAAAAGTGTGATGCTGTTATCAAGGCCAAGGTGGAACAGAAAATCGTTTTCGTATTAATTTTGATATCTTGGTCGATTGCAGAGGGATCCAGGTTGCATGTCGAATTAACTGATTGCGCTGGTGTTCTTCAATATACTTATCAAGGTCCCGTCTTATTGCGTGGTGGTCGGATGTCCGGTAGAAGTTTCAGTCTGTTTTCATTACTATGATATCCATTTTGTTTGCTTTGCCCCGTTGTAGTTAGCTGTTGGGAAGAGCTTATATTTATAGATTATTAGACGCTATTATACCTAGCTAACATCTAGTGTAAAGTGGCTTGCGCCTACCGGTGGCCGCTATGCACAGGTGTTACGATTGTCTTTAGCGGCCGTGTCGTCGCTGTGGGTGAAATAAGGACCACTTTTTATTTATTGCAATTTGTGAATTGCAACAGATGTGACTGCTAAGGAATGTTTTTTCTTTAAAATACCGCCGTAACGCTTGGATGTTTATGACTTTGTTATGATGGCAGTAACAAAAGGCTCACCTAAGGACGAGATTGCACTTTGTCGGGATTTCTATTGTTTGCCAAGGGCAAGGGTTAGTAAGGGGCTGGTCGGGTGCTTTTGAAAGCGTTGCACGTGTCGATGTTTGAGAATTTTGCCGGAGATATTTAAATTACTTTACGATTGTTTTCCTTTATTTATTGAATAGGCGTGCACATATGCAAGGTTTTTTAGTAAATGGGCCTGGTTATTTGTTTAAATAAGAAATTAATAGCCTGAGAACTCAAAGGGACTTTGCTGTCGTAAAATAGTTTTTGTAACACCAATTATTCTATGCCTCGCTATGTATTTTTCTAATTGAGGAGGATAATTTAAGAAAAGGATAGATCGGAAATACCATAAATGGCGAAAGGTCGTTTAATCTATTGATGTAGTGATTGGATCGCAGAACGAACTAGAGTTAGGTATATTGAAATAGATTTTATGATATTAGTTTGAATGTTAGGATGTATCATACTTATATACTCAGAAAGTGAAGCTTTTTGATTTCCGAAACTTAGATTGCTATACGTCTTGGTAAGGTGGAGTAGAAAATATGCGCTAAGAGACTGGATCACTAAATGTAATTTAACAAATTAACAAGCAACAGATTAATGGATGAAAAGTATATGGCCGATTGCAGTAATTTGCATTCCCCAGATGTCTTGGGCGTATCTGTAGAAATATAATGAAAACCAACCTACAATTGATTGTAACTAGTGTTTAAATATTTTCGGTTCTCAATTGTTCCTGCTGTTTTGTATAATAATCGTAGCGGGTTAGCCTATACAACCGTAATTGGCGATTAGGTCTTCTGTTTTATTTATCGTTTAAAACATTAACACAGTTTCTGAGGCAAATAGCTCAAAAAAACCCTCTCGGGTCTTTAAAAGAAGAGCCATTAATATTATAAAAGTCTAATAATATAATAAATAAAATAGAAGCGTAGGTATAATTATAAGCTATACAATTAAGAATATTTGGAGTCACACAAATACATGACCTACTAACAGCTTAAATAATTATGATGTAGGAACTAGTGTTTAAGCTTTGGCTTATTGTTTTTTGTAGTGCTATAGCGTAAGTCCGTCCGTAGATTTATTAATTAACCGAGGACAAAACTCTTGAAAATAGCTGTTGAGATGATTGTTGTTGAATTTATCCGGATCTCATGTAGTGTTGCTTGTTTGCCTATTAAGGGTAGGTAATGGAATGATCTCACCGGGATAATTTCATCAGCTACGTAAGCTAGGTTGCTGGATTGAGCGCCAGACTGCTAGGGCCTAGATCTGGGCTACTCGCGGCACTATACACGATACACTACAACACCATCGACAAGTTACGGCACTGATACACAAGTTACTGAACAAAAGCGACTGTGAAGCGCGTTATTATTTTGGCTCGGGATGCGCGCGCGGTCCCTTAGCCAGAATGCGGCGTGCGCGCGACCGCTCTCGACCGCTGCCAGAAACGAACCCCCACAAATTGCGTGATGTTAATATAAAAAAAATCGCTAGAACAGGCCCTGCGATCATAAATCGTTTAATTTTAATCCATTATCCGGTAAACGACGCGTTTGTGCATCGGATTGCTCTTTTTACTCAAATGATCGGTGTCATTCTCATATACAGACACAATCTGGCTTTTTATTAACATTATGTATCTGTAATATCAAAAAAAAAATTTGGCTGATTTTTACAATATATAAAAAACTTTCGGAAATTAATTATCGACTATCGATATTGTCGATAACGTCACTCTACCGCAATTCGTTTCAAAACTGTAAGCAGTAATCGGATTACCGCGCCCGTTCGGATATTTTGCGGTAAATATAATCAATTCTCTGGCGGCCCCTTAATTTATATTAAAAACGTTTCAATTTAATTTGTTTCATTTAATTAATTTGCTGTTCAACTCGGTGCTTTGGGCTATTACGTGTACTGTAAGTCATTTGTTTTGTTTAAATTACTATTGAACTTGAAACGTGAAAATAAATGTGGCGTTTAACGATTTTAGGTTGAACAGTACATTGGCTATCTCTGTACTACATATACTATACTTAAGCAGATGTTTACTTGCTTTTATTGTAAGTACCTACTAGGTTATTATATAACTACCTACTTACTTTGATTACTACACATAGAGGTATATATTAGTCAAGGATAAGTTTTAATGGAAAAAAACAAAACAAACAATGTTATTAAAACTCCAACGCATTTGAAGCGAAATGAAATTTAATTAAACATACGGCTCCACAATGAAGTTGAAATTAATACCGGCTTACCGTCGAAACGTTACCGTAGGAATAGTCTAAAAATAAAAGACTTAAATACGGTCCCACGCGTACCTATTATTGTTGGTCTACTAACATATACTTCTAACAAGCATTTTTTTAGATAGCATTACGTTTCAGCCACTTCGTATTCATTTATTCAGTTTCATGTCGACATCAAATAAAATGTTCAGGAACTTTTGCCCGATGAAATTTAAAAAGCCTTAAAATATTCAATTTTATAGTAGGACGTTTGACGGCGACTTTTGTTTTCGAATTTTTTTTCATAGGTATTTCGAATAGGTACGGAAGTGTTATGTCGCACCTAGTTAAAATTTTGCATGCCTCGGCTGAAAAAAAAAACCAAGTCCGTTCAGAATCTATTAAATTCATAAAAACTGTGACTGTTGTATGTTTTTGTCTCGAATCAAAAAGCAAAAAAATGGTACCTACCAAACAATCGGACTTCTTTTTTTATAAGCATTGGTCACAGCTCAGCCGGATTTAAAACACCTGTCATTGGTTGGGTTCATTCGAACATATTTTCAGTGTTGTCCACGGTCCACCCATGGATGTCCTTAAATGTTGACATGGCTGATGACAAAGGTTAACCAGAGCAAAACATTTTAACGAGCAGTACAAAACAGTACGGCCCGGCGATTTGACGTGGGATTAACAATCCTGTGCGCCCACTTGAGTACTAAAGAACTTTTTGTTTGATTTACTGACCCCTTCTCCTAACTCTATTCCATATTTTTAACAAAAAATATGTTTTGTTTTGCTAACAATACGTTAGATACTTATACCTAGTAGGTCATTTTTGATATCAAATAAGCACCTACTATTTTCTTTTCATACGAGTAAATCATGAGTAAATCCAACAAATATTTCTCTTACGAACGTTTGTTGAAGATGGATGTAATCTGGATTGACACATAAGTATTATTTTTCATATAATAGTTAATATCGAAACAATATGGCGTGGGTAATGACAACGGGGCTGTCTTTAGATATCTTTGACATTTGGTAATTTCAAATCTCAGGAGCAAGTAAATCCGCGGAACACCCTTATGTAGGTCCCTAAAAAGAAAAATCCGCACATTTTTAACAGTGAAGACGCAACAGACCGTTGCGATGGTAATAAGTCGCGTTAAGAGCAGTCGGCTCTTGGCAAATGTGGCTGCAATTGTTACTGAGATATATTGTTTACATGGAGCTAGTAACACTGGCTGAGAAATTCTACAATAAAAAAAAACTACAGCTCCTGCGGATATGCGGACAACCATGAAGCGAATTGGTCTATGGATCTTTATTAGTAATTTTTTTTTAGTGCATGTTCATATTTATCGGCATTGTTCTATTTTCAAATATTCATTTTCAATGCCGATACATAATCTATATTCTGATAGTCCAATGACTAATAATTTATTTTTGGTGTCATTTATAGTATGCTAAGTAGGTATTAATTTTTTTTCAATTTTTGTAATATATATTAGCATATTTCTTGAAAAACTGATATTTTTATATATAATCTTCGTAACTCCAAGCCACAGCGTCCGTCGGTATCTTGTGAAAATGGGCTCAGTCAGGCTGGCACATAAAGTGATATTGTCTTTCTTTCCGCCTCATATCCGCAGTAGTCAGCAACGGACGGAGCATTCTGATGGTCTACAGATAAGTTTCCTGGGAGTAATAGGTCTTAGAACAAGTTAATTAAGTATATAGAGTTGTTAAGTTTTCACACATTATTATGATACTTGTTAACCTGGTAGCTAATTTATATAGATCAAATTTAAAGTAGGAATAATTTATTTCATTCAGCAACTCGAGTTCTACAATTAATTAGTCTTTGCTCAAATAAAAAACAAGTAATCCCACTTGCAATATGGAGATATAACTAATTAAGAATACTACAAAATCCCCATTAAAATAAAACCAAAAAAATACCTACAAATTGGTAGCTGCTAACCCGAACAAGCAAATATTAAAACGGAAAATCCTCCCGAAAGTATGATAGACATGAACAATAGCACTTGCACATAATTGGGAAAAACTTACAGAATGGATGACAAAAAACTATTTTTGGTGGTGATTTTTCGTGTGCGACTTTGTCCGCAATTAGGCTCCTAGAGTTGGGTTTACTCTGAAATTCCGGTGATTTCCCGGAAGTAATCGAGCGAGGTGCCGCATAGTTAATCACAATTAAGCCTTACAAGTCACGCGAATTGCAGCCTGTGCTATTATAAAATTATTAAGCGTTCTACATAAACATACGGTTATGGCTTTTATTGCATACATTCGCATTAAGAATTCGCTTGTGACATTTTTGTTGTATTACCTACTGTTGTTGGATTTAATTTGCGATAAGATACTTTGTAAATTGTATTATGATTTTTTGAAGTGACTAAGTTTATTATGTGAGCATGCAAAGTGTTGTATCTGGTCTGGAAAGATTTTTTTACTTATTTGTCAGTTAAAATGTTGTGCTAAGCCAAATTAACTACTGAATAGGTACCTAACTAAATACCTACCACAAATAAAAATATTAAAATACTAATAAATTAGGTAGGTACCTACACAATAGTATTTCTTGTGTCCAAAAATGTGATTCGTAAGTTCATCGAGATCGAATCACAAATATCCAATCTTCCACGTTAATAATAAACTAAAATGATAAAGCTTCTAAAAATATCATCCCACGAAGAAATGTTACCAACACAAAAATCTAATACGGATACATAAAATCATATTAGAATAAGGACACGGTCGACAGGTAATATCGCGGGCCGCAATCATCCCAAACGTCTCCCGTGTCCAACAAAGTTACCGCATTAAAGTTGGTAGGTGGGCACTACGTAGGTACCTCTATTTGTGAACATATACCGTACCTCGGCGCTTCCCCTGGGACCACACTGTGTGGATCCCACTCAAGTGTCACACCAAATGTATGAAATATTTGCACAGTAACACACACCGTGTTTTGCCATAGCGGTGTAAGTTACAGACGCATTTGAGATTAAATTTCCGGTTGTATGCTTCCGTTTAAATGGACGGTTGGAGTAGACGACCACTTTCATTCTCTGGCAATACTTAAGTGGCTGCATCACTTGATTAATATGTCTGTCTAATAATCTGCGTATTTATTGCATTGGTATCTCATACATTTGATATTTAGATGTAATAGTATTATTATTAGATATCTATTAATTCATATTTGAAAATAGCTTTCTTTTATTATTAGAAATAATTTTCAAATTGCTTTCAGATATAACTGATTTCAATATCAACCTTTAAGGTCATTATGTTATGTTATGTTGTTTCATTTAGTAGCAAATATGTGTTCGAATTTTCTATACCATTTCTGTACAAATATCTTAATTAAAGTAATAATAGGTTTAAGGGCATAGAAATGATAACGATAATTATCAATTTCATCACTTTAATGTTGAATTGAACATTTTTATTTCTATAGAAATATATATATTATAATATATAATATATAATATATATAATATATATATATATATATAATATATATTATAATATATAATATATATTATATATAAACAGTTTTAAAAATTATTCGCTTACTGACTTACTTATAGAATTAATATGACAATCTTCAGTCAGACCGCACTTCTCAATCTTAAATAAGACTCAAATTCACTGCATACACGACATACATCTGTAGTACATGTAGTACATAACATATTGCGTACACATTAAGTTCATACATAAATTATATATAAGTAATGTGACAAAATTCTTCATTAACCATATTCTGTCGCTCACGAAAACACATAAAAACTGACGAAGACTTTCTGCCAAATCTGCAATAAAGCACAGACCTAACAACGTTTCGATTGGACATCAAAACTAGCATTCAAATCAATCGATAAATCACACTTTAACACAACCCTCTCTTCGTCGATTAATCGATATTGTATATTGAAATCGATTCTAAAATTTTGTACCTAATTTTTATGCAAATTAATAATTCGTGAGTGACAGAAAATTCTCATTTATTAAAATTATATTTCGTACTAATAATATAAGATGTGTACATTTAGTTGCCATGAATTACTAATTACAAAAACGTAATCTTTAATTACATCATTTTGTCCATTTAAAACTACCAATATTTTCATTTATAATCCCTTGTCATATTGTAACAAACATTTTTATTTATTTATGTTTAGTGCCTTTAAGTTTTTTTTTCTAATACCTTGACAGACATAAATAAAAGAAAAATCATTATTTGAAAAGGTGAAGGAAAACAAAAAAAACTTTTTTTGGGAATTATAAATGGATTCCTTATTACCTATTCTTAATTTCTTGTAATGGCAGTGTATCAATCAGCTTAATTCTGAGGGTGACCATTTTTTTAACAGCATATTTAGTTTTTTCTATCAAAATGTTCACCAACAGACTCTAAATAGGTACGAATAATTGAACCGATAATACTATAAGTAAAATACATCAACAGTTATACATTTAGAACTTCTTTTATTCCTATATGCTTTATTGGAATGTAGTTGGAAACATTTTTACACGATTCACTTAACTAGAGGGACCTATGAAACACTGTAATGACATTTACTATTAAATATGGTATCGAATTATACAAAAAACAATATTTTGTTCATTTATTTATTTCGAATAACCTTTAATAGATATCATAGAAGATTAAAACTGGTTGATTTAAAGAAAACCCTGGCAACAACAAGCAAAAATCATTGCCAGAAAACAAGCTAATAGAATGCCAGTTAGAAATTGATTTTACACCTTTCTATGAAATTGTAATGAACTATAACGTAGATAAAATAAAATGCTACATTTTCATGAGTGTTTGTCTAATATAACATTTGACTAAATACTTAATAAACGTTAAAAAATAATTATATAAAAAGCTGGTTTATAAAAAAACATACACACATTCGATAAAAGAGGTACACAAATTTTACTAAAGGAAATCAAAACGGGTTGCTGGAAAACAACAACGCGGAATAGTTACTGCTTATCGGCAATCAAGAATTAATGTAAGAAATTATAAAAACTGAATTGGACAACTAAAGTCCGTTTGGACGGCTAATATAATTCCCGATCGGCGACAAGCGACAACCTTTTGTCGTTCAACCGCAACCCGTTACGTCAAACTATAGTCATTTTGGTCAATTGTTCGAAAATAAAAATTACACTATTTGTATCCATATATTTTATACACATAGACAATGTATAGGTTATAGTTAGGTAAATGTCACGAAGAGAATTTGCACAAACAACGTGTTAGTTTACAGATTAAAGTTTAATCTTACATTTCGTTGATATGCATAGTGATAAGACACCTTGTATATTCGCCTAATATTAATCATACAAAAGTTAATTAATAGTAGGTTGGACATACGTGCTAGCTATATATCAAATGTACATATTTACACCTTAAACAAATACAAATATGTTGACATCCTATTATAGCCACAATTTCGTAAGTACTAATAGTAATTATTATTTATAGTTTTCGCATATTTTTTTTATTTCAATGGTATTTATAATAACGAAAGGTCAATTTCAACATTTACATGTCCATTTTTATTTTACGCACCAAAGAAAAAACAATGTCACCTAAAATGAATAAAAAAAGACACATAAGTACCTATTTACTGTGTGATTGAATACATATCTATAAGTGTAAAAAAACTTAAAATATAATTAAATAAATTGAAATCACAATACGAGCCGTGAATTACTTCTACCATGTTATTTTAACGATGTAGCGATAATATCGCATTGTTCACAGAATGGTCGTGTCTCACAAGACGCCGTCGCTTACACGATATATGAATGGATTCATGGTAGAGGCGTGGACGCACGTGGAGTAAACTTAAAGTACAAACTACATAAATGGCACTAACATTAACAAGTCAATACCTAAAGACAAGTACACTAAACGGAGGCCAAACATATTTAGCTTCATAAATTAAAAATCAATATAAAAATATTTAATAGGTACAAATTAATCCTACTCATTAATTCTTACGCATGTCGTACAAAAATTATGTATTATAAGTTTCCTCGTCTATTTAAAAATTAGATAGAAGTAATAATTTAGGCGTACCTATATTGATGCCTAAATGTTACAATACAATTCAGTCATTTTCTTAAAACATACTTAAACTCGCTCTCCTTCGAAACTTTATACATTACTATGGCTGTTTATACCAAAAAAGGATAATTCACCTTTCCCTTTTTGAATTGTCACTTTTAGCCTTGTACAATAAAACAAATCATAATTCGATAGTATTAAAATGTTTGAAGAAAATCACACTTTATTTCAACAAATACGTTACTTTATCGACCGATATTGTGTCAAATTACGTCCGGTAATACTTTTTTTTACCCTCGGTTGTACAGGTCAGTATTGCCAAAATAAAATGCAACGTCAACTTATTAATTACCTATCAAAAGTACACAAAACAACTGAAAATTGCAAGTCACATTATCAAAAGCGCTGAAACGATAAATAAATCGAAATTACAAAAACGGCGCGTATATCACAGGCTTCTTTACACCTTCCTATTTAAAAAGTTTTCAATAGAGTTCGAAGTTCAACGGTGGGGTCCAGTAGATGTCACACACAAATGTAGAAATAAAACGCCGTGAAGCGTTAAGGCATCTCGAAGCTTGGTCTTGTATTCGTTCACCAAGTACACAGGCACTACGCTACAGTCATATGAGGGGATGGTGCGGCTACACGAGCCAGGCGTGGCGCTAGCACCAGGACTCCTCGTGCGGCGCGCGCTCGTCGTCGGAGTCGCCGTACATGTCGGCCAGCTTGCGGAACCGCGGCCCGAACGTTGATAGGTAGTTGAATTTTAAGTCGCCATCGTCCGTACCTAAGTGAAAAAGTTATTGATACAAGGATGCTTTCACTGTATTTTTTTTGGTAAGATACTTTTTTCTATTTTTTATATAGGTAGGTATGACTATAAAAATAATATGTGTCTTACCAATACAGGAGACTATTTTTTTCTACTATTAAATCTATTTTTAAGTTATATATATAGATAAATTATCATTAATAATGGTGTCTGAAATGTCCTAAACTGCCCATTCGATTTTATCACCTCTTTTGCAATATTAATAACTTACTTACGTTTACTTTATTTTAGTAAGTTTTTAAGATGCATGGAATAAAAAGTGAGAAATTGTAAGGAAATAGTTTTGATACTTACAACTCGCTAGCGAAGAAAGAGAGCCACTCGTGTTGCCGTCTCCCTCGTACGCATAATGGCGGACGTCATCGTAGGGGTTGATGTCAGGGTCTCGGTCCAGAACTGACTTTTTGTCGTCCAAGAAACCAGATATATCTGGTGCAGCGCCTACTAAGCCTAAACAATGAATAAAATAATGATAGAATAAAAATATAGACAAATAAAATTATATAATAAATAGCCGAATAAAATTTTACCTTGGACCTAAATGACATTTATTTTAATTCAAAATGACTATTTTGTTAATTAAATAGTTAGTTTTATTTGTAAATTAATATTTACATAGCACCTAGTATTTGGTTAAGTATTGAAATTACAAATAACCACATAATAATGTTAACAGTAGGTATAAGTTTTACATACACGTTTTGTTGTTTTTATATTCTTATATTATTTACCCGGTACGTCTACTCTACAAGAAATTGTCGTATAGCTAGAATTGTCAATGAGTAACCAACAGATTCATTCAACCAATGTTTCTTTTCACTTCATGAGTACGTTATTTATGAATGGATTTATGGAATACAACTCCTACGCTCGACTACGATGAAATCTCACCCTTAAACTCTGTATGTTAGAGTGCATGAGAATATCACCAAGTCAACCTTCTATAGAAATCTTTTCAATAAAAATCACAAAAAACGTAATTCAACTCGATAATAAAGTAGTTACCATTGTGTCTCGCAAAACGAGATAAGACTGGGACCTCACGCAAGATAAAAAGCCCTTGATATCAGGAGCCCTCTTTTTCTATTACCCACTCGTATTTTCAATCGCTCTTGACCTCCAAGTTCAAATAGGGTCTGGTTGAAAAATGGACTTTAATCTTCATTACATTGGTCTACTTTTCGGATATTTATTTTTAGGGAGACCTCGACGCTTTTTATGTCCATTAACAATTTTTAGGCCAAAATTCTTATGTATTTTAATTCATTTCTAAACTTTTTAACTGAGTAGGTACCTGCTAGATAACGACTCGCTAAAATTTTGCTCATAACAATTTAAAGTGAGCGTAATGAAAACTATTTAGTAATTCATTAAACGCGTAGGAATTTATGTGAATACTAGTGGACCAGGCAGACTTCGTTCTGCCCACCAGCGCCACCTACCGGGTCCAAGTATATGTAAGCTATCCTATCTCTCAAGTTGGATCGAACTGCACATGGTGTGCGAATTTTATTATAATCGGTTAAGTGGTTTATGAGTCCATTGAGGACAAACATTGTGACACGAGATTTATATATATTAAGACTAGTAACTTAAACAGGACGAAAATTTTACTAAATTAGATTATAAGCCGGGTATATTTTATGTTCGGGATAATAATTCTGTAGATTAAAAACTGAAATATTACAACACCTATACCTAAATAAAAATACATAAAGCCTAACTTACAATACGAACACTGACATTATACATATTCTTACATAAATAAATCAGCATCTTAAAAATTGTTTGAACTTTAATTAAACAGTCTAGATAGTAAAATAAACGTACCTCTACCCTGCATAAAGACGTCTGTATCTGGGGGCGGTCCGTCATACATTTGTCTGAGGACATGTAGATCGTATCCTGCGTCTCCTTCGCCGCCACCCTCATCTTCGTAAGCAATGATATTCTCCCTAATATCATCGAGTTCCTTCTCCGCCCATGCATCTGCACGACGTCTGTGTACCACCACCGCTAGTAGAAGTACTGTAACAAGTATCTTAATTAGTTGATGAAGTTTATAAAAAAGTTACTAGAATTATGATAGGTCACGACAAAATGTTTTGTGAGCTTCGGTTTTTGCTCAAAGGCAAAGTTAAGGAAATAAAAAAAACTTGGGTGATCGAAAACCTGTTAAATCACTATTCGTTAATTTCAGTGACTTTACTCGTGGCTAAGTGTACTTAGAATAGAATAGGATGACGGTCCACCTGATGGTAAGTGGTCACCTTTTTCTATGAACATTTGCAATATCAAGGGGATCGCCGATGTGTGGCCGACCTTATACCTTGATATATTTATAATTTACACTATATAAGTACCTACCTAGAAAAGTAAGCTGTACAAATATATCAGCTACTAACTAACTTTTACAAATACATATCCAAAAATATGGTAAATTTAAGTGATTTATTGGTCATTAATGAAGTTCGCTATTTCCGTTAGTAACACTGATGCATCATACACAATTATACATTTCAATTTCCATCAACGTCCTTCAGAAACCGCTATCGAATTCACCAAAATTGAAAATTGACGCAATGAACGCATCAATCGAAACTCAATCTTAATGTGATATACTTACTGACTAAAATGGCGATGCAGACAAGAATGGCAACTAGGAAATTTGTATCGATGCCGAATGTGACGGCCGTGAACATACTCCGCTGGCAGCTCGGGTCTGCGTTCTTGTTGACTGATGGCTCGCCGAGGTTGTACATCTAGGAAAAGATTTATCAATGGGTAAATTATATTAAAATAAAAGATATTTACTCATTGACTGACTGATCGACACTAAGTCCAAGCCCACAGACGGATGATACGTCCTAGGTTCACGAAGCTTTACGAAACTACAAATAAATAATAAATATCCTGGGACATTTTTCACACTCGGCTGATTCCAAAATAAGCAGAACTTGTGATGTGGTAACCAGATAGCTGATATGCTACTTTTAAATACTTATATAGATAATTACGTCCTGAGACAAAAAAAAAACAGACATATTCATGCAAAACACCATTCCATTGACACGTTTTAGTTTTAAAAAACATGGTTCAAAATGCAATATTTTAAAGTATTAATGAATTACTTAGGTCATGTTAAAATAAATTAATATTATGAGTTAATGTTGCATGTTAAGGAAATATTGTGAGAATGTGTTTGTTTTGATATGGTGTATTTTTCTTTTTAATTTTATATGTAGGTAGATAATATCAATTTGTATGCTTGAAAAAGCTAAATGTGCTGTACCTATATCATTTAATAGCTTTTGTTAACCACATTTAAAACAAATAAATAGATACATCCTAGGTTCAAACTTTACAAGGCTATGTACTAGACTTTTTGGTGAAGAAAATCATAGTACCTACATTGCTAACATTGATATACGTTATTATAACTTATTTATAAAAAAAACATTTGAACATCACTAAAATGATGGTCCCAGTATATTTATCTACAGAAACTTCTCAGAGGGATTAAAGCTTAGCACATAACATTTCACATTATAAATTCGTTTTAGCTTTCAGCTTGTTTTGTAAAGGATATACTAAGCTCACGTGCCGAGCTTATCATAGTGAAAGACAGTAAATATAATACTTAACTAGCGAGAAATTACCGAAACCGTTGCATTTCGTAACCTTGCATTATTTTAAGCATTTTATTAATATCGTTTACAGACAATGGTTGCTCTTATCTATATTCCAGGCGCTACCAGTCTCCGTTTCACAAACTTATCTCATTGTGAGTTAATTCACTATTTAATGTACATTTCAGTTGTTCCAAAGTATTTTAGAATTGGTTGTATAAAGGTCACTAAGGCTTTAGTCTCGGGCGCTTCTTTAACTATTTATATTCTATTTCGCAACCGCGTAATTGCTATTTTGGTCGGGTTGCTTATTTATTTACTTGAGATTTACATTCTTAACGAGGTTGGATTTGTTTTAGGTAATTTTATTATAGGAAACTGGTAAGTATTTTTTTTAAATAGTAGAATTTGTAACAGACTAGTAACTTAGTTTTTTCATTTGGTAATATATGTTTATTTGAAAATCTTATACTGTTATATATTATTTTCCACAAGATCAACTAGGAAACTCCAACGACTACGTAAATCCCGTTTACCTAAGAATGGATATCATTTTCAGTATAACTTTTACAAGGGGCACTCACAAAGTCGTTGTAGGTAAAGTTGCTGATGCAGCCCACGAAGTGCTTATTGGTCGGTACGTGTCCCCAGCCGAACGTGCGCGCCAAATTCTGAAGGTCGATGCTAGCGCCACCTAGTTGTAGGGGCCCGTTCACTGTGGACAAGGAAACACAAATGAAATTGAACTGTAAGTGTGGGGCTTTAAAGTATAATTTGGGATGGGGGATTACAAAATATCAGAGATTATCAGTGGCTTTTTAAAATACGCCGCGATGGTGATTTTTATGGATGTATTTGTAAAGTGGTTAGGTAAGAGCTTAGAAATAGCTATCCCTGTGTGATCGTCATTAACAGATTATCGTCAATATATAGACAATCTTCAACTAGTAACTAAAGCATGAATTTTTTTCAAGTGTTGAATAATAAAATCGTGGATCCACTTCTAATATCTTTTACATCTATAACAGTTTTTCGGCAGTAGTTTTCCTGTTATGATAAACACTAAGATTATTAATATATGTATAAAAAAACCTACATTTCAACAAGCCTATTTAAAATAAATCAATTTATATATCCATACATACCATTTAATATCTCCCTAGGTCCAGTAGGTGCCGCTAGACTCATACACGTCGACAGTTTGCATCTGTCCACAAACATTTCGATGGAACTCTTCATCAGGACTATCTCTATGAGATGTGGCTTGCCATCAGCCACGGGTACCACGCTGTTGTTCAACCGAGTGGTCCCTGATCCGTAGTTCACTAAGAGTACTGGATAACCATCTTGGAGCTCGAGGGACATGAAATCTGTGGACATTATATAAAAGTTAGATATTGAATAAATATAAACAATGGTGGGAAAAAGGCATACGGTCCAACCTGAAGATCGTATGGGAAGTGGTTACCGTAGCCTATGGACACTCTTCTTAAAGAACCTTTGACCTATTTTGATCTATGATGTCACTAGCATCCAATTACATTATTGTAAATATAGAAATTACGTTTTCAGGTTACAATATATCTCTGTGTCATCCTTTTAAGGGGATTGAGTTACAGAAATCAATTCATTCAAACATTCGCATCTATGTATAATATACCTAATAAGTAACGTTTAAGTTAACTTATCTTTTTTGGGGAAAAGTTTTATCAATTGACACTCCCCTTTTAAAAACCATATAAAAACTCCCGGTCTCAGAGTTTGTTTATTTAACACATAAATAAATTGTTAATACAACAATTTCTAAATTAAATAACACAGTACGTTAGACGTATTAGGTATAATTCGTCACGGTTGAGTGCTAAATAATTTAAGAGCTCCATAAATTCATAATTAAAGTAATAACAGTAGGCTACGTAACGTTACTAATCTTTAAATATTATAACGAGCCCTGAATATTCATAGCGTAATACACATAAAGTTGGAGTAATAAATTTCAAGAAAAACAAATGAAAACCCTATTGAAGGATATTAATTATATACAAACAAAGCCGGACCGTGGACTTTGTAACACGACCAAATTACGTAATACACGAAATATTTCATTCCTTATATAGAATGTGAAGCAACACCTATCACGCGAGTGTAACATTCATAAATCATCATGTTCGTACGGCTGTCAGTCATTATGTGATCATTAAATAATCATTACATCCTTCATTCGTAGTATTCGTACATTTGACGTCGGACTAGGCACAAAAGCTTTGCTTAATACGCGCACGTATGTTCATAATTTTCCTGAATGCAAATCCGTTCTTCGTCTCTGATTGGCTATTTTTACGTAGAAGTGATGTTTGTTGGTGACAAAATATCGATAAGTTTATTGTCGATAATATATTTTATATAGAATTTTAATTGTATTATCACATTTTAAAATGGACCATGGACGTCATGAGCGTTTATGCTAAAGCTTAATAACAATATTAAATTAAACGATAATGTATGTACGCAGTAAGCTAGTTAAATAATAATTATCTACTGTTCGTGATTTTATCCATGAGGGAATCAAATACGACGAGCAAAACAGCTATATGAAGGTTTTTTTGTTAAAAATATCGATAATATAAATAAAAACATTTCGACAAAACCCAAACCCTACTTCCAATCGGACACAGAGCTGAAATAAAAAACGGCATAAGAGGCCCGGGGCCGGAATAAGAGGCCATTGTGATTTTCGTCAGGAAATCATTATTCATGTAGTTACGCCAATCTACTGTGACATATTCATTGTTGCTGGCAACATTGTTGTTTCTCGAAGGTTCTAGTTAGCTGACGGAGCAGTTAATTTGATGTAGGACGCTCGTAATTTAATGGCCAAAGTACTTATAAAAATAAGTAGTAAATTTAGTTTTAGGTAAGCATCATATATCAAAATTAATTTACAAAGTTTACGCAAAGCAAATTGAAAACTTGAACCAATTACCTCACCTACCCTGTGTTTAAACAGGCAGATTACAATGAATACTTACCGAGAAAGCAAATTGAAACAGAAATCCAGATTTAAGTTCCAAGTAAGTGCTTAGTTATTAAATTCAATCTACATTTATACTCTAGTGATTTAAAGCTATGCATGACAGTTTCTAAGTTATAATGTACTTTATTAGAAATTTAATTTCATGTCTTGGCAAGTACACTTGACACGAATTAACTCAATCCTTTAGGAGTCAATGTGGACTCTCCACTTAGCAGGATTGGCAATTTGGCAGTGGCAAAAGAAATATTTGCTTTTCCAGCGAAAAATAAATTAGAGAAGGAATTGATTTGACGATTTTATTTCGTACGTTCAATTAATTCGTGTTACGGCTGCATACGTTGAAATTCATATCGTTGCGTTTAAAACTAAACGTTGTTCACGCTTTTTGATTTATTATATCGATGTTTTTTGAGGATATTTGTTTATTGAAAAATATTTTCAAATCCAGTAAGCGTTTTAAAGGGTATTAAGTTTCAGTTTAATTTTTTTAGAGGAATAAAGTTTTTTACAAATTTGGATGCATAAGATATAACAGTAGGAAAATTTGCTATATGATTTAAACGGACTGTAATTTTCATTCAACTTAAATTACATACAATTTATATCCCTTATAATATATATCATTAGATTCAATTAATTTTAATCAGCCATTCTCTAATATCATGTCACAGGAGCCGCAAGCCCCTTCGTCTAAAATAACCTTCATTAATATAAATTGGCTATTATTATGTGAAACTAATGACATTCCCTCAATACATATTAAATGTATAATGAAGCAGAATTATAATTTGTGGTAACTCGTCAACGACTTCAATACTAACATTTTCCCAATATTTTTAGGTGTCAAAGTTAAGCCGTATTCATAAAAAAGTTATATACCTTTTACCCCCGAAGTATCTATCTGTCGCGACAATCCGTGTACAATAGAGGGAGACAGCAAATGCCATAAACCCGATTCAGTTCAACCGCGCTTATGAATACAAACGCAATGTTTACGACTTAGAACTGATTTAAACGAAATTTGGCACATCAATAGAATATGTTTATTGATAAGGATAGTTTTATGTTGAGTAACTAGAGAGTAAATCGAAATGGAGCTTATAAATACATATAAACCACTATTTTATACTATTACTAGCTGACCCAGCAAACAGTATTCTGGTATAAGAATGCAATGTCGTGACGCGATACTTTACGTAAATGACTTCTTGACGTTGGTCAAATTATTTCAATATTGTTCATACAAAAATAAATAAAATCGCGGTAAAAAATGGGCGGAGATAGGAGGCTGAAAACAATACGACCGTTTCTCAGACCTCCTGAATAGTATACACACAAAAATGCATAAGAATCGGTCAAGCAGTTTCAGATAAATTTTATTACATGACACAGGATTTAAGATTTTTTATATTAGATTTCCTTTATTAGCTTACCTTGCACATCAAGAAGCGGGTTGTGCCTCAGAGGTCCCAAGTAGAAGATGAGGCTGTTCGCCACGTGTGACGTCACGGTCAAGGTCATGTGACCTTCATGGCACGCCGGCGGCGATGAGTACATGGCCCACCCGTCGCCATGGAAACCGATCGAGGTCTGCTCACACCGTGGTCCGGTCAGACCCTCGGGGCATTCGCATTTATCAGCAAACGGTGTACCTAAACAGTCGTAATATATTAATAAGGTACTCAAGGATGTAATGTAAGGCATTTATTACCTAATGCCTATGGATATAAAGTAGCTATTTGATTGGGTTGTTGACTAAACTCCTTCAATACAAAAAGTTTTTCCTTAAATAAGCTGGGTAATATATGATAATGAGTTTGACATAGCAATTTCTATATTGTAATACTATTTATGTACAAGAAAGTAGAAATAAAAAAGTTGTTTCCAGAGTTCCAACATGTATTTGTTTCGAAATAAAATCTTCTTTCTATTGACGTAGGTCTTATTAAGTCCCAAATCTCAAATAGAATCTAGCGCTACCTTGTTAATTTGGGCGGCGAAATGAGAAGTCCAAAACACTCGCCTCCCTTATTTGCCTTAGTAATTTTGTCAAATAAGTTTATCAGAATATTGCTTAAGGAAATGTTCCATGTAAGGAAAATAGCGAAAGCTTAAATTTTTATCCTCATTCAGTTAAGAGGAGGCGTTTTTATTTAAAAAAAATAATAATGTTATTGATTTTTTTCGCAAAAAGATAATGAGAGATATACAATACAATGATATTTCTACGAAATGATATAATTATTTTATGTGAGACTTCGAGTTTTTAGTGGTATTATTCCCACCGATTTATTTCATTGGTGAAGTTTACATAATTAATATGCCACATACAAGATCATATAAAGCAGAAAAGAGTACCAAGTCAGAATCCTCACCTCCATTCAAGCAAATCAAATGGTCCTCGACATCACACGTGCATTCCGATTCAACCCTTGCAGAAACCCCCACAAAACTGGTTCTGTTAGTGTAAACTACAAGCGGGACGTTATTCTTTATCAACACGTTACGGCAAGAGTCTTCGCATTGCTCCTTCTCTATTAGGCACTCGTCAATCTTCACCATGTATATCCTTGATTGGAGCTTTTCTTCCAACTGAAAACGACACAAGTCTTAGTAATGAAGAAATGATTGTCCCTTTCTATAGCTATTAAAAAAATAGAGACGGACATATTTCGATCTTCAGTACTATAATAAGCACGAAAAGAGATGTTTATATAGGAAAAAGAAATAGATACAATTTTGAGACAGCGTTAAAGTTACTGTACTTAAATCTTTAGATTCTACTAATTATCTTGAAGAGGAGTATACCTAACATCTCTCTTTAACTTCTTAAATCAATTATTTGATTTTATTTTCATAGTTTACCTCCTCTTGTATTCCAATGACCATACTATCCAGTTTCTCAGGTGGGTAGTATGGAGAGCCGTGGGCTGAAAACCGCACATCTAAGAACGTATCCTTAACTGTCAATTTCCTGAACACTGTAAACACGTCCACATTGTCCATGGATGTGTTATACAATAGAGATAGACGGCGGTGCAACTTTTCCTTTTTACTCGTACCCTGGGGGAAAGAGATGAAATATTAGTCTAGACGGGGTTCGGTCATTTGACAGACAATCACCCTGGTACATAGTTGGTGAAACTTCTGATGTTTTCAGACCCATTTGTGTCACTCAACTTAATTAAATGCTGGTAATATTTTATCTCAAGTGTAACACCTCAGACTAATAAGTTTAAGCTTTCAAGTCGACATTTTCTTGTTGCTAAATTGTAAGCCAAGAACCGAAGCTTTTAAGTGGTGATAATTATGTAGTGCATCGTTTAATTAAGTAACATAAATCAACTAGTACGGACGTCCCTTTCTGTTTTAATACGTTGAAAGGAGATATAGTACTTTCAATGACGTTCATTAAATAGTAAATATTACGAAGAGTAAGAATTTACTTCACACCAAATCACAGTGGACTTTGACCCATTTTCTAGCATTTGAAATTGTGTTCCAATATTTAGAGGGGTTATAAAATATATGGGCTAGATTTAGGTACAGTATATAACCTAAGTTGTGTCAGTATGATGGCATCCCGTCCCGCCAGCCGGCCCAATTACTCGTGGCCCACTAACTCGTTAACTACGCCAAATGGATCCCCCGATGGAACTTCGTGTCAGCACAGTTCTGTCCAAGGTCACGCTAAATAGAAACGTCTTGCAATGACTTCACCCGGGGTAGATAAATTTTCTTAATTAATTTTGTAAAAGTTATGGCGAGATTTAGGTAAACAATAATTTGTGACTGTTTATACCACCCCAATTTTTCTTATGTGTATATGATTGACACATTTATTTGCGCCTACCTTGCTTTGCTAGTAGAGCTAATAACTTGGTACACAGATAGTCTAGAGCCTAAGTAAGGACATAGGCTACTTTTTATCCCGGGAAAATCTAAGATTCCCAGGAACGCGGGGAGCCACAAGTACTATTATAGTTTCAAGATTTGTCTAATCTAAGACTTATAATACATAAATAGATCATTAGAAATCTTGTAGTCTAAGTAATAGGTACTTACATCAGCTTCAGGAATGATGAACTCTTCAGGGGTGACGTTGACAAAGCGTATAGATCCAGACTTGTCGACCGCTTCTTCTGGAATCTCCTTCACCGTTACATTAACAGTTGCTTCCACCCAGTGGAAGGGTACTATAGGTTCGTTCTCTTCGGTTACCTGTGAAAGTAATACTTAAATATAGCATTTTCAGACACACTTATACATATATAAAATGGATATTAAGGTACATCATATTTTTTTTGTAACCTAGTTGGTGACTGGTGAACAGTTCATAATATCTGCAATGTGAGTTACGACATAATTCATCAGGAAATATTTGAATATATTTTTGCTAGTTTTATTTTCACGATCATTAGGGTGCAGATTCAAACCAGCATTCCGTAAAGGGAAAATATCGTGCGGAACCCTGTATCCGAGAGATCACAATTAAGGGCATTGTGAGCTTTGCCTATCCTATAGTAGGCCCTTGTGATGACCAAAAAACTCCCTCGTTGTTAGGAAAGGCTCATGTTCCTTCAGTGGAGACGTACAGAGCTGATGATGATAAAAACAAATTAATGCAACAATACTTACATTGAATCTAAGTAAATAAGTGCCATTAGGTGTCCCCTCCTTCATGGTGATCATTCCAGTGTTGCTGTGGACGTCGAAGTACGGGCTCCTCTGCTCGTAGGACGGTAGCCACATGAACCTCTTGTCCGGGAGGTCCCAGTCATCAGGGTCGTCTACGAACACTCTACCGATTTCTGAATCTGGTGCTTCGCCCTGATAAATAAAATTGCTATGTTATTAATATTGTAAAGATTCGATAGTGTTTGTATGTTTTGTAAATTGGATATGTATAAAAAGTCTTACTAAGCAAGTAGGTACACTTTGGTAACCAGATGTGAAATGTGTACGTACCTACATTTTTATTACGTTACGTGTAGGTAAATGAAAAAATCTAAATAATATTTACACCGAACATAACGTGATTTTTAATATCAAAATATTGAACAACAAAATACCTAATAATATGTAACCTTTATATAGCTATTCAGTAAATCATTTTAAGTAGGTAGGTAATACATCGTAGACACCAATCATGCAAAACAAACAGGCGCATATTTTATATCGTAGATTACGATCAAAGATTTTTCAAGAGTCAGAAATGTTTAAATACAGGATAGAATAAAAACATATAGGTATATTGAATAATAAGGAAACTACAAATATTCAATGTATTCAGAAGAAACGTACAGTCAGCCGCAAATCACATACTAAAGTTATTTCTAACCATATGTCACAGAACACGAGGTGAAACCTTCCCAAAACGCTTTACAGATAATATGTGCCATTATAACTAATTAAAGCAATTTTATTCGGGTCCAGTGTACGGTCCGTTAATTTTCCAATTAATTTTGCAACCGTCTGTGATATGGAAATGCTGCTTTTCGCTGACGTATAATGATTGCAGTGATCTGGCATAAATCGACTGATATATGATAAGCAAGTCAATAAATATACACGATGACGAAGAAACATAACAAATATTGTTATTGAGATACTTAACCCTGGTCACGAATCCAATAGGAATATTATACAAGTCGTTTCCCTAAAATATATAGCAGAGATAACACTAGAAATAAAAAAAAGAAATGTGACGTAATAAAACGCCATGTCAAAGTTAGGCATTCGGACTGATCCAGTTCACTTGCCAAGCTCACTGAGACACTGGCTCTATCGGAATTGTTGGCGACAAATCAATTACATCGCCCAATCAGTTTACGCCGGCAAAGTTTGTATGTAGAAGTTTTGGACACAATCCCCAGTTTTGGAGTAAACGCCGCGTAAGCCTGTCGTTAAAACGAACACGGAACAAAGGAGTTTAGGCCCGTTTGAACTTTACCACTAACCCAAAAACGATTCAAGTCAATCGATATTTAAAAAGTTTGTCACTAAAGAGTTTTTTAAACTCTTTAAAAGCGATTCGTTTTTTATGCATATGCCTACGAGTAGGGATCTCCCTAGACTATAAAACCATGGACCATTAAATAATACGGTTATTACTATTGTAAAAATACTTGCTTAAACGAGAGGTTTTTTTGTCTGGGTTGCCAAAACTTAGGAATTTCCGGTATTTAAAGGATATTCATCGACAAAATATTCTACCAGTGTGCCAAGTTACAATTATCTCCACTTAGCCTTATTTAACGAAAATACCGATAGAATATATACCTAATTCTACAAGTAATAAACATATAACCTTTTATATTTCTAATATTATTTGGTACAAATGGAGAAAGCAAACAAAAGACAATAATCTGCTAGTTATGTCATATCTAACTGTATCTGCATGGAATGTAAGGAGAAAGGAATTCTTAATACGACTACGGACGACTTGGGTCGCGAAGACAAAGCACTTACTTATCCGAATACGACCAAACCTATTATTTATATACGTTTTTAGTCACATACCCACAAGTCACTGTTATTTATTCGTTTTCAAACAAATAATGATGCTTGCCTTATTAAATATCAGACCAGTAACAGTACCACTAAACTTTCCAGGTGTAAACGCGCCTTATTGTATTTACTACTCACTCGCTCCTTCATTATTAGTCGAGTTTAGTAACGGTCTGAACGTTGAATATGAATGTACTCTCTTTTTAAGTTCAAAAAGATCAGAAAACGTACATATGATTTTCGTATCACATCGCAATGTTGTTTTAACTTACTCATGTGTATCTTATTGTTTTTCTATATGTGTGAAGTATTGTCTATTTTTAAAATCATTCAGCCTTTAAAACAAATACCTACATATTGCTGTACAACTTTTACATGCCAACTTTAGTATGCGACATAAATAAAATCCAGATTTATTCGCGCTTGATAGATTGCTTTTAAATTAATTGCCGTATTTGTGGGTTTTGACGTGTTTCCGTTTGGTAGATCCATTAGGAAAACCTACATTAGTAAAATATAACATCCTGGAAGTCTAATACTTTTAGATTGAATATTGTGAATTATAATTAAGATGTATAAAATAATGGTTTAATGGATAAGTTGTTTGTTCTTTGACACTTTGAAATAGGTTATAATTTAGTGTTATCGATTATTTGAAGTTAGTAAATGTTTTCAAAACGGTTATTAGTTAAATAGTTGTTTTATAAACCTATTTAGATTATAAGCTTAAAATGTATTTTATGTGGGTATTTGTAAGAACGTTTAGTGAAAGCGCCGCGTACCGCCGCTTATAAAAGGACGTGCGGTCGGCCAGACGGCACTTCTTGGTTGGCTGTCGAGCTGTGCGGACATCGGTCGGTGAGTATAATAATTGAGTTGGAGAAATCTGTCGGACGACACAACAGAGTTAAGTAAAATATGTATAAATTTTAATGAATTGTTATGTAAGTTTAATATTGTTCTATTTTAGTTTCTGTTCCATTATTTAAATAATATAGTTATAACTATAACATTGTTGCTAAGTAGAGTCATATATATATATTATGATTAATTATACCAATTATGATGAAAATAGAATATAGTTTTGGTATTGACTTGCTATTTTGCGAAGTGACCCAGACCTCTCCTTAACCCTTATAATTTACAACTATAAAATTTAAACGATCAAACTATAAATAAATGTGAATGTACAGGTAGTACATGGGACCTTGTATGTATATGTGTATCTATGTGGTGTATGTATATCGTATATATGTATGGTATGTATATATATATATATATATAGTATTTAATATGTAATATAAATAATATGAAAAAGTAATACCTAATGGCATATACCGGTAGTACATGGGTCCTTATGTATTTATGGTATATAGTAAATATATAAGGACTTAATAATTTCTGTTATTTTTAAGTAATAAAAAACATGATTCTAACACGCTCATCATGTTTATGTTACCATCTAACATACTGGATGTACTACTTTAATTCACAAAGTTGTAATTGCAGTCATGCTGGTAATATAAAATATGCTTGAGCCTCATACTTCTGCGCTTGCCGCAACCTCGTAACTTGAGGAATCAGGGCAGGGCAGTAAAAAGTGCCTTCCCAACATAATCCCTCTTTACGTACGCACCGCACTAAACCCACTTTCATTAAAGCGCAAAATTAACATTTTAATAGCCATATATTATTATAAAACACGGGTATTATCGTAAAGGTTTATAGGCTATATCGAATCTGAACGTGGACTTAATTATTCATTGAGGTATGGCGGCCAAAAATCGAGGTATTAAGTGTGAGTGACCAATTACGCGAGATCTGTTACGAATTACTTAATTAAATACAAAAATATACAAACACTTACGTACCTAAACATTTTTTATTGATATAACGCAAACACTACATAACTTTTAAATTTGGAGCTGTAACGGCTGCCACAGACAAAGCAATAAACCTGTCAAATTAAATAGAAACAATATCTGGCAGCACTGTGTGAAATATTTTGTTCAATAACTTTTCGTGATATCGAATTGACTACTGCCACGTAGGTATTCTATGTAAAAAAATATATTGATTAATTTCCTAGATCCTATTTCAATTCAATGTTTCAGTCTTCACAAACTCCTCGAAAGACCAATGTTATTTGGTCGGATACGGTGTTAAAATGGACGTAACTCTCGTTACTGACAGTAAAGTGTCTAATTCGGTAATAATGTCGCGTCTACAATGAAAAATCGTAAAATTGTTTACGGTTGCGTTATACAAAGAGCAATGAATCCACGGCTCGTGATGCGGGGACATTTTCATATTTCACGCTTTTTAAGGCGCGGCACTGAATACAAATTGTGTAATGAAATGAAGCTTAAGAATTTGACTGTTCAAATAAACGGCGCAGTTGAAACATAATTTATGGGAAACAAAAAACGCGTGTAAAAAAAAACTAGTTAACTTACGGGCCAATTTAAATTAGCTTCACAATACGGATTTATAAAATGATTGACTTCCAAAGTAATTTTAAATGAGGTTTAAATTCACGTTTGAAATGAGGTTATGAGCCGCCATTATATTGTGATATTACGCACCACTTAACTACTGGCTGCGTAATCGGATTTCATCAATAATCACATAGATCATGTGACTAAAATTCATGAGCTAAATACCTATTACTAACAGTCATAACGTATTATTTGTGCCATAACAGTACCTACAGTCATAAAACTTTTGTTTAAAACAACTCTAGGTATATGATACATATTATAAAAAATAATATTTTTGTGAAAATATTAGGGCTTTTTTCTGAATAAATTTGGGTTGTAAATTAATGGAGGATATTAATTAATTATTAATAACATATATAATATTAATTAACAGGTGTAACGTTACAGATCAAACATTATTTAATTCCAAATATTACACTGAAACCATACGTTATACCTACGAAAAATTAAATGAATGAATAAATACAATTCAGAAGATGTAGGTACTTATTTGTAAAAGCAACATTATTTTTATTGAAATACGGAGCCAGGTTTAAAATGGCGCTTTTAATAAAATAAAGCGATAATCCAGTTGGCACAGCACTACAGTTTGGCACAGAACTAAGGAGCTACGCTTAGTGGACCTTCCTTTTGTATGTTCGAATGGCTACATAAATTAATGATGCGACAACTGACCTAATTCCCCAATTTTCTATTTAGATAAAACACCCATTCTAAAGCATAAACGCATTTATCAATAATGAGCAAAGGAATTAGAAGATTTCAAAACATTTTCAATCCGATAACGTTATTCAAAGTATTCCTAATGTTGCAGAAAATCGATTACCCAAAAAACTTTGAACATAAATTCAGAAAATAGAAGGAAAAGTTTCCGTTACACACAATTACGACATTCGAGTTGTTACAAAACCGGCTAAATAAAATTACAAACTTTTTCCTCCCATCCAGTACAATTAGATTGGGAAAAAAGAAAAAAAGGCAAAACCACAGACAATAGAAATTAGTATTTATAGTGTCAAGCACGGACAACACAGATATTAAACGTCCATTTCCAAAGATTCATACTCACATAATATCTCCAACTGTATATTTCGTTGAAGTAGGTTTCCGTCTGATAGCGTTGGAAAACAAGTTTATTTATTAAAATAATCATATTTAACAATACGTAACAAGTAAGATTATTAATCTCAAGAACACTTCAATAATTTCCACATGTAGGTATAACTTCTAGGATTTTTTTTTGTTTTAAATCCAACTTAACCTTAGGTACACTATTATTATATTGAAGAAGCTCAGTGTTTTTATATTTCATCTTCGTGGTAAAAAAAAACTTGTGTGACACTTATACATATGTTACAAAGTTCAAATACCACCGATTGTACTGGATGGTCAACAATCAGCTAAATGGAACAGTGGAGTATAAACGCAAAATTAAATAAAACATCCAGGAAACTATTAGAAAAGGTAAGCGATATTCAAAGGGAATATTGTGGCACAAAGGAAAATATGTGAACACTGTCCCCGGGGGATCAGAAAATCTCTACCTTTTACGAGACCATTTGGGAATGTAATTGGTCTTGAAATGAAATAGGTAGACACCAGACGTTTAGGACAATTCACTTTTTTTTTCGAGAAACATTTGTATTATTGTGACAATCGAAAATCCACTTTTTAAGATTTAGGTACCTATAAGTTTCAATAATCAATATATAAGCCAATTTAATGTATAAATCGCTTTAAATACCCCTATTAACTACATAATGTTTTCAATTATTTTTAATTCCAAAGACAATAAGGCAACAAACAAAACGTCCCGAAACTAATGCTATTGTAACGGCATGTTTTTGCAAAAAATCACGTGGCCGAGCCTTAAGAATCATATCTAGAAACTCCCGCAAATAGCTTTAAGTAAATAATTTACCTTGTAATTATAAACGAATATATCGCTCTGGCCAGGTGCCATGGGATTGTCGTTCCTGTCTCCAATAACCACGTGGAGTATGGAGACGCCGGTCAGGCGAGGAGTTCCTGAGTCAGTTATGGCCACAGGTATCTTATACTCCTTCCTCTGTTCCCGATCGAATGATACTAATGTCGAAAGAACGTGTCCTGCAAACAAGAGAATCGTTAGAGTGTGTATTTTGAATTAGGGTTCTTAACATATTTATGGAATGTACCCTATTTTTACACCTACTTAAAATATAATAAGTCATTAAATATTCAAAAAGTAAATAAGTACTCGTATATCGTATTACCCAATAAAGGAATGTTGTTGTCTCAAAGAACGGAATACCACGCCCAGACTCCAATAAGCCGATAAAAATATTTTGCGCGAGTGAATAATCTCTTTAGGGGTTATCTCAACAACAGGCCAATTGAAACACAAATTCCATTGAATTCCAACTTGTTAGATTGTTGGAACTAGGAACTTTGTCGCCATTCGTCTTCACAGCAATTTCATTCCAATTCAGCAGGCCCCATTCGCGACGGCACGAAAATTCCCAGAAACCCCCAAAATCGAGTTTCGATCAATTAGTGTAGTTAACATGCAATAAATGGCGGACCAAGCCTAACTGTAACTTTGTTTGGAAAGTGGCAATTTAATTTTAGTCCTTCCCCAAATTCCACCCAGTTCAAGTCAGCATGGGGTGTTGATAATTTTGTAAGCCGTGTTTGTGTATTTATTTAGTAAATACAACGTAAATAAAAAAGCAGAAACCCGCATTTTGGAGGATATTAATTTTTAAGTCGATTAAGTATTGACCCCACAGTTGACTATATACTACCTACATATTTTTAATCAGCATTTGGAAAATAACACAGACATTATATAAGGGTTATTCCATAGTCAAGTTCTCAATGCAGACAGGGGTATATTTCAATTGCGACCGGAATTGGAACTGTGCCCAAAGAATGGCGATAAGCCAGCCACCCCGCTCGTTAAGACCCGAAAATCATTAGCGAAAAGTGGATGTGTGTACTTCAACTCCTTCAAGTTTAAACGCGTTAAGATTAGAGATGTGTAAATTAATTTCTTAACAGTTTTTTTTATTTGTCGAATAATGTTACAAGTTCCGTACATATCGTCGTATTAACAATTTATGTACAGGTTTTTACACGCGGTTCTGAGGTATTGCAATACCCCAGGATATATTCATTAAGCATCAAGCGATTCACTAATTTAGTAAGTACTTAAAAGGACAACCCATATTGAGAACATTTTAGTCAAAATCAGTTTAAAAAAGGATACTGAATTGCACTAGTGCAGAACCACTAACCGCAGTACAATTCAACAACATCTTTTTATAGATGCAAACAAAAATAACAGTAATATACATACCTTGTATTTGGAACTTGGATCGAATATCGAATGAGGCTGATTCGTTGAGTGCGAATGTGAAGGGTGGTCCGTTTTCTGGTGAGTCGTAGTCTTTCGCAGTCAGCACCACGACTTGGCCGGGCGGCTCGTTCTCGTACCATACCACTGGTTGTGTCTATGGAAACATACAAATTGTAAGAACGTGAAGTGATTATGTTAACTGTTTTTTTTATAATAATAATATAATTAAGACTACATGGTGAAATGAATCGCCCTGTGTCTTAATTGAAGACAATAAATTACACTCAAAAGATCCGTGTATCAGATATACATATAAATGGAGTTGAAGAGTACCTACTACAGAGATTACTCTTGGTACTAAATACATAGGTATTTAGTAATTTTCATTATAGCTCTTTAATTTCGTTTTCACAAGTGTAAACTGATAATTCAAAAGAAGTTGTGAAAAAGTTTTTAAATTAATTCCATTCCAATTTTAAATAAACCGATACAAAAAAATATATTTAATGTCAATTTCAACCAACACATTTCAGTGTGAAGCGAAATCCTTTTAGATTGAAACTGGCAACAAATCAGATAGCCGTTGACGCGCGGTACGTAAAAACTGCCGGTGAATTTATGGGACATCAGAAAAACTGCGTGCAATAGTGTACCGGGAGCATTGTCTGTGGTAAGGAAATCTTTATTCAGTCACAGGATCAAACTGAAGATTTATTGCGTCATTTCGAATGGGTAGTATCTATTATTGAATGGAGTTTTCGTTTTACGTACCTATGTCGATTTACAACAATCCGAATTCTCTTGCTAGTTAAATGTCTTATTCAAAAGTGCCTTATTATTTTATAAATGATTGCATTAGGTCTCTGACCTACCTATAGGTACATACAAGGCGTTGATGAAACCTAAGATGGAATATGCTTACTCAGAGAATCCCTAGATCGTAGGATTATTTAAAATTAACGACTACTTTTGAATATAAATTATTTCTAGTAAATACAAAACTAAAATTTTCAATCAATCTATGCCATAAAATACAGCGTAATGTAAATCAGTCGACTAAAAGAAATGGAGGTCCAAAGGATCTATATATCTTGAAATAATAAATAGAACGTAGGTACATTGGCAGTAGATTTGCATAAAAAATTGACAACGGTGTTTACCCAAAGACGATACGGGTTTATACTTCAACCCTTAAGTGCGAGTATTACGAGGAAAGTGAGCGAGAAACAAAAAGGTGTGCGTTTTAGGGTATTTTTTATTCTACCTTTTTAAATGACTGCCGTTCGAATAGGGTTTGATTGAAGAGGCTTCATATATATTTATATTGTCTAACTAAATCAGTTTGTTAGGAAATTCGCCTAGATCTCTTTGTAAATACGAATAGATCTAGAATATAAAGCGTAGATAAAATATACTGAAGAAAATCAAAAAGGCAATATGTTATCGCAAAAAACAATCATCCATCGACGGAAGGTGTCCGCTGTTTAGACACATATCATATGAAGCAAACAATTTTGACACTAAATAAAAAGAATAGTGTGTGTCTTCGATTTCACAACCCTCGTCAAACGGATTTACGGTGACAGACAGACAAACATATTCGTAAAAAAATATGTCAAATTTACATAATGTAATGTAAGCATAGGTAGCAAGGTGCGTGATTTATTGCCGAATCGCTGTGATTTCACGGAAAAATACCTTTTAACGGAAATAAAAGTGAAAAATTCGTTTTAAAATGGTTGGCTTTATCTACCTAAGTATTTTTGTTGTATAAATTTTGACAAATTCACTACATTTACTAAAAAGAAAATCTTGAACCAGATAATGCAGTCTCATACGCTCGTAATTATTCAGCACTTAAAGGAACCGAGCCAATCGCATTCGCATTTATTTAAAAAAACGCCTTCTCAAATAACATACAGGGTAAGCCCACATTATCGACAAATGAATAAACGCTGACAAGCCGAGCGGGGCCCACGTAAATTCGCCGAGCAAATGATTCTATGAAGCTAGATAACGTGGCTCTTAATCCGGTATTCAAGGACGGATCCGGCCGGATACCCGAATTTGAAATAAGCCTCCCGGTGTAGCCCTGTTTGTACGTAAGTTGTCCGTGATATACGGCCGATCTGTTTACCGAACAAGCACCGCCTCTTAAAGAAACGTAAATCACTTTGCCGTTTCGAATTTTAACCTACAAATAAACTGGTGAGTATTTTTCGTTTCTAAACATTTTCAAATGTTTGTTATTAATAAGCGTAACGTTTTTTTATTAGTTATCTGACTTCAGTTACGAATATAGCCTATTTAAAATAATATTACAGCTACTTCTAATGTTCATGCCAGTGTCAAGCTCCAATTTAGTAATTTAGGTTTAAACTATCTGGCAACTTTTTTCTGTCAGTGAACATCAAAAAAAGAAAATAAACATGTTTTTCATGATTATTACAATAAAAAGTTCTCTAAAATATCTCAATCTTTTTATACCTATGTATTGAAAGTGTCCGTTAGGAAATAAAAGTATGTCATCGCCTAAGTCTGAAACTGAACGCAAGCCGAATGGCAAATTTGCATAAAAAATTGACAGACTCGAATCAGCCATGCCGCACTCAATCGTTCTTAATCATGCCACTCGAAAAGCCGAGAATTCTCCAGCTATTTAACAAAAGATGTTTTTTATCCCCACTCTTTATAATTCTTTTCCTTTTTTTAGTATATTTGCAATTGAAAGTAGATCTAGTAAATTGTCAGTTAACAACGTTACCAATGGACCGCTCCGGTATAGAAACAGATCGGTTGCTTTTAAAAGTAGACGATTTATACTCTTCAATTGGTAAATACTCGACGTTCTGATGTTTTACTGTTAGATAGTTCAAAGAGAAAATAACCCCTCTATATTTTTATAGATGTTTCAAGATGATGTATTTGTTCGGGAGTATTAGATCTCTAGTAAAAAACTCGTAATTGTTCGTACATTTGAACGATATAAAGGAGTTCTAATAAAACCGGTAACGGTATATTACTGTGGTATTACAAGCACTAAAACACGGTTCCCGCAAAAAGGTTTAGCCATGATGGCTCCATTGAAATTTATCGATAGCAATTCTTTTAAAATGGACTATAAAGGGTAGTGAATGAGTCTTACAGGGTGAATTGCGTGTTCTTTAACGTTTGCCCATTAAATGTTTATTGAAAAGAGTAATTAATGGTCCTAAATTGTTAATTAAACGGTTGGAATTTTAACCTTATTGAACTAGTTTTATAAATTGGCTATATTCCCAAAATCAATAAATTTTTAACATACCGAATGTACAACTTGTAATTAGACTCTTCTATCTATGTTTATTTAACTAAATCAATAAAATAGAGAAGTTAGCTTTTTAAGTAGGCAATACAATAGAAAAGAAAAAACAAAATGAGTATAATATGTATCTATAGCTTTATCATCACTTGTAAAACACATTTAAAAAGTCGAAAGAAGTCTCCTTAAATGTAAGTGTCGGTACTAAAAACAAAAGTACTCACATTAGTTAAGAACGGTGCATTATCGTTGATATCTGTCAGCTCCAAAATGACCTCGGTCGTTGACCTCAAGCTATCGGAGCCAAGTCTGCCTCCATGGTCGATGGCCATGATGAGGATCTGCCACCTCGCGAAGCCTTGAGGTTGGTCTCTATCCAAGGGCTTGGTCAGTCGAAGACATCCATCGTTGTCGATTTGCAAGAACTCCTTCTGTTCGTGTTTGACTAATGAGTAGACGATGTTTTGTGGAGCGTTTCGGTCTTTTATATCTGGATCGTAAGCTTCAACCTGTTGGTATTAAAATGGTAAGTTATCTTTAGCTCGTTATATTTCCAAGATTTTTGTTTCATTATTTGATTACAATAGATATTTAAAACTGACTTTTAAATATTAAGCTATAAACCAATAAAAAAAAAACAATATAAAGATATCAAAAATCAATTACCTTGACAATACACCCTTCATACAACTTTTCCTCTTCAATAGTTTTAGTATAATTAGCCAAGAAAACAGGTGGATTGTCGTTTAAATTCTCAATATTGATGATCACTTTGGCATAGTCCTCGTAGATTCCATCGAACGCCTTCACGTCGAGGCTGTAACTGGTGATGTTCTCATAGTCCAGTTCGTTGTTCACTCTGATCTCTCCTGTGAAGTTTCTGATGACGAAAGCATCGTACGTGTTCCCAGCGACTATACTGTAGGTCACCACCGAAGCTGTAAGAAATTAACTCTTTATCTCTGTCTCAAACTGTGAACTCAATTCATTAAAAAGACGTGTATATTTGTCTTGTGTCTGGTTGTAAATCCTACTTATATTATAAAGGCGAAAGTTTGTATGTATGTATGGATGTTTGTTACTCTTTCACGTAAAAACTACTGAATGGATTTGAATGAAATTTGGAATAAAGATAGCTTATAACCTGGATTAACATATAGGCTACTTTTTATCCCGGGAAAATGGAAGACCTCCCGGGTACGCGGGTGAAACCGCGGGGAGCCACTAGTAACTATATAAGTATGTGTTTAAAGGTAGTATAGTGTATGTATTTTAAGGGTAGTATGGTAGCAGGCTCTGTGTTAATTTGGAATCACATTGTTAGTGTGTAAAAAATACCCAATCATCATCATCAGGTCATATATTATGTCATTTAAAAATTATCAATTATATCAGGATGATAGATAGATAGATAGATAACACTTTATTGTACACCAAATGACAAAAACAAGTAAAAAAAAAATAACAGTAAAACTTAACTAAATGTACAAGTGGCGGTCTTATCGCTAAAAGCGATTTCTTCCAGACAACCGTTGGATGGAAAGGATTATAGGTCACTATAAAAGACGGTGGTGCAGCAAATAAATAAATAATACTAAAAAATATACATAAATTTATATTAATATAATATATATAAATAAAAGTAATTAAATATAAAGAAATAAATAATAAAATATAAATAGTTAATTAAATATTGTTTATATATAATGCATATAATAAAAATATATATACCTACAACAGACCAAAAATAAATAAATAATAATAATTAAAATAAAAATACATATATAATACCTACTATTTAACAGTACAAGTAGCTTAAAGCAACGACAGCTTATTTAGTGAGAAGAAGTTCCTTCACACGACTTTTGAAAACAGTAACCGAAGGCGCCTGCTTTATTGCGAGAGGTAACGCGTTCCAGAGGCGAACTGCTTGAACCGTAAACGATTTGTCGTAAAATGAACTGCCATGTGAAGGTGTTGTTAAGATGAGATTTTCTGATGACCTAAGTGATAGAAGGAAATCAAACCGTTCCTTGAGATAGCGCGGGGAGGACGGACTGAACAATATTGTATAAAGATGGGAGAGAATGTGAGAATTCCGGCGAAGACGTATAGGAAGCCACTTGAGTTTAGTGCGATATTCGGAAACGTGATCATATTTGCGCAAACCATATATAAATCTAATGCAAAAGTTTTGAAGACGCTCAAGTTTATTAAGCTGTTCCTCCGTAAGATCTAAATAACAGGCATCAGCATAATCCAATATAGGGAGCAGAAGAGACTGAACAAGCGTAACTTTAGTGGCTGTAGGTAAAAAATTGCGAAGCCTTCTAAGAGACCCGGCAGAGGCAAACAATTTACGACTAACGGTCTCCATTTGAGGGCTCCAAGTCAAACATTGGTCCATAATTACGCCTAGATTTTTAACACTACTGCTATATGGAATAGTAACCCCATTGAGCTGTACTTTTGGAACTTCAGACCAGTTAACGTTGGCTAACCTACGGACACTACCAATGGTATTATTATTATATACTGATGATATTATTATATTAACCTTAAATGGTAAACTAAAGCAGAACCTTGTCAATACTCAGGTAAGATTAGTTATTTGTTATGAATACTTATTTATTTCTTATGAACTTTATGCAGAGTCAATAATGCTATAGTTATCTTTAGTAATTCAAATTACCATTTCACTTAAAAAAAATGGTCATTACCTGTATCATTATCAACAGCATTAATAACTGTGACCAATTCATTGATATTCGCGTTTTCTGCTATCGATTCAGCCACGTACGTATCTTGCGTGAAATGTGGTGGATTGTCATTTTTATCTGCAATTTCTATCAAAAACACTTGCTGTCCGGCGTTATGTTTTCCCGGTGTTAAAGCCGATTCAGAATTGTCAGTGGCAATAATCTTTATGTTGTAGAAACTCCTTTCTTCTCTGTCGAACATCATTGTGGTCGTGATGTTACCAGTTATTTTATCTACTGCAAATGGGTCCGAGGGATCTCCTAGTTCATAAGTGATTTGGTTGTTTTCCGATGTACCATCTGCGTCGAAAGCACGCACTTGCATCACTTGAGTTCCAGGGCTTTCGTTCTCTAGCACACTCCCTGATCTAATCTCACTGAATATTGGTATGTTGTCGTTGACGTCTTCGACTTCTATTTGGATTATCGTTTCGGCTGCCAATTTGTAATTGTTCTGTGGGATAACATTCATGTCAGTCAAAAGATTTACTGTTTGTTACAATGGTTATGTCAGTTCTAGTTATAGTTTAGAATCAAGTGAATAAGTGAAAAGGTATGAATCATATTTGTAGTAGTCTAGGGTGGTACCTTGCCAAGGTAAAAAAAATACACTAGGTACCTATCAAGTGTATATAAAATACTGCTTTTCTAGGTTTTCAAGCTTTTAAAATAAGTAATATTATCAACTAACACATCAATATTGTAGACATAAGAAAAAAATATATACCTGTATTCTAACAGTAAGCGTGTAATCTGTAATTTTTTCATAATCCAAATGATTTCCTAGTTTAATATAGGCAGTATCCGCTTCTGGTTCCAGCACAAAAGTATGCCATTTGTTAGTCTGTTCTGTCTGACCTTGTACTAATTCGAACTGTAATTTCTTCTCCTCGGGTATATTGGATCTGCAATAAATAGTAAGTTCGTTTCACGAAAGCCCTAATATAAATTAGGTAGCCATTAAGTCAAATTCGATTAAATCGGCAACACCATCTCAAAAAGTTTTACCAAAGAAAGCTATTTAAACTGTAATAAGTCTCGATTCGATTAGGTACCCCAAAGTTACTTACACAGCCCTGACCGTAGCTATAGGCGTGTTGAAGTCCGCATAATTTTCTTTTAATTTTATCGGTTGATCTGGAACTTCTATGAAAGATGGGCTCTTCTTGTTGGACTCGACGACTTGGATGTCCAAAGTTATAGAACTCTGCTGCGGGGGATCGCCCATATCTTTCACTATCGCACTAAGTTTAAACTTGTAACCTGGCATTTTCTGTGGGAGTTACAAAAGATTAGTTTAATTATTACACTCGCCAGGCGTACTTATGACCTAAAGGTGAACCGTATTCCAATAATGAATGTCTCGAGACGAGATATTTATCTTTTGTGTTTTAACAGAATTATAAAGAATGTTTTAGATAGAAAAAGAGGATATAAACCTTATCTTATTTCGAACATAGTCACTGTAATTCCACAAGATTCTGCCTCGACTAAAAGTGGCCACTAAGACTTCTAGGCTCAGTAATTTTATTTGTCTTAAAGGGAGTGGTCGAGCGAAAATGGGGTTCGCTGTTTTTACAAGATTCTTTTGCGATCGATTCAGGTTAAAGAAACGAGGGTAGTACGAATCACTTAGTAAAGTAGCTATATTGTTATACATCATATTATTATGTACTATAACAATGAATTATTTTGTTCTAGTTTACAGAGCTCCATGATGTCAAACCCACCCATTTTTTGAAATATGGTGCAGATTGCAGATGTTTTGGGGATAAATAAAAAAACTAAAGTTATCGGCTCCTTTTAATATCTATATATTAAGCCATTGTTTTGCGACTATAGTGAACACCGCGAATCAAAATTAACTCATGTCATGAATAAAGAAATACACTTACATCAATGGTTTTATTCAAGAAGATAACTCCGTTGTCAGGATCTATGTAGAAATATGCTTGATCCGGAGAGTTGGAGTCTAGGTTATAGTGTACGATGGAGTTGTTCCCATCGTCGATGTCCGTGGCTGATATCCTCATCACCTCCCGACCGCTTGGCAGATCTTGAGGTACTGACTCGGAGTATGACTGCACATAGATTCACATATTAAAATTGAGCCTTTTAACAGAAGCATTAGGGTTCAGTTTGTTCTAAAAGATAGACGGGATCAATTCAAGGGAAATATAGATGAAATTAAAAATAGTTCACACAGTGTAGTTAGCTTTAGAAGTACCTATAAATATCTTATAATGTAGGTACTTAGACATGTTCTACGCGAAGCATGCCCGAAGCTAAGAGATAGTTCGTCGATTCCAAAATAATTATAATCGTGCAGTGTGATAAAATGCGCCTAGGGGGAAAGAGCAGCCTAGCTAAAGAAACACACCAACTACAAATGTGCAAAGAAAGTGGATTTGGACACACTATACACATAAAATATATTACCAATAACGCCTTGAGTGGCGGCTTACGATCCTAAATCAGACATGCAGCAACATGCAATTAGAGAAATGGAAAATTGTTCAAAATGTTCATCGAATGCGATTGGTACCATGGCTTCACAATTAAATAAATATTCAACAGTCAAACACGTGAGGCAATGGTAACAATCGACAAATGCATAAACAAGTTCATAGTTATAGTGACAAGTTAGTTTTTGGTGCGAAACTCGGTTTCATTGTGAAATTCTTTTCTTTTAGACAAACCTTCCAAACGTCTCCACGGAAGACCTTTGAAAAACAGGCAAGTGTTAATATAATCTGCGCCACAGTTTGATTCTAGTGAACGAACATTTGGTTAGTGACAATAACAATAAAGAAATAATAACAACATACATTGTGTTAGAAAAATAAGAAAAGAATTTAAAATTCACGATTTTAGAAGATAAACTTTGCATTCCAATGAAAGACCTAAGACGAAAACAAGACAAATAACATGTGTCTGACAATAGATATACAGTTATAAAATATTGACAATCAGCTTTTTATAAGCTGTTGATATGCTATCAAAACTAAATCGATATTTTTTAAAGTTTGTCCCAGGTATTCTACCTAGTTACTTTTTCATATACACTTTCGAAGCCTGCACTATTTAATGTGGTAACTACAGAACTAAGATTTCAATTTGGTTTATTTATACGATTGAATCATAACCAAGCTTAAATTAACTATTGTTCTCAAGATCAAAATATTTGCGTATCGATATCTGAATTTGACCATAGTGAGATAACATTTATCTAGAAAAGTAACTGGGTAGTTCACCTACTTCAGACCGTTTTCCTGTAGGTTAGTACACATAGTTCATCAGTTAAAATACTTACAACTTTATCGAAGACCGGCTGATTGTCATTGATGTCTTCAATGAGAATTTTGATTGTGCAAGCGTCGTCCAACTGCGGTTGGCCGTTGTCACTCGCCCTCACAGTAATATATGCTTCTTTCTCACGCGACGGCTCGTCGTGGTCGAAAACCTGTGCCGTATTATGACCATTACTATCAGTGTTACCATATTCAAGAATAATATTGTGTACCTACCTTAAATCCAGCATGTTTAAATCTAGAATTAAGTGTGTGAATTATTTGCATAGATACCTACTGAAGTTTGCTAAGTTGTCTGAAACTACTGACAAACTATTTATATGTTATGTTCGTCTATCATAATCTATATGCAGACCGTATTTAGTAAACAATAACATCATACGCCCAATGATGGGGTATATAATCATGTAGAAATAAACTTAGTAGCGTATCTGAGTAGGTACTATCAATTGAATCTCTCACCATGATTGTATAGTCTTCGATCGCTTACCACCTTCATCCACATATTATAAAATGGCGAGATTGTTAACAACCTTGCATGTTATTTTCGAAAAATATAATTAATAGTAATACTAACATCAGCCGTTGTGATTCTCCCCGTCTCAGGGTCGACGTGGAACCTCTCTTTCTCACCAGGAGTGGAGACAAACTTATATGTAACTGTGCCACCCATGTCGGGTGGATCTCGATCCTCTGCATGCACCTGCAATGTTTTATAGTCTTAATATTAGGGGAAACTCAGCTCGGAGGCTTGCTAGACTCCTATGGCTTTATTCTCGACGAACAACATAATGAGCGCCAAGGGCTCTTAACTGATTTTTTTATAGCTGCTTATTAGTGTGACATGATATTTAATATTGACGTTGTTCTTGAAATAATATTAGCAGTATGTATTATTGCCAACTAGCTATTCATCTTTATGTTAGACGATTATTGCGAAGAGACTAGTCAGTGTAAAGTCTTTCAAAAATAGCGATTGATTTTATAGTAAATACCAAAGAACATGGTCAACATAGTACATTTACCGTTATTTGAATACCCCGCGGTGCTTAAAGCCTAAATAAAAAATCTGATTGATAAAAAAATGAATACTCACATCAAAAACGAATGTGCCGACTGCTTGCTCTTCCTTCACTGTAGGCCTATAGTTCAAGCACTCGGTGAACAGTGGCTTGTGATTGTCCTTGACCGCCAGCTTCAGGGAGGTAGCCGGGATTAACTGAAACCGCGTTAGGGCGTGCGACTACATCAATAAAATGCTAAACATTGCTACTTCATAAGCTATAAAACTGTCAGCCAATTTGAATAAAATTTACAACGGATTTCAAACGTGAAATTAAAATTTGGCTTCTCTTTTCATGGTAGTATTTCCTTAAGGCCAGTGAACTTGTTCAGCAAATTCTTTAGTGTAAGCTGTCTTTGTTTAGAAGGAAATGTCGAATAAAAGTGCACTTCTATGAGTTCGCCTTTCCCAATCAGTCTCATTGAATTGAGGGCGATTAAATTTACTATGAAAGAGATCAAAGAATAAACGGACATCAATTGAAACTTTAAGATATACATATACGTTTCAAAGACGTTGTAAATTCTACTCAAACTAGGCAGATATAATATTTACCACAATCAATTTACTGGGAGCTTTAAGCAATCACAAATAAGTAGGTACATGTTTCATTTCATGCTGATTTATACAAACAATAACTAAAATACGTCAATATAAAAATACTCATTAAAATTAAAAGTTTAGTAAAACCAGCATGCAATGAACGAATCAACATTTTCAGTAACAAGCGATATATTTATTACATATTAAAATTAAATGAATACACGTATAAATATAGAAATAATGCAATATAATAATTTAAGTGTATTTAGTAGGTAATAAAAATAGGAACAAGCGAAGTCGATAATGAAGATCAAAATTGGTTTTTCACTTCACTGCCAAACCCTTATATTAATTTACATAAATAATATTGTCACTTATATATACCTCGCTTTTCCTCCGTAGATATTAAGTTAGTGGCATTAGAAATGGCTCGTGAATAATAAATATTAATACATAAGAAGATTACTTACATTAATCCTTGACAGCTTTGAAAGCATGTCGTGTATTAAGAGTTATATATCATGCATATTATGTACTATAATATAATATGGTTAAAATAAATAAGCACAAAATCAATACGAAATCTATAGGAGAGAAGCTTCGTGGGGCGATGACTGATGGTAAAATGAATGATTGATGCGTAATGTTAGGGTGTGTACTCACGGCTGATGTGCGTATAGGCAGGTACCCGTCTAAGTGTCTGGAATGCCTTAACCTCGTGACATGATGTGACATGTGCTCCCGGGCTGTTGGAAAAAAAAAACAAAAAAAAAATTAAGCAATGGTAATATTTTATTGTGCCTCTGCCGAAAATTGAGCAGGCATTTTCGAATATCCTTTAATTTAGGATGATTAATTTTATTTACTGTAGGACAAAAACAACGACAGTAATAGAACAGCCTATATTTTATCTCCAACAAATCCGTCATATTAGGTGATACCTATTTAAATAAAAGGTGACCAAACAGCAATGAGTATCAATTAGATACAAAAAAAAACATTTTATAAATTATAAGTGTCAGTATAGTTTCATAAGATGCAAGGATTATAACTACTTATATTCGTGGAAGATAATCCAAATATAAGGACTGAAAGAGGTATTTTAACGTAATAGCCATAGAGTATAACGTACGCCGTTACTCCAACCGGATAATCTGGCATTATATCAGTTTGCACAGATTATGCAGAACCGTGTTTACATAACAATTTAACCTATAACAGTTACGCCTCCGTGCTATAAGATTATTACGATAACACCAGAAGATATTGTCGAGTCTCTCGTAAACATAACAGCTGTTATTATGAAATAAACACAACGCAAGTAGATTTTATTTTATTTGTTTTTTTTTTATGAGTTAAAGACCTTTTTGGACTAGGACTTTTTTTATTGCGTTTCTTGTTCGATTGAATTATTTTACAGCAAATTTTCGCACAAAGGATTATTTCAACCGATTTTTATACATATTAAATCCTAACCATATATTGTCGGTTTATTCGACCACGCATCCAAACAAAACGAGCACTTTAAAATCCGCAAATTCCTTTCAATATTCAGAGAGCATGCATTCACATTGACTATTAGACTTTGGAGCGACTGGGTTTCCTTTGAGCCTTTACAAATTTATGAATTCTATGCCTAACTGTTGATTAATGACTTGCAGACTGTTGGGGGATGTTCTGTGATACGCTAGCAGGCAGACATCAGTCGTGTCGCTTCATTTGTATCTATCTATTCATTTGCATTGATGAATGACTGTGCCAAACTTCGATTTGAATCTTAGATCTGTATCTTAGTTATGTATTTAGTTAGATCTCGTAATTCATTATAATATTAAATTTTACTGAAATAAGGTGATATACTTTTATTGCGTAATTTTGGCGTTTCGCCCTAAAGCTTAAGTACTGTTAGGATGGCGGCCCGTTGGTCCTTTTTATAAAAAACACCACTTTGCTATTTAAAATTATTTTAATCAAAAGAAGACATACAGACAGAAAATTATATATAACTGCTCAACGAGCACGTGTACATTGGCCTTTTATGCCTTCCGCGTAAACGTGGAGGCGACGGGGGTTTGCGCTTAGTCGGCAAAAATGTGGAATGTACATAACAGTACGCAAGTCGAAAAATAATGTAGTTCCAAGAAAAAATATTCGACAGACTAGAGAAGCCAATGAACTTATATCAAACTTCTCAATATCTCGTCTGCTTAAATCAATACACCTAAATATGGTTAGAAACCGCATTTGAATACCAAATTCTGATGCCCACAAGACAATTACCTTCCGTAGATTGCACATCTCAAACACAACCAAAAGCCCATTGAAGCTTTACAGAATATTCGCTCAGCCGTACTTTGGACGTTTGAATATACGACATAGGTACCTGCTAGATGCAATATGTTGCACATATAAATTTTACAGTCAATTATAATAAAAACTTCGTTATTTATTTATTGGCTATTAGGGAGATTTACAGCTATAATATAAAAAAAAACTAAATGTACAAATATGCTAACAACAAAACACCGATGATTTATCTATGAATACTACAACACTTTGAAATAAGTAACCTATCTATAGGTAAATAAATAAATAAATATCCTGGGACATTTTACACAGTAAATATTTGTGTTGATTTTTTTTTTATATTTATATTCTTATGTGAAAGGTATTATGATAAAGAGTACGACCTTGTTAGTTAAGTATTTTTACATATTTTTTTACTACTAAGTAACTACTATAAATACAGTTATTAGAATGCAGTTAGAAATAATAACACTGTGTAGTTATTTATTAAAAGTGTTACCTACTCAGTAATGAAAGATCCATTAGAAATGCTAGTCAATACCTATACGTTTCTGCGACAAACTTCAATAGTTTATTTTTCATTGTGTTTGAAGTGTTTTTTTATCCTATATATTATTCAAATTTTACTTATACCTATGAAGAACTATAAAAGGATATTTATTAAGCTGTTTATGTTGTAGTATCTTTGCTTAGTTTGGAATCAGATTGGCTTTGTTTGTAAAATATCTCAAGACATATATTTCTACGTGCAAATTTTAAAGATGACCCTTTATATTGGGCACACAAGCCCACGCCCAATGTTACCGATATATTAAGTCCTACTAATATTATAAATGGGTTAGTTTGCGAGTATGGATGTATGGACGTTTGTTACTTTTACACCCAAAGTACTGAACGGATTTCTATGAAATTTCGAACACAGTTTATAATCTTGATTAACACATAGGCTACTGTTCATCCCGGGGAAATTGAAGATCCCCGGGAACGTGGGTGAAACCGCGGGGAGCCAGTAGTCTATACTAATATTATAAAGAGGAAAGATTTGTTTGTTTGTTTGTTTGTAATGAATAGGCTCCGAAACTACTGGACCGATTTCAAAAATTCTTTCACCTTTGGAAAGCTACATTATCCCCGAGTAACATAGGCTATATTTTGTCCCTGTATTCCCACGGGAACGGGAACTACGCGGGTAAAACCGCGGGGAGGCAGCTATATAAAATAAATCTGACATGTACCGATCATTTTCTTAGACAATATATAGGTATAGCAAGGTTTATTTCACAGGAGCAACTATAACTACGTCAAGAACTTCGAAGAATAGATTAAACTACGTGATGTGAAATAGTGGATCAATTTTCGAGTGGAAACAAATCCTGATTGATTGCCTCATCGACAAAGTAAATTAAGGCAGTTTGCGACTTTGTTCTTTCCTTTTTTTTTAATCCTATCATTTACAATGGAGATAAGACCTGTAGATTTTAGGCTTCTATTTGTAATGAATCGATGAGTCGATGTCTCTCGGTAAGGATTTTTTAATCTGAGTTTGAAATAGTTTGTAACGAAGTTTGTTTACTTTTCCGCTAACTTGTCATGACAAATTCCAATCCGGTAGCAAACTTCAATGTGCTTTTTCCTGGCAACATCGTACCATCTTAGGTCAAATGATCGCCGTTGTGAGATTGTTGTGAAACACATATCTATACACATACCTATGTTTAGTAAATAGCATGCTATGTCTCATCCATGCCAACATTAGCGACCCGCCTCGGCTTCATTTCATTTAAATTAACACAATTAAATTATAAACGAATAAATATTCATCTTGAAACACTCGACCAAAAACTGAAAAACCACATTAAATTGCATCTTAACTAATTTTATAAATGCAAAAGTATCTCTATCTATCTCGATTTTACGCTAAAACTACTGAACCGATTTAAACGAAATTTGGTAGTCTAGAGCCTGAGAAAGGACATAGGCTATTTTTATCCCGGGATAATCGATAATCCCCTTGGAACGCGGGTGTAACCGCGGGGCAAACAGGAAGCGACTTTGTTTTATACTATAATCATAGGATTTGCAATAAATAACATTGTAATCTGTATTAATTGATTAACAGACCTAAGATTAGAGCCCGTAAGGAATATTAACGTACAAATTGGAAATGGCACGCAACGCTTAACTCAAAGGGATAACAGCTTTGATGTTCTGCTTAGGTATCCGAAGATCGAATCCCGAAGATCAAAAACATATTACAGGTACGTATATAAACGATTTGAGTAAATGATTTCCTTTTATGTATTAAAATGTAGATAACAGAATAAATCACAATTATTATACATAACTCTCTTAAGATTTTGACAACGACCGTTGCTAACAATAGTATCTGTTAAGTAACTAACTCAAAATAATAGCAATAACTTGACAAAATCATAATGAGCATATCACTGCAAGTGGGAAATATGAATAAGATTTTCACTCGAGTAAATTTATACGCTCTATTTTTATTTAACCCTGAAACGCTACGCAAAGTTCAGTGCAAGCGTATGGGACACATAATACCCCTTGAGGGCACAACGCAAGGGCATTGTGCTACGAGGAACGATAATTAATGTATTTGTAACACGAACCTTATTAGGCAGGCTCGGATAGCGAGGAAGATAGTTTACCGACGCCATGTTGGAAAAATGACAACACTATTTTATATTCAAGCTACACAGCGAACTGTTTTTCATTATAAAAACTTGGATGATTTTGTGTGGCAAACAACGCCAAGCCAAGATATGTTTGTAGAAGTCTTCTTGTGACAATGCGAAATATTTTATTTACAACACATAATTAAAATGAACTAAAGAACAGTTAAATATATAAAATTATAAAGAAAATATACTACGAGTTAAAAAGGACAAGCAACAATAACACAGTAAGTGAAAAATAGAGATAAATGTTGTACTGAATACCTGAAATCCGCAGGTGAATTGTATACAACCTATTCATAGAGGACAAGGGAGCTACGTCGCGTGTGTCTGACACCGGAACCTAGCTTTTTTCTCAGCGGTCCTTTGTTGGGCTTCCTTTGGCCACCCAGTGGGGGTCTGCCAGCCCCAAGAGGTCGTGGGGGCTCGGGGGGCAGCGGGGGTCACAGTATTGTGTTGAGCCAATTTGAATATTCAAGTGTGGGCACGTGCCGCAAACGATGTCGATGACCGTTCGCATTGCGAGGGTTATGTTTTTTTTCCGACTGTGTTGCAAGCAATTTACTTTTGTTATCGTGTCTTTTATTTTCAGCAATTAGTTTGTAAACAGTTTCTAATTAAGTAGTATGTTCGTGTGATTTAAACTACATTACGACAGTACGTTTACGTCTTTTTGGTAACTCTTTTGTAACATTGCTATAAATTGTAAGAATCTTTTGGGATATCCAAATAGTTAAATGGTTTAATTTAGATTACTATTTAATTAAAAGAAGAGAACTTTATAAGTGAGCTAATAAAATCATCCAGACAGCCTGCTTTAAAGTGATAAAAACAGAATAACTTAGTACATATAATAAAAAACGGTCGTTATCTCTCAGTGAACTAATTAAACTGAATTGAATTATTCTGTATTCGAAATATGTTCTTAATTAATTATCTATATAATTAAAGAACTTTTCATATTGATCTAAAAAACTTTTAAGGTTGTATATCTATATTATTATTTTGTAGAGCAAACGTTTTACATTTTTAATAGGGTTCATTATAATTACTTTTAAAAAGTCCAGCAATACCCATGAAAAGTTTGTCTAATAGCTAACAAAATAGGTTTTGATAATAAATGTAAAATATTCATATGTTTCATCGTAACGAAACATCACTAGCCGTAATCATGGAGTCGGTTGTTTATTCCGCTATCAAGAGGGAGGTGTGAAAATACTTTTTTAATACAGTTGCTCAAAAAGTGGTATATTGCAGGGACGTATAGCGTTCGGAAAGTGGGCTATTACACACTAGTGCTTTTTTTTTACCTTTCCCGAACTCGTGCGTGCATCTTTCCCAACTGTCAAAATAATGTCTATTAAAAAGAAAACCCAACCATGAAAGTTTTACTAAAGAGTTTTTATGATTAATACAGATACGTATATTTTTAAAAAGAAGCTTGTAATTTATCTCAATATCAGATTTAATGATTTAGGTTAGGTTTCATTTCATCTCATTAAATATCATTTTCATTTCATATCAATAAAAAAATATACTGAAGACTAAGCTGTATAGATATATACCAAAATGGGCGAAGAAAAAAAAACTCTGCTTATAAAATGGCGCCAACCGTAGGCGCCATTTTCCAGAAATTTTCATTGCGTGTTTAGTTTATTGTGTTTTTATTGTTTTATTAAATTGCTTTATTTTTTCGCAACTGTATTAAAAATAGTCGTTCAGTACACTTGCGGAACCGTCATTGCAACTTGTTCCGACTGCCAACCCTCGCCTTCGGCTGCGCCGCGGCTCGGGTAGTCATTCGTCGGAACTCTTTGCAATGACAGCCTTTCCGCACTTGTAACGAAATATACTATATCGCGACCATAGATAAAAAAAAGCTTAGGAATAATATTATATACAACATCCTACTAATATTATAAATGCGAAAGTTTGTGAGTATGGATGTACGTTTGTTACTCTTTCACGCCAAAACGGCTGAAGGGATCTGCTTGAAATTTGGCACAGAGTAAGAATATGTTCTAGCCACATAGGCTACTCTTTATCCCGGGATAATTTAAGGTTAATTCCTGGGGGGAACGCGTGTGAAACCGCGGGGCCACTAGTATTAAATAACGTACCTACTTAGCGTTATATAAATTAGTATTACCTGAGGAGATTATACTTCTATATAAGCTTAAGCCGCGCTAATCTCGATGAAAGTTAAGCTTTCATACTTGACGGGTAAAATTGAATTTTCCACAACAGTTACGCTAATTCTTACAGGTATTTATTTCTTTTTTTTGGATCAATGAGCTTTCTCGCCTCACAATTTATAACATCAGAAACTATGTACGAAACACTAGGTTAAAGGATTTAAGTTATAGGTGATTGAGATTTGCCCATGCCTTTCGTATTAAGTCCGACAATCCGCGCTAGGCCCGCGTGGTGGACTATGGCCTAAACGCCCTTGTTGCTAGTTTTTGTTGTTGTAGTGTTGGAAATGTAATTCCATTCATCCATCCAGTCCATTTATCGAGGAGGGAGACGAAGTTACGCGGGTCAGCTAGTTATTTTATATTTTAAAAATAACAAAGTTATATATTCAATCAATGATCTACAATCTATGGTTACTTGGCTATCAGATTCGACACATCGAAGTGCAGGCCAAAGGGCAGGTTTCCCACGGGCCGTCACGGTCCCGTCGCGGTACCGTCACGGTTCGTTACGTCCCCGCACGGGTCACGGCGTAAACTTACACTTTTACCCGGGGAACTTTTTGTTGGAAACGCTTTAAATTGCGGGTTAACATAGAAGTTCTTTAAATTTATTTTATAGTGTTTATACAGTCGCTAACTTATCTTTTTTATCAGGTAAGCCCAATATAATACATGACACGAGTGCCTATCGTATTTTCTTTAATCAGTGACCAATCTTTATAACGTATGGAATAATAATGTCATATTTATTATCAGATTATTTATCCTATAATTAAAATTAAACCTAAATAGCAAATACCTAAACGATTATATCTCTATGAAGAACCATAATAACAACCCAATAGTGATATCTTTTTACCACCGCAAAAAACGTTAATTTTTAAAACCAATAAACAGATGAAATGCGCATTGCTCTCGAACCAATCCGCAAATGATAGCTGTAACTACAGGCAGAGTGGGTTATTCTGTGCCGGCTCGTTACAAGTCCACAGTTCTGTTGTAACGAAGATTAATCGCTGGCCGGTTAATGATAATGAAAACGGAGCTGAGCAATGAGATACCCCCAATTCCCCCCAAACGTGGAATTTCAATTCGCGCAGTTTTAATTAAACGCCATTAGGTAAGGTGGCTTTGACGTTGCAACTGGGACTATTGATATGCCCCCGTTTGTTCTACGCAGCTTTAAGATTACTTATATTACCCGCAAACGAAAACTTATTTGTTAGTTAAAATATAGCATTACTTACTTTTAAGTTATGCTAAACCTTGGTGCAGAATAATATAAGATTCGCAGACAGACCATACATAATATTAAAAACAACTTTAACCGATACAAATATATTACTTACAGGAAAACAATGAGGAAAAAGAAAAATAAATCCTTATATTATGCCAATTGGCCCATTTTGTAATTATGTAATTGTTCTATCTCTGTTTACGATTCAATTATCTCAGGAATAGGGTAAACATGGGATAGATGCCCCTGGAGGATAGACGCCGCACCTTAAAAAAAGAGAATTTAGAACCAAGTTCACGCTCTAGTACCATGTTCCTCAGACAGATCTGGCCCCGCACAGCTCAGTCCGCGCACGCGCTACGACAGGACTGCACGTATCGCCGCTTGAGTTAAAAAAATGTTGCAAAATTTTATCGCGCTTGCTTGATTCTTGTGACAGTGACATTTTGACGTGTTCAGAACTTTCGTTTTCGAAGGTAAGTTATAAGTGTGTATTGTTATTTAAATAGTATGTATCATTTATATTTATGGTGTGTTTATAAAATTACGAAATTATTTAAGTATTTTTATTTATTTGCTGGGGCGTCTATCCCTACTAAAAAGGATAGAGGCCCCACTATTGACTGAGTATAGACGCCCTTAGAGGCATATATCCTCTATGACTTATTCACAGGTACTTAGGCTGTAGGTAAGATTTTTTTAAATAACGTAACTATCTAGTTAATATGCAACTTAGTAGGAAAATTAACTTTCCAGTTTATTTATGAGCTGTTTATACCTTTACATGTCGTACTTCACTGTACTTGTAAAAAACTGTGAAAAACTTACTTTGGGTAAGTAATAGAGGAATTAATTGCCCTAATCAAATTCAATTTAGGCACTGTCTTCTTAGTTTGTTTTTTCATACTTGTCCTTTTTGAATCCTCAGTTTTTTTCTGTACCTGTTAATTTCTTCTTTTTCAGGAAAACATCCCACACTGGACGACAACGAGAAACGTCTCGTAGCGCACATACAAAAATTAGAAAAGGCAGGATTTCCCACAACACGACAGGATGTAAGAAGACACAAGAAGGATAAGAAAACCTTATAATATATTATTGCAACTAAGAAAGCAAATAAACATTTTATTTAATTTTCTACGAATTTTTTTATTATTACGGAGGCATCTATCCCATTGTAGGGCATCTATACTCATGTCTAAATTTTGCCAGGGGCAACTACCCCATACAGTAGGCGTCTATCCTCAAACAATAAGTCTTTTTTAGAGCCGAATATCTACAAATCTACGGTATGCATTGAATAATGATATGAGTAGATAGTAAGTATAAGGACTATAGTTGTTACAAATAGTTAACTCACTCGAATCAAGCTTTAAAAAAAAAAGTTATAGTCAGTTTACAAAAAGTGGGGCATCTATCCCATGTTTACCCTAGACATTTAAATCGCTTGCTTTTAAACTTGATCCAAGAAACCTTTATTGTAATTTCTATTTCATCCGACTATTCTAATTGCCGTAATAAAGTTGTAGAAATTTTATATTCCCTAATCAATTTTAATACATCTGCATTAGTACGGAATGCAGTAAGCTTCGGAAACATGAAAATGACTAACTAGTGTAAAAACGTTACTGTTAAAGCGCAAACATAAAAAGCTCAAAATAAATTAACCTAAATAATAAATAACAAACCCCCTTAAGTCAAACAGCTCATACCGGCGCCCATAAAGTTGGCACATTTAATAAAACAAGTAGGTAATCAACAAAGGGTCACGCGGCTAATCTGGGACCGTTAATGGATTCCTATAAAGCCTGTTAAATCTTCCACCCGTTATAGTAAACGTATACAACCAATGAGAGCTTTGTTTCTAATGAAGAGACCGACCTATCAACACTTTGATTGGATGCTGAGAAATTAGCAATCTCCGTCAGGATTATCTCTTTAATACGACGACGATTTGATCGATTCCCGAGACCCAAACGGATTTTATTAAACCGGCTGACGAGTTAAACGAAAAAGGATACCGCAAGAACCGTAATAGTATGTGAACTTTGTTTGCGTTGACTCCGAAGAAACAATCAACAACTATGCAACCACAAAAGTGTTGTGTACATACATAATAGCAAACTCTATGAATATACGATCACGTAGTAAACAGTGCAACCGCAAAATTCAGAACCTTAAAACGGGTTAAAATCCATTTAGCCGAAGCTATTTTCTGCAGCGAAAACGTGACGTGCCGGTAACATCGCAGAAGGCTTGCCGCGTATAAATAACCGAGTCAGCATACGACCTAAATAATGAGGCATAAAATGAACATTGGCTATGTGCCCCATACACGGTGTCGACGCCTTCGACACTATGCTATACGCTTACACACCAGGCGCATCCCGGCCACGGGCGAAAGGAACGAGCAAAACGTCTCGGCATCTGCAAAAACCTCCATAGTTACAGCGTTGTGTGTCAGAATCGTGTCTACTGTGAACGAGCACGGCCCGGCCATATTATGAATCTTTCACGTTGTAGGGCCATGTTTTTATGCTCGGATATAAAATTGAACGTAAAATTCTGGTCACGTTCCTGTCTCCCCGTACTGAGTCAATCATTGTTTTATTAGCAACGGGTATCTACGACATAACGACTGGAAAACAATCTATGTACCTTTTCTGAGCGTTTCGTACTCGGAAAGCTAATTTAACTTTTTTTTTTTAATGTACTTACTATCTCGTGCGCTGTTTAACATTTACTATGAAATTTATGTTTTGTACGATAACAACCGGCTGAAATTCTGCTATTCTTATCTTTTAGAAACGTTTAATAAATACTCAAGTGTAGTTAAGTAGATACGATACATTTATCAAGTTTGAACAGTTTCGAAAGGATAAACAATGCGTCTTAAAAATAAACTAGCATGTCACGACTAGTTAATCTTTATTTAGTGGGTTCCTTAATGCTCGAATGGCGTTGAAAGCTAAATGGTCCGTGGTTTGTGGCTTATCAACACGTGTACGTCGTGTGTTACTATAACCAGACTTGAAAGAGTAATCAATTAGTCTAATTGACGTATTGAAATATTACATAATCTATAACGTAAAGTCTGTATTTACGGTGACGTTGACGAAAATATGAGAAAGTAATTAATTAGACCAAGTTCTTTCATAACAAAAAAGTTAATTGATATACGACGGAAATTGGAAAACAGATTATATTGTATGAGACAAAAATGAGGTCGTCTCCCGAAATTGGCTGGCTCACAGTAAAATATTACTAAAAACTATTCCTCTATGGACATTGGACGAGGTTGGAAAATAATAAAGGATGTTGTTGTAAAAATGGCTTCATCGAGCGTAACATACATCCATCCATCCATATGGCGAGAACAGGTGAAGCTTATAGACCATAAATAAAATCATGGAGCAAGATTGTAGAATGCCAGATGTTGTTTTAGTCTGCAAGTCAGGAGTGCACCGAGCTGAGTATGTGGAACATCTGGGGATGGCGTCTTTATGAAATCTAGACAGTTGAAATGTCTAGAGGCGACTTTATGCATTACTTTGACATATACTGGAGATAATATAAGCCTATAATTACCGGTTGGCTTAGTACATTGACTTTCAAACTGGTAAGGAGCTCGATTCGATCAGCACTAATATTAGTGTGTATGAACAATTGAACATATATCTGTTTGTTTTGTATCGTATGTACTATGAATATTTGTGGGGATTTATGGATGTTCTGTAATAGCACATAAGCTACTTTTTATATCAAAAAAGTAGAAGAACCCTAGGATGAAACCGCGGGATGGAGACTAGTATCTATTCATGTATGTATTTACAGCAGGTATTATATTAGCTATCTGATTATCATAGTAGCATAAGATGCCAATGTAAAGAATGACCGAGAATGTTTATTTAATAATTATTCTACCTACATGCAATAATTGATCGTGTTAATTAAAGCCTTTCATAATGTTGTTGCATTGTTATTGAGCTTTGAACATATAAGCAAAAGAAAAATTAAAAATGTTTATTAGGTACAAAATTAAACGCTGGAAAAATATTTATGTTCTATATATTCCTTTGATTATGTTTAGTCTGGTTGTATGTAACGATTTTTAATATAGTAATTAAAAGTAGTTATATTAACCCTGTTTTTATTAGACCAGAGCAAAATAATTAGAAATAAATTTAGTTTACAACTAAGTATGTTATAGGACACTTATGAAGGTCAAAGTTTCTAAAGCTGCTATTCTCCTAGAGCAATACTAATCATATCGAGCACACATCAAAGTTATAATATTAAGGTAAATTCTAGTACATTTCATTGTCTACACTGAAGCCACCTGTCTATGAACAGGCGGATCAGCACGTTGTAAACCCGAGGTTTTCTTTTCTTTACCCGATACTCATACAGACGACCTATTTCTAGATTAATTGACGTACTGAATAGTCTAGTTTTGATTTTCTAATAGGTTGGTTGAAATTTTGATGTTGTTAAGCGAATTTTAGACATTAAGCGTAACATGTCTATTATTCTTATAGGCTTAGATGAAAATCTTCATTTCTTCCCATCAGGCGGACCGTATACTTGTTTCTCACCTTTGTGGTATAAAAAAAAACCATTTATGAACATTTTTTTTACTATGAAATTGCTTAATTAATATCTTAATATGACATAAGTGAATGCTGCACCACTAGTACAGTGTTTTTAAATGATTCTTTAATAAATGGTTTTTCTTCGATTTTACCACAATACCTATGAAATAGTTGTCTAAACCACAGATCAATGAATAAGTATGAGCAGAAAGAGAAAACCCTCTTCCATAAAGATATCTATCTAGCGGAAACTGATGAAAATGTATGAAGCGATGGTTAATCTTCGTACCTTTACTGAGAGAAGACTTAACTCGGTCTTAGTTAAGAGAAATCGCTGATTAATGATAGGACTGAACGAATAGCAAATATCTTTATCTATTTCAAAAAACATTAGTATCTACCTACCATATATTTTCTCATATTTTCCTAGATATTTATATATACGTTTAATAGGTCTGTATTATTCTTCGGAGATGCCGTTAAAAAATTCCTACATATAATCTGTTAACCTAAAAATTATCACTGCCAAATAGTCTGTGACCTTCCACCATTTCTCTAAAACGTCACGCAGACCATACATAGGATATCGGGATCGCGTGTTGAGTCCATGATATCCGGCCTCCTAACATGTTTTGTGCGGGTTGATATATGTACCCAAGAACATAGCCCTTTGTGGGCTGGCACGGTGATTGTAGCATAAGGATGCGCGTTTGTTTCGGAGCAGAAACACTGAAAAGTGCAGGGCTAGTGCTAAACAAAACTTGGCTATGTACACTATAAAAATGTCATAAATAATTATGACCAATTCGACAAAATAATGCAAATTCTAGACCTATTAATATATTGATAGTCGTAATGGAAATGCACATGTTTGACAGCGTATACAAGCGAAAAAAGATTCCGATGACTTTAAAGTATTGGATAAGGATTAAATACATTTTATTTATTTATCCCCTTTTCAAACAACTTCAATTTTGCTTTCAAAATTTACTATATTCCTTTGCCTCAGCTTTACATACCTAGATATGTGCATCTTATATTATATTGCACGGTTCTTCGTCACAAATCGCGTACTCCTGTGTGCTACAAACATAGTGCCTACACTATTAATGTAGAAGGCCGTACCTACGATATGCTTTTATGTGACAATATCCTACCGCTTACATGGTAACGTACTTATTGTTTAGAGCCGTTCGGTCGTGGTTCAGACAGATTAGACTTTGATAGACATGTGTGTTGGTAACAATGGAACTACAGGAGTCCCCACTGACAATTCCATTGTGCCACTGGCTGAGTGTTTGTAAGACGTTTGCCACTTGATTCTATAAAAGACCTATTCAATCGACGTGTACGAAGCAAGGCTCTATTCAGACGAGCTTAGGAATACTGTCAAACAAATATTATGTAAACATTTATAAAATCTAGCTGTGCCATTTTCCTCCTCCATCTTCATTAAACATATGTATTTTCTTTTTGTACTCGCCATACCATAAAACTCATTTTATAATGGCCATAAAGGTTTAAAGGCTATCTGTTAAAATACCTTCTAGTCCATTAGGCCTGGTTACTGCCGACTGCATTCCTGTTTTATGCATCATCGATGACGCACGCTTACCTGTAATGGAGAATTCACATATTATTAAACTGGTCCAAATATGGGCTCAATATATTTATAAATAGATACCTGAGTCAGTGTTCTCTATTATAAAAGTTATTCAGCGCCAATAAGGCTTAAAAACAACATAATGGGAAAACGTCAAAATCAAACGACAACAGTTTTAATTAATTCCAACACGAGAATATGGAGATGTCAACGACAAAACAGAACTTTGTCAAAAGCGCGGTCACATTTACATAATTCCAATTAACAATAACCATTATGACAAAGAAACTTGGAAGGTTCCCCGCCGAAACTCGTTCCGGGATCAATATTGTTCTTATAAATCCGTTATCGGACGACTTTGTTCAGCGATGGCGCGACGCGTTCTAATTTGAATTTAGAATAAACCTCTTTGCAGCTATATTGAATTTGAGTTTATTGATTTGGAAAATGTTCAACACCGTTTAGGCTAACATGAAGGCGGGAAACTAGTTTTGCAACGTTGATATGTCCAGATATATTTAATCAGTATACATAGCGATGCAATCATTATATATCTATTTTCAGACACAAGGTGCGTCTCAACATCAAATCGGAACAGGTTTGATACCATATGCCGATGTTGAACAAAAAATACCTTATCTGCCAGGTGGTTGGCAGTCCATTATATTTGGTTAAAAACCTGACCAAAAACGGCAGGTGTCTCGCATGGATATCGTACGCACACTAATGCAATATACAGAATTCGGTAGGCTTACATCGAGATGAGCAGATGGCTAAACATTCAAGGTAACTCCGGCCGCCTTCTGCCTGCGAAACTTTTTTCCAAACTCACTTTTGTAAGGTTTTTGTTTATCAAATTACAAGGATTTAACGTATCAAGTAGATAAGCATATTGAAATAACAGATTTTAGATAGCTTTATTAATAAAATGGTTTACGTTGAGCTAATAAAAATAATATTTTTTCATACATTTAGTATAAATTTTATAATTATTATTACAAGTGACTGTCACCTACCAACAATGTTAACTAAATTAATTCTACATACTTACATGATATTAATTTTTAACATATAGGAATAATAATAATGTAATAGAACCTTAAAAATCATTTCTTGGAAGCAGGACATTTTCCACTCGTAACTTTATCATATTAAAATTGAATCATAACTTAAGTCCTTAAAGTCTGGATTCCAATAATATTTCTACTGAAAAATGCGGCCACTATTAAATTCAAGACATCCGCAGGTGATGGGAAAAGAGCCCTTATAGCGTTTGAGGAGTTAAAACCGAATACTTGAAGTGAAGAGCAAATTTTAAACGAGTTCAGGTATTTGAGTTTCGTTAAGTTGTTTACCGTTTTGATTTGAAAATAAATAAACGGGAATCACTGACTGTTTATTATTTTCCTTGTAATATTCATTTAAAAGTTTTTTTAAGCCACGATTCCAAGGTAATCTTACAAACGTATGTTGGTCAATATTCTGAATACGAAAGTTTAGATAGATCGATAGAGTGTTTGTTACTCAGTCTCGACGGGTATGTGTCCAGAATATGTTCTTAAATAGCCTAGAAAAATTTAAACGCTGCAAAACCTTGTACCTAAAATATGCAACAAAAATAAAACTTTGTATATAGTTCAGAATGCGTGGTCAAATTCCTTTTAAGTTAGTCATTACAATTTAATGCACGAACCAAGATTTCCTTCGGGCTGCAAGACTTTTATTTATGATAAAGGACATGACTTCACGACTTATCAAACCTTCCCTACACACCCTTATTACGTGGGCAATAAGGTTGTTATTAAAATTAAAGGTTAAAGGTGAATGAGTCAGCGGTATGAGCATCTGTTCCAATTTTCACGGTCATGTAACAAAATCACAGAAAGGTTACCTACTCTGTATCATTTTGTTTGGCTTAGAATAATATTTTGATGAAAAGTTATACATACGTAGGTAGGAACTTACAGCTAGGTATAGCTAACCTAACCTATGGTCCACAAAAATGCTATGGGTTCATTTTAAATATTAATATCGGGTCTTTATACTTATTTTAGAATTACGAGTGTCAAAATAACGTTTTAATTTTAATCCAAAATAAATTATATTTCACAAATATCTGCAGAAAAAAAAATTTTGGGCAAAATCTAAAGACAATATTAACAAGGGTAACCATAGACATATAGATAAACCTTACTTAAAAATCAAAGCTGCATCCTACAAAGCCGCCAAACTTGCCGCGGGCTAAAAGGCCAAATACCCCGGCGCCGCGGTAAAATAAAAACAACTATTTCATCGGAACAATTTGCTAAATCCGTTTTTAAATTCCTGGTATATATTTGGATGCTGATAAGCAATAACGTGTCAACCCACAAAAGTCGAAAACAAAGATTTTATAATTAATTACGTATTTAACATTAGAAACAAAAGTGTTTCAAATGTCAGCTTCAGTTTAAATTTAATTTAAAATAAGACTATAATATCGCTTAATAATATTAATCGATTGATTAATTTGTTTGTCAAACTCTCATTCTCATAATGGCTTATAGACTTTTGTTTAATTTTGAGTATTGCAACATCGCTTGATGTTGCAATACTCAGGGTATAAATACGGCTCCGACATGAATAAGGTCTCAGTCCGTCGTCAGCTGTCGGAGCGGTAACAACTATAATTGTGGTGTACCCTCGTAAATATCTTTCTAAGGAATAAATAAATAAATAAATATCCTGGGACATTTTTCACACACGGAAAGGAATATTATGTAAGTGCTGTTGAAATGTAAGTATTTAAATAAAACCTGTATAAATAAATAGATAGATTGGCGACCCGACAATTTCATTATAATTTATATTTGTCATAAAACCGCGGCCTCCTAACACAAATATTATAGTACATAAAAAATATTTATTTTCATAATAAGATTTATATCATACAAAATGTCGTAAATCACATCACAGTATCTTAAGACGCAATTTTCTCAAAACCAAGTTTATGAGGGTTAACTCATTATTGCTTATCAGCATCCATTTATACCTAGGTCGGGTGAAAAGACCGGATGTCTGAATCATCCTTTTAGAGGTACATGTATTCATAGACTATATCAATTGAATTCCGTCAGTGTAAATGTGGAATGTAAATACAAAAGAGTGTTTGCCCGCCAAAGTGGGTTAGCTATGCCACAGTATCAAATGTAAACAGTAGCCGTACTGTTAGGTAAATATTATAATTATTGTCTTTCAATGTTGTACGTAAAATATACAACGTTATGGCTACTGAGTTAGTTATATAGATACTATTACCCAGGTATGTATTTTTTTTTAAGTATGAAACTATACCGGTATGTCAGTGAAATAAATATTTCTCTCAATATTTATTTATGCTTCCGTTTTCCTTACTAGAAAGCAATGAGTTAGTCTATAATAAGCCTTTAATAAGCTTTCTCATATTATGTCTTACTTTTTAATAATAAAAAAAACTTATTGTATCACTCATAGTTATTAAACTATGGTTATATGATACTCACAAAGCAGAAATTAACCGTTGCTTTTAAAGGGCTGATAACACCTAAGTACATGGCGTTTATTCTTGTTACGATTTTTTGTTGGGAACGCACCAGCCCACGCACATGAGGGTGGTGCAGGTTCAAACCCCAGCCGTACCTCTGTGTTTAAAAACTTTCGGTGAAGGAAAACATCGTGAGGAAACCAGCATGCCTGAGATATCAAAATTAAAGGCATGTGAAGTCCGCCAATCTGCACTAGGCCCGCGTGGTGGACTATGGCCTAGACCCCCTCATTGTTAGGGGAGACTCGAGCTCCTCGGTGGAGACGTATATGAGCTGATGATGATGATATTTTGTGAGGAATAATGATTTGTATTATTATTAATATTATATATAAGAGTGATCCATTATTTATTTAATGGTGAAAGCTATAAAAGGTCTTTATGTCTGATTCTCATTAGCGGAGATTTTATGTCGATGCGTCATTAAGACAGTTGTTGTTAATTAGTTTAGATAAGCTACTTAATAAATTATATGTACACATGTTCACACGCGTTCGTTAATTATTCTGTGTCATTGGTTTTATTTATATCTTGTATGTATATCTATTTAAATAAAAAGTTACTATTTTCCTTACTATAAGTATGGTAAATGACCCAATGGTGGCCAGTTTAAGAAAAAAAAAACTGGTTTTTGTGAAATATTACCAAAATTGTGAAAGTTTCAGCACTGAATATAGTGAAACTGTAAAGTCCAGTTCTTATTTAATGTTTGTAATGTGTTGCGCGTGAGATACGGCAAAGCTGGATTCAATTAATTTAACAAATAAAAGTTGTAGTTTTGTGACCCAGTCTTGGACAGGGAAAATTCATTAATGGATACCCCAGTCTTAGTCTTAGTTTATCTTTATTGAATGGTTAACACATCAAACAAAACTAATTTTGATTTTAATTAAGCAATATTATTTTACAAGTGAAACTTTCTGCTCACCGCCTTAACGATTTCCTTAAGAAAAGCCGTCGTTGTCAATTTCAAATCACCTTACACTTTGTATTCGCGCATATTTTTACATGTAACTGACTGAATTCAATAAAACGTTAAACTTAGATAGTTCGATGTCTAAAGTCTATGTCACAGTGATCCCAATGTAAAACATTCGCTCATGTCCGAATTCTAGAGGTTTCTTTTAATTTTTGGCCATTACTGGTACCGTGGCCACGACTGGTACACTTACGATAGGTACCTACTAGAAACTGAAAAAATGGTTAGCTATATTTGTGATAAATGAAAAATGTTTTATTATATTCTGCTTTTAATCATTGATACCCTTTTGTAATGTTATCATCCTACTTAATATTATAAATGCGAAAGTTTGTGAGAATGGATGTACAAAAATCCATACAATTTCACACCAAAACGGCTGAAGGGATCTGCTTGAAAATTGGCAAAAAGTTAGAAAACGTTCTGGAATAACACATCGGCCATTTCTTCCCGGGAAAATTTAAGGTTCCCGGGAACGCCGGCGAAACCGTGGTGAGCAAATAGTACGTACATAATAATATTTGCACGCCAATATGGCAAAGCATGCAGATTCAATTGTCACGTAACAACAATGTATTTACTAAGTTTCCCTTCTTTTAAATGTGTACAAAATTGATTAACGACAGAACATTCCAGATATGTTCTAGTACATCCAAAAGACCTAAGTAACGTATAGAATGTTGGTAGTTAAGGTCACGAAAGGCAACATTCTTGACCGGTGGACACAATAAGAAATACTAGCAACCTTATAGAATGGGCAAGCTAAGCCCGTCTCTATGACCTAAGGTTTTGAGGTCATATTTTCTATCCTATTTGATAAATACGTCAACTTCAGCTATTTCATGTACAGTATGAAATATCGTTTTAGTATTACAAATATGTGAGCGACAGTTTTTTACCCTCGTCTTATGAATATATGAAAAATATTTAATTACTTCAGGGATTTTGATGGTTACCTACTGTAAATTCGGCATAACTTTTTATTAAATTATCACCTAGTACCTATCATCCATTCTTCTTGCAATTGGGTTAGCACACAACGATACTTAAAACACACACACAAAGAGAGACACATATTTACATAAACCTCACAAATATTGAATAAGTCACGATACTATCAACCGCTCCCTAATAGCAAACACAGGGTCATCGACCTCTACGATAAGGATTCAATAACCCCACGTAGACTATCAGTTATGCAAATATGCAGCCAATCGGCGTACAACCGTACCATCTAACACAAACAAACATACTGTTTTATATCGATGCCTATATCGATATTCAAATGGAAAATGTATCTTTTATGAATCGGCTTACTGTAAGCAAAAAAAATACTGGGTCTAAAAAAACAGCCATCATTCAGTATCAATCTATATTCTTTCTAATATAAAAAATATATATGGAATGACCCATTGTCAATTATTTTTAGATAACTTATACAGCAAGGAAGGTTTAAAATTCCCATGCTGTAGCTAAGGAGCTCTTTCATTTGATTCTAATTTTATAGATTTTCCTTGACGTACCTCTATATGTAAGTACTGACAAAGAGACATCAGGTGAATCTGATGATAAGTGATCACCACCAATAAACTAATGCGTTTAACCCTGAGATTAAATGTCGTTATAAGCATTTACCAGTGCATTGGCCTTAATGTTTCTATAGAATTGCATTATGGCTTGGGAATGGAGAACTAACGTAACGGAACGACGCTTAGAGGTAACGTTTCATAAGAATTTTATTATGGAAGGGACGTATTCTGAGAGAGCGTTGCGTAGAATATAGATGTAAACAGTAAAGTCAACCAAATAAAAGGTGATAAAGTATCTAGTAAAAAGTCAACGACGACAAAGTTATATATGAAATTTTGGTATCCAACTGTACAAATCTCATAGCTAGTTTGCTCTGTGAATTCAGTCAGTGAAGATAATTGAAAGCAAGCCCAGCTGGCAGTGTTAAATAACATAGTAGAAGTACACATTTTGAGCGGCAGCGGGGAAACGTGAAATAGGTACCCTCGTATTTCTCATACGGGAGAATCAAGAATTAGTATGAGCTAGATATCCGTTTACTGTTCACTTTGGTTTTAATTGACGACCTTAAAGTAAACATTGGTAGCGATACTAACATTCCACTAATTCATCATCATCATCTCATATACGTCTCCACCGAGGAACACGAGCCTCTAACATCGAGGTGGTTTAGGCCATTGTCTACCACGCGGACCTAGTGCGGATTGGGGACTTCACACGCCTTTAATGACATCTCGGGCATACAGGTTTCCTCACGATGTTTTCTCCAAAAGCCAGTGATATGAATCCGTACGTAGGTTTTTAAACTTCAGAGGCGTAGGGTTTTGAACCTGTAAATTCCATTGTATACAAATTAAAACCGCCAAAAGCTCAAGTGGCACCAGCCGTCCCAAACATCCCATATACGATTACCAAAACAATTTCTCTCCCATAACTATTCAACAAAACATTAATGATATAACCCTCATCCACTCACAAAGGCGGTGCTGTTCATCTGACGTATGAAGAGGCGCCGGAGGGATCATTAAGATAAATTAAAAGCAGATCACGTAGAACAGTGAGCTCATTTAGTGATGCCGTATAGTATAGTTAATGTTGGGGACCATTCCGACTGCACGAGGAATAGGGTATGATTGTCCCATCGTTGTTTACGCCACCCTTGAGAAGTATTTGCTTTAAAAATTGCTTATTATAAAGCTTGACGCCAGGTCGGTGGGAAGTGCGAAAGTTCAGGATTCAATTCATATATATATATATATATATTTTTCTATACAACATACTAAATATTTTTAAGCAAACAATTATGAAGGGACAGTGAGGTAAGTGTAAGTGGTACTATATGTATTAGAGTTCGTAGTTTTTTGAAATATATTATCTACCAACGGTATGCCTAAGTGTTGCTAACACTTTTTACACGTTATAATCTTAGAAAACCACAGGCTAAGTATAGCTTTTGGAACCCATTGTTGGCAATACGAATTTACTTTTAGGGTGGTTACCTACTGTGGTTAGACGTGATAACCACATCTACCATCATTTCAATTTCATCATATTTTCCATATATTATATATTATCCCTATAAGCAAACAACCATGTTAATTCAATGTTTTTTATAAACAAAGTAGATTCAATTTCAATTCGCAAAATGTTTACTAAACTTTTGACGTACCTAACAAACTCACTCGATATTTGCTCAACCGATTTAATTAACCTCATGTAGAGTCCAAGGTTTAATTGGTCATGAACAGCCCTTGGTTTTCAAACTTTACTCATTGCGGAATCAATGGATTTAAACGTCGAACCCTTATGTTTATTAATTCTCAATTATCAAACAAATTCATTAAGTTGCAATTAAAACGTTTTTATTACTGTTTTAGAAGTTTTTTGTTTTTTACTTTTAGTATTGGATATGGTAAATACATCATATCTAGATAAAGGGAAGCCTTCTATGATGCTTCATCAATGATAGAGATATAGATTCAAAGATAACAAGGAGGGGAAAGCCTTTTCATTATACATTCCATTCCTGAAACGAACGGTTCATAAATCCAGAGGAATCAGTAAATCAAACTTTTTGTCACCAAATCTATAATTCAGGAGTTTCAGCGACACTTTCGTACTCCGGCTACGTAATGTTTTGAAATATTGAAAGAACAGAAAAAGGTTTTCAAAATATAACTCCTTTATTACTATTAAATGATGGTCAGTGGAGGATTGCGAAATTTTATAATCATGAAAATGATAATCATTGCTATATGATGACACCTGTTACATAAATAAGTAAAATTAAGCATACCCCGAAAACAAGAAAAATACTTAAAGATATTTTATATGAGGAAAAAATATTTTAGCCCCACTTTGTTGAATCAAACCCAGCGTTGACGCATGATGTTTGAAGAACTGTGCAAAGAAAGCACGCGAAACTTGTGTGAGATTGAATGATTTAGCTAAAGGACGAACTCTTACATCAGAGGGCGTATTTTTATTCGTCGTAAAGGAATTTATGTGTGCACCTCGATTCTAGGAGCGCCCTACCTGCCCATCGCGGACTCGATCTCCTTACCCTATAAACCCAATCTTTATATTGTGCGAACGTATTCCTTTTGAAAGTGAAGGTGTATTCAATTTTGTCGTGAAAAATAAGTAGGGCCCGTATGTAGGGAATTTAATAAAGGCAACGTAATATCGCTCTGAGGAGATCTCGGCGAAATTGAAAATTAAGAGCCACTTCCGAGTTACCGTTGCTCGCGCGTTTTCGAGTATTGTTTTATTTTAATTTGTGCGATATGATCTCACTCGGGAGCTAATCTCCCGAGGCTTAGTAAATGTGAAATTCCCGAGGAAAAATAATGGTTCGTAATATGACGGAATTAAATATTTAATCTTGGCAAATTTCAACGTCGTCAACCTAGATTTCATTTGGTGAACTATTCAAAGTGATATCTTGTTTCAAATTATCAAACCACAATTATGAATTAAAAAGGTAAATTGATGTTATTATTATGTAATCACTTAAGATTTGGGGGATACCTAAATGTCAACATCAAGAAGCATTCACGTTACTAACCATGTAGTTTCTCGAGCGTAATTTAAACGCTAAAACGTGCTTATTATTAAAAGAAAATATATTTTCAAAAGAAAACACACAACGCTTTAATTTTCCAGCGTACTAAAGAGCTATAAATTCACTTCCATCTTTTTATCCGCGCTTTATTCAACATGTCTGCTTCAGTGCTCCTCACAGGAACACTGTCTGCTTGTTTTAGTTTTTACCAATCTTTTTGTAGGGCTGCGGGCCGCTTGATAAATTAAATACAAGCGGAAAATTAAAATTGCGCGTTGACAAGAACAAACTACTGCTGCGGCACATCCCTGTTTATTTTATCTTTAGAATGTCCCGGTTATTTAACCCGACCTCACTTGTAGATCTCGGATTTAATTCCATTGAAGTCTGTTGTTTTGCTTTTAAAAAAGTGACTGGCTTAGACCGGCGGGAACTGCAGACGGAGTAATTTAATGTATCAATCCTACTAAGCTTTATATTTTCGTATGAAATTATCGAACTTTTAACTGATGTAATAAATACACGTTTCGTAATATAGAGTAAAACCAGTAACACTGATTCACTGAACGCTAACCGGAAAACTTAGCCACGTTTCTCAGAAACAGAAAATGTTACCACTAAAATTACAAATGGAGTTGTAACAGTGCTCACGTCTTATATTACACCAGTACCCTTCTATAACAGTATTAACAAGAAACGGAACATCGTGAGATACCCATATCAGACCTCATGTAAGAACAGCGTACATCGTTTCTTCGGATGCAAGGATGCGTGGATATCGCCATGTCACAGCGGTAATGTATATCGTGACATATTCGATAACCGTTCGATTAGTTCCGCGTGGTCCCATTTCTAAGTGAGACTCATTATTATAAAGTTTCTCGGAAGACAACAATGCGGTGTTGAACGGTATATAGTATCACTTATGCTTGGTTATGACTGATAACTACGATATATAGGTACTGATAAAAGGCTCCTTAATAAAAAACAAGTCGGTTTTTAAAATAAAAAATACCTGTCAAAATAAACCAGTTGTTTTTGTTATGTTGTAGGATAACAATAAATAATAATTCACATGTCATATTATCAGTAGGTATACTGAAGATAAATATCCTTTTATGTAGAAATCAAACAGTTGTTTTACTCATTGTTAAATAAAAATGAATCACTTAACATATTTTCAGACTCCTCTTGAAAGAATGAGGTTAATTAAAACTGACTCCTAAAGCAGATTTGTACAAAACATTCCTCAATGCCTTTGAAAATTCTCTTCTAATTACTCAAACCTAACTGGGCATTTACTAATTAGACTCGATCCAGTGCTCTGCTAGCTTTTGAGCATTTTCCTTTAAATTACGAGCTTCCAGTCAAAATTTGTGCTCAGGCGTCACTCAGTTAATAGTTCCACAGAAATAAGGAAACAAATCATGTCAACACATCCGTTTCCTAAACTTAATTTGTTTAGTCTTTTCCCTTAATTAATTACTACAGCACTTCCCATTTAGTAAATAGTTCACGGACACTTTTACACATGATGGATGATATATTCCACATGTCACCACGCCGGAAAATTTATAAAAACCGATTCTGAACCTTATATCGTATGCCGTAAGGTTATTAAGACCGAAAACTGTGTTTGCTATAAAAGTGACATCAAGCGTATAGTGCTGGCAAATGATGCACTTAACTGTATTGCCGTCGAGTCAAATTTGTTGTTTTACTCATATTGCAATGTGCTGAAGCCTTAATTGATTTTGTGCATATAATGGATTGCTTGCTAATGCGAACAAAACTCTGTTAAAATGTACTTAGGGATGGCGCATAATGGACTAGTTTTTAATAATCTTTTGGAGTTTATTTTTCGATATAAGTACATTGAGCATAAAAAATTCAGAACGCAAAAATATAATATACATTTCATTTATCAATTACCTGTTATTACTGATTCCTGTTGAATACAAAATTATTAATTATTTTACCCATTATAAGAGGAGGAAGAAAAAGCAATAGCCATTTTATTGAATAAATATTAATTTGAATGTAATGGACCCGAGGTAATGATACAATTTTAATCAAGAGGAGGCACAAATAAATCGATTGGTCTCGCTACCCTTACCGAGAGTATGATTCATCATTAGCCGTAGATATAAAACGCATTTTCAATATAACTTATATGTAATTTTTACTCGTATATTAAATATGCAATAGTCACGCACAAGACGCATAAATATTCATTAATGCAATGACTTACTGGGGTAATATTTCCCCTCGATTTTTTTAACAATAGACGTGTTAAATATGTAAATTCTAACACGACATGTAAAAAGCCTGACGTGTTCCTTACACTGGTGTATCCACCGTAATGACACGAGTGCATTATGCACTTTATATTTTTTTTAATTAGTTTTTTTTATGAAAATACGCAGCCGCATTGCAGTTAACCCAGCCTAGTTATATATTGAAACTTTAATACACATATGAATATATGTATTTCCCATTTACGAGTAGGTATATAGTCATCACATTAAGTCTAAGTTTACATGTCAAAAAATTTTTTTAAATAAGGATTAAAAAAATATTCTTAGCGCATTATGCCATCCATTTGGTGAGTGGAGCAAGGCGTAAAGCCAGACTCACGACACGACAAAAAGCCATCAATCACGTCTGGACACTTTTATACGGTCCACGGCTGTGACAATAAGATATGTTTTTGTAAGCTTTTTTTAAATCATAAAACACGAAAGTGAGTCGTAAGTGAAAATCTGTGTAGGAGTGTAATAAGTGGGTGTTCACAGCGAGCTTTATAAGCGAACTTTATTGTAATTTTAAATATGGTACTCGTGGAGCTTAAAGTATGTTTGCTTCTTTTGCGTGGTTACAGAATTAATCTTACCATAATTTTTCTTTAAGGAATAAAAAATGGAAATAGTATAAAATACATGTATTTATTTTCGTGTCTATAGAATAAAACCATAACGTTGACCCCTAAAAGTGGTCGACAATAGGTTTTATGACGGATATGTCATATAAAGTAGGGCGGTGAAAGCCTGTCTGCAATATGAGTTTTGGTTAGCGATATTGTGATTTATAGGGATGGAGGATAACAAATTAGGTTTACTATATGTTTGCATTGGATATGGGACTTTATTATATATTGTATTATGATTCATTCTTGTACGAGCATTGACCCTATTTCACGTAACAACCAAGCCACCTGATTTATTTTTAACACCTAGTAAGGTACGACGATATCATTCGACCATCTAGCACAGGTACATGAGTACACAAGAGACAAAGATAAATAGACCTTATTACCATACAATACGGTTCACCCTCATAATAATAAATATCCTCGAAATAAGTGTGACATGGAATCAGTTAAGTAATTATGGAATGGAACTACCGGAAATATATGGAATGTTTAAAATGTTTTTGAACAATATTTTTATTTGCAACATTACTATTTTCAGTTAGTACCCTTGTATAAAGAAGCTTCGAATTACACGTTTGTATACAAATGCAAAAGCTGCTCTGTGTGATAAAAAAATGAGTGTTTTTTAGCATGTACCCGGCAGTTTAAGCATACAATTAATCGTTTCCCGCACCGTACGTGCTGAAATAAGTATTTAAACAAACATTTTGGATATGCATCCGCAGACGCAGTTCAAACGGTAAATCTTGCTTTATCGCCCAACTATCTTTACGGGCGGATGTTTTTTAGGGGTCCGTGCAAACGCGTAATATGAAAACCTGTTGATAGCTTTATGTATTTTATTATTTAGTTAAATTATAATTCCTTATACTTGTACTAATTACTGAATTAATATTTATTTTTACATTGTAAAAGGAAGTTTATTTTCACTACGGATTTTGATTGAAATTACAAAATATATAAATTGTAATACAGTACAGGCTGCAGCAAAGTTTGATTATAGAAAGTTAAGAAACAGAGTTATTTAAAAGAACCCTCTGTGTCGATAACGCGACACATATAAAATTGGAAGCCATTTTATTTGGATTTCGTACAGAAAACACTTAATCTACATAACGGTGCCTGTAATGCCGGGGCGGGCCTTTAGGTCGTGAAGATGCGGAACGATTGGCATAACAAATATTATGGTTATTCTTCCATGAGACATATAGGTATCTGTTAAATTATTGTACCTACCCTAATAAATGTCCCAGGATATTTAATTAATAATAATAAATTTCTCTCACCTTACAAGCGATTAACCTGAAACCATAGACATAAGTAGTAGGTATATATTTTAAATAGTTTGTTAGAAAGATCTCCAAGCCAAGCTGAAGCCTATATTATGGATAACCAGCCTTTTCCTCCTCGGACTATTTTAAACTACTATAACGTAAATGCAGTACGAAATCATGATATAATAAAGTATTAAGTGAAGGAAGGGAATTACCTACATGAGTGGTGGCAATTTAATTCTGACGAACTCTCGCAAATATTATTCTTCTTCAAACAAAGAAGAACATGTACTATTGATTGATATTGATTGAATGTTAGAATACTCCAGGCCCAGACAGGTGATTAATTTAGCTTAAGATAAATCACTCTTTAGACAACTGAAAAACTGTTCAGTAAACGTTTCCTATTTTAAATTATCTCTCTCAATATAACGGGTATTCATCCAAAGGTAAAGTAAAACATTAATATTCCTTGGTAACGGATATAGGTACCTAATGTAGGTACCTTTTCACGTATAGGACCTTCCACATTTTTATAGCATTCGTGATATACGACTGTCGTATCATTTACTCGTAAATAAATATTATTATTATATCTAAAAACAGATAGGTGTTATTAAAATCGAATTATATTTCTTATATAACCCGAATATCACGCCCAGGGTCATATCGACCCTAACAATTATTTTTCATCGAGTAGCGCGATAACTTCAATAGTAAATGGAGCGTGTGTCGTTAGACCCAGAACAGACCCCATGGCTATTAATAAGAGGAGAGTAATATACATTTAGCCGGCACTCAACACGAAAGCGCACTTCTTTACGATTGATTGCTTTATACGCGCAGAAATTACCTTCTCAATACTTCAGTTCGATGAACTTGAATGAAATTGACCTACTTAGTGATATTAAACCACGTAATCTGCCTATATCTATAGTTTCAACGTTTTTAGGAACCATTCAAATCAATTGCCACTTTCGTCTGTGAACAAATTTGTGAATGGCAAAAGCAATAACGTGTTAAAAGTCAAAGTAGACACGTGCGGATGAACATCAAGCTTGATTCATTGGCCACGTGAAAGGAAATTTGGCACAAAAAGGAGAAATTTCACCAATAACAACGTTGGTATGTTCCTACCTACTACGTGCAAAAGGCAGAACATTCCCCGTTGCGTAGGGTTACCGTCAGGGCTATTTTTTGTTATCTAAAAGTTTTCTAGTCTATTTAAAACTTCACCTACATCGAAAGCGAATGAATGCTGAAAAGCTTTTAGATTGTTATGCCGCTCGTAGCTTTTCTACCCGATTTAATTTTGTTTTTCCTAGTTAAATTATATTTAACGGAATAAAATTGATGATGATGATCTGCTATCATCTCTCGTCAGACCTGTCAATCAGAAAATATATAAGTATTGTAAGTATAGGCGTGTTAAACAGCCCAAAATTTAGTAAAGAATAAAAAACAACATTTGTGTGTATATCATTTTTTATTTAAATTTTCAAACATAACCATTTCTATATAACACATTACTTACAATCTCATTTAAGATGGGGCATATAGAAGTATTTGCTTGAAATATACCTACCATTAAATATTAAATTTGAAAATATAATAAAAGCCGTAAAAAAACATTTTAAGCCTAGTGTAAATCACGGCTCTAATTGATGTATGGGTCGAAAAGGGACAAGGGCGCCATCCGCTTGCCATTCGGCGGCATTTGAGGGTTAGGGCGAGAGTCCACTTCCGTAACATAAAATACTTTCAAATCTCATCACAACGTACATAGCAGAAACGTAATTAAGTTACCTCAGTAATAAACACGGTTGAGTTCACCTACAGTAAATAAAACAAGTTACCCCTTTCAGAGATAAACTTATAATACTTTTTAATGCTCATATACAAAACCTACGGGATTAAAATCTACTCAACGTTATATATAAAACTGAACTTATTTTTAATGGTTTACTATTTCCAGGTTTTCTTAAAATAATCGGGTACATGGTCCATCATGCAGTTCCGCATCAGTATGGGTGACCAGCCTAACACCAGCCACGCCTGATCCGCAATTAATCCTCGCGTGCGAATGCTCTTTTTGCCAGCCATGTTCACGCGATGGGGAGATAAGCTAGCACACATCACACGCACTTCTGCGTTACTACCCGTCACGTTTGTTGTGGTTGCAGAGGAAGATGGAAGATTTGGATACTATGTAACTAGAATGGGTTTAGATTAATCTGTGGTTTAGTTGCAAGCAAAAGGACATACTTAAGGAGTATATAAAATTTTTTTCTTCTGTTTAGGGTAGAAACGTAGATTTCAACAATCTCATTTTGGCATTGCAAGTAAACAAATAAAAATACATTATGATAAAAATATTTTCGTTGGTATATAAAAGATTTCAAATATTGAAATCCACAGCGATGCAAAACCATCTTGGCATCAACAGCAAAAACTTAACAATCGGAAAACATATTTTGCAAACATTTTACATTTGAATCCTGAGTACCGGAGATCATAACAAGAAGTCGGGTCATCCCTGACCTGAATCTGACAAGCACAAACAGGGATGTTCTACCGATTCTAAAAACCGGAAAAATTGAATATGTTGAATACTGCTGAATCCCCAACGGAGTTCAACGCCTTTCATGTTTTCCTGTATACATTTGAATGTTTATGTTGGTATAATTGGAAATCGGGTCGATTTCAATTTCGCAAAACAAACTGCGTAAACTAAAACAAATGCCTAATCCGAGAAACATTTGGCACGATTGGAATTTTAGCATTTTACGCCATCCGTTCGTTTTTTGCTTGTCAATCGTGCGCGAAATGTTGCCTATTTGAGAGCTATTTGACAATTTGAATAAATAAAATTCACCCAGCATACATGTGACTCCACTATATAATTCTAAGTAAAAACGCGTGTTAACATATCTTACTAAGTCTCGACAGTCTCTTTTTTCGCTTTCTCGCTTATTCCCATTCCCATTAACAACTCCTGTAACCACATCGTGAAGGGATAAAAACTGAATTTCCATCTCGCTTATCATTTTTATATTTTGTCTGATATTTATTCGATTTCAATATTATTATATATAATACTACTAGGTTCTCTTTTACCCTCCCTGTTCTAACGCCAACGTGTGATTATTAACTTAATCTGTTCAAACCACTATTATTCCCGCTACTTGCAATAAGTTTGTCAGAAAATATGAATTTAGTGCTGTTTATTCTGGATCGTGTTTGACGATAGGGTCTCTCACGTACTTGTGTTTATTCACACATCAACAAAATAAAACGCAAGGGAGTTTGTAATAATATTTTTCATTAATTCCCCCTTTTATTACTTATCGCCCTTCAAAGGGCCCTAAATATTTAATGTAAGGAGGAAAAGATATTAATTTTGCAATATACAGTGCGGCTTGGACGGCGATGTAAAGGCTACCTTTTCGACGTTAGGTTTCTTGGAATACATAATAATGTAATGGAGCATTACTTAATATTTAACAACCCAAAGCTAGTTTAATAAATAAGTTTCAGTAGCAGTAAGTACCTACTATCATTTCATCTTAGTCACTAGTGTAAATGTTTCCGTTGTGCTTTTAATTATGTAAGTACATTAAAACGTAGATTTTTAAAAAGGAATTCAACCAAAGAATTTAATAAGCCACCGGCGGCGTCCAACTAATTTCATTAAATTCTTCAACAAGTTCTGTTACATAGGCATTCCACGATTTGTTTCACTGAGTTCAAAGACATAAAGGAGTTTTTATTCTGAAAGAAAAATATTATAAATAATTTCATAAAATAAGAAATGTGAATGTATTTTTCTAACCATATTGAAAGTCAAGAATGAAGTAGAAAATATCCTTCCTTTGCTGTGACATCTACTGCGATATCGACATTTCATCAGCACCAAATGGTTTGGCATTCATGACTTCTGCGTCCTATCGAAATCGTTATTTTGCGACGAATGAAATATATATATGTGTGTATTCCCTTGCATATTTCATGCTCTTTTTTGCACAATTGAGAAAATGAACGTATTTTTTTACAAGCGTTACATATGTGTTGTAGGTACATATATGTTATACGCAGACAAAAACGCTTTTTAACAAATAAATATTCGTTCTCATTTTCCAATACATATTTCGAATATCAAGCAGAGGTCCATACTGAAAATGTTTCAATAGCAGTTTCATATAATGTGCCTACTTGTTGCTTTAATAGAGTCTAATTTCATCACAACACCTTGAAAAATTACCTAAGTTGATTGCGTTGCGTGATAAAAATTACACAATATGTCAAGCGAATATGGTGCCTCAGTACAGAGGGCCAGTAGCACGCAAACAGGAATCCAGTAGACCCTGATTAATGATGATGCGGCAAAAAACCACTGGGGCTAACTTTGCGGACCCCTAAATTCCGCCTTTGTATTTATTGCTTAGCCATTTGATTAGTATCGACCTTTTTCACGTTTACAGCCTTTGTAGACAAACGAACTTGTAGATTTGACGTAGATAGGAGTTATATTGTTGTAATAACGTCGAGATTGGGTAGGCATTATATATATTTGAATATAGATACAGCACATATTACGGCAAAATTCAAAATTTTATTTTACGAATTATATGAAATCCATTAAGAAAATACTTTTTCGCCAGTTGAGCACTTACAGCGTCAAAATTGCAGTTATAAATTCGAAAGTTTTTAGTTTGGAATTTGTAACAAATTTTTATTTGCTACAATCATTGGCGACCACAGAATGCACTTGGGAACTGGCCATGAAATGCAGGCTTCTTTCGGAACGCATTCGCAATCTTTGATATATTTGATAGTGTAGGACGTGGTTTTGCGAAGTGTGCTTTTCGCGATTGCCGTTATGCTCGTACGTGATCGTAGGTACTACATTATTAGATTAACACTTTTATGGCGGATTTGATTCGAAGTTTACACGCGTTGTGAACAATTCGTTCCAACCCTTAAATGCGTGAGTGGGAGCAATTGCGGTAAAAGAAAATTACCTATTCCATAATTTAAGGAGTTGGGAGCTTTACATGCAAATTGACAGACGCCCGTAAATAAAATTCGTAGGTCTTCGTCTTATCAAATTCTTATTAGTTTTATCTTCAGTTGAGGGACCCCTTGATGACATGAGGGGTGGTGAGTAGGTACCTACCTACGTACCCCACATGTTAGGAGCTAGAGAAATACAGCTACTCTATAACTAAATAGTAACTATTTGATTAGGCCCGCAAGGGGAGGCCCCTTTATTGGGGATTTAAATGCATTTTGTTAATGGGATTTATTCCTAAGTTTGGAAGAATATATTCGATGTAATAAATCGTTTATTTCATTTTGAGAATTTAATAAAATGTATGAACGATTATTATGATTTATGCCCATTATTATGGTATGATACCTATATATTATGATATTAATTTTGATTAAATAAATTTTCGTATATAGGTAGGTACCAACATACATCTTGCGACTGTCGAAAATAAATTGTTCTTAATATAGACTAATTTATATTTCTGCGTTATAGGCTTTTTATTACAAGAATTACTATATTTTTAAACAAACAACAGTTTCAGAACAAATAATATTCAAAGCTTATTCAGATTAATTTCAGTTTTGGATCAACCTTAATCGACAGTAAAAGTTTGTCAGAATGGTCCCCTTCAATATTTCATGGACCATGGCTTGGAGGTAATAGAGCGAATCAGAACCATGACGTCATTACGTAACATATGGTAACTTACTAATAGCTCTTCCTATAATATAGGGTGAACTTTTTTATCATCGTGACTTAAAAATACATTTGACATTTGTTTTCATAACATAAATTAGGCAAATAGGACATTAGAAAAATCATTATGTAGAAGCACTATTTATTTAAAAAAATGGTTTCAGACATTGAATATGCAGCTTATATACAGCCAATAAATTAAGAGACCCTAACATTATATAATGCACGTAAACAATTTATTTGTATCTGTAATCTCTAGCCCTATAATAAATTAGATTCGGTCACTTTATTTAATCCAAATATCCTACTGAATTTGTAACGGTCTGCACTGCAGTTTGCTCCTCCCCTTATGGGGATGAACGGCCGATGAGAGCAAGAACGACCCCTAATTTGGGGCGTGAACTTGCCCCCAGGGGGCCTAACAATGAGCCACTATCAAATTGGCAATATTGAGCCATAATTGCATTTTATTACGAATTCTTCCTCGCGGCTATACTCTCGCTGCGTACATCTGATTCAATGCTAGAAAATAGCATATATTATATATTGAAAAGCTATTGAATACAATGAGTTACAATAATTACTGTAATTGAACGTCCATTCAATAAAATGGGAGTTAGTTTGAATACGACGGCTTTGTATATAATTTTCTAGTCATCTGTAAGATAAAACATGGGGCGTCGATAATTTGACTCGGGCGAAAAAAGAAACGATTTATGACACGAGAAAAAAGTTTCAGTAATTTTACATATATCAGAGCAGCATACAGCTTACTAAGTGGGAAGCTCACTTAGTAAGCTGTATGCTGCTCTGATACCTAAAACAGATAAATCTTTAAGCTGAGTAGGTACTAAATAGTTCTTTTGGTAATTTAGTTGTTGTGGTACGATATATATATATATATATATATATATATATATATATGTATTTCAAATTGAGTTGAGAATGCCTTTTCGAAGTCTATTCATAAATCATGTCATCAAAGTACCTAAAGTAAATGCTTAGAGGAGAATATAGACCTAATTTCGTAGGCAAAATATTTTTATATCGCAAGGCTTATTTGATAGGATGAATAAAAATGTTTAGGTAATGTATGTCAGTACATTATTATACGAAGTATGGCTTCTGTTTCGGCTAAGTTACAAAATCGATGAAGCTTACACATGTCAAGTTCATGTTTATCCGGGATCAATATATACGGTCGGATTAGCATTATGTATTTTGTAGTTCTTGAACACCTTGTGAGTAAATTATATTAGCTTTTGCTCGCGGTTTCACATGTTCCTAAGGTTGAGTAACGCGCGTGCCTTAATACAAGATTGAATCAAGCTCTAGTTTTTAGCAGTTAAAAAAAATTAAAAAAAGGTCTAAAAGGGCGAAAGAAACAGACATAAATAGAGTCATGTGTAGGTTCATAATAACCTCTTTCATACTTATAATTTTAGTATCCGTATTCTAATATAAATAAACAAAACTTTAAAATTAACAAAATGCTGCTTTACATTCCAATAGTGGAATACAAAATTATCAACACAGAGAGAAAGACCGCAATAAATTGATTAATATGTGTGTAATAACTATGTTGATTGTTTAAACTATTGGTTAATTATCATTTAAAAGCTTTAGTGCGTATTTTAAAATGACAATCGTTTACATTTAACGGGCAATGCAAACAAACGAATTGTTTTCAGGAACCACATTAATTTGGTGACCACAAATACTTTTTTGGTTGATAAATCGACCTACGTGAAATGTCTGGCTACAGTTTTCAGTGCCGAGATTATATCGTTTATGAAATAAATATTCTGGGTATTTTTTGAATACGTCCAATCTGAGATCAAACTAAGCAGAACTTGTAACTTTATAATGCAACCCACAACACACATATAGATATTTACGCCACGACATGGTAAACAAACATACTTATTCACTCAAATATATGTTTTGTGTGGGAATCGAACATATGGCCTGTGGCGTAAGAGTCAAGATAACCACCAAGTCCACGTCTCTACAATAATTGAAAAAAAAATTACACTATGTGAGAAAACCCCTCGCGTAACTATACATAGTTGAGTAGAAAATAGACGAAGAGTATATTTTTATCAATAAGTATGTCTCGTCTAAAAAAAGAATTTCTAGGATACTCATCAGACCGCGCTCGAAGCTCGTTCATTACCTGCAATAAAAAAAAACATCATAAATATTGAACATCTGTATTAAAACCATTTCCGGATCCCCCATGAAGGTCAATGAACTGACAAACGAAAAACAGATTCCGGCCATTACACTTACTTAAATCAATCGATTTAAATTGAGTTGAGTGACTCGATACCATGATTAATCTCATTTCTTCTATATTAAATTATTTATATTATTTATATACACATTAATACAAATTTCTTATTTAGGACGCCGGCCAACTTACAATAGTAAAAAAACAAACTATTTAATTGAACTGCTGAATTTTAATAGGATCACTTAAGAGTTAACTGTTTCAATAAATTCATGCCAATGCCTCAGTAAAACAAATTTTAGATATTGAAATATATAAAGATTAATGGCACAAATATGTAAAGTAAAAAAGTATTTAAGTAGATAACAAATCAAAAGATTTTATATCGATAAATTGTGTTCGTGCCATTTCTTAAAGTGTCGACAATAACATCAACTATTTTTCAAGCTTTTAACATAAGTTGGTAATGTCAAATATGAATGAGTGCTTTAATTTTCTAACAAAGCTTGGACCAAAGCCAGGGTTTCTGGCGCAAGAAACAATACCTTTTTTTTCAGAAGCGCCAAACCTCTGCCAAAAAGTAAATATTCTTAGACGAGGCTTTTATTACCCCACTAATTTACGAAGTTTGTTTCGTACACATTAATTTTCTGAATCACTTAAGTGCCCCAAAATTTGGTGGAACTTTTACAATTGTTTCGAAGAGATTTCTGTCCATTAACCTAATATTGAGCTAAGATAAATCAATCAGCGTGTAACCGTAAAGGTTCGAGTGATTTTATTCCGTTACTGGTTTCCTTCTACTGGGACCAATTAGTGGGTGATGTTGTTCTCACTGAAGAAACTTGTTTACACAGCAGTTTAGCGCTTCTCTACTCTACGTGCTCGATAAATTGTTTCTAAAGCAGACTTAAAGGAAAGTGACTCGAGATCGCAAAATATTTTTTACTTAGTCGATATACAACCTCGTTATTTTTTTTAGTTCTTAAATGAGTATCATATTTCAATGTTCAACTATTTTGTTCATAAAAAAAAAACATAAGAAAGTAGTTATACGTAAAACTTATCGCATCTAGCGCGTGAAATAAAATTAATGGAAGAAAAGAACTTACACCCAAAGTGTAACGGATAAAACATGACGATAAATAATGGATATTTGGGCAAAAAGGTAAGCTACACGCGAGCACAGCGATAGGTGCGAAATTTCGCGTGTTATCATTCATTACCACGCGAGCGGCACGAATCATAGCTGACCTTACCGTCGACTTCATACATAAACCAATTCCAAATCTATGGGTGACCTACAAAGGCTTACAGAAAGCTTTACGTGCCACAGTTTTTATCAAAACATAATAAATAAAAGAACAATAGGAAAACATACACATACATTGTAATCTAAAGGTTACAAACACCTGCGATCGATATTAAAACCTTTGAAACGAATCGGAAGCCACAAGTGGATGTGTTGATGACCAATACAAATGAATTCATGTGCTTTAAAAACATCGCTCTATTTATCAGTCAATATTTTCGTGAAACGGTCATATACCTAATTAAATTGTACTGTATTATATTAAACATAACAAAAAATATAAAATAATTATAAACAGGCCCATCATATTTTAGACAATTTCAAAATAAGATCCGAGAATAAGAGATATTCCCGCATAAAATTCCCAATTGTAAGGAGACAAGCAACTGACAACCGACTGCGACTCCGCAAAATGGAAATACGGCCGAAATTGGCAACGGAATTCTATTTCAACACCCTCTGCTCCAACTGTGGCTGGAGCGTTTTGTTTTTGTTCTGCCCTGATTGTCTGTGGCCAAGAGAATCCGTTGGTTAGCGGTAAAAGCCGAGACAAATAAAATGCCTCTTGTAACACGGTGTTTTTGAAAGTAATTTATGAACTGTTTGACGATACGATGCTTGATTGAGGGAGGCCATTTACAAGCCATCGGTTTGCTCTATTTATGTCACTTTCATATATATGTACGAACCATCGATCTTGTCAGTTGTATTGAGTTGTTGGTGGAAATATATGTGTATCTTGATAGTGCATTGAGTATTCTGACCGCGTAGTCCTCGTCAGCACCCTCCCCTGCTAAGTTATCGCCCTGATTGTTCTTCCGGTCGCCTGTCTTTAATCGCTTCTCTTGGTTTTTTGATGGCACGCCTTTTCGAAGTCACGTTTCCCAAAATTTACTCCCATAGAATAATCAATAATGGATAACTATTATGTACTATGTCTTGTTCTTGTCTTTCCAGAATAATATGTGCAATAGTTTGGATTGTATATTCCAAAAAGTTTTAAAAATACCATCAAAAATTCTCTAGCATTTCTATAAAGCAACGGAAATATAAAGACCCTTTTTTAAGTATTAAGTTGGAAGGTGTCCTCAGCAGACCTTTACTGTGTCGCAATTTCTAAAATGGAACTGCTCAGTCCTCCCCTGAGAGTGGAAAGGTCCGCTCGTCCACTCCCTGCTGATTGTTAGAGCTCGGTGTTATGACACAGTTAACCCGATTTCCGAAGGTTACTTTGGAAACTATTCTGTTGAGTGAAACGGAATTAGTTGTTAACTTAGTAATAATTTTGAATCTTGATCTAATATTTAGAAACTAAACTTGTTTTCAGAGTATTTTTATCATGAAATAAAGTAACTACTAAGTACATTCATAAATACTTCACATAGGTATGTGTTTTTATGGGTGAAGTTGTTATAATAGCTTAAAAACTTCCATATCCGCAATAAAACAAATACCGAAGAGATTTAAAAACTAAATGCACGGTGAAACTATATTTATGCCCAATTTTAAAGCGCCGGCAAATATGTGACTGTCATCAAATTTCACTTCACACATAACAGTCGCAATTTCACAATATTTTACGGTTCATAGTCGCTCACGTCAAACGGGCGACTTTATAACTACGTGACCAATTTACGTGGACCCTTTCTACCCTCACATTTTCACACAAACTTGAGTAATGTTCGCTGATACTTATAGGAGGTCACAATAGATAGGCAGGTCCATTTGGAGTCGTGTCACGGCTTATCAATAAATATGTAGCTATCGGTTTCACATCAAATCACACAAGCCTATCATTCCGTGAGAGGTTTGAGTGCTGCTTTACTGGTCCACTTGCATTGTAATGCTATTAGTAACACAAGACAGATATCGGATAACAGATCTAATCATGAATGTTATTATCCTTTGCCTATTCGAGACTGATATACCTGATGTACAAACATGTTAGTTAATGTCAAGTGGGACCTTACTACTACGACAATGTTTGTAGGTAAAGACAACATGAAATGACCTAGAAAAAAAACTGTGTCAAATAGTACATGACAGTTATCACCAACTGAAACAATAACTGAAATGTAGCGCACACATCATCTGACCGCAAATCACCGACCGACATGAACATAAAAGAAGACTAAATAGTTAACAGTGCCACTTATATACGGCGTGACGGGAAAACGAGTCACAATGATTGTTGGGACCGTTTTAATGAGCGGAGTGTTTTCTTTGCTGGAGGACTTAACTGGAACTGTTAGCATTCAGAGCAATTTCCCCTCTCGGTACTGAGTCGCCGTTCCATAGCTCCAAGACGACAATTGACCTGCTCAACGTGTGACTACAGTTTTAAATAACTTTCGTCATTGCTTGGAACTTTTTGTCTGCTCGCTAGAATTGTTGGAAAACTTTCCATGTCGGAACTCAATGTTGTCGGACGTCTTTTAGACAGTCGGTACTTTTATTTGACGCTTCACTTCCACAAGGATCGTAAACAATGGCTGTAAAATAAAATACTTTGTATCGCCATTGTGTTACCTTTCGCCGAGGTTCTGCGCTATTTACTTCGGGAAAAGTTGAAAGTGGAAATGAATGAGATTGATCTTGAAAATTTCAAAGTGATATTTATACGTTCAATACTATCCAAAAGGTCTTTATGATTAGAATAATTTTAATTAATATTAAGGAAACAATGTAAAGTAAATAAAGGACCTAATTAAGATAACCACCACAATACCACATGCGAGAAACAACTGACACAACTATCAAAATAATACTCTTAAGGAAACATTGCATGAATGTCTACCAAGTTAATTTAACTACATAAGGATATAATGAAATACGGTTTAATTCTCGTGGGAAAAAATATAATCACGGGAAAAAACCCAAAGGAACTTCATAATCCACTAGCATATAAAAAAACTAATGACACAAAGGGAAATGTTGACGATAACATAATTATAATGTCAAATAAATAATACGTTGACGGCTGGCACGCAACGTTATGTTACTATAATGAGATGTTGTTTGTTTCGTTATAAAGTTACATTAATAGAAAGTATAAAAAAATAATCCAATGTATTTATATTGTTTAATTCAAAGAAAGCAGTTGGTTGTCTTCAACAAACGAATTACATGGGATCAAGGTCCGAAAAGAGCAAATCACAATCATGCAAACATATCTAAAAGGGTGTTATGTAAACAACGTAAGTACGAAATCCCTTAAATTCTACAAAAGCGGGTTGCATATGAAATACGGTTTAAATGGGTAGAGCTATTGAACCTCCACTCTAGTTCCAGCATCGGGTCAAGTACTGCCATTATCAAGACCTTCGCGTAAAAACTCGCTGGGACCGTGTTTTTTTTTTCAACCATTTATCTGCTGTCCCGTTAGGAGGACAACGAAATCCCCTTCTGAACCTTACAAATCCACGTCCTCGCCTCCATCGCCGCGGGCTTTGTCAAAACATGAACGAGCTCACCTACAAAACAAAGAAACTCTGCTTTTACAACTGATTCTACCTTTTTACCTTTAAAACAGTGATCTTAAAGAACTTGTCAGAACACCTTCGGCATTCTTATTTAAAAATGTCATTTAACACATGAAATAGGGGGTATAATATTTCAGGATACAACGACGTAGTTTTAGACATTAATTCAAAGTTCGCTTTCAAATTCCGACATCATTCTAAAGGACCGATCGCCTTTTCGTATTCGAGACGATAAAGGAAAAATAATAACAGAAATTTCGCAGCGCTTTTTCTGGACAGGCGAACAAATTTGCCCTGATGAATAGACTACTTGTGTTATAAAAGCTCATCAATAATAACGGTCGTGTTCATCAAGCAAATGGATGTAAGGACGGCAAGGCAGTACGTACCTATAACTTAAGAAATTAATGTAGGGACCGGAGTTGACACATGAGAATCCTGTAAGCCACGAGCGGACTCACGTCAATCGCGCTGACAGCCATGACGCGTATACTCCGATGAAATATGGTCATGGCTATTTCGTTTTTTACTTTTAAACATTCCCACACTTTACGCAACTTTGTTCATTACATTTAAAATTTATAAAACTCTTACTCGCATATCGTTCATAATAAATAGTAAGCCATTTGCACCTTCATAAACAGATTGAAGGCGGAAAGCATCTTCTGCTTTACATAGTGAATCATTCATAGCAGGAAATAGAAAGTATTATCTTTAGCTCGGTTTCCAAGTAGGTAAGTGAATAACATTTATTTCTCGAAGGTACACGACGTCGCTCTAATGGCCGCAGAGCGAACATTTAACAACGTCTAGAGATGATTTATGAAGCCGGAAACCAGTAATTGATTGGCGATTGTCTCGTCTCGATGAAAACGCTTGGAAAGCAAGAAAATGGCGATAAGATTCGATATTATTCGATTATTGTGGACAATATGCGGGCATCTTATATGTAGTATTAGCTTCTAAGACTTTTCCCGTATTTCTGAAGAATTATATGAGATAGTAAAAAACCGTAACCATAGGCGATTTGCGTGCCAAATGACATAAGACTTGGTCTGTGGATGTGTAGTAATCAAATAAACAAACAAACGAACGAGCGCACATCGTTAAGGATTTTGTGTAAGATTTAGTTAGCATCTCGAACATATTATGTGTTTTAGTTTAGCTAAGATTTATAGACAAAATCATGTTTTAGGCATATAACGATCACATTCCAGAAACTATACTTAGATAAGTACCTAACATAATTCAGTAACGAAGTAAGTTTCTATCACAAAAAAATTATTGGCTAGGAATAATCCCAACATCCTTCTTTTTCAGACACGCCACTGACGTCTAAGATGATTTATAAGGGAAGCAGAAAATTGATTGGTCGGACCCTGTTGTTAACCGAAATACGTCCGGGAAACAAAGCGAGAACGCTCTCCTTAGGACGACAGATAACGGGTGTTATTTGAACTATTTTATCAATAACCTAGTTTACTTGTAAGTACTACAATGTATAATCGAAGGAATTTGTTCCACGTCGCTATTGTCCACGTATCGTTCGATCGGAAACTGAGGCATGGAATGGAATACTATAACTTGACGTCCTTATGATATATGACTGTGACAGCCGGTAATTGATCGACGATATCTGTGCGCTTGCACCGGACTTCTACTGTAGATACGAAGGTCGTCGACCTTAGGATATGCATCGCGAATGTCCGTTTTGTGTCTATAAACTCTTAACATAGGCACTATATACTGTCGTGGCTGCTATAGAAGTATATACCTATACAAAACTTTCCTTATTAACCTCTCTATATCTTTTGTAAATAATATAGTTATCAGCTTATATTTTACATTTAAATTATTTATATTAGTTCCTAATCGTGGCATACAAACAACCTACCACCACGACTCCATCTAGGCTGATACAATGAACTGTGAATTCAATTAAAAGTTCTTTTGTCCATTCAAATTTGTAGAGAACAAACAGAAATGCAACTAGAGAACTGAGCCTGAAGCCTCTCACTCTTTTTGTCAACTTTTGGAGTAGGTAGTATCGAACGGAACGGCTAGTGCGATGCAGTCTTTTTACCAAATTTTTTGTCCATTCTGCTTCGTTAAGATGCTCTAAAACTGAACGGCACGGACGGTATGACAAAAAGATACTTTATACCTTTTTCGTCGCGTTTCGTCATTTAGTCTATCTAGCTAAGGAATACAAAAACCGGTCCGCTCTTGACAGAGTGGTCCATTTTCAACTTTCATGCGTTCGATCTAAGTTTAAAATTTGCTATCTTTCGCTGTTTTATAGCTTGATCTACTTCATAATTCTACTACAATATTTTAGTAACTTTGTTTATTTGATGTTTATTTCAAATTACAATTGCGTGATACGTAAAATTTTCTTACAACACAAAGTCGGAGTTTCAAAAAAATCTTATACATTTTGACGTTGTAATATAGAGTTAAAATATGAAACCATTTTATCAGTCACAGTAGATCTGGGATTTCGTATGAACTCAACGAATAATATTTCTAATACATTTCCAATGGAAATAAAGGAAATTGAACCCCTACCAATAAAAGGAAACAAGCAATTTCCGTTATTATCAGAATCTCGAAACATGAGCCGGTATATGAAAATTCTCATAACTAATTATAGGATGAAGATATTTTATTTACCTGTATATTTTATTTTATATATTTTCTTATTACTGTAGTTATGAAAATTTACATTTCATTAGTAATTCTGAAGGCTCAAATATAACTGGGACAAATAATTTACCGTTAACCGAAGTACCTGGCTCCACAGATGATAAGTTAATAATACTTGCTCATAGCTCGATGAGCTATCATATTGCAACGTAAGGAACACTACTTGCTGAAGTTTATACCGCTCCGGTTTAGTCCGGCGAATTAAACTTAGTTCCTGTAAGTGCTTGTGAAATATAAACCATTCAAATAGCTCGTAATTTCATAGCGATGGATTCTTTCAAAGAGCAAAGCGAACACTTTCAAGCGATCGCTCTCACCATAAAACTTAAGTGTTTGTACTAAACAATTGTAATGAAACTGGTCAATATTTTAGTAGTTTAGAACGTAACAAAGTAATTGAGCATTAGTTGAAAAGATAAATATTATTATCTTGTGTATGTAGGTCGTCGGTACCTCGGAAAATTGTGTCCCTTCCAATGCACAGGAAACCATCCTTATAATGTTTTCCTCCTTTACCTTAGATATTTATTAATTAACATAATGATTTACGAGATTTACTTAAAACATGGCATCGAACTGAAGACTTATTCGTCTTCCTTGTAACGCATAAGATGCCGGAACCAAAATCATTACTCCAAAACTCTTATTTATTTTTAAATTCGACTCGACAACCCTAATATACAATACAATTTTAGAACGAGTGTCGCCTACAAATAATGCTCGGTCCAAATCCTCTGCAGCCTCTCAAAATATAAATCACTAGGATTAAAACGAAATTTAACAGAGTCGTTGAATAACCGACCAAATATGGAGAGCATCGACCGTCTATAATTCAACAAATTGATGTCCACATTAATTCAATTTATGCCACGAGGCTCCCTAGCATAAAATGATATAGTGGCCTCACCGCTTTTCTAAATCATTGTCAGACTGCATTTTCTGTTCCTTATAAAGTTAAATATTCAAATGAGAGCGAGCGAGATAAATAGACACGGCTTGACGTGGGATGATAAGGGACAGCAATTAAAGGGAGCGTTGAATGACCTCGTTCTCGCGTTCGGAGTTGCTCGAGCGTCTTCGGAGGAACTCGGGCGTGCAAGGACCTAATCTTCGGATCTTAGACCGCGCGGGCGCAACCATCAACCCCTGCTCGATATTTTAAGCTTTTTATTTTTTTAGAGGTTGGCAATGGAATGCAGCATGCAACATTGAGGATGTATGGTATGAGTAATAAACCCGTTATAAGCGAGCGGTGTCTTATTGCTCAAATTACTCCATTATGTGATCTTATCATGACGTTGCTTGTACTAACAACAACTATGTTTTAAATCAAAAAATTACTCCACTACTTAGTTCCGTATCGTTGGGAATGATCTTCTAATGATCGCATCGTTTAAATAGAAATTAGTGCCTAGTAAACACCAATTTATCACCATTCTCGAGTATTTAACACTGATATTTTGTTGTTGGCACGAGAATATTATAATTTGCGGTCTTATATTATAATCACAGCTATCTTATTTTGATTTAGTACCTATCACATATATTAGTTTAACTTTAGATATTATAAATAAGTACTGAAATCGCTTTACTATAACAACTCAGTTGTCTTAACTAAGTACCTTTTTTACGTGGCAACAAAAAATAAAAATTTCATCCATCCATCCAACGTAATATTTTTTACCACCATCCCTAGAAAAAGCGGAACTAATTCACAGAGCATTTAACATTTTTAATTTAAACGAGAATAAAAAAGGAACAGTGCTATGTCATAGTGTTCACGGGCCTTAATGAGGCTGGTGCCGGTGGTGCTCAGCTGTCACGGTGTCAATGACCTCATTAATGACGAATGATGAATGTTGTCAGCCGTTAAAAGACTTGGCCATTAGGCTAAATAACACCATGTCGTTGGATTTATCTCGCCATAGTCAAACGAGAGGTTTGGAGTTATTATCATTACCATTATTAAAGGTATGTCTATAGACTTTTACGTTTTTAGTTGGTATTTAACATAGTAAAATTTTATTGGACTAGTGACCGCGGTTTTACCCGAGTTCCTGGAGGATTAAATCTTCCGTGATATGAAGTAGCCTATGTGTTAAATCCAGGTTATAAACTATCTGTTCCAAATTTCATCGGAATCCGAGTTACAATTTCTATCTTGGTATTAAACATAGTCAAATTATAGTCCAAAACATATTGAAACAAATATCCATATCCAAAAATTCGAATTTACAATATGTAGTTAAGATTGAGAAGAGCTGGCAATAAAGTAGGCACCCAAGTTATATATTATTAACTATGTTTACCCCAGAAACTGATTAAGTTGTCACAAACACATAACGTTGTCTGTATATGTAAAATGATTGATGGAAAGCGGAAATGTAAAGCCATTAAATCACGAGATTGTATCAATATCGTAAATCGCTCGTTTAAAGTGGAATATGTGAGCAATTAATTACATATAACAGTAATGATAAATGTTTGAGTTTTAACTGTAATATAATTAGTAAATTAATATCACATATAAAAGTCAATTTCTTCGTGGAATTAATAAGATGCTGGGATATATTTTAAAACGTATTAAGGTTGATTGAAGTTGGAATTCTGTTTTGACAAGAGTTATATATTATTTATACCTACTACTTTATTTGTTATTTTTGTTTCGTAAGACTGTCGTCCCACTACAGGGCAAAGGCCTCCCAACCCCTTCCCCCCAGTCGTTAAGCACGGTGGGCCAGTCTTTTTTTAGGTATCTGTTATTATAGAAATGTAAATAGTTTTGTTAATTAATTGGTGTCTATATATTATTTATTCGATAAACTTTTTAAGTGATTTAAAACATATTTGTTTTGTTTTTTTTTATACCACAAGGGTGGCAAACAGGCATACGGTCCCACCTGATGGGAAGCGGTTACCGTAGCCTATGGACGCTTGCAACACCAGAGGCGTCACTCACGCGTTGCCGACCCTATAAAAAAGGGAGCAACTGTATAGGCAGTGAAAGGGACAAAGCGTAATGCACTTCTCGTCGAAGGGCCAAACAGGCATCACTCCTGCACACCCCTACGACGCTACTCCATCCCTGGTCCCCTCACTGCCGCTACAGGGTCTCCTCATGGAGCTCTGGCTACCTTACTCACCGCAGGAACACAACACTACATGTAGTGTTATTTGGCTGCGGTCTTCTGTAAGGTGGAGGTACTACCCCAGTCGGGCTGCTCCAATTTCGAACGGACGAATCCGTTGCGCCCTACCTCTTCCAACTCTTTGTTTAGAAACATATTCTTAAAATCACTTCTTTAAAGATCTTTAAAATTCAATAGAATCTAACAATAAGCCATTGTTTTCATGGTTACTGTTAATGACTGTTAATTTGTAGTGTCGAAAGCTCCTATGTAAGTAGAGCAACCTTTCCTAAGTTAGTTATAGTGTGGAACGGTTGCCATTCCCAAGTGTGAAATAAAAAAGTTAATTAGCAAGTACGTACTTCTAAGTACTCGGCGAGAGAGCTGAGAGAATATAAACTACTTAGTAAGATGAGTGAGTTTGTTTGTAATAACTACCCACCTCATAAAAAACGTTTATTCGCGAGACTTACCTACAGACTTAATTTGAAATAATATGACTTATCAGCTATCATCGTGACCATAACAAAATAGATTAAATAATATCTTCGCACTAAAACAAAAACATTATGAAACATAAGTAGGTCAGTCCTTTTGTATCTCATTTGATATTGCAATTCGAGTAGGTTACTTTAAAAATAATACGTTGACAAAACTTATATTTGCTCTCCAGTTGAGAATCCCCACCGCATCGCCGGCTGTAGTCAGCTGAAAATACTTTATTTATATATTATGTAAATTCAACATTTCACAACCGAAGCCAAAATCCGTAGTATCCCCTATTGTCCGCCATTTGAGCTTTGATGCGTTTTAGTATTATGGACCTGAAGGATCCGAAAGGTGTCCTATTGTGTGAATGGAGAAGGAAATGAGAAAATCAGCTTGAAAATACTTTAGATGGGATGTTAACTTGCCAAGAAAAATCTATTATGTATTGCGAAAAAATGTCAGTGGCATTCCTTATGTAACAATATACAACAGATACTAATTTAATTTGGTTTATATAAATATTCTTCATTATTAAAATACATAATTATAACTGCCACCAAAAATATATTGGGTCATTAAAGTTGACCAAAATCGTTTTGACTTATTATATATTGGCTTTTACAATGTATAATGCTCAAGCCAAAAGTATAATATGTGCTATTCCAGAATATATTCTGTCGCTTAATTTCAGCCGGACCTGAGGGCTTACTCCCGAAAACGATTCGAATTTGATTTTGTTTTGATTTCAATTTGAACTCCTATTGGTTAATCCTGAAGCAAAAAATTTCATCTTGAACTCCTATTGGTTAATCCCGAACCAATACGAATAAAAAATCAAGATGGCCATGGCTAAGATTGACATTTATTCGATCGGTAACGGTGTTTGACGTTTCAGAACTATAAAATAAGTTGTGTGTGGTTAATTTCTACAGAAAAAATTCTTTGCCTGTAAAGTCGGTATACGGGCGAAAGTTTTACGTGACAACGACTTTGAGTGGTAAAATAATTTTAATGTGAATATTCATTCGTATAGTAGGAAGAAGGATGAAATAATAGTAACAATTTAAAACATAACGTCACGTTACGTGAGCGGAGCGTAACGCAGTTTCTTGAAGTGTCACCCGGCAAACCAATTTATAAGACGTTGTCACGTCAAAACATAACGTCACGTTACGTGAGCGGAGCGTAACGCAGTTTCTTGAAGTGTCACCCGGCAAACCAATTTATAAGACGTTGTCACGTCAAAAAATTAATATTCAATTTTTTATTTTTTTCTAAAACGAAATCTTGTACATTAGATGTAATTTTTTATATTAGATAAATTTATCCTAGATTCGCCATTTTATTCACAAATGTCAAATAGTGGTAGGAGTACGGATTTTTCGATTCGGTTTCGATTGTAACGAAATTCTTGATCAAAGTTAGTTCCAAAAAGTGTCACCGCACGATCGTGCGCTAGAATCGCTATCAAAAATGTATGAAATGACATTTATTCGATTAGAACTCGTTTCTCGAAAGCGTCGGGAGTAAGCCCTCTGGTTGTTCAGCAGTTTGAGTTACAAACACACATCCAAACTGTTTTACATTTTTAATATTAAGTAGGTCTATAATAACGTGTATATCGGTACATGTATTAACAAAAATGAGATTCATACAAAATAACAATTAAAATTGACCCAAACAGAAATGTAACTTCACCGCGTCAAGTTAAAACATACTTAGGTCACAGTGACATACAACAATATATCTCAGGCTAGGAAATAGACATTGAACGAATAAACACAGCGTAGAATGGAATGCAATCCCAGGGTGGATCCTACCCTCGGCACCAGTCCGCACGTATTACGTACTGAAAACTTTGGAATGTTGAGTTCAGATTCCCCGTTCAAGTTAGTTTGTTTCGAAACTATGCTGCCCTATTTCAAATGTTATGTTAGCGGAAGAAATTTCTAATATTATGCTCTTCACTTGATTTTTTTGTCGGAATTTTGTGTGTACCATTAGATATGCAAAAATACCTTCAACGACTATAACGTAGTCAAGACATCTATAATATTAACCTGTTGATAATCTCCTCAAATAAACCTACCTAATGCTCGGTTTAGATTAGCAGTTGCTTTTGCTAAGAAAGTTATTTCAGTCGTTCATAGCTGAATCTTAAAAATATAAAAGCCAGCTATATTCTTCCTTTTATCTTTTAACTATTGTTCCATGGACGTATAAAAAGGTACGTCCGTGTATTGTTCACACGTCTTCCTTATCCTGCCAATTCCCGTCCGCCATCGTTTACTTTCTGGTTGGCCAGTTACAAAATATTATTTTTTTCCAGTGGGGCAACCCTGACCGTAGGAAAACCTCCAGTGTTTATTCTGAGCTAAGATGCGCAGACAATAAATATTTTACTTTTGAATTTCGCTCAATAAAACCCCCGTTCGGATGCCCCGATGTGTGCTTGTGTATTGCCACTGTAGATTTCAATTTGCTTTATTTGTTTTTCGTTATAGGTTTTATATATGGAGTGAGATCTTACAGACCTTGTCGAAGATATGTGCGTGTTAGAATAAATATGTAAGCTGAAATATGAAAGAGGTTTTTGATTCGATATGTTGTCTTTAACTATACCATAAAGAAAATTCTTAGATTTTATGTAGGTACTAACCTCCTAAAAAGCTAGCAACACGATATTATTTGGATACACAATAATTATTTATGTATCACATATTATATGGCGATATTGTACAAATCGATTACAGATTCAAGCGGAAATAAAAAATACTTTTCTCAATCTTTACCTGTTTCCTTTTATCTAAGTTATTACTTCAGTTGAAATAAAGGTTGCTTCAACCTCAGAATGATTATGTGAGTAAAAGTACCTGAAACAATAAATAATATACAATTAAAATCAATCAATATATGTATTATACTAGTAAACGGCAGAACTAAACACTAAACTAAGAGAAAAAAAGAAACAATATAGGTAGGTACTGATTCTTGATCAGTGACAAATCACGACTGATATTGATCACTGCAATATGGATTTAATTGTATAGTAGTTTTTTATATTTATAAAACAGATTCGCGAGTAATTTTTGATTGACCGTTGGGAAGGGCAGGGAGCCAGTCGGGGCGGGGCGGGGCATTTGCCGGTCGGTTAACTTTAGTCAGTGACGCGCCGAGCGTCAGTCAGGCAACACGTTGAATCCACGCACGGAAAATAAAGAAATATCGACGAAATGAGCTACAGGTCAAGGAAAGCTTCAGAGTTAAGTTCCCAAGAACGGATGATGGTGAAGAGAATCATACATGCAAGTTTATTAGAACAACAGAGAGGTGCGTACCAATTTCCTATTAATGATGCTGTTAACCGAGCGGCCTTTTACACCGGCCTAACGCCTCAGGTACTTCTCAAAATCAGAGATGAAATGTCCGAAGATAAAAAGCAAAATGAAATCAACAAACCCGGATCAATAACACGCTATGGACTAAATGAACGTATCATTATAATGGATGCGATAGACAAGGTGTTCACTGATGAGTTCTATTCTCGTAACCCTTCTTGTACCGATTTGATTAGAGTGGTACAAAAGGTTTTACCATCGCTTGCAACCGATAAGACAGAAAATTTACAAATATCGAGGTTCATAAAACAGCGATATGAGACTAGGGAAGAGAATAAGTCGTCGCGGAATAGAAAAGAACTCTATGAAAAACATCAAGTGGCACTGGAGCGGTATAAGTATTTAAGAGAAATTAGAGAGTACAGACAACAAAATAGGAATATTATTTATCTAGACGAAACATGGATCAACAAAAAATTGAACTGTAGTAAAATCTATGAAAATCTTTACGATTTACAAAAACTCGAGGACTTGCAAGAAGATGACATATTAATAGCTTTTAGTGCTGCGTCAAAACTTGGATTCATACATGGAGCGCATAAAATGCTACCAACTACAACAATCGAGGCGGATACTATAAACCAGGAACACTTCCAATTGTGGTTATCGAGAGAGCTCATTCAGAGTCTCCCAAAATCAAGTGTCGTTGTGATTGACGACGAATTATACTACGATTGTTCTTTATGGCGACAGCCGCGTAAAACTAGCACCAAAGTATCTATGTGCCACTGGTTAAAGAGAAACGAATCTGAATTACATTATAACAAAGACATGAGTTCAGAGGAGTTGTTTGATTTAGTTCAAAAGCAAGTGAAAATTAACTCTAAGAAACGTTATAAAGATGTGCTTGAAAAAGCAGGACACACGTTACTGAAATTACCATCATTTATGTCAAAGCTTAATCCTTATACGATGATGTGGGATAAACTCAAATCTGACTTGGCAACTTCCGATTCGGAAGCAGCCAATATTGATCATGTGAAACAAATAATTACTGACAAGATTTCAAAGATAACACCGAACGATTGGAAAAGTTCGGAGGAACAGGTTTGTGAGTATGAAGAGTATTTGTGGACGAAAGATCATCGATTAATTGACAACATTGAAGAATTAGAGCAGTTATATTCAAAAGAGAAAAACAATAAAACCGACACTTAGTAACTAATGTTAAATACTTTCGAATATAATCTAAATCTTAACGTCACATTCACAAAAAAGGCTTAAAAAACCTATTGTATTGCATTAGCCCATTATATTAAAAAAAATGTTCTTAATGTATGATTCAGATTAAATAAAGGCTAAGTTGGACTATGAGAGTTATTTTTATTGCATAATGAACAATCCCTTCTTAACTTCTAGAATAAATTCCGTTATTTATCTTAAAATTAAATCACGCATCCAATATTAAGCTAAAATATAAATTCATAGATGCTATTTTATGCAATACTTGTTCGGCTTTGTGGTTAGTGACCCTGACTTTCAAGCCGCCAGTAGTGGGTTCGAATCCCACACAGGACAAACATTTTGATGCAAAAATACGTCTGTTTGTCTGGATGTCATTATCTATATAAGTATGTATTTAAAAGTAGTATATCGGCTATCTGTTTACCATATCAGAAAGCTCTGCTTAGTATGGAATCAGATTGGCCGTGTGTGAAAAATGTCCCAGGATATTATTTATTATTATTAATGTTATTAGGAATATTTTTTGGTGTTCCGAATCATTAATGATGGATTACAATAAGGTTCCAATAATGAAATAAAGCAAGGGGAGCATAAAGTTTTAATTGGATGCCATCAAACGGCCCAATGAAGACAGACGGACCGTCCGGGTAATTACCCGTCAACCTGCTCTTTATTAACTTTATACGTAACACACGGATTGTATAAAAAATATTATCCAATACGATTTTAATGTAAGTTCGACCAATCTGTTAATTGCAAATACGATGCAGTAAAAAGCGAGCTATCTGTCTTATGTACGGCAGGATTGCATGTTTTTATTTTAAGTACCTTTGTAGCTATTTGTCTCATAAAGTCAGATATTTTGATTTACTTTTAAATACGTATAAAATAACTATTTATCCAAAATGATACATGAGTATAGGATAAATTACTAATAATATAAAACGAATACCTAACAATATGCTAGGTCTAAAGTATGCCATACTATTATACTGTATTCTGTGGTCGAGTCACATTATGGTGAATAATTATCTGCGAACTTTGCCGAAGGACGCCGAACTCAGCGCGTGGCGCGTCCTCGTCCCTCTCTCCCGCCGGATCGGCTGCTTCCCTTCCCCCTCCTCACTTCACTCACTAACTCCGCTCAGTTCAGTTCACGCGAGGCTATCGTAATAGACGTACGTGTATAACTCGCGCCAACAGTTTTGATTATTTTATTCGTTAAATCCGTTTCAACTATGGACTTACCCAGTACATCGAAAGCATCATTGCCAAAATTCAAATTGGACCCTCAGACACGCCAATTAGCTATGCGAGTATTAGAAAAATGTACATTGGAATCAATTAACAATGACAGCTTCTACAAACTACATCAAACGATTCCGCGAGTGGCACTTTACACTGGATTATCTAGAAACGACGTTATGGATATTATGGAGGAAGATGATGATTTAGACGATAAAACGATCTTGGAGATCCATCAATTCGACTACGTTACTGAAGAATTCAAAGAACGCGTAATTTTTAATACGATCAATGAATATAAATTATATGAAAATAAAGATCATACCATGACTACTTTAAAGCACGCACTCAGGGAAAAAATACTGCTTCCGACCCATAAGTTGTCGGAAATAATCAATAGAATGAAGTACCAAGTGAAAAGGATAAGAAAATCAATACACATAGTTGAACGTCCTGAGAGAGCATTAAAACGGTACCAATACCTTAAAAAAATCAAGGAGTTCCGACGGAATCAAAGACCCATTTATTATATTCATAGAATATACGGAGACGTAGATTTGTACATGTCGAAAACATGGAAGAAAGTGAGAAATCAACCAAGTGAAGATAAGTACGTAATATTCAGTGCTGGGTCATCTAGTGGGTTGATGAACGAGACTTTATCAATAATCAAATTTGAGCAGAGGAAGCTAGAAAGAGACCACGGCCGTCAATTTAAGGAATGGTTGAAAACATATTTGTTTCCATTCGTGCGCCCTAACAGCGTTATTGTAATTGACAATGACGTATATATGGATCTTCAAAATATACCTCCAGAACATTACAGGATTGAAACACTGTACGCATGGTTGGATTATAAGGGTATAGCTATGCCGGCTTGGGAAACAATAACCGACTGCGATATGACAGATATTTTAGAAGCATGCAAAACAAGTTACGATGATGTATTTAAAAACGAAGGCCACGAGTTACTCGTTGTTCCTCAGTATTTGGCAGATTTTAACCTGATGGAAATAGCGTGGGATGAGATTATAGATAGATTCTCGTCGCAGCCCCATGGGGACAAATTATCATTAGATGAAATTAAAAAGTCAATCGATGAAACTATTGCTTTAGTCCAGACTGAAAGGTGGCAGGAGATTTTGGAACATGTTTTGACGATGGAACATGAGTTTTGGACTAAGGATAAACGCATGGAGAAATTGATCCTTTATGAAATATAAATAGTGTATCGGAACTATGAAACGTCCTTGATTTTTTTGTTTTTTATGGAACAAGGTTTCATGTATGTCTAATATTTAAATAAAATGGTTTCCAACCAATCAATTATTTTATTTGTTTCGTATCATTAACTAGGTACCTTCTTATTTTAGGATTTAATACACTTTACTCCCCGTACGTGTCTACACGAAAAAGGTATAAGAGAACTAAATTAAATTACAATGATTTACACTCAACGCACCCTCGGCGGAGATATGTAAATTGTCTAGAACCATCTCTCGCAAACCGCATTTTTGACTCGAAGCAATTTACGTCCCTTCAAAGTAACAGCGGTTATTACCAAATAGGTCGTTGTGTAAACATTCAAATGCTGATTATGTTACATATGATACCAATTTGTTTTTATGTACAAAGACTGCATTAGCCGTACTTCGTGTTCTGAAAGTCATCTCGTTTCAAAAAGAATTAGTAACATCAAAAGATAGTAGGTATAAAATTTTAAATAATATATGAAATCAGAATGGTGTGTGCTTACTACACTATAAAATTCCATACGACAGATTAAGAATCCACCAATATGTGATAGATAAAAAATAGAAGAGATATTATTGTTTTAATAACTATGTTATCTTCTGTCGCTGTTCTCATAACATTCTAACACATAACTGTTAAGTGAACACGTAAATAATAATACATTTTCCCTTGAATATTTAGAAACGTTCTACATAGTTTACATAATCCAATTTGCAAATGTTTTACATTAATTTAGTCGGCGGCAATTTTACGGGAATTTACCAGTTGGTCGTAAATATTCAAATCGGTGTTTGCGTGAACCCTAAGTAAATGGAGGGCCGAGGGCATGCCTATGGTTATGAGTGTGGGGCAATGGCGTCTGCCTGCCATGGAATAATGAATTGCTGCTCCTACGTTGATGATGTGTGCTCACATGCCTATTACGTTAAGTTGATATGATGTGACGAATATTAATAGCACTAACGTTGCATATCTGTCAACTTGGAACATATATTTTGCTGGGTTTTTATAAAAATGTAAGGAAGTAAATAGTTCAATTAATAAGCTTGTTTGTTTAAATGGGATTATCGTAAATATTTTTGAATATTAGAATAAAAAGTAAAAAAAATATAGCTGTTAGACAGCCAGTTCATTTCATATTAGATATGTATACAAACGATAATATTTCTTTATAGTACGATAATTAAGCTTAGTAATATATTTTATTTGACAGTTACATTTATATTTAATTTATTTAGCTACAGTATTGAAGATTCTCTCGTACATTAAGCCTCATATTAACCGCCGAAAATGAGGAGTTATTTATCTATTTTACAATTTCATGATGGCCTGAACAATCTATATGCAAAGCGGGTGTTAACAAACGTTTGTACATCACATACCAACACTTAGGTGGTAACATGAAAATGTTTGCTTTCCCGTCGTTTTGGTTCACAATCGCGTTTACAAGGGTTATTAAAATACAACTGAAAAATTTACCTGTATACAAAATGAGTTGCAGCAACCTTAGGTTACGTGTTCGCTTTGAATTGTAGTTATATTTCAACGAGTTAGTGTAACATAGTAAAATGATACACTTCCTACAAACAGTTTTTGTTTGGAATTTGATTATCTATTTTTTGAGTGTATAATTTTTGCCGGTTCTTCATAGTTACAGATCGCTTTCGAACCAGTGCAAAAAAGGACCAAAATTACAAAGATAGTTAGACTTATTTTAAACTTTAATATTTTTTAATTCTTTATGAATGGACATGAAGTTCATGGAAACAGATTTCATGCCGAAAAATTCGGTAGATTCTGTAAAATCAACCTAGTATTTAAAGACAGCATTTGCAATCCCAAACAGAATGAATCAATGATATCTTCTATCTCTTTCTTTTATGAGTATAGGAAAAACCGAAACCTATATAATAACTGTAAAATAACCAACAATGAACAATGGGGAGAAGTGTACCAAATAATTTTTACGCAGACCTTTCTCGGTACAAGCAATAAACACATTTATTGCACTTTCAAGACGGTATGTAATTGTTCAAAAGGATGCTGGGGAATTTTATGCCCTTTGAATGTTATTCCGTGGTATTTTTATTTAAGTTTAAAGGATACAAAATCCAAAAAAATAGCTGCAGGTAAAATGCAACGTGTCTGATGTCTCCTCGTGTGAATTTTTGCTGATGCATTCGGGGAATCTATAATAAATAATATATGTAGGTAAATTATGAGGTTTTTGTAGCTAGTGTGTTAGTAACAATCAATAATAATTTCCTGATAATACATTAATATTTCTTTGTTTTGTTTTTTTTACCCAACGTACCTATACCTAAATAACTATTGTAGATGCAAGATTGATAGGTACCTGTATGGACAAGTACAAATATACATATATTGTAGGGAAAAAGATATAATTGATAAAATATAATAACCTTTTCGCACTTACATAAATTTATAAGTATCGTTTCTCTTACGTAATTTATTGAAATTGTCTATAATCCAAAGTGCTCAACTAAGCAGGTTGATCGGTTTAGCATCTCAACATTTTATTAAATCCTTTATAAGTTCTGAAATATTCCTGTATTGGAAGTATACGAACCGTTAACCGCGGCCGTATTTTATATAAAAAAAAGCAAAAAAAAAACAAAATTAAAATTTTTGCTCATCGGAAATAGAGGACGGCCTTTGTGGAAGAACCAATTATTTTTTTGCATGACTGCCTCTCCATTACAGTTGGATTAATCTGTAGGTTGTTTGTTTTTGGTCAGAAGATATTATTGGACCCGCGGGCCTTTTTATAAGTAACCTTACTTAGTAGTGGGTATATTGATTAAACTTTTTAAAAGATTTTTCTAGATACTACATTCTCGTAGTTCCTATCCTAGATTCTTGTAGTTCTGACACTGTGACACAATGACTTAGACCACAAATTAGACTCTTTTTCTTTGCATGTCAATGTAACAATGATGTTACAATAATAAAACAAGATGAATAACTAATAAACTTTTGTCGAATAACAACATTAAAATAACAAAAAAAGCTAAGTTGCTCAAACTTAATTAGTCCTTCAAACCCCCATCTGCTCGATGTGTACAAAAAATGCCCAGAGCACTTGTAGCGTCATAAATTAAAAAGAAAACACAATAGCGTCAAAAATTGGATTTAGTGGGGTGCTACACACAATCATGGTTCGTTACATCCGTGTAGCGGACGATTTGAGTGACATATTTTAGCGAGAACCCCAATGAATAGACAAATGGCTATTTACGTCCAACCCTATGCTATTTTTAGTTGTGCAGATGTGCCGCAGATTAGGTAGCAACCATAAAAGAGGGGTGTGAGCAAAAAGTTTGTTGATACAAGATCTAAGTCATACGTATTTATTTATCTAATAATATGATTAAAAAATATGCAATAATTATTGCAGTATATAATGCTTCCTTGAACTAATTTTCTATAATTGATATAGCTCTTACATAAACTGATTAAAGCTATGTTATCTTACATTGTTAGCGTTATCAGGACAGTCAGGTCTCAAAGATAAGCCTATATTATTCTAATGATAAAATATTAAGCTGTACAAATTAGTAACTGGAAAAGTTAACATACTTTATGGATAATAGCTAATCTTTAAATGAATCTGTAACCCTATGCTAATAAATAAAAATGTAAATCGCTCTTAAACGGAAGAGTGGGTTCGAATGGTGGATAAATTTCGAACAGGTGCAGTAGAGGGTTAACATAACCGGTTTAAAAGAGCTATTTAAAATATAATATCAAACTTAGTAGACTATAGTAGGGTAGTCTTTTTTCTGTTTATCTGCTGATTCTTTTTTGCACTAGTCGTGGATTCACGAAAACAAAGTCAGAAGTCACTTTGAAAAAAAAAGTATACCTAATAAATAGTCTGGGAGTAAGTAAATATTTTTAGTTTACAATTTACTTCATACTGATTCTAAATATAGGTAAGTAAATAATATATGTATATGTACTTGGTAGTTACAACTTACAAGACTAGCTAAACGGCAACATCTAAATAATTTATTAAAATTAATTCGTAATGACGAATGAGTACCTAATGAGATGACGTATGTTCTCCATGTAGAGAATACATGTGTATGATTCATAATAACAGTGATTAGCAACACCTTCACTCTTCCATATTAACTTATTGTTTTATTTTATATGAACATCTGTTTTTCATTATTCATGTCACGAACAATGTAATAACTAACTATTTTTGTTTCACTTTTTAATGCGATTCGTCAACGACCTTGATTACCTCACATTTGTGCCTCAATTTATATACTTAGGCTGTTAAAAAAATCCCTATCATCAGCTCATATACGTCACCATCGACGAGCACGAGGCTCCCCTAACAACGACGGGGTTTAGGCCCTAGTCCACTACTAGGAGTTTATAAGAGACCAGTGGCTCCCCGCGGTTTCACCCTTAGATATCAAGACTAGATCGAAACTGTAATTTGACTAATTTGCATTCCTAGAATAGGATCAAACGCCAGCACCTGCTTTAGAAATGTATCATTAATTATATACCGGAAAGACAGGCAAACTCATCAATAACGTAAATTATTTATATGTATTATAAAAAACTATTTACCAAGTTTTTACTATCAGTCCAACTATGTATATAAAATAACACGTAATAAACGATTGTTAATACACTAATCAAATAACGTTATCGTGTTACTAAAGTTCAAAGGTCTGATCGGATTAACTGTTATATTTTAATTTAATATATAGTTAATTAATTAATTGACTCGCGATTGGTCACGTCTTAATGTACATGCAATGTAATAAGCTATCTAATTTATTTTCTGTCTCATGACACCTCAACGTCTCGTGCAATTTAAAAATAAATAATAATAATACTATATAAATAAATAACGCTGTCATTCTTTATACAAATGGAAAGTACAAAAAAGACTAATTGTAAGGGTGAAAACGTCGCAGATGTGATGGTGATTTGTAGTGACTTCATCTTATTATATTTAGGTATATTTGACATCTATTCAAAACTATGTATCCTCGACATTCCTAAGGAAAGTATATAATCCTCATATTTTCTAATACCTACAGCTTAGTATAGGTTACTTATGTTCGCTGATATAAGCACGGTTCAAGTTACCATTGTGGCTCTCAAACTTTATTGTAAGTCCTACAATAACCCCCTTTTATATTTTACCTAAAAATATATTCCGTGGGAAGTAAACAGATGTTATCGGACTAAGATACGAAAATGAATTATATTGAAGTAATGACAACTCAATAAATAGACGTCTATATTATCATGATTTCATGTCGTGTCAGCAACGAACATTTTCACTCAGAATGTCTAGCAAAATATTATTAGGTGACATAATTCCATTTGCGAAAATAATCTTACGTTTATTATTAGACTTTCATTAATGAAATTGATAAATAATTTGATATTGATAAAAAAAAATGCTCTGTAAATAAGTTTATAATTATTTATATCTATTATTTACTTCATAAAGTATTGCTAACGAAACATTTTTAAGGGTCTGTCGTTTCTTAAGCATATTTCCAATGGCAAATGAAAATGATACGTTAATCTTATTTATAACAATAAAGTTATCGGAAAGGAGACAGTAAATCTTGAAAGTTTGAGTGCCCCTGCACTTCACTGGGGCTAATTAGCGTTAACAAACGCGGTGTGTTTGCCCAGAGTCGCGTTAACGCGCCGCGATCATCTGGGAGCCGGCCTACAACATAGTTATAGCTTCAATCCCTCCTACCATACTTATAGGGGTGGTTATCGCATGACAATTACAAATTAAGTTTTAATGTTAGCCGTGACACGCGAAGGGGACAGTTTGAGAATCACAGTAAATTATCTGTTTAATTTTAAAGGCGGATCGTATCTACTTTGTTTTTAATTGGTGAACTAGCCTAGTTAAAACAAAAACGTGATTCATTTTACGTAAACTTATTTCATTTATTTTTCATTTAAACATAAGCCTATACATCAGTTAAATGACCTATTTGCAAGGAAAAACATAATTTACTTCTAAGATATTGTGAGCTCAGTTTATTGATGTTTCCCAAAACTCCCCCAATCCTTGTACATTATTAAATCGTTAGTGGTTTCTGGGAACAAGAAGACATACAAACTTAAGTCGTATTACGGTTACAAGTTAACGGTTCTCCAGACAACATCGAATATTTAATATGCATTGCTATATTTTATATGAGTGTTTGTAACTTATTAGCTTATAAAGCACCTTCCGGTGGTACCAAGACGTCTGATGCATAGAAACCTTTCATCATCTTTCTTCCACAGTTCCACATTCATGTCATGCAGTATTGCATAATATAAACATTGAGACTATAAAATTATTTTTAAATTGTTTATATAGCGCCAGTCAAACTACGTAACTTAAATAGTGGTAATTTGGCATCCATCTTGTTCCTATTTACATATGAGTTATAGCTATAGAATGTTCTATAATAAATTTTAGATATAAGGTTTATAACATACCAAAAAGGTGCATGGATAAGATTTTTTTTTAATAAGCCTAGTAGAAACAAGATTTCCTCAAGTATAAAAATAAGTTTCTTACAAAAAAGTCAATTATTCGCTTGCCTTCTAATCTGTGCGCTACAAAAAGTACCTACCTACCAAAGTAGTTATAAAACATTGCTCTAATTATTCTTTACTGACTCATTATATTAATGTGTTATCCACTTTAATCTTTTCCTGTGCGTATGGAGGATATACGCTTCATTAATTAATTTACGGGAAATTACGTATCTAACATTGACTTCAGATTTCACAGCATACAAATAAAAAGTCAGATATATTTAAAAATAAATGTTGCATTAATAAGCACGACCACAAGTACAGATAAGACATACATATTTATACATATATGTTTTGATCCAACGAAGATTATACGATGAATAATAAATGAGCAACTGAAATATCTGAAGCTTTCAAAAACAATAAGTGAATTTGGCTGCCGTATCTTACCACCATTGAATTGGTCCAATTTGGCAATAAATAGCTCGGTTGGAATTTAATAATGATATGGATTAGGAACCACGAATCTGGCCAGTTTAGGTCCACTCCATAACAAAGTCTCGGTGATCGGACCTCTCACGTGTTTGTATAGTCAACAAGAGGCAGAGAATGGAAGGATAGCTGAAAGTGAAAATTCGCTAGAGGTAGTTCAGGATACCCTATGTCTATAACATGAGAAAGCACTTAAAGCAGCAAAATACGATACGACGCAGAAATTATAATGAAATTGTAGAAATAGAAAGTATTTGAAACATGATAGCGTCGGCGGTGCGGCAAGGTTAAAAGTCTGTCACGGTTTTGCTAAATTTTTGACAATCAAACACGAGAAACGACTAAGAAGAAAGTAATAGTTGCTCAATGCTCATGATAATTATAAATCGCTTAACAACACACGCGAATGATAAGCTACCGTTGCTACCGTATGAACAACGACTTAGTGATTTTTTACAACAAACAATTATCTCAAGCGCTCATAGAAGATACCAAGAACACATAAACACAAAACCCAAGTAGCACGACTATAAAACTTGCCACGAAACTAACTCCGCAACTAGTAACTAGTAATATTTATGTGCGAACAACTTTTGCATCCCACGTTTTACCTGCAGATACCAAGTTGCAAGGCTCCAATGAATATATTAGGAGCAGTCACTGGCAACTTACTAATACTTGCGAGTTTAGTATTCATGCTGTATTGCCGCGCCAGTAACCAGGTTACTGATACAAGACTAGGGATACACTTTGATAAGGTGACTTTGTCTACCGTCAAATTTTAGGGTGATATGCAATATAATATGCTAACTAATTTATGAAGTTAAGATCTCAGAGTCTTTCAGAAGATGACATGAAGAAAACATGGAACTTAATCTGGATGTTCTAGTTACCATTATGTTCCACTCAGATGACAACCCTAGCTAATTACTAATTTATGTACCGATAATTGACCGAGAAGTTTATCTACAAGATCGTAACCTGGATTCCCGTCAGGTTTTCTTGTTAGCCGGAACTTTCTTGTCATTAACGGAAACCATCAAATCTATTTGCAAATCAATTGATTAAAGTCTTAAGCTTAGATCTACTGGTATCAGAAGTTTCTGATTTCTCAAGTCTCGACATGAAATTGAGGTTATTAATTCCAGTTGTGAAGTTATTCATGAGTATTGGAAGAGTGTTCACTAAAATGGGTTAGCAACGAGGTCATCTTACCTATATGTATCTGAACAAGCTAGAAACTAGCATTCTATACGCGACCTTTTGAAAGCAAAACATCCCCAACTGTCAAAGTACATAAGAAGCAAAATAACTTTTTCTCAGAAGCACTCTAGTGTACTATACGCGCACCTTACACGCAGCTGTAGGTAAGATTAATATTCTTCGAGCAAATTACCGGCGCCGCCGCAGCCGTCACGTGTTGAATTACCTATACGGCTTTACGCCTGACCTAACAGATATACCGCTCAATATTGTGTGCGATTGTGCATGAGAATGCGTAACCAGGGTAAATACATCAGTCCAACCTTCAGTGGAAAAACGGCTTATATAAACGGAGAGAGATGCAGTGATTTCATATCTACGTAAATATGCTTAACGTTACAGAAGTCTTACCTAAAATACTCAAATGAGATGTTTAAACAATCAAATACCTGACACCCTCATTAGAAGTTTCATATGATTCACCCACATACCTGAAAGAAGAAACAAAATTATAAGTACATACACATCATTTAACTACATGAAACATGCTGTACATAAATTAAAAACATTTAAAGCTCAACAGGTCGACTTTATATCAATATGTTCCGAACGATGAATCGATTAACACTAGAAGTGCCGAAACTCATGACCCCCCTAGAACCGCCGCTGTGACAATTTTGACCCATTATATTTTTTACAACGTTCTTTAACATAAAGCATGAATTATAATTAAAACAATAAGTATATTATATGAAATTATATTTATTTATTTATTTAAGTCAAATAATTAACACTTTTACAACAAATACGTAACAATTAAATTTTTTCCGTAACTAATAGTTTTTTATAGTCATCACAACTAAGATTGTAATTCTAAATGTAATAAATACCAAAAAATCTCTTAACTGTTTATTATCAGAATAGCAAATATAACATAAATAATATTCCTTAGCATTGCATTTATTACAGACAGTTTTTAAACATTTGAGACTTCACAGATGACTTGTATATTTGGTCTTGACCTTACATTCTTCATAATCTCATCTTCTAATAGGTTTTCTGAAATTTCTGTAGAGGAATGGCTGTTTTCTAATATTCATGTACTGCGTATACCTAATTCTTCTCCCCAGTTGCAATAAAAAGCCTCTATATTTTATTTTGCTATTATTATAAATTTATATAATACCCATGCGTTTATAGCTGCCAAATCAGATAGATCATAAAATGTATGAACTGGCCAACGTCTAGGAGCCGCCTGTACTGTATATTTCCTGGTGATCGAATCGACAACATCTACTCCATGCTTCGCGGTGTTGTAGAATAGTATTGTTTCTGGTTTTTCTTTGAACTAGAACTTATTGTCATTTCGTTGATGCATCCTAAGCATAAGAACATTTTTATTTGGCTTAGTCTGAGAAACAGTCAAAGTTGTGTCACCACTTTTCAGGAGACACGACTTGTAAAATTCTTCTTTAGCAGTTTTATGGCAATAGGTATTTCTCTTCGAATTCCATTTACAGTGCCTAAGATACTAGTGTTTTTAGACTTCAAATATTCCGCTAATATAAGAATTAAAAAAAATTGTCCGAAGGCACATTCTTACCTCTGTTGGTGTAAAGTTCCATCATTTTCTGCACCACCTAGCCCCCTCAACGAAAGATGATCACAGACCTTACTATGCCATTAGGTTTGTGATCGTCTTTCCCAAGGTAAGTAGACGTATTTATGAGGTATATACTTTGTCAACAACGATCCAAAACTTTTGGCCATACTTATCTGACTTTGAGTTCAAGAACTGGGTAAATTGGCAACGGCATTTAGATATAAACTTTTGAATGAAACTCTTCTGTAACTCGTAGTCGTCATCAGAATATCCCGAAGGCTTGCCATTTGATTTGTCCTCTAGAATATCATTCAAACGGGATGCAATTTCTTGCGGTTTCAATATTCTGCTACTTTGACTATACATAACTATAATAGTACAAGAGTTATGCGTTTGTAAAACAAAAACTTGTACTTTTTACACAAAGCGACGAAGAAGTGAATAGAAGCAATGCTCAACTGTTCATTCACCCCTCCACCCGCGTAATTAGCGTACTATACGTCGAATTATTGCATAGAAATTTGGCGGGTCAAAATTGACCCAGCGGCAGTTCTAGGTAAAAAGCAAATTATTTTATTTACATTTGTTTTTATTCAATAGAAAACATATTGAATTTAATAAATACCATAAATTATTAAAAGTCAAAAAGTTTCACGGCCTTGAGTAGAAAAAATAAAAAGTTACAGACGACAAAACTTGCGGGTGGGTCAAAAATGGAACGACGGCGCTTCTAGTGTTAAAACGAAATGATACATCGATATGATATCCATAAGATTAATATAAATGTGTAGCGGTTGCATCAGAATGCAAACATGTCTAGTTTATCGAGTTACGTAACGCATCGCATACGCGGATGAATCCCAATCGAGATATCGAATGGACTCAATCGAGCAATCGGATCGAATCGATTCGGATGCCTAGTGACGATTGTCACTGCCACCCGATGTGAATGTAATAAATATTTTTATTTGAATAGAGTTGCGTTCTAACTTGGAAATACGTTATGTTTTGTGAACTTTCAAATTCTATGTTCTAACTATGTATATATAGTTGAGTGTTTGTATAACTACTTTATATTAACATAACAAATAATGTGTAAACAAATAATAATTTAGACCAAAACATGTTAGCTGATCGATTTAGCTACTCGACAGTTGTAAATAAATCTAGTTAACTCAATCCACAGTCTTCTATTGCTCATAATACGATATCACACATGAAGTTTCTATCTCGGCGAGGACAAAACGACGAGTGTTGGACAGTCATCGGATTATTGGATTTGTAGCCAGATTGTATTCGAGACAGACACTTGGTTCAGAACAAGTTAGAATGGGTTATGTTTCATTCAGCGCCAAAAGACGAAAACTTGAACAGTTTAAATTATTTTATAATATACTAGCTTTAGCAGTTTAGCTCAATGGGTATTTCTATTTGTCCCTTGGTTAAAAAGGTTTCAGAATATATAATATATTCGTGCCAAATTTAAACTCAATGTCTTAAGCTGTTGTTGCGTGAAAGAGTAAATAAAAATACATCCATCCGTCCTCACAAACATTTTATTTATATTTATTTATTTATTCATTAAATTAGTAGATAAGTATTTCAACGATTTATTAATGAGCAGGCAATCAATTTGTCCCATCAGAAGTTAAAAAAAAATGAAGTTTCTCATATAAACTGAACAATTTCGGGTATTAATTATTCAGAGCAAGTATTAGAGAAAATCAAATTGTTTCCTTAAACCGACCAACAAGTTAGCGCGTCGAATGACGAATTCGGCTAAGTTACTAAACTCGGCAATCTTGGCAAACTCCGCCAAGTTTGATGTTTGCCAAACGCCCCGGCCCCGGGTGATTCCGCGTCCGTGACTAGTTGGCGATCTATGCACATTGCTGAGGAATCCACTGATATCGAACGCAGAATGGGAAATTATAGTTTTTTTTGCAACATAACTCACATTCTAAAATGGATAAAAAGTTACTGTGAGATATCGTGTTTGTGTATGAAATTAATTGTTATCAAGGAATTACTGAGTTTTTGAACTAACCATTTTTGATTTAATATAACTATTATATTTTGGGGTATATAAAGGAATTAATGAAGGCATAATTTGCGGTATCAGTGTCACCATGCCAAAGATATTAGATTTAAGGCAAAGAATGTACCAAAATTTGTCGGATTAGCTAAAAGGGAACTTTAACTCAATTATTTTACATATTTTACGCTATTTATTTAACTATTTACTTGGCGTGACTCTGATTTATTAACAACTTTAAGTTTGCTAAGGGTCGAAAGTTTCTTATTCTATGCAAATGAAGTTAGAAATAATTTTCCAAAAGATTTAACTTGCTTTGAACAGAAATTGAATATGTATTGATTATATTTATAAAAGTTTTGTAATAATCGGATCAAAAGTACTACTTTCCAAGACATGTTTTTGCATGTTTAGGTCGGTACAATATTTTGTAATGCTTGTTTATGTTATGCTATTTAAGTAGTCTGTAGTCGCAGAAATAAGTTGGATTTATAGATATTCGGCGATACAACACGGCGAAGATTATTTAGAAATCCATATGGCCCAAAAATCTCTCGTCAAAAAGTCATCTTCATAAATTTTTGATTTTATAGGTCGCGTAAATCAAACAAAGCATTAATAAAGATTTAAGAATCATACCTTTGTTCTGTCTTGATTTTGATAATACCGTTGCAGTGTAATAATTTGAATCTGTTTTCGCATATCGTAAACATTTGTGAGATGCCCGTATTTTCCCGTGAAATATGGTCGGGTCTGATATCGGCCAACGGTCAGACCTTTGACCGTTGGTTTATCGCGCACTCTCTATCGCATTCTATTACAGGACCTTAGAATTTATATCAATATCTATTATTTACAATGGACTTTCGTTTTTTAGGACCCTGCACGCTTCGATACGCGTGAATTTGATGCCTTTGAAGAATACCGACGAAAGCAAATTCGTGGTAACATGTAAGCAATTTAATTATAGGTATACCAAGTAATCCACTGTAGTAACCTATGACACTCCAGTAATAGTAAGCATGTAATTATATAAAAAAATAAGAATCAAACAAGATTAACATTGGTATTAAATTAACCCCAGAATTTATTAAATTAATGCACTCCAATGACATCAAAAAGTATTTTTCTTATTCTATGAGAGCGGAAATTGAAAATACTACATAATTAGCATTGCTAATTTAAGTACAGCAATTGAGGGTAGTCTTCAGTGAGGTGGAACTATACGTTGGCGATCAACCATACAAAAGAAGATACAATCTCTAAGTTTGACTTTGGAATTATAAACGTCTCATAATTAAAATACTTATTATAATAATGCACTTTTTGACAAATGTAGGTTATTTAAATAAATTGCTCTCAAAAATATTTCGAATGTAGGCTGTATGTACAAGAGTAGGTATTTCTTAAAAATATATAAAAAATACTATACTAAGCAATCAACTGAATGAAAGCAAACACCGAACCACGTTTATTTAATCCAATAAAAATATTTACTTTTATTATAACAACCGGTTCGCCCACATACCATTTATTCATTTGTAATAAAAATCGTTTATGATCGTTAAAAAATAAATTATAGTCGCTCTGTACCCGCAACACTGGCAAGTTTGTATCGCGTTGATTGTTGTCATAAAATTCAATGAACTTCATAAAGATTACACGACGTAGGTTAAAAGAGCTCGACGTATCTACGAGGCCCGTTTTCAACCTCACAAATCATAGTGAATGGTGGTTATCACAAAATCGCCAACATACCCACACCGTGCTCCGAATACTGAATAGTGATGAGATGTGCAAGTCATTTCATTCCACGATAGTTTTAAATTGCTTCTCCAATACCCGACCGCGCTGTTTTTGTACACGAATAAGACAACGCGAGAACTTTTTCGTATTATCTCAGCGGAAATTTATTGCCAAAGAAAAAAGGAACACTGCTTTAAATTAGTAACATGTAAAAACACGGAACAAAAAAAAGTGAAACCACAAAACTAAGCCACAAAAAGACAATAAATAACGAAACGCGACAGGCCCGTAACGACATTTGCTCGCAAGATAAGGGAATTTCAGTTACGGCAAAAAAATGCAGACACTCGAAAAGTTACTCGAGTGAATAGTCTAAAAAGTACTCAGACATACATAAATTACAATGAAGTGTTTCATTGAAGGTCCGATAAGGCACCCCTTCGGTTCAACTCTACGCAAAACTTACGAAGTACCGCGTTTGTAGGATATGTCAAAGTTATCTGATATAGGTCAGCGGCGAACCGTTTACAAAGGTCAAAATCACTTGCAGTCTCGTAAACTTGGACTATTAGTTTGTGATAAAGGGAAAGTCAGACGTCTCAGGGAAACTCCTGCTTTATATACAATTAAAATTTGTGGCAACATGTTAAAGATTAAATATTTATTTATTTTAAACTAACGAAAAATAAGTCGATTTGGTTATTTTTTATTTTAACTAACGATCGATTGTGTTCGCAAGACTTTCCTGTTGACAACATTTATTCCGATCGTAATACAAAATTAATTAATATATCGATACGAACGGCTCGACATGTTACCGTACCTAACAATTCAAACCACGTGTGTTTACAAAGAACCAAAGAGCCACTGTAATTGTTCGTAAAACGGTGAGGCAAATTATACCTGCCAAGAAGTATGGCACCGCCATACAACGTCGGAATTATTTCTATACAAATCGCTCGGGTACTGAGAATTAATCTCTCTGGATGAGACAATACCAACGTTTTATTGTTATCGCTACAGGCATGCCAATTTCTTTTTAAATTCCAAGAAACTAGGAAAATAACAAAAATAATACAAACATTAATGAAATTGTATTTTTTTTCCTTGTTTTATTATTGAAAAATACTGTAATCAAATATACTCGCGATAGGCATAAAGACCAAAATATATTTTTGGTATGTATTAATGTAATAAAACGACAAAATTCATGCAATATAACGAGGCATACCTACCTAATTATGTAAAATTACGTGGTCGAAACAGTGTCACGAACTCTGCCTACATGGCTATTTAAACTGGATCATTAAAACCTCATGAATTAGTAGGCTCGATAATTAACAACTAACACGTATTGACGGCATATCAATTTATTTTAATTACACAAATAGCGGTAATAGAAATTTTATCAATGAACACTGTAATATGTATTTGGAACAAAATAAATTGAATGCTTATCTAAAATGTCACATGACTTTTTGTAATCGTTGAAAACACGTGTTAAAGGCCAAATGCCACTTTAATACAACACGTAGACAATAAACCAAGAACTCTTTGAGACATACTGAAAATACTGAAGTAGTTTTGCTCCAACAAAAATCTGATGTTGATTCCCTAGACAGATTTGAGCTAACGTATTTCAAAAAGTTTGCTTCGGAGCTATTTATTACAGACATAAGAAAATCGCAGTGATTTTATTGAATTGAACGCAGAATTTCGTGCTGGTGGGAAATAAATAGAGGTTAATTTAACCTCCTATGTGATTGAAATTAAACAATTACATATTTAAATTAAGTGAAGAGAGTAATTACTTATGGTTTTTACTCTTAAACTAATCTGAGTTGGTAATCACATATCTGATATATTACAATAACTTTAAATACATAGTTATAGATATTTACATCAAGTCACCCACGGCACGGCCGGTGCGCGGTTAAAAGGCCAAGCGGTCAGTAAAAATTCAGATTACAACAGTTATGCTATTTTTCATTCTCAGTGAGCGGACGCATCCAGTAAACCATGTTTTACATCATCGCGAGGACCAGTGGCATTTGTTACTCGTACACTACATATTGTATGTGGTTGAATAATAGCACACAGCACACTTGGGGATGAATTTCATTACGCCTTTATTCTTGAGAGCGTGAATTTCCTCGTGCCAGTTGTTTTACTGTGATTTTTTTCATTTAAATTCAAGATGGATGATGGTTGTATGGCTTGTTTTATTGCGTTCAGTACACGGTTGGCTTTTGTGGTTTTTATGGAGGTGGTCTGAATTGATGCCAGGTGGGCTTGAACAAAGGGAATTCGGAGTTTTGATTGCTTTATCGGTAGTATTTCTTTGTTTTGGTTCACCTAGCAATAGCTCGTAAAAGGTTCCATGAAAATTTTTAGAAGATTAAACCTTAGTGCGTTGAGATAAATTAAACTTGTCCAATTTTAGGGGCTCGGCTCCGTATACCTACGACCGTGACCCTTCCTGTTTAATCTCGGAACTTAGAACATTATTCAACGGCTTAACCTAAACGAAACTTATTGAATAACACTCGAAAGTAGTCGAAAGTCCATTACAAAACAACAATAGTTAAGTTCTGTTACAAGAATTGATGGTAACATAATAAATTACGTTTAAAAACGGCTCCACCGCTGTTTGGGTGAGAGGGCACAAAAGGTTGGCTTACTGCAAGTCACGGTCCGTGGAACATTATTCATTTGAATGTACGAAGCCCAATGTCATGTTTCCGTGACACCACTTGGCTACAATAGTTTTAAGTTAGGTCGGGAACAGACGAGCGGTTTTGTTAAAGCGGCTGAGAAATGCGCCTGCTATCCTAAACAGAACAGAAAAACCAACTTCCTAGACGCGCAAGAGGTATAAATTGATTATAAACAAACGCTGCTTGTTAATATTATCAATTTTCTTCTACTTTAATTTAATATAAATCTTAAAATGTAGGTAGGTATATGATGCATGTCAAAAGGTCAAAACTACATGAATACATAATATATTTATTGTATCACATAGCGCGCAGCCGCTCGTCTGTTTTGTTCCGGAAAGTCCAATTTAGCCACGATAATATCGACCTTAGTTAAGCAACATTGTAAGTGAAAATTAAAAGAAAGTGTTTCAACGTATCTTGGTGAAAATCTACCGGTTTATGTCATTCCTGATGACTGCAAATTGTACAGGTGGATTTAACACGGTTTACCGACCCGATCGATTGCGTGTTAGAAAGACAGCCCACATCAGTCGAACAAAAGACCATTCTCTAAACAAAGCTCCAATTAGATTTTAGGAGTAATGATAGCTTATTAATTATTATTTGGTAGAATCTACCATTATATAGCAAATCTACCGCCAAGAGCTTTCCATATAGGAAATCTGCCAAGCACCTACTGACGATTTCCGGCAGCTGCACTTCAAAACCAGTTCCGTTCTAGGCTCATCCTTCGGCATCATTATTACTTGCGAAATAAAAGAACTGATTTACTCAATAAATAATGCCCTTAAATACCTCGAATGCAAATCTGCTCGCCCCCATCCAGAGGTTGTCAACTTCTGAAGTGAGCCTTCATTCACAGGAAAGTAACAGAAAAGCAATTATAATGTCGACATGGCGGCACTTTTCAGCCGTTATTAATTTAGAATTAGGATAGGACAGTTAGCTGATATTCCCGAACGAGTGTCGGCAACCAATGGGCGTCTCATTCATTCACGAATTTAATTTGATTCGTTAAACTCAATGGGATTTGACATAAGCTTGGTCGAAGATTCGTTCCCTATAAGCTTTCGGAGAAATATCTCATCAGGAAAGGTAGACTGTATATGAAATAAATTCCAATTATAGCCTTAAAATATATATAAACTTATACAGTAATTTATTGGTATATATATTGCAGCATATAACAGAAACAGCTCACATACAGTAGTCTTGAAATTGATCGTAATATTGAACCAATAGTACCAGTGGTTACCAGACCACAAGTACGAATGTACCAACATACTGCATTAAAACGATACTAGCTTCGGCGACGCGGTTACACCCGATTTTTTAATTACATTAGAACCTTATTTGAACTATTTAAGGCCAATTATACCTAAATTAGTCTAGGATTTTTCGAGCTTTGCGCTCAAAAATATAATGAGCTATTCATCTATAACACAGACTAAATAATACATACATAGTTTAAAAAAATATCAATAACCTAAAATCTACTCCCGTGTAGACGACCTACTACCATTAGGCCATCACTTCTGCTAACGTTAAAATAAATAACTAACGAAGTGTTTATTTAATTCGGAACCAAAACGAAAACATTTGTAAAACTTGCGAATTACTCATTTCCATCTGTTCAAGATGTGTTTTATTTTCCACCGTCCTTTGTGACAAGTGTCACAAAGAACTTAATGCGGTAAAACAAACTGGAAAAACGTGTTGAGGAATGTTTATAAAAACATGAGAGTTATAAAAGAACTCGTGTTCCTAGAATTGTGAATACTTAAATCTTTAAGCTTTTCAAATCCAGTCTTAATAAAGCTTGTATTAAACTTATAAAAAACAAATACTTAATATCATAATGGTGTAAAAAAACTGTGAGTAAACTCCGAAGTAAATATGCGTAAGTCATAAATAATACTTTTTATGCAGACGTAAGGGATATGCAGGCTTTCCTGTAGGATACATAAAAAACGATCATTACAATTTTATGGCTGACATAGGTCTTGTTACGAGTATCCAAAACCCTATCTGTAGTCAATTTTCCATATTGACATGTTCACACGAACGTTTTATACGAATTTGACTATGAAAATTGTTATTTTACATGAATATTTTTACTGAAAGAAAAACTACACAAAATTGATGTACAACTGGTGGTATATTTTAATAATAATCGTGAAATACAGTGGAACAATTGATTTGAGTAGGTACTCAAAAATGCATTTCATCCATTATTCAGAGAAATGAGGTTCAACATCTTCCCGTTTGATTTCCTTGCTGGTTTTCAAGGTTCATGAATACGAGACATGTTTAAATTGCTCATACTACGTTTTCTCAAGTGGTTTTACAATCATAGTATCAAAGTTAAGGTAATAATGTGGAAAAATATTTAAATCCAAAGTATAAATAAAGCAAACATAAAATAAATCTATGCAATCAATTGTTTAATGTACTAGTTAAATAAATATAAAAAAAAATATATTAACCAAAACACAAGATAATTTTCTGCACCGGCAACACCTTTCACCTTTATAATATCAATAAACCATGGTCTCAAGGTATATTTAATATCTCACTCCTTTGATGTTGGAACAGGACTCTCCTATTTCAGCAATTAATCGGTACGGCCCTCGAAAATTAATTTCTAAAGGAACCATAATTCCCGAAAGTTAATGAACGTTTAATCAAAGGGCTAATCTAGAGAAAAGACTTACTATTAAAGGGCCCTTCAACAGATTTATCGCTACAATGAACATTAGAATAGGCTTTTAAAATTGAATAGTTTCATTGTTAGTCAAGAGTAAGTTTGTTTCAGTGAACGCGCTAATTACTCAGTTACTAGAATATGTTACACCTAGTCATATTTGAAAAATTATTTCCGTGTTAGATAGCTCTTTTATCGAGGAAGGCATGATGATATAACATCACGCTACGACCAATAGGATACGACAGATTAATAAATGTTTCAAAATCGTGTTTTTTTTTTCTTTTTGATAGCTTACGTAAACGTGGTTGTGGGTTTAAAGTTAGCGTTAGCTTAAACTATTCCACGCGGATGAAGTCGCGGGCAAGCTAGTTTGATATGAAATTAGATATTCATTTTAATAGGCATTCAGGCACTCATGAATAATTAGACTAACGCGTTTGATTTTTGGAACACTTACAATAATAATACATATATTAGTTTGTACCTAGTCACTCATATGGAAATATTCAGCGCTAGATTTTGGGAATTGAATATTATTCATTGTAACATAAATACGAACAATCCTATTAACATTATAAATGCGAATGTATGTAAGAAAATTGTAAACTACCAGGAATGCAAGCAATAATGTTGGCAAAAGCTAGTTTTCTTATAGTAAATCTAGGTACTATATTTTTTATTAAACATTTCAGGATGACGTCTCGGGTCCCTCCTCCTACATCGCCAATATTATTTATCTCATAAACCACATATAACGTTTTATGTGACCGCCAGCTAGTAAAACCTAAGATATGTGAAAAATATGCAGATTCACAACAATATTTCTGCATCCAAAATAACATTGCGGCAAAGCAGTGCTTACGACTTTGTATTTTTCTTGAAACTGAACTCGTGTGGATATAAATTTATTTTTATTTTTACTACAATGGTATCCTTAGGCTATTTTAAGTATGATTTAAAGGAGAGATAACAATATGAAAAATTGTGTTTTCGACAAACAAATTTTATCTATATCTATACTAATATTATAAAGAGGAAAGATTTGTTTGTTTGTTTGTAATGAATAGGCTCCGAAACTACTGGACCGATTTCAAAAATTCTTTCACCTTTGGAAAGCTACATAATCCCCGAGTAACATAGGCTATATTTTATCCCTGTATTCCCACGGGAACGGGAACTACGCGGGTAAAACCGCGGGGAGGCAGCTAGTTGTGTATAAATTTAACGTAAACTAGAATTTCCCAAACGAAATAACCGTTATTAATTCAATATACCTTACCTAGTATCAAAGACATCCCCTACCTTCACATAAACACAAAGTCCTTATAAACCACGCCTCTTATGACTCACTTAAAATAACTTCAACGAACATTCAAGCTATGCAGGGCCCCAAGTTACGTTGAATGGCCACCCTTCCCACTTCCCGTGCCTTTCCGGGACACCGCAAGGGTAATGGGTGACCACCGATATCCCGGGCCGGCAGCGATTATAATAATCCCGGATCTTCGAGAATAGACGGTTTCGTTTTTGAGTAAAATAGCTTTAAAAGTATTTACGACGCGGTCCAACGATTTAGTTCGTTTTATAAAAGAAAAGTTATGTCACAAAACTTGGATTGCATATTTGAACAATATAACAGTCTGATTTCAATAGGCAAGCTACCTATTGTTGGTTAAACTTTCACTTTTAGACAAATTTATTACGAGTAGTTAGCTTTAGAGTTGTAATTATTTCAAATAGGCACCTACTTATATTGATTATACTTCCAAAACGAATAATGAACGTAAAATCTTTACGATACCTATGAAAATCTATCTAACTAAATTGTGAGAACAAACAATTTAAATAAATTCTATAACGGATTCCAAATTCATACTGTCTACCACAAATATATGCATAAAAAATCCAAGAATACTACGATATTTTCAAGCATGGTATTAAAAAAATCCGTGCGCGTTATCGCGTATGACCGTGACACCATGCGGGTACCGTTTCCATTGTCACTTTGTAATAAAACAGACGCTGGTTTTTGTGTTACAATAGAAATTAATTGGAGCCATTATATTATTAAGCATATTCAGTAAATGATGAGCTTCAATAGAAATCTCGAGCATTTCTAACAGTTAGGTATTTATTTATAATCTCATCGTCTCATCTCTATATGTAATTTAACAACGTTTCTAATGAAAATATCAATGCGCGATTTGAGATAACTTAGAACGCGCATATGTACATTATATTATTTTAAAATCGTATCAAAATTATCACATATTCAAACCCTATATATCGTCTCTGTTTTATACATAAGAAAAGAAAGAGATAGTATAGTCCAACTTTCATCTCATTGCAACCATGCCAATGGACACAAGCGCCAAGCAGCAACCCGTTGCGACTACAAAGGTTGTCGAGCGGCCCCCGGTCGTTGACCCCGGCTGACCGACGCCCGCGCACCTCATATTCGCGTTTCATATTAACCATTCTTAAAACCGCTCACGACGCAAGCGTGGTTTACACGTGGAAAATAAAACGCACATGGCACCACGATCTTTTGATTTTAAGAAATAATTACTGGCACATAATTTTTTTTTGTCTATGGGCAGATAAATACCTATCTGGAGTATCTGGTTCAATAGCGCATTGTCACCTACCATCAGGTAAAAATGCTTGTTTGTATATAAGTATGACAAAAGCAACAAGTGCCCATTGTGATGATTGTAATGGCTGCCGAAGTCGGCTGTTCCCAGGTTCGAAAATTATTTGTATATATACCTAGTTAAGTGGTATTACGTAATAATATTATCAACATTGACCTGAATTTTAATTACACGGAGTTTCCTACCAGTTGCAACTTTCTAACAAAATATTTCATTGTTAAAAGTCACTGAATTGAATAATATCTTCCCCGTATTTTTCCGCCATTTTATAAAAGTGATGCGACTCACTGTCACCCGTCTTGGGATTAAATAAAGCGGGAAACACGCTCGCGTCGCGATACCTGCATGTTGTGGAGTGTGTGAGGGGCTTAATATCACACATTCCAACTTTTGTATTCTCTAAAGACAAGTTTCGTCGGCGAGAGAGTGCAACACTGCACAACAGCGGACTTCTCACATGGTACCTTAGTAAACGCACGAGACAGAGCATAGACGCTGCGGAAACATCGTCGAGGTAATGTCTTTCCACTTTACTGAATCAACCCGCGACATGTCTTTATAAGGATTTCTCTGTCTGCAAATCGGATTTGATTTGCGCCTCCTGACATTTTCATATAAGACTGCTTATATGTTAAACTATGTTACTGCATTCCAGCTGCATAAAAAAGGTAGTAAAGTTTAATAGACTTAACCGTTCCACCCGAATAAAACACGATCAAACGTAAACTCGTTCTAGTGTGAAACTGGGTTTGAAATTTGGTTTTATATTTAACCAACATCAACCACTAAAATAGTTTAGTGCTAACCATGCAAATGTACCCGGTCCAGTGGAAACACAATATGTTGAATTATTTCTGAAATAATTTTGCCATGTAAATAAATAAAAAAATAAAAAATTAAATGTTCTACATATACGACCGAATATATAAATTAGGTACGCATGGTTCTAGTTTTCTATTCTTAGTTACAACTCCAAAAAAATCATATCAAGGCTAACGTGGCGGAAAGTCATAAATATACGTTTATTTTCTACTTACCAAGTAATTAGTGGAAAATAGCTACTTAAACGATTTAGTTACCAGCTTAGCATGTCGCGTGAATAATAAATTGGGTCATTTCTTAACTTCTATACTAATATTATAAAACTGAAAAGTTTGTTTGTTTGGTTGAACGCGTTAATCTGGTCCGATTTGAAAAATTTTTTCAGTGCCATTTATCAAGGAATACAACATCACGCTAAAACCAAAAGGAGCGGAGCATCAATAAAAAATGTTGCGAAAACGGGGAAAACTTCTTATGTGACACAGACGTAGTTGCGCGGGTCAGCTAGTATGTGATAAAACAACACGGAGTATTTGCTTTAAGCCGCTGAAGTTTATTATTTCCTTTTATAATGTGCCACTATATAAAATTTCCAGATTTATTTATGAGTCGACACTTAAACTTTTAAGATTAAAAGTGTCGATTAAAATAATTATCTAGTCGTTAAAACAATAACTAATAGTCCATAAAAACAACTGTGAACTTTCACTTCACATTATAATGAAATACCTTAGGATGATATAAAAGAAAAATATTACAGTTTTTTTACAGAGGTTTCACGAATTTCATCGTATATCTCGATTGTAAAAAAAATATAGGAGGACAGGTTTATATCCAGAACACTGCAACATAATATTTTATTACAAGCGGTATACAAATCAAGGAAATGCAATGTAAAAAGAAGTTACTTATGCTATATTTGATGTCGAAAATAACTTTGAAATTACTCACTATAAATAGCATACTAAGCTTGTAAATAGCTTACTGACTACAAATGCTATTTTTGCCTGCACAATACTATCGTTGTTTCTTGAAGTTGAAAGGTTTTGCCGGCAGCGTCTGGATGGGAAAGTGGGTCTTATCTGCTTGGTGGTAAATACGGGTGGCGGGCGGAGCGAGACTAGCCTTTGAAACCGGTTTCGGTCGTGGTCTGCTTTGCACGACTCTATTGTCTAGTGAAATCACTTTGTAGCGACCTAAGTATTGTTCAACGTATACGTAGGTTTGTGCAAGGGAGAATTTAATATTTCTATGAGTAAATTGCAAGGGATCATAGAACAAAATAAAAATAAAAGAAGCAAGATATAGTATCAAAACCCGCGTCATTAAGTCATAGTCATTTAAAAGTTTGATCAATAGCAGTCGATTGAATGGAAAGTTCTTTGTGCTCAGGATGCAACATGGTGCAATCAGAAAGTTGCCAGTTTCCAATCTCGATACCTACTGCACAGCTTAAGTAGAGTTTAAATGTTTTAAAGACTTTTAATTGAAACAAAACGCGCTTTGTGTTAACATCAAATCTTTGGGATATTTAGAGCTGTTAGGATGCACAAGATTTTAATGGCTAAAAAACTCAATAGCTTATTAATAATTTTAAATGAGACAAGTTCTGAGCTTCTGAACACGTGGGTAAAATACTTCGACTATTATATAGTATAACGATTGATATGGGGAAAAGTATGTAAAGTATTTTGCAAAAAACTTATGGTTGAAATTCTAACAAAACCAGTAAAGTTATTGGAGCGACATATGCTCAGGAGTGGAAATAACATAACAAAGAAAGACAATATGAGACGTTTGTATTGTTTCAGAATTAACGGGATTTTGATGAACTTGACCTTTTAACAGGATGCAAAGGATATTTATGAATAAGGACTATAAATAATGCTTCGACATTGGAAAGTACGTAAGTCAAAAGTCACAAAAATAAGAATATAGCCAATCGCTAAATTCTAGGAAAAGATAATGAGTCTGTAATAAACACTCACAACAGATAAGCCAAAAGCTGTGTTCAAACATATTAAGAATACCCGTGATTTTATACGACAATTGATTAATTCCATTGTTAGAACCCTCCTTCACAATCCCACTTAACTGGGGTCCTGATTTTATTACACCTATATCAGCATTTCTGATGATAATGTCGATGGCATGGGGCCAAATTGTTACCTGGCACTGCCTGGAAGGTAAGTGCTCGTTACTTGACAAATATGCGAATATCACTAAGCTTTTAGTGCGTCTACCGTCATTGCTAGCTCACGAAACTAATCTAGATTAAGTGTAATAAAATTAGGACGTAGGAGTTGGTTTATGAGTCCCCAATTTTTTTGTCGAGATAGAAATCGCATTGAATGGTATTTCACGCCCAAAAGACGGTCTGAATTTGTGCTTCATTACTTAAAATGATTTATTATTCTTAGCATCATATACATATAGACATTAGATATATATACAGAATACGTCTTTGTCTTCGCACATGGATAGAATATTTCCCGGTAATCACATATTATAAAACTTTTTAATCGCAGAAAATGAAAGATATACTCAGAACGCGGGCCTAAAGCTAGTAATTAATACAATCTTACACTTGCACGGACTGCTCGTGAATTATTCACGTAAACATTAATATGTCATTGTTTTGTAATGTGATGCACGAACAATTGGATGACAGAACAATCGACAAAATAACAAGACATGAATAAACATGATTTCTAACAAGGGAACTAAGTCTCAAGCGTATTTACTAATTTGTTTAACGTATTCATAAAACTTATACGGCTAGACTATTGCCCATTATATTCAATTATTAAAATAATTATCATATTCATACATAACAATAGCCCGGCCCTTTGCAGTGCTCATAAGGTATAATTTAGTCAATTAAGCATGCCCTCTCCTCCATCCAATTGGATTGTAATTAATGATTAAAATAAGTATAAACGATTTATCTCCGAAGGCTAGTTCAATTAGTTTGATTTTTAAGCATCTTATTTATCAACAAAAGTGTCTATAACTCATATTTACTGTTTGTATTTTAAAGCTTGATTATTGTTTAAAAAAAATCATAAGCCTACTAATAACATTTTGTCTTTACCTCAGACTAGCATCTCAGTAATCAACCAAGTTCACGAATTTCTTCGGTTAAATGGCGGTTACATTTAAAGACATTTACTTGATAGTAATTAATTCTGTTGAGGAATTAAGCGCTCGAGTTGGATAGTTAAGACGTTTGACCTTTGATTAGCCTTTGGATTTTGACAGCGTTTGTGGTCTGCTGAGTGTCTCTATTAAGGATTGTTTGAGTTTTAACCACATTTACTTACAGCGAAATACTATTTGGAAAATAGACATGATTGACTTTGAAAGTAGGTAAGTACCTACATACCTAGTTCTGAAACGAGCAATAGAGACTAAAGACTATATTGTTCTGTTTTTCGACCTATTTTGAAAGGCCTCTAATTCTGAAACTTTCAATGCTTGCAAAGACACTGTTGCCTTAATATTATTAGAGAACTTCAAAACAAATCCCTCATTAATAAAACTAATTATTGTGGAGCAGCATGAGTTTCTTATCGTAAACTTAGACAGGCAAGTCTGTATAACTGGGTTACCAAGTCGCCTCTAATACTGAAACTAGTTCCCAGCTTAATATTATATATCAGGTTAAACCAGTTAGAATTTTCAATGCAGCTAGTCTTATCTCAATGCTGAGACACATTTATGATCGATTTCTAACTAAACCATTATTATCGTTAATTCAGAGTCACTGGTTTATTTATTTGTAACGTGAGAATGTTTTCAGATTTTATCTATCCCTTTTGTCGTCTATTTACATATGCCTATAAAATTTTAGAGGAAATATTGCATTGTAAAGAAACATCCATAAAGTTACTTTGTTTAGCACGAAAAACATTGACAAGATTTGTCAACTCATATAATATCAAATTACATAAGTACTAATCAACTTCCAATAAAAATAACAGAATAGAAGTAGTTTAAGTAGATAACTGTCCCGTCGTCCCCCTTACCGGGCCTTACCCGAATCGACGCGTGCGCACCCTGCGACTATGAATAACCCTTATCTTTCCAATTACTAGACCGCATACAGAAGCGATCCGTAAACCACACGTGCAATGCGCTTGCGCATACGATTACGTTATGACGCAAACAGAAAACAAATTATAAATTAGCAGCTTCCTCACAAATGACTAATGTTTTCAGACATGATCACATTTGTTCAGACTACTATAGTATTTTGTTTATTTGCTCTTTCCGTTTCATGTCAAATATCTTAATCAATTTCGCTTCTAATTGGCTCATTTATGGAGACAGTAAGTTCAGACACACATGTTTTGAGAATGTTTTTATAAATCTTGAGTCATATTCTATCATTCTACACACTCAAAAAGCAAGTGAATATTTCCATCGGGAGTATACCTACTATCAGTGTTTCATTCATAAATTAACTTCGTTTTATACAATAGTCTTTTAATCAATCAGAATTAAACTACGAAACTTTGATTTTAATTTATTTATACATTCTGTTTATGTGTTTGTAGTCAGTTGATAAAGTTAATTCTATTATTATAAATTTGACGAAACATCGTGTTGAGTAAATTTATTGACGTAGGTACTTACGTATAGTGTATACTGTCACCAAATACAGGTCAATTTTAATTTTATCCAGTATTTACCTGTAAAAATAAAAATAAAATATAAGATAAAGGCATTAAGTATATTACCTACAGATTATTACTTTTATCAGATTCTTATAAAATACTATTTATAAACCTATTTAATGGTACAGTATTCTGAGGAAATTGGAACGGAAACCAATAAATAAAGTTTCATATAAACAGTTCATAGAATCGGTTGCATTACGAAAGCTCAGTCCGCGTAGTGTTGGCAAACAGAAAACTGTTTTAATACCTACCTACATACGGTAATTGAATTAGGCTTTAGTCTCGCCCCCAATAACTTCCAACGGGGCTCCTCTAATCCGTGTAATGGATAACACTTTTTATTTTTTCAATAAAACTCTACGTGCTGTATTTACTTTTGTAACCTCCATTTTAGTGTCTGTAATTTAAGTCTATTTTAACATGTAGGTATAAATATATAGTATTATTTATTAAGTAGGGCAATCAATTTATTGACAATACAAATAGGTTAGACAGAAACAAATATGAAGCCAACATCCATAGATAACTAAAAAAATTGGTACAACCATAGACAAAAACGAGCGTACAGATTATAATATGGCTTACGTATTCCGTGATTTGAAACGTGTTTCAATCATTCGAATGAATACTATCCGATTGCAAATTGAAAACACGCATCTCGATAAGTGGTCCGAGCATGAACTAGGTAGTTGCAGAAATTAGACGTAAAAAATCAAAAGTCATTTTGTATCCGTAACTGACCGACTTGCATGTACCTACATACATTCAGAAAACTATGTAGTTAAATAATGAAGGTACATATGTGTTTGGCCTGAAGTACCTACCACAAATTTATTATAACATATTTATAATTTCTACAATAACTACATTACCACGTAATCCATTGTCGCTTAATAGGTACACTGGTATACTAATGTGCCAAAGGGTCAAGATATTTTAACTATTTCAGTTGCAATGCTTTGACATAAAAGTAATTTTAAAGCTACATAATTCACTTTTTTATAGGAAGGAAAATAAAAAAAATTATTATTGTAATATTGTTCACAGGAATGTGTACAAATGCAATAAATCTTCAGATGTTTTCATATGGCATTTGATAGCGACGGTTAAAAATTTAACTCCTCATAGATCAAAGTCGGCGGTTGGAATTAAATTTTTATTTTTGGACACGGCAACACTGTTCAGATAAAGTTTATAGTTGGCAGCACTTGACTATTTTTGGAGTGTACGTAATGTACTAATTACATATCAATATTGTATGTATTTGTAAATTAACGCACATATGCTGTTTGTTGCGTCAAGTTTACCTTATAATAAGTACTTAAGCTACCTACATAATCCTTCCATCTTGGCGCCAATGAATAAGCAAAGACTGGCAATCTATCATAGTGACTCAGTGACCGCAACACTTCGTGATTCAACTCATGATTGGACACAGTGACTCAAATTCTTTGTCTCTTTCCAATCAAAAAAAGAGAAAACTTACGCGAGCGAGACGAAAGATATTGCAATACAAATCTCGAATGTTTCAAGACTGTAAGTACTTCGAAAGTCTGTTTAGTAACTAGGTCGTCGTATCAAATTGCTTGTTTCTAATTTTGACTGTATTGCTTGTAACATTTTAACCATTACTAGGAATAGATTGGTAGCTACTTCATTGCCATTTATTCTGATGAATCATGAACTCAAAACCTTACTACCTATGTACTTACGACGTAAAACATTCAAGACTCAGTTAAAACTGGTACACGTTTATTTTTTCAACATCTCATTCAATTTACACAGATTCACTATTATATTAGGTGCCAAAAAGATACCAGTCATCTCTCAATTTGAACCAAGTACGTCATCAAACTTCAGTAAATCGGAACTCAATTGAATATAAAACAAAGTTTAAATTGGTATATTATACACCTACTTCTTACTTCCAACTAATTTTACACATGCGATAGTTTGGATGAATGGATGGACGTGTATTCCTTTGTCACGCCAGAAGGGCTGAATGGATCTGCATGAGATACGGAAGTAAACTATGTTCTGTAATAGCGCATAATATGTAAATTTTCACCCGTGTGAAGTAAAAACTGTTTATGTAAAAAGTAGTATGGGACGGAACTAGCATGCATCCTTAAAAAATCCCCAGTAAGTAAATAAATGAATAAAGAAAAGATGATAGTCACGGCAGAGTTGTAGGTACTTGAACGGGACAAACCACAATTTATGAATGAACTTAGTAGGTATGTTCCATCGGGTTGTTGTTAACTCGCCACAACGAAAATTTGCCACAAGTAAAAATTGTAGTAAACTCGCCACAGTGACAAAATAATTCTCAATAGGTATTGTAAACTCGTCACATGTACGTCAAACTTGTTTTAAAAGTACCGACAGCAAAACGATATTCGTTCTACATTAGTGGTGTTTAGTAAAAGTAATGCAGTTTCAGAATTAAGAAAAAGATAGAAACGATTTTGTGTAACAATCAGTTTTATTCAAAGTATAGGGCGTGAATATATAGATAGATCACTGTAATTGGATAAATCATTGATTTAAAAAGGTTTGTTTAACTATGTTTTACCAGAGGAATTACTAACTTAAATAACTAACTTTGGTTTCATTACAAACCACAGCATTTTGTTTTACACAATCAAACTTACGACTACATCCGTAGGTACATAATATAAAATGAAGAGACGTTTATCTTTAAATACAGTTAAAATATAAGGTAAAATCATTATATATTAAATAAAAATTCAAGTCTGATATATAAGTTTAAAACATCTAACTTTGGCTTAATTACAAATCACTGTCAAACTTACAATTACAATTGGTACATAATATAAAATACATATAGAGACGTTAATCCTTTAAACACAGTTAAAATTTAAGGTAAAATCATTATATATTAAAAAAAATAAACAGTAAGTAAGTATTTCTTTATCTTAAACTAGCTGCCTCCCCGCGGTTTTACCCGCGTAGTTCCCGTTCCCGTGGGAATACAGGGATAAAATATAGCCTATGTTACTCGGGGATAATGTAGCTTTCCAAAGGTGAAAGAATTTTTGAAATCGTTCCAGTAGTTTCGGAGCCTATTCATTACAAACAAACAAACAAACAAACAAATCTTTCCTCTTTATAATATTAGTATAGATAATTTAACAGGTACGGACATATAAGTATAACATATCTAACTTTTGCTTAATTAAAAATCACAGTCAAACTTACACTATAAACTTAATACAATAAGAAGAAGAAGAAAAATTTGTACATCACCATTATATTATATAATCAATTGGCATATTATTAAAATTTTTGCAATGCAGCTATTTTTGCTATTACTTCTACTATAATCAGATTATTCATTGTAGGCAGAGAAATGAAGTTTCCAGTGTTGCAGTTTTTTAGTCCCAAATAAATAGTGTTGTGGTAGATTCAAATTTTTACAACTAAAAGTCGGCTAAGGACAAAGGAAACTCGACTAGAGTTTCCTTTTTTTTATTCAATGTCAAATTGCCTTTATATAAATAAAAATATGTAATTTATGGTAATAAAACAGAAGACATACACGGTAGGTAATTAAATATTACATAAAATACTCATGCATATTATTTGTTTTGGATTTAAATAAATTATATTTATTCGTACATTTATTATTTTTTTTAAATTAAGCATGAATTGGATGATTAGCCTATGTTAGGTTAATTAATAACATTTTATTTATTTAATTTTGGTTTCAATTAAATTCAAATTTAGTTTTAAAAAAATGAAATTTTGGGATTTTCGACTAGATTTATGTATCGGATACTGAAAGAACAAAACTGCCGAACATCACTATTGTAGCGGGTCACCCTTTTTTGTATCAGTGACAGTTGCACTTGTCACTTCTCTGACTCGAATTATTAATCCGACTATAGAGGCATATTATCATAATTTTCAGCGATGACTTTTAATTTATTATCAAATGCAATTAACCGACACGTTCTCAAATTATGTGGTATTTTCAAACTTATTCTTTTTAATTTCCAGTCCATATACTCGGCTTATTTTTTTAGGACGTCAAGAAAATTTAGTAAATTTCTTTTTTCTCATGTTATTATTAAGGCGTTTATGCCATGCTTCTGCAGAATTAATGGTCCTGTAGCGAACACCGTGGATATTCCAAATATTTTCTAAACTAATGTTTTCTAGCCATTGCATACAAAATAATCATTAAATTTATTGGTAGTTTCATTAGGTGGTGATTCTTCCATTATATGTAACCAGGCATCATCAATGTCCTGCTTTCTTACATGAGCCAATGCAGCACACATAGTTACATGTTTTTTCACTTCGCTGGTGTTCAGTTTTAAGGCATGTGCTTTTTTTTGCCAGTGCCTTTATCGCATTTTTAACGGCGATTTCAAAATCTAAAACCATTGTTTGTGGTTTCCAATTTGGTAAATTCTGCTTTATTAATGAAAATAAACGTAAATAAGACCTTTCTTCTTTATTAGGCATAAGAACATAGATTACTGGTACTATGTTAGTGGAGTCACTGTTGCTATTTACGTCCTCGTGTATGCAATGTAACTGGTAAAAAGGAGTGCAACTACTACACTAGTATGTATTATTAAATACTACTACTTCGTTTGCTATCGGTACTTTTAAAGCTGTGGCAAGTTTTCGCGAGACAGATAAGACTGTGGCGAGTTTACTATAATTTTTACTTGTGGCAAATTTTCATTGTGGCGAGTTAACAATAACCCGTTCCATCTACCACAAGCTTGTGATAATGTAGTTAATTGAAAATACAAATCCACAAACATTTTGCGTCATACTAACATGATTGAGTAATTATTACGATTGTTTATAAGGACAATGTAATGTTTATTAGTAGGTACATGGTTTATTCTCAGCATTCAATAACTCATTGACAGTTTCTTACAACAAACTATGATAAGGTACTAAAAACTGTAACAATGAAACCCACTCGTATGTTTTATCTATGCCTATACTATAGTGGTAGATAGGTAGGTAATTTTGGTATAGTTGGCTGACACCCTGGATTAAAGCTACTTTTTGTCCCGGGAAAATTTAAGATCCCCGGAATGCGAGTGCAACCGCGGGGCAGAAGCTAGTAATTTATATTTGCGAAACGTCCCGTTTTATACCTAAAATATTTTGTTTTGTTTTTTGGAAATATACCTACATATAATATTTAGTTTTGAGCTTTTCATATTTCATGTAACTTTCATATTATGATATGAGCGTATGATACACTGATGAAAATATAGCCTGCCATTGTCCACTAAGAGTTGTCGTAAACGAAAAAATATCGCGAAAAACCGCGATAACATCTTGCAATATGTTACGCGGACAGAGGGCGAAAATTGTCGTAAATGCCGTAATAGCATTATTAGGGTATTACGAAGGGTACTAACCAGATTACCGGAGTAGGAATGACCGACGTATATAACTCAGTAACAAACAATGACTTGTAAAAAATGTCGGGTAATAAGTCTAGTACATGAGTGGTCCATACGGTTAGGAGTAAGTACATAAACCCAAAACGGTTAGTTTTTATTTCAATATAACCTTTTATGAAAGTCGTAACGATTGTGATTACGATATTATTTTTGTCCCACAATCTTATCGAGTTATCTTAGTACGTCACTATGACAATATGCATGAATCATCATTTGACATTTCTAGAGATTTGATTTAATTGAGCTGATATATTTTTATTATTTAAAATACATATTAATATAACGGATCAAAAGTGCTGATTAATAAATGTCTGGGCTACTTTTACGTCCGCACTAAAACTCCGCTTTGTGTAATACTTCTATTTGAAATACAAGAGAGAGTTTACTAGACTAGTGATTCTATAAAAAATATATATCGATATTTTATGGAAATACGATAAGATTTGAATGTAATAATCGAATAATGAGATAGTGAAAGGTGGAACTATCGAATGACATGGTAACGGGAAATCACAATCACTGTACCTACTGGGTTTTATGATCACAAAGAGAATGTTCGAGTAATGAGCGTTAAATTAGCTTTTGACAACCCTATTTGTAATAGGTTAAATGTGAAGTATAATTTATTCAGGTCTGGAAACTGGAATTGAACGTTGATAAAAATACATTTCATAATTATATTTAGCTATATTTTCCGTCGCCCAATTTTCGTACTAATGCAGGCAAAGCCTCCCGCTATTTGTAATCAGAAATAACAGTCTCAGCCTATTTTGTATTTTTTTTTTAAAAAAATAAGTAGCCTGTGTTATTTGTAGGTTTAAGTTTAAAACATAGATATATCACATTCCACAGAAACCATTTGAACACAAATAAATAGTTGCTGATTTGAAACAATCAAATATCAAGTTACGTAATACAATCTTACTACTACACATATTATTTATCGTCGATAAGAATTAAATTGGTTATCTATTATATCTCTTAAGGTTAGTTATTTATGTACTACTGAATTATTTCGTCAGTAGTTATAATATTATCACGTTTTTTAAAAGATGTTTTCCTTCTACGCAGACTACGCAGTAATAGAGGTTTTGTCGCCGCATTTTCCTCGTAATTTTTGGGATGTTTTTAAACATTTCTTATATCCATTAAATAAGTAAGGATATATCGAATGGCGAAGGGAGAGTACCACCTATAATCCTATTTTGAAATATTCTCAGTAAATGCAAACTCATGAGCATTAGACCGACTAGCAATAAATGTAGAATAAAAATATTTATTAATATTTATTCGCTAAATAACATAGATTATAAAAAACCTTTCAACTGTCTCGGAAAGCCCACGGTTGTTGGGAATTCCTTTTGAGAGCGACAATCAATTTGCATACCTGAACTACCCACTCACTTTTTGATTCTTCCTCAGGCATGATTTAAATTAGAACTACTTACTTTTGTGGAACCAAAGAGAATACTAAAGCAGGTCATAAATCTATGAATTTAGTATTCTGATGTTACTATAAATAGAGATTGACTCAATATCGCTACGAGATATAAGTCCATGCCTTAAATCAAAACGTTTATCTTTATCTAGAACCGTCGTTTGATAGATAAAATAAACTTAAAGCAACCAAACAATATGGAACCCATGACTCAATCCTTACTCAGGTGATGGGGGTCTTTTAAAACTGGTAAGGTTTTTATTTATAATATCAGTAGTTTGGCCTTGGCAACTAGATGCAATTATGAATGCAGGCTGCATAGGAATGTTGTATGTAATAGGTTATGCTGGAACGAGACGGCAATAATGATGCAAACAATTATATGCCAACGGTATAATGACTATGATTAACTGCGTTATGAAGCGGTTGAAATAAGGCTCGCTTTGACACATAAAGTAAAATAGATATTAATGTAGAGAGAATTTTTCGAAACAAAATCTGTAGGAAATCATAACACTGACTAACTTGGGTTTTTTTTCTTTCTATTATGCAAGAACCGCGGGGTATTCAAAAGTTAAGTATAAACCCCAAAGACCCAAAAACAGACAATGACTCGAAATTCAAAACGTAATTTCATCCAGCTATAAACACCGAGAATCTTCACACAACTTTAGTAATTATAATAAAACTACGTAATAATAATTATACAAACAACATCTGCTTAAAAGGGCGGGGAAAACTCCGAATAAACAAACTGAACAATGCGAGTTGTTTCTTATTTCTTAAACAAACTTCTGCCGTCAGCCTTAATATTAGGTGCCTTGTTGAATTAATTGTATAATTACTCATCAGTACAGAGGAATGTGGAGTTGAAGGAGAATTATCTGAAGGACGCGAAAATTATTATAATTGTCACGTTTTAAACCAATATGTACAACCATTTTCGACGGTAAGGTAACGATTGAGATTCTGTGAAAATTGAAATTTCCGGAAAAATTGAATGTGCAAATTCCATAGATTACGAAACTGACACATACTTATATGTACTGAAACCTTGCGTCACGTTTTGTGGGATTTAGTTCCAAAATTATGATATTCACTAACCTAGTAACGCCTATTATTTCTAGACCCATAATATAAATAAATATCCCTGGATATTTCACACATGGCCAATCTGATTCTAAACTAAGCAGACCTAGTAATATGGTGACCAGATTGCTGATAACATTTACTTAGGTATAAATATATTACATAGATATTTACATGACCAAAACTAACGTTAATAATGGATGTCCAAGGCAAATCTGACTTAGCTCATAACTCTGAGTAGTAATAACTTAGTGGAAACTAATACAATAGTCACGAAATAGGTCCCTGGAGGCAAACAAGCATTAGAACAATACAGTAAGCCCTCAGAGTGCCTTAGACGATCGTTATATAACTACGGTAAACTTTACAAAGGTTAACGCGTCCCATACGACGCATACATTAAAAATAATTGGCTCTAAACACAAGCAATCCTTCAGTGGAAAACACAATTTGTTTCGGATAATGAAATTGTATTATTTTTTGTACAAATTTATATTTGAGAAATGTGTGGAACTATTAATGGTGTCACCATATATGTTTGTGAAAGCGGGACTTGTGTAGGCAACCGTTAGCAGACAACTTTGCTTATGAGATGAGTAATATATTACAAACACGTTAAGCCAACACAATATACAGAATTGTGTGGTATTCTATCATGATTTTGAACGTGTGTTTGTATAAAATAATATACATTACATGCGTACAGTTTACTGCATTGTTACTGTACCGTTTATTAAACTTTATGAGTGAGTAAGGCTTGTACCTCTGTAAGCTAGGGAAGCGGGCTTCTAAGGACCCTTCTAGGAGGGGTCTAGAGCTCTCACTTATCCAAGTATTATGCAAATTATTCATTCACTAATTACACGTGAAAAACATGTTTTTTTGTGCAAGTATTTTAAACATTGGGTTTCGCTCGCTTGACTCATACTCATGTTTGAAACAAAGAATGTCTCTTAAAAATCGTGACGTACAGTCACGTTACCGTTCGTTTTATTTGACCTCGGTAATACAGTTAAGTACCCGCACAATATAAAAGGCAATAATAAAAAAGTGAGAGCTTTCAACCCCTCGTAAAGATAATAACCGGTACGCCCAAGTCACGGGGTATAAAATATCCCTGAAGTTTTGGAGTTTGTCGAAACACTTTAATAGCGGAGGCGTTAAGTCCCCAGCGGAGTATAACCCGATATTATAGGGTTATGTCACGATAGACATGTCGTTCATATGCGTAATTAATTTAATTGTATGAGAATAATGACAATTATGTTGAAGCCTAAATTGATATGGAAATTGCTTGTAATATTGTAATAGCAGGTGAGATAATTAAATATGATGTTCGTTACTATATGTAGAGCACAAATAAAGTTGGTCGTGACCATTAAATTCTTATAATAGCCGTGGTATAGTATTAAGTTATGTTCTAGAGAGAACCAAGCTTGATATTTACATTCGGGTTAGATTTTATGTGACGTCATTATGTTTTTATGTGGAAACAGTTGTCTGATTCAACAGAGTAACTAGGTGTAGGTCACTGTTGCTTATTCATCAAAACTCCCACACATCACGTTTCAACAATACCTACTTATGTTCATAAAAACACATAAAAGTGTTTTGAGGTTTGTTTCACCGATAAATTACGTGCCGAATTCAAATCAAATTCGGTTAAAGCACGGAACCTTGTAATTTTTCAAAAAAGAAACTCATTAAAACCTCCTTTGTTTGGCAGTCGAAACGAGACCGTGGTTAAAGGACCGGACGGGGCCTCGATGCTTAGGAATAATCCTAGGAATAAAAAAAATATTGGTTACAGTCCGTTGCGCTCACGTCCTACTCTATCGGTTTGGTCGGTCCACTAGGCCTCCCATTAGGGCATCAGCACACGGTGTCGAGGGATGGATATAAAGATAAATAGCCCTATTTATTTCCAAACGCATTAAAACTTTCCCCAGCACTCGGCTTCTAACTCGCCTCACAGTTGACCTTTGGAATTTAGGTTTTATTTCCTTATTTTCCTCTCACTCACTCGGATACCAGTAAGAGGATATATCCGGAGCGATGTGGAACTTAGCACTTGAAAAATAATAGTTGTTTCTCTTTATTAGTCCACAGAGAACTGTATTGGATTACAAAAATAATTTACAGCACGCAATACGCACACACAGAAAGGAAAATTAGATATTCTTTTTTTCACCAAGGCACATGCTATAAATACCGCGTGCGAAACTCTTAAGTACCTATACAATATGCTTGTATAGTATACGCTCACCTTAATTTCATTCAAATGTAAACTAGAATAATTCCATCGCGAACCTCAAACAGTATCAATTGTAATAAAAGCAAACAGTTGGTAAAATGTGGCGTGCCGCGTGAGTCAAAACGGAATGCTCAAAAATAAGGTTATATACACACAAGCCTGTATGTCGGCCAATTAAAGTTCAAGAGTTGAAAGGCTATAAATGTTGGTGGATAAAAATGGGTTCATTAACGTAGCGTTTTGACAACTTTTAAATTATTTACGTTTCGTTACCATTGTTTTATTTAAATGGAGGTTTGTGAGACGAGCTTTGTTTTTCGTCACTATTCGAATATTATTTCTAGCTTGGTTGTGGTTAGTGATAAGTACAATTGCTATTTATTATAAAGAACATATTCGATGGCAATCAGATAAAAAAAAAAGTTTCGTTTTGTATTTGAATTTAATTTTTTAACTCGGTCAACATTACTTAAAAACAAACTTCAACCTTCGATTGTCAGTTACAGACATTGAAATGTCAATACGACTATGAGATGTGTTAAAACTCAAAAGTGAACGTCACTTTTTGAGAAGTCGCAGCGAATCATGGCGCCCAATTAAATAAACGCTGTCCTTTATTAAAAAGCCCCTTTTCTTGGCGAAATGGTCTAATTAAGGTATGTAGTAGCGAAGTAAAATCTCGCGTGTTCAGAACGCGTTTCACGCGAAGGCATTTCCCATAACTTTGTAACGGTTGAAGATGGCAAGCAACAAGTCACACGAGCAAAAAGGCACAAAAATACTACAGAGGCTTTGTATATGAGGCAGTTTATTAATTAATTTACGGTTTATTAGGCTTCTGCAATAACTCTAGTACCGGTTCGGAAGGTTGCCTGTTCAGAAACGAAGTAACACGGCAAAAATAACTAACATACCATACATCTGTTCGACAGACCGGCTGGCTGTGTGGTGAATGATCCTAACTTTCAAGCCTTCGGTCGTGGGTTCGAATTCTACCCAGAACAAACATTTGTATGCATGACTATGTCTGTTTGTTCTGTGTCTGGATGTAAATATCTACTTTTAAAAGAAGTAAATCAGGTACAAGCTCTGCAAAGTTTGGAACATTGGCCGTGTGAAAAAATGTTTTTTTTTGTTACTTCTTTTAGTAGTACATATTAAGCTGCAAATAAGTTAGTTAGTTATATCAAGTAAACTAGTCGTACACATGCAGCACCTGTTCACAAGTACGGGCCATACTATATGGCAGCTGTCGCCCTCATCGTCATAAGTTTAAAGTAGTTGAATGAGCTTAGTTTTTAAACTTTAGCAAAACAAATGTAGACGTTTTTACAAGAAAAGAAATGCACCTATTTAAATAATGGTAAGTATGCATAACCTCAACCTTGCATGAATAAAAGATAAATCTAAGAATATTTTTGTGTTTCTGAAGAGCATTCAAAGAAATTCTGTGTTTGATTATATTATATACTGACTTACTTGACTGGGCGGTCGGTGGGGTCGTTTGGAACCCAGTTTTTAGCTCTATTCGAAACATTCGAAACATTGGTGTATATGAATATGTGTTCGTTTTGGCATCATGATCATCATATCAGCCATAGGACGTCCACTGCTGAACATAGGCCTCCCCCATTGACTTCCATGCAGACCGGTTGTAGGTTGCCTGCATCCAGCGGGTTCCAGCGACCCTTGTCAGGTCGTCTGTCCACCTTGTGGGTGGACGGACGCCCTACGCTGCGCTTGCCGGTGCGTGGTCTCCACTCGAGAACCCGTCTGCCCTAACAGCCATCGGTTCTACTAGCTATGTGCCCCGCCCACTTTTTGTTCGTTTTGTTCCTTGCCCATAATCTATATATCTGGTTACTATATTACAAGCTCTTCTTAGTTTATATATTGGGGCTCTTGTAGGGAAACGTACCAGATAATTTATATTTGTTTCTACGAGTCAGTAAAACAAGTCAAAACGAATAAATAACAAGTGGGACTTGTTGATATAACTTGTCAACTGCCATCCGACGAAATGAACATTGAATAAATACCGTTCAAGGCGCTGAAAGGTAAAGGGTTGTTTACAAATTGAATTAAAATATACAAATAGGTACCAGGAAGACATGAATCAGTATTCTTTAAAGCTTGTCAAAATCACCGGAGTCTTCAATTTCCTTTTACTGAAGGCACAACTTCAAAAACTCCCTGATGAAGTAGAGTTTCGTAATACTTAAATTTCAGGTTTAATGGATTCTGCTTTATTTCCTGCGAAACAATCAAAATTTAGGACCAGAATTAGATGGGCAAAGTTTGACGGTGTCCTTGCTTTAACACGTTTTCAATTTGATTCAGAATAGTGATTTTCTACTGATAGCTTGCTTGCTGTAGCTTTTGCCGCATATCAAAATTGATTTTACAGTTTCCATGTAACTTACTCCATAAAGGAACCAAGTAGCGAATTCCTGTCTTCGCCAAATACGATGTTTAATTAAATACATCTCTTGATTGAGTTATTTCCTCTATATCTCTATATTTATACTTGGATAAATGTTACGTGAAAATCTTTTTCACTATCCAATAAATGGTTGCCATTTTATTTTCCTGCGCAGTTTATTTCTGTTTCATGACGAAAGTGATAAGGAAATGAAACCACCAATTAGCGTTGAACCATAAACCCATTTTTCAGACAAACATAAATCGCTGCCCTTCCCAAAATATTAGTTACATCAATTAAGTTCACGAATCACTGAGCTGTCATCGTCGACCGTTAATGGTATTGGAAACACGGGGCCCTAATTAAGTCGTCGGTGTTAATTTATAGCTTGTTTTCCATTGCGGGAACAGCCATAATCAAAATAAATCGCTTCCCACTAAGACACGCAAGGGAATACCAGCAAATTGGATTGGAAACTAAAGATTCCTTAGTCGATAGTAACGTTACCCCAGTCGCATTATCGCTTCAAATTATAGTGTGCCTCCACTGTGAAATATCTACTGTAATTGAGTTACTTTTGAACCGATCTTTTTATTTACTTTTGTTATATATATTTTAATTATGTATTCAGATATTTTGTTTCCCTTTCCATTTAAACTTCTAGTCTCACTAATAGACTAGATTTTAAGTTCATTGTACACATTTCCTTTAGAGTCATAAATTGTGTGAATCACAGATAAAGATGTTAAATCCAATCTAAAGCATATCAACTTACTCGTCCGCAAATAATCAAGGATCGTAAAATATCAACAAAATCACATCGCCTCTCGAACGGCCAGATTAAACACTCAAAAGTACGTTCCGTCCTGTTTACAGTGTATCTGTTGAATATGTGTGCAACTCTATTGCATCGTGTACAACTGAGATATCATCTAGGTATACTGAGCAGGAATATCGATTTCGTGGCCGCAAGCGATTGAGTTACCGTCTCTAATAAGCGGTCGATAATTTTAGAACGTCTTCCTGCATTATAATATTGGATACACTTGAAAATGATGTGGAGAGTATGTGTAGTTGTATTTATGGGCCGCGGGCAAAGTTTAAACAAGATGCAGCAGGCAAGTCAAAGTTCGCTCATAGTTATAAAGTTGTGATTGTTGCGCTGCCCCTTAAAGTGTGCATTTTTCATGTTACGATTGTAAGCTGACTGTATAGTTATGACTGCTTTTTTTAAAGGCGACGTTCAATAACATTTTTGGTAATACAAGTTACATTTGATTTTCTTATCGTGATTAATGATTGTCTTGATTTAGCAAATACTGCTTTTTAAAATCTCTAGTATTCTATTCGGTAACATTAATATATGATATCGGGGAATATGTTGAATAACATAGCTACTACGACTATGACAGCTAGAGCTTTTAACTGATACTATTTCATACTAAATCCTTGATTCATACATGAATATTCAGAGTATTAGAATGAAGTACACCTAGCTAGATTGAGTTTAATAATGAAATATATCTTCTGAATCTTAGACGTCTGTCCTTTTTAGTAAAATCTGTTCCAGTTTAAGATGATCATATAATGTAGGTACATAGCCTAAATGTTCTTTTGTGTCATTAAAAATTTACAAACTACAAGTACAATCCGTCCAAAAACTATGCTCCGAAACGCATAAATGCTTGCTCTCTTTGTCGAATACCGTATTCTAGGTCAAAGTATTCTTTTTTGGCTCAGCTTTTACTCGTCGGAAACGAGCACAGTTATCGGAGAATTTAATCCTTCAATAATTCTGAAGCTTAACCCGATTTCCACTGGAGCATTGTAGGCCCAAAACTAATGATTCGTTACATTATCATACCCGCCTGTCTGAGCTCATTTCATAGTTTTGACGTCAGTTAGATGCAGACTATAAAAGCAAAGGTGTTCAGGTTTCAATGAAGATCAGGCAAGCATCGAAGAGGAAATGCGAAGCGAAGTCTTAGGCAAGCGAAATTCACGAATGATGGAGCAACAGAATTCCAATTTCAAAATTCATCTCTTCGCTCCCAACGGTTAGCTTCTATACCTACATATAAACTCCAAGGTTATTAGGTGAGGGTAAAAAATAGGTGTTTCTCCAAGACCGATTTGTCATACGCACGACCCCGTACGTGCTACGTTTATATAGTAGTAAATTAGTTAGTGTACCTATCTAGGGAGCAATCTCGACCGAAGCACTTTGTTTAGTCCTTAGCCTGAACCCAGATAATGGAGATATTTCCTTTACAGTGGAGTACGTTTGCAATATATCAAACTGCGAGCAGATAGTTAATGTTTCGGTCTTGCAATAATTACCTTAGATTTGCTGGCTGATAGTAGGTAAGTAGGAAATACTTAAACATTTATTATTGACTCGAATGTTTCTGACTTATTACCTTGAACATATAATGCGTATTATATTCTTTGACAGGATTATATTATAGAAAATATAGGTAAGGTGTGACAAGGCAATCATAAAAATAACTGGGTGTTATAAACATTGATTTTTATTTTAGCCTTGGCCCTTGAACATCGCTGTGACAATAATTATTAAATGGAGTCACACCTTTATTATTCGTGAGTGAAGTCACCAAGGCAACTAAACGAGGATTTTGTTTCAACCAAAAAAATAAGCCCTAGAAAATTGAAATGAAATGTTGTTTGATTTTGTTGAGACTTTTTAGTCATGCTTTCGCAAATGGAACGTTAAATAAATAAAGCTAGTCATTTCGGGATACATATTTCGGGTTTGCTCGTGAAGCCAAACGTTCGGCGTTAAATTGACGTTGTGAAAGTGATATTAATTTGGACGGACCAACCCGCTTCGGTTTTATTTAATTTTCCTAATTGACAGGGGAAGCATTACCGCGTTTCGCCCTCTGTTTCGTCATAGTTAAGTAATGAATGCTCGCGCGATGAGATTTTTATGTTAAATCGTGATTTATGCTCCGTTAACGAAGGTACTCGTGATATAATTAAGGTCGTACCCCTTTTTCAGGTTTACACGAGGAGGGGAAGAGACACGGCTGCGACCTGCCAGTTTGTAAATGTAGAAAGTGGTACTTATTTAATTAATGAAGAGTGAAATTCCTAGGTTATTAACCTGTGGCCTGAAAATAATTATTTTTGATTAAAAAATTTTTTGCGCTTCACTCTTCTCTTTGACAGAGGTTGAATAGAGGCCTTGAAGTGTCATGGTTACAAGAAGACGGAAGACACGAAGGTACTTACACTCAACACCAAAGTAACTAATGACCCTTTAATTTATAAAGCTGTAATTTTTATTAATGAACTGCCCGTTCGTGACTGCAGTGAACACGGCTTCGAAATAAAATGGTTTGAACAAAGATTTATTGGTGTTAAAAAAGAAAAATAGCACTCGCAAATACTGCATGAGTAATCAATCCTCACTGGATGACGTGTTAATCAAGATTTATGTACTACCCTACGTCTTTATTTGTAAGTAGGTATATAGATCAGAGATTCTTAGAAATGTCATAAAAAACGTGATAGATTATGGTGCAACACTTCATTTGCAAGGTTTTCAGAAATTGGTAAAAAAACACCTTAAAGTTTCATACTTTTTAGGTGGTTTCTCAGAACTTCAAAAACCGTTTCATAATTCTAAAACTAAGTTAACTTTATTTTATGCCTTAGCCCCGATCTTGTTATTCCCATAAATGATTCTAGTACTTGATCAATAAAAAAGTAATAATACTCAACGGTGAAATACTATGGTAAACATGGTTTCGGTGTACGTGCCACTATGCACAGAACAATTCCAGGAACCTAATGCAGAGTTCTAGACAAGTTAGCACTCAGCACACGTTCCAGCGTGTCAGACATCCTGATATTTACGACTAAGGTAATTTAATATGCATGTTGCTACTATCGACTGCTTATTACATACCTGCCTATTTATATTGCTTCTTTCTCAAACGCTTCCTCCATTCCGTAACACGGTATATGAGATGGTATCGGGAAATATTACCTGCAACAAAAGAATGAACGGTAAATAAATTAAATATAAGCAATTCATTACACTATAATGAATACAATATTATTATACACTGTATACTATATATTTTTTTATTCCTCATACATGTTGCAAGTAAAATCGCGCTGATTACTGAATAGCTCGACCAATCACAGCAGCGGTGCCAATAAAAAAAAAAGTGCTATCACAGAATTAGTTTTGTCCGGCAAAGGCGTATCCGTTGTAGTTTCGTCGTAACATCAAACATCAGGGGAAGTAAACAAGGGTCCAAGTCAAAGTAGCTCATAATCATGGCCGTGGGTATGCCCAAGCTTTACCTACTTACGTTGACGTGTTCTTACGACGCAATGCACCATAAAAACTGAAGATAAGCTTGCCTCACTTTTATCACTATGAGAGGCACCGAATCCAATGTCTTACACGACACGATACTGTGTCACGCGAAGGTGAGTTCAAGAAGGTTTTTCGGCACGCACGCACATGGCTTAATTTTGTAATTATTTCAAAAACACTCAAACTACCCATCTATAAGAGCTGAGTAACATAATTACAATGATTTCGATCTTACGTACTTATTACTAAAGCTTAAGGCGCATAAAGCACGAAAGCATATAATCGTATTTGTTCCTTCATATCTAAAACTATAATATTCTTTCAATTCGAACCATAAGTTTCAAATACTTCCGAATATTAGCGCGTTCATTCAACCAAACAAACTCATCAGCTTTATAAGATTAGTCTACCTATACTACTGCTTGTCTATTGTATGTATCATCATATCAGTTTCATTTCAACCAAGAACCGCCATGTATGATTTTATGTAAGCACGATGTTGTCCCTCCTCGTATAAGTTTGAACATAACGCCCTCTAGTACGTTAAGGAAGGCATATCAACCGTTTTCTTCATCGTTTCCCCGCTATATCCCATAAAATATTCGGTAACGTCAACATCATAAAGCTTAAACGATATCCCATTCGCATAAATATATTTAAAATACACTCGACCTACATGGTATATGGAAACGCGCAGTCGTAAGTTGGCCATAGTAAAGTTGTTTACTACCAGTAAACATAATCAATAACGTAACTTATGTGACCGTCTACTTTTTAGTGATACTCATGAGGTAGCCAAATATGGAAGCGTAAAATTGGGCAATATCCTATAAGGTATGATGGGGAATTATACCAAGTTTTAAAGACCGCCATGGCGTCTGTTATACCGCGCCGTAATTTATCGTTCGGGAAGTAATGACGTAAAACATGTTATCGTACGTTGGAACGTACTGCATCGTACTTACGCCCGTAAAAATTGTTGTTCGGAAGTAATACGATGTTGTTGTATTGGAAAAGTCATTTGTTAGGGTTGTGAACATATTACTTTAATGGGTGTATTGCTCTATTTTAAATTTACAATCTATATTTATTTAATAACGTTACATAACGAGTTGACAAATTAAAAACATGTTTAATGTCATTGTTCATCGCAAATTTAGTCAGAAATTAATATATAATGCTTCATCAAATGTCAAATGTATTTCGGTGTGACAGTCAGCCGAGCTTATTACACAGAATGCCGTAAGCCTGCCCACAGTGATAAGAATTCTATATAAAAATTATTTCTCGCTAAGAAAACCGAGATAAGTAGCCTCATTTTCATAGATTTTTTTTATCACAGACAGTCGAGACGAGAACAATATTATACTGAATTTATGGTATAATGATTTGCAAAGTCAAATTATATTAAGACTAGTTGAGTCACGCAAATTCGTTAGCGTGTTGGCCGCTTTTGAAACCTTTTTTATTCATGCTCCGCTCCTATTCGTCGAAGCGTGATGATATATAACCTACAGCCTTCATCGATAAATGGACTAATACTGAAAAATTCAAATCGATCCAGTAGTTTCTAAGATTAACGCGGTTAACCAAAAAATAAAACAATTCAGCTTTATACATTAGTATAGATTTATGGTATACAGATTTTCAAAACCAAATTATAATAAGATGATATTATAATGGTTGAATAAGATTGTATTCTCAGAAATAGTATGGAGAAATCTATGAAATAAATAATGATAAACTTTGAATTTGCTCAAAGGGGACCGTAATGGCAACAAGTCCTTTCAATCCGTAATGACGTCATTAGTGATACATTTTTATGAATAGTACTTGAAGGCAAACATCGGCTGTGATTTAAATAGAATTGTTGTTTATTTTATTTCATTGTGACATAAGTTGGCATCAAATTGGCTTTTTAATACAATTTGTATGTCATTTTGTCACGAACGATATGAGAATGATAATTTTTGTGTAAGTATATTGTACAAAATAATAAACGTTATTGATGAGTATTCAACATTAATTATCTATTTACAATTGTATCAAGTATTTTAATTTAATATATTAAACATACAAGTGGCTCCCCGCGGCTTGACCCCCGGTCCGGGATCTTAAATTTTCACCGGATAAAAAATAACCTATATGTTAATCCAGGTTATAAATTATCGGATTTCCAAATGCGTTCAGTAATTTTTGCGTGACAGACTAAAAAAATATACTTCTCATAAACTTTCGCATTTATAATATTTAAGTATTTTCATACTTGCATTCAGTAGTATTGAAATATTACGCATATCTACTTATATTTTTTAATTAATTACATAGCATTATATAAAAAAATAATTAACAATCATAATTCGAGATGAAATGGCAAATGATAAATTGCCATTACACAAATAACTACGCTAATACGAAACTATTTCTATCACAGGGAATATTATATTAGACATGCTAAATGGAAACATTAATTAATATGTCACTCTCTATACATACGTACTTGGTAATTAATGATGATTTGGTCTATAACATCTGTCTGTGTGTAGATAGGTACTTACTTTATATCAATGATTTGTATAAAAAAAAATTACGTGAGGCACTCGGGGACTGCCGCGGTAAAGCTATTGCATTGCATAGCATTTTGTATCAACTTATGCAATTATAATTTTATTTATTTATTTTAATAATAAATGCACTTTGTTCATTCATATTCAAAACACTTCATACACAAATTTTACAAGTACAGCTATTCACTGTTGTACATAAATACATATACACCTATATACTTTCTTATAAACAGCTGCTTATGTATTCGTCCGATTTCGGAGCAGCTCGTCTCGATTCGTGCGAGTTTCGTAGAGTCGTACAATACGTCTAATCGCACACAACGCCGTGTCGAAGACTGCCGAACTGAAACGACGTTAGACGATGCACGGCCTTCAAGCCACACCTCCTTGCCCGTCGGAGTGGGGGGTGTTAGGTTTTTTTCGTTACGGAATTTCTTGATTCGGTCGCCGCGCTCAGAGCCCGCGATAAAAGCTATGCAATAGCTTAAAAATATATAAGTACTAGCTCATATAAATCTTAGAGAAAAGGTCTAATTTCATTGCCATGTTGGCCCAACGTACAAACATTTGTACCATTACGCCAACATCGCGTGCTTAGAAATGCAAATGGTCGCTACATGTACTAAATAAATGATACATTTGGATTTAAACAAAGGTTAGGTTAGAAAGGACGCCTTGTACATTGTAAAAATACTTGAGCATATATTTTGACGTGACAACGTCTTATAAATTGGTTTGCCGGGTGACACTTCAAGAAACTGCGTTACGCTCCGCTCACGTCACGTTATGTTTTAAATTGTTACTATTATTTCATCCTTCTTCCTACTATACGAATGAATATTCACATTAAAATTATTTTACCACTCAAAGTCGTTGTCACGTAAAACTTTTTTTTAATAATATGCATTCTGATGTGCATACGTATTTGAATACTTAGGCTTTATGACGTGGTACCCTTGCCACGAAATAGAAACAAAATAATTACGCGCGAATACGGAAATTGAGTTTTGTTTTTTATAAATGTCAAACGCCATTTTTTCAAAACGTCAAAGAGTTAAGAAGATAGCAAACAAACACCGTGCCGAAGTCTGCCGAACTTAAACGACGTTAGACGATGTGTTAGGTTTTTTTCGTTACGGAATTTCTTGATTCGGTCGCCGCGCTCAGAGCCCGCGATAAAAGCTATGCAATAGCTTAAAAATCCAAGGAATATATTCCTATGCTACTTTTCGTACTTCACAATACAGGAATTCAGGGATAAAATAACGCTCTGAAAATAACGTAGCTTTCTGTTAGTGAACTAATAATTATTCAGATCGGGCCAAAAGTTTCGGACCCTATTAACATCTGAAACCAAATCTTTCATATTTATATTATTATAGATGAAGTTAAGTGTATGTGTGTCATAATTATATTTCTAAACAATTATTTTTTGTTCATTTTATCGATAAATTATATTATTTTCATTCACCACATCCTTATGATTTGTAATTAAAAGATTTAAGTGGAATTTGACATGTTAACCACGTATTATAAATATTATAATCATGACTTCTTTCCGCCAAAGTCCTTTCCAAATACAGTCGACAAAATAAATGATTACTTATTAATTTATTCCAATTTCGTTTTTATTCCTATAATATTCGTTTCTACATCCGTTGGAGGAGACACCGACAATAGGCCAGACTAAATTTAATAAAAAAAAAAACTGAATACGCTTGGCTGTCGACCAACTGAAGTTAACTTACGACAGCTTGGGAATTGCGAAATTGTTTTGGCATTGTGTACAGAGCTTAGATGTTAAGCTGCGAAGCGAAAGTGATGAAAGCCTATTTGAGCTGTCTACTTGTCGATTGTCCATAAAATACTGAGAACTGAACTTATGTTCCCAACGGAGATATATTTATTTAAAGTTATACTGACTATGTTTTTTTAAATAAATTTATGTGCCCTATCATAAATGACTGTTTTAAGAGCAAAAGCGTAAATTATTTATTTTTTGTTTCGTAGAAATGTATGCAAAACATATACCTACCATTCCAAGATCCAACATTGGCAGTTTTCTAATCAAGCCAGCGAATATAACACGAATCAACTCAACAAGAAATCAAAACGTAACTACACTTAAACAGAAATGGGGGCAACGCTCCACTTTCCGGCTAAAACCGGTTTTGGCTGTTGGGACCAACTCCAACCGCTACTTTACCGTATTCTGATTACACCTCCAATATTCACGTAGTAAGTTTTTAACGTTTCAATATAATATTCATCGATCATTCAACTCTGACGTCACTTACAAGGACTCAATTCAGACGGATATATTTTTCTACTTAAAATCGTTTTGGTTTGTATCGAGTCTGTTGTAACAGAAATCAATCTCAATGACGTTGACGTTACTTATAATTTAAAAAATATGTCCAGGTATTTCCTGTCAAATAAATTATTTCCAGCGCCAGATTTTAACTGAAAGCGGCTAGTTAATTATAAAGTAAATGTTGCGAAAAATTTACAATGACACGTTGCTTTTTTGAGCTGACGCTTTTCCCATTTTTAACAATTATGAGGAAACTGACACCTTTATTGACGTGTTCTTACTTCGAGCTATCGTTTTTTTAAGAAAATCTTGTAAAACGAAAGTAAAGCTATCTTCACTTATATCTCATTGTTTAGGCAGTTTTTTTTGTACACTAAATATGAAATCACTTGAGTGGGTTACGTCTTTCATCTAAAAATAATCACTTACATCCAGCAATTTTGTGCACCGTTACTCAAATACTCATTACTCATTTTCTGATACAATGTCTGAGAACAAACATTGTTTACTTTTTCATAAGTTCTGTGCTATTGTAGCATGGGAAATTACCATCATAATCACACCATTGTGTTGTTAAGATATGGAGACAGCTATGTGGAGTAAGCATCGATGATTATTATCATTCGATTTGAAACTGATTCAGAGCACACTTATTTGCAAGTCTTCGTTTATCGACCGAACGATAAATTGCTGCCGAGATTAAGGGGCACGCATCAAATCGTTTGTTAAATGACTCAACTGACAAAAATATCTCGTGTTTCATATCAAAACACACTCTCTGCAGAGTTACTCAGCAGAGCAATAACTCTAGAAGCATTTAAAACTTTAGCCGAAGGTTTATTAGTCTTCTTACTTATTCAAATAATAATACTTAGTTGAAAAGTAGTTTGAAAAAAACAAACCAGTATGCGGTGTAAAATGCATCTGTCATTGTTTATTTCTCTTTTACATGGCGTGTTTTGATACATCCTTTGCGTGTCTGGGTGACTGGTCATTATCATCGGAAAAATTGTTGCCATCCTCAATTAGTGTCATGTTATAGCTGGCAATAATATGAAGTAAGATCTGTTTATGTTTCATATCTAAGATTATGTCGACTGTATGACACAAGCATCTTCAAAACATTTAGAAAGCTTACTAGGTATTTAGATATATAAAAGATCTGCATAATATGAATAAACGCAGACAAAAAAACTTGAGAGACGTTAACCTAATCTCGAAGAACATGAGTCATGGATTTCTTCAGAAAACTCAATTGAAGACAATTATCTAACTTTCGAAGAGCACAAAGTTCTATATTGTTCTTTTTGAAGACGTAGACATAAGAAAACAAGGGTCAATTCCGAACTTAGCAAGCGTCGGATAAAGTGCTTTTTATATCGACGAGACGGCAGGTGTTGCGTAAGCGCTGCCATTGGTCGAGAGTTTCAAGGTCCCAGACAACCCCTAACTTTGTCGTGGAATAGCTAATAATGATACACGCTTCGATTGTTCTCATGCGAGCTACGTTTATGGATGTCGAACCATGACACACGTTTACATGCAACAACAAACCATCACGCATCTTTTATATATATCTACTTATATGGTGTCTACATATTCTACTTAAAGGCCAGTTTTACTTTCATGCGTGCTGAATCAAGGCGAACTTCTGAACAAGTAGCTTTTATCTATATGTTATTACTAGTGGACCAGGCAGACTTCGTTCTGCCCACCAGCGCCACCTACCGGGTCCAAGTATATGTAAGCTATCCTATCTCTCAAGTTGGATCGAACTGCACATGGTGTGCGAATTTTATTATAATCGGTTAAGTGGTTTATGAGTCCATTGAGGACAAACATTGTGACACGAGATTTATATATATTAAGATTGTGGATTAAGTATATAATATCGCCATTTTAATGGTGAAAAGGTTAGTATCATGATCTCTTCGTTTCACTACCATGAAGACATAACACCATAACGCCCTAGAAAATCCATATTCGTAGTAAAGGTCTCGTCAGACATTGTATTAAAATACAATGGACATTTGTAGCTCGGGCATATCCGTACAAGGATGAATTCCATACGTACATTAGAGTTAATGTAAGTTACTTTTAAGGCTTCTCGCCTGACTTGAAGGCAATAAAAGCAGAAAGTTGGGCCGCGGTCGCTCGATACATTCGATGCCGGCCCGCGGACCGTGACTCACCGCGAAATCGAGCAACAAACTTGCGAAACTTCGAACCTACCTTTTGCTGCATTACTTTTGCCTTGTATTCCAAGAAAGAGACCGGATTGTTGGTTTATTTCCTGAGATCGTGTTAAGAGGTTCTTTTGGACGAGTCACCCGCTGCTTTGAATCGGCAAAAACTTAGCTCGGCAAATGTTAGTGTTTTCTACAATGCTTTACTTTGTTCAGTTTATTTTCTTGTCTACGTACATTCGGTTCCCAATTCCCATTCAGATAAGTTTAAGCATCTTGTTGCTCAGTTCTCATTGTTCTCAGCCCTCGTTTGTTTTGCATAAGATCATATTGAATTTCAAACTTTATAACAATTTGGTGATTCAACTAAGTAAGACTTAGTATGTGGGTACAGGTTATAAAATAACGATCACTAAGTAGTCCTTCAAAGTTGTTAAGATACCTCGAAACTTTGTATAGAGGACTTTGATAGAATTTCTCAGCACACTTCGATGGACTGCGTCAAACTTATATACTTAATGATCGATCGTTATAAATAAAATTCCGGCGGCGAAATGGTTATCGTCAAAAAAATTGCTCGGTTTCCTTATCTTTATAGCCTCAATCCTTATTAGGATATTTATTTTTAACTATGACGATGTTTGCAACACACCTTTGACCCTTATCAGAAGCTGATAGATAAGGAATGATCACATAATAATTACCACTGGGGACTCGATATCAATAGGTATTTATAATATACTTAGCGAGTACTTAATGTATATACTTGTAGATTTAACACTTCCGACATGGCCTCGTTAATTTTCCCGGTTGAAAACCTGTTTCGAGGAAGTCCGAATAGTTTGAACGTGACATAGCTTTGAACAACTTAAACATTATGTTTCTTTGAGAATTCTGTGAATCTTTTCAGAAGTAGTCTCACAACTTGCGTCGGGGCAAAACAGATGTTGCGTTTAATAAATGTACTAGAGTAGTTGGGATTTAACTTCACTTTAAATGTCACTTGTGATGGAATTTAATAACACGACAGAACCAACGTGTCAAAAGCCAGACCGTGGCCCCGCGGTGGGCGCCAACTTGAAATATGACTCCACAACACATACATTATATAAAAGATAGTGGAAATAGCTTCTACCATATATTGCCTAGACCCTGTCGCGTAATGAAAATGTATTTTTATAGTAGATTATTTAACAAATCGGTAATAAAACGGAAGCGAAATCATTGTCATTATATTCTGTTTGGTTTATAATACGTAGCATGTGGAACAATTGAATAAAATTATATTTTCAATTCAATACCAGGGTTAACCTGGATGTGACACACTAATTTTCAATTCAAAGGAAAAATAAATTGTATTAAATTTTACATTAGGATTTATTGAATGAACAGATTAAAGTACAAAACCAAACCCCGGGTATTGCGACTAACAAAACGAGGGCAATAATATTGTTTATGAACAGGGTTGTCAAAAACAGGAAAACTCGCCGTGACACAGCGGGGAACGTTGTCTAGCCAGTTGGTAGCCCTGTGGGTCGGCAGGGGATATTCCACTTTCACAACATGTCACAGCTTCATGGAACATGTGTCTGACACGGGCGAACGAACGCGTGGCGTTAAAAAAAGCTCCCCTAAATAAATAATTTGTCACTTGCGTTGGCGCCGCATGACTTTAATCGACCAGTAAAAAAATGAGACGTCTGAGATATATCAGTGTCTGTATATATATATAGCTGCACATGACAGTAATCGTAGTCAGTAGTTGAGTAATTCATATTAAATAGTCCAACAAGTTAAAGACTATTGGATTGGAAAGAAACAAATTAGGAATATCTACATTTTTATTTAATAAAAGATCTCGAGTCTATTTACTAAAACATTTATAATATGTATATAATAAGACTTAAATTTATTATTAAACACTTTTTTACAGAAAATTTATTTTGGAATAAATAATCACTAAATATCGATATTAATGGTCACAGTTCGCAGAAAGCGGAGGGAAACAGACACTTGATCCCTAAGGATTGTTAGGCGGAACCGGCAGAATCAAATGCTACTTGTATTATAAAAGCTTAGAAAAGGTACTCCAAAGGCCCCAAAGGCCTATGGAAACATAATTTACAACTCAGTTACAAGTTATATTTAAAATTTCAAGGATTTTCAGTTATTAATGATTAAACATTCGTTATTTATTTATGATTTTATGTTTGCACATTAATACAAAAAGCTTTATTCTTCAAGGCGTGTTACGTACGACCCAAGACACGGGAGATTTGCATAACAGAGGGTACTCTAGGAAACTGTTGGTATTGTTATAAAAGTACACATTGTATTCTCCGGCTCGAAGGACCATGCCTGCTACTTTATCCTTCTAGTCACGAAGAGGTACAGTCAGAATGACCATTCTCAACGCAAGCTCGCTACTTTTCTATTTACATACAAAAAAAAACTTAACAATTTAAGATATAAATGGAATAAGTTGGTAGGTAAGTAGTTCAATAATTATGTATTTTTCGTTATGCAGCACTCTAATATTCCTTTTACTTGCATTAATTTCACATTTTTCTAAAATGTCACTCTTGAATCCAAATAGTAGGTACTCAAGGAATATTAAAACGTGTTTTAATGAATCAGATTCTAAAATGCTCGAACGTTATAATTTATTTTTGTCTCGGAACCTCGCCGGGCAGATATCAAAAGATGAAGTATTTTATATCAATTTGCGCATTCGTGCAAAGTATACTTAAGTAGCTCCGTTTCCTCGCCGGTCTTAGCTTTATAATGGTGCCATTTATGGGAGATGGGGTAAAATATCCGTATAAAGGAAGACGAACGAAGAATTTCGGATGATTACAGTCGTGAGTTGAATTAATAGAGCATAAGTCGCGTTATTAAAATAAGAAGCCCTTGAACGTATTCATCTGGAATTATGGTATTTCCGCAAGTATTACAACCTGTTTGATTGTGAAAATGAACGGTGGGGTCCACAAAAACGTGATTGTAATGTTTAAGCGATATTGAAAGGCATAAAATCTTGGTGGTGCGCGGAATGGACAGTGATTGGGCATTGTGGCAGTAACAATAAGCAATCATTCGGGTCTAGTGCTAATAGTGGCAGCTTGACGCGAACCGCACTTCATTTTACGGTACTCGTTACGATGACTCTTCACTTCGCTCGTCAACCACGTCTCTCATACAAACATTTACTGCTGTATATAACGTCCAATGCCTTGCTTATCTTGGAACATATAATCTTTATTCCGGTGTATAAGAATCCGATATTCTAATCTCTTTCGAATTGACAGTTCATTTCCGTGGGAATTTAAATTCTGTAAAATGTTTCAAATATGTGATTCCCTTGAAAATATTAACGATTGAGTAAACTTGCGCTTTATTCCTATTCAGTTTGATATTAAGCATCCATTGTGAAAGCAAAAAGCAATCGGAAGTCATCAAGACCCGATTCAATGGATTCGAACGTAAGTTCGAACTCTTGCTGAACCGCATTTTCTATTTGTCCAGCTTAGATATTATTTAGGTTATAGAGTCAATCTTAACTAGGCTTAAGGTTTTGTTAGTTTGAGTAGAAAGTAAAAACTTTCATAACATGCTTTTTTTTTCTTGAAATACCTAGTTCGAAAATCAATAGAAGCTTATATAATGATACCTTAAAAATCATTTAAAATTTAGTTACCATAAGAGCAATCCTGAAACCACTTAAGGTTTATTTTTAAAGCGGGCAATGGTTCGCTTTGTGGCGAACAGCACCCTGGGGGAACATGCAGACGATGCTCGTTTAATGGGGATCTATTGTGCTATCTGCGCCGTTTAATTGTCAGTGCTTACTGCAAGAAGCATTTTTGGAATTAGCTTTCATTAAACAAACTTTATTGGATGGTACCTTACAAATCTGCCACTTGCAAGATATATTTGGGTAATAGGAATAATGTGTCCAATTTCCGTCATTCGTCGATTCCCGGTCATTTTACCTCTAACACTGCCCCCAAGGGTATGTATGTGTTCCTCTAATAAGGATATATTGTGCCATCCCGGGTTTAATTACCAATGTTCACGTGATGTGTGGATGTGTCGCGGCGAAGAAGTAGGTCAATGTTGCCCGCTCTTGTTCCACATTGTTATTGTCGCTGATTGATCTTAGATTGTAGTATGAAACAGTCTAATTGAAAGAAGCCTGTTTTCTCTCGATGTGTTACTTGATTATTTCGCCTCATCAGAGTTGTTAAGTATATTATTTTAGTAGTTCAATACTGTTTTAGACGAAATTTTATATGAAGCAATAGAAATAAATTCTTTGTAACGGTTTCCCTGGATCGAATTGCATGAGTGTAATACTCTTGTTTTCTGTTAGCTTTTTTCTCTTTCCTAACGATGCCGATGGCAGTAAAATGTAATGGGCAATTTGAGGTAATGGGAAAGCATAATAATATAATATCAAACGTTTTTAAAGTCGATTCATATGATTCAGAAGCTTTGTTGTTGGCCGTTTCTATTTCTGTAGATACTTTGTACTTGTCGCTAACAGCCACTTGTGTTTCTTCAGACTAAGTCTTCGACGACAGCGAGATTAACATTTACTGTTTGCTGTAAACAAATAGCACTTGCACATTTAGTTTTGTTCTCTTTATCCAGGATTTGTGTTGGAAAAGAATCCTGTTTCGAAATTGTCTTCCATTCCAAGTTTAATTATTTTCTCATGTTGGAACTATTCGATGTCATTTGTTTACATTTCACCCCTTTCAATAGATAATGTGTAGATGTCTTCATAAATCACGTGTCGACGTCGCGGTGCTCCGGTAAACTAAAAATATCAGATGTAGTGCGGTATAGGAGCATGAATGTTCCATCTACTTATGGGGAAGAACATAGGATATCCATTAGATGCCTACTTAACGTGACAGCGGCTGCCAATACTTAGGCATGATCGAATTACCTTCTGTCGATACTTACTTACCTTCGGCAAACTTATCTGTTGGGAACAGAAGGAGAACAATTTCACTTAAGAGTTTCTTATAAAAAGCATATAGTATTTCAAAATATTTATTGCAAAACTAAGACTTCTTTATTTATAATGAAGACATAATTTTGTTTTCATAAAATGCGTGACGTGGGTAATAAACGTGACATGGATCCACTCAACAACTTGAAGCGTACAATCAAAACTCCTCCAAATCGCAGAGATAATTACCGCCAAATTAAGCCCGGGAAAATTTGAAAATCATTGCTGCCGGAGAAGTTGTTCGCGTGTCTGTAATCACGTAACTTGGTTGTGTTATAGCATGCACAATCGAGTCTGGCTAGTTTGGTTATCATAGTATCGATAACGGTAACCAACCGTCGCCGTGCATCGTTATCGACCTGTGGATTATTACTGATAATAGATAATGTGTTATATTTTAAAATAAGAATCCACTTTGAAAGCCGCGCCCACACTCGTCAATGCTCAGCTTGTTCTATAAAATGACTCGTCAATTTGTTTTACATACCTACTTATATAATGAACTCTGAATGATAAATAATTGATGCCTCAGCTATAATAAATCAGGAATACATATTCTCATAAGTAGGGTTATGTTAAAAATGCAACTGATTAAATACCACGTGGTATAATCATTGTTGATTTGTAACATGCGGATCCACAAAATCTTTTAACTAAATATTACTAAGTAGGAAGTGATGTATGAAGTTGTAAATAGCAGGTACAAAAATTCAAATTGATCCAACTCGACTTTCCCTCAAACTCAAGATCGTACATCACACACAATGGCCAATTTCGATTCATTCCTATAACAGAAATAATGCATGAAAAATTTCGTTCGTTTGTGAACAAAAGGTCAGCCCTGAATAACTGCACGCATACCGACCGACCAACGGCCATTGAATGGTCCGGTTACACGATGACGTCACCTCACAGGCAGCCGTGTCACAGAAGCCATACAACGAGGACCCCAACATGAGCAAATACCACTCGTAAACTTCGCTTTGCATTGCTCCTTCAATTTATTACGCTCTTAAAATTACTGGAGCCCGAACAGCAATGGGTAATGGGCCACAGCAGAAACGACGAGTTATGTTCTTTAAATTGTCAGTGGTTGAGGTGAGTGCAAGGAGCATAAATTAAGGCTAATGAATGACTTATTGTGTGAGGGACAGGAAATTATTATTGGTACGCTCGGGTTACGAGGGTCGAATGTGAGTAGACTCAGTTCTATGGAACATTTTGTAATAATTTACTCGATTAGAGACTAATTACTTAATCGAAGTAGAGTTCTAGAGAATATTTGACCTATGTTTTTTTTTCACGACACCACCCAATATGTTTAAGTACCTAATGTTTCCCCAAATAACATCTGAAACACATCTGAGGTCTATCATTTTTTGTGATTTGTCAGAAAACATCTTGAAACTGATGAAGTCTCCACACGTGCTCTTAACGTCATTATTTCTTCACAACTTATTGTTTGTCCAGTTCCACAGCTCCAAATAAAGCGTTCCTTAGAATACGTACAAAAGTCGTAACTTTTTAAAATAACTTCTAACTATAATCAAATTCCGTACATGTTGAAACGAAAAAGCGAGGAAAATATTCATTCTTTACCTCACACACAGTTCGCGTAATTCTTTCTGGAAGTACAAGTACAATAAAGTTAGTTTCCAATACGAATGTTATACATTCGCCGTGAAGTTATTGTAAGTCTTGCTTTATTACGCTGACTTATTGAAAGGGAACTGGTTTATACTTTGAAACAAAGTTGAATTTTGCATTGACTCCATGTGGCAGGTATTGTTCCTGTTATGGCTTAAGTGTTCTAACTTGAGCAATCAGAGCTAAGTAGCTCATGTACGGTCTTGCTTACTAAATGCGAAGTTACTCTGCCGGATTCAATGTTACGTCGCCTCGAATAATTCGTAATGTGCAAACTTTGTATGTTATAGTCAACTGATGATTGATATCTTATTTGAACGCTAGGCAATTTACATCTCAATAATAAAATATATTTTAATAACCTGAAAATGTGAAAGTCTTAATATAAAAAAGTTTCATAAAAAACAATGCTAAGTACTTACATTATGAAAACGTCTCCCGCTCCTCGCATAGATTCATAGTTAAGATAAATAAATTCCATGCAACAAGATAGCTAGAAGAACTGACGATAAATAATTATGTACTTACTTAAAGTAAGAATCTTTGTATTCGCTGCAAACTAAATAAAAAATAGGCTTTACAGATCTTGATGAGATTAAATCCGTATTTATGTTCAAGCAGACTACAGATTAAGAAAGTTCTCGGCGGTAGTCTGTTACAGTGGGAAAATATTGCTCAGCTTCTTTATAATTTTCAACACAGCCTATTTATTCACCTAGACTTATTGTGCTACATTAAATACATAATTTTCCTTACATTATGCCGGCGCGGCGGCATTTTTGTTTTGCCGAGTTTATCCATTTTTATGTAGGTTCCTAATATATTCATTGAAATAAATACTATTTCAACGACGTTTTATGTTGTTCTCTCTCTCTCTCTCTAATGTTCCTTGTCCATCTAGCTCACATTCGTAAAAAATTTAAGCAGTAGTGTTTTAAGCTTCAAACTTTATTTTATTGAATGCTTACTTGTGACACTAATATTAAATTAAATATGCATTGCTGGACATAATTAGACAACACCGGCCATTAAAAATGGCGTCTCTATTCTTCAGTCTGGACTGGAGCAGGCATTGTTAACTTAATTCAAAGTAACAATAGGTTACCTATGTCGTGGTCACGATCACCTTTCACCGACGCAAATGACTTTATCGGCCATCTTTGATTTTAATGGCTACCTATTGTATTGAAAGTAACTTGTTTAGTTTTATTTATTTAATAACGGCAAATGACCTCTCGCAAACATTCGAGTAACTTGATAATCTAAAATCGATTGGTAGGTAAATTGTATAATATAATGGACAAGTTAATTTTAAGTTTCAAGCAAGAAACAATGTTCGAAGTTCAAATTGAGGGCAAACCTTGTTTATTGAGTCAGCACATATTTTTTGTAAAATGGTAAGATAGCTTAGTATACAAGGCAGCTTAGGCTTAGGTAGTGAAATGAAAAAGGTTTAGCAGATTTTATTATGTCTTGAATTAGGTTAGGGGTCAGTTACCTGAGCCGAACTACCTGCTAGGTAGAACAGTGGATTATGATTTTTTTTACAATATTTACTTAGTTATAGCAAACGTGACTAACTACTAACCAGTGTCACAACACTACAATTTTATTATGAAACAACCGTGGACATTTTTATTGAATGTCTCATTCAAGTCTGAGAATATGAGTCATCAGTAACTCGTGTTAGAATTAGGGTGAAGAAATCAAGTAGTTTCTACACAGCCAGGTAGGTAGCTATACATAATTCAGAGTAGTTGATAAGCAACGTAACTACAACTTGTGTCAAAATAAATATTAATTTAATATAGCTCTTATCATCTTAGTGATAAGAGATGTTTAAATACCACAGAAACAGGGTCAAAACATTTTAGTTTTTTTTTGATAGAAAATTATTAACTTAAGTTTGAGACGGATTACGTCTTAAAAATGTTTACTGATCTCATGGTACCTACCTAATAATGACTTAGACACAACATACCTACCTACCTATGGTAAATGACCCAATGGTGGCCAGTTTAAGAAAAAAAAACTGGTTTTTGTGAAATATTACCAAAATTGTGAAAGTTTCAGCACTGAATATAGTAAATATAGTAAACTGTAAAGTCCAGTCCTTATTTAATATTTGTAATGAGTTACGCGTGAGTACGGCAAAGCTGGATTCAATTAATTTAACAAATAAAAGTTGTACCGTGGCCACCACTGGTACACTTACGATACCTATTTCTTAAGTATCTAGGTGGGTCCGTTAAGTATACATATAACTTAAGTTACTTATTACAAGTAATTGATAAAGCGTATCTATCTATTCGTATCCGTATCTACTTGAGACTAGATAGGTACGTATTTGTTTATGTATCTTTATCAATTCTGATATCGAATGCTTGGGAAAGGTAGTCATAGTCATGCATTTTACTTGGAAACAGGAAGTGACCACTTTGTCAACATCATAATAATGTTGGAGATCCGGTTAACATCGGTTACCTATTAATACCTATATAGGTACCTACCTACGTATGGAATATACCTAATAGAATTGTAGAGAAGGAAAATGCCTACCTTTTCAACTAACCGCCAAAACATTTCACTAGTTTGACTAAGTAAACTTGTTTTTACTTTACCGCTATCAATACCTACTTATACCTATATGTTAATGCATGTAGTAGGTACTAACGAATTTAGCGAGTTTAAAAGTTGTAGTAAAATTGTACGTTAAATTAATTTCTATCTATTATTAAATTTATTATGGCTGTATTTTTACATATTTTGTAAATTACTAGTTAATAACCTATACATTTTTCAACTTTTCTATTCTACTCAACATAGATGAAATGTTTGTACCTACTAGTAGGTAGACATAATGCACATTACTCTACGTTGCTCATTCATAGACCTCGTGGTATTAATTATTTCGCGGAACCGTGTCAGAAATTAAAACGTGCTCGTCTCACAAGCAAATGACGTCACGCATGAGGTATGGTCTTTTAAAATATTCCAAAACGTTCCAAGAAGCGAACAAAAACCAATAGAACAAAGCAAGACGACAAACGCAGGGCTGCGTCTACACACAGCACGGAGCATGGCACAGGTACGAAAGCAGTTTTTACCTTTTGTGTATTGCGCCGCCGCAACCGCCAGCGAAGCGAGCAGCAGAGCGGCCAGGAGACCCCTCTCACACCCGCGCGCGAACATGTTTCTTGATTCAACTTTTATTACAATTTCGAGCACGTCACTACAGTAAAAACTTGTCACTAACTTCAAGCACGCTCTCACGTAGTCTTTTAATCACACAGAACACGCACACTATCACAGAATTCAAACGCACATCCATTTGAAAAATGTTCGTTTATCCGATAAGGTGGTTAGCTTCGCAGCCGTGGGACGATGCATGCAGGTAAAACGAGTAAGCCTATTAAGTTTCAGTGACTTAAAACTACTTTTTTTATATCGTTCTACGTTAACTAAACACTAAACGCTACGTCCGACACGGTAGTTCTGCACAATTTTGCGTTTGGAAACTTCACATATTTTCGTAAATTAATTTCGAAGTTGAGAGCGAAAACGGTCGTGACGCGAGACACGACCACCCGGCGCATCGTTCGCGACTGACTGACGTGAAGTGAGCGACCAATCAACAAGTTGCGATCGCGCGCGAGGCGGGCCGTTGAGCTCGGAGCATGCGCTATCCGCGTCTATGTTCATACTTGACTAGCACAAACAAAGTTGACACTGCTTGCCGCGGCACCGCATTCCCCGTGGCCCGCTCCCCGCCGCACCGCCGCGCCGCCCGCCGCACCGCGCTCACCACGCTCCTCCACCGGCAGGCGCCAAGCCGCGCGACTCGCGCCGGCCGGCGAAACTTACCAACCGGTTATTTTCGCGCAAAAACGAGAAGACGGGATATCTTTCCCCATAATCCTGTCCTAAGCCTGTACCCCAGTCTAGACAGGTTTTAAAATAGACGATTATTTCTGCTAAGATGAAAGACATTTGAATTGAATCAAAGCTTTTATTCCATTTAGTCTAGTAACAATCGACGAAACAATTTTGAGACTGTATCAAATCTATGCTTTGATCACTGTTGCAACTGCCGCCGAGAGGTCGCACTTGAATGTCATCTTGTTCCTGAAAAAAGAAACACAATAAGATACAAGCAAAAAGTTATAAGAACATTAATTAGGCAAGGAGCTAGGTACCAACAACAGTTGCAAAAGTTTACAAACAAGTTGGTCATGTTGATAGGTAAAGTAGATGGTATCTACCAAGAATTCTATTCATGAAACTGTTCACCAAGTAACAACCCGAAATACTTAAGTTTAATCCTTGATATCTGTTTCATGAAGTACCTAGGTAATTTCTATGAGATCCACTGTTGGTCTTGGTTGTACTTTTGGAAATTAAATTGTTAGAATTATATTCAAAATAATGAAAATTCGCAATGTAATACCTAATTAAATTATATATTGTACTTTACCTTACTTCACGTTATTTACTCTAAACTATCATAGCTATAACTTATGTAAGATATATGTACAACACAAGTTTTAATAATAAAGATTTACCTATATACATATCTACATCTACACTAATATTATAAAAAGGATTTTTTCATTTTTGTGTGTATGTTTGTAATGAATAAACTCAAACACTGTGCCGATTTAAAAATAATGGGAAAGCATTATCAGGGAGTAACATAGTCTATATTTTATCCTTATTATCCCACATGCACGGGAACTACGCAGGTGAAACCGCACGGAGGCAGCTAGTACTATAGGTAAATATTAAAGGTACTAAATATGACCAGCAGACATTATATTCAACTTACAGTGTAAGTTCCATAATAATTATTTCCCCGTGTCCTGGAGCGGGTTCTAGTCTGTACCCCACCCCCGCAGGGACCGTCCGATGGTACGCACGGTGTCCATTCACCCCACTCGCTGACGTCACAACCCTGGTCAAGTTTATGTCTGTATTCAGACAGCACTGGTTCCACTTCGGGTTCACTGGAAATATCGAAATATTAAATTAAAAATTTTAATCAATTTTTTACTCTAAAATAACAGCTCTCAAGTCTCAATTATGGTTTTCCTAACGAAAACAGACGCTTATTATTAAATTAAAAAATTAAAAATTTATAATTTATTGAGCCCATATAATAGATGCCGTGATTTTTGAAGACTAGATTTGTAGTTTTCACAGACCTAGTCATAAAATCAAATGGAATATGAACGTGAAGGTACAACGTAATTTTCATTGCGAAATTGACAAAAGTTATTAGTTTTGATTAAATGTCAATAATATTTAAAAACAGGGATATATATTTAACGGACATAATTTTTACTTGTAGGTATATAACGATTTATATAAATAAAACCGTTCCACTAATAAGTACTATTTCTGTTAACTTACTCCGCTGGTTCGTCCTCCTCCTCAGTTTTTGCATCTTCAGCACCACCAGGTTCTTCGGCATCTAGCGAATAAGGGACAAATAATTGAACATTAAATATTTATTTATTTCGCGGTTTAGAAATTTTGTCCCATCTCTTTTTTTTTGCAAATGGAATAGAGATTACAGGTAAACTATTTTGACCCTTTACTCCACAATATCTTAGGTAGATGTTTAAATTTGGTTATAGTCATTTTTCAGGACTTATTTCATAGGTTAATTCGCTATAATACATAATGCCACCTACCTTCACCATCTTTAGAGCAGTCAACTCCATTCAGGGGATACACGTCAAGTCTCCGTACTATTAGATTAGCGAAGGGTTTCAAATCATTCATATTTATCTGATAAAATGGAGATTCTCTATCAAAGGAACCAACTTCCACTCTTTCTATTTTATCAACAGGCAGCGTCATTGATGTTGGAGACTGAAACACGAGCGCAGCTTACTGAACTGTTTTATAATCATCTAAGTGTGTATATACCGTGACATAGTACGAGTAAATAGAATAAATTACATTTATAATTAAGCAGATTCAATGTCTTATTCGGAAGTTTAGTTTTCCTAAGAACAGCCGCCAATAAGCTATATACGCTATGTTAATTAGGTAGCCTGTTAGCTTGGCACTACACCCATGTAATAAAAAATGTTCTTATATAATATAGCTCAGCGTCCTATAGCTGATATGATGATGATGATGATATAATATAGGTACCTCATAAGAGACTCCATTCATCGTACCAGCATCCCAAGGATACAACGGTAGTTCATGTTTCACGAGCCATCCCTGATCAGTGCATAGCTCAAACATTGTGGTCCCCAAAAACCAATCTGGTGAAGGTCTCATGCCAATAGCTATGGAGAACAAGTGATGGTATCTGTCAACCCTGAATAATGAATGGGATGGCTCGAACATGTAGGGATGGTGACGCCTCTTTCCTCTTATCAAAGTCCTCGTTCCAGAAGTCTGACTCATCTGTAATTTATCAAAAGTTTAGTTCTCTAAATTGTTATTTTAATTGCTCCTGTATAAATTCAGAATCAGAGTCTGTCTAGTTTTAAACTTTAAATGTAAATAGGTACATCAGATATTAAATACCATAAAGAATAGCTACCATTCACGTTTCATACAAAATTGGTTTTAATGCCCTGGGTATATATAATTTTGTTTGGGTATTATACCCAATGGCTCTGAAGAAATAAGGGTCAAACGGAATGGGCAAGGTTTAACCATTTTTACTGTGAAGTAAATCTCTACGATCATCTAAAGTATGTTTACTATTTCAAAAAGATACGTTATAATATATTTAGGCTCAAATGGCAAAATTAACTTACATTGCCAATAATCTCCCTTTCGATCTGGGTGACGTTAGCTTGTTCAGCCAAAAGCCTTAGTCCCGGCGTTGCTTCCATGCCTTGCTGCCAAAGGGTGAAGTTGTAGGCATGTGATGCTCCTATCATATGACTATACCCATTCTCGTCTGGTTTGCTCGGGTAATGGCGGGGATGTGCTACTCTTGACCAGAGACCGTTGAAGATCACCTAAAGAAAACATACATGAATTGTGAGAAATAATAGGTCTTAGTGCAGCGCTGTATTGTATTCATCTACATCAACACTAATATGATAAAGAAGAATCAAATGTTATTTTTGTGTGAATGTTAGTAATGAATAAACTCAAAAACTACTAAGTATGTCAATTTCAAAAATTATTTCACTATTGGAAACCTACATTATTGGGGAGTAACATAGGCTACATTTATTGCAGTATCTACTTCCAAAAACGGGAGCTCGCGGGTGAAATAAGCTGATAAAATTAAAGGCACAGCAACAGTGGTATTGTGAAATGTTCACGCTAGTGACGGACTTAAAAGAGGATTATTATATTTTTTATATCAATACCTCATACCGCGCTTCACTGCAAAGGTTGCAAGTCCTCCTTGCAGGATATGGTGGATAGTCCCGTGGTTTTTGATTGTCCTTTTCTAACAATAATGTTAAGTTCTCTCCAGTATACCACACTTCTCTGTTCTCTGCCACCATGGCTCGGATTCGGATAGTTTGAGCGTTGTCGGTTTGTTTTGGTGAGACCCAGTGAATCTGAGAAAAGCACAATGTAATGTAGGTATGCATAAATATCAGCCGTATTTACTGTATCAATACGATCTAAAAAAGAACATGCTTTTATTTTGCGGATAACATAACATTGAACCAATTACTAGCGCCATCTAGTGTAAAAAAATAACCTTAAAAAATAACGTATTTTATGAAATATAAATAAAGTAAACATACTTACCTCGACACTAAGTTTATCAGAATTATCAGCGTTCTCAACAGAACTGAAACATCTTTCACTGTAACGAGATTTCCTATCAGTGTCCAAAGTTTTCAGGCTTCCCACATCTACATTTCTCTGACTGATGTCATGTATATTATTGTCTACTTCTGGGTCTTCGGCAGTAATCATAAACCAACGAAATGGTCGCGTTGAATTCATTGTGTTTATTTTTACTGTAACGATAAGTAAGTAGGTATCATACATTAATCAAAAAGTAATTATTATGATAAATGTGCTTATAACGCCATCTTTGGATGTATGGACTAACTAATAAACTTATAAATTGCAGCGCCATCTGTCGGCATCAATAAATTTCATCTATACTTGGTCATTTATTTATCACATTACACTCAGCCCTTCATTATCGAACGATGTTTTTAGTTTTTCACAAAACTGAAACATTTATCTATCATCAAATCTATGATTTAGTAATCAAAGTTATAGACCAATCCAATTACTAGATAGGTAGTTCATGAAAAACCTAAAATATATAGTTTTCATTTATAGGCATTGAATGCTCATGATTTTGGGTGCATGGCATGGAGCATCTAATAAACTTATTAATTGCAGCGCCATCTGTCGGCTTATATAAATTTTATTAATACTTGGACATATTTATCAAATTAAAACTTATTACCAAAGTTTTAAACCATTTAAGTACTATATTGAAGGAATAAAATGTATAAGTTTTTGTGATCAATAAATAAATAAAAAAAATTGGTTGCCTGTAAAGTCGGTATACGGGCGAAAGTTTTACGTGACAACGACTTTGAGTGGTAAAATAATTTTAATGTGAATATTCATTCGTATAGTAGGAAGAAGGATGAAATAATAGTAACAATTTAAAACATAACGTCACGTAACGTGAGCGGAGCGTAACGCAGTTTCTTGAAGTGTCACCCGGCAAACCAATTTATAAGACGTTGTCACGTCAATAATTTAATCAATATTAGATATGATTTAGTTACTTAACTAAAAGACAAAATCACAAGCTTCTCATAATCTTGTATTCACTTGTAAGTTTATACCAACGCTGCAACGCAATAAAAGATCAAACCGCAATTAATTAATAGTAAACCACTACTGGTTTACTGTATGTATAGTATATATCTACATATATACGAAAGTATAACATCATTTAGACGTGTGTTTGGGTGTAAAATAAATCTTTATACCTGTCTCTAGGAACAGCGTTCTCAATTTCCTTATACAGTTAGTACTTCAATTGAAAAGCAAGAATTTATTCCGAGACAAGATATTTACTGAGAATTTGGAAATAAAGACATGATAGAGATATTTTATTTCACATTTAAGTGTGTTTGGGACATAGTAACACTACACGGTATTACATTATAAAATATCTATCTAGTCGATACACATCATGTTTGTTTTCAAGGCTTAAATGTAACGCCATCTTCGTGTAAGTGAAGTAACTAATTTAAATGCAGCGCCATCTAGTGACGCAAATCAAATTTAATCAATCATATCGGTTCATTTCATTTATCAATAAAATTTAAATGTGTGCAGTTAAACCTTTGTAATATCAATATGAGTGACTTTGTTTACAAAGTTATTCATTTACTTAAACAGTACGTAAAGTATTTAAATGGTAGGTAATTAAAATAATAAGAAAATCACTACCTCATTTTGTCCGCTGTACCATTAATCCCAACTAGAATTCCGCAATAATTAAATATAATGTAAGTAATAAATATATCATACAAACGTATGTTTGGTCCGGGGTGAAAGAGATCTTGCCGTCTATAGGTGCTGCATTCTCGATTTCCAAATGGTACAATTCCTTATTTTCACTCGGTGTGGGCACCTCGGCGTCAGGCGGGGTTTGGTCACATTTCCCCATTTGCCCCGACGCCGAATACGTCGATGACAGAAAAACTATTACGTACAATAAATACCTGAAAGTATTAAATTAAGTAACTAACAAAATATTACGTATTATACCGGGATTTGTTTATGTACCTAAACCTAGTCAATATTTTACATTTCGAAACTATATGAAAGTCATAAATTAATTAGTCATGACGCAGGCTAGGTTAGGTAGGTAACCTACTACGTAAATCCTGGACAGTGTCCTACTAATTAATTCCTTAGTAATACCTAAGATTGTTGTAGGTATGTAGAAACATTTGAAAACAAAGTGTTTTTTTTATAGTTAAGATTGGAAAGTAAGTTTTAAATGCATTAATCTTACTACAAATATACGGGTATTACTAGTTAAATCATCACCAATCACACATAAATAGTGCAACTATATTGTGCAAGACGACATACGTACATTCCTCGTTCGCTCGAACGCAACGGACAGAAGCTTCAAACGGTTTCAAACAAGAGCATTCAGGAGCATATTACACTAGCGCTTGGTCCGCGGCTTTCTGTCTCAAGATTTCCAATAAACCACTCCCATTCAAGTTGCACTGCTCCTTTTGTAAACTCACGTATTTCCGTGCACACGACAAATTGGTGCAAATTCAATTCAATGGATCGATTAGGTTATGCGGCGTCAACGTCGCGCGGTTTACTTTCAACTCGAAATAAACGCAAGACGTCTAGTTGGAAAGCTGCCAAACATATTCGGCGTCTCACCGACTAAATATACGGCAAATCCCTACGGATGCGTTCAGTTAGGGCATGTAATGTCCTCGTATTTTGTTTCCTTTTTCATCTGTAATTGTGTTTCGCCACAAGCACGGTAACTTTAGTAACTCGTCAACAACAAACGACCACTGGAAGCCCGCTGTCGCTAAATTGTTTAGGATAAGTTGGAAGAGTTTTGCCAGTAATTCCGAATTGGTTATGAATTATGTTTATTGAGGTTTACTGCTGGCTAGGTTTTTTGACATTCAATTTTCGCGTGGTGGGCTGCCTAAACTGACTGGAATGCCGTGGTGAATGGCCTAAGCCCCCTCGATGTTAGAAGAGGCTCGAGCTCCTCGGTGGAGACGTATATGAGCTGTTGATGATGATGATGACTTATAACTAGTATTGTTACTATTGATGCCTGTATACGATTGTCTTACAATAAACACCAATCCTTATAGTGTTTTGATAAACGTGGTGATAATAAATAAATGTTATAACTACTTATTTAATAAAAGCCGAGTAGAATTTGATTTCGCTACCAGCCCAGCATTCATTAATCATGTTTAAAATATTTATAAAGTAATCATATATCAGATACATTACCCCGATTGATTGTTTATTGCCTATTTTATTCATTGGAAATGTAATATATAGGTGCGTTAGTTATTTTATTGATAATCCATTTTAGATTGGCAGTTCATGTTGTTTATGGATTGCGTGGTTTTAGTTAATGACAATTTGATCTACTATTATCGGTACATTAACTTGTTTCAATGTATATTTATGTGTAGGTACATATGCAATTATATAACGACCTCCATTTGATCAGTGATACATTTTCATTTCACATTGGATACCTACTATTAAACTTTGTGGATGAAGTAACTTACAATTAAAGTATTACACCAGGAAATAATACATTGGGCAATAGTAAAATAGTAACTAAAATAACAATATGAATATTGATACTAAAAAGAGAACAAAATTGGAATAAATTGAATGCATCTATATCTGATACGTTGATAAATATGCATGAAGTTTTTTGGGTGCAACTGATTGCCGTGAGAGTAATGTAGGCACTTTATTTTACACAAATTGTTGGTCGGTACTTTCATTCATTCAGTTAAATATGCTTTTCAATATTTTACTGGTAGACTTGTTTGTGTACCTATCGTTAGTGATATGTCTGTTTCAGAGGAAAAATACGTGGAAATTTTCCTTTGACTGGTCATGCTACCAATGGCAATTTTGCAGGCACTAAGTTATTTATTTATCTTGAACTGTCATTATGCTTAATGTATGAAGCAATATTTTTTCAATGTATTTTGGTTAGCAGAGCCGGTGAAGTTTTGAGATTTTACTTACTTATTTCAATTTTAAACTACGCCACGCTAGAACGACAACGCTAACCGACTACGATTAGTGTTGTCCCTGGTATTGCTTATTAATAGTCATAGGCGCTGCCTTCAATGAAAGAATGTTAGAAAGGTAGTACATATAGAATTCCAACTGAGCCAACAGCAATGGATTATAAAGTTATATTCAGATACAGTCACGAAACTCCGGCCATTCATAGTCAAAATAAAGGTGCCTTCATGAAATCTAAATGCACTCGCGACCCCCGAACGTATAATTTTCGTAAAGAAAACCCGGTGTCCCCATTGAATCCAAAATGCAATGCTTTTCAGTTGGAATGCACCGCTGTAGGTACCTTTATGTGCCGCGGACATGGCATGGTCTTAACATAATAATGTCTAAATTGAATACTCTCAAAGAATATAAACTTTGCTCTCAAACGGTGAATACTACAGAAAGTTGAGGCTGGTTTGCTGTTGCAGCTTTGTTTTCGCTGATACAGTAATATAACGTTGAGTGTTTTGTCTTATAGTAAATTTAAATTTTTATTCCATGCAGCCATCGTAAAACTAAACTGTTTGCGCTGTTTATACGCGCGTATTTTCGGCGCGATAGGATTATGATCGATCTAAATTTAGGATAGAAATTAAATTCTTAACCTATGTCTTATTTATGTAAATAAATGTATATAATCATGCGTTAATCAGATAGCAGGTACACTATTTTTTAAATGCATACAAAACACTTCATACTAAGACTCGGACAAACAGACATGCTCATGCAATGCGCACGATATTTTCTACAAAGCAGGTATAGAACCCACGACCAGCACCTTGAAAGTCGGAGAAGCCAACCACTAACCCAATCGGCCAGAATTTTACTTCGCTCCCAATAACTTGGTCCAACATAAAGGTACTGAACGATGCACAATGCAAAGCTCGTGGTTAACGATCCCGGTTGTGCATGTTGGTAACACTGTATTTTAGAGTATCAACCCCACAATCTACAGTAACGCCACACGAGTGGTTTTTACAAACTGAATATTAATTACGGATCATCGGATGCATCCGAGCACATCAGCGCATTAGCGCCGACTGAACTCATTTATATATGTATTTGATGTACCCGAAACCAAAAAGGTTATGTAGTTTATGGCAGGTAACTGCCAGTAAGTTGCAACTGTTCTGACCCAAGTTCCTTGTAGATATCTCACAGTATTTTTCAGATGGAATATTCTTTTAGGTAACAGAAGGTGATTCCACAAATTTCATTATCATTTCATTTTCATTATCAGTTGGGAACGCACCGACTTACGACCATGATGGTACAGGTCCAAATCCCTGGCCCGTACCACTGAGTTTATAAAAAACTTACGTACGGATTTACACCACTGGCTTTCGGTGAAGGAAAACATCGTGAGGAAACCTGCATGCCCGAGAAGTCACAATTAAGGGCATGTGAAGTCCGCCAATCCGCACTAGGCCCGCGTGGTAAAAAGCCCGTCGATTTTAGCTGAGGCTCGAGCCTCTCGGTGGAGGTGTATATGAGCTGATGACGATCTCACACTATTTTTCAGATGGAATATTCTTTTAGGTAACAGAAGGTGATTCCACAAATTTCATTATCACCAACTTAACAGTCGAAAACGGCGTTAGCTTAATGTCTCGGAACTTAAAAAGAACTTCAATTCACCTTAATTACCTACGCGTAAAACTTTAAAATACAGGAATAAAACGCTGAACGTAACATCCGGTCATCAATTTCTTACTTAATTGAACTGTTACGAAGGAAGTTTGCTCTGAACTCTGCAGTGGAAATAAAAATGGTGGAACTATGAAACCTTTATGTGTTTCTGATATCTGACGTGGGGGGGTAGGCGTCTCCTAATGCACCCCCCCCCTCACAGTTGTGGCTTGTACACAACGTTCACTGAGAACTGGATAAATTAGATTTAATCGTAGTTTGTTGTTTGTAAATTGTATTAGAACGGAATCATTCCATCGATTGAAGTTTTCAAGTTTCTTGCGAGATAAGATAATAAGTTAAATACATTTCGCTCAATTTCATATATGTATATTTAACTGAAAATTATGGCTCATTGTTGTACTGGGAAATAATCGGTTTGATTTTTAGATATCTTTTTTTATTTCTAGTTATTTTTTATATCTGTTTATATCTGTTTATATCTAGTTTTAGTTTGTAATCTATATCCTATCCGCGAAGACCTTTAATTGGCTTCCTGATTTTCATTGTAAAATATATTTAAGTTTTTTTATAGCTGTTGGTCTTCCAAGAAATAAATAAATAAATAAAAAAATAAATAAATAAAATAAATTTCAATTTCATTTACTAAACAATAATAAATTATAAATATACTAAACATATTATATATTACCTATTTGTGGTACCTATTTGTACAGGTAATATTTTTAAATAAACTTAAGAGGTTTTCTACAAATACCTTTTCAATACACACACTTGCGCCAATAACTTAAAGTTATACTAGAAAAAATTGTAATATTGCTTTAATCTTTAATTTTAAAAGAATCTTTACCAACCGGCCAGCACGCTAGAAACTTAAACATTGAAGTGGCGGCTCTTCAGCTGTACTTGAGTACCTTCTGTAACGAGGCCTTAGTTACTCGAGTACTTACCTCAACTCGCATAGATATCCTTGACCGATTGAGATAAGGCTGTATAGAAAAGCTATTAATAAGTAGATAATCCATATAATAATTCTCTTTATAAACACAACCAATCCAATTCCAATCAGATATAGCATGATATATAGCTAGATAATCAGCTGATAGGTGTAACCTGGGTAATTTTTCGAACTGGCAACTCCGGCATCAAATATTTCGTTGTCTTTAAAATAAATCCATTTATTATATTTTCTTATTAAATCACTTTAAAATTACATTTGATTGCAAATTAATTTATGTTAAATACAAAATGCATCACATTTATAAACTTTCATTAATAAAATAACGACTTAATTGTATTTTTAATTTCATTTTTTGAAGGAACATTGTGGTAAGTAAAACCATTCTGTTACTAGTTTACCTGCGCGAAATTTGACAATGACCCAGACCTAGGTTCCCATATATGTAGATCTTAATATAACATCCACCTATATAATCTAATACCTGATAAATTAGTTTTAAACACATAGTTCTTTACCTAATGTTTAAAAATATGAATGGGTGGGAATTGAACGCACAACCAGCGGCTCGAAAGTCACGGCTAATAACTACCAATCCAACGGGACTATCATTTGTTATGTCTAATAAAATATTTCATGGTTATAAAAGTCCCAAACACTGGAAATGTGTTCTAAGATAACCACCCCTTTGATTTAGACTAACATGGCAGCCATTACGATCTATAGGAATAATTTTACCGTTTATTTATGGTGATTCTGTGATAGTCACAGTTTTTGCTACCGGAGTTACTGATCGATAGCGTCATGGGGAATGAAAATAAGTAGCTACTTCCTAAGTAAGGTGTCTACTCTTATATTCGTCTGAGAGCCGTATAATAGATTTTTGTATACTTATTTATGTAGAAAAAAAACCTATTCACAAACGAATTAGGAACGGAAAACAAACAAGTAATTTTATCGAATTCCGTAAAGTAAATACATACTAAATTCGTAAACTAAATATATAATTTATTCCAGTAATTGATATTTTAGGTGCCTTGTTTATTCACTGAATAATTGCTCGGTTTTGAGCATCCAAATATAAATTAATATCCTGGGACATTATTAAAAGATTTATATTGACATTATTAATGGTAACCTACCTACATTAAAAAATATTAGCTTTGCTCTACCAAATGATTTTTTTATCTGTCACATTTTTACTGTTTATTTTTTTTATTTGTAGAGTGGTAATACTAACTATAAATATTTAATGTTTAAAAGGTAAGGTATTATTTTAAATATTGACCTAGTTAGTAAATTTTCCTAGACAGCTACTGAGCGGTTTACTGCAAAACATAAACGAAGTAGAAATAACGCCGTCGTAAAAGCACACGTATAGTGTCATTTTAACTGGGACATTGCTAATTTGGATATATTATTAACCGGGTAATTTTCTGAATATATCTTTGAAATATTATTAACCTAAAAAATATTTAATGTGTCTTAACCTTTTTTTTATTTATATTTTTGATTCAATATACTACTACATATGTGCTTGCTTGATCCTTAACTTTTTGATTGTGTGAAGTTTTGTTTTATAGGGAATTCAACACTGATATAATAAAATTTTAGTTCAGGATCGTCCTCGATTGTGTCTTTAGCTAAAACATAAAAAAAAAATCAACGCTAATACCAATGTCCTGGCCGAGAATTTATTACATTCAGACAAAAGGCACATTTCCTTTTTAATTGCGTCATCAGTCAAAGCGTAAATGTGGGGGATATCTCCATACGGTATGTAGATATGGGCGTTTTTGCGTACGACCGTAGACAAATTACATTTTTCAGTGCCGCCACCAGCCACAAAATTGAGCTGGAATTTTTAGGCTTCTAGGTAAAAATGTGACACGAGCCTGTATCAGTTATGACATGATATATATATGTACTTGCTTAATGACCTCTTTTTACAGGTAAGGGATGAGCGTGATACGCGTAAAGCTTAGCGGAGTTTCTTCATAAGTGGTTAGGTAATTTAAATAACTTAATACACATATAAACGCATAAGATATTCTTGTTTTGAGCTGAATACTACGTATTTTATACTAGTTTAGGCCGGCAAAGAAACAAACGGTTCACTCCAGGAGATGTTAAGAGGTGGTCATTGCAAATTAGTTTTTCGACTTTTGCATGGTTTAAGACTAAATAAGATAAGATGATCAATATGCTTCATGTGTCCTATGCAAACCAATATGCAAATGTTAGATAGGTACATAAAATAAATATGCCATTACTGCTTTATAGCAGAAAAAATCATGCTTCCTTTCTCAGGAATATTAATTTCATACCAAACGAGATACCAAAGTAAATGACATGTCAGTCACGCCGATTAAACCAAATTGTGTTAACATCAAAGATAAGGAATGCGATCCTTTAAAGTCTTACCCTATCTCAATTTATACCGACGCTGCCTCTATGTACCTTTGATCATCCCTATGGGGAACCTTTCTTGATATCGCTTTCGTATGGGAAATCCTTAATGAACCACCATTCAATTGGTACCTTATGTAAAGACATGAATACTTACTAGCACGAAACAAATTTAAAAAGAAATAAATGGGTTTATTTTTGTTATACACATTTAAAACTAGAATAATGGTCACCAAAGTAACTCAAAAACTATATTAGGTAGGTACCTACTTTTTAACTAAAATCCTAGGGTTAGAATTACCTACTGCTTTACTATAAATAAATACCTTGATGAATCTGATCATAATAAAGTAGAATAAAGACAGGATGCATTTTATTCTCGGGCAAAAACTAGACGCCTCAGAAACTCGGTAAAACCAGTAAGTGATTTAATATAATCAAGTTCTGTTTGCAAACGCCAAGTATATAAAACTTGGTTATAAATAAAATTTAACGGCGCGTTAAGTTGCCTCCGTAGATATAAGGCGCCTTTTAAAAATAAAATTGACTGCGTTTTCAGTTCCGCAGAGTATAAACGGAAACTCTCAAGTCTCTGTTTAATATTATACAACAAAGCATTATCGTTATTATTCATGTAAATGTATATTGGTTGTCGAGGAACATCTGTTAGAATATAGGTTAATTTTGAAAGCCTTCTGAGAAAATAGAGATAATATATTCGACTTAACTTCCGAATCTCAAGTGAACTGTTGCGTAAGTATTTACTGTAGGTACCTGGGAAACACATCCGAGAATCTTAAAGCTAGCATTTTCTTTCTTCCGAGTAACAATTTATACAGCAAGTATATATACACTAATATTATAAAGAGGAAAGATTTGTATTTTTGTATGTAACGAATAAACTCAAAAAGTACTGGACCGATTTTAATAATTATTTTTTCATTAGAAAGCTACATTATCACTGAGTAACATAGGCTATATTTTATCCCTGTATTCCCACGGGAACGGGAACTACGCGGGTAAAACCGCGCGGAGACAGCTAGTTATTGTATAAATTCGTTGCCTATTAGGGTAGGTTCACACAAAGACAATAGAATCGGCCGGCAAAAATCAAATATGTGTAGATTAACAATTGAGATACGCTGGGCTTCCCGCATTTGTCTACACTAGCTGATTTTTGTGGTTCAGATTTTAATGGATGGTGTTCAGTATATGAACTCTAAAAACATCGTCCATCTGCTTTTCATGAGACTAATTAGGTATATTTGTTTATGTTACGCGAAACGTACAGGTAAGTAAGGCGATTTTATGCCACTTCTATATGTTTTGACAGCGATATTCTAATATTTAATATCTATTGAGATTTTGCTTAAATCTGTAGTACCTATACTAAAATATAACCTTCAAATTATCGACTACATAAATTAAATAGGTATGTATATTTATTGTCTATTCCCTTTTTATAAACTATGCACTTAGTAGGTATCTATTCTATTCTTCCCTCTAGTAGTCTACTTACATAGTAACAGGTTTCTTCAGTCATAAAAATATTATGTTATACAGGTTCAGGGTTTATTACGGAACCCTAAACAACAGTTTCTATAGCGATAATATACATAAACACCTGAGAGTTTATTAAAATTCGTTTACCATCCCGCGGTGAAGCCAAACAAGAAACTTAGTTATGTCTCGCTTCTGATGGACAGCCAGAAATGAGCTTCTCTGCGTGTTTACTACGAGATCTCGATAATTCTACATTGTCATATCATATCGCAACAGTTTTATATTTAAACTAGTGGCTCCACGCGGTTTCATCCGCGTACCCGAGATATCTTCCATTTTCCCCGGATAGTATGTCCTTGGATAATACGTAACAAACAAACGTCTGACTATGAATGTTTGTCTTGAGTGGGAATCAAAACCCACGATTTCAAAGATAGAGTTACTACTTAGCCTTCAGCCCACTCAAATACCTACTACAAAATGAAAGGCACAATTTATTTATAGTTATTAATCTTATCCTATTATTATATCCGGTACAATAATAATATAAATAACCAGCAGACATTTAATAAACCCTAACAAAATACCTCCACCTGATGTGATGGCGTTTATACTCATTCATTTATTCATTGGGTCAGGAGAGGCCCGTAAATTGCATACATCGAGTCGGCTCCAAGTTTTCCCCGAAATTGGGGAAACGAACTTTTTATGGAAAGTTTATGGGTCGTTGTGATCCCTTCTCAGGATAACCTTGTATTCGTTTTTAGAGTAAAGAGACAAAAGGTAGCTTGAGAGCATTCTCACAAATGGCATTTATGGCTGAAGGGAATTATTGGTAGCAAAGAACATAACATGTTTTCGCTCGCGTTTTGACCCGCTTTTTAAAATAAATAAAAGTGTTTGTTATTCTTATAACTTTCGTCAGATATAGGATAAATGTAACTTTTATTGGAAAATGAAAATGTTAAATGTTTTTATTCAAATAGGCCTTCACTTATGAATAGTCAGACTCTAACGCTCGGCTCGGAAGGTTGGTTTTGCTGGGAGGAGCCGGCAATAAACTCAGCAATTACTCTTTTCAAAATAAACTTGGTATACAATAAGCTATTTAGCAATACTATTAGCATCATAAATATTGTGAAATTATACAAGTTAGGTACTATAATAATATGTCAAGTTAGACTATTTGCACTTATAAATTACATTTCAAACTATATACCTAAGCGTATTATAATAACCGGAAATAGACAGTCATTCAAACTATAATGAATTTAATTTACCCTAAACGGCGACTAAATAATTTCCCAGTAAGGGATTTGAAACTTCATACAGATTTCTGTATAAAAGTGCATTCGGGGAGCGTCGGCGTCGGAACCACAGCTGGTGGTCACGTTTCATATTGAAGTTCGCAGTCTCGCACTAGGGGACGGCACAAACTATCCACAATGGATTCGTCACCAAATCTGCATTCTAGTAAATAAACTGCTCAACGGCTTTGCGATTGTTCGATGAAATTGTTCTCTCTACCATTTACGTACCTACGTATAGAGTTCTTTCAATTTCGTTGCTTAGTTACTACTGGCTTTAGTAGCGAATGTGGTTATTTTATAGCGTTATATATTATGTAACTAGTAGCACAGATTTACATCTTAACATATTTATGCAAACAAATGTTTCTCTTCTGGGTGGAATTCGAACTTACGGCTGACGGTTTGAGAGTCAGGGTCACTAATCACAAAGCCAACCGGTATGTCAATGTGTAGGTGTACATAATACCTAGTCGAATTATATTTTAATTAACTTACTTTTCAGTCAAGATATTCATTTCCCCGCTCTCTTGGAGACGACTAACTTGGTAAGCGTTGTTTTCTTTACGCTGAGCGATTAAGCTCGACCACATTTACACTGTTACAAACATAAAAAACAATATAATGAAGAGTTCCTTAAATTGCAATCCATATCATAAAGATATCTAGATATAAAATGTTATTTAATGATAAGTAAGTGACAAAGCAAATCGACACCAGCTATTTATACTACGCTAACTCGAAATTTGGCAAAAACGTTTTTTTATGCCAAGCTTCTTAGAATTGGGTTTTTTATATGTAAAAAAAAAATTGTGAAGAAATATACAAAAATAACGAAGTTACAAATTTTATAAAACGCTAAGTGCAGGTACTTTTTGAAATCACTCGATTTAAACCACGCCAACTAGTGTTAGCGGAGTGTCCACGGGGAGGGGGCGCATAGATTATATTATGTATTACAAAGTATTTAAATATATATTATAGTAATACGCTACGTATTTCTTAAATTTAAGCGCTTTTATAAAAGTCCGTGTATACTACGCAAACACTAGTTAGCGTAGTTTAGAGCGATCAGGTATATTTGTTCATTTGTAGAATGCGCTACTTAGCGACTTTTACTAACTAAATACTTATGTCAAAATACAATTATATTTATTCGTTTTCGATGTTAATTTCACCATTCATATTTTAAATGTATCGGCATGTTTTTATGATAATAAAAAACATAATTTTAATACAATATTTTACCCTTTTTTATAGAATCGTAGCCAAATAAATTACCAGCTGAAGTTAATAATCCTAAGTTCGGGATATTTTATGAGCACGTTATGTCTGATGAGATAATTTTAAAATAATAATTATTATATACCTATCCAGTTCAGTCAATTATGAAAATTAATCGCAGACCTACAAGATACAAACTTAAACGACTTGGGGGCTCTTTATACTCCACTTAATATTTATTTACCAAAGGTATTGTCTTCGGTCCAAAAGCCTTCTCCGTTGACATTAAGTCCAACAAGCATCGACATTTTGTTTTCTGTCGTATCTGATGATCCTTCTGACAGCACAGCTAGTATAGTTCCTTATCTTCAAACAGTGTAGCCGATTCATACCAAAAAACCGAAAATACAACAATCCCACATCAAATCGGTATGTCTGCCCAGGAAAGTCTTTCAGGTTTGCACATGAATGACAGCCCCAGTAGTAATACAGATTTAGTAACGGCAATAGCCACCCCCAGTAATTTTAAAACTTTCGCCTGTTTTCAATGATAGTCTCTATTCTGCGGTATCAAACTAGTAAACGCCATCGTCCTAAAAAGGCTGATGTCGGTCTCTAACATCTTAAGCTCGAAGATGAGTATATAAGACCCCCCTTATATACTGTGATTACCGAACGGCTAAAAAGGCTGCTTGTTTGCTATGCTGCCAGTTGCTTAAACAATATATTTGACAAATTAACATCTTAGGGAGTTCACAAAGTCAACCTATAATCAGATAACTGCGCGAGGGATAAAACAGTAACCATATCGTTTACTATATTATGAAGATACTTATTATCCGCTCATTTCTTTCAAATGAAGATGGAGAAGATGAAGAAGCAACCATTTTATGGAAAACATACGGCTTTAATAGAAAAGACTGCAAGAGGCAGAGAAGTGTATTCTCCAGTTGAATGGTATACACCAGTGCGATAGGGAATGGAACACCTTTATTTTGATTATAGAAACAATATTAGCTTAAGTAATTTTTATGGATGACAAAATTATCTAGAACAAAGTTAATTAAAATAGTAGTATTAAAATAGGCTTGTTGGAAAATAAGTATCGTTTATCTTTTGATTGATAACGTAAGCAAACATGTAGTATATTTTAAAAATACTAGATTATCCCACTTTTAGAGCTTATTCCCGAAAAAAACACGAAACTTTGTTAAATCAATCCAGCAAAATACAAAAACCTTAAATATTATTGTGATAACAATATTATTCCGGAAATGTATTATCGTTATTGTTATCTATTTTATTTAAGGCCTGGGTCTATGGGTATCCCACTGCAGGGCAAATGCCTTCCATCTTGCTTTCCACATAAATATTATTATTTTAATAACTGAACATAATGAGGAGAGTTCATTTTTTTTTAAGAATAACAATATTAAGTACTTTATTGATTTAAATAATTATAAGGTACAAAATCGAACTGTGATTGATCTGATCTTCAATTAAGCATAAGTAAGCACTTAATTGATATTTAATTAACTGTTGATTACTTACTAGTTTTATAAGTTATTAGTTTAAATTATGTATCAAAATTACAGAATATAATATTATCTGCTCTATTCTACCTAGAATCTATAAAAAATAATATAATTTTTAGCTCCACGCAAAGATAAATGAGGCGTTAGTTTGTGGCACAGGTCGATGTATAGTACGCTATGTATAATTTGGCGGCTTTTAACACGATATCCGCCAGAGACGTATATACGGGTTAAAAAAAAGCTAACTTTAATAACTAGTTATTTAGCCAGTGAATTTATAATAATATATTTTACGGATATATATATAACCCTAAGGTTACAAATAATGCATGATTTATTTAAAAATTATCATCGCAACACAATAAAAATAACACATCTTTATCACTATGACATCCCGTAATACACAACGCTAACGTAAGATAGACGTGTGTAACTTGTAAAATTAATTTGAAGAATTACGTCTATATTCGGCTAACTAGCGCTAAATCGAAAAATAGAAATAATTATGGAAAAATAAATATGAGATATTATAATGAAAAAAATAACCATGAAGGGTTCCAAATTTCAAATAAATATCTTAATTAATGTAAAAGTTATCACGTTTTTTCCTTTATAAGCCTCTCCTGTAAAGTACACATTTCGGACTTAGCGTAGTATAAATAGCTGGTGTCGAAATACAGTATCGGTAATTAATTAATTATAGGAAAGTTACAATTTAAATACAGAAATTTAAAATGACGAATATAAATACTTATTATACAGACAATTTTTTTTCGGTTCGGACTATTTTTATTCTGTAAAGATACTATTTTGCCTTTGAGAGTTAATAGAATGCAATAGTTTATCAAGGCACAGGCAAAGGAAGAATATGGGACTGGCTGGATTATCATATTTTTATTATTAAAAAATTATACCTATACCTGGATTTCCACCAATATTTTCTGAATTATAAATACATATTATAAGTAAGAGTTAATTACCGTGTAACACGCGGATTCTGTTTTCCTGTTTGCGAACATTTCTTTAACAAGGTATATCCGATCTATTTTCCTCATGTTATAAGGATGCGTGACATTGTATAATATTAACATTTCTATTACATTCATGAACTTGGATTAATTAACTTTGTCGTACAAGTATACTTCTAATGGTGAATCTTACATATTAATAAGTTAGTTTGTTGTTTTGATGTATTTATAACTTTTGGCGTAACTATATACCTACCAATTACAGTTGCTGTTGCTTGGTCCTTAACTGACACTAGTGATGGTAGATCTCTTAGGTTCCCAGCCAGTAATAAAAATGTATATTTACAATAGAAGATTTGCTTATTACGGGGTCAGTGCGATAGTGTCTGCAGAATGTCCAAATTGATTTTCTAATTGCTCCTCTGGTGTTGCGGGTGTCCATGGGTGGCGGCAATCACTTAGCATCAAGCGATACGTCTGCTCAAATGTCGACCAACACATAAAAAAAAATAAAAAAATAATAAAAATAATTCTTATGCGATCAAAATCATGCGTAATAAAGCAATAGTAATTAAAAAAGCACTTTTTGTCTTGGAAAACGATGTTCGAAATGTAATTTAAATTCCATTGAACCATTATGACACTATTATAAATCACTTTTTAGGCAACTTCCTGTGCGGAACGAAAATAAACATGTACCTAAAATATTTTGGTTGTTGTTTTTGTAATACGTTAAACAAAAATAGCAATATTTTCCCTACTTATATTTGCTTATTTTCTCCATAAAAGATTAAGAAATAATTCAAGTTTTCATTGGAAATGTTTAGTTAGTAGGATGTTTGATTAAAAGAGCCTTTCAAAGAAGTTAGCTAATTAAATTATTTACAGAAACTGAGATTTATGAAATACTACAGAATGAAATATAATTTTTTACGTAGTTACGTAGCACCGTAGCAATACCGTAGCCTCGTAGCACATACGTAGCTTCTAGCTTTATACATTTAGAAATAAAAGGCCTATAAATGTATTTAAAGGAAAACGCTAAGTTTAAATACTAGGTTATCTGCCCTGATTTATATAATCTGTATATTTAGAGCATCTTGTAGCTAAGCTTCAAACTGAAATTTGTGCGAACTATAATCTGTATGACAGTTTTTGTTTTTACAAAATTTTAGGCTACCAAAATAACATTTACCACATTATCACTTGTCATTTTACACACTTAAACGTTATACAAGGAACGTAGCGTGGTGCCGTGATTGATCTCTGGTTGTATTTACTCGTGTAACCTTAGTTAAAAGTTTACACTTAAAGCAAGAATCTGGTTGGAGCGTTTATCCCTCTAAGTTCGACGTGCCGCGGTGAACAAAGGCTCCGAAGCTCGAATAGTTGTGAAATAACTGCTTTATTGTTGCCGTCGACTCCACTGAGATTATGTCAATATTAACCTTAACAAATCCACAATGAAGCCGTATGAATGACTCGTTAATATTTAATCTGTCAATTTATCACGACCATTCTCTTTGGTTGTTAATATTTTAGTTTGTGGAAAGATTTATGTATTTGTTTGCCCTATATTATGTTTCAAACACTTGTATGACATAATATAATTAATTGTTTAAAGTTCTCTGTACAAAATATTTTATTATAATAGAGCATGAACCAATATGAAATCATGACTAAATAGACATATGTACAAATCAAGTAAGAGAAATAAGCTAAAACTAGAATTACCTAAAACTTTTCCTGTTTCAGATTTTCTATCTTCTTACCATATTTCGTTTTTAACATATGCCTAAATAGTTGTTATGATGCTAGTACAATCAATAACAACAGCATAATATATGCATAAGTAAATGCCATAAGTTACAACTAGGGTTCTCACAAAACAGGGCTCAGGGTCCAAGGCTAATTAAACTCAACATTGTTGAATAACCCAGCATCTCGAATAAACATCTTAAACTTGGCCAGTGTGTTTGTCTTGAGCTGTCGAAATGGATATGCTTAGTTTATAATACCTTATGTTGAAACTTTGTAATTAACTGTATGATCCTATCCTGCAAATGATAGTTCCTATCTTTCTCTTGCCCTTATAACTTATGACCAAATCCTCTAATATCCAGTCGTCATAAATACACTAGAAAACGGTTTATATATAAAGAAGATAACGCAAATAAAACCGCCAAGTTATATTGTCTTTCTATATACGATTGTTGCCATGTCAAAAAAAACTTCCCATTAAATGTATGTTAAGTTTTAATACTATAGCAATAAAATTATATGAAATCATAAAAAGAGCATAGTTATTTTTTGTCTACTGCCTATACAAAACGCGGCATGAATTTGAACTAAAACAATGTGGATACGTTTTCTTCCACTCCTCTTAAGAACAAACATTTTATAGTACATACTGAGAGCTAGATAACAAAAAAGGATTCTGTTAAAAAAAAGCAGATGTCAATTAAGAACAAATTAGCGGCGTACAGGACACACGACGCTGATTACAGCCAACAGTTGCGCTTTTTTCCGCTTTGTAATTACGCCACAATTAGCACCAGCGGTGTTTTCTTCCACTAATAAGAGGGCAAACAAGAAAAAAAACAACACAAAGGAAACCTACGAAAGGGAACAGTAATGTGAATGCCAAAGGAATTTCAAATGTGAACAAAATCGCCTGTTGTTTGTTTTTTAAACATTCAATCGATTATCTGAGATAATTACAGGCACTTATTTAATATGACCTTGTACCTTCTTAACACAAAATGTTTTAAGTTAGCTTTAAGATTATGTAAAAGTAGAAAATCAAATCTCTCAGGACATTTATTAGGAATAACCATGATTGTTAACGTACAGATAATAATTGAACGGATTGATTGATATGTCATTCATATAATCATATCGATCAGCCATTGTCCATTATAATCAACCTACTGTACACTAATCAGACACTGAATACATTATAACCTATAATTAAAGCAGAGCTTTGTAAACAAGATGTATTAACTAAGCTCGGCTTGCAATCAAGTAATGTAGTATTTACTGTTAATATTGACTTAAAAAGTAGGGAATAATTCTCAACTTTTTACTCAGCATAGACTTTTTCCTTTTTCCCACTATATCTACACTTTCAACTGATATTAATTATAGCTAACCGTACGTCGCTGTACAGCATCGATAATTCATAGAATGCCATTTTAAGATCTATATATTTTTTACTATATGAATCTATAATTGTTCCGGGGAAGTAATGGTAATTCAGAACTTATTCTAGATGAGTCAGGTTTCCCGCAATCTCTAAAAAGTAACACGTTACAAAGTCATAGATACGATCAGCTTTGAATACTTACCACAAAATATTTTCCATTTCTTATAAGTAAATAAAATAATCTTGATTGTTTTCATTACTTTCAAAAACGTTATTGAAATACATGTATTAACCTTATTCGACAGGGTATATAATGAGCTAAAACAACCGAATAATTTGTATAAAATGTTTGTAAATTGAACATGTAAACATTGTCCGAACAGTTGGTGGACTGGGCCCTTTGTTGAAGTCGCGAGTCAAAGCTAATTTGAAGTCGGGAGTAACGATAGACATCTAAATAATCATTCAGAACTACCTTTTATATATTATTTTTATGATATCTGCACATCGAAACATCACTTTAAATACAGTATCACGTGATTATTTCTTTTGTAATTAATAAACAAACCATCAAGGTTGTATTTAATTGAATATATTGTCCTATCAATGAACAATATCTATGTATAACGTGTTTTTCGTATGGATAAATATAGATTACCAGTACCGTAACGAAGCCGTGATATAAAAGCAGGTTGTGTTAAACATTAGGCCACTTCTATAGATTCTGATTTAGATTTCCATAAGCGCATCTCATGTTGCCAATAATTAGAAGGCCAAAGAGGAACCGCGGGGAACTTTGTTAGCAGTTTCAGGAAACTCTCACGTTTTGCACACTATTGAAGCATTTGTGAATAATGTATGTTGTTACATTTTGATTCTGGGGATCGTTGGTCAATTCGTAGTTTGTCACAACACCCTGGGAACATTGTCTTCTGGGTTTTGGTATGCAAAAAGACTGTATAATTATTTTTTAAATTATGTACGTCCATACATAGGTACATGTAGATGTTAATTTTGTTCCGAGTTTAATAATTTTTTAAGACATTATCACATAAAAAAATATAGTATTGCTAAATGAATGAAAATTACTAACGAATTCAAAATAAACAATTTAGGAGGACCATTGTTTCATCACCTAATTTAGGTTAATTTAATTGCTCTTTTTTAAAAAATCAAAAGGAAGTAGCTTCCGGGTCCAAACAAATGACGCGGTCTATCAAAACTGTCTTTTGTGAAAAATATTCCCTTTTTGAGGAACAAAGGAAATTCGTTTTTTATCAAACTTAATTAGCCACTGAGGAAGTTTCCCCTTACTCCCTGACGTTTTGTTTTGATTGACTTTAAATATTTTCGGTATTTATAGGAGTTACTAACCATGTTCTGCGGATTTACTCACATTCCCAAGAGTTTATGTTCTTGGCAAAGATTAGCTTCTTTGCCAAGAACATAAAGTACAGCTACGTGTTTTTAATACTGTGTGATGGATCTTTATGTATTAAAAATTATGTTGTGAGTTAGACAGTTTTTTTTATTAAATTTAATTATTATTTGACCAAATGTGATATATACCAAAATGTTAATGATAGGTATAACTTAACTTTTAATAATAACCTTATTAACTTTTTATTAGATTAACTATACATAGATCAGAGATACCTTAAAAGTAGACAGAAAAACTGGTGTGAACAATTTGTAAGTCGTATTCTGCAATAAAAATATTATTTACCTACAACTACAAAAGCGTCCAACTTAACAAAGTATAAAAATAACAAAGAATTGAGGAAAAGCGATCTCTTTATGAAATACCCCATTATTATCTCACATAATAAAGTTAATTTAAGACATTTTTATCTTTCATAATGTTTTATTACTCTCGTTTAAGTACATAGAATTAGATCAAAGAAGTAGAAACTTGTAATTATTGTAACAAGAGGGAAGCGAAAAAAAAGGTAAAAAACGGACTTAATTAAATGTTCCATTGGGCCGTGATGAAAATTAAAAAGTTAGCTGTTTTTCAAGGCAGGGCGGGCTTACTTCATTATTAATTAATAGCTTAATTTAAAACATAAGCTGTAGCCATTTTGTTAGCCAGTAGGCGCGTTTATTAGGGGCCAATGAATCTTACGTAAATAATCTACAGTAAGTACCTATTATTTTATTTGTGTAACAAGATCATCACGACAATGTTTGTATTCCGTTCAATTATTCTGAAGGTCAAGTGCTGTCTCGCCTACTTTTGTTTTGTCGCCCCAAATAAGGTAACAGAATATTTTTTACTTTTAAATTATTTTGATACCTACGTCAGCTTTATAAGAATATATATTTTTTTATTATATTTGGCTGAAATACTTTTTCAAATATCGGTTCGTACCTTACGTGTTCATTATTTAAAAATGTAATAATTTCTGAGGCAAATTAAAATTGATGGTGAACATTAATCAAATTAAGCCATGGCATAAAATGACGGATCTATGTAAACACATTTTAAATGCAGTGTCAAAGTGAATGTGGAAGGAAACTCTGATTAATTTTGGCATGAAATGGTTCATTTTGTAAGATGATATTTTTTTCGTTATTTGAGACAGATTTTTATAAATCAATGATAGTAGAAGAGTAGACTTTTTACAGATTTAACGAATGTGCGTTTATATTATAGTGCCACATGGCTGGGTGAATTTCAATAAAAAATCTTAGTATGACTAAATATAGTTCGAAAATACATATCATATTTTTTTATCACATTTCGACACTAAATCCTTTTGGTAACATAGGTTAAACCGCTATTCAAAGGGCAAAGTTTCAATTTCGGATTCTATTTCATGTCATAAAACATAACCTACTTAACATTCACAGAACAGAGAACGCCCGTATGTTGTGAAATACCCAAATCAGAGCGTAAATATACAATACCTGCGAATTTCGTACATGAAAAGATGTCGGCGAATAAGGAAATCATGACATACTCGTACATATGTACGTACGAGTAGGTACACGTTTCGCCCACAGATCGGGGCACAATACCTAATGCGGAGCAAACCCCCAAGTTCATTGTTTGCCTTCCATTGTTGTACTTCAATAAGCCTTCAAGAATAAGAGCCCCACAATATGTATAAATAAATGTGTGCTCTCAGACGGGGCTTTTCTTGAAGCGGTAATTTTAAATGGATGAGATTTGAAGCGGATATGGTTTACATGTTTGCTTAGGATGTCGATTGTAGTTTATTATTAAATATGTTTTCATTTTCTGTGGGCTTATTGAAAAGTTTGCTCATTTTGCAACAGTAGTCTATTTTTAATCACATATGAATATGATATATTTTTAAGCCTGTTTCACTCATATTGATTGATTGGTCGGTTAGCTCTGTGCTTAGCGACTTAACTTTCAAGCTGCTAGTCGTGAGTCCGATTCTCATTGATGACAAACATTTGTGTGAATGAAATTTAATGTTTTTTTCTGTTTGGGCATAAATATCTATTTACAAGTAATATATTACATTGTAGTAGGCATTTCAGGTATTTGTCTACCAAAATACATGTTCTGTTTTGTTGAAATCAGAATGAGCATGTGTGAAAAATGACCTAGAATGTCTATTTATTTTGCAATATATAGGTACCTAAAATGATTGAAAATATGTTATTAATGAATCTTCCACATTTTTGCTAATTGACCAGTATTATTGCGTGTAGATATTAAGATGAGTAGATAGGTGATGGAATGCTACTTTCCATAAGTTCGACAGATATTTCAGCGCCTTCAAAAATCCAAACCACGTTTATGAAAATGAAAAACAAGGCGGTACCATCACTGTGAACAATAGGCCACGTCATTGCCTATTCCATACAAAACGTGTGAAAGCCTCCGTTGGAATAAACTGGCTAAAAATTCAGTTCACAAAATTCAATTCATCTTTTACACTTTTCCCGGCAGTTTTTAAGTCTAAACGAACAAAAGGGCAGCTCAAACTGCTGGCCGTCGCCGCGGCCGCGTGAGGATTGAATAACCTTTGCATAGTTAGATTCAAATAGTTTTTACACGCAATGAATTCCAATTTATCGAATTCTATGTGGGAAAAATCTGTTGGCAGAGAATATTCCCTTAACATCTTGTATTTCGTGGTTATAAATGTTATACGAAAATCATAATCCTTTCTAAAGTAAATATTCACTTTTAAAACTCTTACCGAGAATTTCCTTTCCTTTGTTATGTCACATTGTTGTTAAAAAACTTTCCGAGATGTAAATTAGAACGAAAATTCCACGCGATCCAAGCGGCAACCGCTAGCTTGTACTAAGAAATCCTTTTACGCAAATATAAGCGATTTTTCTTCACCACTCTACAAAAATAAACGTGTAGGATTGACATGTGTTTCTGCCAGTTGAAGATGAGCTCTCTCACACGTTGTGTGTGACGGGAGCAGGGCTCTAGAACCTTGGTCGTGAAGCTACGGTAGAGATTTTTTACGCCGCTTACACCACGTATTGGCATTTACAATGCAAAAGAGCCTGGTCGTGTTTATGCGACGTTTAGGCAGAACCCGGCAATTGTGCCGTTTATGTACGGCCCTCAGGGTAGTAGTGAGAATTTAATACGTTTCCTGTGTTTCCCTGAATTGTACACTGTGGCATAACGTTCTTATTACATTATTTCGCTTGATGATGTCAAGATGGAATTAGAGATTACGTACAACTTCTTGCTTGGGAAATTGTTTGCTTAACCGGTTACGTTTTGAATGAGACAATATTGTAATAACTCACTCAGTTTGTTTAGGCGTTTTGTGATTCGGACATTAGTATAGTTTTGCTTTAAGTCGGTATGTAAGTACTAAAAAACGTAACAAGCATAATCGTATTGCATTAAATAATATTTATGCCACCAGATAGAGCTTCGTGTATTTTTGTCTAGTAAAAAGGATACTTAGATTTAAATTCTTATTTAATGTTAGAAAATATTTCAAATTTTATACTATCTTCTAATTGTTCCTTATGTTAAAATTACGAAGAGACTATAAATTAATACAAAGTAGTATAACAATCCAAGTAATAAATTAAACGTAAACATTCCATCGTTAGTAGATATAATAAATCAAAACGTGTCACACTTTAGTTTATTCCGAATGTAGCAACATTTACATATCTGAGGAAGGAAGTGGCAAAACATTGAACGGAATCGCCCCCCTTCCTACACAACGACAGGAAAAAAAACATAAATTTAAAAAAGTTGCTTTAGGATAGAAAAAAAAAGTATTTGATTTTATGAATGAAAATCCCACACATAGGTACCTACTTAGGAGTATAGCTTCTGCAATTAAAAATACTTTAAAATTGATTATCTTTATAATGCCTATCCATAAAAATATAAGACTTGAAACGAGGGCGCCACTTGTAGAATGTATAACTTCCTAATGAAGTGCTTGTAATATTTTAGTTCCTAATTCTGCCGCGACATGATGATGGTTTTTATAATTTGGATCTGGCAAGCTGTTATCACAATCTAATTAAAAAATCCATTCGTACTTTAAAAAGAAAAGCTCAATCGCCATTACACTTAAGTCATTTGCCCTGCGGTTTCACCTGCATGCCTGGGGTATCTTCAATTTTCCCTTTATATAAAGTAGCTTATGTGTTCATCCAGGGTGTCCGCTAACTCTATACGAAAACTAAAATTTTATTGAAATCTCTTCATCCGTCGAGACATGAAAAAGTAACAAACTTTCACGTTTATAAGTAGGATATTAGTAGTATAATTTACATAGATGTTCGATTTGAAGTTACAATTACTTATTGGCGTTCTATTATGATAAAGGATTATTAAAACATGTGTGTTAGGCGACTGACACCGCACGATTAGCCGCTGTGACCACATAATTTGATTAGTTATACGCTTGATCGCCCACATAATTATGAGCGAAAATATATACCGGGTCATAGATTCAATTCTGCGTTCGACTATATTACCATGTGTTTTGTTAGGTAAATAGCACTAATAGACAATTATAAATGCGAAAGTTTAGATGCTTGTTACCCAATGACCCTAGAACGGTTCAAGGGATTTCAGTGAGATTTTGCCGAGACAGAATATGTTCTACACATAAGCTATTATTTATTTCTGAATTGAAATTAGTTCAATATAAAGTTAGATAACATAATATCGACAGATATTCTTAAACTATAAATCAATTGACCCAGTTCTATGAACACAATATACACACACATATCTATAAACACAAAAATAGATAAGTTTATTACTACACAATAACGTAAGAAGTCCACTTTCAGTGCGCTAGCTTGCAGACGAAGTTTTTGGAGAACACAACGGGTGCCTGCCTGGTGTCAAATCTCGCGCCGCCTCCCCTTTGTGTCTAAAAATTAAGGAGATATTTGATATTAAGGGTGAAAGGGTGCAATATTTACAACCAGCTCCACTCTTAAACTAGCTACGGACCATATCGTAAGACATGTTAACGTAACCCTAGTTTATAATATGTGTTTAGGTGCTATACTTTATAGAGAATCGTGTTGGTTTTCTTATAAAATATTTCCGTCAGTCTGTTTTTTTTTCGTGAACGGTAACGTGGATAAGCGGATGATAGACGACGAGATTTTGGTGTGAAAAACTTTAGGAAATAGGTTTTGATTAGTTTGAATTAATTTAAAATTTTATTTTAATTAATTTGCAACTGCATAGTTATATAAATACTTTATTAGTAACTTGTACATTACTAATATGTTGTAGAATTATGAATGAATATGAATTATAATACTTTGATACCTTATTATGTTAAGTACGTTTTCATTATTAATATAATTTATAGCTATATAAGCTAGAACGGTACCGGAATGATTAAAAAATTACATCAAAACCTTAACAGAGAGCTAGAAAAAAGCTAAAAAAAGAACTTTCTCATGATTACATCTAGCAAGGACATTGTTGAAAAACGCTGTAGCAGCAAAAAGTTTCTGAAACAAGTTACATGTAAGCTCCCGAGTAAACACCCGAACACCGATCTTAGTTCCGAATAAACTTTTTACTCGTAAAAACAGGCTCTTATCTCAACCAATTTCGTACAAGTAAGTCGTTTGTACTACAGTTACGCATCAATCTGAGACGGCCAACTTTTCCAATATCAAGTTAAATTTTGATTGAAGGAGTTTGGAGACGCCTGGCGGATCCCGCGACATTAGGTAACTCAAGTTTGTGTGTTGTGTACCTAAACAAGTGCTGGTTCCGTTTACTTCTAAAACACTCTAAATAAACTTTTGGATTATTTCTTGTATAAAACCGCTATATGTATTTCTTGTCACATTGCTATAAGTTTATAAAATATAGTACAAGTAATGATTTTATTTCATGAAGTAATCTTTGATTGTCAAACTGTGTCGTTACTTAGAATTATAAGTATTTAATTATAGTTCTATGAGATAATAGTAGCAAAGGAAAACTATATAGTTTGTACCCACCAGTGCTGGGGGACTAAATTAATTTTAAAACGCATTCCGGAGCAGGACTCAAGCATTTAGTTATTAAAATGTTAATTATGTTTATGCGGAAAGTGGTTGGACGTCAAAACGTTACACAACAAAAGCTTCGCGAGCCCTGTTTACAACGTTGAAAGTAATCAGTAATACAAGAAGTAAAACAACACTAGAGCTATAATGAGCGGGATGCATAAAATAACAGCAGTTTTACAAAATTCTCGCCCGCCTAGTGTGCAATGTACAGAAGTGTATGCACAATTAGACGTTGCCGACGGAGTCTTGCAGGGCCAGAATTAGGCAGGGGCATGGCGCCTGTAAAGGGGCTAAGCTTAAGAAACATGTATCCTTTATTTAAGCATGTGTGATCGACGAGTTCATCTATTTAGTATGGTCATGAAACGGTTTTTTTTTAATTACTAGCAATAAATAGATTACTCTACATCAATCTTATTTAACATTGACAAATCTTGATCTATAAGAATCGGAAAGCTGTTAAAACAAAAAATAGATATTAAAACCCATATAAACAGAGACAGGTTAAACATATCTACATATTTATCAACAGAAATATTAAATAAGAATTTACGCAGAATCATTTATTAAGACACCAGTGTCGACATGGTGTACCTCATTACCTAATAATATGTGTTGTTATTCAGGACTTTGTACTTCCTAAACAATTTACTTGACCGAAGCTCAGTCTCGATCATAATTTCATCGCCTTAAAGTAGTGTACTGAAATCCGACCCTGGCGACGCCCTGCATCAGTTTTTAATTAACTCAAAGGAGCGACGTGTGGCGCGGGAGGCAAGTTTTAATGAAATTTATTAACAACAAAATACGAAACTGTAACACTAAGTTACGGAACTTGGTAACAATATATTATTGTGGTTTGTGACGTCGTCTCCGGCGGACTTATTCGCTTTGTTTTTGTAGTTTTAATTTAGTATTCAATGCTAACATTATTTTATGTCGTTTCAATTATATTTTCATTACTGTTTTGAATTTACATGCTATTTTATATTCTGTAAATAGATAAAAATATGATTTCTGCTATTATAGCGTCGAAATAAATTATTAAAATTTATGATTTTCCTATACTTAGTTCCCTAAAAATTACATTTAAGAATCATATATGAGTTAAAGAAAAAATTTGTAAATGTAAAGTAAATAAATTTTTTATTTTTATTTTGTAGAAGTTTCTTGAATATTCATCCTCTTGGGGGAGAATTCAGGGCGGAAATCTGGTTTAAACAAACAAAATCAAGTAACATGAAATATTACCATACATTAGTGACAAAAATAGCTGTAGTTGATTACACCACTCTAATCCATTACAAATCCATGGGAATAATAAATATGAAATATGTTTAATCACACATATCGTACAGTTTTTGTGTGGCTAACCCGGTGTTATAATCAAAAATAACATTATTTCCATTCTCAGGAAATTGGAAATGGTAGTAATGGTTAAATTATTCATGGCAACACAGTCATATATCACGTGATGCGGGCCCTCACTCATTCCATATTATTTCGTGTTTATTTTTTATGTTTATCTGCATTGCCAGATACATATTTTATTTACCATCTACGGACGGACCGGGGTCAAAAGGAAAAACCCACAAGCACTATAATAACACTTCATAAATTTTATGTTACCATGTTGATCATCATCTTGGTTTGTTGATAAGTAGGACTTCTATATTGTTACACAGTTATTATATAGTAAATAAGTACCTATCTTAATTACTAGCCCATCAAGACAAATAACAGAGAAGAGTGGATAGCAGGATTGGAGGCTTTTGCCCTGCAGTGGGACAAGCCAGGCTTTAAATAAATAAATAATAAGTATCACTGTAGCAAGGGATGGTGGGGCCTGAAAAGCCCTAAAGAGGACTATGTTCATAGGAAACTCATTCCAATTTTCTGAAATTTTAAACAAATATTTATCCTGGCACATTTAAGGTACCAAGTCAAGGTTAGGTTCAAATTTTAGAGAAGTATACTACATCCTCAGCTTATCACTTCGCCCAGAGAAGTAAAAAGCACACAAATATTATGTTAAATATAACGGAAAAAAATTTAAGTTCATTGCCCACTCTGATTTACAAGCGTTAATGTAAATTGAATTATAGACTGATTTTTTAATGTGGCAGAGCCAGTAATATGTTGCATTTATTTAAATAGCTTTTAAAATCAATTCATTCAAAATATATATAGTTTTAGTTTTTAAAGGTTTCCTTGTCGTCTAAACGTTTCAACTGCTGTCTGTATGGATTCATATTTCCTTTGCTGTGTGAATGTGAATGGTTCTAGTCAAATTTATGGTTTGTGTCACATGTGATTTACGTTTTGTAAAGTTTAACTGAAAACTGATTCAGTATTTTTCAGTAACATCGACACGCATCTATTGAACGTTTGTCAGAATGAATAAACCCTATACCTATATACATAGGTATATGTATATATATCTTGTTTTTATTATGAATGTGTGTCGTAGTTAGTGAGTTCAGTCCCAACACTTGATTTTAATTGCACCAAAATAAAAAGCCACCAACTGCAATACTTCCGTAAGTATATCGTGCCTTTCAATTTGGGCAGCGTTTTCATACGTTCGACCTGGAGTGATCTCCAAATACAGGGGGCTGCATAGAACTCGGATTTTCAATAACGCACGCGGCCAATATGTCTCGAGAGGCGACTAGTGCGCTCTAAGTCAAGTTTTATGAGTTATCGAGCAAATAAACTTAGGAAAAGTCGAAAAAGCTTTACCGTTATATATCTTTAAAAGTGTCTTTTGGATGTAGATATAATAAATGTGTCGGGTCGTGAGTTTGGAGGGGAGAAAAGTTATAATGCTTAAGTGTAGCGTGGGTTGTTCCTATTTATTATTATATTTTCTGCCGCAGGAGTTTGTTTCCATTTGTTCCCAAAACGTGTTGAACATTATTGCATAGTTTTAATGGAGTTCTACAACAAATTATTAACATACTTAGTTAATAATATACTAGTGGTTAATTTTTCCGAATCCTATGAAAGTAAGGTCACATCAATAATATATTAATATTAAATACTTTGATTTGATGGAATAACTGAAGAGAAGCCGATAAAATTCTTTCGTGACGATTTTTAAGGAGTTACGACCAATGGCTAATAATACAAAGTAGTTGCACTACAATACCTTTAGCTCCAGCACGTAACGTTGCAAAGGGATTCAGATTTTCCGCCGCCCGCCCGCCTCCGCCGCCGCTCGTGCGGATCGGTGAAGATCGACAAATCTACAAGTGGATTTTATATTGGTGCCACAGAATGCAAATCACGTTCCAATCCCGATTCGAAATGATATTTTGCTAGCTAGTGTCGAGGTAAGGTAAATCTAAATCTATCTGAAGTAGTAGTGCAGTGGAAAATAGAAATACGGTTGTTGCTTGAAGCACTGGGAAATCAATTTGTCATCAATTTTGTTATTATTTAGAATTATCTATCTGAAACACTTGAGACCATAGAGACCTGCAATGTAGCTAGTAAAAAGCAAAAGTCACACAACTTTTTCGCATATTCTTTTTCAAGTTAATCTATATCAAGATATTGCCTAACACGTAGGAATATACTACACGTCCGTCATGCTTGGGTCAACCTAAAACTTGTTTTTTTTTTAATAGTTTTATCTAGTAGATATATACATTAGAAAAAATACTATATGGTCACCTTTCTATGTCTCTTCTTCGCCACTTTAGCACGATGCTCTATTTTGATTTTATGTCATACCTACTGACACTTACAGACCGGTCCATCTGAGAGGTAATGGTCTACAACGCCTTTGGACATCCGCAATACCCGTAGAACTGCTACGGCTTTGTAAAAGTACCACAATATGCTTTGCATTATCTGTATTGTGCCTTAGCTTTCAATGATAACTGATATGTTTATTTAGATTACTGTATAAACATATAGGTATCATTACGTATTTACATGTTGGGCAGGCACACAGTGGCGTTCAGTGGCTGCGTCCCAGACGATTAATCATTGGTGACGTGTGTTTGTGTCGTCACGTTATATGCTTGGGTAATGTACGACAATTGTAATATATGACGTCACACAAATATGATATTAATGTATATATGAAGTTATTGAATGGGATATAAATATGCATATGGTGATACGCAGAAGTGATCGTGGTATAAGTAGAAGAGTAAAAAAGAAATTTTGTTTAGTAACTTTCATTATTAATTTTTATTCAAGCATGATTTATTATTTTTAACTAGTGGCTCCCTGCGATTTCACCAGCGATCGAATAGAAGCCAAACATAACGTTGACGTAACAAATAAGAAGTGAAGCAAGGGTCAAGTAAGTTTAGTTTTATAATGATTAGCCTACCAAAACATTAAAGTAACAAAATTAGATGTAGTTATTAAACATATCCTTTGAAATTAAAGTATTCCTAAACCAAAACTAAAAACTAACAAAACTAAACAAAAAAATCATGATGGCGTGAGACAATAGTTGCTGGTGTGCATTCATCGTCGACTTTACCTCACTCCTTATAACGCTGCTCGCTGACAAGGTATTTTAAAAATGTGAATGCATGCATTTCTAAATTACTTCCCACATTCTAGTTGTACATAGAAGAGCGTGTGTAAACCCTACTATGAGTTTTACCTTCGTATCTTCAGCTTAATCGCGGCATATAATATTCAGATATGCACGTGTATCACTCCGTATGGGAGCGCTTTAACATAATCTGCTATGATAATAAACTCATCTAATGTATCGCTCTAATTTAGTCAGTGCTCCAGCTTCCAGCTTAGCCAAGCTTAGGTACAGTACCGATAAAAGATATACTCTTAGATATAAATCAGTTATTAGTTAGCTATAACATGAACCTATGCACTTTTTTTTTTCAATAATAAATCATAAGCAAATATTTTTATAGGCGTCGTGTACTTCTGAACTTCCGGCCATCATTAATTTCTGAATTGAAATCGAATACAGAAAAAAATACTATAGTGATTACCAAAAAATATTTTTTGGTAATAGGTATGTAGGATGTTAGTATTATTGTGTTAAAGATATTAGATTAAAAATATTTATTGTCTTACAGAAGTATTATTTAATACTGTAACAGGTGTATGCTGCATATTTATTTCCCCATTGACCATTTATACGATTGTCACAGTATGAATTTTAAACTGTAAAAATAAAGCTCGCACTCAAGATCAGCAAACAAAATAAAACTTTTATAAGCTTGTAAATTTTTTACGCGCCTGTATATTGTTATCATTGGGCAAGTTTTATGTAGCACCTTTATTTCGGATGCTTTCTTCATATTTTACTGCGGCGTAAATGCGCGCGTGAACTAAGTGAGATAGCGTTGTCTTCCGAAACTTTACTGTGATCATAAAACCTGTTAAATGGTCTATGATTCTATATTTACGCTGAGCAGTATAAAATAGCAGTTGTGCAACATAATTTGGATGAGAGCAGCTTAAACTGGAATTAGGTTGGAATTAGTCAGACATTGGCGCAAAGGTATAAGGTAGTGTTATTTCAATCTGTCTTAGATTTTACGATATATTTCGGATGGAACCGAAACTTGTTGTAGAATTGGTGATGGCGGGCGATGGTCCTCGCCACTGAAATCACCTCTAGACTGGTTTTCAGACATGATTAAGCAAAACTTCAAGATTACGTAGAAAATGATTTATTGAATCAAACTTGTTAATTAATTATGAAATTATTTTAAAGATAAAACAATGTAATTTAAATAAAGTTAACGCAGTAAATCAGGCGTGATCCGCGTCACAATTGTGAGATGTGGACGGAACGAGTGCCTTGACAATTCTGCCCCGAGCCGCTTTTTTTTTTTTATTTTTTTTTTTTTTTTTTTTGAATGGACTAGAAGGTGACAGCCTCAGATGGCTTTTACACCGTTACGCGGACTTTTTCGGTGAGCGCAGATGGCTCTCAACCGAAGGAAAATTTAAGCGACAGCGCTGAGGGTGTCCCCTGCGGGACCGTGCCTCGGCTCAGGGCGTCACTGGGGGAAGTGGGGACTCACTTGGCATGATTATTTAGGGAGCGGACTGGGTCGTTGCTGCGGCACGGGCCGCACTAACAAGACGAGACTGGGTGGGACGTCGCGACGGTCCTCGCCGGCGAGGACGGAATCGGATTTGTGTATTAGTGTGGGGTTGTGTGTCGCGAGCTGAGTACCGAGCGCGCCGCGTTATACCCGCTGTCCGTACCCCCACCTCTCCTGACTCACAGAGTGGCGCGATGATGTCATATTGCACGTGCGCGCGTTTGAATAACAACATTTTAATAATGAGCGCCGACATATAGGGATTGTTCTAGTCTACAAATATTTAAATAGGTACTGTTATTTCATATTCATTCATACAAGGTTAGGCTAAATAGTCGTAGATACAATCTTTATTTACAGTAAATATGTAGGGGCTAAAAGTTGCATATAAAAATATAGCAATAATAATGAACAGTCTCTTTTAATTCTTTATTATTTACTGGGGGTAATATGAAAAAATGTCACAATAAATGGTTTGACGGGGATTGTGCAGGTTTACGAGTGCACACTTAATGCAATTGACCGCAGAGGAAATTAAATATAACTCATAGTGGGATTTTTACAGCTGTGCGCAAAACTACTTGATAACTTTTTACAGTATGTTTTTTTTTATATTAATGGCTTTAATATAAACAGTCGACATGCAAAGGTATTGAAATCTATGACTAAAAACATAATAAACAAATATGATTTATTACAAAGTGTTTTAGTTATTTCGTACCACATTCATGTTGAGATCACTTTAAATTTCCGTGTCTATTTATTTTTTGTTGCAAATACAAATGTACAGTTTTAAAACTTCTGATAATTACGGCAAAGGAGCTATGCAATATGAATAAACAATTATGTTTCAATAGACGGAATCATATCAGATCCATAAAACATTTCGAGGGTAAGGGAGGGTGTCAAAATGTACCTATACAACTTTTCCCCTTCAACACGAACGTAACTGCGGGATGAAAACTATTTTCGTATTAAGCTTTCAAATAACAGAAAAATGCTAAGAGGAATGCAAAAAACGTGAAACAACTGTAAATGCGCGTGCTCAGCCACAATTTAATTTCGTATTTGCTCCCGGCCCCGGCCCCGGCTCCGGCCCTGGCTCCGGCGTCAGTTAAAGAAAGTTTCAACTTTTTATCATTTTATTCAGTTGAGCTGCAATTACACTGTATTGCTGGAAACTTTGTTGTTTTACACTTTCTTTTGCCCACTGCCAGTAATGCATTGCGCAATGAGTTAACTTGGTTATCACAAGAACAGGCGAGTTAGGAATTTGCTGGTTATTTTTTTTAATATTGTTTGACGTTGCAACGTCTGGTATGTAGGTGGTGCTTATGTTTTTATTTCCGTAAGCTTCATTTGCATATAGCGTTAATGAGTAGTGTTTAATGTAAATTCATAATTGCTTCTGAGTGCTTACGTTTCTAGGGCAGGCGATCGTCATAGGCCGTAGACTCGTAGCTTCGTAGTAGTACGCATATTAATTTTTAATAGTCTTAAAATCTGTTAGGATGTAGGTACTAAGATTTTTATAGGTGAGAAATCAATGTTTGAAATTACTTCGTCACAGATTTTTATATGTATTTTTATGTTTTATGAATAACAATTCGAAAAATAAACCGTAATAACGTCGGAGTTACTCTCCGAACTTTAAGTCACCGAATTTTGCGAACAGCAACAGAAGCAAGTATTGTCAAATAAGGCCCGCAAAGAAGGCTACAGCGTACTAATTAGAGTTCGTCATAATTTGAAGCCTTTTCAAAATCCCTTTGCCTTTAGGGTGACTTCTGCGCAAATTAATTAGGTAACTCCTGTTTGGAAGTACGAGTACTTCTTTCTTGGTGAATGAACACTACGCATAGGTAACTTTTGCCATTCTCATTACGTGAATTACCTTTACCTACTGTGTTATTTTGTTGTTCTTTATTTACTGCCGAGACTTTGTGTATGTAAAGGTCTTCATATCTAATAAAGGACTTTTGATACATTACTCGTATTGGTTTTGAATAATAATAGTTTGGAAAACCTTTTCTTAATTTATATTCAAGAAGCATTGCAGCAAATCATAAAGAAGTATGTTTTAGTGTATGTGACTAAAATACCGAATCATAGCTACCGTGGCAAGCCTAAAAAAATGGTTTAATATTATTTAAAAATAATTATTTGAAAAAACTATTTTATGGATACACGGGACTAAACTTTGGCATAAAATTTAATTTTATTAGAAAACTACAATATGTTCAGTTCAGATAATCAAAATTTGTGATACTGTGGTTATTTATTTTCCAAACCATCACATCGCAAAATATGTACATCACTTCACTTTATTTTCATACCGCTTAATTTACTACGTTACATATGTTTTAATTGAATGCCAATATAAAAGCACAAATACTTTAAACAGTAAAGTGCACCGTAGTGATGTGATTGTGATATTTTTTACTGTAAAGCTTTATTATAGAACGCTATGGATGCGCTTGAAAACTTATTTATTGACTTTCTACGTTAATGGAGGCTTGAGCTCCTCGGTGGAGACGTATTCATATACTGAGCTGATGATGATGATGAACAAACCGTATAAGTATAGCATGATTTTCTCCACCATAATAGATAAAGCTACATATTTTTTAAGTAAACTCTTACATATCGATACAATTTAAAAGCGTAAAATAAATTATATGACTATTTATTAAATATCCCAGCCGACAATTGCCCATCCCCACCGTGTCCCGTACATCGTGTGCGGTCGTAACATCAGGAAGTGACAAATGGTTGGTGCAATATTTCCACTTCCATTATTTCATTCTCCCCGGACCACACATCAAAGGTACCTTTAATTGCGACGCGCCAAACCTGGGCTGCGATTCAGTAAAGTAAAACAAAACTAGTGCGACGAGGCTTGTATCTTCTATCTCTTTTATTTATAACGCTATGACGTGAGAAGAACGATATAGACCACGCTCGCTTGCTGACGGAGTTTGTACGTACGAGAATACAAAGGCTGGACATATACGCGCGGCCATCACAGAGTTTAACATTTTAAAATCACCCCTTTTAGCGCATTCACAAAGCCGTGTTTGATGCCCATCCAGTATAGAGTGTGCGATACACTCTTTGTACAATTAGCAACACATTTCAACCGTAGTGTAATGTTATATTTTAACGTTTATATTTTCCGTAAATGGTGAGTCCGGTGTATAAAGCAATTTTGTTAGTTAATTTTTGGCTTGAAAGTGCTATTTGTTATTTGGTTTGTTTATTATAATAGTGTTACTGTTCCATTGAAAAAGTTAAATATGTAATTGGCTTATACAATACCCCAATCATAATTCATGTGTAGTATTTCGATATGCTGATGATGGAATGATATAGAATCGAAATTTAACTAGCAAGTCTAAGTGAAATTCTTGTGACAAAGTTAATTATGTTGACATAAATATACATTCGTAGATGAAATTGCTCTCGTTTATAAGAAAAAGCTAAGCTTTTATACAATTTAATTCATCGTCAAGTGACTGTGACTTGAGGTGAAAAACTGAGTAGCGGGAACCACAAGGTTTTCTAGTAAAACAACGAGTGGTCTAACTTAATTAACTCCTTCGCCCCGTCTCGAGCACACAGATCTGAATTACTTTAAAACGTTCGCTACTTATAAAGAAGAAAATTAATTATTATAAATGTTAATAAAAAATATAGAAAGCAATGCTGCGTTTTCTGGGTTCTGCAGAGAAATTACGGATTTTTAGTGGCATGTTTTTGCGATATTAACAAAATACATTTATATGAAAATTTCATTATTGTTTTTGAGTTTACACTTTCCACTTTTATTTCGAAACGAATACTACGATTTAAGAAGAGCTTGCTGTTTCCAGAAAACAATTGGCGGAAGAAGTTGTTTCTGCAGACTTATTAATATATAACACAAATAGATAGGAATGATGTTTTAGATATAATATTAGATATATACCAAATATAACAATAGAGTTCATGTACTTGAAATGTAACATATGTCATTATTTCCAATATTAAACACTGAATTCAATCGTCCATCGCCAGCAGATAATTAGATTTTGATTATTTATACGATTAGATATAATTTCACTCATGGTTAAAACAAATGTTTCGGTCAGAATGTTATTATTGCACTTAATTAATATTCAATTCGCTATTGGAATTCCCGGTAATAATTTTCACTGGGGGGCTTATTATTATCACCCAACGAAGCTTTAATAGGTAAGCAATTATATATTAGAATGTAATTAATATTTTATTAAAAATATTATTAGTTATTTTACTTATTTTTCATAAAAATATTTATATTGTAGATGTAGATATAAATGACATTCTTATGGTAAATATAAAAGTAAAGTAACGTAGGAACGCAAGTATGGTCGCGAACTGGAAACTAGTATAAAAAAAGTTAAAATTGACTTTACATACGGATTCATATTATAGCAATGCAAAATAAATCATTATTTCCCTTAATTATGTTCAATACAAAAAAAAATATTGACATCTCCAATTTCAAGCAATTACGTGTGCCAATCAAAGTTACATTAAAATTATTACCTTTATGATAAATTATATACCTACGTTACTCGGTTTGCTACGGATATCTGAATCCTCGTAGCAGCTCTCGTAGCAACTCTCGTAGCATCATTCGTAGCTATTCCAAAGTGCTGTCATTTGAGTACTCACCACAAATACAGTAAGGAATTTCTAGAGCCGTTAATATAAGCTAAGTGTTTAGTAATAGTATTATAGTAATATTTGGAAACCCTAAACTATGTAATTGATACATTGAATACTGTATATCAAACTTGAGTGTAAGCGCCATAGTTAGGGAAACTTGCCGTAAATACAACTACAATTTTCAATAAACGGAATTGATAGATTATCATAGAAATAGTATTGCTGGCCGTAGATGACATAACATAATTCAAAATAACTGTACTAGTGGGTACCCACGGCTTCACCCGGGTTCCAGTGCTAGCTTTAGTTTTACCGGGATAAAAGTGGCTTATGTATTATTCCAGAGCATATTCTGTGTGCCAAATTTCATCGATTAAACGATCTCTTCAGTTCTTGGTATGAAAGAGTAGCAAACATACATTCATACTCACAATTTTTCGCATTTCGTCGAAAAGTTGGTACAAATGACTTATGCGGTGTTGTAAGCTAAGGGACGATTTCTAATATTAGTCGGATATAGCCCAGTCCTAACTCCATGGCATAAAATATACGAATGAAGTAGCAACATAAACAGACATAAAGCAGCGTACCTAAACAATACCCCATCTTATTCACATCGATTGCACTCAACTGCAGTTGTTTGAGCCGAGTTGAGTAATGGCTAAGGAAATCTGACTCTGAATGAAAAATAAAAGATTCCTCATCCATTCTTTAGCCTTTGAAGCTCAGCAGTTTTCAAAAAGGAATATAATAAGTGAAGACATTCATTGGATCGATCCGTTCTGAGCTTGTTATAGTATTCTGTCTCTGTTTCCGATATCCAACATCGAGGAGTCGTGGTGAGATACTGGTACATAATAAGTTTGCATTGTGTTTCATATTAATAAGTCTCCTAAACAATACATAATAACTAGTGATATAACATGGTATACAACAGATATGTATTACACCTATATATACATTATTTAAATAAAGAACATATGGTCATGGTCATGCACACAACTTTTTGTCTAAAACGGGAATCGAAGCCAGGAAAAGTAGTATAACAAACCCGTAAAAAGCACATATTTCATCACCTGTGTGCGAAGTCTCTGCCAAACTGAATTGTAAACTTTTAAAATATTTAATACACACATATTAAATAAATAAATATACACTAACAATATTGTCGAGATTTATTTACAGTGTTGCAACTAAATACGTACTTTGAGTAAGTTTATAACAAGATGTCGATCGATCAGTTAAGGCGAAGTTAATCGCGCATCTCGGTCGCAGTAGTCGCCTTAGTAACCGCCTCTTAAGTATTGCGACGGGCTGTTGGGCAACAGTAAAGTGGTACTGACGCCTAACTGTAATATATAAAGCTTATATATAAAATACACTATATATATTTTGTGTGAAAATTGGTAATTTTCTTTTATTATTTTATAGAGTTAAACGGTATATCTAAAACGTTGATAAAAATATGAGGTTCATAACAACCCATTTTTTTTGTTTTTAAATAATAATGTCAATTGATTATTGACATGGTATACAACAATCAAAATTAATTTATTTAATTGACTGTACCAACGAATTAATATACATACTTGATTTTATCATTTTATTTATTATTTTATCTTAGACTTTTGTCCATATGGGTTACTAATAAAACTTACAGACTATGTTAGTAACATTAACAGTTACATAATACCTATAACTAATTAAAAAACCTCTGATCACCTTCTCATATTTCAAGAAGTAAAAACACCTTTACACGACCGCTACGTAACACTGCAGGATAATACCCACAGTGTAATAAATCTACATGTAAACACACCAGTGTATTGTTGTACCACTGGTGATGTACGAGGATTCCCCTGCGTCTAGTATTCGATCGTGGCAGGTCAGCCTGTGGTCGAATTAATAATTAACCCGAGATATTGCCCCGTCGGGCCATTACTTCCCTTTGCATTCACAACTTATACTCCACCTTGTATTGGTATGTAGATATGTATAAACGATGCAAGTTATGGTAAGAAGGATGGGTTATAATGAACTTTCTGACTATTTTAAAGTCTAGTAATCTCAAAACATAATTTGTTAAGACATTATCCGTTTTTCAACGTTGGTCAGATAACCTCGGTATAGCGTATATATAATTAATGTAATAAATTGAAAAATATATAGTATTAAAATGACAGATAAGATATAAATTTAGAAGTAAATAATTAAAATCTCAGTGAATTTCCCTAAGAATGATAACGAATCGGATGAAGAGCCCTTAAGAAATATTGTCGGAGCAGACTTGTACTTTCACTACCACTTACTACTTTAGAACTTACCTTGCTACAATTTTTACACGATATTTTCTTTTATCAAAACTAAAGTAAAATTATATTAAAATGTCATATAGTTTGATAGTTTATATGTAACCTTTGATTTTCCTTTCATTAACATTAATATTTGATAATGCAAGCCTATTCTAGTTAACTATTATATCGTTAGCACGTAAATGTCAAGATCACGTGAAATATTGATCGGTGTCATATTCAGTCTGGTAGATCGAGTACTGTTTCTATGAACTGAAAGGTCAGGGTTCAAATTACAATACCTGCGAACATGGTTTATTGTTTTCTTTTAAAAGGTTTCGATCAGTTTTCTATTAAACGTTTACGACCTACCTAGAAATTGATTGGGTATCGCAAATACCTATAGATGCAAATGTCTACTTATTACTTGCTTTGAATATAAGTAGCTTTAGGGTTAGACATATTCTTACAGGGTCGGCAAGTGGCAACGCGTGAGTGACGCCCCTAGTATTGCAGTCGACGGTAACCGATTCCCATCAGGCAAACAGGCCTACCGTCCGTATGCCTGTTTGCCACCTTTATTGTATCATTTTTTTTTCTGATAACATCCATCAAAGACTTTCCAATACATAGCATACATAGCGTCAAACATATATAACAAATTCGACTATTTACAATTTTAAATAAACCAGTATAAACTTTATTCCGATTTCCGCTTAATCTCGTAAATCTGTTTAATATACGAGCCGAGCACGCAATATAATTTAATCTAATGCAATAGAGCGTGAATGATCTATAATTTGACATTACACATTTATTTTAATGTTGGTTAAATAGCCTCGATATATTGCAAGACTCGAAACAATATTCTAATCTATCATTTCAGGTTTGACCCTAATTTATTTTTATTTATCATTATACTTAAGATAATAATATGTTAGTTAACAATACCTTAAGACTATATTAGTATGATAGATACAACAATTACAAAAACATGAAAGTGGGACGAATGTAAAATTATACGAACTCAACACAAAACTCAGTAAGGTATAATTCAACAGTTAAACAGTTTTATAACAGTTTTTCCGATCCAACTATTTCGAATTATTTTATTCGTTCAATTTCTGATACCTACATTACCACAATAGCGCCATATCGAGCTATAACTATTCATCAATTATGATTAGTTACGTATAGATGCAAATGACCGGCCGAGCAAATTGGGTGAATCAAATTGCATCCGAAATATCATTCGCGATCAAAGCTGATCGGATGAATAAATCAATGTGTTTATTCAATGTTGTAGACCAGGTATCTCTAATCTCTGAATGTGATGTAAAATTTGCCATTCCAATATTTATTACTATAAACCTTCTACCTCACGGCTTCACCTGTGATCCTGGTGATCTCATTTATTCCCAAAAAAAAAAATTGGTTGCCTGTAAAGTCGGTATACGGGCGAAAGTTTTACGTGACAACGACTTTGAGTGGTAAAATAATTTTAATGTGAATATTCATTCGTATAGTAGGAAGAAGGATGAAATAATAGTAACAATTTAAAACATAACGTCACGTTACGTGAGCGGAGCGTAACGCAGTTTCTTGAAGTGTCACCCGGCAAACCAATTTATAAGACGTTGTCACGTCAACGTCAAAACATAACGTCACGTTACGTGAGCGGAGCGTAACGCAGTTTCTTGAAATGTCACCCGGCAAACCAATTTATAAGACGTTGTCACGTCAATAGTAACAATTTAAAACATAACGTCACGTTACGTGAGCGGAGCGTAACGCAGTTTCTTGAAGTGTCACCCGGCAAACCAATTTATAAGACGTTGTCACGTCAATAGTAACAATTTAAAACATAACGTCACGTTACGTGAGCGGAGCGTAACGCAGTTTCTTGAAGTGTCACCCGGCAAACCAATTTATAAGACGTTGTCACGTCAATAATAAAAAAATTACAACATAACTTTGCTTGTACTCCAGGTAAAAACCTACTATTTATCCCTACTTAGAAGTTGTGTCTTAACTTTTCTATGAAGGGGATATTTAGCTAACAAGCTTTGTTTGTAAATGAAATACTGAATTAAATAATACATCATTGTAAAAAGACATAAATTTAATTAGATTTCGTGCAAAAAATTCAGCATCACGAACGTATAAGTAGTCTCGCGAACTGGAACAAAGTTTCCTTTAGCGGAAGCAAAGATTCTCAAGTATCGAGCACAAGTAGTCGAATATAATGCATGTTCCGTCTTACGAGTACAACAAAGTCCCGGGACTAAGTACAGTACTTGTTTAATGTAAACAAAACTGATCCGTCGCATCAGCGTAGCTACAACTTTTATTAGTATTGGAAAAGTTTTATCGCCCCCCTTTTTTGTAGCCCAACTTTTATTCGATATAAAGTTGAATGTTTACCAAGTTATTTATGGTTTTTTAACGAACACTACCGCGGGATATTGCGAATAAAGTCTATCAAGGTGAAGAGCTGACTTAAACAAGTTAAAATTGCTTGTATAGTTTTATGTATAATGTAGAGCACGCGATAAATAAAAACTTATCAATTAAGACTCAAAATGTTGAAGCTGAATCCGTAACTAAACATGTAAGGAACGAGTAATATTCTTGTACCTACATAATTGACTTAGATAAGTAATAACCTAATTTCTTCCTTCGTACATTTTCATTTACTCTATATTGTAAAATAGTTACCAGCAGCAAATCCTATCAAATCGAGCTATATCAAATGGCAAACAAACGCAACTAAAATGCACAAAAGGAATTGCAGACACCAACATTCCATTTGGTGCCTTTGACCTGAATGTAATATAACCCGCAGAGGCACTTACTATAGCTCACATTCGCGAGTTGTTGCCGAATTAACATATGCACATAATTTGCAATATTACAGTGTAAGTGGCGGGCTCGTTATATTGAGCAATAAATAACAACTAACGGCGCGTGGTTATTGTACCGGAATGTCCGGGGAATACGGGGGAATAGGCAAATTAGAACAAATTGTGATCTACTCGACATATACGATACGAATGCCGTGGCCATTCCACGCTTAATTAGATTTGATAAAATTGCACCGCGAGAATACCATCGACCTAGTTTTAAATTTGTATGCAAAAACATGCAAGTCTCGGTGAAGTGAGGACTCAGTAGTGTTTTGTTTCTTTGTAGACTGAAGTCGAAGGATTTGGTTACATTGAAGCTCTATCTATAGATAGTTTCAGTCTTCCTATCATTTTACACGCAGTAGGTAGATTACGATCTCTTAAATCAAAAGTCATCATCCCATATATGTTCATAATTGGGTACTTAAAGTAGGTGCGTGCTAGGTACGTGGAAATTAAATACCCATAGGTACAATTTTCTAGCGGTTTGTTTCCATTGTGAATGTAAGGACTCCAATGTATTCATTAAATATTCTACAATTAATGACCTACATAACATTTATAAAACACCGATACCACATCGAAGTGTATTTTATTTATCCCTTTTGTTTTGTAAATTCTTTTACGAACAATAGATCAAAAATTCGTGGGGTGCAATTATTGAAATATTTCATATAAAACTATATATTTTATGTGTAACTACGTAATACCATGCACTAGGAAAATAACATAACAAATCAATAAATAGCGTTACAGAGTTTCTGGTGGGTGTGACCACTATATCTCTTAACCTATAAATGATTGCTATTAATGACAGCCTAATGGCCCCCTGTAGCCTCGATTTTCGTTAAATATGTTCATATATCTTACATCAACAAACAAACAATCAGTTTGTATCTAATAGCTTATCGCCTGACCCGCCCTGCAATAAAACACTTACCTAAAGCTAACAAAAATGTTGGAAGAAAAGACTTTCCGGTATTTCATCTTACAATGTTATTTTAAAATTTTTAACGTATTAAATAGATTTTAGTTAGGACTATAAACGTATAATCATGATAAAAAAATATCTTTATCTAGTTACGCTGTACCTACCTAATTACATAATTGTGTTTATGGCTTTATGCAACCTTATATAGTTAAGTTACTGCAGAATCCAGATAAGTCTTTTAATCTAAAAACTGTAAAAGATGTCCATGTCGTCTCTATTGTGATCCCGTTATCGAATTTTCGGGGTTTTTTTTTTATAAAGTCGACTACAATGGAATCTGTCAGCATTATTTCACTTACGCAAGCTTGTCCCTTCCACAAAGACCTCTACTCTCTACAATGCTAATATTGTCAAGTATTTTCATAGCCTATTATGGGATCTGCAAGATTTAAAAACGTATTGTCTGATTTTAAATCCGAGGATATACAAAAGCGCTTGTGATTTGAATGAGTCAGCCATCGGATGCTATTTGTGTCATATTCTTTAAAGAAAATCTATGTGTATTTTTTCTTGCTTGTCATATTTTCTCTGTATAGTTGAATTAGCGTTAGAGCGAGGTTTCAATAAGAATATGCAAGGGTTCTACATTAAGTATATGAAGTTATAGTTGACCCGCGCAACTTAGCGCGTTAGCATCACTTGCCAGTTTTTGAAACATTTGTTATTGGTGCTCCGCTCCTATTCGTCGTTGCGTGATGATATATAGTATGCCCTGCAGCGGCTGCAGCCTTCCTCGATAAATGGGCTATCTAACTCCGAAATATTTTTCAAATCGGACGCGTTTATCCAAACTAACAAACAAACTCTTCAGCTTTGCATATTAGATTTACGTTAGATCGAAGTTTCAATACATATATGCAAGCAAGGGTCCTTCATAATCGTTAAGTTGAAGCACACAATGTACGGAAAGATCATCATCGCATTAATCAATGTATATATCGGCAGTAAGCGAGAATAAAAAAGTTACTTAACGTCAACATAATAGTCTATTCATTTCCCTGTATTGACAAATTGATCCAGATTGTTTACAAGTAAAAAGCCCCCTTCGTTGACTTCGTTTATAAATATTCGCTTCACTTAAAGCATTTCTTTAAAGTTAAATAGGATGTTTAAAAGTTTCCATTGATAAATTACCGAAGTTTTGTCTTAATTTATAAACTTAAGCCCTTTAACGGAAACGCTAACGTAGGCTTTGTTTAGAATTTCAATAAAATAAGATACAACCTTCTGGGAACTAATTGTGTTGTAAATAACATTACACAGTATGGATTCAATTTTTTAGCTAGTTATATAGAGAGATATATGTATCTTGAACCTAATAACATTTGTTCCTGTCTATTGAAAAAATATATCGCCCATTAATGGCTATAACATCACGCTACAAGTAATAGGAACAGAGCATCAATGAATGTTGCAAAAATGGGGAAGATATGCTGTCGGGCGGTATTAGGTATCTACGAAGTATATGAAATTAATGAATATTTTGCTTATGTTAATATGCCAATAACATCCGCCGAGAGTTAACCCGATTTTCAAATCCCTGCTAGAACAAACATTTGTGTGCACATGAACACATCTGTTTGTTCCATGTCTGTATATACATATCTATGTAATTATGTATCTACGTAAGTATATACTATCTACTATTCTGCTTAGTTTGAAATCAGATTGTTTGCGAGTAATGAATGGATCCCAGAATGTTTATTTAATTATTTAATTAAACGGCTAGCATATCATTACAATTTCCTATTTACAAACATAAATCGGGAGCGTGATTAGCGGCCGTATTCCAGTCGGCGCGTGTCACGTGACGTCACGGGTTGTCACGTCACCTGAGACGGGCGTATAGATAAACGTGACGGGTCGCGTGACAACGCCGATGCGAGATAGACGCGTGTGTGATTTACACCGTGTTTACAGATGACATGATTAAAAACTAGGTGCACAATAATGACTATGATGAGCTAGTTTTTTTAATCAAACTTAAAATACTTTACCCGCAATTAAATTACTAGCGTTCGACGATTCCACTAGCATAAATTAGTGTTTATCACTGTCTCGAAGTTAACGATATAAAATATTTGATTTCCCAAATACCATCAACAATAAAAGTCTGGAGAATTATGTCTAGAATGAATGACAGTTCGATTAGTGGCTCAAATTTCGGCGGGCGCGAGGCGAGTTGACGAGTGTCAGTCGCGTGCGTGACGTTGCGCGAGCGTGTTGCGTGACACCGAACACGGTGACGTGACATGCCAAAAAATGCGCTAATATTTCTCCCATCACCCACATATCATTGGCGAAATATTATATTTGTATAATCTATTCACGCAAATGTTACAAAGAGCCGATGTTTCATTTGGTATATGTTATTAGTTTAGTCTAATCGTAGGTACCTACTTCATAGTAATCATTTATTTAAATATACGTTACATGAAACATGCTTTCACAAAACATCACATTGCAATTTTCCCCTCTGCGTTAGTAAAAAGTAATAATATCAGTTAGAGTAAAAACGAAATGTTCGTAAATTTCAATACCATATTTTTGTGTAAAAATTCGACGTAAAAATATATGAAAATGCGAGAGAATCGCCGGTTTCAGAGTAACACAATAAACGGTAATATCGGAACGGAATTCCCCCGATCAAACTAATGTGCTCATTACGATACAACATCTCTCAGCGAACACCATTTACACACTCAAAGAGCAATATTAAAAATAATAAACCGCCTGTCGGGCGTCGATTACCCAATTTTGTATAAAAGGGAATTTTTCCCTTCCTCAGTAATGATGCTAACCGAGTTCGCAGTAGAGGTGGCCGCCGCCCGACTTTATTGCCCGTTTTTAGACGAAATGGTGATAATTTCTCTTGGAAGTGGTTTTTATGGTGCAAGCGAAAATTTTCACTTTCGCATCATTAGCGGTTAAGATTTTCCACGAGTTCAAGGGGACACTTGAAACTTAGTAAGCCGACATGAAAATAGAAAATTATTATCACTATTACGAGCCAAAAATCTTTTACTGCGAAATATTAGATTTCAATTTGACTGCATATCAGAAATTGTAGAAACAATATTCAACATTTGCTATATTTTCGATATTTCATGTTACCGGTTAGTAATCACAACAATTAAAAATGCATATGCGTGACGTGACGTGAAATGGCGTGACATTTGTGACGTGACACGCTGGATTATCCAAGAATCCGTACATTTGAATAAACAATACTAATAGCAACTTCAATGCAATAACGTAATCCTTTTGACGCAATTAGACATACAATTCTGAATAAAGTTTTTATGTAATTTACCTCTAATTGCTTTGGGTTGCATAGATTGTATCATACTAGAGTAATGTATAAATTAAAGCTATGGTATTTGTTACTTTGTATGTAATATTAAAGACTAATGTAGGGTAATATACCTGTAATTATAGTTTACTTTTGTATCTAGGAAAATGAATGTTGATTATTAAATTTTATATTATCAACTTATTAAATAACAAAAACCTATCGCATTGTACTCTAAGTACCATAGCAGATACTTGATGTACCTAGTCTATAAAAACTTTCTTCAATTTCAATAGTTAAAAAAAATTAGGTCAATGAACCTGCCTATCATTTGACTAACCTAACCCACAAGTCAAGCCGGCGTATTACAGAATAAGTAATACTGGCATATGACGTCACACAGGCGCCTCCTGGCGGATAATTCAGCGATTACAGGCATGACGTCACAATCAATGTAATGCGAGATGCTCCTAGTCATTAGACACATTACGCGTGTACCACTTGTGTACGGTTACTTAATTAGTGATGGGTGACTTCTGATCTTATCGACCGTAATACAGACTAAGTGACATTTGCTTTAGAATTTATGATGTACTAGCTTTTGCCCGCGACTTCGTCCGCGTGGAATAGTTACTTTGGGCAAACGCTAACTTTCAACCCGCGACTTCGTTTACGTAGAAAGAGGGTTTCGCAGAGCTGATGACTGCACGCCGGCCCGGCACGGCCCCGCGGTTTCACCCGCGTTCCCGGGATAAAAAGTAGCCTATGTGTTATTCCAGAACATATTCTAGCTCTGTGCCAAATTTCAAGCAGATCCCTTCAGCCGTTGGAGCGTGAAAGAGTAACAAACATCCATACATACATCCATACTTACAAACTTTCGCCTTTATAATATTAGTAGGACTAGTTTATTCCGGGGGAGATTCAAGTTTACTGGGTTAAAAGTAGCCTATGTGTTAATCCAGGGTGTCGCTTAACCTTCCTATACTCGCGCCAATTTTTGTAACACCTATACTCGCGCACGGTGTCACAGACCGATAGTTTGTACCCCTACAACATATTTTTTTTAACAAGAAACACATAAAGTATTACTATTATTTTAAAGTTTAGGATGTAATGAAACAAAACAGTATAACTAAAAGTTATTTTATTAATTATTTTACCAACTTATAGTTTTATCACAAATCAGTCTTAAAATTTGAGATTATTTTCTTAAGTACTAAAAAATTAAAATAAAATCTGAACTTCTTTTTAAAAACAAATTAAACTTCTTATTAATAACAACAAACATATCAATAAACATATTTATCTATGTTTGACTTAATTTTGAGCCTCGCCATAGCAAATTTATACTTACACAAAAAGTTACACCTATACTCGCGTCGGTCTCGTGGACCGATTGGTGACGAGTGCTACAACACGTGTGTTTCGCCCGAACGCGCGGCGTGCACTAAAACGAAGTTAGCCACAAATCCGGCAGCTAGCAAGGAACTCAACTTCTTAGGATTTACCTGCATAAAAATAATTACGAAAATGTGTTTCGTCGGTCTCACAGACCAACGCGCGAGTATAGGAAGGTTAACACCATACCAAATATGAAATCGCTCAAGCCGTTTAGACATGAAGAAGAAACAAATACACACACTCACAAACTATCGCCGTTATAATATTAGTAAGACTGTACAACTCTAGTTAAATTTTGGTTTTACATATATGTGTTAGTTTCCTAACGTCATATATTTGGGTTTTTTTTGTAAATGACAGTATGGATATTTGTTATTGTATTGTCTTTCAGTTTTGTATTGCATATTTGGAAGACCGGTTTCATGAAACTTATAAAGGTATAAAAAATTAAATGAATAATTTAGTATTAATCCATCCTAAACAAAGTGCAATAAATATAATACATAATGTCTCCAGTAAATATTCATTAAAAAAGCCAATTAAAATGAATACGAACCGAAAATAATATTTTGGCAATCCTTAATCCTACGAAACTCAAACATTTTGCCATTAAGCGCGTCCCTACCTTTATGACGTGCACAAAAGGTACCAATTGTTGTTACACAAGCTAAATCCGTGTCTACATTCCCACATGCGGCAACTGATGTAACTAAACTAAACTAACCCGTGTAGAGGGCCAAGGCTTTGTGTCAACCGCAGGATTGCGCCCGTCGCGGCCCAATGAGCACTCCACTATTCCACATAGGCACCGCGAGCAGGGATGTATAAAACGTTTAGGTATCTAAATAAACAATGTTAGAATTTCGACAGACTTTGTGGTTAGTGACCCTGACTCTCAAGCCGCCGGTCGTGAGTTCGAATCCCACCCAGGACAAACATTCGTATGCATGAATATGTCTGTTTGTTCTGTTTCTTGATGTGAATATCTATCTAAGTAAGTATTTAAAACGTAGTATATCAGCTATCTGGTTACCATAATACAAGCTCACTTTGAAGCTTACTTTGGAATCTGATTGGCCGTGTGTGAAAAATGTCCTAGGATTTATACTGATTTAGTACTAGACTACCTTCAGGGAGTGTCCCTGAAAGACTCATAAAGTCAAAGAGCAAGTCAGTTATTTAATCGCGACTTACTATTTTAGTCTATCCCAAGTTTTATACTCCTTTTTCATTATGCCTGTATATATAAATATAAAAGAAGGTATTAAATAAAACGATAAATATAAAAAGTAGACCGAGTAATAAATACATCGTTGTAATTGGCTGGTCAACCTTCATCATCATTTTCAACTTTTTGCAGTCGACTGCTAGACATAGGCCTCTTTTCCGGTACGTGACATAAATTTACAATAGGCCTTTATTACGCTCCTCGTTGTTACTGAACAAGGAAAATATATTTCACTGGAAAGAAACTAAAAGTTATATGGAAAGAATATTTGATAACTTCCTAAATAAACTCTTCATTAAAACATGATATTTCATGAAGTAAGTTTTAGGGGAGATTCTAAATTACTATTTTAAAATGAGCTGCATCGGCATCGCTTTATATCAAACTAGCGACCCTGCTTCAGACCCTGCTTCTGCCCCAGCTTCGCACGGATGCATTGCTAATATGTACATCACATTAGAAACCTCCAAAATTGTTAATGTTTCTCTAATATATTATGCATGTATTGTGTATAAAAACCTTCCTCTTGAATCACTCTATCTATTTAAAAAGCCGCATCAAAATCTATTGCGTAGTTTTAAAGATTTAAGAAGACAGCAGAAAGCGACATCGTTTTATAATATGTAGTGATTTAATGTGTTCTTTATTTTCCACATTCAAAAAATAATTAAAATCCCGAAGTACCCACATAGTGAACGTTCCCTGGCCCATAACTCAAGTGTAGTGGTGACGTCAGAGGCAACCTATGCACCGAGCTGAAAAGGCTCTCATCTATAAGTAACCTATGGGCATTGCGACATGAATAATGGACTTGGACGTAAATAAAATAGCTTAATAAACGATGAAACTATAAACCAAAATCATCTGTTGAAAATAATATAATATTATACATATAATATAAAACATCAAACTATATTAAAATGATAAATATCTTGAGATAATCAGATTCTAAACTAATCTTTAGTAACCAGATAGCTGATACTACATACACTTCTTATTAAATATAGGTAAGTATCATATAGGTATTTACAAAGGGTATTTACATCGGAACACAGAGCAAACAGACATATTCACGTAGACAAATGTTTCTCCTGGATTGGATTCGAACCCACGACCGGCAACTTGAAAGTCACTAACTACACAAAGATATTGACGGTCAAGTAAATACCTGGCAAAAATAAAAATACTTAAAACATTTTATACTCGACATAATCATCTCTGCGTATAATTATTTTACAAAGTCCATTTCAAATTGATTGAATACTTACCTAACATTATATGTAGGTATTGACCTGTCTTATTACTATATAGTACAAAGGTTTTCCAGAAATACTTTAAGTTGGTCATCGATATTCCTGACAATCGAGATGTGTAAGTACTTACCAGGAAATACTGCATAAATATTTCATGTACCATGATCCGGCTTGTTTTCCGTACGTTTCGGAGAAATTTAAAGACTTCCAAATACTATTATAATTGACAAAAGGTTGCTCACATAGCAACATAGTTTACAGAACTCAACTTTACCGAATTCAATTTGTTAAATAAAATTCAATAACACTATTCCTGATAATTGAAATACCTACATTTAATTAATGTTTCTGGAATTTTAAACATTAAATATAAATGGTTATTTCACCGAAATGATTTAATGAAGTGGTTTATGAGTAAAAACAAATGTCTGAAATAGTTGCAGTTTGATGCCAGGTCACAAATCACGAGAAAAACTTACCTCTCAATTTGAATTACTTATACCAACAACCTAACCAACATACTTTCTAGCTATAAAATACATAAATACATTATGAATACATAATATAATGAGCTGCTTCCGCTCGGTTGTACCCGCGTAGTTCCTGTAGGAATACGGGGACAAAATATAACCTTTACCACTCAGGAATAATGTAGCTTTGTACCAATTTTAAAATTTGATCATTAGATCTAGAGATTACCCTAATATTAGCATAGATAATGCACTTCTACTTTTCTTATTCATGTACAGTTAAGGCTATGTAAACTTTCCAAACACAAAGTGTGTCCTATAGATATCTACGTGCCGACGGCACAGCGTGACGTAATTATCATTAACCAGAGGTTGGGTTAGTTAGCGCCTGACATGGTGGGTCGCAGTTCGCAACCTCTAACCTCATTATTGAGGGAAATTCAATCCTTGACGCGCCTTACCTCGCCTTAAGTCACGGTAACTTATTGTCAAATTGTTATACCAAATTATAAATAACACAATGCGTATTATTATAGTATGTACCAGTAGTATGCAATATTAAAATGGTTGATTAGTATTTAGTTAAAGTTTTGATGATTAGCTTATAGCACACTTTTGTTCATATGATAGATACTTGGTACATAAATAATTTGACAGATCGGGTCACACAAAGATAGACATATCGGCAACAATCGTGCTTCTACTTAGACGGCCAGTCCAAGAGGATTTAGTTGTTGTTTTTAGATTAAAAACGCAAAGAATCATGCGATAAAAAAATTACACATATATCAGTTCTGTCATCCTATTAAATACATTTAAAAATGGACAAAGTTCAAGTTTAAAAATAGAACACCAATCTAGGACATTCCAATTTAAAAAGATAAATGTTGACTCCAGACTGTCGTTCTAATTTTGAATACCGCAACGAACGGCTTATGTGTCGTCCACAAAATCAGTTCCGAAGTTGCGAAGGCGAGCTAATGTTGATCTTGAACAACTCGGACACTACGGACAGGCTCCTTCAGTAAACTTGGCGGGGACATGGGCCAATGTGTCCAAAGTAGGTATTATGTATTCCAAGTAGTCTAAGTTTTGAGTTGCGATTCATATTTTTTTTTTATTAAAGCAAATGGTTTTTGGTACCATGTTCACTTAAGGTATACATTTTATTACGCATGTTTTATTTTTTTCGTCGGACACTGGCTTATCTATTTTAAAAATGGAATGATGTGACCTAAGCCTAAGAAGGACATTATAATAGCAATTATTTCTGTACAATGTCTCAGACAGATGTCGTAACAAGAAAACTTTAAAAAATATCACCAACGGCCTCAGCCTTATCTAGCTAGTAAATTGCGGTTTTATAATTTGTTTTCTTAAGTTTTTTTTTTTATATTCTAGTATTTTAGTAAATATCTCTCAATTATAAAGACAAGAAAGGGCGTTATATCTTTTTTTAATTATACTTGGCTTTTTTATCGCAATTTTGTACATAAATTTAAAATAAATGGAAATGAAAATGTAAAAGTACCTACTTACATCACGCATAAACGCACTGAGTATTAAATAAATAAATAGCATACTTGCATTTGCATACCATATCTACTTGGAAACCGGATAGCCGATATACTTGTTTACATAAAGCTCAACTTAAAATAGTTCAACTCACGTGAAGGCGGGGTGGGTCACTAGTTCAATACGTCAGTAGATTTTCTTCCAGGCCCAAAACCAATGTTCATACTCATTCCCCATTAGTCCTAGTCAAAAGGACCCAACCAACGAGTAATATAACCGTAGTAACTTTTCATAGGACAATTGTAAAATTAGCACTTACTTACTGAAACAATAGCCGTGTGGTCTTCTTCCTACAAGCGGAGAGCATTATCTCATGTAGGCGCCATAAGCCACGCACGATTAATATAATTATCTCCACATTATACTGGCTTATTAGGCGAGAAGCTTACATTTATAATGCACAAGTCTTTGTTAGCTAATTTGAATACAATGCCGTTTATTTAATGTGGGGTGGGCTCCTGAAATCATCGCTGACGTAGTCAGTTGCGTCGAAGACTTTATCTACACTTATATTATAAAGAGGAAAGATTTTGTTTTTTTTTTGTTTGTGTTGGAGGTTCGATATGAATAGATATTGGTACTGGTACCTACCTAAAAAAAAAAAAGGTAAGAAGATAAGTTGACGTTTCAACTGTCTCGTGTTTTGAATATTATATGCTGTTGCAACGAAGGGCAAATGTGTTTTCTTCCACTATTTCCTATTCTCTAACAGTTTGCATTAAATAGGCTCCGGAACTGCTTAACCGATTTGAAAAATTATTTCACTGTTGGGAAGCTACAACACTATCTCCAGTGAACATAGGCTATATTTTATCCCCGTATTCCGACGGGAACGGGAACTACATGGTGGAACCGCGCGGAGGCAACCGACTTGTCAAGTCGGTTGGCGTTGTGGTTAGTGACCTTGACTTTCAAGCCGCCGGTCGTGGGTTTGAATCTCACGGGAACGAAAACTACGCGGGTACAGCTGCGAGGCGGAAGCTAGTATTAGTTAAGTGGAGTAGTCTCACATATTTAGTAATTAATAAGAGTAAGTAGTATATAAAGATTTTAAACGTTGACGTTGAAGTTTAAGATAATAATAAAAACTTACGTATTTTTGTATTATATTCATAAAATGACTATTATTTTATTCTAGTAGTTACATACTTGAGTACCTACATTAAATGACAGTTCATAAACCAGTTCGTGTTAAAACTCGAAAACCCTAGAACAACGAAACATAACAATTTAATAACAATATAGCAAACAAAGAACCGAAATTATATACACCTGTATGACGTTATCTTAAACAAATTAAGGACAGAAATAAAATCTATAACAAAGGCACAATAAAGACAATTTCTGCACGGAGTTCATTATACAGTAATCCGGGTTGAAATTAAGCCCGGAGAACACTCAGGCAAGCTAATCTAATTTGAGAAACACTCCGACTGTATCGTACGTAGGTTTGTAGTTGGTAACACTGGTACTCACTGCGAGCTAACGTTTTGATGGAGAGACAGAAAAAAATGAATATTACTTTTAAATACTTTTTGAAACGAAATATGGATGTTTGGATGAGGGTTGACGAATATAATAATATGATGTAGGTGTCATAGTGGCTCCCTCCGATTTCAATATTAAATTATCTAGGAAAAAAAGTAGTCTGTATTCCAGAACATATTCTAACTCTGACCAAATTTAATCGCGATCACTTTAATCATTTTGGCATAAAATAATAACAAACATACATACATACATTCTCACAAACTTACACATTTATAATTTTAGTAGGATTAGCGGACGAAGTGGATTGTTTTAAATTAATTATACAGGTCAAAAAAAATATATATGTTATTCTTATATGCCCAATTTTCAAGTATCCTAAATCAATCTTTTTGTTCAAATATGGCGCGATCACGAAATTGTTTCTTTTTTTACAAAAGCTGCGAAATATTTAAAAAAACATAGCTTAAGTATTATCTGGATGATGCCTTATAATTAGCTAGACAGAGAAGACACGATGACTTCTCGCAATGGAATATTAAAGCAGTTATAAGTTAATTTTAATTTATTAATAATTAAACTGTTTAATGAGATTGGTACTCATGTAATCTGATATTTTATTGTTTTCATTACATTGACTTATGTTATCAGCATTATCATTTATTTGAAGCATAAATTAACGTTTAATTTAATTTAGTTTCATTAATATGTATGTTACCATACTTTCCAATAAGCTGTGAAGAAAAAAATATAGTAAAATCTAATCAACATAGTTCTAAAAATAAAAATCAAAATCTTAGTATTAAAAATACAGCGTCGTAAATCCGCGCGTGTCGCGGCGGCGGGCGGACGCGGGCGGCGGCGGCGGCGCGGCAACTCACAGCCTCCTGAATAACACTCCGATACATTATGAGCTCCTCTGATTTACCGCCTTCGATAAATAATCGCTCTCTTTCCCCACTATTTCGTACAAAATTCATATAATTCATACTAACAAAGACATTGGCATTGATATCTGGAACGGTTATACGCGCTCTATCCTCTGTTGTGCCTATTTGTAATACAATATTCATGACGTCCTATTCGATATGTACTGCTACTTTATTGTTATTGCTCGACTGGCGAAAAATTTATTCTTTCAATATTCCGTTTTCTTTATAAGATATATGGCGAGTTTTAAGGTTACACGCTGTTATTGTATCTATCCTGGGAAGTATCTATTGTGTTTGTTTGTCGTATGAATGCGTCAAAACAAGGGGAAAATCGCTTTGTGTTTGCGCTTCCGAATGTAATTTTTAAGACACCGTTTATTCTGTTTTCGCTAATAAATTCTATTTATGTAACAAAGATTTTGTACGTCTGTATTTTTGCTTAAAAAGTGGAAGGTGAATAACACTTAAGTAGGTAGATAACTATTTTGTCGCCGCTCCACTTAAAAACTTAATCTGGGGCCCAAGTCTGCTAAATACAAATGCACCAATGGAGTCTCAATAGAGTGTCGATTGTGTCTCAGCTGATTGGATTTTGGCATTTGGTATTCTCTTGCTGTTTAAATCCGAAGCCATTCTATCGAAACTCCACCGACACTCCATTGAACTACTATTGCTCTTTTCGGTAGTCTGCTGTCAATTGAATTTGAATGGAATCGTAATTGTTGGTGCAAACGGTATTCTCTTCGCTATTTGACGTTTGTTTGACAGTTGTATCAATGGACTTTCAGTTGTAATTTGGCCATTCAACTGCCATCGAACAACGACACCTTTTTCGAGCATTTGAGAAGTAAAAAAAATAAAAAAGAACATAAAATTTAGCCATGAGGCCTTCAGCCGCATCATTGCGTTGGCGTATTTTGGCCCTTGCTAATGCTGCTGACCAAAAACGTCGCCTTTTGCGCCAGCGCCGCAAATATCGTGCAGCGGTAAGACATAATGTTGACGCATTTGATCTTCCTAAGGCAGTTTATAAAAGCTTTTCGTCTCGGGAAGGCGCAAGTGAGGGCTCTCATTGAAGAGCTGAACCCTTATCTCACCAGGCAGCGACATCGGGATGGGATATCCGTCGATCTAAAGGTTAGTTAGAGTTCAGTACTTACTTAATTCAGTTATGTTTTACTTAGGTACTTGAAAGGTACATAATTGCTAGTTACTAGTTATAGCAGATATATCATCAATCAAAACAGAGTCCCTCCACCTGAGGGAGCTGATGAAGAGAATCAGAGGCAGAATCAGGCATGTTTTATACTTATGGTTCTGTGATTTGAAAAGTAAAAGATTTATAGGTATATGTACTTTGTTTATATAACATTTAATCAGCCTTAAATAACATATTTTTAATTTACAATTAAAACTAGGTACATTATGATCACAGCCTGCACAAGTTTAACATAATCAACTAACTAAACATTTTACTTTTTAAGGATTTAACAAGTACAACATTTTAAGAATTCACAAAAGACTTGTTGTTGTTTTAGGATGAAGACGATAGACTGAATCCACAGTACCACCAAGTCAATCCTGAGCTTCAAAGAGGCCGGGCACTACAGCAGGCTCTGGTTGAAAGGCTGTGAAGGGAAGGATCGTTATGTATAGTATAATTAATAAGTTTATATCTATAACAGTATGGAAATAATTATGTTATTACTTTGTTACAGATTTCAGATGGACATTAACAATAAAATTAGAGATTAGTTAAGATTTTCTAATTAAAAACATTACATGCAATTCCTAGTTTCATTACCCTATACTTTAAATAAATATATACCTATATTCACAGTTATTATATGTATAGATTACAAAGAGAGTTCTGCTGCCTGCATTGAGGACATTAAAATCCCAGTACCTATATTAAAATCTATATTATTATACTTACTAGAAGTAGGTTTTATACCTACCTAGATAAGGTTGACGAATTTGATCTTCCTGAGGTAGTTTATAAAAACTTTTCGTCTCGGGAAGGCGCAAGTAAGGGCTCATTGAAGAGCTAAACCCTTATCTCACCAGGCAGCGACATCGGGATGGGATATCCATCGTTTTAAAGGTTAGTTAGAGTTCAGTACTTACTTAATTCAGTTATGTTTTACTTAGGTACTTGAAAGGTACATAATTGCTAGTTATAGCAGAGATATCATCAATCAAAACAGAGTCCCTCCACCTGAGGGAGCTGATGAAGAGAATCAGAGGCAGAATCAGGCATGTTTTATACTTATGGTTCTGTGATTTGAAAAGTAAAAGATTTATAGGTATATGTACTTTGTTTATATAACATTTAATCAGCCTTAAATAACATCTTTTTAATTTACAATTAAAACTAGGTACATTATGATCACAGCCTAATGTATAATTATTAAATAATCAACCAATTGTTGATTTACATTAAATTAAAATGCAACTTCTTAGAGAATCAACATTTTGCAAATAAACTGTAATGTGTGATAGGTGGTTCGGGCAGAGAAAAAGAATAATTGAACAAATGGTGTTTATTCAATAAATACAATTACACAATTTTAACATAATCAACTAACTAAACATTTTACTTTTTAAGGATTTAACAAGTACAACATTTTAAGAATTCACAAAAGACTTGTTGTTGTTTTAGGATGAAGACAATAGACTGAATCCACAGGACCACCAAGTCAATCCTGAGCTTCAAAGAGGCCGGGCACTACAGCAGGCTCTGGTTGAAAGGCTGTGAAGGGAAGGATTGTTAAGTATAGTATAATTAATAAGTTTATATCTATAACAGTATGGAAGTAATTATGTTATTAATTTGTTACAGATTTCAGATGGACATTAACAGTAAAATTAGAGATTAGTTAAGATTTTCTAATTAAAAACATTACATGCAATTCCTAGTTTCATTACCCTATACTTTAAATAAATATATACATATATTCACAGTTATTATATGTATAGATTACAAAGAGAGTTCTGCTGCGTGCGTCGAGGACATTAAAATCCCAGTACCTATATTAGAATATAAATTATTATACTTACTAGAAGTAGGTATAAACTTGCTTTTAATATTAAAAGTAGACAAGAAGCTTGTGTATTAAACTTACCACTCTCCACTGGTCCGGCGTCTTGGAGACGCAATCGGAGGATACGCTGTTAAGGAGAACTGAGCATTCAGCCCAAAGGCGTTTGGTCAGGCTACGTCCTTCCTTCGTCCTAGTACGGAGGCCAAGCGCCAGCTCTTTGTGATTTTCTAAAAGATCTATAGGAGCAGTAATTAATATGCCTAAATCTTTGCAAAAAGTCTTCTTCTTTATTTAAATGGCGACTGTAGCCAGTAGCACAATTCCGTCAGTGTCACGTTAGTTAAAGATAAACGACGGGGATCATAATTTTCGAAGATGATTTATTATATTATTTAAGTTGAATTTGTCTTCAAAGATTTCAAACTTGTGTCAATATATTTTTTTTGTTTTTTTCTTATACGTATGGAAGGCAAAGGGATCTAGCCCATACAGCCAAATCTTCAGTATTTTTTACTTTTTTCATGATTGGTAAGATTATTTAAAATGTATTTTTAATAAATGTTGATATTTATATCGTAAAAATTAATAATTTGTCGAAATCAATGTAATAAATTCACAAAAAAGTACTTAAAACGTATTTGACTACAAATTGTAGTTTATACTGGCATCATTGGTTTCATGGTAGTTTTAACAGGCAACATCGTCGACTAAACCATTGACATTCCATTTCCATCCAACTGACACTCCATCGACATTATATCGAGACTTTTATAAAATGTTAGCAGAATACCAAATTTGGCACAATGGAAATGGAATCTCAATAGGATGTCGATAGAATGGCAATAGTTGGTCGCTTATTGTCAAATAGCAGACTTGGCCCCCTGGTCACGACGCAAAAGTGAAAAAAGGAGCAAAAATAAATTAAGTATTCTCGTAGTCGAGAAGTTCAACTGGTACTAATGACGTTTAAATGTTCAAGCAACCTCCACTTTGTTTCCTCTATCCAACCAAGTTGAGAAACCATTTCAATTTTAACCCCTTCGGACCCGGCGTCCATTTCAATGGACACGCTTTATTTTTGCGTGTAATAAGAAATAGGATAATATAAATGATAGTGTAAATATTTTTCTCTATCGGCTACTTACCTAGAAACTTTATAATAAACAAAACACAATCGGATTATTTGTGGGTAGGATGGAATCATTAGTCAAGTGTAGACGTTCGCCATGGATACGCACAAAGAAACTTAGTCTTTAGTTTTATTTCATTTACTCTATAATGACTAAATCGATTGTTTAGATATTTTTTATTCTGGATAGTGGCCATATTTGCTATGCTGTTCATTTACAAAAAATACTAATTATGAAGTTGTTATCATAAAAAAGTGCAGATAAAGCTATGTCCATTTCAGTGGACATTGGGTCACAACCGTCGTATAAAAGTCGTATTTACAATCAGATTTTGTATTGAATTATATTAGGTTTTGATCTGTCCAAAGGCCATAATATAAATGATTGACAAAATTTTAGAAAACGGAACAATATCGGATCTCGGCGATAAAATTGTATAGGCAATACCAGTTATTAATTTTCAGAAAATTACCAGTTAGTGAATTATTGTATGGGTAGAAATATAAAACTATCAACCGAAAGAGTGTTAGCTAATCACTTTCAAGGGAAGAAGGTAAAGATGAAGAGGAATAACCCAGTCTGATACTGGACTGAATGGTGGTCGTACAGAAGACCGCAACCAAATAACACTACTTTTAGTGTTGTGTTTCTGCAGTGAGTAAGGTAGCCAGAGCTCCATGAGGAGACGCTACGTCAGTGGGGGGACCAGGGATGGAGTAGCATCGTAGGGGTATGCAGGAGTGATACCTGTTTAGCCCTTCGACGAAAAGTACATTACACTTTGTCCCTTTCACTGCCTATACAGTTGCTCCCTTTTTTACAGGGTCGGCAACACGTGAGTGACGCCTCTGTTGTTACAAGCGCCCATAGGCTACGGTAACCGCTTCCCATCAGGTGGGACCGTATGCCTGTTTTCCACCCTTGCAGTATAAAAAAATGGTATGGGTGGTGTTGATAAAACTGATCATCTGATTAGTTTGTATAGTATCTTGATTAGATCCAAAAATGGAAATTGCGTATGTTATTTCACGCCATTGACCTAGAACTAACCAATAGCTGGCGAGAATATTGCAAAACCTGTACTATACCGAGTACCTACAGATGTTCTAGATCTGGTAGCATGTTGCAGAAGCTTTAATGAAAATTGGGCATCCAATTCCTAGCAGAAAAAGAAGACTGCCTGCAACCGGTGGCAGATGTCAAGTAAATTTATCAATTACACCAAAACGACACCATTTCAGAACTGAAAATTACCAGCAAAATTCAGTATGGAACTGTCGACCATGAAGATGCCAGAATATGATCAAAAGAAAGATGCTGCAAGATTTAAAAATTGAGGATGTAAAGGAAAGACGCCTGTTTACTGCCTGAAATGTGAAATATATCTTATATCTTATTAGTGAGCGAAATTCCATTTCGAAAATTTTATCAAAAACACGAACAATCCTAACAGTAAAAAATAAAATAAACCATTGTAGACGATGGATGGAGAAATTAAACAAGTTTATGTATTTTGATTGTTAATATTGCCGTGCCTGCGCCCAGAGACTCGTTTGCATGTGGCTCCCGGTCATCTACCTAGCAGCGGCTTATATAGCCTCGGTTCGCGCCCCCCCGCTACCTGTCGACCCCTGCGACGTCTCTGAACGCAATCACGGCAATATTATTATCGTTTATTAATTATTAAATTTACACACAAAATATAGATACGAATCAATACACATTAGTAATAGCTTTAGATATTTGCTATAGGTATTTGCTATAGGTATTTACTATAGGTAACCGGTGGTGTGGTGGTGCAGACTAACCCTCGCGTCGCTAACATTCCCCACCCTAGTGCTACGACAGCACTCCTATCCTAAGGGTATAAGTGCGACGCGTGTGGCAGGCCGCCTCATCAAACCCGTGCGCGTACGTACGTCTACCACTCTGACGCGCTCATCCTTGCCCGGTAATATAGCTTCAATTCTCCCTCTCATCCACATATTCCTCGGTGCGTTTGGATCCACAATTATAACTAGGTCACCCACTTGCAAGGACCTTTCTTCTTGTGTCCATTTTGTCCTGGGTATTAAGTCTGGGAGCACTTCCTTCACCCATCTATTCCAGTACATGTCCGCCAGGCGCTGTGCGATTCGCCATTGTTTGCGCATAAACAAGTCCGAGTCGTCGAACTCCCCTAATATGGGAAGATTAGACGATGAGCCGAGAAGAAAATGGTTGGGCGTAAGCGCTTCGTCCGTACCGGCTTCGACACTGACGTGTGTAAGGGGTCGTCCGTTTACAATCTGCTCGACTTCAGCCATCAATGTAAGCAAAACTTCTTCACGGGGGGCGCGCTCTTTTAAAACTACTTTTAGTGAGCTCTTTACCGTTCGTATGAGTCGCTCCCACGCCCCACCCCAGTGTGGGCTAGACGGCGGGATGAAGGTCCAGGTTGTTCCATGGTTGATAGCTTCAGACCTCAGGAGCTCTTGGTTTAAATTTAGAGCAGATAATTTTAATTCAGCAGCAGCACCTCGCAGATTAGTTCCGTTATCTGAATACAGATGTAATGGCCATCCACGCCTTGCACCCATACGCCGAAGCGCCATTATTAATGAGTCAGTGGTAAGGGTTGAAACCAGCTCGATATGTATGGCCCTTACTGTTAGGCATGTGAACAGGACAGCGTATCGTTTCTCTCTACGCTTACCAATTACAACCTCCATGGGTCCGAAGAGATCAAGACCACAAAAGGTAAACACACGCTGATGATGGGCCAGCCTTGCTTCTGGCAGGTCACCCATTCTGGGAGGTCTAGGTTGAGCCTTTCTGATACGGCAGACCATACACTCCATGGCTACACGCTTCACAGTTGGTCGAATACGTATAAGCCAGTACTTCTGTTTTAATTCGTTGACCACTGTTTCCGTGTTTCCATGTGCAGCCCGAATGTGAAAGTGCTTGACTATTAAGCGAGCGACTTGATGTCGTCCATCCAATATGACAGGATACTTGGTGTCGCCGGGAACGTCGCGAGCAGCTCCGATGCGGCCTCCGGCGCGCAACACGCCGTGCTCGTCAAGGATCGGAGTCAAGGTAAGTAGTTTACTTTTTTTGTCTAATTTATTTTTATGTTTCAGGTTTCTGATGTCATCGGAGAAGCTTTGTACCTGCGCATATTTAATCAACAATATTTCAGCTCTCATCATCATAGGACCGTCAATATCACCGGTAAGTTTCTTAAATTTTTTATCAACAAACGATAACACATAACAAGTAGGTAGCTTTCACTAGGCGCAGCCATGACGAGAACCGCAGCGGGTCGGGTGTAGCAGGTAAGTCTTCACAAGTAACCTGAATTGTGCAGGTACGTTCCAGATCTGATTCGTGTACTTCAGGTACTTGAAAATTCGTAGGCCATAGCTTTTCATCCTCTAATAGAAACTGCGGTCCATGAAACCATTCGCGTTCAAACACATTAAAGTCACAATGGTCTCTTGTGGCCACATCCGCAACGTTCACTTTAGTAGGCACATATCTCCATTCACTTATATTGCTGAGTTCGTCGATCTCCCCCAGGCGGTGAGCGACAAATGATTTATAACTTCTAGCGTCATTTTTAATCCAATGAAGCACTGTACTCGAGTCACACCAGAAAAATCTTTTTCCAGGCTTCATTTTGTGTTCTTTTCCAATAGTGTCAGCCAACCGCGCGGCGAGCAGTGCCGCCTGCAACTCCAATCGTGGTACTGACATGTGTTTCAAGGGCGCGACCCTGCATTTACTTGTTATAAACGATGTCCGCGTTCCGTTATTTTCCCAGCGCCAGTAAGCAACGGCACACATAGCTTGAGTCGACGCGTCGGAGAATATATGTAGCTGTAGGTTTGTATAATCATCACTGCTTATGCGCTCGCACTGAGTGGCGTCGTTAAATGCCGCGGAGAATGATCGCGCGGGGCAGGGCTCGCTCCTATTCGGTGCGTCTGCACTCTGCTCGAGCGGTGCATCTTCCCTCCCGCTTGCTCTCGCTGACAGCTGATAGTAACGAGGCAGCCGTAATGAGCCGACGCGTTTTAGTAATTTTAACCACTCGATCCACCTATCTAGCATACTTGTAGGTATGACGTCATCCCACTGCATTTCACACCGCCAAGTATCTTGTAACATTATTTTCCCTTTGATAGTAAATGGTGACAAGAAGCCGTACACATCAAATATTGACATAACAACTCGTAACATTTCTCTTTTAGTTGGTTTCTTCAAACCATTTATAATATTTTCCGGAATGCGCTTGAATGATACATCGAAACCTAAACAATCTTCGTTTGGAAACCAAATGAGACCCAAAGTCCGTTCTCCTTCATCCTGCTGGCCCAAATTGAACTTCACTGCTGCAGTCCCTAAGGAACCCTTTGGTAAACAGTTCAACACATTTTTACAGTTACTTGTCCAGTTTCTTATCTCAAAACCGCCCTCGTTGTGAATGTAAACAATGTCCTTGACTAATTGAATTGCGTCACTTTCACTCGCTATACTATCTATATAGTCGTCTGCGTAGTGTTGTTTACATATCGCGTGCACGGCAGACGGCTTGGTAGACTCGAACCTCAGTGCGTTTTTATTTTTTATAAACTGAGCAACAAATGGTGAACAGTTGGCACCAAAAATGAGAGATGTCATGACATAGGTTTTGATACAATTGTCATCCAGATTGTCTCGCCATATAAACCTCAGTGCATCCTGGTCGGCCGGGTTTATTTTAATTCTTAGGAACATGTCCTTAATGTCGGCTGTTACGGCTATTTTATTCTCCCGAAAGCGTAACATCATACCATACAGTGACATAAGTAGGTCAGGTCCCTTAAACAAATAATCATTCAAACATAAACCATTACTTCTGGCGGCCGCGTCGAATACTAGGCGTAACTTGTTTTTGTTGGGATTATCTACCCCGAAGTGGGGAAGATACCATGTCCGTGGGGATGTTTGCGTAGTGATCAGCTCCTGGGCAAAATCGTTACTTAACAAATGATGAACCCTTTCGCTATACCGTAGTGCGTAGCCTTTATCTGCCTTCATTTTCTTCTCCACATTAATCAGACGTCTTTTAGCATTAGGTAATGAATCAGGCATTGACCTATTGATGTTTTTCCACGGCAGACCCACATACCACCTACCGTTGATTAATGTAGAATTATGTTCCAAGTGTGTAATCGCCTTAACATCTTCGCTATTTTGCCGGGGTTTTGAAGTTATTCCCAATGACTCGACTGCGAACGAACGGCGGACTTCATCATGCAACTCTTGTAGGATACTACTCTCTTCGTGACCGTCGTGGATGAAAAGAGAGGATTGAGAAACGTTATCACAAGGTAAGTTAGCTATACACCCGTGAATACACCACCCTAACGGCGTGAGCGTAGCGTACGGCTCGTTCGGTTTTCCCCTTAATACCTGAATCGGTGTTATTAAATGATAATTATCCTGTCCTATCAAAATTTCTGGCTTACATGGAAACGGTAAAGAAAGTTCATTTTGTAATTTAGACATATGGGAATAATTAGCGGCATTAACAGTTATTTGAACAGGTAAATTCAATTCACTAACGCTTCTAGCCTTAATAGTAAATTTAGTCCCCTCCCTGTTATATATACCTACATCTACTACCTCTGTATCGCATACGAGCTCCGTGTTCGCCCAAGCACCACACACACGCATCGTTTTCTTATGACCGCGTATCCCCACCCGTTCGGCTAGCCCAGCGCTTATCAGTGAGACAGTCGAGCCGTCATCTAATAATGCATACACACTAAATGAACCATTAGGCCCGTAAATATTAATTGGTACGACTTTAAGTAAAACCCTAGACATCGAATTTACGTTTGAAACGGTTTCTACTGTAGGTTCAGAGTCAGGTAATTGTGTTATGTGTACACCACTCTGAGTAGGCTCTTCGTTAGTGTTTTTATAATGTAATAATTTATGATGTGACTTACCACAGTTATCGATATCACAAACGGGTGCGGGGCAAGACTCCCTGTTATGACGTGATACTATACACCTATAGCAAATACCACAGCGTTTAACATAGCTCCACCTATCTTTGCGGAGCGCCCTTTTAAACTTTTTACAACTGGGCAATGTATGGTTACCTATGCGACAGAACCGACATTTTTCGTCACTATTTACACTATTTACACTGTTACTTTGCACTAACACAGATTGATATACCTCACTATGTTTACGTTTAGACTCACTACGCGCTACAGTGAGAGTTACGGCCGTTTTAGATATTTTTAATGCTTCTTCACTAAGAAAGTCCGATAGTATTTCCAGCCTTGTTTTAGTTCCTTTCTCGATTCGCGCGTACCCGTAGTCGGTCCACTTGGAAATAAGTACTGGCGGTAACTTCGACAGGATAACGGACGTAATACTCACACCACGTAAGTACTCATCTTGTTCCAGGGTCAGCACGGCTGCTACATAGTTGCGTATTTTTACGGAGAATGAAATAATATCCTTCTGATATTCCAGATTCATTGGTTGCAACTTTTTGATGTCCTGAATAATCCGCGGTAAAATAACATCTGGGCTACCATACTGCAGTTGCAGCGCCGACATCACATTCTCCGGGGATGCTGCACTAACCAGAAGAGCTGTGACTGAATCTCGCGCTTGTCCACGAAGACATTTCCTTAGGCGCCACATATTTTCCTTTTCAGTAAAGTGACATACCTCCGTCGACTCTTGATAAGCCTGTTTAAAGGTCAGCCATTCCATAGGGTCACCGGAGAAGGTAGGTAAATCTCTCGGCGTACACAATCGGGTTAACATCTTAGCGTTAGGTGTATTGGAGGTGGCAGCAGATGCAATATCCTTCAGTGCCTGAGCTAGCTGTTGAAAATCCGAAGTTGAAGTAGCGGTGGGCGCGGATTCGAGCAAACCGACCGCGCCGTGTGCTTCGCGGTCGTCCGGTTGACGTGGCGGAGGCGCTGACGTGACACTCGGCGGACCTTTCGTCGCGCATTTACTCTGATCAATCCATTGTTCAACTTTGTGCGACACTTCACTTAACGAGTTACATGCTCGTTCACCACGGGAACCCTGAGAACACTCCTCCTCCAATGCGGCGATATCCGCTTCAAACTTTTTTTTTATAACCTCCTTCTCAATATTAGCTAAGGCTTCTGCTGCTTCAAATTCCAGCTGTTTCTTCCTAGCTTCGAATGATTTCCTGCTTGTGACTGTAGACTTCATGTTCGAAGAAACAGATTTGTGGCAACCACCAATCTCAATTTTTAAGCTTCCAACATTGCTCGGCTTTTTATTTATATCAGCAAATTGTCTGTCGTAGACTTCCGATTTGGCATAAACTTGACCGCTTGTTCCATCTGCGGCGGAATGTGCTAGCTTCTCTCGAACAATTGCACCGCGTGTTTTTACCATAATGCGCGGCGGAGTATGAATCATTCCACGTGAAATATAGGCGATGGGATCTTCTAATGACGATCCAGGCTCGAAGACCAGCTTTTGTAGACGATGGATGGAGAAATTAAACAAGTTTATGTATTTTGATTGTTAATATTGCCGTGCCTGCGCCCAGAGACTCGTTTGCATGTGGCTCCCGGTCATCTACCTAGCAGCGGCTTATATAGCCTCGGTTCGCGCCCCCCCGCTACCTGTCGACCCCTGCGACGTCTCTGAACGCAATCACGGCAATATTATTATCGTTTATTAATTATTAAATTTACACACAAAATATAGATACGAATCAATACACATTAGTAATAGCTTTAGATATTTGCTATAGGTATTTGCTATAGGTATTTACTATAGGTAACCGGTGGTGTGGTGGTGCAGACTAACCCTCGCGTCGCTAACACCATTATGCTAATATTATATAAGTAGTTTTGCTTGGTTATATCAAATAATAGTACAAATTATTTATTAATTTAATACGTATTAATGCAACACTTTGAACCCGATGTCCACTCAAGTGGACATTAATATTTCCAAAAATATAAAAACAATAAGTCGCATATTTATACAAAAATCCCTTAACTACACCCCTAACTCACAGAAAAACCTTAAAAATATTTTTTATTCGCGCTATATATAAATTCAGGTCTGAAGGGGTTAAGTGAGAATTGTCGTTGGAATAAACAAATCATAACAAAAAAAATTACTAAACAAACGTGTCAAAAAGTAAAAAAAAAAATATATAACAGAGTTCTATTACTTTTTGGAGATGCATAATATTTACATTCTATTTTCAAACCACCTTTTTTTTTTAAATCAATGGCAGAGAGTCAAGAATGTTTTGTGACGATACACTGCGCATTGTTCCCATCCACACACACATAATGAGTTTTAATGAGTAATTAATGCATACGTAACTAGAGGACAATGCCCAAAGGCGCAGTGAGTCGAACTAGAAATGCATTATTTGCTCGCGGGAGCAGGCGATTGATATTAGCACTGAGTCTAATGGTGACCATGTTTGTACGAGTATGGGCGCTCGGGGAAATGAGCCAGTGCAACCAATGTTTGGCCAATACGTTGATGAGTTGGCGTGTTGGCCGTCAATATTATCATTGATGTGTTATAGATATAACTTAGTGGCTTAGAAAGATGGACAAATGGATGTACGTGATTTACATAAAATTATTTATTAATGGCTGAGAAATAAAATTTGCTCGAGGGTTACCTTACCTTGATATATCGAATAGCTAATTTTATTTTATTTAATTTTATAAGGAAGACCAACAGCTAAACATACGAACCACATCTATACTAATATTATAAAGAGGAAAGATTTGTTTGTTTGTTTGTTTGTTTGTTTGTAATGAATAGGCTCCGAAACTACTGGACCGATTTCAAAAATTCTTTCACCTTTGGAAAGCTACATTATCCCCGAGTAACATAGGCTATATTTTATCCCTGTATTCCCACGGGAACGGGAACTACGCGGGTAAAACCGCGGGGAGGCAGCTAGTATGAAATATCTTGAATACTAACTGATTATAAACGGCCAATCTTCTCTCAATGTAAGAATGGCTTGATAGCTAATATATTCAATATAGGTATTTAAAAACGTCATATTTATATCTGAAGATATTTAAGGCACAAAACTGGTCGAGAATCCAACTTATGACCTTTGACGTTGTTGTATCTACACAGCTGTAATCAACATATGAATAGCCCTCAAATAGATCTCACGGAAATCTTTTCCTAACAAATATCGTGGCTATTTTAATTTGCAAGTTAAAACGTTCGGCCTCGAGCCCGCGACGTCCGCGTCGGCTCCTCCCGAGGGAGGGTTCATCCATCTTCCTTCCCGTTACGCTTCGATCAAGAAACTCAACTGCACTTAAATATGTGGTTACTCCGAAAACTCTTAATAAACCATATATGTAAATATTGAAGTTTTATATTGTTTATTTGTCGGAATTTCTTCCGAGTTAGGTACAAAAAGATACAAAAAGATAAAGCTTTGAAAATTAAATAATAAAATGACTAATTTTAATCCTACACTTAGGTAAATATTTCCAATAACATTGCCAAATTATTCAATGCAAAAGAAGTTAAATGATAATATAAAAAATCTAACAAAACAATTTGAATGTGCACCGTAACCGTAACAAGTCGTCAATTAATCATAGCGGTGAGGCGACCACAGCCACAGCACGCTTTACACTCGGATAAAACCGAACATTCCCGTCCCGTCCTGTTTACACAGATAGGTATAATGCGGCGGAACCCGCATGTTACACGCTCATCCCCCTCACTACAATAATAACGTTGAACCGGGAATATGCTATTGTGTTAATTGCAGGAAATCTTTAAATGAGTCCGCAAAACCCCTTTGTGGTAACGCGATATTTAAATAACGTACGAACATTTTTTTACAATTACATATATTTTAATGGTTTTAAAAGCAGATATCATTTTTGGATGACAATTCAGTTATATAAACGGTGAAGTCTAACCATATAAGTTTGCATAACAACAATTTCAAGGCATTCTGAATGTGTTGCTGACTTATATCTGTTTTGTTCGCATTAAAACAGAGTAAGGGTAATATATAAATGACAGAAATTTTTTTGAACGTCCTAAATACAGATTTACCAACGCATTTTATCCTACCTCGGTGCTTTAGCTTACAGTATTTACGCTAAAGCAAAATGCGTATAATTTATTTGAATGTCCAGTCAACATTTAGTTATAAATGTCGATCGTTACGTTTGACATGTTGGGAGGAGGCTATTTTTCAGGGTTGCCACTTTTTTCACTGTAAATAGGTTTTTTTGTACACATCCGGGGCCCAAGTCTGCTAAATACAAATGCACCAATGGAGTCTCAATAGAGTGTCGATTGTGTCTCAGCTGATTGGATTTTGGCATTTGGTATTCTCTTGCTGTTTAAATCCGAAGCCATTCTATCGAAACTCCACCGACACTCCATTGAACTACTATTGCTCTTTTCGGTAGTCTGCTGTCAATTGAATTTGAATGGAATCGTAATTGTTGGTGCAAACGGTATTCTCTTCGCTATTTGACGTTTGTTTGACAGTTGTATCAATGGACTTTCAGTTGTAATTTGGCCATTCAACTGCCATCGAACAACGACACCTTTTTCGAGCATTTGAGAAGTAAAAAAAATAAAAAAGAACATAAAATTTAGTTATGAGGCCTTCAGCCGCATCATTGCGTTGGCGTATTTTGGCCCTTGCTAATGCTGCTGACCAAAAACGTCGCCTTTTGCGCTAGCGCCGCAAATATCGTGCAGCGGTAAGACATAATGTTGACGCATTTGATCTTCCTAAGGCAGTTTATAAAAGCTTTTCGTCTCGGGAAGGCGCAAGTGAGGGCTCTCATTGAAGAGCTGAACCCTTATCTCACCAGGCAGCGACATCGGGATGGGATATCCGTCGATCTAAAGGTTAGTTAGAGTTCAGTACTTACTTAATTCAGTTATGTTTTACTTAGGTACTTGAAAGGTACATAATTGCTAGTTACTAGTTATAGCAGATATATCATCAATCAAAACAGAGTCCCTCCACCTGAGGGAGCTGATGAAGAGAATCAGAGGCAGAATCAGGCATGTTTTATACTTATGGTTCTGTGATTTGAAAAGTAAAAGATTTATAGGTATATGTACTTTGTTTATATAACATTTAATCAGCCTTAAATAACATATTTTTAATTTACAATTAAAACTAGGTACATTATGATCACAGCCTGCACAAGTTTAACATAATCAACTAACTAAACATTTTACTTTTTAAGGATTTAACAAGTACAACATTTTAAGAATTCACAAAAGACTTGTTGTTGTTTTAGGATGAAGACGATAGACTGAATCCACAGTACCACCAAGTCAATCCTGAGCTTCAAAGAGGCCGGGCACTACAGCAGGCTCTGGTTGAAAGGCTGTGAAGGGAAGGATCGTTATGTATAGTATAATTAATAAGTTTATATCTATAACAGTATGGAAATAATTATGTTATTACTTTGTTACAGATTTCAGATGGACATTAACAATAAAATTAGAGATTAGTTAAGATTTTCTAATTAAAAACATTACATGCAATTCCTAGTTTAATTACCCTATACTTTAAATAAATATATACCTATATTCACAGTTATTATATGTATAGATTACAAAGAGAGTTCTGCTGCCTGCATTGAGGACATTAAAATCCCAGTACCTATATTAAAATCTATATTATTATACTTACTAGAAGTAGGTTTTATACCTACCTAGATAAGGTTGACGCATTTGATCTTCCTGAGGTAGTTTATAAAAACTTTTCGTCTCGGGAAGGCGCAAGTAAGGGCTCATTGAAGAGCTAAACCCTTATCTCACCAGGCAGCGACATCGGGATGGGATATCCATCGATTTAAAGGTTAGTTAGAGTTCAGTACTTACTTAATTCAGTTATGTTTTACTTAGGTACTTGAAAGGTACATAATTGCTAGTTACTAGTTATAGCAGAGATATCATCAATCAAAACAGAGTCCCTCCACCTGAGGGAGCTGATGAAGAGAATCAGAGGCAGAATCAGGCATGTTTTATACTTATGGTTCTGTGATTTGAAAAGTAAAAGATTTATAGGTATATGTACTTTGTTTATATAACATTTAATCAGCCTTAAATAACATCTTTTTAATTTACAATTAAAACTAGGTACATTATGATCACAGCCTAATGTATAATTATTAAATAATCAACCAATTGTTGATTTACATTAAATTAAAATGCAACTTCTTAGAGAATCAACATTTTGCAAATAAACTGTAATGTGTGATAGGTGGTTCGGGCAGAGAAAAAGAATAATTGAACAAATGGTGTTTATTCAATAAATACAATTACACAATTTTAACATAATCAACTAACTAAACATTTTACTTTTTAAGGATTTAACAAGTACAACATTTTAAGAATTCACAAAAGACTTGTTGTTGTTTTAGGATGAAGACAATAGACTGAATCCACAGGACCACCAAGTCAATCCTGAGCTTCAAAGAGGCCGGGCACTACAGCAGGCTCTGGTTGAAAGGCTGTGAAGGGAAGGATTGTTAAGTATAGTATAATTAATAAGTTTATATCTATAACAGTATGGAAGTAATTATGTTATTAATTTGTTACAGATTTCAGATGGACATTAACAGTAAAATTAGAGATTAGTTAAGATTTTCTAATTAAAAACATTACATGCAATTCCTAGTTTCATTACCCTATACTTTAAATAAATATATACATATATTCACAGTTATTATATGTATAGATTACAAAGAGAGTTCTGCTGCGTGTGTCGAGGACATTAAAATCCCAGTACCTATATTAGAATATAAATTATTATACTTACTAGAAGTAGGTATAAACTTGCTTTTAATATTAAAAGTAGACAAGAAGCTTGTGTATTAAACTTACCACTCTCCACTGGTCCGGCGTCTTGGAGACGCAATCGGAGGATACGCTGTTAAGGAGAACTGAGCATTCAGCCCAAAGGCGTTTGGTCAGGCTACGTCCTTCCTTCGTCCTAGTACGGAGGCCAAGCGCCTGAAGCGCCAGCTCTTTGTGATTTTCTAAAAGATCTATAGGAGCAGTAATTAATATGCCCAAATCTTTGCAAAAAGTCTTCTTCTTTATTTAAATGGCGACTGTAGCCAGTAGCACAATTCCGTCAGTGTCACGTTAGTTAAAGATAAACGACGGGGATCATAATTTTCGAAGATGATTTATTATATTATTTAAGTTGAATTTGTCTTCAAAGATTTCAAACTTGTGTCAATATATTTTTTTTGTTTTTTTCTTATACGTATGGAAGGCAAAGGGATCTAGCCCATACAGCCAAATCTTCAGTATTTTTTACTTTTTTCATGATTGGTAAGATTATTTAAAATGTATTTTTAATAAATGTTGATATTTATATCGTAAAAATTAATAATTTGTCGAAATTAATGTAATAAATTCACAAAAAAGTACTTAAAACGTATTTGACTACAAATTGTAGTTTATACTGGCATCATTGGTTTCATGGTAGTTTTAACAGGCAACATCGTCGACTAAACCATTGACATTCCATTTCCATCCAACTGACACTCCATCGACATTATATCGAGACTTTTATAAAATGTTAGCAGAATACCAAATTTGGCACAATGGAAATGGAATCTCAATAGGATGTCGATAGAATGGCAATAGTTGGTCGCTTATTGTCAAATAGCAGACTTGGCCCCCCGGTATCACGACAAGTCGAAATATTATATTAATGCAACGTTAATGTGGGAAAATAGAGATAAGCTGATTAAATGCTCGAAATAAACATGTGACAGCCTTTGTAATAATTGTTTGGTGCTGTTTTATTTTTATTGAACAACATTGGATATGTATATCTGATCAAACTATCGTATTGCGGACAAAATGCTTTGTCACAGTATTCACAATGGCTGCTTCCGGTTTAATTTTATTCAATTAATTAACTAGATGAATGTGGTTTCTAATTGATTTGAAACCTATTAACATAAACAGACTTATGTGCAAAATAAGTATGAACAAATTTTCTTTTATTTCATTTTTTTAAATGTCGACATTAATTTATCTATCTATCAATAAAATAGGGAAGTCCATTCAGCAAAATAATCAAAACTTAACGCTTCATCGATGAAATTATTAATATCGCTAAATCAGCGTTCTTTCGACAAGGGGCCAGTGAGCAAAGAGCTACGTTATCAGTTATCGTCTGTCATATTCGACAGGTACGAGAGGCCTAGTTGAAATGGTGATTTAATATCAATTTATCTTTTCCTGAACTTGCAAAGTTAAGGTAAGTGACGCTGAAAAATGAACTATAGGCTTCGTTGTGATGTTATACGGGTCTCGGGAACAGTCTGGGAGTTGAGATTACTTTTGTTACCTACGTTGTTATTAGTTATCGATAAGATATCGATATTATTTTAAAATGATCGCACTACTTTTTTATGTTTCTAATTTTGTAATGCGTGTATGTGTCATAGTTTTAGACAAACTAAATTAAACCGAATTTATAAAAAATCTAAACTTAAAATATATACCTATATGTGCAGATATTTTTTCACACACAACCTATTTGTGCTATAGTTACCAGCTAACTGATACTAGGATTTGTTTTGTGACAATTATTATCTCCCCTGAAAAACAATACCTGATGACACTTCCATAGATTAAAAAAGTAAAAAAAGCCAAAAATCGAGCTGCACTCCGGTTGATTATATTTTTCTCCCATTCCAATCTAGATAGAGCTTTTCAAATAATTTTAAAATTTTTAATCCTCGATAGATATTTTCCTCTAATTTATTCAGACCTACATTTACCAATTTGACTGTTTGAAAAGTTTTCTTTTATAAATGCCGTGTTAATTACTGTATTATTTAACTACGTGAGTATTTCAATTGACTTTCCAATTCCAAATAGATAATTTTAATTTTCCAATCTATTACCAATATAGGAGGTTGATTTTCGAAAATGGGCAATGGCAACACTGACCTTCGTAAGTAAGACCTCAGCTAATTTAAATACGTATATTTTAGTGCACCAAAATTTCGGTGAAGGATAACATCGTGAGGAAACCTGCATCCCCAAGATGTCACAATCAAAGGCATGTTATGTCCGCCAATCCGCACTAGGCCCCCTCATTATTAGGGGAGACTCAACCTCCTCTGTGGAGACATATATGAGCTGATGATGAAAATGGCGGTGCACCAAAGTATATTCTATTTATGTACAGGTGTTATATGAGACGATGGAAATATTTTGTCCCATGTCAATCACGCTCCGCGACAGTGCAGGCAGCGCGGAGGCGGCACGGCGCGGGCGCGGGCCTCGCCGAGGGAAATACGCTAAGTGCTCTCCTTGTTTCATACCTATATCAGGCTTTATGACTCGTTTGTGTTACTTGACCGACTACTTCATTTATTAAGAGGTAGGAATCTGGCGAGCGAGTCTTATCTTATTTTTTGTTTGTGTTGAAAGGATTTGTTTCAGGTTCTATTTTGTGATAGGATTTTACTGCTTCTGCGATTAAGTAGCTTTAGTTATATCGTTTTAAATTATATTATTAAGATTTTATATAATTTCCTAAAATGATTTATTATCATTTAGTCCTAAAACTATAAGTTACACAAAGAACTACATTACATAAAGAACGACCTATTTCACATGAAAAAAACCGTAAATTATGTTGATAACTGTTGCTAATTTTATAATAGCGCCAGTTACTAACCAACCAAACGTGCAGTAAACGCAGCACCGCTATATAATATCCACTCATCGCAAGTAAACTAGTGAAATGTTTCAGCATACGTGAGTGGCCGACTACGATTCACGTCACATGCTAATGGTCGATTAACATGTGACGTGGGATTAGTCCCGGGACGGTTGAGCCTCGCCCGGCAACTGTACCACCAAATCCACAATCAATTATAACCAATGTCTTGATGAAACGGTAATTGTCCCCGCAAAGTGGAACTGTAATATTGATGTAGCTCTTAAGAGCCTTATGGCTGCCATTTTATTCGATGAAAGCCCTTGAGGTGTGCGACGATTGTCGGCTGAGATGTTTTAGTGCGAATTATGTTGCTATGTGATGTGCTGTTCGGCCAATTAGAGAAAATAAGTCAAAAGTAGACTCTAATTCTTTCAATACACCAGATTGCTTGATACACACTCTCTTAAATTATATTTTTAATAACAAATAAATCAAAAGGAACAATATATACCTACAGTTTGAGTCGGTTTAACCTCCAGTATTACTAAACTTAATATAAGATTTAAGCCAAAACATGTGACACAATGACCTTTTCCCTGTTTTAAAGTGCGCGGGCGTAATACTTTACTAAGATAATTAAATGGGCCTTGTCAAATAACTGTTTAGGGCGGTATTACAGAGGGCAGCCATGAATATTTAAATCTGTTTGCTTATCCCATGCTCGATTAAGCGACTCGATAGCACCGATATATGTCGGAATTAAACTTCGCATACAATTCCAATTTTATGGAGCAAATTGTTTTATAGGACGCGTTATTTTTCAGTTCAAAAGGTATTTATAATACGGGCCATTTTCAGTAACGACAACGGTTCTATATGGCAACCCTTTTAAACCTCTGTATTAAAATCACATATGCTGGGACATTCTTTACACACGGCCAATCTGGTTCTAAACTAAGCAGAGTATCTGTGGTAGGATTTCCATACGTTTCTATGGTAACTTTTCCTGTACCAATCTCGGTACATGGTACCTACATATAGCTTTTTTTAAGGACTCATCAACATCGCTTTGATATCCTATGGTCCTCTATTTGGCGAGTCTAGTTTTTCATTTGCACCAACTAGGTAGGTATACTTAATAACGAACGTGAAAAATATGGCTAGGTGGATTTCGAGGAATCGACACTGGTTTGAAAAAGGGGAGTACAAAGTTGATATTCGACATTCCTTCAACTTTTTATAAGTTTTTTATTCTATACTTATTGAATTCTTTCGTCTTTGTAACCCTAAAAATGTTACCTAAAGTAATCTTAATTATGTACCAAAAACTTCTCGTATTAACCGCAAGCGAACTTCAATTTAAACTCATTACATTATAATCAAGTTAGTAATTTTATATTTATAAAGTTGGTAACTTTTAAACTTATATTTTAGTAGTTGTGCCAAAGAAACGTTACTTGTGTTTTATTTATTGAGATATCGGGCAGAACATTATATATGAAGGTAATAGATAATTATATGTTTAGCTTAGAAAAACTAAGTATTACAAGATAAACTTCTAGACAGTAGTTTATACCTATTAATATTTTAGCTTTTTACAATTTCTCTGTGAATGAGGAAAAGAGATGGATGCAGGCGGTCCACCTGATGGTAGGAGGTCACTCTAAATACCAGCGTGATTACCGTGGTGATGCCCACCTTGGACTACATAGAAGGGCATTTCTAAATATGCAATATGCAAAATTATATCATTTTTTATGAACCATCAAGTAATAATAATGTTATCAATCCTCGTGGATCGTGTATCGATATGTCCCCCATAAAACTGGCATGATCGCGCCGTTCCATCGCGATTTTGTAACAATCTGTAATTAATTTAAAATGAAGTACCATTTAATCGGACTCGTTAAACCGCGATGCAAATGATACATTTTAGTGATCATTGCAAATACGCCTCCGTTACAATAATAATGAACTGTGATGAATATTAATTCATTCAATGCGGTGTTGGACAATGGACATTTTAAATTGATTACGCTTTATGTAAAGCGATCGGGAATGTTTTTGCTGTAGCATTGTTTATCGCTAAAACATAATGTCCGTATGTTTTCTGATCAATTAAAAAGGAAGAGTAATAAGTTGTAATTACCTACTCTATAAAATATATAAGCTATAACATAGCTCACAAGATTTAGCCTGTTCGTTAATAATTTAGCCGTTTTCACTGTTCATTATTAGATGACCGTAGCGACTTTACCAGTGTTGCCAATTAAAAATAACCTATTCTACCTACTTACTTTTAATGAAAGCTAAATTATTATAGTACAGAGATGGTTTAAATAAGAATGGCCAGTCAGACAGATTTCATTCGTAACAAAAATAATAAATATCATAAATTTAAAATAAGAGATGTGTATGTATATGTAATGTTAAATTTAGAGCTGACTTTGACACTGGATTGGAGAATTTATATTTAAATATCAAAAGTTAATTTGCTATTTTTATATACTTTTAAAACCTTTTTTTACAAAAGGGTAGATTTTATTTGCTTTTATCACAAGAGGCCGTAATTGTGGTTATAAGTAGTGATAAAATTTCAGAATTGGAGAGTTAATTAAACGCTTCTCGTTAACCATTTTCTAGAACATAAATAAAGTTACGAATTATTATATGTTTAAACAGATTAATACAAAAAATAATTGTGTGATTAATTTTTAGGTAGACAGGTTTTATACATAAAGCATACAATTGAGTAAATTGCGACATGAGTAAAATATATACACCATACACTATAATATCTATACCTATATCTAATAAGATACAGTATCATCAGCACTATCTGTCTACCCTCATCCGGCACATTATTGCATCGCCCTCACCCAACCGTCCGCCATAAGTACGGGTGTTGAGAAAAACTGCGTTTTTTCAATACATATAAATCTACATGTAAATTGGCGCCGACATCGCATCGGTGCCCTGCACGGCCGTAGCTAGGGGGGGGCATTGTGGGGCAATGCCCTACCTTAAACTCACAAATGCCCTACTTTAAAAATACCAAAAACTGAGATAAATTGTTTGTCTATAGAATTCATTTATTGCATCACACATTGTGGATTAGGAGCCCGTGCTTCGAGGGCAGATCAATTATTATGATATTTTTTTACTTCCGCCCAGCCAGTAACCAATGCTGCCCTCAAATTCGACTATAGCTAGCCCTGGCGCCATGTGAGAGTGAGACCGCTCCAAATTGAAACTGAATTGCCGAAGCAGATGTGCGAGCCAATTCAGTCCATGGTCAGGCGACTCCCGATTGAGATGAGCTTTCCTAGCTAGCTTTTGCGCGTCGCACTATCCGTGCAGCTTTATTGTCGTATGATATGGAAGTTATTGTTGTGCTACGAAAAAGCGCGCTATAACTCTATGAATTTATACGGTTAGCTATTGAAAGTATGGATATTTATTTATATTTACATTCAAAAATGCTCAAGCTAATAGTTCGACTATATCATAAGAAATAGCCAATAATTAATTTGCTAAGACATTACTAATTTAAAAATTATATAAGCAACTTTATAATACTATAAAACAATTTAAGTACCTAGCGAAGTTAGTAATAAAAAGTGCCTTTAAAGTCTTCCTATAAAACTAACTCATAACCGCAATTAAAGCATACATACAGACTTGTGGAATAATCTTATATAAGTATAACATCTACTGATAAATTGATGCAAATGGCCTGAGGGTTTAACGAACCGTGTTTTAAGTAAATGGAAACTCAATCGTATGGGACTATTGCGGAGCAGTTCTTACTACTGAAATGGTTGAGTGTTTGATCAAACATGTGTTGTATTCTGTATGATGATGATGATGATGATTGGTCCGACCGATTTCGGCCATGGCGACCACTTTGACTCCTAGTCAGACTGGCGCTGATGCACCCGAAGATGGCTTATGTAGCCTATCTTCACGGCGAAACTGCGTGCACACTGGGGGCACGTGAGTACGCCGTTCTCATAATTATATGATATGATATGGCAGCAGGCGGGCGAGCCTTTAACTGGTCGCGTTTGGTATCAATTCTGTATATAGCACGCATGTACAATTGTACATATAGTACCAAAAAAGTGAAGACATCCGTTGCGAGAATAATGTAAGCTCCGTTACGTAATGTACCAAAATAGGTACTCATCCATATTTTAATGTAGCAACATTGCTATTCTGTCTGCGATTGTGCAATTATTAACCTTGTTCTCGTATGCCACATTGTCGTATAATCATACATAGGTATTCAATAAACATATTATATAATCCCATGCTTATGACAAAGATAATTCTGAACTTCTACGAATACATTTTATCAAAAGATTTTTACGTAACTTAAGACACGTCGTAGTGAAAGCAAGTTAATTTATAAACTCAAATGCCTTCCAATACTTCAGAACTACAAAATATTTCTGGCATTTTCGTGAAACAATTGAATGTCCATTGAAAGAATTTGACTAGTGAATTGAATGCGCGCATTGTGTGCACTATCGACAGTAAAGTCCAGCCTTTAGTATTCACAGAGTGTGCTCCACAGTGCATTTTTGAAGTTCATTTACTGATTTGTTTGTATCACATACAGAGTCCATCACATGGAGCATTCTCTACTTCAAACTTGGTCAACCACGCCGCGGACATCAGCCTTCTCACGTGATGCAGTAGTTAAGGAAAGAGACAGCACGAAACCTTCGCTGAAAAATTGTCACCTCACCTTACTGAATCGAACTCGTCAGATAAAGGGTGCCAATTAAAAGCGCGTGCAGTTAAGACTAACGGTCGAATTTTTACGGTCCATTTGTAGTTTCATTTTACGGTCACAGTAACTGAGTGTGATCGTATTTTACAATAATTACAAAATCAGAAAGCATGAAATTATTGTATTATTGTTTTTGTATTAAGTACATTGTGAGTGTTATTGGTTAGATTGAATATTAATTTTGTTTTATAGGTAATTAATGTAAATAATGTATTTTTGCACATTCAATTTATTATAAATGTTAATATATAATATGGGTAAATTTGTTAAAGTAGCACTCAATTGTAGGTAAAATTATACAATTCACAAGATATAGAGTATATAACCTAACCTTAAGTTTCCAATTTAACGTACTTTAATATAGGCAACAGAGCTTAATTAAACATTAATATTACCTATAATTTTATTAGTAGCAAAAATAAAAATCTTAATTTTCAGCCCAGTAACACCACGCTAATTGTGTGTTTGTCTTTACCCTTGTGTACTCTCAAACTCCGCCAGCCGGCCCAATAACAGTCTTGTGCCAACAATTCTTGACAAACTTTTATTGTACTTCCTCGAATTTGTTAATATAATCCCTTGGGGATATTCTATAGACATACATATGTACTACTTAGCGACAGTATTTATATGTATTCTGTAAATTATAAGTTATTTTGTGTATTAAGCTTCGAAAATTGTAATCGAGTTATTATTAAACACCATCCCGCCATAGTTTAGGTTTTTAAGCCGGCTCAAAGGACCAAGCTGATATGAAAAAAAATATATATAAAAAAAACTCGCATCACTGTTCTATGCGTCAATGAAAAATAATAATTGTGTAAATACCACGCTCACGCGTCCGCGTGCTCCACTAAATAAACATCAAGCCTTTGTCAATAAAACTCCAGCACACCATGAAAAATGTTTAACGAACAAACGCGCCACGGTTGTATGCAAAAGCGTTGCTATTATTTTGCGCGGACACAAAAGATTCCTCCTAAATGTTTACGGAAGGACAATTGTGTAGAGTCCGGGGTATAATTGCTTATACGAGTGGAATGTCCCGGTGTCCTGGTGCATGGGAATGTCCACATGTCTCCTAGTGGACTATCCCACGTTACTGACGGTGCAGCGCTAGTGTTTTGCGCCCATGAAATATTCAAATCGGTCTGGAAGTCTGTTGGGTTGCGCACTTCGATTACCCGCGGCCAAATACAGTTTGATTTTGTAATGTATCACACAATTTATGACATATTTTAATACCAACAATTTGGCAATTCATGACAATATTTATGACGATTTGGTCTCAATTAGCCTAGGTAACTAAACGAAACCCACAATATAACGGTTTCTATATATCTTGAAACATTGAAGACTTGTACACCTTGTAGGTACTTACTTAGACACGGTGCCTAGTATCTACACTCAAGACGATTAACAACCGACGCCGACGCTCAAGTTACTGAATAATAGCTGTATGTCTATCCATTGAAGGCTAGCTTCGGACGCCGAAGTGTTAGGTGTAATGACATTAGCAGTGGCCACCGACTGTCGGGTACCGGGTATTTGTGGGGACTTGCTGTAATTCCCACATGTCGCTGTAAAGTGCGGGAAAATGCATGACTAAAGCTTATTCTTCTGGGATATGTTTGGTTTTGGTTTGTAATCTTTAAAAGCATCTTTTGTATCAACCCCACTGTGAAGGATGGATTATGTTTTTCGCGTGTATTTTGTATGTTTATTACCACGTATACGTATCGTATATGTAGACGGTTGGGTGGATTTTCGGCAGTTGTGGTAGTAAGTATGGCGGTAATTGATTACAGTCACGAGCATATTTATTATTAACATGGATAATGGCAATGATACTTATATGATTTAATATCTCGATATCACGCATTCATTACAAAACTTGATATCGATAATTAAGTAGATTTTTTTATTTGATTATCTAAAAAGCATCCACCAAAGCGAATGCATATTAGAGTAATACAATCTCGAAACAGAATCGGTAACGCGTGCAAGAACCCGACCGACTGACCCACATACAACTAAATAAAAAATATAAAATACCTACACATGAAAGTGTTGTTACATAATCATTGGGCCTTTCCGTTTTTCCTTGGCCGTAAATCAGGACGAGATTACCGGTAATCCGGAGTCAAACGGCATATCCGGTAGGCGTTATCTGTGGATAGCTCCCGACAATAAAATTAAAAGTTTCCCAAAGGATCTGACCGGGATCTTGTTGGCGATTGTTCCAGAACCTATTTATGAACGATCGATTTATTTGAAACCTAAACGGATAAATTGGAATACATACAATTTATATCTGTAACTTTTGTGTTATGGAAGAGGGATTTCAACTCGTTATCTGATGACCGTGAGTCAGTGCGTTCGTCACCACGGCTATTTGAACGATGTATATCTCTTAATATCGAGAATTTTGGGTGTATGATATAAAAACAAAAGTAGGTACCAAAATTGTGGTCTAAAAGGTATATATAATGGCCGCTGTCGAACGTTGACCTAAAATAAAAAAAAAAAAAATAAGTAGCTTGTAGGTTTTCGCCTTATATAAACCATTATTCTATTCAAATTATCACAAATTTGAGTACAATTTTACTTCCAAATAAACAAATCTTCATTTATTAAACGAAGGATCCTTATTAAAAACTTTCGAAGTACATCAACCAAGAATAAAAGCTTTAACGGAAAACAATCAGGCCATATCGGAAGTCCAATTAATCCGATTAAGGATAACATTCCACAAAAGCTCCAGGGCTTCTAAGTTACCAGACGAAATTAAAACTTTTACACAGCTCTACTTATTCCGATCAAAAAAGATATCTGACTTCCGAATGAAATTGTGTATTTTATTTACTTTATTCACTATTGATTTATTCGAAACCAGTGTAGATAACATTTGTTTTTAGTTGATAACCTATTTCATAATTTCTTCTATTTTCCTTCAATGTATTATGAAAATATACTAATCTGCATTTATATACCTACTAACATAGCAGTTAAACATTAGAAAAACCATAAAGTATTGGAAAAACAAGTATTCAGTAATGTTGAGCCCACGCAAAATACATTATTATAAAAATAAAATTACCTACTGAATAAATATCTTGTAATCATAGCTGCTTACTAGGAAAGTAATGATGTCGCAGAAAGTTTTTTTTTTTCATATTCATATTTTTCTAAATGTCACATATTTCTCATATATTTTAACAGTCGTTCAGAGACGCCCACCAATATAGGAATAAAATATACGTCTTCGATTGTAAAGAGTTTCTATAGAGAGAAAAATCTAGTACACCCATATTAATGTCAGCGGTAGTATTCTTAATACCCCATCTACCTTTTCAACGCCTACGTTACAAGCTGAACAATTGATTCAAATCTATCAAAAAGATAATGTACCGAAATTGATAAGATTTATATATCAACTTTATAAAATTAAAGTTCATTAAAAACGTAGATTAATGTGGTCTCAAAATATTAATCAGAAATAAATTGTTTCTATTCAACATCATAAAATAATTTCACTTTTATCTTGTTCATTGTTACTTCAGTTTAATTAAATAATACAATTTAAATTAACTGAATAATAAGCCACATTGTTGGACAAACTTTTAAACAATTGTTGAATAAGAACAAAAAATCCAGTGACAAATGAGTAACTTGTAAAAAACAGATATTTTCGAAACATTATTTTTAAAAACCCCTCTTGGGCTCACAACAACCTAGCTGTCCCAAACAAATGAGCTCCCATTTTTAATTCCACGTTCAAACAAGTCACAAGTCACGTTAATCAGCTTAGTTATTAAACATTTTTATCATAAAATCTGATGGAAATATGACAGAATAAGGATCTTGCTTCGGGTGCGAGGCTCGTCAGCATTTTTGTGACTCTAGCGATCTGATTTCCCCTGGGCCCTGATGGTTTGTATTTTAATGTTCACTCGCAAAATAAATAGCTTTTTGCCTACAATTTTTAAATAGCAGCCAGTATTAATTTCCTTCAAAGTTTAAATATGTCCTCCTTATTAAAGATAACAACGTAACTGGCTTGATACAAAATGTCAACTCTTTCGTGGAAGTTGACCCTTACAGTGAGCGTTTGAACTAAATGTCAAGATAAATTATGAAACTGAAATAATTTACTTGAATATAACCAACTGTAATTTCGAGGTAAACTGGTATTTAAGTTAATTGTTAAACAATCAACGATTTGTTAATGTCAGCGCTGAACTGAGGTTATAATATGACTAAGTATGTACTAAGTTATATATTGTTAGTCTGTAGAATCGATCACCACCGATGTTATAAGTAGGTAGGTACTATTTAAAATGTTTGGATTTTTATATAATCGATTCGATATTATTCATTAATAACAATAATAATAAATTATAAATAAGTTTTTTTCTACAATAAACAGTATTTATGTTAAGATTGTGCCTATGTACCATATTTTTTAAGATCGTATTCACCTTAAGGTCCAAAAATAGGCTGTAGCATCGCATATATTAGTCCAATAACATTTTATAGACATTATTTTAAAATTAAATCCGTATGTGGCCTATTAAATGTACTAAAAAGAACTATGAACAATAATATAATATTATATTTTAAACATGTATTCCTAGAATTCCCTTTTCAAACTGAAACACAAAACTGACACGACCCTGTCAGCGGCTGGTCGGAGTCTGGGTAGAACTGGAAGTATAAATATGAAACCCTTACCACTGTTACAACATTCCAAGTTTACCAGTTACAGCAGTTTACCCTAATAATTCAGTAATAAAAACATCTCTTACATATCTCATTCATAAACAATCATCGATATATATGTACTACGTACTAGATAGCGCGTTCCGAACACTCGCTTTGGTCAACTCAACTGAACTGCAGTCCCCACACCCGACTTTAGTGTGGCTTCGACATTCATTCAGTGCGGGTGCGCACGGAGCAGCGTTAATAACAACGATAATCCGAATCAAAGTGGACCCTGGACGAAAATAACTAGTCAGTAGTCAACTAAGTAAAATTACTTCCTGTTTAAGTGAATTAATAGGTGATTATTTCGTAATTCCAGAGTAGAAAAACAATTTATCTATTTAAATACCACGTCATTCTACAATCATATACTAAAACGTGCAGATGTTCCCTTAAAACTGGTTGTAGGTAAAAATATGTAACTGAACACAGACTTGATATGTTTTTTTAGAAAGTGTTTTAATTTGATTAATTGTTAATGAGTTTTTAATTAGTAGTGATAGTTTGATATTTTGAATAATTGTTTTATGTTAATTCAAGCCCTGGCCCGTACCTCTGAGTACTCAATTTAAGCCATGTGAAGTCCGCCAATCCGCACTAGGCCCCCCTAATATTAATATAATACATTTTGAAATCGAGTTTTATTCTAATGAAGTTTAGTAGGTAAAAAAGATGTGTCACATCTGCGGTGTGAACTCTATAGAGACGACATCTTAGTGTAGTTAACTGAACGAAACGCGTAAGCGCCATGAAATTTGCGGCGCTTACGACGTTTTGGTCGCGAGAAAATTATACTCTAAGCAATTTAGCGCTGCAATCTGCAGCAATTTAGATCTTTTAAAATAGTTTGGTTAGTTGACACAGCTTTATACAGCGCTGCAGCGAACTTTAGTTCTAACTCTTACCAGTTTTTGAACAAATGTTTTACATGAACGTTCTTGTCTATCGCTAGAGTATACGTCGATGTAAACAATAATGAATTAGTACATATCTATATTTAATATGGCATCAACTTAATAATGTTTCGTAAGCCAAATTCAATGTGCGATAATTATTTTTTATAAATCATATCGTAATATGATGATTTCATTAACATTGATACTTATTTAATACATAATAGCGCTTTAAGAAAACATTACGAAAATAAAACAGCAAGATAATTTTACATAAAAACGAAAGTAGTACACATTAGTATGTGAATGTGAATAAAATACAAATAAATCTAAGAATCAAAATTCACTTGGCGACGCAATTTTCAATTTCCACCGCCGCCGCTCCATAGAGGGCAATATAATGCATGTTTAGAAGCGAGAATTTTGCGCGCACTCAACGCTTTAACTTGTATTCATATAGTACCACCATTGTAGTAGTTGCAGCACCTATGTACCTATGTGTCGGTGTTACTATCATCACCACTACCCGACCAATGTAAACCTCTCGAGAGACGAGAAAACACTGCGAGCAAAGTGCACTGTGTTCTAGGAAGTATGCGAAGTATACAAAGACGCTTTCCGCTGTCTGTCCTTCCCTCAATTTAAATCTTTAAAACTACGCAACGGATTTTGATGTGTTTTTTTTAATAGATAGAGTGATTCAAGAGGAAGGTTTTTATATACAATACATACATAATATGTTAGAGAAACACTGACAATTTTGGAGGTTTCTAATGTGATGTATAAGCATTGCACCCGTGCGAAGCTGGGGCGGGTCGCTAGTGTAAGTAGGTATCCCAGTGTCGATTGAACCACCTCGTATGATCTCTACTCGCCGCGCCCGTCTCTTGTTGCCTGTGTCTTGTTTACTCTTGTTCTGCTGTGTTGTCTGAACCAATTGGAGTATTATTTTGCAACTGTATAAGATAACCAGTGTTGCAAATGCGTGACATAGTGTTGTTCTGCGACTAAGTATAACAGACAAAATAAAAATGTACATATGATTTTTTAAACAAGAAACGTAAATATAATAGTATATTTAAAAAAACAGTTGAATAATAGGAGGTTTGTTAACCTCTGCTTTTTCAGTGGTATCCCAATCGCACAAATGGCAAGCGTTTTGGGGAAGAAAATCACAAATAGGATTACCGAAGCACGATCTGCCACAAGCACAGCCTGACGCGGCACTATTCACCGACCAAACCGAATTTGGAATATTTTCTATATGCAGGAGCCAAATTCTTAGAATCAAATCAAACTCGCGCGAGATTCCTTCCCCCGAGATAGAACTGTGTTTGCAAGACCGAGATTTATCTTTTCACGACCAGAAATTGTGTTTACTATTTTTATGGTGGTTTCCTTTAAATTTTCCGAAGACGGAGAAGTCGAGACGGTTGACTCTTTGGGCCGATTCCCGGTCCGCGCGGAAATATTGAATTTTATATAAACTTAAGGCGAACTCGAGCACGACTACTGCCGCATTCCACTTATGAAATTGCTTTTCATTTGAGAGTATGACCTACATACTTTAAATGTATGTAGTGTGTACACTCGTGCTATATTCTAAATTACGGTTTGCAAACTGTACATAAAAGTGTACATTTACGGTGCACAAAAACAATGGATTTGCATTACAAAAGCGCTGTGGGTGCATCCTAATGAACGGTAATTGTTTAAATCCACAAGAATGAGGGCTGCTTGGAATACGCAAGAACATACAAACAGTTAATTACATTAAATACACACGTTATTTTTGTTACAGAATAAACTGCGCGTTGGCACAATGTAAGTTGTTGTAAAAATAATATAAAGTGTACTTTACTATTGTTGTACATTTTATGGCCTAATAAAAGCTTTTGGTTACTTAACTGAGCTAAATTAACAATTATATAACACAAAGGACACGTTCTTCATAAGAATTACCTACTACAAAATCAATGCGACATACCTATATAGGTATATTACGGAATTGTCATCTGCAGACCGCTACAAAGCCCCAGTAAAACAAGAGACTTGACGTCTTTGTGCCCGTTAATTCAGCTCGGATTGTCTACAACAATATTTCTTAATTGTACTTATTAATGGGTGCCGGGGGTAGGCATACATGTGCATGTGACAACGCTTTATACTCGGAGACGACGATGCATTATGCATTAAACGTATAATGGATTCATAGACGCTGCACCGAAATCCAGGTTGACGGACAAAAGCGAGTAATTTGTGACATAGGTTGGTGTAGGATTAGCCGTTATTACACCTGAATATAACATCACAGCCGTGCGTGCCGAGTGTCCGGACCGGACGGCCGCCGGTGCCGGACGCCGGACTCCGGACAGTCGGTGGGCCCCGTCACCCACCGAATGTGTAATTAGATTTTATACGCTCTGATGAAGCAGATGAAATTAGCTTTGCGTAATTCGAATCGAGTGTCTCGGTGTCGGTTAAATGACCGATGCCGCTCTCTGATGCCCCGCTGTCTAATTAGCAATCCATTCACACCGCACTCACGCATACACACACAGACACATACTCACACATTGATATGAGGTACCTACCTATATGCTCTCTTATTTCTCTTACCCATCAAAAACATTATCATACAAGTAATCAAAGAGAGATTAACTCTGCAGTACAATGTAATGGGACGAGTATCTCTAATACTTTTAGTATTATGTTCCAAACAGCAAGAGAGTATAAAAGACACATTTTCCAACCAAAACTAATAACTGAATTGCTCAAACGCCAAATAACAAAGTATAGTATATGAAAGTGCTTAAACTTATAGATCATCTATAATGCTAATCGTTGCACTTCCTTATTTGTGATGCGTCTTTGCTAAACAGTTGTAACAACCCCTTTGGCAACCCCACAGAAGTACACAGTATAGGAGATCCCTGAAGCTCTACAACTTAAGCCCGTGTTACATATAACAAAGAAACTCAATTTGAGATCCCAGCTAAGCTGAATTAAAACTTGGTAACTGAAGTCTCCGTGAGTTAGGCACTGTGCACACGTGGCGGCCGCAGTACAACTAACATGTGCCATGTGGCATGTGCCTTGTGCCGTGTGTCGACAGGAACACGTTCCACCGTTGCATTCTGGATGAAATTAAACATACACTACACACGCCAAGTACACGCTGTGCGGCGGAAATTTGAGAATGTTCGGGCTTCAGGACCTATGTCCAGCTTAGGAGCTATGTTTGTAAGATAGCTTTATTTAGCGAGACATATTATTTTTATATTGACAATAATATATATGGTGTGGTGGAAATAAGTACGCGAATGTTTCGTCTAATACTACGATGTAGTATTAATTCAAATATCCGTTACTTCTATTACTAAACATAAATAGATTTCTATTAATTACTTAGCACACATTAAATTTTTAAAAGAATACGTATTATTATGTATGTAGCATAAAAATAGAGACATCAAGTCGCGTCATGTACAGCAGTGCCTTATTTTAGTAAAATATATTTCAGATTTTGGAAATTGTTAGTAACTATAACTTCCTGTTTACGCAACAAAAACAACAACGAAATCAATTTTCACTGTAATATAATTTAGCAAGAATTTGTGATGGGCATTATTAACTTAACTAACTTAGCAGCTTAATTACACCCGCCATCAAAACGGAATTATTTTTAAATAAAATACACAACATTGATTATTTATTAGACAACAATAATAACGTTTAGATTTACAACGAGCCGGGGATTCCGCCTTCCATAAATCATTTGAATAATTTGGCAATTACAAACGGCACGCTTCGACTATTATTCATTCGCGGATTAGTAATTAACAATAACAAATGATAGTGTTTGTCGCCGGGAACGAGGAGAGGAGCTTTCGTTATCCGCGTCCGCTGAATATCGTGGAAAGACGCAAATTCGTTACAATACGGTGCACAGTGAGCCACATGCACAGTCCACACGTAAGTGAATATAAACAAACCATATTCAGTTTAGCTTGAGCAGACTGGTAAGTTTAGTGGTTATATACTCTGACTTTCAAACCGCTGGTTGTTGAAACATCTTATGTATGTTTTGTCTGCCTCATTAAAAAGTAGTATGTATTCGTAGTATATCAGCTAATTGGTTGTAGTACCCTGCATATGATAGGATGAGCGTCAAATATTTAAGAAATGAGCAGGATACAAGTTACAAGCTGTAAATAACAAGCCGTTAGTAATGTTAAAATCATCTTTACGGCGTTTCTTGCTATTTTTTTTCCAGTTTTTTGGGCTTAAATATGTGAAAACAATACCTAACAGATTTCACATTTGCGAGCTTACTACAAGCCAAGTACGAGCATATGTGAAACGGAAGCGTTTATAAGAATGTCAGTGTTCCTGAATTGTTTCCATTGTTTGCCGATTGGGCGACACGACGTCTGGAATGCTGGCGTTAATTAAAACGGCTACTAGGAGATCTTTATTTTAATACTTAAACTTAACATTATATCTACAAATGTATTAAATAGATCACTTATTATACTGATATGTATACACGTAGGAACGTATAGCCAACAATATCCTGTCTTGGAGGACCGTTAGGTGTCGATTTATTACTTCTTGTTTTTCTCTCTTTTTTTACGTTACGTCACTAATAAATATGTTTCTTTCTTTCTTCTTTCTTTATACATAAAAACACAGCACAGGATGCATTCTCCACAAGTTACTTAGGTATTTAAATATTATTTCACTGGCAGCAAGCTTTATCCGATTTTTTTTTTCAACTTTAAAAGTGTTTATCGGGTTTAAATTTAAGTTTTTCTGGGTGTCATTTTTATTTTTAAGTGGTGTCAGTTGTTTTTAACCCTGTGATTTGATACAGGGGCTATTTCCGATTAGCATGAAACCATCAATGCTCCGGAAAAATCCGTTTCCTGCTACATCAACTCAACAACAAAGTTTAGTCTATCTAATATTAGAATACGTTAGGTTACATCTCACCTGTAACCAAACGTCAAATGCGTTTGACCAAATGTAAATGTCCCTTAATTCCGTAGCCATAGTGCGATCGAAATGATTAATGAATAGTGCACCCGCCATCATTAACCAGCTGCGAAATGTTCACATTATCTTAATTACAAAAGCATTGACTGAACTAGCGTTGTTTGGCACGATTGGGCCATCATTCATTCCGCTACCGGATTAATTTACACGATACTAAATACTAATACCGATAATATCTACATTATTTAGACAATGTGTTCAAGCCATGATCACACATTATAGTTCTAGATAGAGATATTTATGCTTTTTTATATTGAAAATGGACTAAGGGTCTAATATTAATATTTTATGTGGATTCAGAATTTTTTACCTGCAATAAATAGGTAACACTTTTCATCAGCAACATTTTCTAACAACAAAATGATTTCATGAACGCGTTCACAATCGAACAGATGTGTAAAAAGAAACCATCCATTTGTTAATTTAAAGTGATTTCACGCTCTAAAGGATAAACGTATTTTAGCTAAAATGCACAAATATTTGCATTACGGAACCGTTTTAACATTTAACTGAAACACGTTGGAACGGGAACGTCCCCGGGCCGTGCCGCGGGACACGAGTAGTATGTATATTAGTAGAATTTACATCATTACATTACATTCAAATTGAGCTAACCTATCTCGGTATATATTACCTAATTAAATGTTGATTATAAAGTTGTCTAAAATAAGTAGGTAGGTATGTGGTTGTAAGACTAAAAAGAAAAGAACCCTGCAGATTTATATTAATATGTTTGCCACAGCAAAATGCAAACGAAAACCAAAGCTGGTAAACAAAAATAAAAATTAAATGGCTTATGGCTCCCGCATGGAGTACAGGCCAGTCTGGTGTAGAGTGATAAAAGATATTCCCCCCGCATTTGTTTTTTAACCATAAGCTTCCAGCGCTTATAAACAGATTAAACAGCGCTACGTATTCATAAAAAAGAAATGAAACTAAAACTCTGAAGTCTTTATCTGACTCTACTATCTGTTTGCGGTAGAAAGAGACGGATGAACTGAAATAAATTTAGTGAATAAATGGAGAGAATGAAATTTTCTTCCTTTGAAGTACTTGAAAACCCTTTAAAGTTTCACATAAATGATTATTGTTTAGTTACTACTATGCAGTTACCATAACCAGTAACAGGCGACACTATCCGAATTCTGCAACATTGACCACTCTAACCTGAGCTGCCTTTCCTCCTTATTCCTTTAAGTAAGTGGGACTTATCAACAAGCTACGGAGATCTTGGTATGGTGGATAAATTGCAAAGTGCATGTAGAACAAACTTTGCGCGGCGGTCGTAACCCGCGAATGAAAATTAAATTGACACCCGGGATGACTCGACAATGTCGCTCCCACTTCGTATAGGACGAGACGAACAGACAGCTTGTACACTACGGGTATATATATGCACTAACTGTGAGACGTTAAGCTTAATGAAGTATTAGCCTAAGATCCGACCGTAGGATCAAGGGTCTGATCTGTTTTTTGCTTCAAACCATTTTTTCATGAATATTTATAACTAGGAGAATAGATATATCCGAGGGTGCCTATCAAATTTTGGCCGGAAGTATTTTTAATAAAATTATTAAAAATTTTTTTTTGCTAAAGCGTCACGTTCACTTGTTTTTTTAATAAAATCTCGTCTACGTCACGGCAATTTATATAAAGATTCTAAAAAATCACGGGTGCCTTCGCCCATATGCCCGCACCTCCTCGCAGCCAGTTGTAAACAGGTATGATATTGATACACTTTAGCGCTCATAACGTAGATCTATGAATTATATATCAACTTAAAGCTATTTTTTTTCTATTAATTATCATATATGGGTGCCTAATTAAATTCGGCCGCAAATAAGGGTTGCCGGGTGTTAAAGATGATAAATATTGTAGGTAGAGTGAAAGAGAGTTAGCGGCGCTAACTTGTCGTGAAACATTATAAAACATAAAAAACCAAACAAATTGTTGTTGTTTTATTTATATATCTAAAAATTATTTGATTAATGAACATAAATTAAAATATATAAAGATGAAGGCGTGTTTTCTGTGTTACGAAAAAAGCAATGTACCTACTCAACTTTGATAATGCATCATTCATAAAGTGCTCGCAAATGTTATTGTTTCATAAAAAAAATATATATCAAAATCATGACACTTTATTAACAAGTAGCTTCTGCCCGCGACTTCGTCTGCGTGGAATGGTTACTTTCGGCTATCGCAAACTTTATACCCGTGATATCATTTACGTAGATGGTGGTGGACGGTGGCGACGTGTGTATTGAAACATTCTTCATTGCTGCTCCGCTCCTATTGGTCGTAGGGTGATGATATATAATATAAATAATAGCAGGCAGCCATTTTTTTCATATATATATTTATCATATATATTTTTGATATATATTTTTTTTATGAAACAATAACATTTGCGAGCACTTTATGAATGATGCATTATCAAAGTTGAGTAGGTACATTGCTTTTTTCGTAACACAGAAAACACGCCTTCATCTTTATAAATTTTAATTTATGTTCATTAATCAAATAATTTTTAGATATATAAATAAAACAACAACAATTTGTTTGGTTTTTTATGTTTTATAATGTTTCACGACAAGTTAGCGCCGCTAACTCTCTTTCACTCTACCTACAATATTTATCATCTTTAACACCCGGCAACCCTTATTTGCGGCCGAATTTAATTAGGCACCCATATATGATAATTAATAGAAAAAAAATAGCTTTAAGTTGATATATAATTCATAGATCTACGTTATGAGCGCTAAAGTGTATCAATATCATACCTGTTTACAACTGGCTGCGAGGAGGTGCGGGCAAATGGGCGAAGGCACCCGTGATTTTTTAGAATCTTTATATAAATTGCCGTGACGTAGACGAGATTTTATTAAAAAAACAAGTGAACGTGACGCTTTAGCAAAAAAAATTTTTTAATAATTTTATTAAAAATACTTCCGGCCAAAATTTGATAGGCACCCTCGGATATATCTATTCTCCTAGTTATAAATATTCATGAAAAAATGGTTTGAAGCAAAAAACAGATCAGACCCTTGATCCTACGGTCGGATCTCGTACTATATAGGGTATTTGTGGAGTGAAACAAAAGTTGAGTTTCGACCAGAATTCATTATGTGGCGTGGCATCTGTGAAATGAAAATGTTTGAAAGGAAAGCTAAATTCCTTAGTTTTGTGTTGAAGACTGGAATTTAGAGACTATTGGTTTTTAATAGCAAGTAAGGCTGTTCACTATCGGTAGTCACTATTTCATGCTAGGAAAATAAATGGTATGGATCCGATAAATCGAGGCAATAGCTCATAATAATTATTCACAATACAAACGTTGCAATAAGCATTGAACGGCCGTCAATAAACTTGCAAGCGCGCGTTCCGTACGAACTCCCATTTTATTGAAAAACTTCGCGTGCTCTCACAAACGCTGTTATTAGCCGTTGTTTTAACATAATAAATAGAGCTATTTCAGCTATTTTCATGATATAAACGTTAACTGTTACCGTGTCGTATTACCCCTATAAATAACTTAATAAAACCGTGTTTACTGCAGAGCTTGAAATGGTAATGTTGGAGCTAATCTCTTACCGTGATTGAGGGTTGCTTAAGTACCTTCAGTAAACTGACTTTTATACCGGCATCGTATAAATATATATACCTTATTTATCGTATAGGTATATTCAATATTATTCTTTTATTGCAAAACGAATAGTCAAGGCAGGCTTTGTATAAACACGTTTTATTTCGAGTGGCTAAGTTTTATTCACCGGTAAAAATGCCGCGATAAATATTTCTTTCTTTGCCATTTTCTTTTATATAAATTCTAAAAACTTAGAGTAAGCTTAAACTGTATATTTCGATTCTTTGCAATACCAGACATTTCTTATCCTAGTGATATTTTCTTTGATAGTTTTCCAAACAATAAATATGACAAGTTAAGAAAGTTCAAACGTTGGAAAATACATGGAATCTTTTAGTTTAACTTGTGTCGGGAGAAGACACACAAACATGAGCATGCGGCGTTATAAGTTTAGTAAGTTAACGCTAGATTCTATTCCAAAACTTGTGCTCTAGAAATATTGGCTTGCGAACTTCGCTTCTGGCAGACGTCTGATATACTTTCTATAATGTATATATATGTGTATACAACCGCATATTATAATAACAAGAAACTTTATTGATTTCTAACAACAATATCATTATTTAACAGCAATTGAGAAATAAATCTTTGTCTTATCTTTGACCTAACCTACATTTTAATTATCCTTTTTTTGTCAATGGCAAGACAAAAGCTATTTATTATACCTGGATATATTTATTAAAGATATGTTTTATTTTAACCTTTTTTTTGGGATTAAAGATGCGCTGAGCTAAGAACATGCTACGAATGTGCTACAAATCTGCTACGAAAGTGCTACGAGCTTATGAGATTTCACACTCGTCGTTACGAGACGACGATATATTACTTAACTGATTTTAATGGAAATGGAATGACATTATTTTCTCTTCGATAGAGACAGAAAATACGTGTAAGTATAAATAAGGTCGCGGTATATTTTTATAGTTTTATTTGAAGTGATGTACTAAAATTTCCAGGTGAAAATGGGGGATAAAATGCAAGAGGAGCAGCAAACAAGATGCGGCATGTTTATGTAGATTGTAGATGCAGTGCTGTGGTTGCACATAAAAGGAGGCGACCACCGGTATGACAACCTGTGCGGTCTCGGCTGGGATGTCCACTCCTTTGTTGTATTATCTTGTTCTTTATAGCCTCGTAACTTCTGTGCTACTCATTTTCCTTAAAACCGCTGAGAAGAGAATATTATCCATACATAGAGTTTTGTAGCTAGATGTTTAGTTTGATTCTAATTGAAAATATAAAATACTACTGGCTCACCGCGGTTACAACCGCGTTTTTAAATTTTTTCCGAGATAAAATTAGCCTGTGTGTTAATCCATGTTATAAACTTCATACATATCCATCCATACTCACAAACTTTCAAATTTATAATATTTGTAGGATCTTTGGAAATTAGACTTGTATCAAATATTTTGGATTTCTTTAAAAACATGTTAAAAAATATGGTCCCTCGTTATTCAAAAGCAGTGCCCTTTTTAGGTTTCAATCTTCATACGCTGCATGAGATGTTTTGAACAGATAGAGGAGCGGCCGTGGGGAAATCTGTTCCAGAAATTGTTTCGAAATGGCTCATTTTAAAGTTTGCAGCCCGCGTGGGACAAGATTAATAATAATAATAATAATAAGCCCCCTAAAGTCCAACCACACGTCCGGGTTGACCATCTGACCCACGTGGGGGGCGGTAACGTGTACAGTTTAATCTTACACGGCTAACGTGGCTCTGGCAACCCAACATGGAGAAAATGAATAACAGAAGATATAATTTGCGGTCGCTGCCCGGGGGTCGCCGGGGCGCATCTGGAGCCGATGCTGGATGTTCCAGCATACGAACCATCGGCGACGCGGAGCTGAGCAGGCGGGTTCCGGTCGAACAAACTACTACAGCCGACGATGAAGAGCTGAGCAGGCGGACTCTTCGGGACAATACTACAGCCGACGATGGAGAGCTGACCAGGCGGGTTCTTCGGGATAATACTACAGCCGATGACGTTTCTACTGCACCACCATCTGCAGCAACGATTATTTCCTCGGGTTCATCGTATAGAACCCCAGCTTCGCCATCGACTTCTACGGCGAGCACCTATTTGTCAGTAGATGTTGCACACGAGGCGCACCCTGCCGAGAGTCGCGTGCCCACTACAAACAAATCACAAATGCGTAGGAGATGGACTCCAGAACATAATGAATTTATCCTGCGCACTTATCTTCAACTTACTTCCCTTGAACAAGACATTAGTGACTACCTAACCCCACTTCACTCAAAATTTACTGAAAAATTTCCACTTATGGATGTCCCAAGGCAGCGACTAGGGGACCAACGCCGTGCGATAATCCGTAATAAGCTATTACCATCTGAGAAAATTAAAGCAATTTACGAAGAAATAAAAATTGAATTACAATCCCATACAACCTCTCACATATACACATCCACACATTCTCTCACATACAATCATAGTCAACAATCGCAAACCACTCTTACATCAACACAACACACACATCACTCTCATCTACAACGCACGAGATGGACCAATGAGATGAACGAAGATGTCGTTCGGTCCTACTTTAGGGTTACTGAGTTAGAAACGAATAAAACTGGTTATAGGAAAGGTTTACATCAAGATTTTATAAAGACATATCCACATTTAGCAGGTGTTTCTGAACAGAGAGTTGCTGACCAACGCAGACGAATATTTACAGATAAAGTTATTAATATTGATAGGCTTAATAGGATCAGACAGGAAATTGCAGACGAAATAAGGATACAAATAAATAACACTGAAAATACTGAGGAACGACTGACTATAGACACAAATAATTTAGATGGCAACAATGATTTTATTTTAAATATAGATCCAGGACTCTTTACAGACAATCACCAACAACACGAAACTTTACAGAGGAACCCTGAAATCGACCAGACTTTCCAAGATATGGTTAGATACTTTTCCAATATCGAACCAACTGAGAGATTATATATCCCTAAACAGAAATCTTCTAAAAAATTATCTAGAATTGTTCAGTACATCAACGCCTTTTTACTCCCTGAAAATATTAATGATCACACAGACTTTAAAACGTTTCAGACTATAATATACTGTTCAGCAATAACCGCTGCTAAAATAAACGGTTCAAAAATAGTAATTCCCCAACCTGTAGATGCAAACAGAATAAAACGAAAAAAGAAACCAGAGTGGCAAATTAGATTAGAAAATAAAATTATTAACCTCAGAGCCAACATTGGTAGAGTTACACAGTATATAAACGGAAACACAAGCACTAGGCTAAGACACCATGTAGATCTCATATTAGAACAATACAAAGTCCATTCCATTCATGAAGGTGATAACACACAACCGATACAAGTTCTTGACACCTTAAAACAAAAACTCTCAGTTGCAATAAGCAGATTAAAACGGTACAATGCGTGCACACTTCGAAAACACCAGAACACACAATTTTGTCACAATGAAAAACAGTTTTACCGCACAATTAGGAACTCAAACACTACTCAAAATGATAGCTCCCATCAATCCTCACATAACTCACCACCACTACACGAACTACGAAACTTTTGGGCTTCTATATGGGAACAACCGATAGAATATAATGAGCAATCAGACTGGATACAAGTTGAGACAGCTAATAATGCCAACACTTCGGAAATGCAATTTGAATGCATCTCCGTTGATACATTTCACAGAGTCTTGAGTAAACAGCATAATTGGAAAGCACCTGGCTCTGATCACATACATAACTATTGGTATAAAAAATTCACATACACACATCCCTTTCTACACAACTATATTAATCAATTCATACAGCACCCAGAAACAATGCCACAATATATTACAGTAGGAATTACATACATGTTACCTAAAGACCCGACTGACACTTTGAATCCCGCCAAATACCGACCGATAACCTGCCTACAAACGGTTTACAAAATAATTACATCTTGTTTGGCTGAACTAATATATCAACATACAACTGAAAATAATTTACTATCAGAACAACAAAAAGGGTGTCGAAAATTTAGTCAAGGCTGCAAAGAACAGCTTACTATTGATTCGGTGATATTGCGCCAAGTTAATAAAAGTAAGAAAGACCTCTTTAGTATGTATGTTGATTATAAAAAAGCGTACGATTCCATACCTCATAATTGGTTACTTAAAATTTTAAATATATATAAAATACACCCAAGTATAATAAACTTTTTAGAAATTAGTATTAAAAATTGGACAACTAGATTAAAAATTAACACAATAAATGGAACTGTTGATAGTGACCCCATAAAAATACAACGCGGAATATTTCAAGGTGACGCTCTAAGTCCATTGTGGTTCTGCCTTGCCCTTAACCCTTTATCAAATATTTTAAATCTAAATAACAAAATTGGTTACCCTCTTAATTATAATGAAGCACCCACAGAGATACGACCTTACCAAAACACCGTTTATTTAAACCACCTTTTATACATGGATGATATCAAATTGTATGCTACTACAGAGGACGATCTCAATAAACTAGCTAATATTACAGAAAACTTTTCTAAAGACATCCGTATGGAATTCGGCATAGACAAATGTAAGATTAACTCAATTAAAGCAGGACAAAGCTATAAACAATACTATATTATGACTTCCGGTGATCAAATAGACTCTCTAGACGAGAACAGTACATACAAGTATTTAGGGTACAATCAATCAAAGTGTATAGAAAGTAAAGAAGTAAAATTAAAACTACAGCAACAATTTAGAAGTAGACTCAATGCCATATTTAAAACTCATTTGAACTCCAGAAACATGATAAAAGCTATAAACACTTTTGCTATCCCCATATTAACCTATTCTTTCGGTATAATTAAATGGTCAAAAACAGAAATAAAAAATGTTCAGCGTCTGATTAATGTGACAATGACCAAAAATAGGAAACATCACCCTAGATCTTGCCTGCAAAGAATTACATTACCGAGAAGTGTAGGAGGCAGAGGACTTATTGATATCAACAATTTACACAATTCACAAATAGGAACACTGAGGCAATATTTTCACTTTAAAGCTCAAACATCAATCATCCACAACGCCATAGTGCAAAACGATCACAAATTTACACCCCTCAACCTAAGCGATCAGAATAAACAAGCTAACGAACACATTAAAGATAAACAAGCCAAGCTTGATGAATGGAACCAGAAGTCCCTCCACGGGAGACATCTCCAAGACCTGAACCAACCTAACGTCGACAAATTAGCGTCGAACGCATGGCTCAGGCGAGGAGAACTCTTCCCCGAGACGGAAGGTTTCATGATAGCAATTCAGGACCAGGTTATGGAAACACGCAATTATCAGAAGTATATCACAAAAACTTTAGCTTCAGATACATGTAGGAGATGCAGCAGTGCACCTGAAACCATTCAACATATCACAGGTGCATGTAAAGCTATAGTACAGACAGAGTATAAGCATAGACATGACCAAATTGCGAATATCATTCACCAAAAACTTGCCCAAAAATACCGTTTAATTCCTGACACTTACATACCTTATTACAAATACACCCCCGACAACGTTCTAGAAAACGCGAAATTTAGAATTTATTACGACAGAGCCATATTGACTGACAGAACAACTCATTTTAACCGACCTGACATAACTATAGTAGATAAAGAGAATAAGACAGCATTAATAATAGATATCGCCATACCTAACACACACAATCTTCAAAACACAATAGCCGAAAAACTTTCAAAATACTCTGACCTAAGAGAAGAAATAACACGCATGTGGCAGTTACGAAATGTAGTTATTGTTCCGATCGTCCTTTCCACCACTGGTGTTATACCGAAACAGCTCCATAGATCCCTCCAAACGTTAGACCTCCCACCCTATATATACGCAACTCTACAAAAAGCAGCCATCCTTAATACTTGCAGGATAGTCCGGAAATTTCTGCAAATCCACCACACCCAACACCAAAGCGATTCCGGAAATAGTTTAGAGCAAACCCCCATGTGATCTTCACTTGGCTTAGGCCCGTGATTATCACAAATTACCAGTTCTATGAACTGAGAAAAATAAATAAAAACAAAAAATAATAATAATAATAATAAATCCTTTATTTCAGGCAACTAGGCCCATATTATAAATACCTTAAATCTAAGTATACATATTATGTTTATATTAAAATTATCAACTAATTAATTAGGCACGTAGAGACGGCGACGTGCTCGCCAGCGAGGTTCGTATTGTTCCGCGAAAACGCCGAAATACGACACCCTTCGGCCAAAAGTCTTCCTTCGTGAAGGTCTCGATATGTTGAGTTGGAACCCGCACCACAAACGAAGTAAAATTTACGCTGTGACGCGATTCCAGCTTCGTGACCCTCAAGTTGAATTTAACTTTCTTTTCTATGTACTCCACAACCTCCTCAGCCTTTGTGGAATACAACAATCGGGATACATACAGCAGCGTCGTCGGAATAGCGGGACGCAGCAGATGGTTTGGTCCTGTCGGGGCAGTACCGCACTGGTTGCGACAAGTAGGCTTCTTGCGTTTCCGCTCTACTTTAACGAAGCCGTCCTTGTCAGCTTGTCCTCTGCAATACGCCTTCGGTGCCGGGTTCGACTGGGTCGTCGGCACCTGTTCGAGTTGGGGCCTTGGTTGTTTAGCGGGCTTGGCGACAGCTGCTGCGTAAGCACGTTGAGGTGTTGACTTACGCGCGCTAAGAGTCGGCGTCACGAGCACAGGTGACGCGGGGCAGGCGGGGCGGGGGGTGCGAGGCAGTGCATTGCACCCGACGGCCGCCGGTGACGAGTCAAGTTTCGCTGACTCGAAACTTGACGTTGATGCATTAAATGCACCTCGACGCGTGTTTACGTTGGAAGCCTCGTGTGACCTACATACCGTGATAGTGTTACGTAAGTCCACTACCTCAGTACGCAGTTCACTGATGGTACCTTGTGAAGCTTCCAACTTGAGCTGCATCTCGGCCAGGCTGGCTTTTAAAGACGTTATATCTTTCAACAGCCTGGTGACGTCGACGTGGTCGAATGTGACGGGGGGCAGTTTCTGCAAATCCTTCGCCACAAAAGTCGGTACATCGTCTGGATCCACCTCCTTCAGCAGGTTGATGATGTCCTGCAAGCTCCTCGCACCCTTTTCGTCAATCCGGCGCGACGGCATCCGGTCAGCCCTATCGACTGACTCGTATAGCAGCTTCTTGGCAACTAGGACCTCGTTCTCCTTGAAGCTCGAGGTGCAAATCTGCATGATGCTGACTTCGTCCATGACATCCATCTTGTTTTGTATGAATGCCAGGAGCTCGTTAACCATGTGTTTTTGCGACAACATGGTGACGATCGCAATTTTTAGCAGCGGATTATACCGCGCCAAACGCGAAGTGGTATTGTAATATGAGGCGCGTCCGTTTCCAAACGCTCACAAAACAAGATTAGTATCATGTATGTTAACGTACGTACTTGATGCACTGTATCTTTGGCATGGAACTTGGTTATAACAAATACTTTTTGAGTCAGTCATTGTATACCAAGCTGGAAGTCATTGACTAGAAATTATTAAAATACATTTTATGATTAGGCAATTAAATACGTATTATTCGACAGACCTATCATTTTTGACAAAATTTCTTCAAATATGCAAATACAAATAAAATGTAAGTAGTTCAGGTATATAAACAATATAGGTACGGTTATTTCACGAGCTATGTCAGTAGATTACTTATTTACTTTTTTATTAGACAACTTTTTACTTCACCCCTAAGCCGATTGTTCTCAGTGAAATTCAACCTAGAATATAATTTTATTAGTCATATTGCAGTTTCCACGTGAAATTTGATATCATAGTTTATACAGGGCAGCGGTCTGCAAGTCCCGCAAGACCGCCTAGTATTAGACAAACATGACGGAATATTGGGAGGCAATCTTGCCATTTCCTGGGAAACTCGAGAAGAGATGTTAACTATTTAACTCCTCAACTTGAAACCGCAAAATTTGCCTCCACACAAAATGGGTATGAACCTTGTTCGATGACCGGTTTTATTGAACTAATAAAGTGTACCTGCGTAACTATGTAGTGTGTCTTTGAAACTATTAAGGTGTTTAAAAGTAGAGTCCCTGAGGTTTCTTCAGGAGTAAAAATAATTTTCGGTGAAAAATGTATTTTCCTATGTAAAAGTCAAAGGGTAAGGTAATTGTAAGTCAAGGTGTGTTCTTAAAATATTTCTGAAAATTTCGAAGTAACTGTGCGAGTACTAGGTATACTGTTTTAAATTCAAAACCATTTTAGTGTCACTCCTTACTTAATTTGCACATATACCTAACACATAGATTATTAAATAATTCACATCATATAACATACATTTTTCTATGAACAGAAAAATATAAATCAGTAGGTAACTACAAAACAAATTAGCGAAGAATGACCACTTAATCTAAATGTGCGTGGGTAATGCCAAAAACGCGGCCAATTTATCTGCGGACATCATTGAATTATGATTAATAGGTTGGAAGTAACAACGAGGATACATCACTGGCGACCTGGCTCCGTTCCAGCTCTGGAATAATGCTCGGCCGACTGAAATATGCTTCTAAGGACACAATAATGCTGGCTTAATCATGTCCGACCATACGTCTGCCGCCAAACGGACCGGAAATACTTATTTATAAGTTTGTAATCTCCCTCTTAGTAATGGAACATTAATAAATAACTAAATAATAGATTATTCGGTATTGTTATGGTTTCAGTCTTTTGGGAATAGACTTGACAATATTACATAACATGTCTAGTTGTAGGCCAGCTGCAGTTTCATGTCAGTATGTAGTCCTCGGAATGCGTCACCAAAATGCCATCACCTTTGTGATCAGAATACTTATACCTTAAAATAGATCTCCCCTATATTTTCACCGATTGCAAGCAGTTATTTTTACTTGTGTAAATAAACGAATAGCCACGCAGGTAATGGAATATTTATCCCATTTACATATTCACACACAAAGTAATTGCTCAACGATTCAGCATCTAGCAATTTGGCGAACAATTTGAATGTTTGCCGTGCTGATTCACAAAAAGAGTGACGACGTGCTCAGAATCCTGATAAATGTCGAAACGTTTCACAATTTCTGCAAACCAATTTGTATTAAAACAAGGTGGATTTCCGATTTATACCGTGGGTGTACCTACCTGTACCTAGAGATTATTCTGATTCAATCATTTTGATATTCCCAATAAGAAAAATTACGGCACACTTAGAAGTAGATATGTAAAGCATTTACAAGTTTTTATATGGTCAAGTATTTTAACCTTATTTTAAGGCGCGCGTACAATATCCGACTTAAAAAAATATATTGTTTATAGCCGTAACGCTATATAAATAGACACGCAATAAAGGCTTTTCGAACTTCCTACGGCAAAAGAAAAAAAAAATTATCGTTGGAATATTGTCTATTGCAGCAATATTCATATAAATTACGTCACACAGTAAACTGCAATTAATATTAAGATTGATAATAATTCCATTTAAGTCTCATTCATCAAAACCAAGCTGTAGGCGAATAACACAAACAGATCTTTAATACTTATAATAACATAATACCTGCTTTTATGTAGTCAAAGATAAACCCCAAAACCAGCCTGTTATACAGTGGTTTAAATATATATAAATAAACTGGGCTATTCACCAGGACAAAGTTTTATATATTGAATTAGAGCACCTTACGTTATTACTTGTCGTGGTTCTCATCTCATTCCCACAGAAACAATCGAATTATCATCCCTATTAACAACACACACTCCACTCCAATCTGTCTTTTGCGCTGAACATCGTGTGAGTCAACTAAGAAGATCTAAATCTTAATATATATAAATCTCGTGTCACAATGTTTGTCCTCAATGGACTCATAAACCACTAAACCGATTATAATAAAATTCGCACACCATGTGCAGTTCGATCCAACTTGAGAGATAGGATAGCTTACATATACTTGGACCCGGTAGGTGGCGCTGGTGGGCAGAACGAAGTCTGCCTGGTCCACTAGTATCTAATATGATCCAAAATCAAACACAGAAATTGCCCACAGACAGTGATTTGGGTGCTGTTTTTTACCTGTAATTCTGCAGGTAGAAAATAGCACCCAACTTCATATTTTTATTTTCTTTATATTTATTATGTAAATAATTATTTAAGTTATTATAAAAAGTATTTTCCCCGTTTTTATTAATACATTAAATATTTTCATCATCTAAATGTTTTTTAATCAACTTTTGGTTTGATTGTATAATACACAGAAATTACATCTAGGTATATAATTTTATATTAATTTTTTTATTGTGGTATCTAGATATAGGTATGTATTTTTATGCAGGTAGGTACATGAGATGTAACTTTTGGCAGACGTAAGTAATTAAATACATTTTTAATTAAATTTTATATATTAATTATGAAATAATATTTTTTTTTTAAACTAGGATTAGATACCCTATTATTAAAATTTAAATTGAAATAGTTTTGCAATTAGTCACCGCAATAATCTCTGAAATCTTATTAGTTAGTTAAGTTAGTATTTTCAATAACGGTAGGTACCTATTATTACGGCGTAAGGAATTTTGAAACAAAGAATTTGTTAGGTAAGTGTTTTGAATTTGAAACAGCATTAAATAATTATTAAATCAATCTGCTGCAAACATAAGTGTAAGTAAGTATGTCCACTGGCGCGCAATCTCAGTCGACGTTATAATATTCTTACAACTTGCAAGACGTATTAGATAAAAACTCAATCTCTTATAGTGGTACTTAATCATTATCTCGCATGGACTCGGCTATGCAACGAAGTTTGTCGAAATCGGATAATATGATAAGACTAGCTAATGCCTTGCCTTTGTTCGCGTGGATGGCGGTTATCGCTACAAAAAGTAATCATGAATTTTTTATCCCGTGCCCGCAACCCATGGGTAAATGTCTTATTCCAAACGTCAATGTATGTAATAAATTTCAGCCAAATCTGTTCATCTTAGAGCCTGATTGAATAACAAACTTAAATTAACAATCTAAGCTATGCCTAAAACCTATTTCAGATTGGGCTGCCGCATACAATCTATACTAATATTATAAATGCGAATGTAACTGTCTGTCTGTATCGCTTTCACGCTAAAACTAAATAAAAATTTAAATAAATTTAAATAAATTTGGTACAAATTTTATTTAAATCGGTTCAGTACAGATAGTCTAGAGCCAGAGAAAGGACATAGGCTACTTTTTATCCCGGGAAAATGGAACATCTCCCGGGTACGCGGTGAAACGCGGGGAGCCACTAGTGAATTATAATGCTGCGACATTGGTTTTCAGATAGACCAGCGGGGCTATTGGCTATCTTTTTCAATGTCAGTGACCAACTGGGTTTGGTTGTACACCGAACATTGATGACAACCGAGAATATCATAACATTGGTATTACGTATCAAATCGAGTGGATATCAAGTGGCGGTGTCTAACGGTGCCTATCGGGACGGCACTCGACACCTCTATTTTTTATCGACTATTATGCGGCTAGATTAAGTGTGCCTTCTTATCGTAACAAAATGCTAGTTTCCAAAGCTCACTTTATTTTATCCGGTTTATACCAACATTACATGTAATTTTGGCGGCATACTCATTCTCGTTTCAAAACTTTCAAACTCGAGGAAGATATTGAGCATAAAATAAGATGAGAGTAAAGTTGATGTGATAAGTTGAGAGTAAAGTTGATGATTATAAATGCTTAAAACTAAGTAAAACTACAAAAATAATTATTTCGTTGATGTTTTTATTATATATAATAGAGAAACGTACTGAAGTTGTTGTTTGAGCTCGGTGTGTAATTTTATGTTGCACTATTTAACTCACTCATACAAATATAACCTTATCACTCTGCACTTACTTAATGAGACACTTGCTTTGTGGCGGGTGAGCTTTGGGTGACACAAAAAACTTAAAACAATTTTTAATCTATGTGTCAGTACAAGTACTCAAAAGGTACATATTTTTTGTATAGAACTGTATGTAAGAAGGTATAATTATGTGATATTTAATAATTTATTATTATTTTGATAAGTACAATAGAATTTAAATCCAAAGTTAAAGCAAAAGCTGCGGGTGGAGGGTCTGTCTGTCTGGTGTACCAATTGATGTTAGTTCCACATTTTGTATATATTTTTTTTTAATTTAGATTATAGATAAGAGCTACCTCATCCTTCATACCAGCAATTCAGTATTCATTCAGTCTACTGCATGAAAGCTCAATAAAATGACTAAACCTTATTTTCTAAAATAATTGTTTAACAATAAATATAATTATAATGTAAACATATCAATACATAACTTTACTTTAGATTTATGATTCCTTTATTAAATATTATTTAACAACACAGGCATTCACTATTTCTCCAGCAGTAACTGGGGCATAATGAAGCACTCTATGTGCCAACAAACACCGCCAACAAGCTTTTAATACACCAATGCACCGCTCCACAGTATTTCTGACACAACAATGAAGATCCGTATAAAACTCTTCTCGAGACCCAGAGACAGCACCTAACATGGGTGTTATCATCCAAGGCCTTTGAGCATAACCAGAGTCGCCTGAAAATAAATTGATATGATTTTTATTTATGATATGTAGAAAGGTAGGTGTCAATGTAAAAAATGTAGAAAATATACACATTTAATAAACTGGAAATCATATTTTGTTTTGGATTTACTATTACTTAGCTAGAGTACATACCATGAAGCCAACAGCACTCTCTATTCTGTAGTCTTTCTAACAGAGTTTCAATTGAGCATTGATTCCATACATAGGAATCATGTGAGGCACCTCCAAATGATGCATCAATAAATAATATATTTAGGTTCACATCACAAATCTGAAATTAAATTAATTAACACCTTATAAAATTATTGTGTATAAAATACATTGGTGAAATACATTGATACAATTGTGCTCGTAATTATTTGTATTAATTATATGAATTAGTAATTCTGTAATGTTGTTTAATTGAATGAGGTCAATAGCACTATTGCCTAAAAATTTTAATTTGATAGAATTAGGTATTACTTACGTACATTTAATGAGTGATAATTATCTGGCGCATCAATATTTTTATAATAAATAAAGTAATAATGTTTAATTTTTAAATAACATAAGCAAATAGATCAAAGTCAGTATGTATTACTCAAATTCCTATGGATAAGAGTAGCTACAACCTACAAATTTTACAGTGATTATCACTTGCGATCTATAAAACACTGCTCTTTAGTAGTTCCTTTCACCAAATTGAGTGATCATCACTTTGTCAATTATTTGATATACACTATGCGTACGCAATCGCAATATTTCAACTATCGATACGAAAACACTTGTCAAAATGTTTACGGTGCCTATCAAGTGACTATCAAGAAGACTCGGTTCTCATGACGTCATCCGCGTTGTTAACTGACGTTAGGCAATACCGTAGACAGAGAAACTAATAGACTAAGGTACCCTGTAACCACGACTGAAACAGAGATAGTGTAAGCGTGTGTTGCCACAGTGCCCGACTTTCCCATTTTGGAAGGGAGTTCCTTATCCCGCGTTGCGAAAGGGAAACATTAAATTAAAATTTAATCCCAAACATGTGTCCTACTTCAGTTACCACAAGCTAATTATTACTAAAATTAAGCCTACTGATTAAGTTAATACTACATTATATTTGTTAATAAAAAAATATTGTTATAAGGGCATTTCAAATTACAATTCTTGCTAGTTATCTAAATATAAAAAATAATTATTCATATTGTAACTATCAGTTTATTAAATACGATTTATTTAATGTTACATTAACTATCAATAAATATTTATTGAATGTAAAAAAATATTTATTAAAGTTGTCTTCAAAGAAATTAAAATATTAATAGTAAATAAATCCTTCCATCAGTGTATTGGTAAAAAACAGTAACTTAATATATGTATGATAAGATATGTATTTTCAAAATATCTTTTTTTTTTAATGAACTAAATAATATTTAATTATTTTTATTATAACTGATCGATTGATCGTTGGTCGGTTATCGACCGGTGAAGGCGGAAGATCAAATTGAATTGAGAAAATTATTAAAAATAAAAATCACGATGGTTAAATAGGGGTTGATTGTAAAGGGTTGAAAATTCAGGGTTATATGTATTTACTAATGTTGTATCATAAAAAAATAAAAAAAAAATTATTTATAAAATTGAAAAAAAAAATTTTTGGGGTGGATTACCCTTAACATTTAAGGGGATGAAAAATATCTGTTGTCCGATTCTCAGGCCTACCAAATATGGATACAAAATTTCATGAGAATCGGTCAAGCCGTTTCGGAGGAGTTTTACCACAAACACCGCGACGCTAGAATTTTATATATTAGAAGATAAAAATACCGGGGCTGTTGCTAGAAAACACTGTGATAATTGGATTCCATGTTAATTCGCTTTCTTTTAATACACATTCTCAAGAGAATATTTTACAATAAAAATGGGAGATTTTTTACCGGACGCTGGCAACACTTCCACAATAATGTTTTTATAGGTTATTTTGATTGAAACTCGATATTACGCTTTAATTTTCATAATTTAACGCAATATTTTGCTAATTTATACTATAAAATAAGTTATCAACCCTGAAAACACATAGTTGTGGTCAATAAACTACAAAAACTGTCGTACTTACGCGGCAAAAGAGACACCGGCAATTTTCTGCTCACTATCGCTTCCACATGAAATTACACGACAACGCACCATTGTATAACCTTTGGCGTTATAATAGTATAAATTTCTCAGTCTTTTCACTATATTTGAATCGTTTTAACACACTAAAACATATAAAATTCGCAGATCCAACACAATGTAAACACGAACTGTCAGGTTTGTTTCGCAATTAAAGTTGCTGACCTTGAAAAAACTGGCTTCCCACGATGAGACAGAAAATGTACTAGTTGCATCTTTGTCTTACGCATTCGTATTAAAATGTTCGCTCCCTTTCTTGTGTGAGTGAGAAAGAATCGTCACTTAGTCTATTAGTTTCTCTGTCTACGGGCAATACGAAAATGGCGTTCTGACAGTTCATAGTTGAGCACCATACAAAATGATCATCACTATGAGCTGTCAGTTGAGATACGCAATAGCCCTGCAGTAGCCAAATTAGCGAAACCGTATTATGAGAGCACAGTTCTGTCTTTATTCTGGTAACACTGACTGACTGACTGTCAAACAAATCAAATGTCAACCAAAACAGAGAAACAACCTCAAAGAAAACGATGAAACGATGAAGCCATAAACAACAAATTGGAACCTCAAAGAAAGATAATATTTAACATTGAATTTGAAGTAAATAATTCCAAAAGATGATGGTCTGGTTAAATTATAAAATTTAAATCAATAGTTCTATTATAAATCATATGCACAATGGCATTGACGTTAAAACCAAGAAAATGGTGTAGCTCGTTTTACATGATTACCCGAAGTTACTGCGATAAAGATACCAAATCCAGTTATCAGCGTCTCGAAGAAGGTCCAAAGCCTCGCACAGTACACGGTCAACAATACCCTGAATGGCGGAAACCTTGGATTCAACGGGAAGGAGAATGGACCACCAAACTATCTGCTTTTGTTGAAAAAAATCCGAATCCAGATGTTATGGGGGCTTTGCGCAAGATACCTGATCTGAACTTCCAAGTAATAAAAGAATGGTGGGGCCAAATGAAAGAAACTCAAGAAATTCACAATCAGAAGTTCATGCCCAAGCGAGTATCGATTTTAGGTTCTAATTTAGCTGCAGTACATTTCTTCGCCCATCGAAATTGTGCATTAAGGTAGATATGATGTTAAGTTTGAAAATATTTTAATTAATGTTTTGTAGGTCCCTTTTAATTTTTTCAGATAGTTTCCTAAAACATTCCAAGACTATGTGATCAGTGTATTGCCTAATATCTTCTTTTCAATTACCTATTCATGTAACTGTATTTCTATTTGCAGGTTGAAAGACTCCCAGGAATGGATTGCTGGCGACATAACAACCTTAAACCTTCCAGACCACTATGTGGATGGTTATTTTGTTGAAGCTATTGACTGCTCTAAGTTCCATCACAATGGAATCAGATATGAAGGCTTAGAGAACTTAACGGGTCTTCATTTTCTGAAGTGGCTTTCATTAAAAAACAACAAGTATGTTGATGTTTGGTGCCTTGATAGAGTAGCTGGTCAAAATGGCAAAAGCCTTGAGTATTTAGACATAAGTGGATGCAACCTGTGTGTTGGTGGTGTGTATGCTTTGGCCAGGATGCCAGCGTTAAAGATGTTAATTATTGATGACCCCGGGGATAATGTGGAACTACAAGCTGCATTATCAATGTTGGAGGAAGAACATTCAAACATACTAATAAATGCTCTTCCCCAAAGAGTTATTGATAGTAATTAGTCAATTAGTAATTATTATTTAGTCATGTAACAATATAGTGAAATTTATGTTAAGATTTTTTTTTGTTTTTCAAATTATTTTTGTTTTATTTATTTACCTGCTGTTTTCCTATTTATTTTAACATACAGAAGAGACTAAAATATATTATGTACCCTATACTTGAATCTAGCATAAAACACTTAAAATCAAAACAATAATTGTGTGTACTAAGCACAGTTAAAGCATAGCACGTTAAAGCATAGCTGTTAGACTGCTATACCCAATATAATGTAAATAAAACTACCTAAAGGTAAATTCGTAAAAAAAGGAAATTAAATAACCTACAACTTGGAAGATTTTTTCATTTCAATAACAGGTATCAGTTTTGTTAAATGCTTGTTAGTTGAGGTTGAATTCAGCAACAAATAGTACAAGAGGCGTGACCTTGATTGAGTACTAGCCCTGCTATTTGCTACAAAGAATTATTCCCATTTAGTATTTCCAAGATGCGAACTTGAAAAAAACATGTGAATATAAAAAAAATTGGTATAGTAGTTAGGTAAGTAGGTTTCGTCTCTATGAAATAAAAAACCAAAGTGCTTTCGAGGTTTTTATGTTTTAACATAAGTTCGTACAATGATCCAATATGCTTGAACAAACTGTCCACAATGCTATGGGTTGATGTCTTATATCTGCACACAATGAGTTGATTTGGTTTTGTTATTACAATGTCTAAAAGATAAGGTGCCATTATTGGTCCATTAGTTGGATTCGTAAACATTTAAAAAACTCCCTTATGTATCTGTGGTTACTGTTCCTGATAATTTGTTACGATTCTTTTGTCTATTTCAATCTAATATACATTAAATTGAACACTTAATTCTAAATAAATCATCTAAACAAGTTATTTACAGTTACGCCATTGACTAAACAATTAGACTATGTAATGCCTTATGTAGAAAGAAATAAATAACGAATATGAAATGCTTTATTTAAAATGTCCTTTTGAAATAATAATTGCTAATAATTCTTAAAATATAACAAACTTGTTATATGCATAGTTAATTCAGTCTAAAAAAAACTGCGTATCAATATGTTTTTATTGGCTTCCAAAGCCTAGGCCAGCTTTTGTGGAGCTGGACTCGAAACACAATTCTAAACTTTGAAAGTCAATAATGCTGTTTTAATATGCAGCTTGCTTCCATTAATGTTTCATATTTGTTATTACAATAACATATCAGAAATCATTCATCATCAAACTCAACATGCCTCCGAAACTACGATATCTCAACAAGAGGCAAACCTAATTATAAAGATGGACAGTATTAAAACAAATTGAAACATTTAGTACAAACCATCACAATCATAAACCATGAAACAAAACTATATTTTATATGTCACTCTATTAGATATTGCAACAAAGTAATAAGTAACAGCATAACTAGTAAATATAATTCTTACTGGAACAGGTTTCGCAATAACCAAATTTTCGGAGTTCAATATTATCGTTCGGTACTTACATTAAAAGTCGGTTAAAAAACCAAAGAAATTGTTTTATCTATTTTGAAGTTGGGAAAACAAATGTGTATATTAAAAATGTACCTGTCAAATATAAGTGCAAGTAAATATATAATGAATTATTATGTGGAACTTAATTAGATTATTGTTTGTTAATAAAATATGTGTAAAGACATAACTTTCTGCTGATTACTAGTCACCAATAGAAGGATCAGCCGTTATAATAACACCAATTAATGATAGTCGCCTAATTAAAATTATTTCTCAACTTATTCAAATATTTAAATAAATATATTTTAGTGATATAAATTGAAAAGTAAACAATGAAAGTATGGGATCTTTTTCATTTCCGTAAACAAAGGTAAATGATATATAATATTATTTTATAACTCGAGTGTAGGTTATATGGAATAGTCCATAGTTTGAATTAATTATCATGACCAATTTAGATGTCATCGAAGTATGCAGAATTAATTGCAAATTTAACAAATAAATAATTCAAATTAAGGACGAAATTATCGTATATTATGTCTAACTGGTAACAACAGCTCTATGTATGTATTGATAATATTAAAATGTATGATATCAATGACGATTACTATCAATTGACTATGCAAGGTATCGCCAAAATTCCCAAAATATAAAATCTTTTGGATATACATACATATCTCTTAAAAAAATACAATATACCGTATGTTGTTGCACTTCAGTTAAACGTGCAGGACTCTCTCTAGGATAGTACATAATTACTTGATGTTAACCAGAACTCCTTAGTCGCATTCAATCTGTTTATTTTCTAATGTTGCATATACATAGATAGTTTATTTTGGGACTTCAGTTCGACCCCGCTACGTGGCTATCGAGATATTATTATTTAACAGTGCGAAAATATCTTTTAAATTTACAATTTTAATAAATTCATTTCACTTCCGGACTCCTAAAGCAATTATCTAAATACTACGCCGAAGAGATCATTTTAAAAATACAATTTTGATATACATAACATTTGTATTGGCCGAAATTTCACATGTATAAATTATATATTTTTACTTTCTTTTTATCTATAATAATTAACATTATCTAAATAAAAACTTAATTACTTTGAGAGCCGGGAATACTTAGTCCTAGTTTAAAATAAATCTAGTATTTACAATGAGATTATTTTAATGTATAAATATTTATTTATCTAGTGTCGATAATGATTTGAGCTGATTTTGTATGTAACCACTGTCGTTTATTATGTTTAAAATGACCACTACTCCACATACCGATAGCAACGACGTTACTAGATATCAGTTTCACTACGAAACTTATGAATAAAAACTTCTACGATTTGTGTTACATTTTGATATACATAGTTAAACATTCAAACATGGCATCCAGACACTGTAATATTAAATTACATCTCGTCAAATCAACTGAACCGCTATACACAATAGAAAATATTTTAAAATAAGTAGATATTCGTATAATAAATGAAAAGTTTTACAAACATGTGGAAGACCAACATCACAACATAATAGAAAACGATACAAAAAAATAAGACACTTAAATATTAATAGTAAATAATATATTCGCACCGATGTACCGTTACCGCATTCCGTTTTATACGATTGCTGATAGCTCGTGACAACGCACGCACGCACGCACGCACGTGTGATACTATAAATAGCGTGTAACTGACTCATGTGAATATATAACATAAATAGTCGTTATTCTTTTAGTAAATGCAAATATATCAAGCTGTTACAGAATAAAAATTACTATGTCTAATGAATGAAAGTTTAGGTGAAAAAATACAGATATTTCACATGTAAATCACTATTGTATAATCCGATCTTTACAAGGACCATTCTCACAATCGCCGAGTAATATGACATACATGTCTGTTGGAGAATATAAATTTTGCATAAAGGGTACCTCGTTTCTGCAAGGCTGTTAAGAATTATACTTTTAAGACAGTTATTATAAAACACCACATTAGCTGTACATTAGATTTTTTTGTTAGTAAAACACGTTTTCATGAAATATATATTTCGATGAATCATTCAAACTATACTTGAGCTAGGGCAGATATAAAATGGAATTTTCGGTAAAATATAACTACCATCGTAGTAGACGGATATACACGAGTATACGCGTAAAATAAAACAAACTAATATTGCAATAAAAACCATAAGATACACACTTGACAAACACCTAAATACAAATATACAAATAAATTTATTGAGATCGTGCCCATAATGAAGTGTGCATATAAAATAAATTGAAATTAAATATACAATTATAGTGAATTCAAACATGAGTCAAAATTTTCAGTAAGACACTTTTTCAAGACACATCCAACAACAAACTCCTGTGAAGATTTTATCTGACATGAAAAAAGAACTGGAGAATGTTGCAATTTTCTGTAGTAAGTACTTAAAAATCACAGCTGCTACAAAAACCACTAAGCTTGCTTCTTACATTCAAACTAACGTTTTTACCATGAGAACTTTCTGTTTGAAGTGAAATCTTATACAAGTTAGAGCTACACATTGTAAAATCTACTGATAGACTGATCAAACAACAATTTATCATACATTAATGAATCTGAAGGATGATCAGGTTTCTACAAAAATAAATTTTACACAAACGCACAGGCACAAATAAACAACATGGCGTCAACATTTTTTTGTGAAGTGCCCACCCTGAATAGAAGTTCAGAATCAGAAATATATTTAGATCACGACCCCAAATAAATGAATATTCTATTCGTCACTGGCACATTTAAATTAACTTTATTGTGATGTACCAAATATATCTACTCATCACTACTTGTATTTTTAATAACGAATTAGAAACCATGAGTTCAGAAAATCTGGCAAGTAGCGTTACCTATTATCGATATTTTTATACACATAGCTATGTAATCATTAAAGTTAATCCAAATCGTACGATTACACAATTATCGATAAATAATCGATTTTAAGGAACACTATTGGCTAGGACCGGCGATGATACACATGTACTCAAATAATCATTCATCAATTTAATGATACTTATTTAATCGTCATCCACGCAAACTTACATAACTCACGATCACCAACTCTCGCGCACTTAATGATTATCAATCACTTTTTATAATCGTTTTTTTGTCGTTTTATTTCTTAAAATTACTTTTTTTTTTGGATTATATTGAAAAACTATAACCAAGATAACTATACATTAAACTAATCACTGTAATTCTTTTAATTAAATGCATCAAGCATTCGCAACTTGTATACAGTCGGTAAGACTTACGCAACGATCGATGTGTCGTGGTTTCAATAAATGTTCAACTCCATTGTTATAACTATAGACATACTACTTTGAAATAGATTTAGCTATTGGCAGTTTGATAACTGTCGAAGAGAAATATAGTTTGTAGAAAAGTTCATAAAATTGCTTTAAGATTATAAGTACTAAAACTATACGTAGAATACATTTACTAATTGTCGGAAATTCAATTACACCATTAATGTTAATTCACTGTAGGTATTTAGTTTTAAAATGTGATATAAGCTGTCATCGTGTATGTCACGGTTACTTTGTATGTGTGTGCGTTTGTCAATATGTCAACTGCCAACGGTCAAGTGTGTGTCTACTCTTTCACCACAATGGAGATGGTGTATCCGCATCGCTAACTGGCCGTCGAGGTCGGCTGCAGAGTCGCGGACACGATAGGCGAGTTTACATCTGAAATCAATTGTGATCTATGTTAATTTTGTATCTACCCAATAACATTTCGGTTAAGAGTAGAAAGCAATTTTCTTTGATACAAAATTCTTATGATCTATGCTCAGGTCTGGCATACATGTCAATATGTTTCCATTACATATGTTTAGCAAAATAACTAGATATAAAATAGTATTGTACTAACTTGTAGGCGTGTTGACCTCTGAATGCGGCGTCAGGTTGGACTGCGCCATCAGCTTCTGTCGCACCTCGCGGATCTTCAGCTGCAGGGACATCTTCGTCGGGAATATGTCCATGTGTGTCGCCTGGATGTAGGCCAAAAATAACATTATTCTCATTTAAACAACTTGTTTTCGATTACATAATTTGGAGCAGCCTGACTGGGGTAGTACCTCCACAATACAGAAGACCACAGCCAAATAACACTACTTGAAGTGTTGTGTTCCTGCGGTGAGTTCGGTAGCCAGAGCTCCATGAGGAGACGCTGTAGCGGCAGTGGGGACCAGGGGCGGAGTAGCGTCGTAGAGGTATGCAAGAGTGATACCTGTCTAGCCCTTTGACGAAAATGCATTACGCTTTGCCCCTTTCACTGCCTATACAGTTGCTTATTTTTTACAGGGTCGGCAACGCGGGAGTGACGCCTCTGGTGTTGCAAGCGTCCATAGGCTACCTTTTTTTTATTCTAAATTTAAGGGGCTTTTTCGCTGTGCGAATATGTCGCCCTGTAATGGTTACAAATAATTAGAAACAAACAATTTATCTCAACTTAAGGCAAAACTTAATTAGGTCCAGTATCATTTTAGCATTGCATGACGTGGGGCATGATAAGTATGTGTAACATCTTCCAATGGAACTGTCCTACCTATAGGCTACCTGTTTGTCCTGTTTGCCACCTTTGTGGTATAAAAAAAAAAGTGAAATCTCATAAACAAACCTGAAAGTGCGTAGTAGCCTGTGTAGTAGGGAACATGCCGTGGTCTTGGAACAGTTTGAGGACGAGATGGCGACGCTGCTCGAGCACGCGGCGGTGGCCGGCCTCGCCTCGAGCCCCCGCCCCGCCCGCGCCCGCCCCCGTCCCCGCCCCGACCCCGGCCCCGGAACACGGCGTGCGGGGGGACATCTCCTCCATACTCTCTGATACTGATGATTGTACACCTGGAATGTTTAAATCACTTATATATAAATAATAATAATAAATATCCTGGGACATTTTCACACACGGCCAATCTGATTCCAAACTAAGCAGAGCTTGTGATATGGTAACCAGATAGCTGTTATACAACATATACTACTATTAAATACATACTTATATAGATATTTACATCCAGACACAGGACAAACAGACATATTCATGCATACAAATGTTTGTCCTGGGTGGGATTCGAACCCACGACCCGCGGCTTGAGAGTCAGGGGCACTAACCACAAAGCCAACCGGGCTGTCAATAAAATATCTGTTTGTTCTGTCTGGTTGTAAATATCTATAATATGTATATATTTAAAAGTAATATATGTAGTATATCAGCTATCTGGTTTCCATAACACAAGCTTACTATGGAATCAGATTGGCGGTGTGTGAAAAATGACCCAGGATAAATAAATATTCTGAGACGTTTCTCACACACGGCCAATCTGATTCCTAACTAAGCAGAGCTTGTGATATGGTAACCAGGTACCTGAGACTACATTACTACTTTTAAATATATACTTCTGTCTAAATATCTTATATGAAACATTTTAATATTGATTTTCTCGCAAAAGGAATGCTTAATGTTTTCACCTACAGCGTAACAACAAACACAAGACATCCGTGTCGTCTAAATCCTTGTTTTGGAAGGCTTTTTTTCTTTCTGTCTGTTACCCTTCTTCTTCCTGCCCTTATCCCGCCTAAGCTATAACTTGGATTACCTTCTTTCTGTCTGTTACCCGTAAAGGTATATCTTGAAGTATTTTAAGTCCAAGAATTAATTGTGTAAAAGTAAATTAGTGTCCTATAATTATTCACTATGTTGATAGAAATGCTACTACATTATATCAAAAGTTTTACATACCGAATATACGTAACATGTTTCTTGTTGACTTCTAAAATCAAAAAATCAAAATCTTTTTTATTCAAATAGGCCTCAATAAAGCACTTATGAATAGTCACTATTTAAGCTCGGTTCTGATAGTAGTTTTTACTGAGAAGAGCCGGCAATAAACTCAGTAATTACTCTTTTCAAAAAAACCAACTTACATCTAATACAACAGTGTTTATTACAAAATGTGAAATAGCTTGTAGCGAGCATTTCTACATCTATATGTTTGTAATAAATAGTGTATATACATAAATATAAACATTTTTACCTCTATAGCTGTCTAGATTGAAGTCCGGTCCAAAGAAGGTGTTGCCCACGAGTTTGTTGGTGGTAGTGTGTGGGGTGCCGTACGAATGCGGAGTCGGCATACCGTTGCCGTTGATCACCTCTGCCTCTAGCTGCGGTGTCACAACCGTGCCATCTTCCTCTGTAATATTAATGTTATTGTTGCTTTTAAACTCATTTAGATATAAGTTAAAGACTAATTTCTGACACAAATAACTTATTTAATAATCAACATTCTGAGTTTAGGGTAGTGTTGTTCGTGAAGGCATAGAAATATCTCATTTAATCTATATATTAAAAGAAAAAATGTTAATTACACCATTTATAACTAAAGAACGGCTGAACCAATTTTGCTGAAAATTGGTAGGGAGGTAGCTTAAAACTAGGAGACGGACATAGAATACTTTTATCCCAGGAAAATTAAAAACCCCTGGGAACGCGGGTGAAACCGCGGGGAGCCGCTAGTATGTAATAAAAATATACAGTACCCATTCCCATTTTGTTGTGTTTCTTTCTCATATAAAGCTGTGGACTCCTTGGCACGACCATACCGCTAGGGCTGCATGCTTCTGGCTTGAACTGGGGCAGAGTGCTAAACTTCTTCTCAAAGTTAACTGTTTCCAAAACTCTGTAAATCCAATTAATATAACATCAGATTAAATGTATATAGCTTGATTAGTCTTTATTTATTTGTTTATGAAATTAGCTGTCTCTCATATTGATCTACACTAACAAAATAAGGAGAAAAGATATTTTATTTGTGTAAAAATAAAATACCTAGTAAGGACATAATATTAATTGTAATTTATCAAATGATACATACTTGTCTCTTCCGTCCTCATTCCCCTTTTTGAACAAGCTCTTCTTCTGCGAAGGGCTTGGCAGGTTATCGCCGTGAGTGTTATGCATTGGGTTGTTGGCAGGATCCTCATGCGGAGTATGGGGGGTTTGGTGAGGAGTTTGTGGAGTGGGATGGGGAGTGTGTGGAGTGGGGTGGGGAGTGTGTGGAGTGGGGTGGGGAGTGTGTTGAGTGGGGTGGGGAGTGTGTGGAGTGGCCGGCGCACTACCGCACTGAGAGCCCATAGGGTTGGGGCCGTTTGAGTTCACGTTGGGGTCATTGCTCCCAGTCGAGCCTGTTGACGTCCCTGTGGAAAAGCACATTTTCTTATTGTTACTAACCTAAAATCAGATTAGTGTGAGTACACTGTTTCTAAAAACAAGACACAACAAGGAAAAAGATATATTTATTGGCCGGAGGATCTTAAAATCTCAATTTTGTTTACATAATTACAATTCCATTTCTATAGTTAACAATTTCCATATATTACAACATTAATTTACCTCGATTGAGTCTTTTCTGCAGAGGCGCTCTACCAAGTTGTGCTGGTGTGGGCGCCAGGGGGAATGGACGGGTTTCTTCCACTGGGGTCTCCCATTGCCTGTAAATAAATAAGATTATATTATTAATTATTATATTTTAGGTTCGAATAGCTATAAATTTTATTAATTTCTAGCTGTCTTTATTTAAATTTATTTACTAAGTGTCTTTATGTAATATAGGCCTAGAATATTTTCAAACATTACTCACATAGTTGTTTTAGGCATGGTGTTGCTTTGAGACACGATCACAGATTGGCCCTGTAAGTTCTGGTTGATATTTTTGTTGTTCTCCATTTCCGTGTTGAATGTTGGTACATAAAGCCTCTGGAGGTGCACGTAGTGGAGTGGCTGTTGTCCGTCAGACATCGCCGGACTGTCGCTCGCCTGACTCGGTTTCAACAACAAGTTGCCTGATGAGTCCAATGATAGTGTAAGAGGACCTGAGAGGAAATAACACTGGTTTGTAATGTATAGGCAATCGACACATATTTAGTAGGATTTTAGAGCAAAGTTACTAATTCTTAAGAGATTAAGTTTAGCATAAAAAGCTATAGGTAACAATTTAATTAATTAAGGGTGTACAAATTAAAGAAGATCAATAAAAGCGAACGCAACACGGAAACAAAACGCAAACAAAACAAATGATAATTACAGGAAGGGTTATCACCGATATTCCTCTTTACTAATGTGACGCTTTTCAATAGGGCACTGCTTAGAGCTGTCGATGTCGGCACTTGCGTTATCTGGTGACTATTCATCGATATACCGCTCGATATAACTTGGACACCACTAGTAGCTGTCGGCGAGTTCATTACAGACGCTATGGCGTTATCGAGGGCGGCTTGAGTGGTCAAATTGGGAGTGCTCAAAGATATGCCTTGTACGCTATTGGTGAGGCTTTGAGTGCTGGATGTCATCGATTGTGACGGATGAGGAGAACTTGGCACTTGGTTGACTAAGCTCGTCTTGTTTATGGTTGTGAACGCTGCCCATTGTCTGTGGTTGTCACCTGAAACAATGTATTCATTATGTGTCAAGTTTCTATGTATAACTCTGAATGTCTATTTATTATCTATGAAGGCAGACTAGATGCTAAACTTCATACCTACCCCCTGTTACAAATTCCACTCTAGAGCAAATGTTTGAAACAAGGTGTCGTAAGATCGGTTTAGTGTAATCAAAACACAAATATCCAGGTAACAAAAAAATATTTATATATACAAATGTAATACATACCTGTATCAGCATGAGTAGACTTGAAAGCACCTCCAGTCGGCTGGAACACCTTCGAGCCTCCGGGACTCGATGCCGTTATTCCGCCGAGTAAGTTGTCTGACGAACCCGCTCTGAAATTGTAGAAATAAGTCTCTATTAATCACATGAAAATACAATTTTAAAATAATAACTGCTATGTTTTAAGACACTGTCTCCGTGATTCAGAAGAACCCAATGATTATATAGATTTCGGCAACGTTACAAGCGTCATACTTTACAACGTACATTCGTGTATGAACACACCATGAAGGTCTAACAAAGTGTTTTTTATTACGTATGTAAATAATAATTAAAGTCATTTTAAGTGTCAAGACCTACCAAGATAAAATGGCGAGAAAACATCGCAGTCAGATAATATAATCAGTAGGTATTTTGACATACCTAGCTTTGATCGGCTTTGGTCGTCTTGTGTGGTCGTGGTGGTGCGGCAGATAGTCCCTCGGCTCGAGACCTTCCGAGTCAGAGTCGGTGACCTTCTCACCGCACTTGAGATCGATGTCACCACCACTCGATATCATCATCGATACAGTCGATATGGGAGGCACCTCTTCGCATATTGTTTGTGCTATTTGCTGTAGAAATAAATGACAATGATAAATGAAAAACTAAATGTTTAGTTATAATAGTATAATACTAAGTAACAGGTAATCCTAGTTTGGGAGTCAGGGTTTCATCTTTTATGCGCCTTTAATTAATAACCTTGTGAACTTTAGCTAGATATTAAGCATTTTGTAAGGACTTGTATCAATAAAGCATTATAATTATTATTCTTGCAATTATAAGTTCCAGTAGAAGGGTTCTTGATAAGTATCTTGATAAATCTAGTTCTTATTATTTAATTTTCTGGCTTTATTCAGTTTCGTTTCATTTTAATAACTAGGGTATGACATACCATTTGCTCATCATCACTCAGTTGTGGAGACCCAATGTGGTTGTAGGAAGCAACACTAACTGGAAGCTCAGCATTGCTTGTCAAAGCGCCACTGGTAGGTACCTCGGATGGGGTTCGAGGACTCTGTAAAAAATATACAAAAGTATTTACAACTGATACATATAAACATATCATTAAAAATATAAACATGGTTTTAAGACTGGTATATATTACCTGTGGCATAGACCCAGTTGGATCTCTACTACTGGAAGATTTCCTGCGATCCTTATTGCACCATTTCCATTCTGGATGAGCTTTGAAGTGGGCTTCTTTCACCTTAAAATAAAAGATATAAACAATTTTATTATATAACACTATTGTGGTAAACAAGTTCACTGCCTGATAGAGAATGGTTATCACAGCTTATGTATTATGTATGTTCTCAACATGAGACATAGATAGAAAGATAACAGTTTTTTGTACAAAAAAAATCAAAAAAACATACATAAAACAACAATAAAACTTAACTAAATGCACAAGGGGCGGTCTTATCGCTAAAAGGTTTCTTCCAGACAACCGTTGAATGGAAAGTATTTTGAGTTTACATAGTTGACATAGACATACAAAAATAGAACTAAATAAATCTTGGGTAGTTGTTACCTCACTAGCAAGCTCATTATACTTCTGCTTCTCTTCAGGCTTGAGAGAGTACCACCACTCGCCTAGTATCTTGCTCACAGTACGGTTGTCCTGATTCGGATGCATTTGGTGCACAATCTGTCGGTGGCGCTTCGAGAATATCATGAACGCGTTCATCGGACGACGGATGCGACGCTCCTTCTGCACCAGAAAGGAAATTAGTTATTAGTATCGTAAAAAACAATATCATGAGAGCAGATTTCATAGACTAATTTTACTTCTAAAGAATTATGTACATTCATGCCATTTCTATACTAATATTATAAAGAGGAAAGATTTGTTTGTTTGTTTGTTTGTAATGAATAGGCTCCGAAACTACTGGACCTATTTCAAAAATTCTTTCACTTTTGGAAAGCTACATTATCCCCGAGTAACATAGGCTATATTTTATCCCTGTATTCCCACGGGAACGGGAACTACGCGGGTAAAACCGCGGGGAGGCAGCTATAATATATAAATGTGTAAGTTGATTGCCATTCTGAACCATATAAATATTCGCAGGCATACGAAAATTCACTAAAGCATAGTCCAAAAGAAATAAAACGACTCATTGATTAGAAACATAAAAATAATACTTTTATTGGATACTGTACCCAATTATTGCTTATCAGGTAAAACGGTAACTTGTTATAAAAAGTGTTGCAACATGCAGAGTTCATAAACAAATATTTTAGTTGTTAATGTACGTAAACAGTACTTTTTTAATAATGTGTTTCTCATATATACCTTATTTTCCGTACTGGCTGGTGAATTGAGCGAGGACAGACTTTGCGAGCGTCGTTTGTTCTCGTCAGCGCTGGCGGTGGTGTCTTCGCACTCGAAAACTTCATCGTCTTCGTCCGTGCACATCGACGTCACGGTATCTGGAGGAATATCTATAGTACAGGCATACACTTATATTAGTGTTTAAACAAAATTACTTAAATAAATATTATGTTTTATTGACTATTTATTTTAAATAGTAATAATTATGATTCAAATGGTTCATAATTTTTGACGGTTACTACTCAGTTGTTTTCTAACCACATCACTTGCATATTCTTATGTAGAATTTCAAGCTATTTCGGGCATCACTTATTTAGGTGCTATTTATGGTCCGTTCCACAATATTTATTTATTCTTAGGAAAACCGTCAGCTTTAAAACTAAACAAAAAAATTATGCTTTAAGAAATATGTGAAAATGTTTTTGATTTGACCAACCGTTAATCCTTTCACAATATATTTTAGGCAAGACCAATCATAGATATTCGTGTTTATGTCGCAATCAAGTTCATATCTTTTGTTATACTGTTTATTATCATTATTCATTATTATGGTTGTGATTTTTTTTTTAATGGACTAGCAGGTGTCAGCCTCAGATGGCTTTTACACCGTAACGCGGACATTTTCGGTGAGCGCAGAGGGCTCTTAACCGAAATTATGGTTGTGATGTGTTTTGTGCGTTTAAATAAATAAAATAAATATCGACTCACCACCAGCCTCAGTTTTGATCTGATCCTCAGTTTTGATATGCGGTGCTGGCGTGTGTGGTGTGTGGGGTGTGTGTGGTGTATGGGGTGTGTGGGGTGTGCGAGGGGTCCGGGGCGTGCGGGGCGAAGCTGGCGCAGGCGGCGGAGCAGGCGGGGGAGATGCGGCTGATAGCAGCGGCACGAGGGACTGCCAGGGGAATGCACCGGGGGTGGCTCCACAACCGCCAGACCCGCTGGAACCGGTGCTCGGTACTGGAACAATAGTTTATCATTAGTAAGTTGGTTTCATGCGATTATATGTAGATGTGGATGTAACAAGACGCTATTACATAGCAATATATAAAAGTGTTTCATTTAAATCGGGTATTGTCACTCTAATTTAGCTTCGTAGTAACAGTGTTAGAGTTTTTTTTGTAAAGTGAACTGTGTAAGCTTTTTGAATAATAAATATCTCAAACCATTTAAAGGTCAACCAGGTTTACCAAGTCTATAAAGGGGTACTTATCAACGTTTCATTATTTCGGGCCGTGAGTTCATTTTGATGTTAAAAAACGATTACATAAGAAAATATAATATATGATTTTTGTGTATCTTACCGATTATGGCTGTTCCATGCATGGGCGGGGGTAAAACTGGTAATAATTGATTAGGGTGTACTATAACTGCACTACTATTCACATTGTTTACCTGAAACAAAACATATATTACATTAAAAAGAAGAAAAATAAAACAAAATACGTCCATCTTTTTTGAAGTCGTTTAATAAATTGAGAAATCTATACGTTTAGAGTAACTACTCAGACCGGTGCCGTTCCCGCCCTGACGACCCCGCGGCTTATGTCTCTCTCTCTCTCTCTACAGCTCTCTGTCTCCCTCTAACACCGCCTTCGTCAACGATATGACAAGAGAGTTTTATAACTAAGGAGCAATTTTTTTAAGGATTATATGAAGTACTTACATGATCGCCGTTATCCATAGTCCTGTGTTCCATTTCGGGTTCGTTGTTGTTGATTTGTTGGGATATATGATTCAACTTCTGTTCTATCTGAAATACCACAACGATAAGCGAAACATTTAGAAGTCAGCTAACCTGATACTTCTTATACCTGATATAGAAATGTGCTGCAAATGTAAGTAAAAAAAACTGGTATTTACCATTATTTAACTATAGTAAATCATGTAGGTACATGTACGTGTATTTAGAATACTTAGAAAATATAGCATAGTCTATGTAAATCAGAAAGCTTGATCTGTGAAATATATTTTGAAATCGCAAAAGTTGTTTCGTAACATACTTTTTTATAATACTAGTATAGATTCATCAACTTACTTGAACAGTCTCGGGAGGCTCGTTTTTTATAAAAACGATTTTCTTCTCAATCGAGTTCTGTGGTATGACGTAGAATCTCCTAATGGGATCCTTGGCATCCGGATCGACAACGGACAAGAGACGTGCTTGCAATGGCGCCGGTTTAACTATCCTATTATTATCTTCCATAACGCGAGTCTCGGACAATTCCGGCGGTCTTGTATCGATGATGTTGCGAAGGATATTATCGCGTTGAGGATCGATGTGATCGTCCTCTTCGTACTCCGAGACTCTTCTATTCAGAAAATTTTCATGATTATTCAGTGGTGGTGACATGTCGGTGTCGCAGCGGTAGTTGTCCGGTATGCCTCTATTGTAGCGGTAGAACTTGTCCAAATCTATACCGGGCTTGCCCCGTTGAACGATTAAGTTATGGGCGAACTCATTTCGGCTGGTGTTTGCGATACTTGTTTGGATACTCGAGTTAAGGTTACTCAAGTTGAGAGATATAGTGGATGGGAGCGTGAGACTTGACAGTGTGGTTGTTGGTGCGTTAATGCTCGTTTGAATTGTACTTTGTAGACTCAGCCCTGTAGTTTGAACACCGATGACGTTCGATTGTGACACGTTGTTGGTTTGAAGCATTGTTGGTCCGTTGCGATTCTCCTGAAATTGAAGATGATGTTTTAGTTTCGTACAATAATAACTTGTTATTTTCGATTATATAAGTGGTACAAAAAGTAAACATTTTAATCCAGACTGATAGTGATATCGTTAAATAAAAGTAGGTACATACTAAGCATGACTGTCTAAATATTTGGACAAATAATCATTTTATTAGTGGTTAGAAATGCATGATTAACATGACTTTTTTCAACAAATGTATATCAAATTAGCTTTGATATTTTCATTCACCATTACTTGATGATTTTACTTAAAACCTATGTAGTACATGGATGGACACCATAATAAATTAATTTAACTTTAAGAATTTGTTAGGCAGTACATAGTCATATTATCGTCCTAACTATTAAGTAGGTATTGGGATTATAAATACCTGATTGAGAACTTGATAGTGATAGTTGGGTCCTGGTGAGACTCTTATCACGCTGGTCGCAACGCCTCCGACAGGAGAGCTCACTCTACCGGGACGAACTAATTCAGGTCTGTGAACATGTATATACAATATTTGTTATTGACCCTAAATAATTACTATAATAATATAAACTAAGTGGATTTTTGCTTACTAAAGAAATATAAATATACAGTATTACTTATACGTAACTTTAACAATAATGACGCAAACAGTATACGATAGAAAAATAAAAGTGCAAGCTATTTAAATGCCCTATCGTTGAAGTGATTTCTTCCAGACAACCTAGGTTATTATATAGAACTGCTAGTGCAGAAAAACATTAACTATAGCTAAATTACCAACACATTTAAAAGTAATATTTTATTATATTAGTTAATTATATAAATTCGGATTTACAACAGGATTCTTACCTTATGACGTGATGGTGTTGTCGCGGGTTAGAGTGAGGCGGTTGAGGCGATGATATGGGGACGAACACGTTGTTCCGGAGGCCGGGGGACCCGCCCCCGCCCACCGGAGACGCACCGGGACTACCAGACCGGGAACTGCCCAGTGACACTAGAAGTCAAAGTCAAAACGTTATATAATTTGTTAAGTATGACCATAGGTATATCACAATTAAATTTGGGTGATTCCTAGTTATTTTTTGTAACACTACATCATTTTTGAGAATCCATTTCAAACTATTTACCTTTGTATGATCGTTTTGACTAAAATAAAGGCGTTATCATCTCAAGTTCAACCCTGCCTAGTTTAACAGATTATTCTGTATGTTTTATCAATTTGTTTAAACATTTAGACATATAAAGTAAATATTAAAAATAGTCATTATCTGAAAATTTTAACAACATTTTTGATGTAGTAAACCCCAATATTCGACGTCAAAAAATTTTACAGTTCAATCTCATAATATATGATTCATACAAGGGTTGTCGTTTTAATAGTTCAAGCCACATACAAATGAAACTTGATATAATTTGGTGAGGAGAATACCTACTCTTTAATTATTTTAAAATTGTTTTTTTTTATAATATCCATCCATGTCTAATCAGACAAGACATGAGACATAAGATTAAGTCACATAAAAAAAACCTTCATATAATTTGTAAAAGAGTATCTTAATGAGGTATGAGATGAAGACAAGACTGACCGAGCATGTTACCGGGTATCTTAATTACACATTAGATCAAAGACAAGACAAGACTGACCCAGCATGTTAGCGGCCTCAGTCTCGTCGGGGTCGAAGCGGCCGGTGACGCGGTAGTGCGGCGGCGTGGTGTCGGACTCGCGCGAGGTCTCGTCGCCCTCCACGCCGGTGCCGCTGGACGACAGCGACTTGCTGCTGCTCCTGGAATGTGAAGGTCGACTATACCGGGGGAGTCCACGTAACGATGGCTAACACCTTCTAGTCCATTAGAAACAAAAAATGGACCGGTGGCATATAATCCCCGGGGGATTTAGACCAGCTTACTATATTCCAAACTACTCATTTTGCTTACATACAGTCCAATACATGTGTAATTTGCATGCTGATAAGCAATAATGTGTCAACCCACGACGAGTCAAATTCAAAGGTTTTGATATATACTATAATGCATCGCGTATTTAACATTCTACAAAAGTGTTTCAAGTCATCTAAAACATAAAAGTGCATAAAAAAGGATTTATATCCTACTTAATATTATAAATGCGAAAGTTTGTATGTATGGATGTTTGTTACTCTTTCACGCTCCAACGGCTGAAGAGATCTGCTTGAAATTTGGCACAGAGCTAGAATATGTTCTGGAATAACACATAGGCTACTTTTTATCCCGGGAACGCGGGTGAAACCGCGGGGAGCCACTAGTCATAAAATAAATCGTAAATCACATATTATACAATATTATCTTAAGACACCATTTTCTCATCATAAACTGGCTTACTAAAACTAACACTGTTTGTTGCGTTATGTTAAAAATACACTGCTGATGACATAGACTATTCCATCGAGGGAAATATGATTTAAAGCTAAGTAGTATAAAACTAGTAAGAACTGAGTGTGCTTTTATAATATTTTTTCATCATTTCGTGTCATCATCGGTTTAAACAAAGAGAGTATACAAAACATTGTCCAATATAATGGGCTGCGACATAAGTCAGTAAAAATCATTATATCGATATGTAATTGTAAACAGCGTTTACATAATTATCAATAGCAGCGTGAGTGAACAGGAAACACAATTTTACCATGCAATATTTCGACAAAAACAAACTAAAAGCGGATAGGGAAAATCAAATGTCAAAATGAATGTATTCATGTAAACAATATAACGTAACGTTTAAGATGTGTAAAGGAAATTATGCAAATTATAGGTTAATGATAATTAGGAAATATTATGTGCCATAATATGGCACTATATATTATATATTATTATAATATATATTATATATTTATTATTACGGTAAAGGAAAATGTAGTAATGTTTTGGAAAATCCATAAATATTTGGTTGAAGATGATTACTTCTGTGTTATTAAATATTAGTTGGATTTAATTTTACTAGGTATATCAATTTGTCACATATTAGACTGCTTATTTCCAGTATGTATTTACCAACAGTTCCTAGTAGATTTTAATTTAAAACAAATTCAGAAAAACCAAACAGTTGCTGCTAGACTGAATTGTATACACAATCAAGAAAACCTCAGGTTTGTTATGAGCTGGGATCGGACAAAAGGGATAGCCCTTACCTCTGGTGCGGCGTGTGTGCAGCCCCCTGGGCTAAAGGCGTGTTGGCGGATCTCGCGACCCCACGAAGCGAGAGGTGTCGCGAACAGAATCCGCGCCTCTGACTCTCCTTAGTACACCCGTCCTTGGAGCACAACCGCCGCCACTGCTTGCCGTTGAACTTCTTCCGGATGCCAGACGGCGTCGACACTACATCGCCCTTCTTGTACTTGTGCGGGGTTGCCGCTTGAGATCTGTGTGATGTGATGATAACGTTTAATTTATGTGTTATTCGTGTGGTAGATAGTGGTTGAGAAGTCAAGAGATGTTTTTAAGCTTAAAGCCTTAATCAGATTAAAATATCAGCCTAAAGAGTGGCTTATTGTTGTGTGCAACAGATAGCCATGGAGCAGAGTTAGACAAAAAAAAGAATTAGTTTTTTCAATTCCTCATCATTAAAGGTTTTTTTTCATCCCAGGTAATATAAATATGAAATTGACGATAGCTTATAACTGTATAATAGTATTAGAGTCGACGTTTCATAAGAGCTTGTGAAGGTCTATCTGAATGAATGTGATTACTTAATTTTTATTTACCATAACCCATATTTTTTTGTCTAGTTATGAATTTTAATACTTGTTCACATAGATAAACCAACCGTTTACTAAGCAACAAGGCTGAGAATACATAATAATATGGACATTGAAATAGCTATAGAAAAAATAACTGTCATTGACGGTGTAATGATAAAACTATCGCCCATCTAATCTGTATACAATCTAAAATCGACTTTCTATCTCAAGCATCACATTTGTGCATTAATCTATCTACCTATCGGTTTATCTCGGACGTAATTCGTTTACTACATTATTTCTAAATATGGTTCAAAGAATTTAAAGCCATTTATATACCCCAGCCCCTAAAATGGGACTTATGAAGCTGCTAAAGCTACTACCGGTCCGAAAGTTGTCTTTCAACATAGAAGAACTAGCACGAAACTCAGCAAGATTACATCCTAACTAATATTATAAATGTGAATGTAACTCTGTCTCGCTTTCACGCTAAAACTAGCCCTAGAGCCTGAGAAAGGACATAGGCTACTTATTATCTCACGAAAATTGAAGATCCCCGGGAACGCGTGTGAAACCGCGGGGACCCAATAGATATATATATATTTATGTGACTAAGGGTATATATTGCTCTTATTTCCAACTATAATACAATTCTGAGGATGATTACAGTGACAAATTGAACTAACCTAGGAGTAGGGGGTTGAGACCTAGGCGTGAGGCTGCGCTCGAGCAGGCTGGAGGTGCTGCCGCGACTCTGCAAGCTACTGCGTTTGCTGTTGCTGCAATCTGCTAACATGAGAAACACATATCGACATTTAAAACGATTTATATGCATTAATCTACTATTACAATCGAAAGCTTAACTATAAATAAATATAAATATCCTGGGACATTTTTCACACACGGCCAATCTGATTACAAACTAAGCAGAGCTTGCGATATGGTGACCAGATAGCTGATATACTTACTACATATACTACTTTTTAAATGCAAACTTATATAGATAATTACATCCAGACACAGAACAAACAGACATATTCATGGATACAAATGTTTGTCTGTGGGTTTTGAACCCATGACCAGCGGCTATATAATTGTTTATCTTTATTAAGTTCATTCTAGGACTTCAGAAATGTTCCAAGCATCCTAATTAAATCTCAACCTTAATTTCACGTACTGAGAGTGTTTTTTCGTTCGTTATAATAAAACATTCCATTCCAACGTAGCATGAGGCATAGTACTTTAATAACCAATAACGTAGACTGCGCGGCGACAATACTTATCTACGTATTTATACTATGGTTAATTTAATCGTTTGTCATTTCATTGCCTTGGCTCACATTACAAGTACTTTAAAATACACATTATTTGTTGAGTCATTCATTTACATATTGTTTTGATAACTTTGTCATGTTTTCAGTCCTTTCTTTCTTCAGACTCTTCAAATCGGAAGAAATGTTTTATTTTACCAATTATTATTTATTCAATCATGAACCTTTGTATCTGAATGGAATTCTGAATTGATAAAAAATCATAATCAAGATTATTTGTGATCTGATGCACATCTCATATCATCACCTCGTTTACAACACCACCGGAAACCCATATATACTACAAAAGAATGTCTTATGCCAACTACATCATATAAATATATAGTCATAGTATATATATTTTTTTTTACATTTTTCACACACGGCCAATCTGATTCCAAATGAAGTTTGTGTTATGGTAACCAGATAGCTGATATACTACATACATATATTACTTTTAAATATATAGATATTTACAACCAGACACAGAACAAACAGACATATTCATGCATACAAATGTTGGTCCTGGGTGGGATTCGAACCCACGACCCGCGGCTTGAGAGTCAGGGTCACTAACTACCAAGCCAACCGGGCTGTCAATTATAAAAGCTAAAAGATAAAAATATTCTTATTTTTATATAAATTTAAACTGCGTATCTCAATTAAATAAAATTAATTTAAAAGCTAGTTACCCATATGCGAGACGTCATTGGGGAACATGATGTCCTCCCTGCGCAGATCGTCGTCGCTCTCGCCGTAGTCGTCGAAGGTTCGCTTGCGCAGGTCGTCGATGGAGCCGTTGGACAGCGCGCCCACCGTCACCACGTTCGCGCCGGGCATCGGCGACGACGTGTAGAAGTTACCACCGCCCATCTGGTTCAAACACGTGGTATTTTCGTTATTTTTAAGATTTTCCATAAAGAAAATGTTTGCACAACTCTGTTTTTCAATCTTATTAACTATGTTTTTTGGGTTTGTGAGTGAGAATTATTATTAAATTAATTATCAATTATCTATGTTTTGTATGTTTGTCCTTAGCAATAAATATATAAGGGCTTAGTATCCATTGAAATGTGCAATAATAGTAATTATTATGCAATTGTCTTCCTTTCTTTCTATTCTGTTTCTTTGTATGGCGTACAACAACCATTTTTTTTTATCAAATAATTTAAGTCATTTCACAGTTGCAGATACTATAGCTATGAAGTTACCACAGTATACAAGCTAGCTCGCTCTGTTCAAGAAGTGGTAAGTGATATATATCTCGTATGCAAATGAGTTGTCATCTTGTAGTTGTAAAAAAAAGAAAATCCTTCAAGTATCAATGGTTGTTTACAGACTCACTAGTAATGGAATGCTACACTATCATCATAGATAATCTTTTCAGATATAATATGATATAATACTTTCTAAATTACGTTAGGAATATTTACATTCAGGTTATATAATATGCTGCAATATATTCGCATTACTGGTACACACGTTTAGTAATTATTTGTTCATAATAAATATTTAATCAATCAAACTTCAATAACGATATACAAATATAATATAATCGATTAGAAACTAAACCAGCTTAAGAAAATGGTTATGAACTTGGACCTTCTTTCTCATATACGTATTCAGTAGTAGGTAGGAGCCACCATCTCAATTCAACTCATCATCCAATGTTAAAGGTATGCTTTCCACGATATAGTTGTGACGTCATGGATACACAGCATAAATTGTTCAATGCTTATTTATAATGCTGTTTTAAACCGTAAACATGTTTAATTGTGTCTTTATGATATTATTGCGACTATTTATTTTGAAAACCGGCATTTACGTATCGAATTTGTAATATAAAACTACTTGTTGACCCGCGCAAATACGACTACGTCGGGAAATTTTCCCCATTGTTTAATTGATGCTCCGCTCCTATTGGTTGTAGTTTGATGTTATATAGCCTTCCTCGCTCGATAAATAGGCTTTCTAATACTGAAATACCTTTTCAATTACAGAGATTAGGGTGTTCATGCAAACTCTTCTGCTTTATATATTAGTGTAGAAGTATAGATGGATATATTTGTTATTGTATACAGACCTGTACAGGTTCGTGGTGTATGCGAAAGTGTTGTGTGTGCATGGCGGCGGTGGCGTGCGAGCCGGCGTCTTCCAGCTCGTCCGCCCACGGGGGCTGCAGCAGTCGGATGTCAGCTCGCTTCACTTCCACTATGTCCGAATCACCGTCAATTACCTGATTGGGAAAGATTTATTTACATATATGAGGCCAATAGCTTAAAAATAAATAGATATTTTTTTCAATTTATAAACAGAAACAAACAAATCTCTGAAACATTCACACCAGAGTAATTACAATACTGACAGACATTTATCACCTAAGCTACTGTGAAATGCCCCTATGAGTTATGACTCACGACATTACCAAGTAATATATTCTCTTCAATATATAATCTAATACATAGATCAAATAAATAGGGGCAAACGAGATTACGTCGGTGATGTCACATTGTTATGGAAATTATTGAGATTGCATACAAAATGACAAAGAAAAATGTATCTAAGCGTCACCTTGACTCTGATCCTTATCGGGGAGTTGAGCACCTCGAAAACGCGTCCTTGGACGAACACATTCTGCAGAGTCTCCCGGCTCTGGTCGGCGGTCCGCACCACGCACGCCGAGTCCAGCTGCAGGTGCATCGTCTGCGGGCTCGCGTCACTGATGACGTCATACTTGTTGACGCCGAACACGTCGCTGTACTCGACGTGGTCGTTCTCGTGCCCGTCGAACTCCACGATCACTTTGCAACCGTCGGCCTGCCGTATCACGCCGGGTATGTAGAGGCCGCGCTGTTTGGCGAGCACCCTGTGATTCTGCCACTCCGAGAGGTCGATGAACTGCTTCAATTCTCTAGGGGGCGACGGGTGTTGGATGATGGGCGACGGTTGTAGTACGGGCGGTTGGTAATTTGTTTGGTATTCGATCGGGAGCGGTGCGTTCACGTTGTTGTTGTTGCCGCAGTTGTTCATCTCTTCGAGGACTGAAGGGTCGAACTTGCGTTTCTTAGGCAAGTTCCTGACGGGGGCCTGGGTCGGCGTCTGCTGGGGGGGCGGCTGAGGCGGAGCGTTGCCGCTGCTCGCGTTCCCCGGGTTGGTCGGATTGGCCATGGTAATGTTTGGAGTTGGATTGGTTGACGATTGAGACAGGCTCACTGTGCCGACGCTGCTTATCACTGAAGCGGGTATCTATGAAATGAGAACAAATTATTATATCGGGAGAGGAAAACTAAGAATTGGGGACTTCCCCGTAATGATAGTGTAAGGAATATGAAAATAGAATAGGAATAATTCTTCTTCAAATAATCACGTTTGCATAAAGTACCTGGGTCGTAATTTTATTATTATGGTTGATACTAAAACACTAACTGATGTTACTTATTTTTGCTTTTTTGCTCATAATCGATAGTGAGAGTATGAGCAGATAAATAAATTATCCAGTGAATTGTGTACTTAATTTTTTTCCTGATACTATCTAACAATTATACTCTAACTACTCTATGTAACATTTGGCCACAGCGCCAATAACCAACCATGTTAGGTTTATGTGTGTGTACAAACACAAGTCTTTACATAATATAAAAACATTTATCCTCACTATTTTCTACAAGATAATATAAACGCAAACTACTGATATCGTGTTTGCGTAAAAGATGAGTCAGTAGAAACTCTTTTTACACTTTACATAGAAGCTTGAATGTTCAAGGAAATCTACATCTGAATATTATTAAGCGTTTCTCGGTAGTGAGGTATCACTATTGTAACTGCATAACCACGCTTCTACGTCCTTGAAGCTTGCCGGGCATTAGTAACTATATAATTACCAATAATTATAAGCAATAATGTTGTGATGGAATAATTCATTGACATGTATCTAAGAGTAATTTCGTGATATGAGCACCCTGAAATTTATATACACATTTGAACCTTTTTTGATACCACAAAGGTGGCAAACAGGTACCTATACAGTTTCATCTGATGGGAAGCGGTTACCGTAGCCTATGGACGCTTGCAACACCAAGTGCGTCACTCACGCGTTGCCGACCTTCTAAAATCTCTTCACTCCCTTCTCCCCATACCGTACTCCATTGGGAATACGATGGCATTGAACACAATCAAACACATTTCTAACGGATTTCGTATATTAGTTAATAGACAATCAGCCATATTGTTTTTAGAGGGTGTTTACCTGATCATCAATATCACCATACAAAGTATGCGTGCGGTAGTGGGGGTGTGCGGGGGCGGCGGCGGAGGCCTGCGGCTGCGGGGCGCCGCCCGCGTGCGCTCGCTGCATCACCGCCTCCCGCTACCACTGATCACTCATTGCGGCACCACTTGCCTGCAAGAAACATATAATTAGCTTCTACAAAATAAAAAGTAGACAATGAAAAATTACGAGCCTTTAGTAGGTACTTTTCCCCACAAATGCTATTTACTTATTATGTGCCAAGTTTCAATAAAATCCATTCAGTTGTCACGGACCGTGATAGGTATAAAAATGACACACAAATTTTTCGCATTTTATTATACGTAATAGCAATAATATGATAAGATTAGTAGAAAGTCAGATAAGAAATGTAGGACTATCATTGAGCTGAGCTAGACCAGAAAATAGATATAAAAGTGCTACACATCAAATTAACGAAATAATCATAGAACAATCTCTTTTATAGCTAGACTTGTATCATTTTTCTCAAATACTCCGCAAAGGCACGACCTTCACAGTAGCCGATGAAGGCGGAGCCTATAAAAAAAATGAAGATGTCTATCTAATAGCAAATTAATTGAATACCTATTCAGATCATGAACTCAAAAGTTTTCACCAAACAAATAAACATCATCGAGTATTGCCTATCAAATAATACAATGGCACACGAATATTCGTTGCCATCGGCCGCAATCGTTTCGTTAATAAATAGTTTAATGTATACCCAAGTCCGAATTGACAATGATATGTTCAGGAGCGCGTAAAGTGCGCGCTCACATAAAACGGCGTAAAACAAACTCCCACCCACACATTACTACTACTGACACGATACGCATCGCATAGCTTCAATAATTATACTCATTAATCTCCAGTTACAGAGCGTAGTTTTAATATTGAAGTAACATCACGTAGACCATTCTGTGACATCATTATGATCATTAAGGTGCATACATACATGATTAGGTCAATCAAAATCGAATGACTTTAAAACTAAGCGAAGCTATTCAAATTATTCCGATATAAAAAAATATGTTGGGGTCTTTATCAGTTGAATACTTTGTCTCCATCGATCAATGAAAGATCGAAAGATGGATATGTACCTAACATGTTTTATGATTGTTTTCCGTCGTGTGCAATCTGGTTGAAGCAAGTAGCAACTGATGTCACGGGTTAGTCGTTGTGCGGTCACTAATGTATGCAGTACGCGTAGCCTGTCGGGTTGCTCTGAATCATTGCTTATCTCACAACCGCATCGCATGTTCGAGATTGTAACCTTATTATACGAACCGAATAGAATAGAGGCCTGTTTTTTATAGCGGCATTATCGAAACTGGGACCATAATTTTAACTTAACGACACTCGAGTTAGTCTATTCCAGACAGGTGAGTATGTTGCCCATATCGATTTAAATGCTGTATACACCTATTCATTGTCGTATTTAATTAAAACCGGTTCGGAATATACAAAAATGCATCCACGTAATAAATATCACAGATAAATATAGAGCTGCGGCGGAATAATGGCTCATTTTTCGCGAGTCGATATTCGCATACCGGGCTATTCTCACCAGCATAATGCGTGAAAATATCCGGAATTCGACCATTATCTATCAACAGGTAAACAAGGTAATTAATTGTACATTCCTGCGATAGAGCGCACAAGCCGTACCATTTTATTAGGGCTTTCAGTTCTTGATATATTTGTGGGGGTTTCCGTTCGTTTCAAAACGATAAAACTGGTACCTAGTACCTACAGACATTCTTTATTGTTGAGACACTGCACTTTTATAATATGAAGCCCATTAATATAGCATACCCAGTCCATTTGACAATAGCGGGTGATAATACTTTTGTCTATCAACATTGAAAAGGACAATAAATTTTGCGAGCTATCAACGAATGAATTAATACTACTGTTTAGGTTAAATATATTTTTAAGTTACTACTTCCTAATAATCATACTAATATTATAAGATTTATAGGTATAAAATATTGTATGTATGTTTGTTAATCCTTCACGCAACAACAGCTCCTAAATCCTATCGATCTAGACGAAACTTGGTACACCTATAGACAATGCTCTACATAGTATACTTTTTATCCCCGGGAATGCAAGTGAAACCTCGGGACTAAAGCCAGTTTATTTATACTTTTAAATTACAATACTTATCTCTTGTAATTTTATACGGGGAAATATTCTCATGATATGTAAGAATGTCTTTTACAATAAAAAAAAAGTTTCGTGCAGTTAAAATAGAGCACTTGGAAACTGCAGCTAAATAAATACAGTAATTTCAGTAAGTACTCATAACATTAAGAATTTAGGAGCCAAGCCAGACTAGCTCAGACTGCTTTTCGACGATCGATAGCAACTCATTTGGGTAAATGAGTCACATAAAACTTATAACATTATTACTATGTTGTACTTAGCATTTAGCAGGTAACTCCATTTAACGTCATCTTTTCACAACTTTTGTCAGAAATATGCTCGTAATTTACCATATGATCGACTTCACTAGTCTAGTTTTTCTTTTTTACGCTATTAATTTTATTAATTAGTACATGCTTATAATGAACATAACAAACAACCTTAGACGACATACGTCATCCATTTCAGAACTTATATTAATTACTTTTAGACAGGCAAGTGTGTAAGCTCTAGATTAATTCCGTGACGTCAGTAAAACAACAACTCCATAAATTGACAATGGGCAATGCATTAAGCACACATACTTTAATTTAAGGCATTCAAAACTATGGATTGCGTTTTATAAGTACTTGATCTTAGGTTATATTCCATTGTATTACATATATAATTTCAACGTCTCTCCATAGTCGTTATGAACTCGATCAAATAATAAATCAAACAGATTTATACCACCAATATCCGTTCTAGTATTCCATTAAGCAATTAAAACAGTGCTTGTTCATAATGTTAAATTAAACGCGCTACAACAATTTATGGCAGTCGAGTCGGATGAAACATGTTATATAGAACTTGGCAAAAAATATACAGAAAAACCACCTATGACGATGAGTAATTGGAATCAAGAGATAATAAAAAAGCGAATATAATACCTAAATTATTCGGTAGGACAGCACGACGCTATTCGAACGTAAAATGTGTTTTATTGCGTTTGGTGCATCTTTGGTTTCGAGAATTTAGATCAACAGTTACGAATTCTAGAAGCACTCTAAAATAAGACATACTGAATGATGTTAGGTTATACGTATGTCATCTATAGTATGTAAGGATACTTGAAATATTGTATCAAGAAAAATCATTGGCTTTGTGAATTTTTACGACGCCTTTTCGTACAAATGGCCAAACAATTTTATTACACCTATTAGGTAGTTTAGATTTCAAATAGAAATATACATTTTTTTGCTTTAAAGTGAACTTTTCTACAACTACGTTCACATTCGCGACAACAGTTAGCTATTTTAAGTTAATTCAAAATAGATTTAGCTCGGATCAATAACCTAGAGGCTAGAGGTCTTTATCTTTTGTCTCTTTTTTAACTCACGACTTGTTATCCAAGTATTTTATTATGTAGATTGCACGGTGTATTTACGTATTTGACGCCTGCAATATAAGGTTCTATTTTTTTTCCTTATTTTAAAAAAGCCCAGTCTAGCGCTAGCCTGTGCATAATAAATAATGATTTATGTAACTTGTGCTTTTTGCGACCTCACTCTTCTTTAACATTTAAAACAATGGCTACAGGAATATATCAAAAGAGCTATTATCTACCCTACTACCCTACCCATATCTACTATGTTAATGACCAAACTATGTTTAGTAATTAATAATTTGATTAGACAGATACATCAATAATATTGCAATAGATAAAAGGTTGATCTTATACATCTCCTTCTCAAATCTCGATAGGTATTAAGAAACGAAGCTCTCCATATGTTTGACAACACTCAAATTCTATTATGATTGTAATATTTTTAGGGAGATATATCAGAAAGGGTGATAGGTATTTGTTATTGAATAGGGAACATGAAATTGTATGGTAAACTGTTAATACATGCTTGCACACTCCACATTTTTTTTATAAAGTGATGTAGTGAAATTAAACTCTTAATTTACGGGTGATGATATGAACAAAAAGTAAGGTACTCTTAACAAAGATCATGAGCCAAAAAAATTAAATAACCATAATATAACAGTTGTTAGGGGAGGCTCGAGCTCCTCGGTGGAGACGTATATGAGCTGTTGATGATGAATATAACAGTACTAGCTTCTGCCCACGACTCCGTCCGCGTGGAATAGTTACTTTGGGCTCTCGCAGAGCGAACTGATGACTGCACAAGCGCTGGGCCGACAGCGCTTAAAGGCGCGCGCAGTATTTGATCATTATTTTGCGGCGATGTAATTTTAAATTTGCGATATCTCCAAAGTTATTCATTGAAATCGATTGATGTAAATGGCAATTTTGTTTTAAATTAAATACTTGTTATGAATAACGTATTTATTTGGATAAGGATTAATATCATGTTTATAAAAACACCTTCACAAATAATGCTTTATTTTAGAACAAATTTGGTTAGTGTAAAAATGGTTATAGTGAGCCAACCTTAACAGATAGACATATGCTGTCGCGGACTTTTTTCTAGAACTTTTAAAGAGGAACAATTCTGTAATACATCATTTTAGGGAAACTTTAACCGTTTACGCAGCGTACGCAGCGGAAGCTCTCAAAAGGAAATAGAATCTCCCGTTTTTGTAACATTCTTCATTGGTGCTCCGCTCCTATTGGTCGTAGCGTGCTGATATATAACCTATAGCCTTCCTCGATAAATGGACTATCTAATAGTGAAATAATTTTTCAAATCGGACCAGTACTTTCTGAAATTAGCGCGTTCAAGCAAACAAACAAACAAACTCTACTCCTTTATAATATTAGTATAGAAGTATAGATAGTATAGATAAAGAATTGATTGAATCTATAAACATAGAGTAGTTACCCTATCATGCTGTAGAACATTAATGTGTCTTATACTATACATAATGTTATGGTAAAATACCTATATTTGTACATAGTGGTGATGCAAATGAACAGAGACATTTCTGTTTGAAGTGTAATAAGGATAATTGTTAAATATATACATAAATTAAATACTTTTATAGTATAGCATATATTTTCCAAGTTTTTTAGTGCTGGGTTCATTATTTTAGATAGTTTATAAGTAATTATCCCAGGACTTTCTTCACACAAAGCCAATTTGATTTTAGACAAAGAAACACTTGTATCAAAGGAATCAGTTACTAAAATGACTTTTGAAATATAGTATCTATACTTAAGAATAGAGCAGTTATATTATATGGTTTACACACAAAATTGGTTACGAGGTGAGGATCAAACCTAGAACTTGCAGAGTTGCTTAGTGGCTAACCACCAAATGAAAAGTATTATGTAATTAACTATGTATGTATTTAAAAGTAGATAGTATATGTAAGTAGTATATCAGCTATCTGGTTACCATAACACAAGCTTTGAGTGTACTTTGGGATCTGATTGGCTGTGTGAAAAAATGTCCTCACATGACCAAGCGAGAGCTTGTCCTATGGTTATCAGATAGCTGATATACAATATATACCCACTTAAATTGGTATTTCCTTCCAGGTTCAGAACAAATATACATGATAATGTTTCTCCTGCCTGGGATTTGAACTGACAACTGGCAGCGTAAGTCAGAGTTAAAATAAAATATTAATTTTATTTGTAAAGGCACTTTATAAACATTACAACAATAAGGGAAAATATGCAACAAGAGAGAATATATTGATGAAGCAATATTAAAGATCCTGATAACATATTACTTAAATGTGTGTGTACCATATATATATTATCCCAATCTTAGTGTTAGTCATAGGTCAAAGCACAACAGGTTCAAACATGTTTGATCTAAGGCCCAGTGGCCTTGGTTAATGGAACTTACTCATAGACCAGTAAGTAGGTTGAACCTCAATATATTTATATCAATAATATAAAATATAGCATATACAAATGATAACAGTGTGATCATGGACAAATTAATATGAGGCAATATTTTAAACAATACTACTGATTGTTTTAATTTTCTTGTAATATATGAATTATTTGAAGAGATGACAAAAATATAAGTACCTATGCCAGTTCAAAGACACACCTAAGTTGGTAAATCACTACATGTAGGTATGTAAAGAAGATTGACAGACAAAAGAAATTCTTGGAAAGACTAAGAGAAATATAATAGGTTACTATGCTCAGTGAAATAACCAAATTCATACTATTTCATACACTTAATATTGCTTAATAATAACAATTTGATAAGAATAAAGATGTTTAGTGTTGGAGAATAATCCAGATTTGAAATTGTATTCAATAAAAAGGCCACCTATTAGAATGATTAAAATGGTATACCTATATGTAATAATCATCATTCAATCAAGATGAAAAATTACTTATTCAGGTTAAAAATAAATAAGGAATGATTATTACAGTTCAGAACCTACTTACTTAAAGACAAGAAAGCAGATTCTGATACCTACTATCTGTTCTACAGAACTCATGGCTTTATATTTTGCTACAATATTTGCTCAGAAATTCTATCTAATAATAGGTAAATAAAAAGAAAACCTAAACTATCCTAGATTTTATATGATTCAAGTGACAAAATTGTTTTATAGATAGATGGGTGGGACTTACCTCAAGCTATAAATATAAATTGACAACAATATGAGTTGATATCCACAAAAACTGGATAGGGTTTAAAACCAACACCTTTGTCTATGGCAGTGAAGTTTATATTAAAAACATTAGGTGGTGCAAGGCTGCTGGCGCTGGCAGTGCACCGTGCAGCGTTCGTGTAGTGTAATCAGCTGATAAGGGCGATGTAAACGCGGCGAAGAGCGTGTATACACAGCACAGGGGCGCTGCACACGATCGGCGCATGCTTACAGATTTACTGAAATCAATTAGCCCCAGCGAGCGAACCTGTGCAACGCGTACCTATATAACCAGCCCGCGGCGACGCGTGCTCCTCGCCTCGCTCCGCTCTATGACTAATGTGACGTGCCGCCGAGACCGAGACCCGACAACCACCACGGCTGCGCCACACGATGCGATGCACAAAATCGAATTATTATATATTCACTGTTGCATGTTTATTGTCATGTGCGGCCTACATGCGCAGACATCATATTTTAATATCACATCGTGATACTTGATTCGCCAAGTGGGTTGGGTACTCACCGTCGCTTTCCATTGTCCCGAACGCGACGCACAGTGTAAACAACTGAGCCACATAATAAAACAAAATGGAAGTCCGACTCGCCCGCGCCGAGATGAGAAATTTTATGGGCGCTCTCGAGTTGTAAAACGTCGTTACTATCCTAGCGTAGTATTTTAGCAGCCCCCCTCCAGTTTATTATCTGCCGTCACCAGATTAGACATTCACGATCACAAAACGATATGTACAATAGTTCACCGAATACAGAAACACCACAAAACTAAAAGTCCAACAACGAATTACACAAAAATTAATGTCCACTTGAAAATAATAATCATTGAAGCGTTTGACGTCCCGAGACACAACACCCACATCAAAAAATTTTACATGGCGACTGGCCTGGCCCAGCTTTCAATAATTTCCACTCGAACATATTCCCGTTTCACTCGTTCACCATTCATTTAATTATTTCTCAATATGCTTGAAAGAGATAGCAATATATAAATATTTCCTATGTATGAATAGAATCGGTGTTGTGAAGTGTCCCTCTCCCCGGTGATGGCCGAGCCGAGTTGAATGGACCCGAGAAGCATTCAACCATTGGATCGATGAACATCACGTGACACAAAAATGTCGCGCTGAATAAAACCCGCGAACTTTTGAATCCTTGCTTACAGTTTTAGATTTTAAGATGATAATGTACATAAATGGCATGATATTTAAAGTCACGCAACTTCTAGAGGCCCACAAAGTCCCATGTTTTTTTTTATTTATCATTGAAGATAGTTTTGAAAGGACAAAGGCTGGTGCAACACGTAACCAGCCAATTCACAAAATATAAAATGAGCCGTAGCTGTGAATCCGCCTTAAAGTTCACGTACGTCCTTCCATGTAACTACTAATCCACATATTGTCTTACTTCTATCTTTACAAGATGAAAATATTAATTAATACTATCAAGAGGATACCTTAATACTAAACATGCTCCACTTAGGAACCTACGTTATGTATGCTAAATATTGTCTTCGTCACGCGGATCACTGTGGATTTTTACTAAAAAATACTTATCAAAATTAAATTTTTCATTTCATCTGATATTTATTTATACATTATCCACATATTGTTTTTTTTTTGTAATTTGATGATATCATGTTGACAATGCATCAGATATGTGTCCTAATAGTCTTCTATTTAAATTGATATGCGTACCTATTACCTACGTGCCAAATAAGAATGAATGGCAATTTTCTATATTTTTAGAGAACTAAACTTAAATTACTTAATTAATTAGAGCAGAGGCGACGTACTTTAAGAGAATATATTTGTATATCCATACAATTTATATTTTTTTATATCTGTTACCCATGGCATATAAAAACTTAAACTTAATTTAAATAAAATCAACACACATTCCCGCCTCTCTTCCTGTATCACTAACATTCATGTTCAAACATTTGGGTAGGATTCCGTTCTCGTATCTCGCTAATTATGTATTTATATTTTAATTCAAAAATGTCGTAGAGATCTTTGTCATTATCAAAGACCTAACAATAGGTACTACATGGCTAAAAATCAAGTGCCCTTAAAAATACTAGCGTTATTTTCCTTAGCCGACTTTCATATTGAATCTAATTTCAAAATGACATTTATGGAGTGCCATGAAAACTATTTATTTACAGAAGGACGTAAAAAATAGCCAGACGGATGGACATGACGAAATTATGTTTTAAGGCCCTTTGGCTATAACATCAAATAAACAATATATTATGTACCTCAACTAAAATATGTGTATCTACACACATTACTTTAAACAAAAAAAAACATTATATAAAATTTTGTATCTACATTTTCTCAGCTTATTTTTACACGGCTAGACCGATTTTGAGACTTAAAGCCTGATGATAGTAATGATCTATGGCCTGATGTATAATATGCCCAAGACATGTTTCAAAATTGTTTTTGGGCTTTCAAGAACCCCCCTTGAAAGCCCAAAAACAATTTTTTTAGCTTTATATTGAGGAGAATAATGACATAACATTTTATCATACAGAAGATTAGATGACATAATAAAAACAAAAATATAAGGTTTTCAATTTATTTATTGGGTATGAAAATTATATCCTAATTACTTAAATTAAGTAATGACTACAAAATTAGTCTGTTACTACTGAATGACAAAATAATTATAATTTTTTACTACATTTTTTGTGTCACATTTTAATAACTGTGCTTTATAAATTGTGTTTCTACTATTATTAGATTGTTGTAGAGCATAATAATAAAGATCAATTTCTTAAAGTAAATAACTTAAAAATACTGATAATATTCAGCATACTAGAATTTTATAGTAATGTTTTTATTAAGCAGCATTTTTAAATCAATATGGATATTTTTTGCATATATATCATTATTTTTACGTAAGATTTAATAACTTTTATAATTATAATTAGATGCCAAGACCAAATACAGATACAATGCAATACATAGTTTTATTCTCCCAACGCACTGTGCATGATCCATCAGTATTATTATCCCAGAAGCATGAAGATGCCGTGTGAAGTCCTGCACCATTCTTCTGCATGATTGTGCATGTCACTGCAAAGAAATATCGTGTTTTAGCCAACATTATGCTTTATGATTTAGAAACAACAAGCTTTTCCTGTATTTAAATTGCAGATAGATTTTGCGTTAATTGGATTCAATGAAAATATCTGCAATGCTGTCAAGAATTTAAAATTTCCATATTTTATTTTGTAGATTGAAAAACTGTTTGGTACGATATACGTACCAATATATTTATATGGTTTCTGTAACTTCGTCAGTTGTCCCAAACAAGACTCCACAACAGCCGAAGTCCATTGGTTTACTTTGTTATGTTGATAGGCGGTACCTCCGATAGAATTTTCAATAGCTTCCTTGATAATTTTACTTACATCGTCGACAATGAATTGATTCTGAAACACGTCATGACGGTTTAGTTAATCAATATTTACGTGACATCAAGTATTAATTTATATCGTAACTTACTTCTTCGGCCAAATCGTTACATTCTTTGACTTCCATGATTTAAACCAAAACGTGAAGCAACTTTGGAAATCGTGTGATTTGTAATAAAAAACAACAAAATTTTCGATGCTCAAGAATGAATCCAACCGAAGCTAAACTGATTGACATTAGTTTTGTAAATGCTGGCATTACTTATTTTGTCTATGGAATAGAGGTGTAAATAATCAATACTAAAATAAGTATTTTTGTTATGTTGGGAGCAATATCTATTTCATTTACGTGTATGTATTTATTGACACTGGCAATGTTTTTTTAATTTTATAGCTCGCTTGTTTGATTGACTTTAGCTTGACTGACTCTTTGATTGACAGTCACTTTTTATTGTCTTTTTGAGTGGTGAACATGGATATTTTCTTTTTCGTAAATTATTAATAATGGCTTCATCAGTGCAAAACAATAGAGTTTCGCCCTCTGGATATTGTGTATGTTGTAGAGTGTGCAATATGTGGTGTTGGAGAGCCTTCAAGTGGCTCCCTGTGATATTAATTGTGACCATCATTTCTTGGTCCTATTATGCCTACGTTTTCCAGTTGTGCATTAGTTAGTATTAATTTGCTATTCTTTTCAAAATAGTTTGTTCGATGTTTTGTTTTAGTGGTTTAATATCACGCTATATTTCAGGTACTATCACAAGTACAGCTCAGCAATGCATCTATTTATTGTGTTATCATATTCTACTTATAATGTTCGCTTGGTCCTACTGGAGAACCATTTTTGCAGATGTTAAGCTTATTCCAGACAAGGTATGTACAAATAAAAAAAATATCATGAATGTGGTATAGCTATTATTTTCCTAGTCATTCAATTTATATTACCTATGTGGACTCTAAGGAATGTATGTCATGGTACAATATTGTTGCATGCTATTGAATTAAAATCATATTGAATCACACTATGGTTTATCATGTATTGAAGACTTTGTACATTCTTCTTTGTGTCCACAACCTTGTTTACTAGTTTTAAATTTAACAATAAGCAAGCACCTATGAATACTTATTTTCACACATACACTAGACACAAAAAGTTAGGGATATAAATAAAATTTGAAATTTTTGGGTGATTTTCAACGAGCTGTAACTTCGCGGAAAATAATCGCACAGAAAAAAAAAGAAAACCGAAATTGTAGCTTCAAGTGTCTAGTTTTCAGATACAACCATGAATTTTTTGTATCATGTTTGGGTCGGGAGAAATTTTCAGGAAACTACCAAGGAAAAAAAAATGTCAATTTTTTGTAATGGTCTATGGGCTTCAAAAATGATTTTTGTATTTTTTTTTGTCAAATCTTCTTTTAGTATATTTAATGCCCTTTAATTTGTTGTAATTAAGAAGCCTCTACAATGATTTACCAGGGAGTTATTGTCAATCAACCGAAAAAAGAACTTTTTGACTTGGACAATCAATAACTCTGAGAATAATGATCGTATAGGAAATCGAAGAGAACCTAAATTCATACCATAAGTAAAGATTGATATTTCTTTTATAAATAACTTGTTATCACTTATAATTCTTGCTTCAATGAACTGTTTTCATTCTGGCTTAGCATTGATAACATTCATAAGAATTTTATCTTTAATCAAAATATTTGTTTAAACAAATGCTGAAACTAAGTTTGAGAAACAATACATTATAAATTATGATCTGGGATAACTACACCAAGCAGATCATGGAACTACAAAAAAATAACAATACACCAAAATTATTATCTACTAATAATAATATTATAAAGCTGAAGAGTTGTTATGGATAGGCTCTGAAACTACTAGACCGATCTGAATAATTCTATCACCAATAGAAAGCTACATAATGCGTAAATGAAAATGAAATATATTTTTATTTAAATATGCCTTCACAACCACTGTAAGTGTCATAGACTATATTTTATCACTGTATTCCTATGGGAACAGGTAAAACCGAAGAGGCGGAAACTAATATAACATAAATTTTCTTAGTATTTTCCTGTTTAACACCAGTTAAACATAAAGTAATATGTACCAATGTTTTACTGTAAAAGGAACAGTTTTTAAATTATGTTGTTAGTAATAGTAATAGACTACAAAATGTGTAAAAACATGCATAATATACTTAATAGCTAGATTTAGGTTGACAATGATAAATATTTGTGCAAAATATAAAAGCAATTAGTAATTGTCTGTTATATATATATATCAATTTGTATCTTTAAACTAGGTTATCCCATTACCTAGGCCTTATTTATGGGGTCAGTAATGCTCCCTCCATAGAGCTTAGTGTTTTGTTCAGAAGAGAAAGTGGTTAATCAACCATAGTGCACTTTCACTTCTTATAGTTTTGATAGAATGTTGGACTTAGTTATTGAGAATGTCATAAAAAAAGGTTTATAATTTTGATACAATCTTGATACAATATTTGTTTCCACTGTACATTGACAATAGAATAGTCACAATTTTTAAATGGAATATCAATTAGTCACTCAGAAAACTAGATAACTAAAACGAACATTAAGATATTACTTACTTGCATTTTATTTAGGTTTGCTGTCCAAGTGTTTTAATTTTTTTTAGATTTCTACAACTCATAAATATGTTAGCATATAAATTATGCAATAATTTGGTGTATGGTTTGGTTTGATTATTGCAGACTGAATAAGGAAAAATCTTATTTTTTATCCTCTAGGTACATTAAAAGTGTTGGGTATCTATTTCAGTACAAACTGCCTGATGTAGAATTAGAAAAATTGCTAAGTGCTGAAACAGAAGAAGCACAGCGTACAATACTGGACAACTTTGCTAAAGATCTCCCAATAGTCACTAGGTAATATAAACATTTTCCTCAAGCTCCACGAAAAACGTAATTAATCCATTAACAGTGTATTAATAGTAAAAGTTCCAAAATCAAGGTTGACATTACACCATCGTTATAACGCCTATTAAAAACACTATAGGAAGTACTTAAGTAAACATTTTCTTTAAATATTTTTTTCTCAATTCTAGACTCATACAAACAATAAGAAAGTACAGCATGCGATTTTTCGGAATGGAAAGCAAAAAAGATATTTTAGAAAAGTTCGCAAACACAATACCCGTTTTAACGAGGTTTGGTCATACTGATTACAATGTAGCTAGGATTGGGAAAAATATTGTAGAAAGTGTATAATTTATTCAATTAGTGCCATTATATTAGTAGCAAGAAAGAATTAACACTCTTCTTTAAATGGAAACAGCAGTTTATAGGCCCATTAGTAAAGTGTCAACTATTTAACCGACTTCCTTGTAATGGTATAATTATTGAAAATTGTGCCATAATAATATGAGTCACACTGCCTGTTAGGCAGTGTTCTTATTTGTCTTGTTTCTCAATAGTATAAGTACCTTAGAATATATAATTCTATTATTTGTTCCATATCCTTTAAACGTTTTTAGTAGACATCAGGTATACATACATACATATACTAGAATTGTATTATTGACAATGTTAAATTGTGTGTTATATTGCAGGACAATGTCGGGCTCAGTGCGGTACTGCAACCGGTGCGTGCTGGTGAAGCCCGACCGGGCGCACCACTGCAGCATATGCTCGCGATGCGTGCTCAAAATGGACCACCACTGTCCGTGGGTCAACAATTGCGTGTGCTTCCACAACTACAAGTTTTTCATGCTCTTCCTCGGTTATGCTCTATTCTACTGTCTGTTCATCATGGCCACCTGCCTGCCTTACTTCATTAGGTTTTGGAAGGTAGACTTTATTGTTTTTTATTTTTCATTTTCTCCTCAGCATTACTGTTGTGGCCACTTATCTATGAATGCATCAGATTGTCTTTTGTTCTTTAGAGCTGGCAATAAAGTGTAAACAAACCTACGTTGAATTGAATATTTATACACTCTTTATAATTTATGACTGTTTTTGTACATAATTAGATGTCACTTGTTATGTGTTTTACCTTTTTGTTTACATTTTTCTAAGCTTCTGTCATCATTAGCTGTTGTGATATCTTGTAGGCGTGTTTACATTTTGTCTCACAGCTCGAGCTATAAACCATAGAATATATTCCGAGCCTATATCTAGTTTTATTATAACAACTTACAGATGTATCAGGAATACAAGAACGCCCACTGCGACCGTTTGATCGGAAACGGCACTTATTCTAAAATATGCATGGATATGATTAACGTAACTTTCCTTTATTTTTTTTTCTGTTCCACATTACTCTATTATTTCACCGTCATTTGTCTAGTATATAAACCAAAAAAGTCATTATAGCAAAGAATATCAGTTGAAAATTCAAAACAGTCAGAAAAATTACCTACTTGAAATCAAAATCTAATACTTTGCTAATTTGACTAACAAATGTGTATCGTCTTGTTAGTTTTGAGAAATAGAAATACAAGGAGATACTAGTTTTACAATTTGCTTTGGATATACTCATAACAAATCATAAACAGGTCATGTTATTTCCAACCAATAGGTTAATTATATAGTGTCAATAGATTAGATTATTTTGATGGTTAAGTACAAAGTTCGCTGTTCAACCCATCTAGTATCAATGATAATTGTAAATATATCTCTTTTATTTTCTATGTACCATAATTTCACTGTAGTACGTTGCCTTTTACTTAAGATAAAAAACAACTATTTTAACGGTTCATGACCTTAAATGGGTGACAAATCTTATCGAATTAGCCCAGGCCTATTGAGAATGAAACATTTCTATAGATGCACGAATTATCTTTGCATATATTTTCTGTACGTAGTTTTTTCCTGTAGTGACCAATCATTCGCATGACACATTATCTGATAAGCTTGATTTAGTTATCGAACATTGATTTTGCGAAACCTCACTCATAATGTTTTCTTTAATATATAATAAATCCATAGTAGATATATTCCACATTGTTTAAATTGGTAATTTCGTCGCAGTGGGAATCAATTTATTAATATTATTTATATTTAAACAGTGTGGAACAACCATTTTACCATTGTAGAAATTATTTTAGCTGCATTTTTATTATTTGAGTCTCGAAAAGTCGCGATAAATATTTTTTTATTGAGATGTTCAGTCCAATCAGAATAATTATACCTTGAAAATACTACATTTGAAAACACTATAATTTCCTATATACCTAATGAACTAGCTTCCGCTCCGCGTAGTTCCCGTTCCCATAGGATTACACGGATAAAAATAGCCTAGATATGGCACACACGAATAACGTAGCGTTTTATTGGTGAAAGAATTATTCAGATCGGTCCAGTAGTTTCGAAGCCTATTCAAAACAAGCAAACATAAATCTAATAAATTTATTTCTATAGATATGGGATAGTAAAAGATATAGTTATTTTTATAGTAATGTCTATATAAATAGATTTATAATAATGAATGAAATTTATATGAATGCACCAATTAAACAAGATACCTACCTACTTACCTATCAAGCGAATCGCGAATCAGGTTCTATAAATAGAATCGGCAATTAAGGTTAACGAACTAGTTGACCGATGAGCCGAAAATGGAAATTATAGTTCCTTCGTATCTAAGTTATAAAGAGATACCGTAGGCGCTAAGTTATATAAACACAATTTATTCTTAGATGGAAACTTTTGCATAATATGATAAGGGGAACTAAAGGTACATTGTAAAATTTACGTTACAAAATACTTAGTACATTTTGTTTATTTATAGCTTGAAAAATCATAAGTATTAATGACTAGTGGCTCCCCGCGGTTTCACTCGGGTTCCGGGAGATCATCAATTTTAGCCAGGCCATACCAAATTTTATTAAAATCGCTCCAGCCGTATAGGCGTGAAGAAGCAACAAATATACACACTCACCAACTTTCGCCTTTATATTGTTACTGTGATAGTAGAATACTAGTGGACCAGGCAGACTTCGTTCTGCCCACCAGCGCCACCTACCGGGTCCAAGTATATGTAAGATATCCTATCTCTCAAGTTGGATCGAACTGCACATGGTGTGCGAATTTTATTATAATCGGTTAAGTGGTTTAGGAGTCCATTGAGGACAAACATTGTGACACGAGATTTATATATATTAAGATAATTCTGATTGGACTTTACAAAAGTTATTTAAGAAAACATTGCGTAGGCAGTGGAGTGATTAATGTTTATAATTTCAGGGTGATTTTGGTTCGGCGGCGAGTAACGGCCGCTATCACATAGTGTTCGCTTTCTTCGTGTCGCTAATGTTCGCGATATCGCTCGGGTCGCTGTTTGGATACCATTGCTACCTGGTCGCACATAATAGGACCACCTTGGGTATGTTTAAATAGATTTTTAATTTTTGTTTGACTTGGCAGATCCACTGCCGTGCTTCCAAATACTACATATTATCATTTATATATTGTCCTGATATATAGATATCAGGATATATAGAGATAGATATCATAAAGCTAACCGGCCAGTTATATAGATAACTGGCCGGTTAGCTTTATGATTACTGACCGTGACTTTCAAGACATAGGTTGTGGGTTCGAATCCCACACAGGACAAAAAATGTGTGCATAACATGTCTGTCCTGTGGATTGATGTAAGTATCTATATAAGTAGCATATGTACTTTATCAGCTATCTGGTTACCATAGCACAATTTCCGCTTAGTTTGGAATCAGATGGCAGCGTGTGAAAAATATCCCAGGATTATTTTTCTCTATTGGATGATTATTATGATAAACTTAATGCAAAAATATATAATTAGTATCAACATGATAATTTGTGATGGCAATAGTATAATATGTTCTCGATTATTACTTTTTAAACGACTAATTAGCAACAAAATGATTTATAAAATATAGGAGGTATGTAGTTATTCTCTATGTACTCTTTACATGGTTTCAATTGTGACTGCAATTATTACATTAATAAATGAGCATTAAATTTTATGAATTTTTAAACTTTAGATCATAAACACTACTGCATAGCTCTTATAATACAGTCTCGGTCGTTAACTAATAAACAATGAAATTATAACATATTTTTAACTTTGCGAAACTTTAGCATTGATTGGTAAAATATAGCTAAGCAGATAAAAATGTTATAGGCAGGAGTATGAAGACTAAACTCTGGTTTGCTTTCAGATATGCTCATAGGATACCGACGCTACGGTAGTCCAACAAACCAGATAATTAACTCTATGCTTAAGACATTGGTCAACGGTAATTGCAGTCACTACTGAAATCCGTAGATTGAATTAAAAATTTGTATCTTTTTGGTAGTTTTTCATAATTGACAGATAGTACAATAGTAGGAAAATAGTATAATAGTAGAAACGAAAAATATATATTTCATCCATCATAATAGATAGATTATTTTTAGCAAGTTATTTATTATTCATTTAAATACATTAGGTCGTAATATATAACAGGTTATAGGTATGTTTACTATTTATTTAAATTATAATAAGTTGGTCATATTCTTAAATATCAAAAACGTTGTAAGTTATAAGACAGTAAATAAAGTAATATACATAATATCATAACTAATATTATAAATGCGAATGTAACTCTGTCTCGCTTTCACGCTAAAACTACAAAACCGATTTAAATGAAATTTGGTACACAGATAGTCTAGAGCCTGAGAAAGGACATAGGCTACTTTTTATCCCGGGAAAATGGAAGATCTCCCGGATACGCGGGTGAAACCGCCACTAGTATTCTAAATATTAAAAACACATTTATAAATGAGGTTTTATTGAATTTTCAGAGGCCTTCCGAGCGCCGATGTTCCGCGGTGGTGCCGACAAGAACGGCTTCTCTATGGGTGCTTACAATAACTTTAAGGAGGTGTTTGGGAACAGCCCTAACCTTTGGATGGTGCCTGTCTTCACAAGGTAACAATTGTTTATTTATTTATAGGAGTTCTTTTTAGAAATTCAGGTTTTTGAACTCGAAACCACATTCGATATTTATCGAAGGTAACTCTGTGGGATTCCTAACTAGTTTCTGTTCATGAACATGTCTGCTTGTTCAATGTAAATATGTATATACCTTTACAAGTTTGTGGGTATCTAAAAGTATTTTATTTATTTGGTTTCTATAGAAATAAGCTCTGCTTAGTTTGTCACTTTTTTTTCTATAAATATCGACGAAAAGCGTAAGGATTGCACCCCATAGGGTAAAGAAAGACATATATATATAAGGATATTTAAGCGCTATATAAAGCTAGCTGCTTTCAAAAGATGTTTACATGCTAATATATATTTAAGTTTTTATATGAAACGTATAAAAATCAATGAATATTTAGTTTAGAAGAATAATAGCGATATTAGTATATGCTGGGTTTAAAAAAATCTAACAAAAAAGCATGTGTAATGAAAACATGCATGTAAAAAAACATACCGTGTCGTTTCAGATACACGTTCCTATATTCTAGACTAGAGTGTGAATAGTCTATACCTACGTACGGGCTATATACCTATGTGTGCGTGCATGTCCCTTCTGTAAGTGTGTGAAAAAAGAAGTGAATGACCATCTAACACCTTACCAACGAGTTAATGTGTGTAGAATAGTTAATTTTTAACAATATTAAAAATTGTGACGTTTTTGGTCAACGTGTTAAAAATGCGTACTAACACGGGCATGTCACCGCAGAAATGTCATCGTGTGTACAAAATTATTTGAACATATAGGAAACATTAATTATTTATTTTCATTAAACATTATATAATGCACATTTTTATATATATATTTTTTTTAATAAGTCATTGATCATCTAACTTAATAATTTATTCATGAATACCATCTCATAAATAAAAGCTTTCTCACTTCGCAATACACATTTTATATGTAAATATTTTCTTTTTGTTCAACTTCCTAGTAGTTCCTAGAAAATATATAAAACGTGTGGCTCGGACGAATATTAAAATCGATGCGGAATTTTATTTAAAAACTGGTTTAGGTAATATAATAAGAGCATGGGGTTTTAGCTTAAAATATAAAATATAGGTACTAACGCTATTTTTAGATTAAATATTTCCATCACAATATTTTTGGACTTTACGTCACTATCAATTTAGTCGTGCTATATCCCTAAGTATTTACTATCAGTATCAATTTAAACTTCACTAATATTATAATGAGGAAAAATATGAATTTTTGTGTTTGTAATGAATAAACTCAAAACTACTGTGCTGATTTCAAAAATTATTTTACCATTGAAAACTACATTATCAGTGAGTAACATAGGCTATATTATATGTATACATAGGTAAAACCTAGCTAGTTGTATATTTTCTACTAATGTCATATATACTAAAGTTTATGAGAACGCATGTTCTATAGGATACTTTTGATTGGGTAACCAAAAACGCTTGTAAAAATGTATGCGATCCGTTCGTCCGCGCCACATGTCCGGCAACCCTCTCAAATGGTGGTCGTTTTGTCAGCCTCGGGGACGGGTGCGAATACCCGGTGCGTCGCGAACACCAGCTCCAGACGTTCACTACTCCACAGGAGACCCATGGGTACGAGTCTATGGGCGTCACGCGGTCAAGGTCAGACCACGAAGGACACCCGTCGCCAGACTCTCACCACATACCTTGAGAATATTTACCGAACCCATTCATAACGATAAAAAAATAGTTGCCAAATTAAAATATATTTATCATGTTAGGTGCGGACAAATCGTTCTCTTATATCATTGTTTTTATTCTCCATTTTTAGAGCAATTAGTTAGGTCAATGCTTATTTAAAATTATAATTCGAATATTATAAATAACATAAGTATTAGGTTGTTTTTAGCCAATTATTAAATGTGCATAATACACAGTGCCTTATCCTTGACAAATTTAATACATCATGTTGTATTCAGTCATTTTTACTATTTTTTATTTATCATATAACAATAGGGTCTTCCTTCCTTAGCTTTAATATGAACTAAATTCTATATAAGTGATGTACCTGACAAAAGTAGATTATCTTATTGTTGCACCGGTATAATATACTCAAGATATGTGCGAAAGCTTGGTTGAAGCGTGTACACGAATTACTCAATATTTTTAAATAAAATTGACTATAAAATATGATTCCAAATACTTTGTTGCGAAATATGCAAATTGCTTTTTTATGCATTTATCATTTCTGATCTATACATATACAACACACAAGACTGATAAAGTTAGAGACGATACTGTTCATATTTTGTAAGTATGTTTTGTGCACAATAAAATGTTTTGTTCTTTATTTTTGTTTTTTATTTCTTCATCATATTTATTTATCATTGCAATTTGAGCTGAGCTTACGTAGTTTTATGCCATTAAAGCTTCATTAGCAAGCAATCGGATACATTGAGAAACAACATTACATATCAATAGGGGCTTATTGTTTAAAGGTCTGTGTGCTGTATATTTGATTATTATTATATTTTCATGAACTTAATATTCTCTTACTCTCTCAGTCTTCTTCTTGCATGATTTTGGGTGCTTCAGATACATTGATATTATTGTCGAAACATCTTTATTTGGAGCTATGGCTTTTAATCAATACCGTAAGTCAAACATATTTTATAACTGCAGTTATATTAGAGAAATGTAAGACTAGACCACCGATGCTATTCTTGGTCGGGTTTATTCAAGGAAGATAAAAAAAATCTGTAGCACCCAAGTTTATTTCGTATATAAACTTATTAAAAATATATATTTAAATAAAATACCTATTTATTTTTATTTACTCAATTTGATATTTCTAAAATGAGTAGAAAATAAGTATTTTTATTACTATTTTAGCGCGGAGATGGGGCACGAGACTGAGAGATGGAGACTTTGCCCTAGAAAGGGCCGGACCGTCCCGCAAATAGTATAAGGATTAACATTTTTAAATCTATTCCATTTATTAATATTTTTATTACGATATATTTAAATAAATCGTTTCGAATTGTAACATGCTTTTCATTCATTGGCGCCATCACCCTATTCGATTAACGAGTTCAAAATTACAGTCATTCACTTCTTTTTTTGATGTCGACCAAAATTTATTTAATCAGGAGTATGTAACAGTGTCCTTTTGCATGCTAATATTAGTGTCGTTATAATTTTAGTTAGACACGGCTTATTTTAGATAGCGACGCGCATTAGTTTTATTTGCGCTATACCCAATTAGGTACTTAGTAGCACGCTATCCAAAAGTAGATGTAGAAAGCACAATTTTTTATACCGTCATCACGTATGAACTTTTTAATTATGCCATTGTATAATAAATCCGATCTCGAGCTTTTTAGCTAACCCATCTATGACACATCATTCATGCCGTAACACGGTTTGACTGGAAAATCCGTGCATAGTATCTGGAGGATAAGTACCTACCAACTGTACCTAGTATATAGTATAGTGATGAATGTGTGGACAATTTAGCTTCGGTGATGGGCTGGTGTATCCGACGCCGCAGCAGGACGAGGAGTCGGAGTCGCTGCTGAGCTCGGAGCGCTGGGACCGGTGGGGCGAGCGCGCCAGGCCCTTCGACGAGCGCGAGAGCTCCTCCCTCGACGAGCTATGAGTGTAAATCATGCCGATGACCGTGCGTGCAGCCTCCACTTTGTATACGGTATACGAATGAAAATGCTTAATTTTATTACCATTTTTCTCTCTATATTCAGTTTAAACGTCCCTACTTAACGGCATGAGGGTATCAAGTTGATTTCTTATGTTCTTAATAGTTTCCCGTCCTAATAGTTTCTAGAAGCCAAACCTAAACCTTCCACTCATATTGACGTAATATGACAAAGATGGCGATGGTAACAGTAGGGGGCTTTGAAATCGGATGTTAATGTTACTTGCTCTTTTACTAAATCCAACTATTAATTTAGTTGTCATCAATAAATGGCATGGTTCCTTCTATCATTGAGCATTTATTAAATTGTAAATTCGTATACATGAAGCCTGCATTCTCGGTCGTTGAGGCAAAAATGACATTGTAATGGTGTGGTGTGAACACAGTAATATAATGGGTAAATTGGTGCTGACAGATTGAACAAGAAGTGATTGTATTTCCAAACATTTCCCGTAGGTTGAGTGCTTTGCCTTATCAAATAAATATTAGTGACATTTATTCATGTATAGTGTGATTGATCCTGTCGCTACTAATACCATGTTAATTAAGATTTCGATAAAGTTTGCGTTAGTATTATACATATTGCTGTGTCGTTATAAATTAATATTGCAATATAGTGATAATATTATGTAAGATGCATCGATATATATGTACTACGTACTAGATAGGGCGTTCCGAACACTCGCTTTTATCAACTCAACTGAACTGCAGTCCCCACACCCGACTTTAGTGTGGCTTCGACATTCATTCAGTGCGGGTGCGCACGGAGCAGCGTTAATAACAACGATAATCCGAATCAAAGTAGACCCTGGACGAAAATAACTAGTCAGTAGTCAACTAAGTAAAATTACTACCTGTTTAAGTGAATTAATAGGTGATAATTCCGTAATTCCAGAGTAGAAAAACAATTTATCTATTTAAATACCACGCCATTCTACAATCATATACTAAAACGTGCAGATGTTCCCTTAAAACTGGTTGTAGGTAAAAATATGTAACTGAACACAGACTTGATATGTTTTTTTAGAAAGGTTTTAATTTGATTAATTGTTAATGAGTTTTTAATTAGTAGTGATAGTTTGATATTTTGAATAATTGTTTTATGTTAATTCAAGCCCTGGCCCGTACCTCTGAGTACTCATTTAAGCCATGTGAAGTCCGCCAATCCGCACTAGGCCCCCCTAATATTAATATAATACATTTTGAAATCGAGTTTTATTCTAATGAAGTTTAGAAGGTAAAAAAGATGTGTCACATCTGCGGTGTGAACTCTATAGGGACGACATCTTAGTGTAGTTAACTGAACGAAACGCGTAAGCGCCATGAAATTTGCGGCGCTTACGACGTTTTGGTCGCGAGAAAACTATACTCTAAGCAATCTAGCGCTGTATCTTTTAAAATAGTTTGGTTAGTTGACACAGCGCTGCAGCGAACTTTAGTTCTAACTCTTACCAGTTTTTAAACAAATGTTTTACATGAACGTTCTTGTCTATCGCTATACGTCGATGGTAAGATGTGTCTGTCAATAATACCGCAGCTGCGTAAATAAATAAATAAAGTATATTTAGCTGCGAGCGTTCTTGTCTTTGTACTGAATGTAATTTAACATTTTTACATGGCTGAATTTCAACTGTTTTCTCTTTGGTAAGATTTAAATATTACAATAGCCTAAGTGTCATCATATGCAGACATATTAATAGTGATATACATTTTAGAACAAAATACGCCATAAAATAATATTTATTATGGTTTGTAGGTATCACTTAGAAGACAGCTACCTACATTACATTTTTATTACTATGTAATTATTTCTTGTTAATTTTTAAGAAATAAATTCCAAACATAATAAAATACAATCAATGTCGTGATCGATGCTTCTTCTGTTTGTAAATTATAAAAACAGTACAAAGTGAAAGCATGAAAAACTATTGCCTTAAGTTAAATATGACTTTTACATTTGTATAAATACAACACAGGCTATCTGAGACGCCTAAATTTTCCAATTTTATCATAGAAATACGTAGGTTTATTGCCATTACAGAATTTGGCTTTTTTTACATATTTCACATAATATATGTTAGTTATTTTAGTGGTAGTAAGAGTGATACGTATATTTTAAATTTTATTCGAGGCTGTAATTTTCCATTTACTAACAATGAAATAGCTTGTAGTACTCTTTGTAGATTAACATTTTCAATAGTGCCAATCAAATTTTACGCGTATTTAAACATCTTTAGTGTGTACCTATTTTATTTAGTATTTCAAAGCATTTTAATAAATAATTTCTTCGATTGCTCGCTCTCTCTAATGATATTTCCATGACTTTCTTATAAATTATTATAAACAAAAACTTATTATCTGCCAACCTTGTTTAATTAATATGTTGAGTAAAAGCGGACTTGTCACACTTTTTTCTATGACTCCTTTTTATGTTTCTGTAAGCAATTTCTGACACCGCTGTTTAAATATTAACGTTTTATATATTAAATTACTACAATTTGGTGTTATGGATTAGAACAGCTATGGAAAATATGTGTTGGTATTATAGACTAATTAAAACAATGTAGGTACTTTACTGTAATATCCATCCAACCTTTAATATACACCGTAACTAGAGAATTTTATGTTAAATAACGCTACTTGTTGAATTAATTTGTATTTAAATGTACTTATATTATGGTGAAAACCATTAAAGCATTTATTAGATGTTTCTAGTATGATCAATATTTACATTCCCTATATCACAAATTAAATTATATTCCATATATTTTTATGAATTTAGTCAAAATGTGCTTAAATAAATTGTAAATAATTAGACGTATTAATTATTATTATATAGACGATATCGTAACAAATTGAAGTGTGCAATGTGTTTTGTAATTTAAGTACAATGGATGAGTTAATAAAGTGAACTGCGTTTTATTTTGTGGCTTCGAAAGGAAAGACGATTCATTGTAAAAAAAATGTTTTAATAAAGAATCAATAACATAAGTGAGCCTTACATCCTATTTAATAATCTTGATCAATTATAATCACAGACATTTTATCTGATAACTGTTAGTACATAACAAAAATCTTAACGAATTTATTTTAACAATCACATGTAATATAACCAGTTAGCAACAATTGAAACAAATACTTAGGTAAAATTATCACATTTATCAATCATATTTCATATTGGTGGGTCGATGAAAATTCCTATTTCAATTCTAGCTGTGGCACATAATAATACCTTACGAAAAAAGTTGCCATAGAAGCATATAAAAAATAAAGTTAAATGCTCAATGTTGCCAGCATTTCTCTGAGTTGCACCGCATTGTGTTGCATTTTCAAGACATCTTTAAAGGCGCGGACACACGTGGCCTCTATTTCTAACTTCTTGGATATCTGTTGCGCGCGTCTAGTGATCTCCTTGGGTATACCAGCGAGGCGTGCGGCGTTGAACCCATATGACTTTGGACAAGCGCCCGGAGACAGTTTGTATAGGAATGTTATGGTCTCCTCTGGTATGTGGTCTTCGCTTTCGGGTGTTGATTCGTCCGTTTCCACCATGCAAGCCTGTTGAGTAATATTTTCATTTTAATAACTAAGACAATTTAAGAAATTACTGTATTAAGATGATAATAATGATTTTGTGATTGCACATTACAATATTTATTAGTTAAGTCTGTATCGGTACGGTTCGAACCCGTGAATTTCGCCTCGATATAGAGTTAGATACCAATAGGTAGGTATGTCTAGTAAGTCACATCAAATCACCACAATACAAATCCAACTTATGTGAAAGTTTGTGAGAATCGATGGATGGATGTTTTTTACTCTTTCACGCAAAAATTACTGACCGGATTTGGATGAAATTTGGAACACAGTTTATAGCCTGGATTAACACATGAGCTACTTTTATTACGGGAAAATTGAAGATCCCTAGGTTTATATACATACCATATGCCCCAATAAGACACCAGGATGTGAAGCCAAATGATGTACAAGCGAATGGTAGTGAGTGGAGAACACGACTCGACAGCCGCGCTCTGCTAACTCCACGCACACTCCGGACGCTATGGCGGTCCCGTCATAAGTTGACGTCCCGCGACCTGTGGAATATAGACTCTATAATGACGAGAACAAGGTTGGTATAAGCATTATATAAACATACTAGCTGCCGCCCCGCGGTTCCACCCGCGTAGTTCCCGTTCCCGTGACCGCAGGGGTATCAAAAATAGATTCTCAGACCTACCTAATACATGCACACAAAATTTCATGAGAATCGGTAAAGCCGTATCTGAGGAGTTTAATCACAAACACCGCGACACGAGAATTTTATATATTAGATACAAATGGTAGGAACAAGAATAATATTTATCTAGAATTTTTAGGTATACACAGTAATAAATACTAAAATCGCGATACAAATCAAGGAGGGTGAAAAATACTTTACGACCTATTCTCAGGCCTACTGAATCCTAACGAATAGGTATAATAAATGTGAAAGTAAATGTCTATCTGTCTCGCTTTCGCGCTAAAACTACTGAACCGATTTAAATGAAATTTGGTACACACATAATCTAGAGCCTGAGTAAGGACATAGGCTACTTTTTATCCCGAAAAAATTTAAAATCCCCGGGAATGAGGGGTGAAGCCGGGGTGAAGCCGCGGGGAGCCACAAGTATAGGTATATTATCATATTGGAACACGAGATTTTGATATAAGAACAAGTATAAAAATAACAACATACCCAGTTCATCAAGCAAAACCAGCGAATGTACCGTAGCGTGTCTAACAATAGCTGCCGTCTCGTTCATTTCCACGAGGAAGGTGGACTGGCCCGAGAGGATGTCGTCCGACGCGCCCAGTCTAGTGAACACGCGGTCGACTAGACTCAACGAACATTCTTGTGCGGGGACGTAACTACCCTGAAGAAATAATATATATTTGACTATAAACATTATTGAGATAACACGCTTTTATTTACTATAGGGATAAAATATAGTAAAGAACATATTTGCTAGAGACAATTATTTTTCTTAAAATAATACGCATATTATGGAAATATAGATCACTAGCTTCCATCTCAAGGTTTTAACTGCACATCAAGAAATTTATAAAATAGAATATTTATTTATATAAAACTAGCTGCCTCCGCGCGGTTTTACCCGCGTAGTTCCCGTTCCCGTGGGAATACAGGGATAAAATATAGCCTATGTTACTCGGGGATAATGTAGCTTTCCAAAGGTGAAAGAATTTTTGAAATCGGTCCAGTAGTTTCGGAGCCTATTCGTTACAAACAAACAAACAAACAAATCTTTCCTCTTTATAATATTAGTATAGATAGAAACTGCTCTCCGAATTCACTATCACTCTTACTATTCATGCCAGTGGCTTCACACCAATGGCTTTCGGTGAAAGAAAACATCGCGAGGAAACCTGCATGGCCGAGATGTCACTATTAAAGGCATGTGAAGTCTGCCAATCTACACTAGGCCCGAGTGGTGGACTATGGCATATACCCCCTCGAGGAGAGGAGGCTCTAGCTCCTTGGTGAAGACGTATATGAGCTGATGATGATGAAAATATCTATATTAACTAGGTAACTTACCAAATGTGCCAGCACAGTGAGCAAGCCAACTTGCCTCATGAGAGTGGACTTGCCGCCCATGTTGGGGCCGGTCAGCAGCAGTAGCGACGCCGACTCTGTACCAAGTTGCGTGTCGTTCGGGATGAAGTCGTTCACGATCGGGATACAGGGGTGTCTGCCTTCCACTATGTTTATGTACGGCTGTGGGTACGTCAACAATATTATTATTAGTTCATAAAACATAGCGATACTTATTGATGGAAATTATTCTAGACTTGGGCCACCTTGTCTGCGTATGTATATTAATACTAATATGATAGAGAGAAATGTTTTGTGTTTTGTATGTAATGAATAAACTTAAAAACTATTGGGACTTGTTTTTTTGGCGCTTTCTAATGGAAAGCTACATTATCAGGGAGTAACATAGGCTATATTTTATCCTCGTATTCCTACAGGAACGAGATATATGGGGGTGAAACCGCAAGGCAAACGCTGGCACACAACATACCTAAAGTACCCTAGAATTCCCTATACAATATTATGTAAAAGATTTACCTTTTTTTCCTTATCAAATGTGACTTCAGGCAAGCACACGTCCCCACTCTGTTGCCTCGCAAACTCTGTGAAAGCGAGCAGTATATCCAAAGTAGCTATACATTGCACCGCAGCCTCCCATAGGTCGTAGTTAGTTGAGAACTTCTCGAATATTCTGCGGCTGAGGTCCTTCAATACATTGCTCTTTTGCTCTTCTGCTGCCATCATTCGGGATAAAAATTCCTGTAGACAAAATGTGATGTTGATATGTTATATTCTTTAATAATATAGAAATAACCGCGGTTTGATGGATCTGTGACGATATTTATCATGTTATTAGATTATTTGGGTTCATTTAATAATGCGTCTGTATGTAAAGTCAGATACAGGCATAGTTTTTAGTCACTCTAAAAAGACAAAAATATGCAAAAACACGTGATTTTTAACGAAAATATTGTTTAGTGATTGGCCGAATCTATTCTGTCTATACCACACAATAGTTACCCTTGTCTCCGCGGTAGAAAACCTCTTGAATCCTTTCCGGGCGCTCTCCATCTGATAGTCGGAATTTGCTTTAGTTGCTGCGCTCATCGGTACTTCTAATTGAAAGCGCTTCTTGTCTGAACCCACATATGTCAGCTATAAAGAAAAATAAATCTATACTAATATTATAAAGAGGAAAGATTTGTTTGTTTGTTTGTAATGAATAGGCTCCGAAACTACTGGACCGATTTCAAAAATTCTTTCACCTTTGGAAAGCTACATTATCCCCGAGTAACATAGGCTATATTTTATCCCTGTATTCCCACGGGAACGGGAACTACGCGGGTAAAACCGCGGGGAGGCAGCTAGTATTACATAAATATTGACCCGAAGTTTCTGATATAATGCGAAGTTAATTTATTCAAATGTAGCCATTTAGTTCATAACCTCATCGCTGAAACTGTATTTATTTATATACTGCACTACCGTCTTTTATAGTCTTTTAGTGTACAATAAATTGTTATCTATCTATATTATTAACTCCCCAAGTAAATATGTAATATGAAGTTCATTGCCCAAATATATATTGCTAAACCATGACTTGATTAAATAAACGGTAATTATGATTATGTTAATTACTTCTTAAAACCAAAAGTATGAGAACCATAACAGATATGTACGTTAAAATTAAAGAAATATTTATTCTGGGATATTTTTCACACATCTGATTCCAAACTAAGCAGCAACTAAGCATGGTAACCAGATAGCTGATATACTACTTTTAATAAAAAAAAAAATCATACTAACATTCTACTACACATTGTCCAAAAATACATACCCGACATCTAAAATATTTCTCCTGTTCCTTGAGGTAGTCCTGCAGCTCTTCCTCGATTTCCTTAATCAATCCCAATGTGCTGTCGTACTCTTGGTCGACGCCTTCACCCGGTAGTATGCGCCCTTCTTTCTCCGCCTCTTTTTGATTGAAAGCCTCCTGTAATGTTTTACAAGTATATTTTTAGATGAATAAAAATGATTGTCCTCCACAATTAATTTATTTACTTTAAAATAAATATATCTTTGTTAAATACATGTGAGCGTTCTTTTCTTAATGAGACTAAATATTCTACTTATATTATAAATGCAAAAATTTGTGACGATGTATGGATGTTGCTTACTCTTTCACCCCAGAACGGAAAAAGGAACCAAATTAAATTTGGCACAAAGTTAGAATTAGGCTATTTTTCATCTTGGAAAAATTAAAGATCTCACTAGTAAAAAACAGAGTTATACACATACTTGATCTGTCACAGCTTTCTTTTCCATATTACCAACGAATAAACCTTAAAGGACACTAAACAATTACCTTGAAAAACTTCAAAGTATCCCTATAATCTGGGAACTTTCCATCTGGTTTGAACTGAGCTATCCTCTTCAATAGTGCCGCATCAACGTCAGAGAACATATCGACGAGTTTGAGGGCCGAAGTGAAACCATTCAATATTGATATGAAATCCAGCACTTTGCGCTTCGAGTATGTCTTCTCTTCGTAGAATATTGCGCGGGAGTCGGGGTGGTCTTTTGATTTCTTTAGATTACCTAGTGCGTGGACTCTGTAATGACATTTGATAAGATACAAGTTGTAAGTTCCTTCGTGTTTGTAATGAATAAACTCAAAACCTACTGTGCCGATTTCAAAAAGTCTTTCACCATTAGAACGCTACATTATCAGGGAGTACATAGGCATTTTATTCCCATAATCCCACGGGTACGGGAACTAGGCGCGGAGGCTTATATAGATATATGTTAGACCTATGTCTATAATTTTGCTGTAAATCTTCTTGAATGAAAATAAATACTCTGTGACTAAAAAGATATGAAAATTAGTACTTACTTAGCCAACAATCTTTCCAAATCAGGCAATGTTGTTAGAACATTCTTGGCGTCTTGAGACAGCTCTTGATTTTCAAACAGCGTTTTGACAGCCTCTTGCCTTTCTTTGATCACCTTCAGATTACTGCTGGGAGCACATACCCATTGGTATAGTAACCTGTAAATAATGAAAATGACTTGTATCGCTTTCACGCTAAAACTACAGAACCGATTTAAATGAAATTTGGTACGCAGATAGTCTAAGACCCTGAGAACGGACATAGGATACTTTTTATTTCTATAGGTATATAAATAAAATAAGTAAATTACCGACTAATTCAGTACCACATTCATTTTATGGAAAGAGTATGTTGTCCCTTATTACTAAAAAATCGTCTAAGGATTATTTTTATAATTTAAGTATGTAAGTATATCTAATAGTTGATTATTCTTACCTCTTCCCCATAGCGGTGGCGCAAAAATTCAATTTATCATACAAACACCCACTATCCTGCACGATTCTCAGATTCCGTAAAGAAATCGCGTCTAGGACCATTGTGTTGCCGCCTTCCCATCGGTTTTCAACCTTAACCTCTTGTGATATGGTTCGATTTAGTACGTCAGGTGGTGCGTATGCAGTGAACTGAGACATGCCTAGTATTTGTATGTCTAGTAGACAGATTGTTAGGTATGCTACGCATCCGCCTAGAGCTTTGATTGCTTGGTAACAGTTGGCTGCAGGTGTCAAGCCCAAGGAATCTCCTAGAATTTTAGTTTAAATTAACACCTTCAATCACATTTCAGTAATAAGTTTTCCATATTTTTACTGTCTCAACATGGTTAATGGCATGGCAAACACACATAGCCTAAAAAGAAATTACTGATGAACATTCAATTTATTTGATACTTGCTGACCCGCGCAAATTCGTTTAAGTCACTTGCAACATTAGTGATTGTTGCTCCGCTCCTATTCGTCGTAGCTTGATAATATATAGCCTTCCCTTCCTCCATAAATGGGCTATCAAACACTGGAATAAATTTTCATATCGGACCAATACTTCCTGAGATTAGCGCGAACAAACACTTCTGCTTTATATTTAAGTATAGATTAGCCAATTTATATGGACAGATGACAAAAAATAAAATAAAGAAGCGTTAACACACCTTCATGTAAGAACTCCTTAATGCCCTCTGGCCAGTCGCTATCGACATTGGTCTTGTAATACTTGTCGGCGAGAGTTTTGAGGGTTTTCTCCGGACTCCACATATTAAGAGGCTCACGTCTCGCGTTGTGGCAATGTGTTGAGAGTAGCTTGCTCGTACGAGCTGACGTTTTACGATCGTATACAATCTGGGGAAAGTTTAATGTGAAAAGTCAATAAATAGCAATGGCGGAAGCTATTAAAACATAATTTTTTATGGCAAACTAAGTCAATTCATTTGAAGGCAAGTACCTACTCTCTCTGGAACTCATAAATTATACATAGTTCATTTTGTCAGATACAATAAAAACATTGTATCTGACAATATGCTACTTCTTTATTATGGATAACCACAAATGTTCCATAATTTAATAAATATAAAAAAGTGTAACTTTGTTATGAAGTTTTGTCTTGCTTATTACATAAAGTCTTGTAAAATGAAAGTATTAAGTTAAAATAACTTACCAATGCCGGTGGATAGTGCGCCAAAGTAGTGAGCAGTCTGGAGGAATGCTTGTCGTCTTGGAACTGTCCGAGATGGAATAAACCAATCGAGGCATCCACGAAGCACACGCCAAATGTACTGCATCCATTCATTTCCTATACAAAATATAGTATTATAAACAAACCGTGAATTAGCATTAATTAAATACATAATACATATAGCTTATAAGCTGGATTAACACATTTATTATTATTATTTAAAGCCCGGGTTATCCCACTGCCACTCATCCTGCTCCCCACTCGCTGTTGTTTGCCTTAGTGAGCCAGTCAACATGTAGTCAACATATATACTTCTTATTCGGTTTTAGCGTTTTGAGCCAGTTGTAGGTTCAAATCTACCCAGGACAAAAATTGTACGCATGAATATGTCTGTTTGTTCTGTGTCTGGATGTAATTATCTATATAAGTATGTATTTAAAAGTAGTATATCATCTACCTAGTTACCATATCACAAGGTCTGTTTAGTTTGGGATCAGATTGGGCCTGTGAAATCTTGGGAAGATTGAAGTTCCCGGGGAACGCTAGGAGCTACTATTTAGTACCTCCTCGGCTATGGCCATCATGTAAGCAGCGGTTGGCTCCCCGGGGCCGGCGTCTAGCGCCCCACACGCCTGCGCCCCTCGCACAGTCACTTGGCATACCTCGCGACGCACCACCTTATCCCATTTTGAGTTCTGTCCAGCTGAAAATAAGGTACACAATAGATTGTTAGCCGTATATGTATTTTGTGGTAAGAGGGGTTGTCTGTATACTCCATCGAGCATGTAACCAATAGAGTAGCAATAGTGAGCCATTTGTTTAGCAACGCATCAATGATTTGTCACGTATAACTAACAAGCCACGCTCGAACTAAAACAGTACCCGACCAATAAGAGACCTGTGTGTACGTCTAGTGGAACACTTGACCTTGAGTCGGCCAATCAGAACGCAGGGCCTGGCGCAGCGTTCTGGCGTATTTTGTTTTCTGACAAAACTGTTAACAGTTCTACTCTATTGGTTACATGCTCGATGGTATACTCAAATAGCATCTAGATTCCAAACAAGTCTGTTTGTTGTCTGTCTGAGTGGAAATAAATAAATATTGTCGGTCACTTTCACACAGGCTCTAGATTATCTGTGTATCATATTTTAGTAGGTTTTGCGTGAAAGCGAGACAGACAGAGTTATTTTAGCATTTATAATATTAGGTATACATAGGGGTATGTATATGGTATACTTACTCTTCCTACATCTCTCTTGCACCATATCAGGTGTCTCTGTCTGTTCCACCCGAGCTACTTTGAACCCTTTGGATACGAGTGTCGACGCCATCCTGCCGTATGCGCTCTCAGGGAAGCCCGAGTGAGCAAATTCACCCTGGAAATAAATTATATCCATGATATGTCAATCTTCCCATTTTAATACACACTTCTACAGTACACAGTCTTGCTAAACATTATTTTTAAATGTAAAAAATTATTAAATTATAAGTTTATTACGATATTTATTTATTCTGACCTATAATTTATGCCTACATCATTATACTATTCAATGCATTTCTAGTGTATCATTATTGATTTGTATGTATTATTATTATGAGTGGATTAATAGCCGTGGTGGCTCAGTTGGGAACGCACCGACTCACGAACATGAGGGTGCCGGTTCAAATCCCTGGCCCGTACCTCTGAGTTTATAAAAACTTACGTACGGATTCACACTGACTTTCGGTGAAGGAAAACATCGTGAGGAAACCTGCATGCCTGAGATGTCACAATTAAAGGCATGTGAAGTCCGCCAATCCGCACTAGTTAGGGGAGGCTCGAGCTCCTCGGTGGAACGTATATGAGCTGTTGATGATGATGATGATTATAATTTTTAAGTATTTTATACATTGTAGGTATATTCTTTTTTTTGGATTGGACTAGAATGTGTTAGCCTCTGATGGACTTCACTTCACTTTCACCTTCATGTGGACAAGATTGTGAGCAAGTAAGAGCATTTTACCTTCATATAAGAGAATCCAAGTTCATTAACACCAACTGCAGCATCCATATGGTATAATTCATAGAATTTACCAACTTTGAAGAACAGCACACAATCAAAATGTGAGGCCTTCATCTCCCACCATTGACGATGAGCCTTGAAATAAAACCAAATACATAATTACAATAATATTAACTGCTTTCAATAAAAAAAGGGTAGGTAATTAGATAACAATAACATTTCTTTTTAAATAAATAATCCGAAATTATTTATAGGTATATCCTGTGGAATATAATATAACATACTTTGAGTAGAGAAGGTATACTAACAAAAAGTCATAGAGTGTGATAGGTTTTATGGTCTTAATAAGAAGTAGTGGCTCCCTGCGGCTTTACCCGCATTCTAGGGGAATCTTCAGTATTCCTGTGATATAAAGTAGCCTATGTGTTCATCCAGATTATAAGCTATCTGTGTTCCAAATTTCATCCAAATCCGTTTAGAAGTTTTTGCATGAAAGAGTAACAAACAACCATCCATACTCACAAACTTTCCCATTTACATTAACAAAAATTTTGTTACAAAATAATTAAATAATACTTACAGGAGTTTGACTCTTATAGAATTCTTGTGGCACATACAGTGTGGTAGGGTCATAATCAGGATGATCTGCCTTTCTCTTCATAGCATCCCTGACTTTATCAGGTTTCAAAAACTCCAGCTTGCAGTGTACCCAGTTTTCTTCATCAGCTGACACAGCTGCCACTGGTTTCTCTTCCACAGGTTTTGATTTTGGTTTTGTGGTGCTAAAAAACAAATGAAAATACTTACTGCTACTTCTTTAAATCAAATTATGAGATATGAATTATGTTTTTGATGCCAATAGTTATCATGTCTACAAATAAGTCATAATTTATAATCAGTCTTACCCTAAGTAAGAATTTAAAATTAATTTAGATACATATAAGATTAAAAAGTTTGCCTTTGTGCAAAGGGCCATAGTATAAGGGGCCTTAGTATTATATCTTAATAGTTATTATTATAATTTACCTATCATTTCCTGATTTTGTTTTACTGCTCTTTGGAGACTGGTTAGCCTCATATTTAAAGCTGTCCCTTAAAGATTTTTCTAAACTTAATTTTGGTGTTAGAGTTTCCATTTTGTTGTCTGCTGAAATTTTTGAAATCTAGTTAATAAATATTTTACAACATTTTTTTAATCTATTGCTAAATAGGTCTTATAATGTAGGAAATGTTCTGGGCAAATCTATTTTACCAGCTTACCCTTGTTCTCCACATCAGAGTCATCTGAATCAATAGGGTTGAGTCGGATCCTCTTCCTCCTTTTGGAAGCAACAGGTACTTCATTGTCACTGTCACTATTGTGTTGTACTTCGGGTGACGGGGTAGGTTGTCTTTCACGTTTTTTATCTAAAATAGAAGTTGTATTGTAATATCTCAGTAAAATTATGAATACTGTTTACAACATACTGTTAGTGAGTACTCTATATAGACTGTATAGGGTACTGTACTTGTGTATAATACAGTAAATTTGGACCAAAACATCATAAGCTTAGATGGAAATTCCATGAATTGAATGACAGTGCCCTTATCAAAGTTTTATAATAGTTTACATTTTGTAGCTGTTATGAGACGGCGACCCATCAGCAGAGACTGCGGTGGTTGTGGTAGTAAATAAGATATTTTAGTACCTATTCGATTTCGTTAACAAATAGCAGCATTTACTTTTATACATATCTTTATCCGTCTACTTTGTTCCCATTCATATAGTTTGAACTAAAATCTACTATACTTACTTTCAACTTTTATATCTTTATCTCCATTCATTGATGAATCTAACTTGGGAGTCTTGGAAGTCTTAGGACTTGAATCATTTTCGGCATTCGTTTTAACTTTTTTGTTCGCAGGTGGTGTTTTGGAAAAGTAATTAAATAGTGTATTTGAAGCACCTACACTATTACGCTTGGACATTATAATGGATTATGTAAAACAATACTATTATGATAATAAATGGCCGGCGAAACCAATTTCGCAAATTCAACAAAGCTTACCAATTTGGCGCAAATTCAACGCAAACCAAGGCCGCATTCCGAATAACGCTTAAATCGATTTGAGCGTCCATAAACCCGTACCGTATTAGCTTGAGCGCGATAACGATGTCTCCTATGTCGTCATAGATGACGTCATGACATGCGCCATCTTGCGCTCACGCCGACCCAGCTACAAATTGAAATCACCGTGAGCGCTGTCAAAAATGACAAGTTGTGCTGTTTTGTTTTGATTTGAGTCGCATCTCATTTCATTTTGTGCTCAAGTATTCTGATTCAGTGATTGTTGTTCTGGGTGAAATCACATTACAGTAACAAAGGAAAACAATAAATTTGTGGTTTAGATACAAGAAAATATTCGAATCATGAGTATTCAAGTTACTATAGCCGACGAGCCTAACGTGCGACAAATTTATCTTATGCTCATATTAGAGCAATACGAGAGGGCTCAGAGAGGTAAGTGACATAAGGGCTGAAATTTCCATCCTTTGAGCAGTCGTTAGAACTGCCAGGGAGCTCCCTTGCATTCTTAATTCAAATCATGGTATGCTTTCTGATAAATAATTAAATGTTTACTGAACTGGTACTTGCTGTTTACAGATACTGAATATGTACAGCAGTTCCTGCATGACTGATGCAGAATGAACAAACAGAACAACATGGTAATTACTGAGATATTTTATATCTGGTTATGTGTAGACACTTTTAGCTTAGTAATATCATGTTTACTCTACAGTGACCAAATAAACTGAGGTTAGTCATTGTAGTATTACAATATTCAAATCTTCAACAAAACTGTTTGTATTAAAGTGTTTGATTGTTTAATCATAGAGTAGTATGTTAGCAGTAAGTTTTTTAGGTGCTGAATTCAAAGAAAATTATTTTTGCATTTTCTTTAGTAGGCATATTACAAATATGCTGTTTTATTCCAGGGTATGTTTATCTATATGCTAAGTTTCAAAGTTTAAAAGAGAATGTCAAAGACCAAGTTGATAACAAATAATTCATGCTTGATGTTATTTATTTTTCAGCGAATGACTGAGTGGTTTGGCTCCACTGGATGGGCTAATCCTGTAGCGCTGGCTTCAGAGCTAGGACCCACACCAGATGAAGAAAATATTAGTCCACGACCTGAACCAAAGAAAAGAAAATTTTATTGTATTTTAGAAAAGACATGAAGTATAGGGAAGAAAGAACAAAACTAAAACAAGAAAATTTTAATAAATATATGCTAATGAAAGAGCAGCAGCATAGAGAAAAGATGGAAATTTTGCAGAAATAGAAATAAGGAACTATAAAAAACACAGTTAATTATTATTGTTGTTATATACAACAACTGGTAAATTGCCATCATTTTTCTATACAGGCCTGCTCTTTCATTAGCATTATATTGATTAAAAATATTCCCGTTTCCTAAATTAGCATTTATTAATAATTAGGAAGAGAATATGACCCTGGAGTGCAAGTGTGGCACGTTATGTTATGTCTGATTAATCTGTGATCTGAAATTATTGTTAATAGAAACTATTTTATTATTATAAGTGTTGAATATCATTTACTTACCTATCCCAAAGATAACAAGATACCTTTTCATATATTTTAAATACTTGAATATGAGTACTTAATTAAAACAGCAAATTAGCTATTTGGCATGCAGATCTTGCATACTTTACATACAATACAGTGGGCCGAACACTATAGTCTTGCCAAAAATTAATTCCACATTCTCGCATCCAGTTACATTATGTAAAATTTAAGTTTTAAATAAATATAAAACTAACTTATGTGTATGTTATAGGATGTTAAAACTACAAAATATACAATAATTAAATCAATATTTATTGATTAATATTACACTGTCCTTATTAATTTATATTATTGGTCAATGTTTATCGCATCTGCATTCCCTGTCCCTGTCACTGTCCCGTCAAAGCCGTCGTTAATAAGGCACCCTCTTCGCACCACCCGTAAATGCTCTTCAATCGGTACCATATCTTTCTGCAGTATATAAATATTATGCAGTACTGCTAAAGCTAGTATGTATTCAGGTATTATTTACAAAAAATACAGAAGTGCCAAGCCGTTGCCGTTGATCTTCCATTTTCAAATAATATCTTTATGCAATAGTATTCGCTGTATTAGTTATAAAAGAAAGGTAATTATTAGACTAGACCGGTGCAAGCGTGAAGTGATTTTGTTTTGACGTTTGACGTTAAGGTTGTGAGCCGTGTGAGCGCGATCACAAGCGTTCCGTATTGTTGACGGCTCTAAGCTGTCATAGTCGTGATATCTAAATCGGAACGCCAATTATCGACGTTCGCGCTTTGAGCGATGACAGTTTAATTCGGAAAGCGGCCCAATTGTCACTTGTCAAAGTTGTCAAATCAAAACAAAATCAGTCAGTCAACTCAGTGTTGTCAATGTAAATTCCATAAAAGATTACAAACCTAAATAGGCCTAATGACGTGTTTTGATGTCTCTAGTATATAGTAATGATCTATGATCAAAGGCATGTGTAGTCCGCCAATCCGCACTGGGCCCGCGTGGTGGACTATGGCCTACACCCCCTCATTGATAGGGGAGGCTCGAGCTCCTCGGTGGAGACGTATATGAGCTGATGTTGGTATATAAAATATCATACAAGATTTTTTAAATACCAACTAATGTTCATAAGTAGAAATATATACGTAAAAGGACATGGAGGAATGCTAGGTCCATTTAATTTTTTTTCTAACCAGGGAGCAACCTTGATTAATAAGGATGGACTACTAATCTATGCCTCTGATAAAGAAGTTCTAAATTTAAAGTTCTAGATTTTATTGGGGGTATCGGTGCATCTAAGATTTAATCCAAATACTTGAAAGAATGGTGTAACGATTAACTCACTTTCCACGGGCGCATTATTACTTAAAGTAAATAAATAAAAAACACGAATAAATTAAACCAGTTTATTTTATGTATTTTTTTTCGTTTTGTTTACATACATTGGTTAAGATTCTGTTGTGAGCCTGAGGCCTAACTAATTGATCTTATAAACATCTCTTTCTTAATAATAAGATTAAAAGATAAAGAATATGCATTGAAAGTAAGTTCATTAATAAATCTCAGCTTAGTCAGTTTGATGCACAGCAGAATCAGGACCAATTAGTATTTCAAAATGTTTACAAAGTTACAACATTAACTTATCCTATTAATTAATTTTGGTGTATAAATGGCAGTCTCTTACCATTATTGTGCAATCACTGTTTTTGGTACAACTACATATATTACCTATTCGATAAAATCTATCAATCGGCTGAAATAAGTAGGTATAAAAAGGAATGTTCATATGAACCACTAAAATCAACCATCATAATTTATAAAGTATAATAAAATTAATAAACTAACACAAATATAAAATATTTCGCTGAATTATATAATTTTATAAGCACCATTAGAAATAATATAGGAAAAATTTACCCAATAATACAAAAGTAAATAAGTATAACATTAGAATATACAATTTTGTAAATTTAAATAATAACTGGAAAATTCAACAAAACAATAAACAGAAATCATATATAGGCCGATACATTGATGTAAAATTTGAGAAGAAGAAACCTCCAATAAATAAATTGATGATGTAGGTATGAATGTGCTTGGTATGCAATGCGAGGGCCATTAGAAGAGATTTGGGGACACTCAGAATAAGGCAAAATCATGCTCATAATAAACTTCACCGGCTACCTTATAAGTACATAGAATAAACTAACAACTTATCATAGAAATAATCTAAATTATTGCCCAATAGGTATTCATAGGTTAATAACTATATGTACCTTCCAAATTATATCTACACTGCACTCACTACAAAAGTAAAGAGCATGGAAATAATTTTGTTTGCATGAATCTAATTCTATGTTAGGTTAACAAATACGATATTCAATGAATAGAAACCTAATGATTAACTTAAAATGTTTTTCATATGCTAGTTAAATGCGTTGTGATGCTGATTATAGCAAAAATAAAAAGTTGTTAAGGCTGACATCTCGGAAAAGGTAATTGTTTGAACAAAAATTATTTACGATGATGGTTAGGTCGCAACCTGCAGAAATGACAGGCATTTGAATAAAATAACAAGTTGTTCCAAAAATCTTACTGTAAAATATAATCAAAGCTCGCATTATTAATTATTATATATAATAGGTAGGTAAGTCTTGTTTCTGTCTATGGATCTACCTGGCAATTTTTTATATATTTATTATAATGTTTTCCGCAAGCAGATGTTACTTCAATAACCACACAAGTATAACTGTTTTATATCACTGAAGGTCAATTTCATATTTCTTTGAGACCAAAGTTGCCTCTATACACACAACTTTATGCTTCACATAATAATTTGTGGTTCCGGAACAGACAGTGCAATGGACTTGTGGGGTAGCACTTGGCCACCGTTGACGTAGAGTTCATCTTTGACAATGACGTCTTCGCCGAGTACCGTGCAGTTCTCCATTCGAACCCATCGACCGACGACGGACCGCCAGCCGACGATGCAGCCGTCGAGCCAAGCGTGTTGCCGCACGCACGCTCCACGCAGGATCGTACTGCGTTTTATACATGCACCTTAAAAAAAAAACAAAAAATATCCATGTAAGATAGAAATATATTTTTAACGTTAGATCTGTAGATACAATATACATTTTTAGTAGTCCTTATGGAGAGGATGGTACTTGCTTAAAAGTTTATACCATTGCGGGCGAGAAAAAATAAACATTACACGGAGATATCCCTTACAGGTATGTAATGTATGTAAGTAATGTACAGGTATGTAAGGGATATCTCCGATTTTGGTTTATATGAGATTTCTCTCTCGACGATTCGAATTATTACAATAAATACAAATTTAAATTATGTTAAAAAAGTTCTTAACAATTCAACACATGTGAAACAATATTTTGCAATAATAGTTATCAAACTGGTTACTGTACCATTTACTTGGTTATAAATAAAAAATAACTCTATTGCAAGTAAATAAAGTGTAGTATCGTGTGGAAATTGAATTCGTTCACATTATTCAGTTTATCAGGATTATTAACGTTTATAAATTCATACATGAATGCCGATTATGCACGGTACTCATATGGTTTGATAAATGCGAATTATTCGAGACAACATTGTAAAAGGTTGTATTGAAGTAATAAAATTTGTATGACATCATTCAAAGCTGTAATGATGATGGTAGGAATTTATGATCGCAAGTCACAATATACCATAGCATTTTGACGTGGTTTTAAACCAAGTTAATTAAATACCAATTATGTTAATATTAACTTTTGATTAGTTACTAAAAATATCACATAGTTTTTGTCAACCACTTTCCAGGTGGTCTTAGTTAAACCTAAATAAAAAATACCTATCCATATCAATGATACGATCAATCTTCAATTTAACTACTTAACATAATTAGTTCTCTATATTTACTATGTTCATTGGATTTTATAATATACATATTTCCATTAGGTATATTCTATATTTTTGCAATGCTATAAATATCTACATCTGCTAAGTAATACAAACAACGAAAGTAACGGTGTAACATGTGAACAAAAAATATAACCTTGATGTATTGCTAGTTCATTTTAGCTGAAGGCTATCATCAATAGTAGTAACTTTAATAGCTTTTGCTTTCACAAGAGCCCGTATATGCCAATATTATATAAATGGCATTTGAAGAACTGTTTGATTTTTTTAGTTTAATAAATATCCTGGGACATTTTCACACACGGCCAATCTGATTCCAAAGTAAGCTTCAAAGTGAGCTTGTGTTATTGTAACCAGATATCTGATATACTACATGTACTACGATTTAAATACATACTTATATAGATATTTGCATCCAGACACAGACCAAACAGACATGCATAGAAATGATTGTTCTGGGTGGGATTCGAATCCACGACCGGCGGCTTGAGAGTCAGGGTCACTAACCACAAACCCAACTGGTATGCCAAATTACTATGTTGAAGCTACAATTCTATCTGGTTAGTGGTGAACCTTCACTTACCGTCTTCTATGATGACATCTGGGCCAATAGTGACGTTCGGCCCAATGCGGCAGCCCTTCCCGATGGTAGCCGAAGGATCGATGATAACATTACCAACCACTTCGGCACCTTCATGCAATTTGTTCGAGTTCTTCTGACGCAAACTTGTTAGATATAAACACATTCCTGAAAAATTCATTACTTCATAATAGCTCTGTTTTATGTTCACTGACGTCATATAATAAAATATGTTGTTTTATGTTTTAAAAAAGCTTATCTCATTTTAACATCAATGAGAACCCAAATGAAAATACTGACATCAATAATAAAATTCAAAATTCGTTATTATTTGTCTAATCTATTAACAAGGTATTTCAAAGTGTTTATATAAAATATATATTTTGCCCCCGGTTTCAAACCCAGAGTTATTGGTATAAAAGTAGCATAGCATTTATATGGTAGATTATGCCAGAAAATATTCTATCTCTCTGGCAAATTAGAAACATACCTATCTCTTCAGCCATTTTGGGGTTACTGAGGAATAAACATGCACACATCTAAAATTTCGTATTTATAATAGTAAATAGACATAAAATATTTTTGGTACCTGTCAAGAAGTCTTTTGGCTGTCCCACATCCATCCAGAAACCTTGCAGCTCCATTGCATGCAATTGTCCATCTGTTGCCATGAAGGGGAACACTTCCTTTTCAATAGACATAGGCCTAAGTTCTATTCTATTTAGTACAGATGGATTTAAAATGTACATTCCTGTAAACAATGAAAACAATATAGGTAGGTATATAGTGTGACACGTAAAAATTCAATGTTTTTAATATCTGATCTTTAGCAAAATTTCCATGTATGTACTCCTTAATGACAGGATATGATGATAATATTATTGTTATTTCTGTTTGTAACAATTTCAATCAAGAATATTTTTTATATTTAAGCAAAAAATTCGTAAATGATGTGTTTACATACCAGCATTAATTTTATTGGAAATAAACTCTTGTGGTTTCTCCACAAAGCTCTCAATTTGTCCATCTTCCTTGTATACCACTACTCCATATTTGGATGGCTCTTCCACTTTAGTCACAACAATTGTACCTTCCTGGAATAAATCAAGCCAAATATTCATTAAAATATTTATATTTTCTACACTGTAATTTTTTTCAATATAAAATTTAACATAAATGTATGGTTTTTGTCAGTGTTTTAAATATGATTAAAAAATTTGGGCCTAAAGTCACTTAAATGTTCTCAAAATAGCCTCCCATGAATTAAACTTTTTTACAATCCATGACCTAATTTTATTTTTAACATGAGCCAACCAGTACAAAAGTATGGTGTAACATAACATTTTAATTAAGTAAGTACATGAAACTATTATCTATTTGTTATCACAACTAAACACACAAGTTTGCTTAGTAACATTGATTAGTGATGGTATTGAAAGCAAAATAATTTAAGCCAGTCCGTTTCATATTTTCAAAACACTTCTACACTCCATATCTAATGGGAATAAAGCACACTTTATATTTTGTTGACCTTTCTTATGTTCCTAACTGTATCTATCGGGGGAATGCCCCTATAGATTTTATTTAATAAATATCCATGTACTCAGAACTCAAGAACAAAGATACTTACTTTACCATGGCTTCTGTGGAATTTGGCAAGTTCTTTAAATGGGAAATCACATATGACATCAGAGTTGAGTACAAAGAAAGGTTCTGGGCTAGTACTGAGCAGCTCTCGAGCTAGAGCCAGTGGGCCCGCAGTACCTAGTGGTTCAGTCTCATGGGAGAATGTTAGGGAAACACCAAGTTTAGATACTTGTTCTGTCAATTCCTTTTCCATGTCATCAGCTCTATAGGATACTGCAAGTATCACCTAAAATAACAACAATGATATTAGAACCATGGGTAACAACAACAATGTATATACATATGTAGTTTAAATCTTTGAGATTAGGCTTAGAATGATAACAGCGAATTAGGACATCATTAAGGATGATAACAAACCTGTGTAACTCCCGCGTCTACCAAGGCTTCAATTTGATGCAATAATATTGGTTTGTTGGCAAACTCTACTAGAGGCTTCGGTCGACTCAATGTTAGGGGTCTCAATCTTGTCCCATACCCGCCAACTAGTATCAAAGCACGGATTTCTCCCAATTTTTTATCAGCTCCACACATTATGATCGGTTCGTAAACTTTTTGTTTGCCGAATTTTCCTGTTAGTGTTATTCACGCGACACAATATATTTTTATTATTCAGCTGGAATACGTAAAACTTGTAAGCGCGGTACGAGAGAAATGAACCGCTGGCAAGATTATATAGAATGCACTTAAAATTTTACTCGATTATTATCAAATAACACGTCACTCTGTAATTCGCAAAACATGAATGAAACGGAAATGGAATGAAAGAAATGGTAAAATAAAATACTTGTACTCATATGAATGAATGAGTCATGGCAAATATCTCACTCATTCGGCGTTACATTCTTCATTTCTTCCATTTCAGACCATTTCATTCATTGTGTACATTGGCTTCACGGTAAAGGTAGCGTACACACAGGGCCGGATCTAGGGGGGGGCAAGCCGGGGCCCACGCCCCGGGCGGCACGTTCAGGGGGGCGGCAAATTCACACTTGACAGACGAATGGACAACTTTAACCATAAAATAAATAATAGTACAAGTACAGAAATTCATTCTCATTTTGCTGTGGCCATATCAACTCGACCGATACCCAAGGGTACAGCACACAGACCATGCGACTGGGGCGGCAAGAGCGACAAGTGAGACATGCTATACGAACATTTTATTTTTCGCGAGGCACGTAGGCATGGTTTAAACCTCCCGCGTTTGAGAGTGATGAAAAGTCCGAATGCCTCGCCGACAGTCTAGCGATCCAATATACTCCCAGTTCTCTCCCGTTCAAATTGTAATTTCAATACACAAATGCAATAGGTAATATATTTATCATATTTTCAATCCTATCCTGTCTGTGTATAAAATATACATAGTTGACCCGCGCAACTTCGTTAGCATCATTTGCCCGTTTTTTTCAACATTTTTGGTTTATGCTCCGCTCCTATTCGTCGTAGCGTGATGATATATGTATAGCCTGTAACCTTTCTTGATAAATGGACTATCTAGTTATATAGTTCCTGAGATTAAATCGTTCAAGCAAACAAACAAACTCTTCAGCATTATACACTAACACAAAAAATTAGGGATATAAATAAATTTCGAAATTTTTGGGTGATTTTCAACGAGCTATGACTCCGAGGAAAATAATCGTACAGAAAAAAAATAAAACCAAATTGTAGCTTCAAGTGTTTAGTTTTCAGATACGACCATGTCGACCATGAATTTTTTGTATCATCTTTGGGTCTGGAGAAATTCTAAGGAAACTACCAAGGAAAAAAAATACAAATTTTTTGTCATCTAAATAAAATGTACGGGCTTCAAAAAATATTTTTCTATTATTTTTGTGAAATGCCCTTTTAGAAAATTTAATGCCCTTTAATTTGTTGTGATTAAGAAACCTATACGATGATTTGCCACGGAGTTATTGCCAGTCAAACTAAAAAATACTTTTTAACATTGACAAAGAATAACTCTGGAAATAATGATCGTATAGAAAACTGAAGACTACACAATATTCTCTATTAGAAAACATCAATGGCTCTTGTCGAAAACATTTGTATTGAATTGAAAACTTTGACTGAAAAAAAGGCAAAAAAATTGCATAACTAAGGATATTTAGATAACTTGGTATAACTTTGGATAAAAAGGATGAATGAAGGATGTCGCCGGTAATTTTTTAACCAAGTGTCCTGGAAAATCCCTGAAAAATTCAAATCGCTGCAATGCTTTTTACTTAGTACCCCGAGGCTTTAAAATTGTTTTCGCTTAAATCACCATTATGAACGATGGTTTGATTTTAATAATTTTTTCATTAAAACTCTTTTTTTTCTCAGTAATATTTATTGCTTGATGAAAGAGATAAAAGGTACTTTTTTTTTAATTTTCCTTTTTTTTCGAGACTTTGTGTGTGTATGATTGTCTGTCAGACAAAGTTTTCAATTAAAAAAATATGTTTTCGACAAGAGCCATTCATGTTTTCTTATAGAGAATGTTGTGTAATTTTCAAAACCCTTCTTCAATTTCCTATACGATCTTTATTCACAGAGTTATTTATTGTCGAAGTTAAAAGTACTTTTTTGATTTGTCGGACAATAACTCCGTGGAAAATCATCGTACAGGCTTCTTAATTACGACAATTAAAGGGCATAAAATTTCCTAAAAGTGCATTTGACAAAACAACAGAAAAAAAATTTTTAAGCCTCTTCAATGGATATTTTTTTTGACGACAAAAATGTTGCATTTTTTTTCCTTGGTAGTTTCCTTAAAATTTCTCAAGACCCAAAAAATTATACTAAAAAGTCATGGTCGTATCTAAAGACTAGACACTTGAAGCTACAATTTGGTTCTCTTTTTTTGCTGTACGATTATTTTCCTCGGAGTCATAGCTCGTTGAAAATCACCCAAAAATTTCGAAATTTGTTTATATTCCCAACTTTTTGTGTCTATAGTGTGTATATAAATAGATATATCCCCACGTTCATGCCTATATATCTGTAACATAAGTGGACATCTGAAATTACAATGATGATAAAGTGGGCACGGGGGGGGGGGGGGCGGCATTATTCAGTTTTTGCCCCGCCTAAAAAAAATTGAAGATCCGGGGCTGCGTACACATAGCTCTATTCGAAACAATTTTACTATGCGCAAACGAATAAACCTACATAAAAAATATTTTTTGTTATGCCTTCGCCATGCAAAGTTATATTTATTGATTTATAGATTTATGTATCTCTGTAAATGGTTGTAATGTATCGAAAAAGTGATTGTTTTAAATTTTCATAATGGAAACATTGGTTTATGTAGTCCTCCCTCCCTCACCTCAGTCCGTCAGTCTGTCATTTCATCTGATCTGATCAGTCAGTCAGTTATGTAATGGCTGGCTGGCAGTCTGCTTGTCAGTGTCACTAGATTATTTTAAAAATTCTTCCCTTCTCTAAATTCTATTCTACCTAGTTATACAATGGCTGTTTCGGTCCGAATCTTCTCCCGATTAAGAGGTAACAATCTTCAATTATATTAGGCTTCTCAATTTGGCACTTACTTTAACTTGGATTTGCCTTTATTCATAATTTGCTTCGGTCATCACGAATTTTTACGGTGATAACCTATAGTATAGTGATAACCTTGTAATTTGATTGGCACCTGCTTTAGGATATTTCTTCCAACCTTTCTTGTTTGGTCAAACGACACCCTAAATTTTATGTCGTGACAACACCCAATGTCGAATTCATTAAACCTAGTAGACCGAGACCTTCGTCTATAAATACTCATTCTATTCCCAGTTTCGATTACTTCTTGGTAAAAAAAATTGCTTATTATGTGAATTATATACTTTTACTAGTCCCACTCCTACAGCATGAAGTGGCATATACATGCATTCATTCATTATAAGAATCAATATGTTAACCAAAAGTTGACCTTTGGTACTGTCATTTTAAAATTCATTTATTTATCTGATGTTTTGAAGCAATACATGACATAGTGTAAGATAAAAAGCATGTTACTCCTACTGTTTTATATTATACTTTTACTAAAGTACAAAGTTATAGCTATTGTAACAATATTGATTGCAGTGTTTTTAAAACATTGTTATCTGTTCAAAGGCTGTTGCCACTGTTCTTATTGTATTATTATTTTCCGAAAGTATTATCATGTAATTGTGGGTAGATATCCATTTTTTTATTATAAATTGATAATAAATTTTATTCTAATTAACAATAATTTATCTTTATGTTGTTGTTTTTTTATTAAATAGCTAGCATTAACTTATAAATATTATTTTTTATATTAATGCTGCTATTATATTATTTTATTCAGCCTAGCAGTCATAACTTTTGATAGAAATTACTACTATTTAATGAAAGTTATTTAAAATATTAGTAGTTCCTTTCAATATTACTATTACCGAAATCCCTATCATCTATCATGATGATCCTATCATCATATTTCATCATAATCATCAACTAATGTTGTATGTAGTAATTGGAAAATTTATATATTTTATCAGATGGCTTGAAGCTCAGCAATGTCAGATTTCAATCTGGCACACCATATGCAGAAACTCGAAAAAACTTGGGTCTCACAAGTGAGACTAAGGTTATTGTACAAGGATTCACTGGCAAGCAGGGCACCTTTCATAGTCAGCAAGCTCTAGACTATGGAACTAAGGTTGTCGGAGGAGTATCACCCAAAAAGGCAGGAACAGAACATCTTGGCAAACCAGTGTTTGCAACAGTCAGGGAAGCTAAAGCAGCCACCGGGGCTGATGCTAGTGTAATCTATGTGCCACCAAGTGGCGCAGCTGCAGCCATTCTGGAAGCAGTAGAAGCTGAAGTTGGACTTATTGTGTGCATTACCGAGGGTGTTCCTCAACATGTAAGTATACCTACATTACATGTCAACTACAGATGGTAATAATTGCAATCTGATTTGCTTGTCGTATAAAATATTACATAAATTATATAACTGTTTACGAAAACAGGCTAAACTCTACAATGTGACGTAGTTATCAAGGTGTAAAATCTTTGAGTAAATATAACATTATCCACCACTTATCACATCGCATTTTTATTTTTAGGATATGGTTCGTGTGAAACATGCTCTATTGAGACAGAATAAGTCTCGTCTGGTGGGTCCTAACTGCCCTGGAATTATTGCCCCAGAGAAATGTAAAATTGGTATCATGCCTGCAGCTGTCCACAAACGTGGTTGCATCGGTGTGGTATCTCGTTCGGGAACACTGACTTACGAAGCTTGCCATCAAACTACTGAAGTAAGTGCCTACTCATCAGATATTGAATACCATGCTCAAAAGATAGATATTTCCTGGTTCAACTATACCTATAGATATTTAGGAATGCAGCTTGCATTTATAATTTTGAGGATAATAGACAACAATTTTTTTGCTTTACGAGGAAAATTTATAACGATATTTCTGCTTAAAGAGGAAAATAGATAACTATTTCTCTGCCTTTGATATGTTTTTGTACTTGTAAGTGAATAATAAGCTTGGAATGGTTTAATCTTGTCACTGAACTGGTATAAACTAACGAAGACACTAGCAGAAACTGTGTCTTAACTCGCCAATGTTTATGTCACTAGAGAGAGAGTACCTACTCCGGTTTTTTTACGGGAAATTCTTAAAGATATTTTAATTTAAAACACTCAATCAAGTATTTTCAACATTACTGTTTAGGAACTTTTTGCTTGGGTTACATTACACTAATACAGACACATTTAAAGAGATTTGAGACTTTACTTTATCTAGAGTAGATAGAGTAAAGGGGCCGTTCCAGTATTGCGTAAGCATTTATTACAATTATTTATCCCCCCCATCAGCCTTGTCAGCAAAAGTAAGCAAAGATCTTGCCATGCTTACATACAACTAATGTTCAAAGCGAGTGCCTTAACGTATGCATTATTTGTGGGAATCCCCGAAAATGCGGTTCGTTCAAGCAAAGACAATGTATCAAAAAGCAAATAACTACCGATGACGTAATCATCTTCTAGACCCCCCTGCCACCCAATGTCATTCAAAATAAGCAAGGCAAAGAGCCCTCCATTGAGCTTATGTAATACTTGAACGGCCCCAAAGTCGTCAAATCTCTTTGTTACTCCTATCGTCTAAACCAACTGCTTTGAACAGTTTGAACCAAATGACATAATCTTGTGATATCCACAGACTGGACTGGGACAGACTCTATGTGTTGGTATTGGCGGTGATCCATTCAATGGAACTGATTTCATTGATTGCTTAGAAGTTTTCTTGAAGGACCCAGAAACTAAAGGTATTATTCTCATCGGTGAAATTGGTGGAAATGCTGAAGAATTAGCATCAGAATATCTTATCAAGCACAACACTGTGAGTATTCAAGCATATATTATTTAACTGGGTTTTACATTTAAAATATAAATCAATGTTAATGATTTTTTGTTCTTGTGCAGAGTAAGGTGTGATATGTAGTCAACACAAAGGTTTTATCATTTATTAATTTTATGTAAAAATCTGATATTTGCTTAAAACTTTCATGTTCAACTTGATTCAGATTGTTGTATATTAAAATGTGACCATTCCAATAGATAGAGCATACCATAGTATCAGATAATATAAGTAATGCGTATCGTATTAATTCCTACTGTACATTACTTACGTCATAATTCACTAGTGTAGAACAGTTATAAAATATTTTTTTTTTGTATTGTTGTAATTGTAATAATAGAGGTTCTTGCCATCTTTCAGCATTTAGTATATATATATTTTCATTTACAATTTCAGGGCCAGAAAGCAAAACCTGTGGTATCATTCATAGCTGGTTTGACAGCTCCACCTGGCAGACGTATGGGTCACGCTGGTGCTATTATCTCTGGAGGCAAAGGTGGTGCCATGGATAAAATCAAGGCGTTAGAAAGGGCCAATGTCATTGTCACTCGCTCTCCTGCCAAAATGGGTGCCGAACTACTCAAAGAAATGAAACGATTAGAGATCGTCTAAGTAACGCTTATATTGAATATAATATACAAGATATATATTTAAATTCTGTATAGTCCATTAGTAATTATTGGTATTATTTATTTCAAAATGTTTTTACAGTCAACCTTAATTATGTCGTAAATTATACAATCGAAAGGAGTGATGAGAAGTTGTGACTCTATCCAGAGATCGGTTTTTGACAACCATAAAATTTTCATGAATTTACCAGTCCATTGTTATTAAAATTTTTCAAATTTACTGCACAAAAATTGTAGTAGTGCACTTGATATTAGGGGCTTTACTGTGAATTATCTCATAATAATATTAAATATAAGTGTTACATCTTTTAGATTTATTTATCAAATTTGCAACTTTTTTAGATACTATTATGAATGTTGATTTGGACTTGCAGATAATACGCTTTACTGTTGTATGGTTGGAAAAATTGTAACTTGAAATACATGTATAACCTAATAATTACTTAGTATTTTTTTAAATGCCTAAATACACCCATTAATTTCAAAAACTAATGACTACAGCTTTATATGTTTATTATATATAGACAAACTATTATATAAAAATACAAGAATATGTTTAATCACACAATAGGGCCATAGTATAAAAAAGTCCTTGTGCTCAGGTACTCATAACAGTATCTCAAGTTAAAATTGTAGTGAGAAAGTAATAAAATAATATTTAGTGTTCCACGGCGTTCAGATTGGTCTACTTTCGGGTACACAAACAGAAGCGCTTAACGCATGCATGATTAATTTACTATTTTATTACTTCTCATGAAAAGTTACACATGAATTACTGGTATTTTATACTCATTTCTCAAGAAGCAGTTTTGTCAAAAATATATATTTTTATTTTACTAGAAAATATGCTTCATTCAAAATTAGTCCCAACTTAGCATCTATAGAAGTTTTGTATCACAAAATTGCTATTACAATGATCTTCTTCTAGAAGATAACTTATAATTTAAAGGTCTAAATTATATCACAATGAAAGGATAAGAAGACTTATATATCTATGATTATCCTGCCTAAAAATACTGATTCATCAATTCAGTTTACTACAGTAACGAGGAATCTAAATCTAATAATAAGGAAAAATATGAAATATTTAGTAGTAGTAGTATTCCATAATAAGATGGTCTACCATCTACCTCTTCTACCACCGCCACCGCCGCCGCCGCCGCCGCCTCTTCCTCTTCCGCCCCGACCACCACCACCTTCTTTCTCCCTTCTTATTTTCATAGCTTCAAATCTTTGAGCCATCATCTCAAGTTCATCTGGCACGTCTTGATTGGCTTCAGATAAAATTTTTATTAGTTCTCGAGCATGGCCCCAGTCACTTCTAGTAATGAATGAAAGAGCAATACCAGTTTTGCCAGCACGCCCTGTCCTGCCAACTCTGTGGACATACTCTTCAATATGACGGGGAAAATCCAAATTAATAACATGTGTGAGATTTTTTATGTCAATACCCCTTGATGCTACATCTGTAGCAACAAGGATGTTCACAGTTCCATCTACCATGTCGCCCAGTGCAGCTTCACGGTCACTCTGATCTCTATCACCATGCAAGGATTGGCACTCTATTCCTTTCATGCACAATTCTGTTGTAATATGTGTTGCAGTAGCTTTCTTGCCACAGAATATGATAACTTTATCATTTACATCCATATTTTGAAGAAATTCAAGTAAGACTGCTTCTTTATTATCTTCTTCAACAAACATTATTTGCTGTGTTACAGTGTGTACAGCTGCCAGATCTAGTGATCCAACATTGATTTGAATGGGATCTTGCATGTATGTTTCAGCCAGGCGACGAACTCCAGATGGCCAAGTTGCAGAAGTCATAACTGTCTGACGATCAGGTCTCACATCAAATAGAGACTTTCTAATCTGTGGTTCAAAGCCCATGTCCAACATTCTATCTGCTTCATCCAGTACAATGTATGAAAAGTTAATGATTTTCACATGCCCAGTGACAATCAAGTCATTAAGTCTACCAGGAGTGGCTATAACTATATCCACACCTCTGGCAACCACTCTGATTTGCTCCTTACGATCTCCACCACCATAAAGGCATACAGATTTAATGCCTCTGTATTGATATTTATTTACTTCTTTATCAATCTGTATGGCAAGCTCTCTTGTTGGGGCTAAAATCAAAACAGTTGGTCCTTCACGCTGGTCTCTAGGTACTTTTTGCCCATCAATATGTATCAGAGCTGGCAAGAGGAAAGCTAGTGTCTTTCCAGTACCAGTCTGAGCAATACCTATCATATCTTCACCTCTCAGTAAAACTGGCCAGGCTTGGCTTTGAATGGGTGAAGGGTTTTTAAAATCCTGTTTATATATTTCATCCAGAATTTCTGGATAATCCTTGAAAGCTTGTTCAAATGTCAACACTGGGTTTGGTATTGGTCTCAACTCAGGTTTATCATCAAATGTCCTCTTGACTTGTATATCATTATTTTCAAGGCGCCAGCGAGCTACTTCATCTGGAGGCATAGCACTCACCTCAGGATCTTCTTGGTAAAAATCTTTCACAATAGGAGGCAAATTGTCCCATATTTCTTTCTGTTTTTGATCATAATGGGCATTCAGTTTATCCCAGTCAATAACTTCAGCACCGCCATCACTTTTCTTGAAAAAGTCACCTGATCCTGCACTCCCGCTGGTAGTACTGTGGCTCTCTCTATTCTCTCTGGATTGTGGCGGTTTATAATCCGCCACCAAGTCATTAATCATGCTCTCTACCTTAGAAATAGATTCGTCAGATCCAATCAAAGTTATGTCGGTGTCATTACCGTTGGTATCGCCGATTTTCACTTTAGCTTCAGATTCGTATTCAAGATCTCGAATTTTGGATCCTCCTTTACCGATAATGCGACCAACTTTGTGCGACGGCACGAATATAATTTTTTTATTACCACCGGGACCGGCACCGTCTTGACGAGTGTAGCTTCGTTGATTACCGCGATTATCTTCGCCACCCCTTGCATTACCACGTGCGCGCCAATTATTGTCATCGCTACGTCCTCGTCCACCTCGGCTGGTACTGGGTCGGTATACTCTTGCACTGTAATTATATGAATTCTGTGCTGGGACTGCCGGTGCAGCTACCGGCTCATTTAGAGGCCATTCTTCGTCCCAATCTGTCATTTTAACTGGTAATATATTTGAGGTATATAAATTCTGTCAATCAAGATACGCTGTACCTCAAAATAATATAGATATTTGGCTTAGTTTATAACGTTTAACTCGGAAATCAAAAACTTCCAAACGCGCGCGCCTGTTTGATTGATCGATCGGATTGAAAGGAAAAGAAAAGAAGTAAGAGCAGTGCTGCCAGAAAAAAAATTGAGATATTTGTTTTAGGGCTTTTAGTTATGAGTTAAATGCTCGAAGTAATAAGTCCTTAAATTAAATCAAAAAGATTTTTATTCAAATAGGCTTACACAAGACTCTTATTCTCGGTTTTGGAAAGTTGGTCTTGCTGAGAAGAGCCGGCAATAAACTCGGCAATTACTCATTTCAAAACAAACAAGTTCATAGTTTTATTTTGTCAGCCAGGATTTTGGATTTATACATTTGATTCTAAACGGTTTCTTCATACATACGTATAACATTTTTTGCAAGATTTTTTTATTACGCGCTAAACAAATGTTGTTTTGTTTTATTGCATATTACATAAGAAGTTCACAAATTAAAAAATTAACCCGATAATGTTTAAGGTACTAAATTGATACATATGAACGAAGGCTTTGTTGTTTTTCTTACAGAAAATAAATTTACATCCCTATCGGATATCCTCGATATTGTTTCGGTTTATTTTATTCGGAACATTTAGATGTAATGTAGGCAACATTGGTATACAATTTCAGTCCGTCAGTTTTTGTATACAGTCCCACCAACTTATTATCTGTGAAATGAAAGAGGACAGCACCGTCGATTCGGTGTTGCAAATTAATATAAAGTGCCCAAAATTGAGTAAGTTTTCAAGAAAGAAATTTCACATTAGATATAATCGTTTAATAAGAATTACAGTTTTTATAAATCAAAAACAATGATACCTATATAAAAATATTTTTTTAATTAACAGTTACGTAGATACGCTAACAGTTTAGTCTCTCAGCATTAAAAGTACTTTAAAAGTACTCCTATGAAGAGGAAAATCAGCAGATAAAATATACAACTTTCTTTTAATGCGAAGTTAAGTAGGTACCTACCTTGCAAGAGGTACCTGGATGTCTAGAATTTAGTTATGACATTTAATTATAAATTAACAGTGGTACCTAGTGGTAGAGTAGTGTAATAAAAAAAAACTAATTGCTTTTACAATGATTTATTCAAAACCAGGATTACAGTAATTGTGATCTTTAGATGCATGCCCAACTTCATCCTGGTTGTAAGGCCTTACTCCGCTTATTTCCGTACCACTATCATCATTACCACTATCGCTTTCGGTTTCAGTGTCACTTGCCACTTGTATAATAAAAGGTTCATCTAAATACAAATCATGTTTTATGTATTCTTCTTCTAACCTGCGAACGTGTTTACAATGCTGTGCCCACTCATCAACCGTAATAGCTTCAAAAGCTTCTCTAACTAGGCGGGGAATGTCAGCATTTTTGTGGTCAATATTTACATCCGCAACTTTTCTTTTCATTGTGCTCCATATGAGTTCTATGGGATTGAGATCACAGTGATAAGGTGGTAAATATAAGCATTTGTGGTTATTTTCTTCTAAAATTTTTTCAATCTCATATATAGGTTCAGGCTTGTTTCTTTTAATTATTTCTAAAAGCTGAGGTTTAGTAAAATTTTCTCCGTAGTCAATTTTATTTTGGGTCAACCATAATTGTATATCTTTTTTTAAAGAATTCGTATTTGGGAGTTTATTCAGACAAATACGATGATAAGGAGCATTATCCATAACTATTATCGATGGCTCCCGTAAATTAGGCACAAGTTTTTCAATAACCCACTTTTTAAAATTGGTACTATTCATCTCATCATGATAATCACCACTTTTTGTGTTTGATTTAAACACAAGTAGTGCATTTGTAACAAATCCAGTATCTCCTCCCGCATGAACAATAATATATCTTTGTCCTTTCGATACAGGCTCCAATACTCCATCTTCACCCTCTCCTTGCCAACATTTACCAGATGTATGCGAAGAGTGAATATAAGTCTCATCTAAATAAATTATGGGCCGGGGCTGGGGAGATTTATTATTTTTAACCACTGCATTCAAGTACTTAGCTCTCCAAGCAGATACTTCATTACGCTCCATAAGAACCTTCCGATTGGATTGAGATTTTTTAAAACGAAATCCCACCTTGTGGAGCAACTTTCGTAGACTCTCTCGCTGTCCTGTGTAATTTATTTCTGTCTTTAAGACCTCTAGAAGCTTTTTAACAGTAGGGACCTCTTTTTTCGCAGAATAAAATTCATGTACTTTCCTCCGTATAACTCCCATGTCAAATTCATCAACATGCACAAACCCACTTTTACGTTTTCTCGCCTTGCCTGGTGTCCGAACTTTTGTACCAGTTTCTTCTGCTGCGTGCCCTTCCTTAACTATTTTTGAAATAAGTCCTAGACTCACACCTGAAATATAAGAAAATTAAATAAATTAAATTAAGAAAGTTAAATTATTAGTTGAGTATCGGGTAATTTATAATAAGAAAGTTGACAACACTAACCTGTCGCTGCCGAAGTTCGTTTGTATATTTCATTAAATGGAATAATCGGAGACCCCGCCCGAGCTTCTTCTTCAAAAAAGGTTTTAACCTTAAGAACAATGTTTCGAGCATCACTTTTAATAGCTTTCGGCATATTTAATTCAATAAATTCACCAATATCACGACAAAACAACCAGAGAACCCGAATGTAGTATACACTGACAATCGAATGACATTTCGACATGACAGCTGTAGTTCCAATTTTCGCCATTTCACAGATAAGTTGGTGGGACTGTACTTATGTGTGCGTGTTTGGCGTGTTTGCGTGCGTACGAAACGGTGAACGGACGGTCTGTCTGTGTACTTGCTAACGAACGGAAACTGGAAATCTATTTCATAAATTCATTCAAAAATCTTAACAACTACACACAATGATTTTCGATATTGCGTCGCGGGTGTAGATAATTTTAATCATTACCACATATACCCATCTGAAATCCATAAATAAGCAAAATGAGTAATTGGGCTAGAAGGATGCATCGGCGAGCTGCTACATTGAGCAATGTGGTTACGTCTTGCGGACATCCGAATTCTCTGCCGTATCCGAGAAGACTGGAAAAAGTGAAGTTCGGGGTTCCACTGGATGAAGTTTGCAAGGATGACATACCTGGACCCTTGCTAGTTAGTATCTGAACGTACTACATACCGTCCGGGCAGTCTCGTACACTTTGACGAGCTTACTAGTGCATAACAGTGTAAACGGATCGAAAGTGTTATACCTAGATCTCTTATCCTAGCATGATGTGTTAGCTTTGTGTTTTGGTGCTAAGAATGCTTGGTGGTGTGTGCAGGTGCTGATATTGAAGTTGAACAAAGAAGCTCCCCTGCGTCGTGACGTGTTCCGCGCTCCGGGTCACCAGGGTGCCATGAAGAAGCTCATACACTTCTTGCAAACAGGCAGATTAGTCAATGTGGACAACTATTCAGTTTACACCATTGCAAGTGTACTCAAAAAGTTTCTCAGGTGAGGACCTTGCCCTTATAAACAAACAATATGATTTAAAGATATAAACACAGATAAGATTATGTATTTTCTAATTTAGCATGTATGATAAAGTGTAGTCCCACTTATCAGTAATATCTGTTATAAATATCATCATATGGTTGTGTTCATCTTGTTTATTTCTCTAATGGTTATTAATAGTTACCATCTTATTTATTTTATCATGAGATCGTCTAGTTTTATTTTAAATATAGTGATCCAAAATCTAAAGTGGAGTAATTTAATCCATATGTTACCTAAATTTGCATTATTTAGTGATTGTTTTAAGTCATGCCTTCTATATTTACAAATCAAAAATAATTTCTGTTACATTTGACAGGCAGCCTTAAACATTGTTTTCTTTCATGCTAAACAATTTAAAATAAGGGTAAATAATTTAATAGTTTAAACAATTATCTGTGTGCCTGATATATATATTATGGATGAAAAATTAATAATAAGACATTTTTGATATTTAAGTAATTTCATAGCAAAATTAAAACAACACAATTCTATGTATTATAGCAACTAAAATCTTTTTAAACATCATATCTATTTGCACAAACATAATAAAAAGGGCATAATGATATTAACAAAGCATTTCTCTTAAAGGAAAATCCCAGGTGGTGTTTTCAGTCGGGATGGTGAGATGCACCTGTTTACTGCAGTGGAACTGCCCGAGGAACAGCAGGTGGACGAGATACGAAGGTATAGCATTTTTTACTGCCTATTTAATCTAACATTGTACTATTGTACTTATTTTCCTTACTGGTTGTTTGTTTGTTTTAATCCAAACTACTTTTGAATTACACATGTAAATGTTTATTCTTCATGCTTTGTATTAGCTTGATATTTATTTATGGATAGTCAGGAGTATAGAGAAGGGCATAGGCTATTGTATCCTAAAAATATCTACATTAGTCTTCTGTGAAATCTGGAATGTAGACTGTAGAACAAGAACATGTGGGTTAATTAAATGTTTTATTTTGTAGGTATTTTACCATGAATAAAAAAATACTGACTTCTTAAAATAATACATAAAAAAGTATACCTACTATCAAGTTAAAGTATTGCAAATGCTTATTACGCCTTTGTTTTTTTTGTACAATGTGGAATAAATGAATTAGCTATTAGTAACTCACAAAACAGGTACAAACAATCTTTTGATTGTTTTACTTTGTAAAGGTGTGCGCGCAAAGCGTTGAAGGATGTGTTGGCGTTATAAACAACGTAGGTACCTGCTTATATATTATGCGTGTATATTAGCAACCGCATTAATTACCTAAACTTGATGTATTCACGCTAATAGTAGTTATTTGATGCCTCATATAAAGCCTTTGTTTCCACATATTAAACTGTTTTAAAGGCATAAATACCCTAATCCTAAGGTGATGGCTTAGGATTAGGGTATTTAGGCTTAGTTAGTTTGTTTGACGTCGTAATGGATAAACGGATCATTATTATTCGAATATTCAACTCCTGCGCATCTTACTGCGAAGCTAGTTAAGAAACAACGTGTTAGGTTGGGACACGCAGGTCCTTCACCTTTATTATATATAGTTTTAAATAGTTATGTATTTTTATAAAGCCTTGAAAACTCATTCGTAGTCACGCTCTTACGTTTTTTTTTTATAATCGAGTGTTATTTAGCTAAACTTGAAAACTACTTAATCATTTCCGAACTGATCAGTGAGCATTGTAAACAGATACAACTAGGTAAGCGTATGTTAATATACAGGGTGGTAATATGACTAGTTATTAACCACAATCTACCTACACTATGTAGATATTGAACTTTCACAATACGGCGGTATTATGGATAGGAACAATGGTTGTTTATAGTCATGCGGCCTGAATTTTGATGCGGGAAGTTGATGCGCAAATGCATGCTAACGGTGAAGGCACACGCAGACCAGTTTGCATATTGTCAATTATGTTCTCTTATTTGAAAAAGCTAATGGTGTAAATTATAAAAAGTTTACTAACTACTAATTTATTAAATTAAATGTCTGTTTGGTTGTAGTAACGAATAATATAATAGCACCATAAATCTCATCTAAAGATAATTAAACCATACACCAATGATCTAATAGTGTTGCGAATCAGATTGATATGTATGTAAAAAAATGTCAAGAAAGGTATATACCTAATCTTCACCTCATGTAGTATGTGATACAGTAAAAAGACGTAACGTATTTGATGGGTTCAAATAATATTGGTAACTGGGCAGACATAATGATGAAGTAGATATGGACGGACACTGAATTAAAATCGATTGGAGGGTAGTTTATTATACTATCTAACATAACCGCTACCTCAAGTCTTGGTTGGACTCTGAATCAACCTTTTGCTAGAACCAGTTCGTTCAGTAGGGTTTATGATTTCCTTACTTAGCCGCACCACGATAAGCCTGTCGCCAAACTACAATGTTAAAACTCCTTATAATACGCGTTAATTACCGAGTAAACATTAGCCTGTTACCAATAAAGAAACGTAAGTTGCAATGAGCAATAAAAAAAAGTTGCACCTTGATGTATTAGCATGTAAATGTAGTTACAATGTGTCGTCGAAACCGGCGTATTGTATAACTGAGCATCGTATTGAGCGTATTAACGTAACAGCTGCTTATTCGAGCGTTAATATTCACCGCTCAATGCTCATACGTTACACGCTTGTCGTTCGATTCATTGATATTATCTTATCCCAGTTTAACGATGTTATTCCTGCGGTTTTACTTTGAAAGAGCGTTAACCTCGTTATTGATATTTCCTCTTATATTTTCCTGTTCTAATTAATATATATCAGCTGAAGTGCGAAATGACTAATAGGTCGCTAATGTTGGCTGGAGAGTTAAATAATATCGAGTTCATATTTTTTTGGTTTGTTACTTCATTAGTCGTACATTTGTGAAGTAATTCAGCTATCGTGTTCATTAGTCTATGTCTATACTTAATACTTAATAATAATATTATAAAGAGGAAAGATTTGTTTGTTTGTTTGTTTGTTTGTAATGAATAGGCTCCGAAACTACTAGACCGATTTCAAAAATTCTTTCACCTTTGGAAAGCTACATTATCCCCGAGTAACATAGGCTATATTTTATCCCTGTATTCCCACGGGAACGGGAACTACGCGGGTAAAACCGCGGGGAGGCAGCTAGTTTTGTATAAAATTAAATATAAATATAGCTTCGTCATTCTGCGCCACACAGTTCGACAGATATTTTAATTTTGTAGACTTATTAAGGTATTTCACGGACAATATCCTATTGTTTTTCTAAAATAGCTTTTTAGTTTTTACCTATAATAAATAACACTGCTAGCTTATATATGTAAACTTTTTGGCATAGTTACTTTTTAATCGTACTTTATACCGTCTGACAGGCAATTGATCAATCGCTAATCCTAGAATCATTAAAATTTCTATATTATCTTCTATATAACGTGATAGAATAACAAAATTTTATGATGGTTGTCCATAGATTGCTGATGACGCTACCAGTTTGTACCCAGAGACTTCTGGTGCTACTGTTTGGCACGTTTCGAGTAATGGCCTCAAATGCTGATAAAGCAGGTAAGCAACTATAGATTCTTATTTCTGTAAAGGCTACTTATGAAGCAGCATGAAACTAACGTCTGATGTTTCTCTAAGCCGTATATTTTGTTGCTGTTACGTTTTTGCAACATTTTTATGCTCCGCTCCCATTATTCGTGGCAGCGTGATGACATATAGCCTAGATACATGGGCTATCTAACAATGAAATATTTTTTTAAAATTTGACCAGTGGTTCCTGAAATTAGCGCGTTCAAGCAAACAAACTCTTCCACTTTATAATATTAGTATAGATAGCAGTAATAGTCAATTACAGCTGAAACTAACGACAACTTTTAATTGAGATCTATTTTTATCATACAATGATACACTCAAATCTGTGAGTGATTAAAATCGTGACTAAGTGATGCGTCTAGTTGTGATGATGTTGACTCGAAAGGCTTCAGTGTTCAGTGCACACAAGATGATATGTGGCAAGATAGTCTGCGCTTGCGGCGCCAGTCGGTGACGCAAATACGTTTCCCACACTATAACGCCCTGTGTTCTTTGTCATCTGCGTGATGAAACACATTTTTTATTCTATTGACTTTTGGCATTATACATAATTAGTTGAAATAGAATTAAAAAACAAGGAATATCTATACAAAAAGAATGTGATTTAGGTACTTGATCTTGGAATTAAATACTTGTTTACACTTGACCACAGTAGAGGTATTTGGCAGTGGCCAAACGAAAATTACACTAATTATGCCAATTACACGCGAGATTGCGTGGGTGCGCGTGATGCAACCGCTTTACATTAATTGTATGATTATTTAATCTTCATAGCGTCTCGCTCGGCTTATTGGTTGGCCTAGTTCACTTCAGTTACGGTTCAACGTAATCATTCGAGATTACTATTGTTCTTATACCGAGTTACCTTTGATTACTAAATGTGCACTCATATGTCTGACAAATTAATGGAGCGTAACCCGAACTGTATCCATCTTGTTAAAGATTATTTTGCTGTTTTTTTGCAACTGTTTTTTTATGTATTTGTAAATAAATATCTAATTGAACCTACATTTTTTTTTACTCTCCTGAAATGATCACCTTAATTAATGTATCATAAAAATAAAATATATGTTTGGATGGGTTGTGTGTGGCCACTAATATGCCGTTGGACCACACCGCCCCAATCACGTCAATATGATGTCTCGGATATGTCACGTCGACGATCATGACATATCACAAGTAGACCACAATGGACAACGCTTGCGTCTGGACACGTCTCGCCTTTTAATATCGCACCATACAGTTGCTGGACAATGATAATGGACGCCGACAAAGGACTCGTACGCAATTGTCGATCGTATATGGAGCAAGATATTGTATACGTAAACGCATGCGTCTGTTTGTCTGGACGTCATCCTCGCATTCTTAGCGCTAGGTTACTCACTCACTATATGCTAATACAGTTCCGGCTTTATATATGGATCTGCTTAATTACTCGCTGTTATACATACACCAGTGTATATACTCCAATATTCCATACCTTAGGTTATTGATTATGTTCATTCATCTACGTAGGTCAAGGTTTGTTTAAATACGAGGTTATTAGTTTGCATGCAATAGTCCAATAACATTACAGTATTATCAAGTTCAATATCTTATTTATTAACTTTATAAAATACAATTTTTTTACTGTGTTTACGAGCATTAATAAATGATAGTAATTATCGATACAGTTTTTTTTTGTGAAACGAACCGTACGATTTAATATTTCATGATCAACAATCGTTTGTACAGATAATTTTATTCCGAATAATTCATAATGATTCAGTACAATCATCATTGCTGCAATACTTCACGGAAAATGAGATGAATGACATGAGAAATTTAATTCGTGATGTTAATCGATGATTTGATGAAAAAACTTTGACGTTGACTGTGAAACTTTACAAGTGAATCTCTATGAGGATATTCGGAGAATCTAGGCACACCGAAATGGATAGATATGTTCAGGATAAACTAAATATTACTGTAAATTCATCACTGGGAACTGATAAAATTGCTACTAGAAAGTAGAAATAGTGGATTTTATTAGCATTTATGATCTTATGTCAATGTGTTTTTTTCCAAAGCGAAAAGAGGGGTGTTATTAGTTTCAAGTATATGTGGCGTCGTAGCTCTTTAGCGAATGTACTGAATTTGAGTCTGTTTTGTCTGTTTGGAAGCTGACGTCATAGATAAGCTTCATAGTTATGATTTAAGGATATCGTTCCAACGGTTTGTTGATCCTTTCATAAGAGACTCGGGGCAATTGAAAATTTTTAATTTCCAGCTTATGCATCCTGTTCGCATCGCATCTTAATTGGTTTTTATCGTTTTTCAGGTACAGGTATGACGTCGGAAGCCCTAGGCGTGTCAGTTGCCCCATCATTTTTCCACTCTTGCGTGTCGGACGGGAAAACGGCCACAATGGAGGATGTGCAGCGGTTCAAGGTCAGTTCTCGTTCGTGTTTATTGTCCTATGCCAACAATACCGCTCTTATATTGTTTAATGAGCCGTATGTCATATAACTCTGTGATATGTCACATAGCTGTAATAGCTCGGGGTATGTCCATAGAATATGTCGATTTTTGGTCAATTTCGAACCTACTACTACACTTAAATAGGTTTTACATAATATAAATTGTCTTTGACTTTCATAAGTGCCCTTTTAGGCATTAAAACTAAACAAATGGCTTTGAATATAGGTGTTTTGTATTTCAGTCAGAATCATTGATTTTTAATCTATTTATGAGAGGGCCGAAAGATTCACAGGCGTTCTGAAGATCGTACCTTCTCTATAGTAAACTGTCTGTCTGTTTGTGGGCGTATAAACTGGGTTACCGAAAGTTTACAGCCCCAAATTAGTGAACTAAACTATAATTTAGTCGTTAAGTATTCTATGGACTATCTTGTAAAATAATCAATATCAGTATTTACTTCAGTAAAATAAAAGTATATATAACATTAAAGAGATGTCAATATGATAATTAAGTGTTGTATTATACCTCTTTTGTGAAACACTCGGTAAGTGGCATAGGCAATAGCTGCACCATTATCAACGATTAAATATATTGAGTTTCTGTGTAATCACCTGATGTGGACATCTGTTTTGTTTTATGCACTATATTTGTTGTGATAAGCGCTATTATGTACCAATGATACGTTACACAATTATCGATAGGTCTATGCATATACTTCAACAAAAATACCTGCTCTAGTATTTTTATGTGGTGTCCAAAAATACTGGTTTATATTCATTATATAATTACAGTGTTAATCGATTTATCTTTGTAAAAACATCGACATTCCCTACTTGTAGAAGCAACATAAATCTTTTAGAAATTTGTCGTCTGTTGAAAATAATATGTCTTACTTAATTTGATGTTTTATTCAGATTTAACAACAAGCTATCTTAAAACTTAAATATTTGTATACAATAGGAAGTTGCAATAAGAAGAAAAAAGTACACTACTAACCTAATCTTCTTATCGTACCATTCATATCATAAAAGTCAATAAACAGGTTTTTTATCAGCAAACAGCTAAGCGGGATTTTAATAGTTCTTCCTTATCAGATAGTGAGTTAAATTTAAATTTTAATGTGTTTGCTCAATGTAAGTGTATTATGTGAACGATGAAAAAAACATATAGAACCATACTACTACGCACCTATAAAGTAAAACGGTATCTCTGTAATTAGTCTTTCAGTTGATGTGATCTATCGTATTTCGTGAATAAATAGCCGTACCTATAAATTACGTCATTAAACAAATGAAGAACTTTAAAAACCATCAGCATTGTTGTCAGTCTTACTCGCTTGGTATCTTTGTCCCTCTCGCACCTCTCAAATCTATATTATGTTAGAAGAAAACAGGAATATTGTGACATATAAATCGGTAATGTATCTCACGCCACACATTGGCTCTCGGATTAAACACCTCAATTGTTCATATCAGATGATTACACTACAAATGTATTAACAATATATGTATGTACGAATATAAATCTACAATGCAAGTGCGTTCATTGTACATAGCTTGGAAATTGTTTTCACTTATATTGTCTAAACATGCGGCAAAAGGCTGAAGTTTGCGTGAGTACTGATTAAAAATTATGCAACGATAGTTACTTTCTACATTGCGTGGCTATACTTGAATTCTCAGGCTTTGTTACCGGCTTTTTAATACTACATTATAGTTTTTATTAGAAATGCTTTATATTAGCTTCACAACAGTAATGTATCACACACAGTATGTCTTTCTTCTCTATCCAACGCAAAATTACCTACTTGATCACCCCTGAAGTAGTCAACACGTCATACAACAAATTATAGTTTACTAGTTATGATCACTCATTAAACACACAGTCTTTAGGGAGAGTAGGTACCTATGTCAACGTTCCTTTGCAGGTATCTTTGTTTAAAAATCCTTATCACAGTGCATCACCTTTTTTTTACACGTACAATTTGAAACCTTCGGGGTTTAACGGCCTGATAACGGCCTGAATCATAAATTAAGCTAAGTTACTCATTTCCTTTTTGTATGACTAATGTTATATCCAAAATTATTTAATTTGTGGGTAGGTACTTGAATTCGATTCTACCGTTACGGAATTGAATTACCTGCCATTCTGCAGTACTACCCTAGTTTCCGAGACATTTCAAGCTTTACAGGGAGGGAAATCCTATGGCACATTTCAGATAATATTGTATTGCTATCCAAATATTTTATATCTGTCTCAGTTATCATTAATGTGAAAATATATCTCACCTCGTAACTGTAGTTTTATATACTTCACAAACCTAAAAGAAGACAATTCTCCAATAAAAATCCTACTTACATAGTTGATACATCAATCGCCAGTTATTTCCATTTAGATGTATGAAATAGCTAGGCGTGTGTCATTAGACCTTTATAGCAGTAGGTATCCGATCGATAGGTAATACGAATGCCCATGAATAAATTATATTAGGTAGCCAATGCAATCGGGGCCACTTGTATTTCCATAAATAAACGATGACAATCGATTATTTTTCCTTCTTTTTCCTTTTGTAACAATACTACTTGTTTCCATTAAAATAAAGAAGACGTTTAACGTTTAATATTAAATTAGGCCCTTCTTATTATGAAGTTTTACTCTTTCCTACACAATACCACCACACTACCTTTACAACACTAAATAGGAGAACACTTGCTCCGCTATAACATAAACCACGTACTTAGAACCTTCTAGAGGCTTGCGAATTAGTGGTTACATGTAACACCCTATCACCCTATTTCATAATGCTACCCTCACAACAGGTGGCGACCCGTATAATGCGTCAGTTGATCGAGCAGTTCAGCGCCGGCGATTTGTTCGGCCGTGATAATTACGAGTATTACGCGCGTGTCACTGGTCGCATATTGCGTGTGAAGGATGAGTGGATATGCTCGTTTCGCGATCCGCCGCCGCCCAGGCACCATCGCGATCAGGAGGCTTATGCTAGTAAGTATTATTCTTATATGTCAACCGTACATTGGACTTGATGAGAAGGATTCTCCAATTCTGGATTTATATGAGACTTATCAGAGGGCTTACTCCCGACGCTTTCGAGAAACAAGTATTAATCGAATAAATGTCATTTCATACATTTTTGATAGCGATTCTAGCGCACGATCGTGCGGTGACACTTTTTGGAACTAACTTTGATCAAGAATTACGTTACAATCGAAACCGAATCGAAAAGTCCGTACTCCTGCCACTGCCACTGCCACCTAAATGACATTTGTGAATCGAATGGCGGGAACGACTTTAAACGTCAAAATACACGATCAGTAAAAAGGTACTTTTGCAGGATCGAGTTATCTCATCTAGGATAAATTTATCTAATCTAAAAAATTACATTTAATGTACAAGATTTCGTTTTAGAAAAAAATAAGGAATTGAATATTTATTTATTTCTGTAGAAACTAACCACACACAACTTATTATAAAATTCTGAAACGTCAAACACCGTTACCGATCGAATACATGTCAATCTTAGCCATGGCCATCTTGATTTTTTATTCGTATTGGTTCGGGATTAACCAATAGAAGTTCAAATTGAAATTTTTTGGTTCGGGATCAACCAATTGGAGTTCAAATTGAAACCAAAACAAAATCAAATTCGAATCGTTTTCGGGAGTAAGCCCTCAGCTTCATGGTTGACGGTTGGCAACGGATTGTCTACTGTCTGTCTATGATGTTGCAAAAAATCATAGACGGCCACTTACCATCCGCTGAAAACTTATCCTAATGGGTATACAGGGAGTTTCCCCAATAGGTAAAAATAATATGGATTTTACTATAAACGACTTCCCGGTGGCTTTGTGCCTAGCGATCCTAACTCACAAGTCGCCGGTCGTGGGTTTGATTCCTGCCTTATCAATACCAATATCTTATTTCATTAGTCTCAACGACCGTCTTCAGTTTTGAATGTTACACAATGTTTTTGTGAGCATCACTTTGATATTAGATACGTTTTTGCCATATTCAAAACCATACCTACAGATAAATAGTAATTATTATTAATTATAATTAATAATACAAAGGATTGTTTACAATTAAGCTGATATCTCTCATGTGAATACAATCGTCCAGTTTTTGTTTTTAAGAACTCGGAAATTTTCCTTATGTTATGAGAATCGGTGTTACAATACACCATTGTTTTGATAATTTTTATTCGTTAGTCACCTCTGGGAGGTGACCAAAGTATAACATTTAATTTCGTTTGCACATTTATCTGTTGCTATACCTAATTTGGAATACTGAATTAAATAACATATACTCTTTGCCCTTATCTAAAATCTACTATCAGATAAAGGCTCAGAAATGTGTGCTTAATGTCAAAGTATTATTAGGCTGGTAAAACCGAAATTAAAAAAAAAGAATCTTTTCTGAATTTTCAGGACAGCTGTCTCTAGAGGCTGAAAAAACATGGCTACAGTGTGAATGCGATCGTTGGGGAAACAAATTCAATTTAGAAGGTAAATATAACAAGTAATAAGGATTTCTATTATTACAGAATAGGATTTTTATATAACAGGATCTTTTTCGCAGGTCCTCAGAACGAAAATCGTATAAGTTGTTAAATATATTCAAGTTACAATTTACCTAGTCAATATTATATCGTATTATTTGGTGAGTGACTACGAATTGGGTAACAGTTAAATTAACATTCACCTAGACATTTGATTAATATAAATCCTTATGTATCCGTGGTATTTATTATTTTGATATATGGGAATCAGATTTTTGGTTGCACCTAGTTTGTATACCTAAAAATCGCATGGATGTTATTGAAAATGTGAATTATTTCTTGTCAAAATATGTTATCATATTTGATAAATTGACCGCAAATTATCTACAGTATTATTGAGGTATTATGTCCAATCTTTCAATGTGATATAATTGATTGTACCTATTGCTCATACGAAGCTGTACCAGACGATTTTTAGGTTCCATATACCTGTAATGTTTGAAGTATAATAGATCACACTAATACGTTAGTTTCTTGTTAAAACCCACACTATTTTACGTGTATTGTTTATATTCATCAGTTAACTAATTAATGGGATGGGATGTTGATAGATTTCGTATTAATTTACATGTGGCCCATTTAAATTAATTTTAGAATATAACTTTACTATCTATAGTAAAATTTCTACTGGGAGTGTAACATTTCCATCATAATGGTAGTTGTACCTATTAGTTCTAAGGGATTGTTCAAGGATAACATTGTTAATCAATAACGACGAATATATCAATTTTGTTGTATAAAATTATTTTAATTTATCGCGTGGACTCTATAATTTTTGGGTAGTATTTTTTTCCTGCCATAATTCCAATATATCCGTATAAAGAATCATTCGATTCGATGATCGATTACGTCGTCAAGGAAGGACAAATAAATATTTTATTTCATTTACAATGATACAGCACATAGTAACTCCTCCATGTTTGAAGTTGTATGTCAATATTTTTTTCCAATTTCAATTTACCGATGACTCTGCCAATGTCATAGTCGGAAAACGCATTTCTATACTAATATTATAAAGAGGAAAGATTTGTTTGTTTGTTTGTTTGTAATGAATAGGCTCCGAAACTACTGGACCGATTTCAAAAATTCTTTCACCTTTGGAAAGCTACATTATCCCCGAGTAACATAGGCTATATTTTATCCCTGTATTCCCACGGGAACGGGAACTACGCGGGTAAAACCGCGGGGAGGCAGCTAGTATTTAATAAATTAGGACAAATGGAATACCGAAATATATTTTTTTTTAAGATTTAGATTATGTATTTATTTAAGCTTTAATTTTGAACTTTTCCCAGTTAAAGCAACTTTGAAAATATTTTGAAGATTCGATTTTTTTTAAATGCACCATCCAACAGTCCATTATACACTAAACACAAAAAGTTAGGGATGTAAATAATATTCGAAAATTTTGGGCGATTTTCAACGAGCTGTAACTCCGAGGAAAATAATCGTACAGCAAAAGATAGAAAATCAAATTGTAGCTTCAAGTGTCTAGTTTTTGGATATGGTCATGAATTTTTTGTATCATGTTTGTATCTGGAGAAATTATATGGAAACTACCAAGGAAAAAAATGCAAATTTTTTGTCACCTAAAAAAAGGTCTATGGGCTTCAAAAATGTTTTTTTTTATTGCTTTTGTTAAATGTTCTGTTAGAAAAGTTAATGCCCTTTAATTAAAAATGTTTTCATTGAAAAATGTTTGAAATCGAACCATCGTTCATAATGATGTTTTTAGCGAAAACAATAAGTTTAAAGCCTCGGGACACTAAGTAAGAAGCATTGCAGCGCTTTGAAATTTTCAGGGATTTTCCGGGACACTTTAAGGTTAAAAAATTACCAACGATATCCTTCATTCATCCATTTAATCCAAAGTTATACCAAGATATCTAAATATCCTTAATATCCTTAATTATGCAAATTTTGGCCTTTTTTTCTGTCAAAGTTTTCAATTCAATAAAAATGTTTTGACAAAAGCTGTTCACGTTTTCTTATAGAGAATACTGTGTACTTTGCAAAACCCATCTTCGTTTTCCTATACGATCATTATTCTCAGAGTTATTGATTGTCGAAGTTAAAAAGTTCTTTTTTGGGTTGACTGACAATAACTCCGTGGTAAATCATTGTACAGGCTTCTTAATTACAACAAATTAAAGGGCATTAACTTTTCTAACAGAACATTTAACAAAAACAATAAAAAAACATTTTTGAAGCCCATAGACCTTTTTTAGGTGACAAAAAATTTGCATTTTTTTTCCTTGGTAGTTTCCATAAAATTTCTCCAGATCCACACATGATACAAAAAAATCATGACCATATCCAAAAACTAGACACTTGAAGCTACAATTTGATTTTCTATTTGCTGTACGATTATTTTCCTCGGAGTTACAGCTCGTTGAAAATCGCCCAAAAATTTCGAATTTTATTTATATCCCTAACTTTTGTGTTTAGTGTATATCGTAAAGTTGGAATAGTGTTATAGTGATATACGTGGTGCAGGTCTACAGAAGTCGGAGGAGTGCCAGTCGATGCCGACGCTGGCGGGCGGCGCGGGCGGGGCGGGCGCGGGCGCGGCGGGGCTCGGCATCATCCCCGAGCACAGCCTGCTCGACTCGTGCACACGCCTCTCTATCTCGCTCGAGGAGAGCGTGTTCAAGGTTAGTTCTATACGTGGTGCAGGGCTACAGAAGTCGGAGGAGTGCCAGTCGATGCCGACGCTGGCGGGCGGCGGCGACATGCTCAAACTGCAACTCATAAAATAATTGTGAAGAAACTCATAAGCAAGAATTAAAGAGACAAACTTACCTTGACAGTTAAATCAATTTAAATGCTATGATTTCATATTTACCATGGTAAATAAATATCATAACTCGTCAGTATTTTATCATATAAGTTAGTGAACATAAATGGCGTATTAGTCTAATTAACGTTTCACATACACTGCAATATGGTTGATTTATTAGGCCTTTAAAAATATATTTTACTTAATATATATTTTTTTGTTCATTGTGCAATCTGTCCTGCAGTCTTTTGAAATTCTTAATGAACCGTATAATATTTTAATAAGTCATAATAGCTCTGCATGCAGGTGTCAGTGAGTTCATCCTCGCAGTCGTCTCGCAGTAACTCGAGCCCGCACATGACGCTAGAAGAGTTGCGAGCCATCAACAAGTACGCGGAAAGCACAAAGAGCCTCTCATATCTGCCTCAGGTATGTCCCACTCGTGTAACGTTTCTTCACCGTCTGTATTCTCCTTTAAAAGTCCCTCTGTTCGGAAAACACTCTGGGATTTGTGAATATTAGGTTGGTTGACCTTGAACATGTTTTATATTAGTTTTGGGAGTGAGAGTACTAGTTAAAAGTTATCTTGATTAAACAAATTTGACCCTTATATCTTCAGTGTTTCACATTTACTATGTTTCCTTCTCTTTTCAACATGTCTATTCTATGATAATCCTAAAGCTATTTTTTTTCTACAAACGTTTCCTATCTCAGTAGGTTCTATTAGTCTCATAAACTTTAAATCGATTACTGTTTATTAGATTCCATGAGTAAAGAGTGTTTTCTGAAACTGTATTTTCTCCTCAAGGCTATTACTATGCGCATTAATCTGTTTAACATTGGTGTCGAAATATACACTACATGCTAAAATAATTATTGGTATATTAAATTTGTCCTAAACATAACATTTTCATGCGCATAATAATGCATCTACATTCTGAACTATCAATAGTTTGTATAAAAAAGTCGTATCTTTAAATTCTAGCGCTCACTCAAGGACATTTTGTATAAGTGATGGTGAAGAGACTTTGCTCAGTATCCACCTGTAGAGTCTACAGCAGTCTGTCTCCTTTGTACTGTCTGAAAGGAATATGGACTGTTGGCAAAATCATCAGCTAAGTTTCAATAAGGGGTCGTCTTAAATGAGTGTTCAATATTTCTGTAACTGTGGTTCTTAGAATACATTTTTGTTATATATTTTAATGTGGTACATTAGGATAGATGTTATTACTGTCAATAAATAAATAGTAAAGTAAAACCTTCAAACTGCCCTTTGATTTATTATTAAAAATTTTTGTTTATAATTTTACCAGTGGTCCATATTCCAATTCTTTAATACCGCATGAACGATATCTGTTTCCCTTTAAAATATCTAGGTCAAGTTGTGGCTGCTCTGTTAGATATTAGTTATTTCTTATTACATACCTATTTGATTTACTATTATTTTCTATGACTGACAGAAGAGTCTCTTACTGCGACACCATGAGGTCTAATAGGTAAATGTTGAACACGAATGTGCTTCATAGAGGACGGTGTGGCAACTTGCACAGTGTTGACGACACCCAGCTTATAGCTGTGCACCACGGGTGCTGCGTCTGCACACATACACATATGTACAATACATATATTAGGGAATCGATCAATTTTCAATTATAATGTGACTGCGAATAGGTTTAACTATACCGTGAAGTTATTATGTGTTACTTTCTTAACATTATTCGAGGTTGTGGTATTTCCTTTTGAGATTATGTATGCTGTAGGTAATTAACATCAGTTTCTACCCGTTTGTTATCGACTAATTGTAGAATCGTATTAGTACTAATACAAAACTAACGTTCTCGTTTCATGTTAACTGTATTAACTTGTCAGAATTCATGTTAAATAACTTAGGGTGGGTATTTTAACGAATTCATAATATCATTGGTCCTTCGAGCCAGATTAGAATAATTCCTAATTAACCTCCAACAGTCGTAGTAAATTTTATTAAAACAGATATATTCTGTCGTTTTATCGATATGACCCCTTGTTTCCATGAGAAAAGGTCTAATAAGGTCGGAATTTGGAATATCTTCGATAGTTTTTATGATAGTCTCGCACGGTAACAATTACTGCCACTTTTTCATGGGAACAGGGGGTAGGTAAATAAAAGCAAAGAATTAGTTTGAAAATGGAACGGTCTTCGCGTGCGGTGGGCCGGAGCCGATATGCGGTCCCGGTGCACGGTGCCCGGCGTTGGCGGATGACGTGTGCCCCGTGCGTGATGGTGACGTTGGTGTAGGTTCACGAGCGGCAGCGCGCGCGCATGCGCACACGGTCGGAGTGGTTCCTGCAGCCGGCCGCCTCGCTGGACGCGCCGCGGTCCCGCGCCGGTACGCCCCCGCCCCCGCCCCCGCCGGCCCCGCGCCCCCCGCAGCCCCCGCCCCCGCCCCCGGCCGTCCCGCGCTCGTGCGCGACCGAGGCGCGAGGGGACAGCACGGCTCTATACGTGCTTGTGGCCTGCCTAGACTTTTTGTTTTGAGCCTCGCGCACCGGTACTGTGTCACTGTGTTCGTTCGCTTTCGGTGCGGAGGACTAACCGGCCCTGGTCGAAGGCTTTCTTCTCTGTTCGTTGTTTCGTGTTTTGTTTTTGTTGTGGCTCGAATACATTAGCTATTATATCATCAGCTCGTTTGTTCGTTCGTGAAATCTATATTAGATTGAGTTATCCTCCGTAAGATTGAAGATTTGAAAGATTTTGAGATATTTGTTTTAATACACGATGTAGTCGTGAATTGATCGATCTAAGAGCAAAAGAGCCTTCGATGCTTGACTCACAACACGGTGTTAGCGCCATGGGGCTCGCTTTCCCTGCTTGGGGTTGCATGCGATGTCGCACTGTACTAAGTCATCGCACATCATTCACACAGCATGGTTTTCTGTTGTCCGCTCGTGTATATGCATCATATGTTCTTGTACTCCTATCACTAAAACTTATTCACAATTTTTAGTTTATAATATTTCAGGGATAATACGGATATAACTAAATTTTACAATAAATTTATTTATGTATATTATTCTTAGTTACAATAAATCAATAAATAATTGAAATTTAATTATGAATACACAAATATGCGATTTTGGAAGATGAATCATTTGAGTTTTAAACTCAAAATTGTAAATATAGAAGGCATGTGTACATGTTTAAAATAGAACATGTAATGTAGCATTTGGATGTTTGTTACATTTTAGCATGTTCTATGTGGAGTAGCACTTAATAAATGCTTTTAATAAAAACCAGTCACATTACGACAAAGTTGTCACATTAGAACGAGTTTATCATTGCATTATAGTCACAATATAATCATTACCAATAATCATTTTACATTGCATTGGAATAAATATCATATGTATTGTTGCAATATTTTTTTGTAATAAATGTTTAATTTTATATCTACACGTTTTAGCTTATAACAATGATGAGGGAGCAATGGATAACATTATTTTACGTAGATATTATTCTCTATTATATTTTATTATGGGTTAATTAATATATATTCATAAATTATGAACATTTGCTCCCTGAATATTTTTTAAGTTTAATTTTCGTTTATATCACGGAAAATTAATCTTAGCTTATGTAATATCGCATTTTCAAATAAAGATTTTTTTATTGCCGGTTTGTGTAAACTGGAACCATTGTCATATTTAAAAAGCAAATTTTAGTTAAATAAATTATTTGAAAATGTGAAATCGAATTTGCCTTTACGTCGTTTGCTTGTTTATTGTGAACGCTGTAGCTATTGACGTCTATACTGTATTCGAACGAATGATATCTACAAGAGCTTTTATCGAATACAGTAGGTATTAGTAGCTCATGGAGGCAGCTGAACATCATGAAACTTGAGATCAATAATTTTCAAACCCCTTTATTACATGTTATTAAAAACCAAGTTTGTTACTATCAAATTTCTTGTGACATGTAATAAGGAAATTTTAACAAGTATTAAATAGGACTTTACAAGCACTTATGAATAGTCACAATTATTGGTCGGTTCTGAAAATTGTTTTACTGGCGCTATATACTATTACTATTCAGCCGCGCTCATGAGTGTACGTGATTAGCTACGGCCATTACACGAGCAGTGTGAACAAAATGAGGTTGGTGGTGCAGGTGGCGAGCGTCGCAGCTCGCGGCGGCGGTCCCGGCGGCGCGTGTGCGCGGGCGGCGCCGCTTGTCGCGCGCTCACGCACTCCGACACTGAAATCCCGCTCGCTCTCCAGCCTCGTAAAGTAATCGCCTGACCGCATTCCCACCATCACGACGCCGCACCCATCGCTGACCTTCTCTACACGAGGTAACCCCCCGCAACAGGATGCAGATACGACATTTTAGGCTGTGACTTAAAGAAAAACATGGCGGCAAAGATGTAAAGTTTACAGGGTCGGCAACGCGTGAGTGATGCGTGCGTCCATAGGCTACGGTAACCGCTTCCCATCAGGTGGGACCGTATGCCTGTTAGCCTTTGTGGTATAAAATAATATAAACGTTACTTTGGCACTAGAATGTAGCGTGGAGTTTCTCTCGTTGTTGACAGATATCCGCCATGTTTTTCTTAATGTCATTATTATCGTCGATACAAAAATCGGTGTGTGTTCAATACGGATTTTTTTAAAGTCGTTGTTTGCCGAGCGTCTTAGCTGTTTGTTCATACAATTGAACCGTAGTATTTTGCTTAAAATAGTGGGTGACATCAAAATCGCTTGTTGTTGAGCGATTCTGCCTGTGCAAGCGCACCATTATTAGCTGTGCAACTCATATACTCGGGGTTTGGTATGAACGCGATGCGTGATGCGTTATAAAGCTTTGGTCATATAAGATGGAGTACCATTCTTCTTGTGTCAGAACTATTCGTACTTTATCGATAGTATTAAAACAGCGTTGTTGCCTGTTTAGTTACGGTTAAAATTGGCATAAATCATTTAAATACCAGTAATATTACATTCGCGGTCGATGTATAAAGAGAAATGTTGATTGCCATGTAACAATGTTATCCATTCCATAACATCATGTACTACTATCGAGTAAACAATGATTGGCTCATCGATAAATAAATCCGATTAAATAATTTGATTAATCTACCAAATGAATACGCTTTGTTTGTGTAGCAATGAATTTCGAATGCAGTTTTTGCATTAAACTAATATTTGTCTGTGTTTAAAGTTTGTTATTTTTATTATTAAAATTTATCAAAATTTATATGTCAAAAAATACAATACACACATCCCAGTCGTATTTAATTTAACTGGTATAAAAATCATTAGGCTATTTTATTAAAAAGATCTCATCTAAGATCTTTTAAATAACAACACAAATGTTTCGAACTGTATAAAATTCTGAACAAAATTTAAATATAAATATAAAATTTATGCTCTCTATATTTCCAGCGCCAAAGTACATGAAGAGAATGCTTTTTTCTCTTTGACTGGAAGGTTGTACTGATAAATGATTAGTATTTGCTAGATATAGATATCGCACAATATCTCACCTTTATGAACGAATAGGTATTTGGATGAGGCAGAAGAGCGAACTACATTAAAATCGCAAGTGCCATATAATACCTATGTTGTTTGCCATTGTTCACAATTTAGGTACCTTCAATAAAAATGAAACGAACAATCACTCGATTTATATGTGTTTGTCGCATTAGTTATCGACACTAAAAACATTCCTGTAAATATTTCTTTTAAGTTTAATTTTAATTATAGCGAAATAAATACATTTTAATTATTATTATTTGTTCAACTAGTAAATTGTTTAGTTGTATTTATAGGAAAACGCGTATGAAACCATCACAGTAATAAATGTTTATCACTTTGCATTTTTTTTCTACCTCAGTTTGAATTTTAACTTCATTATTTTTTCCCTCGTGTTCAATACATTACATTTCGCATAAATTCCTACATCACACTACGCCAAAATTACAGGTGACAAATTGGCTCTATGTGACTAAAAAAAGTATGGGTTTCAAACAAGTTTTCACCGCAAATAGAGCCATAATGTAAAAGACTGAAATATCTTTGTAAAATTCTTACTTGACTATTAAAATTAATTGGATTACACTACTACATTACATAATATAGAATTAATAGTACTTATAGTAAAATCGCAATCTGCATTAAATTGCAATGAAAATGTTGTCTATTATTCAATAGTACAAATTGGATTATACATATAAACTTACAGTTATCGATATTCTAATAAATTATTATATCAGCGTTTCTGTAAATAATATATTATCTTAATGTAACATTTCGGATCTTGTGTATTCTAGGTGCTAGCTAATTGTGAAATGTCTTATGAAAACTACACAACATTAGGTTTTCTTTAATTTGACATTATAAAGTATTGTTCATCTTTAATTTGAATATATTAGTTTCTTAATTTTATATGATTACATGTTATTCAGTTTATAAGACTATTAGGGGATAATTTTTTGTGACTAATAAATTGTATAATAGTTAGTAAGCCGGGATTACATACGATTTTACGGAATGGATTGCTAAATAGCAATAATACTTTTATATTTGCAACACACGTGTGACTTAGTAGATATATCTTGTAATAATTTCGCACCACTGTGACACAGTTTTCCATAGAATAGAATATATGTTGTTATAAATATATACCTAGTCCTACGCTACGCACCGTTGCCAGTTGCAGCGCAGGGTCTGCGGTGCACTCCGTTTAACTGTATGTAGTCTCATATCATATGAAACAATGGTCGTCCGTCGTCACTAGGCAAATTGGTTCGCACATATTTTTATAACTTGTGTACCTATTATTTGTAAGTTTGTATTTGTAAGACTGTTTTTAGGTTAGATGCTTCAATGCAAGTCGGAAGCCGTTATTTTTAAATTACGATTGTCGTTCAGATTTAATTTTGATCTGAATGCTATTTTGTGAATTAAAAGCAGCTCAAAATAATGTTGTAGTTATGTTTTTTTCGTATCGTAGTTAGTATTAGCGATAGCAACCGATCATAAGTACGCCGCGACTCCTTGGTGGCCATATAATAAAGTACCTTATTTGTTTAATGCCTTTCCTTGTTTCGTGGATATATAGATATATTTTTTCTTAGCAGTAACGACAGTATAATATTATTATTTACTTTGTGGTTAAATGCACTCTGCGGTATGTGTCAAAAAACGTAGACTTATATTTATAAATTTCCCTGGGATAACCTGCGCAAAGTAATTAAAAGAAATCATCCTTAAATTAGTAAAGTGAGCGTCAATATGAAAAACCTGGCTTGGATTTTTTGGACTTGGGCATCCAAGTGTTCATTTGATTTAGCTGTAGGAGGAACGAATGAGCGTGGCAGTTCAGTTCAAGAGAATTGATTTTTAGAACAAATTGTAATTATGGTTGCCATCACAGCAAACGTGAATAACCGTAACGTACGCACGGAATTATCTATTTCATTGTGATAGCAATAATGATAGATAAAAAATTTGTATATCGATGATTTCCCTTGGCAATTTATTAAATAGTTTTCATGTTTATGCCAGTGCGTCCTATTTTTAAATATATATTAACATTTTTAAAAGTTTAACACTATTAACGAGATACGAGTATAACTTTTTTGTACTATAAAAGAAGTTGCTCTAATGTTTAGATAGTTTCATATTTTTCGTTTTATAAGACTGTTTGTATGTTATTATAGTTATTTTTATTTAATACTAACCCTCGAATACATTGTATATGTTATCATTCCACCGACTTAAGTATTTAACACCAGTTGCATTTGAGTATTATTTTCTTTCATTAAAATGTTATATTAGATCTCAATGCTTTAAAAATTTAACAGTGTTTAGGGATTTTTTATTGATATAAAGTTATTTAACATATTGTAACAGAGTTAACACAAGTTAGCACGAGTGGTAAAAATCTCTCGTTAAGGCGAACCAACGTATACGCGATGCATATTTTATATATTGTTTGCATTGAAATAACATGGTTTGTTCGTCGGGAAAGTGAGAGGTTCATAGGAGTCCAGAGTCCTAGTTTTTATCATCACATTGTGATTTGTTTGTAATGTCCAATAACGGAGTTAATTATAAAATTCGTTTAGTATTATTATTACTTATGGTATTCGCTTGTGTAAATTCAGTTTTTATTATCACATTATATTTGCACATTTTTCTACACAAATTATTATGAATTACACAAGAATAAAAGTATAACATTTAACTATTATTGTTTTAATTTAAATGATTATTAATTAATAAAACAATTTATTAATATGATGTTTATTTATTTGTATAATATATGGCACACACATAATAATATATGGAATATATAAAAATATCACATAAAAAATGCATTAAAAAATATTGTGTATAATGTGCTTGCGCACCGATTGTACATTTTATCAATAGCTACAAAAACATATCACTGGGTAATGTCAATTAAATTTAAAGCTTATAAACTATCAGTTGAGAAAACATTTGCTTTTGGAAGTTTTCTGAACAACTTTTTCTACTGAAGTATCCTTAACTTTAACGCCTTTTATGTAGACTTGCGATATATTTCTGTCGTCACCTAGGTAGATGAACCTCTCGATGAGCCCTACAGCGTATTTCTCATCGTCTACATTCGTTTCCCAATCATGCTTGTCTATAGGACCGCCGTTTGCGAACACATCGATCAATAACGCGTCGAATTCCTTCCCTACTTCCAAACTGCCTATTTTTTCGTCCAATTGTAATGCTATAGAAACGATAAAATATAATCAATACTTACATCATAATGAGTTGACAAACAATAGGTAATTATACTTTTTATAGGCATACAATCTAGTAATTAAACTTTGTTCCTATTACTTTGAAAATTACATATACCTACTACAGTATTTTTACTTGAATTATGTCTAATGACATTTATAATAATATTCTTTATTTCAGGCACCTAGGCCTTAAATATAAGAATACACATTAATCTATTTTAATAATTTTAAATATTTTTTCAAAATGTTTTTGATAAATATACCTACATCAAAGTGAAACACTAACCATATCTTTCTTAGTTTTATAGACACAGAAGTAAGTGAATATTACCTTTAGCACCTCCAAGAGTAGCGAGATAGAAAGCATCTTTCCAATCGATGGAGTAATGCTGTTGGTTAATCAGCTCGAGACTTGTAGATACGTCCATAGATCTGCGTATCGCATCCAGAATACTCGCGTGGTCGCCGCCCGATACATCTGTTTTTAGAAGGTTAATTAGAATTTTACAGTATTGTTATTATGAAATACTGAGCTGAGTCTACATAATATACCTATATTGATTTGATACTTATATCGACAGCCGGTTGACTTTGTCGTGAGTTCGAATCCCACCCAAAAAAACATATGTCTGCATGGACATGTTCTATGTCTGGATGTGATTATCTATATAAGTACAGTATTCCCAAATTAATAATGCACATGCAGATCTTTCGCTATCCTCTTCCGACGCCGTATGTCCCGAGCGTCGGAAGAGGATAGCGATACGGAATACTGTACATATGTATTTAAACGTTTATGTAGTATATCAGTTTTCTAGTTACCATATCACATGCTCTGCTTAGTTTGGAGTCAGATTGGTCGTGTATGAAAAATGACCCAGGATATTATTATTATTTATATATTACCTGTGCCCAATCCAATAATAACATGTTGATCGAGAAGCTTCTTCACTGGACATATACCAGACTTGAGCCTTGTATTCGAGGATGGACAGTGAGCGACTGTGACTCCTTTCTCGACAAATAATTTGATCTCTTCTTCTGTCAAATATATAGCGTGAGCCATGATGCACTGTAGACATAAAAGTATAAGTGTAAAAGCCGAATAGTATCGTATTATAAATGGTTTATGAAATTAACCTTAAACCGCTCGGTTTTTGTGAAAGTGGCAATTTATAGAAGTAAAATATATAAAAATAAATGATGTACCTAAATAAATTGATGGAATACTATACCCTGTTATTTAAAAGTCCACATTTGTTATAGACGTCACCATAACTTTTGCAATCCGGATACATTTCCAGAACCAACTCTATTTCTTTTAGATTTTCCGATATGTGACTCTGTAATATTTTCAAACATATATAAGTATAAAATGTTTATACCTAAGTATTATGAGGATAAAGGAATTTTAGTTCTTTATAAGTATCTGGTAAGTTGGCAAGGACATTTTTATATGTATGACCAATAAAAGCAGTGTAACATGCATACAAGTATCATTGCCAATGTCTATAGAAATCTAAAAATAACTCAGTTCATAACAATTTCAAACAATACACTCATTAATTGCATCATCTATGAGATCAAAACAAGCATTAATAAATAACCATTCACAACCGTTTGATAAGGAAAACATATTTTAATTTTTTTTTACTTCTCTGTTATCAATACTGATAATCATGATCTAAGATTTAACCCATTTAGAGCATGAAAATAATTGCACTTTTGTGTAAATTCGCCATTATTAACAGTTACTTAATTTTGTTATGAAATTTAAAATATTTAGATTGGCATATGCTCATATTCAATGGTCACTTAAGACAAATATTTGTGTACATCAACAAGTCTGTTCTGTTTAAGTGTAAAAATATTTTAATGCTACATGTAAATGTATTTTTAATGTCCTTAGATTAAAATTTATTGTCACCATAGTAAAATTTGTAGCTACTGTGCAGCTTAGTTTAATGTTGAAGTGGCTACATGTAAAAAAATATTCCAGAATATTTACATAATAGTAAAAGTATGTAATTTTTTTTACCTGTACTCTGCAATTATACTGGTCGGATATTTTTGCAAGACCACTCATCAGTTTCATGTCACAACTAACTGCAAATCTTGGTGTGACAACTGGTTGTACCAAATCATTCTGAAAAATACAATCATTAAGAATCATTAGAATTTTAAGTGATGTTTGCTGATGAACTTTATTATACAGACATAGTATAGTAGATTTTTCTATGACATTCATAAACTTCATACTCAGTACTCACATTGTAATTTAATACAGTTTTAACAAATGTTTCGACATCTTCCAAGTCCTTCTCAGTTGTATTGTAGTAATTAGCACTGTTGCTTATATTCATGCTCACTTTACCGATCATAGCCCTATGGTTATGCTTGATAGCACTTTTCACCAGTTCCAAGGTCCCTTCTAGGTGTAGTGATCCAAAGTAGCATGCTGTTGTTGTCCCATATTTAATAAGCCTTTGCTGAAAAAAGTTAGCTACTAATTTAATTTTCAGTTTCATTCATTTTAGTTACCTACTAAATAATAACTAAAGCTTAATAATTTAAATTAGAGATTTGTAAGGAGTATAAGTTATGTAGAACTTTTGTTTCAATGTCAACATGATGGAAAATCCTTAAAAATTAAGTACATATAAATTAATAAGTACATTACTTATATCAATTTATAATTTAAGTATTGATAGCAAAATTGGAACATCCATCAAGATATTTATCAATTTTATTTTCGCATTTTGATAATTAACATAAATACTTTGTTATGTTACATTATTTATCAGATTATCTATTAGTATTACAGAAATATTTTTAATACTATTTAAAGCCAAAAATAACATGATAAATAAGATACACAAATTGCACAATATATTCAAAATAATGATCAAAATTAACGCAATATAGTATAAACTGTAGCATCTAATGAATAGCATTTTTTTTTCATGGCTTAAATATAGTAATTATAATAATATACTTACAACAACTTTATCATAAACTTTACTTGCAAATTCCACATTTTTATACTGTTTCTCCAGTGGGAATGTGTATAAGTCAAGCCATTCAAGCAGCGGCCGGTCCAGCCCGAGTCCAATATTGGGAAACTGAGGGGCATGAGTGTGACAATCAACAAAGCCAGGTATGAGGAACTGCTCTTGTGTGAGACGTATTATCTTGTAACCAGTCAATGCCCCCGAACTCAAAAGTTTGTCAAACTCATCTTTTGTTCCCTTTTTTGTTATCTGTAACGTGATAAAACTTATATTAACTAAAAAGTTAATTTTTTTTTTCTACTTTATGTATTAATAGGTAACATAAAACGTATATTATAAATATACTTTAAGTATTATTTCAAGTTCACACACGTTCTCTGAAGTCTGTTCACGAAAATACCTAGTAAATTACCTTTCCATTTTCGATTGATAAGTATCCAGTAAAAACTGATAAAGCTCTATCTGAACTTGAAGTTGCGATTATTCCAACAAATATTTTTTTTTCAGACATTTTCAATACATTAATTTCGAATCGAAGGATATTGTTACGCACGTCGTCGGTCACAAGTTATTGAATGATTAAAAGTTTTAAAAGTCAACATGTTATCAACCTGCTGATAACATAAAACTACGTAATTCTAAAAGCGGAAGTATTTATTTACTGTAGATGGAGCTGTCAGTATCATGTTATGTCAAGCAATTTCTAAACAGACAGTGTTGCCAGTATGAAATAAAAAAAGCTCGCAGCTAATAAATTTACTTTAGACCCATTATTATTAGGTATATTTCGTAGACAGAGAAACTAATAGACTAAGGTACCCTGTAACCACGACTGAAACAGAGATAGTGTAAGCGTGTGTTGCCACAGTGCCCGACTTTCCCATTTTGGAAGGGAGTTCCTTATCCCGCGTTGCGAAAGGGAAACATTATATTAAAATTTAATCTCAAACATGTGTCCTACTTCAGTTACCACAAGCTAATTATTACTAAAATTAAGCCTACTGATTAAGTTAATAGTACATTATATTTGTTAATAATAAAAAAATATTTTAAATTTAAATTTAAAATATAAATTTAAATTACAATTCTTGCTAGTTATCTTCAGTTGTAACTATCACTTTATTAAATACGATTTATTTAATGTTACATCAACTATTAATAAATGTACTTCATTCCAAAATAAATATAAATTGAATGTAAAAAAAATAATATTTATAAGTTGTCTTCAAAGAAATTAAAATATCCATCAGTGTATTGGTAAAAAACAGTGATTTAATATATGTATGATAAAATATGTATCATTTTCAAAATATCTGTATTTTTTAATTTTTATTGAACTAAATAATATTTAATTATTTTTATTATAACTGATCGGTTGATCGTTGATCGGTTATCGACCGGTGAAGGCGGAAGATAAAATAAAAATCGCGATGGTAAAATAGGGGTTGAAAATTCAGGGTTATATGTATTTACTGTTGCTGTATCATAAAAAAATTAAAACATTTTCTTTTCTAAAATTGTTAAAAAAATTGGGGTGGATTACCCTTAACATTTAAGGGGATGAAAAATAGATGTTGTCCGATTCTCAGACCTACCCAATATGCACACAAAATTTCATGAGAATCGGTCAAGCCGTTTCGGAGGAGTTTAACCACAAACACCGCGACGCAAGAATTTTATATATTAGATAAAAATATCGGGGCTATTGCTAGAAAACACTGTGATAATTGGATTCCATGTTAATTTGCTTTCTTTTAATACACATTCTCAAGAGAATATTTTACAATAAAAATGGGAGATTTTTTACCGGACGCTGGCAACACTTCCACAATAATGTTTATAGGTTATTTTGATTGAAACTCGATATTACGCTTTAATTTTCATAATTTAACGCAATATTTAGCTAATTAATACTATCAAATAAGTTATCAACCCTGAAAACACATATTTGTGGTCAATAAACCACAAAAACTGTCGTACTTACGCGTGAAAAGAGACACCGGCAATTTCCTGCTCACTATCGCTTCCACATGAAATTACACGACAACGCACCATTGTATAACCTTTGGCGTTATAATAGTATAAATTTCTCAGTCTTTTCACTATATTAGAATCGTTTTAACACACTAAAACATAAAAAATTCGCAGATCCAACACAATGTAAACACGAACTGTCAGGTTTGTTTCGCAATTAAAGTTGCGAAACACTTGAAAAAACTGGTTTCACACGATGAGACAGAAAATGTACTAGTTGCATCTTTGTCTTACGCATTCGTATTAAAATGTTCGCTCCCTTTCTTGTGTGAGTGAGAAAGAATCGTCACTTAGTCTATTAGTTTCTCTGTCTACGGTATATTTGCTTCTGCGATTTAATATACGCGGAAATTTGTCACAGTATCAGTAAACAGTAACTTCAGTTTTGATTCATATACTAAAGATTTAATTACTATTTTAAGCACTAAGCCTTTCAAGTTGACCCAAAATGGGTAAAGCGAGATACAAGAACCCTTAAAAAATCCTGACTTCGTGTCGACGTGATTTATTCACGTGCAAATTATTCATGGGTTCGTGGAGTCGGTAATACTAACTAACTATAATAAAGTCGATTTAGGTATGTTTTACATTATTTAATTCTCATTGCCTTGTTGATGTTATTTTGTATAGGAGTTGATGCCATGAATTCCGTGTGTGTTCAGCACCTGCGCGCCAGTCGATAAAGCAGCCTACTAGCGCACTCTGCTTCCAGAATACGGAATTTGAGGAGGTAGCACAAATTAGCGCCTCTTCTAAACAGTTATTGATACGGCGCGCTTCTTCCAGAGCCTGTTAGTAATATATTAATGTTCATCAGTTAATTTAAATACTGATATTATATCTATGTAGTTCGTGGTGATGTGTCGCATTAAAGTATTATCATCAAACATTCTTAAGGTAGAAGTGAGCCAATGTCGTCAGACTCGTACGTTACAATACTGTACCTATTCATTGGTTGGTCTTATTATACGCTACAAAACGACCGATTATAAATTTTTCTTCATTTTATTGAGAGTAATTCAAAAATAGATATCTTACTTGGCTAAATACGTTAGATGCTGCGGAAAGACGACCCGATAGACTCAGAGAGTTGGCTTTCAATAACATCCAGCGTGGTTGCAACGTCCGCAGTAATCGAACATCATTCTCTAAGCGAATAAGTTCTCTGTCCGCTATAGACCGTAGTTCCATAAGGTCTACCACCTGAAAATATGGTTATTATTACCTTTTTTTATTATAAATCATAACTACTTAATAGTGTCATTGAAAAAATCTAACCTTGCGCAAATCATCCACTTTTCTCGCCAAGCTCTCAAGCATTCCTTCAGCGAGTCTCATAGCACTAAACAGCGTAGTTAACGATTCATCGTCATCATCACTTGCGACCCAACTCAAAGCCTCAGATTCAAAACGTTTAGCCTTGTTTTCAATATCCACTCGCAGCCAATATGTCCATAATCCCACGACTAACCGTCGGCGACTCGGTCCAGCAGCTTTACCTTTATGAAGTGCGTATTCCGCAAAGCGGCTTATCTCATGTGGCGATTCTAATTGAAATCCTGCGTCCAATATCATGTCTATACATAAGGCATAGTACCATGTCTCGCTTTCACGTGGCAATTGGCTTTGAGCAAGACGAAATGCTAACTGAACTATATCAACAGCTTCATTGATTCGCCGACGTGCCAAAAGAATATAGAATAGATCAGGAATGATGTCTAGAGAAACGTTGTCTGCTTGAAGAAAGCGACTGACGGCTAAAGCTTTATAGCCCGACCGAATGGCCCCAGCTAGTTGGCCCCTCGCTGTACGAGCACGAAAACTAGCTAAAAATAGTTTACCCATAGCGTAAATTTCATCAGCCTGGATTGGGTTTGGCAGTTTTTTTAATGAGTTAATGGCCATTCTTTCAATTTCAACCGTAGCTTCAGGCACTTCACGATTTAACTCGATTTGTATAGCGTTAGTGTATGCATCGCATATATCCACTACTTGGCAATCCGTATTTTGTACTATACTGAGTGCCCGAAGAGCGGCTATTCTCGCCGATCGTTCTTCTCCTAGTGATGAATACATCAAGGTTGCTACATTCAGACAAAAAACAGAATCGGATTTTATTATTTGTTCATGTATGCGGTGTTTTCGTCGTTTGAGTTGTATTGAAGATATTATATTTCTTATTTTTAAGAATTCAGAAACTTTGTGAATATTTATGTTATAGATTCGTGTTGCTTGCTCTATTTCTGATTTTGCTGCGGAAAGTTTTCTATTTATTAAATACGCTGCGCCTTTTAATGAATGTATTTTCCCTAAAAATCTTCTTTTGTCAAATGCACTTAGGTTCTCATTTTTTTCTAAACAATGTCTTTCAGCTTCTTGAAGTTTGGGTAATGCATTATCTACGTTATTATTAAGTAGATTTAAATAACCAAATTTTATCATAAATTCAATAGATTTTATTTGAAGCTCCGCTTGTTGAGCGTGATAAATAAGCTGATCAATAATTTCCAGATTCAATTCTGTACACGTGCATTTGCCAAAATTTGTTTGAGATACACCCTTTTCTATATTTATACAAAACGATTTCCTGCTTTTATCTTGTTTATCTGTACTTAATCTGTCGCCACTATCAACTGCACCTAGTTTATGCCAATCATTAATATCATCAGCTTCTGTTACAGCACGAAACAACTCAAAGATTTTAAATTTATTAATTTCTTCTGAGCTAAGACTTTTGAAATGAATATTTGTCATGGTGACCCTTTTAGTTGATCTTCGGCTCGAATTTGGACCCTCTTGGTCTTGTTTTGTTTTTAAAATAGGTGCAAACTGATGCATTCCTTTACTTAAAGAAACATTACCAGCTGAAAAGCGAGGATTTAATACTTCGCTTTTTGAAGATCTTGTGCTGTTTATATACTTATTTTTGAAATCCGATTTAGAAGTTTTTTCATAGTCCTTAAGGATTTGGGTGTTATTCAAACTATAGGTGTCGTCAGAACGTTCCATAATTTCATTTTCTGATTCATAAATGGACGAGGCAAAATCATGTTTATTCCGATTCGAATTTAGGGAGTCAATGCTTTGTATTGAACATAGAGAGGTATTCATCATCGACTGGTCTATCATAATAGCACCGCCACACTCTGGACACTTTTGTTTCTTATTTTCCAAATAGTTAACAATTCGAGAATGAAATTCTTTTTTCTGGTTTATTGGCAGCAAATCATAACAAGTTTTACGTGAAGTTTTATTCCTGAATTTCATTATTTTACAAAAAGCATATTTTGGAAGATTTTCACTGTTTTCAGGGTCATAATCAAAATAACAATCACAAGTTAAGTTTGCGTGAATGGAAACATTCGACGTCAAAGATGCATTTGATGAAGTGGATGTTAGTCTACGATTCCATTTTAAGTTATCTGTATTCGCACATGAGAATATCCGCATAGCAAAAAGTCTTTTGATGGCTTTTGCTGTGGTCACCCAGTTATTCTCATACATAATATTTTCCAAAAGCTCTCTTGAGAGCACATTTCCGATTACCGAAGCAATTTTTAATAGAAGTTGCTGGTACGGTGTTAATGAATCGATTTGAATCATAATTAATGCATCTAAGTTTTGTACATTTATGTTGGTGTTTAATTCGTTTTTTTCAGTCACTATGCATATATTTATTTCACCTGTAGATTCACTTTGTATGTGTTCGTCTAAAATAATTTGGTCGCTAATGTTAAGTGCTTGTGGATGTAAGAGTGCCGGATCAGGAAATTGCAAGTCTTCATCCTTCCAATTTTCTATATCAGTGTCCTTAATTTTCTTCAATTCAAGTGCTCCACTCGAAAATAAATGTATGATAAAACTTTCAACAAGGCCTGGCATACCTTTGCATTTAGTTCTGAGAGCATTGCACAAATCGCTAGGAACTGCATCAACGTCTAATATTTGACATGCTAACGGAGCAATACTACTTGAGCTCAATGGTCCTAAGACTATTTTTCTAATGTTGGTGTTGATAAAGACGCTGTAAAGCCAATTGTGCACTGAACTAAATTTTCCACGTGTTACGGTTAGTACTGTGAATATTTTCATAACACTAAACATTAGCGATATAAACTCCCATGAAGATGAATCTAGGTTTTGTATATCGTCTAAGAATATGATATGCGTTTCGGTTATAGACATTATCAGCTTTGTAAACACAAGTTTTGCTTTTTCTTTCCGTTTTTGATCATCCACAGAGTTCATTCCTTCATGATAAGCAAATCGTACTTTAATTATATTATTTAAATAACACAGATCTTCACTATATGCATTTAAAAGATGGACAATTTTTTCTTCTTTTATAAATCCATTAATTGGTTCGGTAAGTCCTAATATTTGATTAATGATTTGGCTTAATGCTAAATAAGCTGTAGCGGAATGAATAGACGTCAAACTGACATAGCATACATGATATTTAGTGTTTCTTCCGTGTCGAGCCATCCATTCCATCAGTCTGGTTTTACCTATACGTGATTCACCAACGAGTAATAGGGCGTCAAAATCCCTGAACGATAAGTGACTATCATTTAACCAATTCTCATAATATTCCATTTCGTCACTCCGGTCTAATAATGGAGGTATCATCGGTATATTGTATAGCTCTTTAACTCTTATTTCTTCCGTGTATTCATAAATTTTACCTGGCTGTATTATGCCTTTTAACTCAGTTCTAGGTTGTAAAGTAAAGCCATTAGTAGACATTTTACTTTTGACGAATGTACTTTCATCACATGTGATTTTATTGCGGAAAACACACATCAGTCTAGCAGCTTTGTTAACGATGGCACCAATCACAGTAAACTCTCGTCGTAGAGGATGACCAACAACACCACAGTACACTTGACCAGTAGTTATGCCGATAGATACCTCTAGGACTCCATCTAATGCTGACAATGATTTTTTTATACTATACGCACATTTTAAGGCAGCTTGTGCTTCAGATTCATGTTTGAAACCCCTCAAACCAAATATAACTAATATCATAACATCTTTGTCGAATAAAATGATTTTGTTAACACATCCCATTGATTTGTACACAATTTCACATGTTATCTGATATGAGTTGTTTACTATTGTTATAAGTTGTGGAAAAGGGCAATCTCTAGGTTTTAATGTTATAAATAAAATAGAAACTTGTCTCATTTCCGTCAGGTACTCTAATGGCTGATGTGCATCTATCTGTGTCAAAACGGGACGAATCATAAATTTTCGAATTTCAGAACCAATATTCTTCTTTTCTGCAATCAAGATACTTTTGCGAAGATTCATTGTTTCATTTTTTTTAAAAGCATCGGAGACACTTAGGTGTCTCGAAGTGTCCCACATAAAATCAGGAAGATTTTCTATTGCATTGAATGGCTTTTTTATTTGTCGAATCATTGCTCCGAAGCCGGCAAAAGGTTTCGTGACATCGCTTTCATGAGGATCATACAAGATTGACCTAATAGTTACATAACCGTCGTCATGGACAATGTGATCATAATTTCTGGAATAGCAGTGTCCCCATGCAGTTGGCGTTAATTTAACTTCTCCCGACGTACAAAGACTTTCTGCAACTTTGGCTTCTATTACAGGTAGTCCAGTTATAACATAATTCATATCTATTCCAGTACCAATAGGCGCAAATATGAGGTTTCCAGCTGATATTGCCAACTTTACTCTTAAATTGACTTTAACATCGGTTTCATATGATGAATACGAGTGCTGAATAATTAGGGCGCAAGCAATGACAGTATGAATGGTGTGACAGAGAAAAGTGCGCTTATCTGTTTTCCAAAGCGCCAAGAAGGCGTCGCCAGCAAACTTTAGGATATCACCACCGTGGCTATAAATGAGTTCAATAAGTGCACCCAGGTACGTATTTAATGTGACCGTTAAACGATATGTGCCACCTTTTCCAGAATTATTATAACGTTCAGATAATGCAGTATATCCGGAAACATCTGCCATTAAAAGAACTCCAACAAAGCGCTTTGGCTCTGTGCAGTTGAATCTGAAATGGAAATAAGGTACATAATGTTGTATAATTTTATGTATATAAAATATTTGATATTTTCATTACGAATCATAAAGTACCTATAATATTTATCTATAAGAATTACTTTTCTATCAGCAGGATTTCATCAGGGACCAAAGTCGATAGTAGCAGCGTTTGTTTTCTGGTCAGGTGCACTTCTAAATCTTGATCTATCTTGTCTGACTCACTCTTGTGGCTGAAGAATTCTTGAACCCAATCTTTGATTTCGTTGTACTTTGGTTCGTCATCATCAGAGTCCTCCTGGATGTAGTCGGTGCCTCGTCGAGACGCCCTCTTACCGTAATGCCGCCATTTATCTGTATTTACCATCACATTTATTGAATTTCTACGTGAGCGCGTGCGAGTCCTGCGGAAATTCATTTTTATTGTTTTTTATTTTTACCTAAATTTTGGTTGGTAAATATATCCAAAAGGAATTGCACTTAATCCTAATGTTGTCAGAAATCCATTGGGCCGCGACAGACTTTTCATAATGAAAATTGTTAGGTCACCTCTTAGTTATCGTAGTAGGCCACGACAATTATGTAGGTATAATTCATCGATTATGTACAATTCGCAAAAGCTTATTGACTTATTAAAATTCTTATCACTTTTGGCAACGTCATACATCCTATTCGACTATCCGTCATTTATTTAACTAGCTTCAAAAAGGAGGAGGTTACATGTGCCGATGTATATTGTTCCCATAGGTTTTTGTACTTTTATCTTTGAACAATAAATACCTATCAGACTTATTCACGGGGTGTGTCGTTAAATATACTCAATCATACTTTAAGTAGATTTGTCGCTTTCCTGTGATGAAAATTATCACACACAAGCTTAGATACTCACATTTTTTATAGTTTCTACACTAAAATACCTAAATAAACATAGAAAATGCATAGAAAAAGTAAACCACGACTGTCAGTAGGTAAGTACCTACGTGTAGACTATGATCGATTAGATATTTGGATACTAAGAGGCCGATTCAATAAATTATACACCCACTATCTATTACTATAAATGATTTATTTATTAAACGATAAACAATAGGTATAATGAACTCATTAATTTATTATGCTATTAAGGAATAAATTATGCATTCCGATGAGGAATTGATTGATAATAATAAAATATATTTGCGACCGATTAATAGTAGGTAGCTAATTTATAAAGCATTTTTTGCAACATAAAAAAAATATCATCATGGTGGTTAGGGAATAGGGACCCTCAAGACTGGACAGTTAAAGAGGTGAACAAAAGAACATGTCACATGTTCTGTCAGCGTATACAGTATACTTGTCTTTAGTATTTGTTGTTTAATTTACATAGATTTACATGTTTAATGTCTAAATTGTTGTGTTTAAAAAATTGGTCGTCTCTCCTGATAGTCCTAATTTCAACTCGAGTAGGTTTTTCGGATATGATCGTATTTTTTCGGAAATATTACAATACTAGTGGCTCCCCGCGGTTTCACCCGCGTTCCCGGGATAAAAAGTAGCCTATGTGTTATTCCAGAACATATTCTAGCTCTGTGCCAAATTTCAAGCAGATCCCTTCAGCCGTTGGAGCGTGAAAGAGTAACAAACATCCATACATACAAACTTTCGCATTTATAATATTAGTAGGATTGACTGTTAAGGTACCAATCTGTGCATGATTTAGGCTTAAATTTTAATATTTTTAATGATTTTGATTTTGATTAATTAAAAATACTTATTAAAAAAGACCTATTCTATGCTGATAAATTTATCTAAAAACATTATGTTCCACACTGTACCTAGGTATTTTATTTCCTGCATTTCTTACACTCAGTTATTATATAATTAATTGAATACTTGCTGATTATTAAACGAGTTGACCTTATCTATAGAACATACATCAGATGAATCGTTTTTTATACAGGTCTGAGGTAGGTAGATAGTATGTGTAGAGTAATCTAGGTGAAATTTACATTTTTAAATGGTTAAAGCAATGGACTCAGTGGCACATGCCTATATTCAGCTAGTTGAAGGTGATGACAATGATGTAAAAATGATATAATAAAGTAAGTTTGTTTAATATATTTATTTTAGTATCAACAACAATAGGTATAATAAAATTTGCCATTTAAATAGGACAAGTGACTTCGTTAAAATAAGTGTGATTTTTTCCACGAACAACATTCATTACGTAAATTCCATTTTACTGGAAAGCCTAATTTTATGCATAATATATCTACCTATAAGTATATACATTTGGTATGTGAATTAAACTAGAACTTTTGACCCGTTGTTTAGACTCACTACACGAATTGCTATCAAGTACCATTAATAACCATAAAACATCATCATTATGTCGAACACAAATGTGATATTGATAACAATGATATGTATATTTAGTCGGACAGCCTGTATAACATAGTCAACAGAGTACCAACTACCCGACCGGCGTACAAATTACCAGTATCGTAGAGTCCGCTCTCATGAATACACCTCAACGTCATTAATATTTCCGCGTCGTGCGTCTAACGTCGTTTTTATGTGCTCTCCGAAATGAATCCAAACGGACACTCGTTCCTTGACAAAGTGCTCAACATTGTCAAAGATGAAAGAGCTGATACTGTACCGTTAATCCAGTTTAAACATCCGAAACAATTGGAGGTAAATCAATAATGCTATATTTAAAGCGTCGTTGTGAAAGTTGAGAAGGAATAAGGCTCTCGTTGTTTATTTTTCGTTTTTAGGGTCTAATGGTAAATAGAGCCTTATGGTGAGGGTTTACTGTAGTTTGCCCGTATGTCAAGTTTATCTCACCATTTACGAATACTATCGACTGAAAATTTACTTATGATTTGCTTAATCGCATCTAATTTGAATGAGAAGTATTTATAATTATATTACATTATTATAAATAATATACTACGGCAATTTGATGAATATAAATTATATTAGCCTCCATCTTCCAATCCAAAGAATTTAAAAACAAACCACATGAAAAGAAAATTAAGACTGCTATACAATTCTCTTTTACCGGAAAACTTTTACCCTATGACCCACTGAATTATAATGACATTAGAATATTGAGTACCTAATGTAGGTATCCGCCAAATTAAAACAGTAAATTAGAAGTTACTAAGTAAATTCGTACTCGTCAATTCTTATAGAGTTAATAGAATAAATGCGAAAATAGCTCTATCAAAAATAGTCTGCTACGCTTTCACGCCAAAACCACTGAACAAATTTTGATTAAATTTGATACAGATATAAAAAAAGCTAGGGAAATGAGAAAGGCTTCTTTTAATCCCGGGAAAGTTGCGAGTCCCCCTTGGGTGGGGCGCGGGGAAAATAAAGTTATCGAAATTTTAACACACCGCCAATCCAATTCCAAAGTGATAACCAGATAACTAATATACCTTTAATATGTATATATAAAATAACTACCTACCACGTTCTTATTTCTGATATCGATATTAACATGCAGGCCCAACAAAGAGTATATTTGTACTTAATATAAAATGTATGCCATATCGAGTTTAAGGTCTTACCTTCAAATTGAAATACCTAAGTTAATTTAAGAAGCTTTGAATAATCATTTGCTTAAATATTTTAATTGCTATTAAAATTGAGAGGGTATCAGCAAGGCGGGCTCTACAAAATTCCTTAAACTATCTTCACGGTATTTTTTTATCGAATTATAGGGGTTGAACCTGCGACCTTTGCATCTAACAATTAACAATCAGACGTATCATAATACTTCCATTTAATAGTATAAAAGTAGGTATAAAGTAGGTACCTACCACCACCACCACCACAAGATTTAGAAGAACGTGTATGCCAATAGTTCAAATAAGTTGTGTAACAATTAGATAATCTAAATACTTATTAGTTCAATGACAGACTTATCGAACGATAACGAAATCTTATCTTTCTAAATTATTAATTACGAAAAAGTAGACATATTACTTATTATCTAAAGGCAATACGTTTATGAGATAATTTTCTGGCTGCAGTTGATAAACTTATTCTAATAGTTTTACTAATTAAAACAAGTCAGGCGTGATTGGTTTATGTGAAGCTTGAAGTAAATGGAATAAGTTTTGCTCATGTACCAATGACGTCATCAGTATAGTCATACCATACAGGACAAATATCTAACGTGACTATATATCTAGCTATAAGCACAAATCATTTAACACTTAGTGTATGGTATATACGACGTGATTAAATATAAAATATTATACTAAGGTTGGTATTCTCAGAATAGCCAAATATTTAATGAGTTAAATATTTGCTCAATTCTGTAGGTATCATCACTAATGTTATTTGATTTTAACTAAAGACAATCCCGAGTTAGATATATGTACCTACCTAAATAAGAAACGTTACTTAGTCTTACTTATTCGATACTAAATAATACTAATATTTAACCCGGAAATGGTAATGAGTCTGAAAGACGGGGATATAAAAATCTTCATTACATTTACGGGGCTCAGCCTCTGCCATCTCTGATCTTCTGCTTCGCGAATAATGGATGTAAAGATATATAGGTATTTTATAATAAAAAAAAACGATACAAACAGTCCATTCGGATTATTTCTAAGTAGGTATTTAATACTTTTTAGTACTTGCTGTATTCAGTGTAAAAGTGTACAGTAGACCCTTACCCTATTCCTTTTATAAAGATATGACAACTTTGATTTTCAGGCTCTTTTGGACCTGGACATATCAAAAGGAACGAGCGATGATGAACTAGAGATATGCATTCGTCAAGTTCTACAATACAGCGTGAAGACAGACAAGGGTACGTTCAGGAACCAGCTGTATGGTGCCACTGACCCTTATGGACTGTCTGGAGCATGGATCTCTGAAGCTTTTAATACAAGCCAGTACGTATTTAGTAGAACATAATAGAATAAGTATCCTACATTATGACAGATGACACAAAAAATAGGAGGAGAAGAAATTGTGTTTACAGCTTAGGCGACCTAAAGCAATTATATTTAAATAGTGATAAAACCAATTGCAGTGTAGACATATCTAATGACTGAAATTTCGATTATATGTTGACTGATTAGGCAAACTATGATAAGGTAACATTAGTAGAGAAATTATTATCATATGATTATCATGAGTAACTCTTGCACGTGTAAGGAAAACGTTAAGCCAGAATGAATTAGATTTATAGATAAAAGTAATTTCAAGAATTCTCCTGTGTAACTCAGAAAATACCTACTGCCAAAATCGTTTGAGCTATTGAAATGCTCTATTTTCGAAATCTGGATCCTAAATCAATGCATTAATTTTTTCAGATACACATTCGAAGTGGCTCCAGTGTTCACACTTATTGAGATGAAAATACTCAAGCATGTGCTGCAGATATTCGGTATTCCTAATGGGGATGGCATCTTCAGTCCTGGAGGGAGCATGTCACTGTTATATGCAGTAGTTGCTGCCAGGTTCAAGGCGTTCCCCGAAGTCAAGAGTAAAGGAATGAGGAGTTTACCCGAACTGGTCATATTTACCTCTGAGGATGTAAGTGTAACACTTTATAAGTACATTCATTATAGCGTTTATACTTTTAGCTTCATCAACTTTATGGGCACAATTAAGATCAATTTGGTCATTTATTTCAACGCAAGCGTCGAGGTGCATGTTACGAGAATAAATAAGAGTCGAGAGTACCATTCCATCCAATATAGATGTCTGGCGAATAATTTGATCATTATCATGAGTAAATTGAAATCGACTTTAACGGTCGGACTCCCCTTCAAACATTTCCGTCGAACCAAATAATACATAATATTATATATTTATCGAGCCAATAACAAATAGACAATAATTAGGAACATTTAAATTCCAGAGTCACTACTCCATAAGGAAAGCAGCTCACTGGCTTGGTTTTGGTACTGATAGCTTGAGGGTTATCAAGACAAATGATCATGGACAGATATTGGTTGAAGAATTAGACGCAGCTATCAAGAAAGAGAAAGATTTGGGACGGTATCCTTTAATGGTGAATGCTACAGCTGGCACAACCGTGCTGGGAGCTATAGACAATCTAGAAGCTGTTAGTGATATCTGCAGCAAGTATGGCGTTTGGATGCACGTTGATGTAAGGAACGTTTTTAATGTTTACAAATGACTTAAGTACCTTAATAAGAGATTATCTAAATAGTTCATTTTCTATCTTATATTTAGGACTTTTGAGGCATTCAGTAAAATAAATAAACTATAATTAAAGTATTGATACGTTTATTCAGAAATATTTCGTTATTCGTAAGATGAAAAGAGTTGAAAAATCTATGTACTTAGTATATGAAATAAAATATTTTACAGGCGTGTTGGGGAGGCAGTTTGATGTTATCAAACAAACACAAAAGCAAACTGAGAGGAATAAATAGGTAAATATCAATATTTTATATCTACCTTTATTAAATTCTAAATCTTCAAAACAAGTAACTAGGTAGGTATATAAAGAGAACCCAACCTTCTATTTTGATCGTTAGTGTACATTGTTACATTTTATTAGATTAATCAATGAGCTCATAATGAAACATAATTTTCCTTCACAGAGCTCAGTCCATATCTTGGAACCCACACAAGATGGCGGGCGCTCCTCTCCAATGTTCTCTGTTCCTGGTCAGCGAGAGAGGATTGCTCCATGAGGCGAACTCAGCAGCTGCACAGTACCTGTTCCAACAGGACAAGTTCTATGACGTCAGCTATGACACCGGGGACAAGAGTGTTCAATGTGGGAGGAAGGTGAGAGAGACATAATGGTCTCGTAGAATAGTAGTTAGATCCCGGTAATCTCGGAGTTGATTTATGCATGCAAGTTTATACTAATAAATGATATGCCTGCTAATAACAAGCATTATACTTATGTATGGGAGTTTAATTATCAATAATTTTCTGTCAAAAGTATTGATATTTTAACGTGCTTTAGTATATTAAGTGAGTTGAAAGCCACAAACGTGTGTAAAAACAGCATAGTCTTCTTAAATGTGTTGGGTTTTAAGATAACCCTGGTATAGGCATTATATCAATTTATACATAATCACATACCTAAGTACCTACATGAGTAAATAAATAAAATAAAAGCCTTTAGGTACCCAATAATAAATAATTTGTTTTTAGATAGACGCATTCAAACTATGGGTGATGTGGAAAGCAAGAGGAGACGCTGGTCTTAACAAGCTGATTGACCACACGATGAAAGTAGCACAGTTTTGTCTGGAGATGGTATCTCAGAGGCCTGGGTTTAGGCTGGTGGCAGATCAGATACAATGTCCTAATGTCTGCTTTTGGTACATACCGAGATTTATGAGGGACAAGGAAGAAAATGAGGAATGGTGGGAGTTGATGCATAAGGTATATACCTAATATACCACATAAATTTTCTTCGAATCCTCGTGTAATTTCACATGGCTTAAGCCAAGATTTTTATATTTTTTATGATTTCCTAGCTGACCCGCGTAACTTATTAAAAGTATTAGCGAAATCGGTAAAGCCGTTCTCAAGTTATAGCGTGACCAGAAGAAATAGGAGGGGTTATTTTTTAAATATAAAGATATAACACCCTATCAAATTCTATACCATTGTCATTTTAAATTGTATAATATAAATTATTATCTATCTTGTTATATTTACAGATTATACCGAAAATCAAAGAGCTGTTAACCCTGAGTTCACGGTTGATGGTGGCTTACACACCGCTACCTCGCCATAAGAACTTCTTCCGCCTCGCCTTCACTTGCCATCCAGTGCTTGAAGAGAACAATGTGCTTGGAATGCTAGATGCTATTGAAGAATGTGGAGAGACTATTGATCCTTCATCGTTATTATAATTATTTGATCTTGTAAATGAAATTAAATCGGATGTGGAGTGATAAAAAAAAAATCTACGATACATATAAAAGATATACCTAAACTAAAAATAATCTTCTGTACAGAAACAAAGTACCAACATATATTATTAGATATTTTGTAAATATATCAAATATTTTATTAAAAGTTTACATGATCATATAATTATGAAATAAAACACATATTGAATCTATTAATTTATTTGGAATCTTTAAAAAAATTCTGAAAGTTTCTATATAACTTTAATCTAGAACTGTGCGTTCTGTACGATCCAGTCCAAGTACTTATCCACTCGAGTGTACATCCCGGGATGGTTTGGTTCCCCACAACGAATGCCCCAGGACACCACTCCAATGACCGACCATCTGCCACTCGCCATCTGGTACATAAGTGGTCCGCCACTATCACCCTGTGAAGAGATAATATTTCAAAATAAATTTAAATACTAAAAGGGTTTAAAAAAGGCATGAAGAAGCAGGTTATCCTAACTATTTTTATAAATGCTAAAGTAACTATGTCTGCCTGTCTCGTTTTGACGACATTTTCTACTGAATCGATTTAAATGAAATTTGGTATACAGATAGTCTAGAGCCTGAGAAAGGACATAGGCTACTTTTTATCCCGGGAAAATGAAAGTTCTCCCGGGTACGCGGCTCTAACCGCGGGGAGCCTCTAAATTAAAAATATTATACTAGTCTATAATATTTTTAATGTAAAGTTTTATATTGACATTGGTAGGTAGGTCAAAAGGTCATTAGCCTTTATCTCGTTTTTAAACGACTTCAAAAAGGAGGAGGTTATCAATTCGACTGGTATTTTTTTTTATTACAAATACGAGACTGATTTTAAATTTAAGTTTGATAATTCAAAATCTAACCTGACAAGCATCCTTTCCACCTTCATGGCCACCAGCGCAAATATTCTCTTCAAATACAGAATCTACGAAGGAGTCGATGCATTCCTTTTGACTCCACACTGGTACTGAGACCTCCATTAGAACGTCACTGTGTGGACCTCCATAGGTTTGGGTGCCCCATCCTTGATGATGAAGCAAAATGTTCTATTAGCTTATGGTTAATCGGATAAAGATAAGAAATGACACATTTATAACCAACAAATTAATAAAAATCATCTGGACAGATGATAGCAGAAGGTTTGGTGTTTAAGGCAATCCATTTTGGTGAAGTTTTGACGGCAATTTCAAATGGTGATCGTTAAGGGAACATTAATAGCTCCCACAGATGAAAATGATGACTTTAGTAAGAGGAATAAAAATACATTATATGTATCCTTACCAATTATAATAGCAGTTTCATTAGTGACATCCAAGCTGGGTGGAGGCAGGCATATGGGCCACACATAAGTGTTGAATACTGCAGGCCTGTGTAACTTCAGAATTGCTATGTCGTTATGGTAGCTGGATAGTTCGAAGTCCGCATGTTGTCGTATATCGACCACTCTGAAGTTGTAAGACCGTGAGTCGTTTGTGCGCTTGAAATCATATTCTCCTAGGCGTACGTATAGCTCTTCTGCTTTCCATCTATGTAGGTAAAAATATTATAAACAAAAATATGATTAAATCAAAATATATAAAGGTATATAGAGCAGACATAAGTAATACGTGAATTGTAACAGCGGATGTAGATTAGTGATATTATAATTAGTACCTAAATGCGAATGCGCGACAAATGTAAAAGAAGTTCATCAAACTAGATTTTGCCTCAACTGGTCAAAAAAACAAAAATCAAACGTCAAGTACCTTCTTGTGCAATGCGCGGCGGTGAGCACATGTCTGTCAGTGATGAGCACTCCGCCGCAGTACTGCTCGAAGCCTTCAGGGGTGATGGAGGCCATCCAGGGCCACTCGCGAGGGTTCGCCGGACGGGCCCCCACCACGCGGCCCACTGCTCTCGTACTTAGGCCACAACCTATGACAATTTGTTGACGGTGCCTAAAGATATTTATTTGCAACAAGCAATATTTATACCTACAAATAAGTTACCCATTAGATTTGTGTCGAGTGATAACGCACGTTAAGACCTCATACACACGAGAGTTATTTAACGGGCGTTAAAAAAGCGTTCGATTACAATAAATGCATTCCCAAGTACCAAAATATTTCTCTATTTCCAACTTCCAAAATTGAAAATGCAACACCACTCAACAAAAAAGCGTCGCGTCGCGTACCTACTTGGGAATGGATTTGTTGTATTTTAACGCTTTTATAACGTCCATTAAAAACTCTCGTACGAATGAGGCCTTATATTATAGTTTTTTTTTATCGGGAAACATTTAAAATAGAAATATTTTTGCAATGTAAATAAATGAAACTACCATTTTCAAAGGAGGCATTTAATTATGTAAATCCTACGGACCTCTGTTTTCCGCTCGGACGACTCTCACGACCGCTTCATTCTTCTCTTCCCTGGGAGCCGTGGCGGGAAGATCACCAGCCAAACCACCGGAGCTGATGTCAATCAGGTCATCAGGACAGCAGGCACCGATGGAACTGGCAATAAACAAATAGCTGATAATGTATTTTGACAGTATTTATCAGAGATGTTATTGTTTAAGATATATTCCATTAGTTGGACGATCTATTGTCAAGGCTTGTATATTACTCTGTCACTTTCATTAACACTGACGAATTTTGCAGTAGAGAGTAATTTTAATGAGGCAAAGCAAAGGTATATTATTAGGTAGGTATATAATTAAATATCTCCTACGTTACGCATGGTGTGAAAAAATAGGAATAAAAAAATAGATAGATACCTTTTGAAGTGGACATTAAATTATAATAAGAGTTGAAAACTCACGTCCTCTTTATAACACAGATATAGTCCATGAACTTGATGAAGTCGTTCTTGAAGTCCTCTTGAATGCAGTGTTGCAGGTGTCTGCAGTGGCCAGGCTTTCCGTTTGGTAGGATGCATGCTTGGAACGGCATGTTGGGCTGTAATTTTACATAATATAAAGAAAAAATAGCTACTACATCTTGAGTGCTTGGGAAGTTATTAATCGAATCTAGTCAACAAGATTGAAACCTAATAGATCCCGATTTTGGATCTCAAATTACCTATGTACTTTGAAAAGTAATATTTAAATTATAAATACCTGTTGATCGTTTAGTTCAACAAATCGTTTTGCTCTTCCACCTCCAATGTGCATGCCTCCCTGTGAGATGACCTCTCGCCATGCGGGGTCCTCCAGTTGATCTGTTTTTAGTATACTATTAAATTAACTAAGATAATCGGAATTGAAAGTGTATATAACTCTGAATATCATGAAACAAATAAAGCTCAATGCTCAAATTTATTTCACATATAACGGCTTACGAGTACAAGTTGTAACGAGAATTTTTACTGATTTTTATAAGCTCTTTTTGGTGTAAAACACCTAAAATGATTAACGGACCTTTGCCGTAGAAGGTAATGAAATAAAAATGATGTTTTGCCGTAAAAAATAATGAGCCCTGAGATGTAGTCAAGTTCAGTTTCATAAATTTTAAAATTTATTGTCATACACAAGAGTTACATTACAAAGTATTTTTTCGCATACACTGCCTAGGTATTAAGACAATCACATTTCTCAGCGTAAGCATCTCAATACTAAATAAAATATGCGATTTTATAGCACTGACTTTTTTTAATGCACCTTGTCACCTATTAGAATCTAAACTAATTGAATGGATGGGTACAGTATTTACATGCAATAAATGTAATATGTTTGTTCATATACCTAATTAGGCGTAAAACACTCACCTTTGTAATCATCGCCGTGGACATTCACAACTGTTATAATTAAAAATAATAAGATCAACATGCTTGTAAAACACACAACTTTACAAGCATCCAATGTGATGTGATTGACAAAACGGAATTTCGGATCGACCGGATGCTGGTGATAATTGCACTGAATAATCCACAGGATGTACCAGAGCTGATAGCGAATATTTATAGCGAATAAATACGACAAATCTACACAAAAATGTGAAGGAACCCGCATTTGGTCGCACATTCAAGGTAATTTAAGCCGTTTTGATTCTGGTTCAATGTTATCTACTATGGAAACTGTATTTCAACTATCATCTTTCGTATTCCTAATTCCGCTTAGATATATTGGAATGTATGTATGTAATCTATTTATTCGTAGAGCAGGCGTTTGAAGTTCCGACAGTCCTGAAGGAATATGATCATGGCGGTACATCATGAAACTATAATTATGTATATTGACATGAAGAAGGCTGGGATAGACGCTTGTTCAATTATTGACAAAAGTGTAATGAAAACATGATTTGAAAAAAAAAAAGAGATAAGTACTAGAAAAATCAATCAAAATAGATTTTTGTGCAGTCAAATCTAAGGAAGATAGAGCTTTATATGAATCTCTATACCCAATTAATTAATTGGGTAGAAAAGCTACTTATTAACTGCATATCAATAACTAGCAGAGTGTATTACGCGCTATTTACGATTGTATTTATCAGAGGTAGGTACTTACGTGTAATATTATGCAGATTTCCATATCGTAGGCGATCATTAAAATCTCTGGCATTCGGTTGCAAGTTGCAAAAGTCACTCTAGGTGAACATTGGCTTCCACCTTGTGCCATGCCGTGACGAAACTTGCTACATTCCTGAGGGCAATTGTTTAGGCTAAGGTGTATGCTAATGCTCAAATATTCGTTCGACGCCGATAATGCATTTATAATAACAACTGACCGTGTTGAAATGGGCTCACTTTGTATTATATCTCCCGTTACACGAATTTGTCGCGGTCAAATTCTGGATGAAAATTAGAATATGGTGTTAGAGTTGTTTGTTTTTTGGATGGTGTTACATACGTAATAGAGATAGGAATGTATGGTAATAATGGTTGATTATTAGCTGCTAAATTAAAATAAATAGGTATTAGTCCTATCTAAACTCCCAGCAGTAGGTACATAGATAGTTATTTTAGCAATTTCATTGGTGTGTTGTTACTGCCTTTACTCATTCGTCAGGCTCTTCAATATTATGATTATTTCACCACACAATAGTTGCATTGAAATCGTAGTTTTCTCATAATAAAACCTTTGATTTCAATGCATAAACTTACTCATATGTAATATGTTGTAATGAATACATATAATGTCACCAGAGTTCACACATACTAGTAGTACCTATTCTTATATTATTATTATAGTATTCTTTCTCTTATTTCTAACAATCCCGGTATAGAAAATCATGCTGAGCCGATGAACCTAACCAATTGTTAGTTAGGAAAAAACCACTCACTTTCAAATTTATTACATATATTTACTTTAGTTAAGGTAACCAGGCAGGCTAGTCAGTTTTTGACGACCTTTTTATTGGAAATCAATCTATATCGATCTGATTATCGATATATACATACAGTCAGTGGTAAGTATCTACTCGTTCATGGTGGATTAAAAATGACGGAAAATCTCTACTCTAATTACACTGGTCAACAAAATTTTGTAACAAGAAAGGTGCTTACTAATATTGAATTACCTACCTATCCTCATATTATCACCATATTTATTTTGATTTCAATAGGTCTCAATTTCGTGTTACAGCTCGATTCTCAAAAAATTGAAACGTAACCGATTTTGTTCCACTTTCATGTGCAGATAGTTGATTTTTTAGGAGAATACTGTTTATTTTCTGTTTTTTTTAGTTCAGTTATTCTGAAATAATGTCTAGAAAGTTTAAAAACGATCCAGACAAGTTTTGTTACATTTGTGGTGACATTACATTCAAAAATCAGAGAAGGAATTCGACACCATTAATAACTAAGTTATACAAACAATATTTTGGATCTGGAATCGGATAACAAGATAAAGTGTGGGTTCCACATATTTGCTGTATTACATGTGTGGGTCTTCTTACTGAATGGGCGACAAAATCTCGATCTATGCCCCTTGAAACAAACCTTTGCAAAACTTCGTGAAAGCTATGGATTAGGGTGATGATGGTTTTTTGTATTTGAAAGGAAAAATTCCTAAACTGAGTAAATCTAAAATTAAAGAAGGCATATTTGTTGGCCCTCAAATCAGGCAATTGATGAAAGATGCTTTATTCAAGGAGCTTAGTGATTTGGAAAAATCTCCATGGAAATCTTTCATGAAAGTTACTACCAATTTTCTAGGAAATTACAGATCAAATGACTATGAAAGTATTGTCGCGGAGCTGTTATGTAATTATAAAGCTTTGGGCTGTAATATGTCATTGAAAATGCATATTCTGCATTCACATTTAGACTTCTTTCCTGAAAATTTGGGCGCTATCAGCGATGAACACGGTGAAAGATTCCACCAAGACATCTCTACCATAGAAAAACGATATCAGGACAAGTGGAGTCCACGTATGCTAGCGGATTACTGTTGGACATTACAACAGGATGTTCCTGAAGCTAAATATAAAAGAAAATCATGTTAATAGTGTTGCAAAATAGCAGAATAACTTTGTTTTTGTTGAAGGAAGCATCAAATATCATAATTCAATAAATTCAATTAACAAAAAAACTATTCGTATATGAAAAATTCTAATTTGATTTATATAATCTTTATCCTTATCCTAAACATAATAAGACAAAAAAATTTTTGTTACATGCAAAAAGTGAATTTTTGTTGACCAGTGTTAGTGCAGTATGCAAATACCGGTAGACTTCTTACGCGTAGGTTCTCGAGGCGTGATATTGGGTCGCAATTAAAATACTTGCCTCATTAAGTAGGCAGGGCAAGTTGGCCGGCGCCTGTGCGACCCAGCCTAGCCGCTAAACAATTTGTTGCTACTTTTAAATATGTAAAGCACGAACGTGACTTGTTCGAGAAATAAATAGTTGATACATTGAACAGTTTTGTATTGACTATATTGCGTTTTTCTATTTTTAAACGAGCAGACTGTCCGCCTGATGGGAAGTGGTCACCGCCGCCTATAGAACACAACGAGCATTGACAATGCGTTGTCGTATCTGACATGAAGATGTTAAGTCTACATTGCTTTTCTAACTGAAATATAGTGCACGACCATTTCGAGGCAGAAATATTTAATGATATCTTATATGTTTTGGGACAGTAAATACTATGTAATATCATATCTCTTGTATCCTTATATCTATTGCGGCACTTGCATTGCGTTCGATCGTCCCAGTTGTCCTTCGCTAAGTATAGAACTGTAGGTTATTTGATAACTTAAAACTAGTGAAGGGAGGGCGTAGGCAGCGGTTTCAATTACGTTTAGAATGGTATAAACTGATGTTGGTGATGATAATATTGAAGTCAGACGGCATCATTCATCAAACTGTAATGAATTGATTTGGTAATATTCCGGTTTTGGGTGCAGAACTTAGGCAGGCATATCTGGACATTTATGTATCTATATTTGTGCCTCTTTTGTTTATTTAAAGGAGTCAGTTAACTCCTTCTCTGCAAAAACAGAGAGCAATGTGAAAAACGGATTGTTTTTCTTAAATGTTGCATGATATCATGAACACATAAGTATTAGGCAACATATCTGAAGTTAATGTGTTGAATCTCACACAACTCATAAATTCTTTAAAGGAAAATGTATTTTATATTTTACAATGAAGAAAAAAATTCTTTACAATCTATATAGGTGGTTACACACACGCATAACAATCAATTTCATGGTGGCCTATTATCATAAATCTATGAGAATAATAAATCGATATAGTTCGAATAGGTACCGTATAAAATGACCATTAGGTGCCAGCTATAAAAGTATATATATGTGCCTCAGGTGCCAACAATATTAATTCATCGTCTAGACAACTTGCATATGATTTTATATATTTATGCAGTTAGGTATACAATTATGCCCCTTGTTAGTTGTAACAACAAACCTATTAGTATTAAACTATTTTGTAATAGCACCTAGTAATGTAAATATTTTATCAATTTCAATAAATATCTGCGTAATCAGATAGGTATTGAATCCATACTCTATTTGCTCCTTTCATTAGTTCTTTATGTTTGCTTGACTTTCGCTATCCCGCACCTAACTCAAAAACTTGTCGTTATCTTCTGTCTTATATCACTAGTTGACCCGCGCAACTTTATTAGCGTCACTTGCCCGTTTTTGCAATATTTTTGATTGATGTTCTGCTCATATTTGCTACGCGTAATGCTATATAGCTTTACTCGATTAATGGGCTATCTAACACAGAAATAATTTCAAATTGGGCTAGTAGGTACTTTCTGAGATTAGCGCGTTCAAGCGAAGAAACAAACCCTTCAGCTTTATATATCAGTAGGTATAGATAGATAGATATGGATTATAAGTACCTATAAAACATTGGTGAAAAACTATGATCCGCGTTTCCGGATTAGTCTAATTATATAAATTAGATACTTTTCTACATATAGGTATAGATAGATAGATATAATCTTAAATCAAATTTTCATCAGAGTGGTAATTATGGTCTGGCTTTAATATTTTTAACGGCACACATTTACGTACGATAACTGTTGGAAGCTCACAGACAGAACACCATGTTTCGCCTTATCATTAGTCTCGTTAGCGACGCAATAATTATCACTTATCATCGCCTTCCGAGTATTCTGTGGAAAAGTTACTTTTAACATTATCTCGCTCCCACTAGGCACATAAATGAGAACCTCCTCCTTTTTGAAGTCGTTTAAAAAGCGAGTAAAAAAGAGAGATGACCCATGGATAGACGCTTGTTAACTCGTCCTACTTTCGAACATCGAAACGGGGAAACGGTGTTTAATATCAACGAGGTTTCTTTGCTTTATTATTAAACAGGCAAGGTCAGTAAAGGCCTCGTACGAATAAAAATCTTTTTGGTTTGACGGACATACAAATTATTATGTGATTAATGTAGCGATACGCTTCGTTTGGCACAATGATTTGTGATGAACTGATGGTGCCTTTGTGGTGGATGGTGGCTATTTGTTAGTAAATAAATCTATATCAGTAATAGAATTTGTTGGTAACTAATGTAACATATTTTATGATAACAAAACTCTTTTAAATCATCATTGAATATTGGTACTGTATCGCAATGTTTTCTTATTAAATAGTGTTAGGTGTTTAAATATACCTATGTTGTTGCTTCCCCGAGTTCAAGTTATTAACTCAAAATGCCTCACACACAAACTCAAACCTATATTGTTTCTTTTATTTTAAGTTAAGTTTCGTTTAAGTTTTAATTTTAAATAGTTTTATTATATTATTGTTAAGTTGTAGGTAATATATATTTTTGAAACATAGTTGTTTTATTGTTTAACGGAATAACTAATTTGAAGGGACCATTCGATCACCAGATGTTCATTTGCGTTTACCATTGTAATAAAAGAAGTTATTCTATTTATTAGTCCCACAGTAACTGTAGGCTAGTTCAAAACAACCATATTTCAATAATGAAGTTTAAACTATTTTTAAAATAAATAAATATCCACGTAATATTTAAAATAAACTAAAATAACTTTTCGGTTAACATAGTACTGAAAGTAGTAACTATGGTAAATGACCCAATGGTGGCCAGTTTAAGAAAAAAAAACAGGTTTTTGTGAAATATTACCAAAATTGTGAAAGTTTCAGCGCTGAATATAGTGAAACTGTAAAGTCCAGATTTAATATTTGTAATGTATTACGCGTGAGATACGGCAAAGCTGGATTCAATTTATTTAACAAATAAAAGTTGTAGTTTTGTGACCCAGTCTTGGCCAGGGAAAATTCATTAATGGATACCCCAGTCTTAGTCTAAGTTTATCTTTATTTTATGGTTAACACATGAAACAAAACTAATTTTGATTTTAATTAAGCAATACTATTTTACAAGTGAAACTTTCTGCTCACCGCCTTAACGATTTCCTTATGAAAAGCCGTCGTTGTCAATTTCAAATCACCTTACACTTTGTATTCGCGCATATTTGTACATGTAACTGACTGAATTGAATAAAACGTTAAACTTAGATAGTTCGATGTCTAAAGTCTATGTATGTCACAGTGATCCCAATGTAAAAACATTCGCTCATGTCCGAATTCTAGATGTTTCTTTTAATTTTTGGCCATTACTGGTACCGTGGCCACGACTGGTACACTTACGATAACTCATTGAAACTAATTAATATTTATTAAATATAAATAACACAAAGCTACAATTCAAGAGTCGGCGGACTAATGCTCTTTAGTAAAAAAGGAAAAAAAATTTTTTTTGCCTACGTTCCTTATTTTGATCTCGCTCGTCACAAAAAAAAGCCACTTAAGTCAGACGACAGCATTTCCTGAGATATTGTGAATGGGACCTTTTAAACCAATAAGTTTAGAGTCATATTGAAACGGACTAAACAACATAATTTGACTTTAGTGATTTGTGACATAAGTGATTTAGTCCGCCGACCCTAGAATTTATTTAAACGAAATTAAGCATGTAATTCATAAAAACACTCAATATGTAAATAAAACAAAACTAAACTCTTTGACTTAAAATAATATTTATTACATATACTAACTAAGCCGACGAAAAGAAGCCCTTTGATACAAAATTACACTTAAAATAATATCTATTACATACACTTATATTACTTTATGAACAAATCAAATAATAGATATTTCTTAACGTAATTATTAAACACACAATATGAAAATAAATCGAAAATAAGCCCTTTGATACAAAATTACACTTAAAATAATATTTATTACATAAACTTATTACATAAACTTGAACAAATCAAATAATAGATATTTCTTAACGTAATTATTAAACACACAATATGAAAATAAATCGAAAATAAGCCCTTTGATACAATTTACACATAAAATAATATTTAATAATTACATTAACTTATATTACTTACTTTATGAACAAATCAATTACCTAATAGGTATTATCAAACACAAAATATGAAAATAAATAGAATATAAGCCTATTTATTATTTATACTACATAAACTACATCCACATTGTATTACTTATTAATTATAACTTAACTAACAAAATCCTTAGTATTTGGTCAATGCCCCGCCAGCATCAATAACGGCGTCACACCTGCTTCGCATCGATTTTACAAGGATTTCGCACAGATCCGAACCCCGAAGCGAGTCCCACACCTGGTCAACATGTGCGACTAGAGCTTGTTTATTCCTTTCGGCCCTCGTGTCCCATCTCTGGACCATAATTGCCCATAGATTTTCTATAGGGTTAAGGTCCGGAGATCGAGAGGGCCATGGAACTGTTGTTAAGTTAGGTTGCTGCTGGATCCAGTTCCGAACCAAGTGGCAGCGGTGTATCGAACTGTTGTCGTGAATAAATACTATTTCTGGAACTTCGTTCTGTGGATACACCACTCTCACTGTCGGTATCATTACATCCTGCAACAGCCCTAAATAACTGACGCCGTTAGCCCGCTCTGGGATGTAGACAAGTTCTCCCGGGCCGCTTGCACTCATCCAGGCCCACATGTTGACCACCACTCTGCCGGACTCATTATTGGCGATAATATTATTGGGATCGTAACGTATATTATCCACACGCCATAAATGTCGACGACCGATTTGGCTTGACTTAAAAGTCTTCTCATCTGAAAAAATGGCGTGTGAAAAATCGAAATCCCTGTAATCTCGTGCAAAGCTCACTCTAGCCGCCTTATGTGCATCCGTTAGAACGATTTTTTTTGCCGGTTTTCTATGACGAATGCCCCCCCGGCGTAGAGCATTGCGAATCGTTTGCGCGGAACAGTCATATTCATTCGCAAACCTTCGCGTCGGAGTAAATGGCTCTTGTTGGTATATTGCTACCATTCGCTCCAAACGTTCTTGCGTGACCACACGAGGACTTAACACACGTGGCCTCGTAGTAACGTGCCCCTCGCTGTCAAAACGATTAAGCCACAGCCTGACCGTATTTCTCTACAAGAAAACAAAAAAAACACATGTCAAGTAAATCTTACTAGTTATAAAAAAAAAAACTACGTTAAAAAAAACCGACTTCCAAAAATACTAAAAAGCAAAAAATAACTAACGCAATTTATAACACTTTCCTCTACTTACCTACTGACTACTTATTCTCTCCGCTTACTGCTTAGTTTGAAGTTGGTGCCAACTGCCAAGCCACAGCATAATTAGCAAACCTACAGTAAACAATATACAAAAGATCTTTGTTAAGATTCTCCATGATTTAATAAGGTCAACAAAAACTTTGGCACGGTTTGCATTTAAAATTCTAAATTTTAGACGGATGCTCTTGGTTTGTGAGTTATTAATATTAGAAATAAACGGTCCTTTACAGGACCACTATAGTTGTAGAATGTAAATTACATTTATGTATTTCATCGTCGTTTTCATTTGTTTCTCATTGTCATTTATCGTTATTTCTGATTTATTTACGAAGTTTGTAGTTAGTAGGTTATCGTGTAGAAATTTATTTGTTACACCATTTTATTTCTTTAAGTATTATTTTTAAGCTATTGCATAGCTTTTATCGCGGGCTCTGAGCGCGGCGACCGAATCAAGAAATTCCGTAACGAAAAAAACCTAACACATCGTCTAACGTCGTTTAAGTTCGGCAGACTTCGGCACGGTGTTTGTTTGCTATCTTCTTAACTCTTTGACGTTTTGAAAAAATGGCGTTTGACATTTATAAAAAACAAAACTCAATTTCCGTATTCGCGCGTAATTATTTTGTTTCTATTTCGTGGCAAGGGTACCACGTCATAAAGCCTAAGTATTCAAATACGTATGCACATCAGAATGCATATTATTAAAAAAAAGTTTTACGTGACCACGACTTTGAGTGGTAAAATAATTTTAATGTGAATATTCATTCGTATAGTAGGAAGAAGGATGAAATAATAGTAACAATTTAAAACCTAACGTGACGTGAGCGGAGCGTAACGCAGTTTCTTGAAGTGTCACCCGGCAAACCAATTTATAAGACGTTGTCACGTCAAAATATATGCTCAAGTATTTTTACAATGTACAAGGCGTCCTTTCTAACCTAACCTTTGTTTAAATCCAAATGTATCATTTATTTAGTACATGTAGCGGCCATTTGCATTTCTAAGCACGCGATGTTGGCGTATTGGTACAAATGTTTGTACGTTGGGCCAACATGGCAATGAAATTAGACCTTTTCTCTAAGATTTATATGAGCTAGTACTTATATATTTTTAAGCTATTGCATAGCTTTTATCGCGGGCTCTGAGCGCGGCGACCGAATCAAGAAATTCCGTAACGAAAAAAACCTAACACCCCCCACTCCGACGGGCAAGGAGGTGTGGCTTGAAGGCCGTGCATCGTCTAACGTCGTTTCAGTTCGGCAGTCTTCGACACACGGCGTTGTGTGCGATTAGACGTATTGTACGACTCTACGAAACTCGCACGAATCGAGACGAGCTGCTCCGAAATCGGACGAATACATAAGCTGCTTATGAGAAAGTATATAGGTGTATATGTATTTATGTACAACAGTGAATAGCTGTACTTGTAAAATTTGTGTATGAAGTGTTTTGAATATGAATGAACAAAGTGCATTTATTATTAAAATAAATAAATAAAATTATAATTGCATAAGTTGATACAAAATGCTATGCAATGCAATAGCTTTACCGCGGCAGTCCCCGAGTGCCTCACGTAATTTTTTATTCATATATGGCTTGGCACCGACTTCAAACCAAGCAGCAAGCGGAAAGAATAAGTAGTCAGTAGGTAAGTAGAGGAAAGTGTTTTTATTTTTTGCTTAGAAAAATAAATAAATTGCGTTAGTTATTTTTTGCTTTTTAGTATTTTTGGAAGTCGGTTTTTTTTAACGTAGTTTTTTTTTTATTTTTTGCTTTTTAGTGATTTAAGTATGGGTAGGCTTATTATTTATTTAACAATCACAGAACACTATTAAACCTAAACGTTAATGAGATTAACCTTCAAGGTCAACCTAATAGCTTCAAGGAATACTATTCTCTATCCATATGTACGTATAATTTAGAAAGAATTTTCTCTAAACTCCTATCCTTTGAGGAGTTGTACCTTCCATCATCAGCTCATCCATAGGAAATCATGATCAAACGCAAATAATTGAACAAACTGTATGATATTGACTGAAACGTAACAGTTAGATGCTTATAATTTGAGTGTTCTTCTCGATTTCCTTGGGATCCCATCATCATATGCTGACTAGATGACCAGGGTACCAACTTTAATATGTACCCTAACGAACAAAAAAAGAATTACGCAAATCGGATTAGAAATGTTAAAGTTATCGACATACTAATATACAAAGTATCGTCAAAATGACATCGTCCAAATAACAATAATGCTTATAAAATAAAAACTACTAAACCAAACTGAAATAAATTTTCATGGGACCATCTGGCAGCTATTTCGCGTCGAACAAAAAAAGAATCACGCGAATCGGTCCATTAACCGCGACGTAATCGATGTAAATAAATAAATAAATAAATAAAAATAAAAAAGCCTTTTATTTCCTGTAAATTTACATGTATGTGTTAGTTTCGTTTAATCTATGTTAGTTTATTTATGTTCTTAATATATATTTATCTAAGCCTAAACATAATATTTTATTTTAACAATTTTTATTGTGATCTATACATATAAACTTATTCTATTATTATAACTATTTACTACTTATGTATGATTATATATCAGGAACCCTCATCGGTAAAGGCCTCCTCCAAGGCTTGCCAAGATTCTCTGTCCTGAGCTATTTGGGTCCATTGTGGACCCGTGATTTTCTTGATGTCATCATCCCATCGAGTGTACGGTCTGCCTCTGTAGCGCTTGCCTGGTGGGCCTTTCCACGTGGTCACTGTTTTGGTCCACCTGTTATCTGTCAGGCGCGCCACGTGACCCGCCCATTTCCACTTCAGTTTTTGTGCATGGCTTAGAGCATCTATTGCTTTCGTCTCGGATCTTATCTTTGTGTGTCTTATCTTTTGTAGCTTTTTGATGTTTAGCATGCTCCGTTCCATTCCCCTTTGGCAAGTTATTATGCTGCTTTTTGTTCTTTTTGTGAACCTCCATGTTTGGCATGCATAAGTAAGGCATGGGATAAGGCATGAGTCCATAACTTTCTTTTTGAGTGTAACAGGTATATCACTTTTAAATACTTCTTTACAACTCCAATATTTATTCCACGTATTCTTTACTCTTCTCTCTATTTCTTTATCATTTCTATCTCTACTAAAACCAATTTGTTTACCCAAGTAGATATACTGTTCGACATATTCTAACTCATCGTTTCCAATTTTTATAGGCGATTTTATAAAGTTGGTCATTGCTTTTGTTTTTGCTATATTCATTTGTAAACCTATTTGTATGCTAGCCTCGTGTAGAGTATCTAACATATTTTGCAGTTGGCTACTAGTTTCTGATAGCAAAACTAAGTCGTCTGCAAATCTTAAGTGGTTCATATATTTGCCTTGAACGTACAAACCTTGTTTTTCCCAGTCTAGTTTACTTATGATGTTTTCTAATATTGCAATAAAAATTCTTGGGGAGATCGGGTCGCCTTGCCTGACTCCTCTTCTCACTGGAAAGCTTGGTCCAATAGTTTCTATCGATGTACATACATAGAAAAAAAAAAAACAAACCGGCTGAATTGAGAACCTCCTCCTTCTTTTTGGGAAGTCGGTTAAAAATACAGCATGTCGGATGGAGGAGGTTAGAGGTGTAAAAGTAACGAAAAAATCACGTACCCGTATTTATTCGTTACTATACATTCAGTACTCGTTACTATCGTATCGTTACTCGTTACTTTCGTTTATTTCATACTATTACATAAAATTTATGAAATTTTAGTAGCAAAATTTTATGAAAACACTTTTCACAAGTATATACTTTTTTTTTACTGCATACTCTGTTAAAGAAAACTTTGTTTTGAATATTTGAAATTTTGACACCATAATGCGCGCACATCGGTTCAAATATTTTTGAAGTATATCCGCACAAATTACATACATTTTCATTTTTTTAACCAATCACGTTACGAATAGTTTGCGAACATATTTTTCATGTTCTTTCTATAATTTTATTATAAGATGCAGCATTCATAATTTCAATTTGTAGAAATAATACATATTCATTACATGCCAAACTGCATTTTTCACTTTGCTTCACGTCCTTATGTTTACATTACCTTTTTAATTCGCGGAAAATACGCATGCATGCGCAAAACGATCAGTAAGAAACGTTTCAATGCACGCATCAACGCAGCGTAACATTGGGTGATTGAAACAGCGTATGTAACCATGATACGAAACATGCGAGTAACGAAAAGAATTAAGTATTCGTGAGTAACGTTTCGTTTCTCGGTACTAGATGGCGTACCCGTTACTTAGTAACGAATACATACGGTTTGCTACAGCTCTAGAGGAGGTGGAGGATGGTGGCTCAACATCATGAGCTTCGTCATTGCTCCTCTTTTTCCTTATGTGGGCGTAGTTGGTGTGGGTAATGCGGATCAAGGAAACAATTTGCAGCCTTGTTGAAATGAAATTATTATTTGTTCAGCTACACACAGTATATAACACAGTACATAGCCCCCGTATATAACACAGTATATAACACAATACATAACCCCAGTATATAACACAGTACATAACCCCAGTATATAACACAGTACATAACCCCAGTATATAACACAGTACATAACCCCAGTATATAACACATTACATAACCCCAGTATATAACACAGTACATAACCCCAGTATATAACACAGTACATAACCCCAGTATATAACACAGTACATAACCCCAGTATATAACACAGTACATAATCCCAGTATATAACAGTACATAACCCCAGTATATAACACAATACATAACCCCAGTATATAACGCAGTACATAACCCCAGTATATAACACAATACATAACCCCAGTATATAACACAGTACATAACCCCAGTATATAACACAGTACATACATAAAACCAGTATATAACACAATACATAACCCCATTATATAACACAGTACATACATAAACCCAGTATATAACAGTACATAACCCCAGTATATAACACAATACATAACCCCAGTATATAACACAGTACATAACCCCAGTATATAACACAGTACATAACCCCAGTATATAACACAGTACATAACCCAATACATAACCCCATTATATAACAGAGTACATACATAAACCCAGTATATAACACAATACATAACCCCAGTATATAACACAATACATAACCCCAGTATATAACACAGTACATACATAAACCCAGTATATAACAGTACATAACCCCAGTATATAACACAGTACATAACCCCAGTATATAACACAGTACATAACCCCAGTATATAACACAGTACATACATAAACCCAGTATATAACACAATACATAACCCCAGTATATAAAACAATACATAACCCCAGTATATAACACAGTACATACATAAACCCAGTATATAACAGTACATAACCCCAGTATATAACACAGTACATAACCCCAGTATATAAAACAGTATATAAACCCAGTATATAACAGTACATAACCCCAGTATATAACACAGTACATAACCCCAGTAAATAACACAGTACATAACCCCAGTATATAACACAGTACATACATAAACCCAGTATATAACACAATACATAACCCCAGTATATAACACAGTACATAACCCCAGTATATAACAGTACATAACCCCAGTATATAACACAATACATAACCCCAGTATATAACACAGTACATAACCCCAGTATATAACACAGTACATAACCCCAGTATATAACACAGTACATAACCCCAGTATATAACACAGTACATAACCCCAGTATATAACACAGTACATAACCCCAGTATATAACACAGTACATACATAAACCCAGTATATAACACAATACATAACCCCAGTATATAACACAGTACATACATAAACCCAGTATATAACAGTACATAACCCCAGTATATAACACAGTACATACATAAACCCAGTATATAACACAATACATAACCCCATTATATAACACAGTACATACATAAACCCAGTATATAACACAATACATAACCCCATTATATAACACAGTACATACATAAACCCAGTATATAACAGTACTTATTAAGGAGTCTAGTTTGACTACCAAGATACGCCCAGTTTTTGATGCTTCAGCCAAGGATAGAAACGGTATTTCATTAAACTCTTGCTTGGAAAAAGGTGACATAACCCCAGTATATAACACAATACATAACCCCAGTATATAACACAGTACATAACCTCAGTATATAACACAGTACATAACCCCAGTATATAACACAATACATAACCCCAGTATATAACACAGTACATAACCCCAGTATATAACAGTACATAACCCCAGTATATAACACAATACATAACCCCAGTATATAACACAGTACATAACCCAGTATATATAAGTACATAGCCCCAGTATATAACACAGTACATAACCCCAGTATATACCACAGTACATAAACCCAGTATATAACAGTACATAACCCCAGTATATAACACAATACATAACCCCAGTATATAACACAGTACATAACCCCAGTATATAAAACAGTACATAACCCCAGTATATAACACAATACATAACCCCAATATATAACACAGTACATAACCCCAGTATATAACACAGTACATACATAAACCCAGTATATAACACAATACATAACCCCAGTATATAACACAGTACATACATAAACCCAGTACATAACCCCAGTATATAACACAGTACATAAACCCAGTATATAACAGTACATAACCCCAGTATATAACACAATACATAACCCCAATATATAACACAGTACATAACCCCAGTATATAACACAGTACATACATAAACCCAGTATATAACACAATACATAACCCCAGTATATAACACAGTACATACATAAACCCAGTACATAACCCCAGTATATAATACAGTACATAAACCCAGTATATAACAGTACATAACCCCAGTATATAACACAATACATAACCCCAGTATATAACACAGTACATAACCCCAGTATATAACACAATACATAACCCCAGTATATAACACAGTACATAACCCCAGTATATAACAGTACATAACCCCAGTATATAACACAATACATAACCCCAGTATATAACACAGTACATAACCCAGTATATAACAGTACATAACCCCAGTATATAACACAGTACATAACCCCAGTATATAACACAGTACATAAACCCAGTATATAACAGTACATAACCCCAGTATATAACACAATACATAACCCCAGTATATAACACAGTACATAACCCCAGTATATAAAACAGTACATAACCCCAGTATATAACAGTACATAACCCCAATATATAACACATTACATACATAATACCATAATAATTACATACATACATTTTTGACTTTCAAGCCGCGGGTCGTGGGTTCGATTCCCACCCAGGACAAACATTTGTATGCATGAATATGTCTGTTTGTCCTGTGTCTGGATGTAAATATCTATATAAGTATGTATTTAAAAGTAGTATATGTAGTATATCAGCTATCTGGTTACCGTACATACATAAACCCAGTATATAACACAGTACATACATAAACCCAGTATATACGACAGTACATAACCCCAGTATAAAACACAGTACATTCATAAACCCAGTATATAACACAATACATAACCCCAGTATATAACCGCAGTATATGAGGTAGGAACGCGCGATGGTTTAGTGACAACCGCGCGCGCCGCTTGCCGAGAGTAGACTGTGTGGAGTGAACGATATCACGGCACAAGTGAACAACGGGCGCGTCACCAACTCCATTATATTTTTTGCTTTTTAGTGATTTAAGTATGGGTAGGCTTATTATTTATTTAACAATCACAGAACACTATTAAACCTAAACGTTAATGAGATTAACCTTCAAGGTCAACCTAATAGCTTCAAGGAATACTATTCTCTATCCATATGTACGTATAATTTTGAAAGAATTTTCTCTAAACTCCTATCTTTTGAGGAGTTGTACCTTCCATCATCAGCTCATCCATAGGAAATCATGATCAAACGCAAATAATTGAACAAACTGTATGATATTGACTGAAACGTAACAGTTAGATGCTTATAATTTGAGTGTTCTTCTCGATTTCCTTGGGATCCCATCATCATATGCTGACTAGATGACCAGGGTACCAACTTTAATATGTACCATAACGAACAAAAAAAGAATTACGCAAATCGGATTAGAAATGTTAAAGTTATCGACATACTAATAAACATACAAAGTATCGTCAAAATGACATCGTCCAAATAACAATAATGCTTATAAAATAAAAACTACTAAACCAAACTGAAAGAAATTTTCATGGGACCATCTGGCAGCTATTTCGCGTCGAACAAAAAAGAATCAGGCGAATCGGTCCATTAACCGCGACGTAATCGATGTACATACATAGAAAAAAAAAAATATACCGGCCGAATTGAGAACCTCCTCCTTCTTTTTGGGAAGTCGGTTAAAAATTAAACAAAAGTAAACAAACGTTTTGTCAAAATATTGTTAATTATGAAATCGCTTAGTTTTAAATTAGTGCAATCGAAACATTATTATACAAATTTGGTCAAACGTAGGCTTCAAATAGTTAAATCAATTCGATGTTTGTTTTATAAAAGATATAAATAAATAAAATATAACTTACCGTCATATTCAGCTCTTGAGCTATTTGACTAATATTTGCACCTTCATCTCGCAGGTGTATAATTCTGGCGCGTTCTAAGGTATCAAGGTTCCTATGTGAACTCATCTTGGTTAGCTAGTCACAAATCACAATTAATACAAACGATAGTTACCGGATAGTGTGCAAGATGCAACTAACTAAGAATTGCGCAAGATTCGTTCAACTGACTTACCCTTAGATCATAAAACGGTCAAAATATATTGAAAAAAAAAGGGCTTTTGTCTTAGTAAAGGGTATTTTTCCCTGATTGGCCAAAGACTGAAAAGGCGGGGCCAGCTATGATTTCTACTTGCCAGACAAAATATTTTGAAACTGGTCATCCCTGGCTGTTGCTGATAGTACCTATTACAAAGTATAAAGGTAAACCTAATATAAAATATCATAAAAGATACAGTGAATAACTAGGTAGGTACTATATTTCATAAGTTTATGTACAATTATCTTCAAAATCATGTGTGTAAGTATGATAACTGTATTTATGTATATAAATAAGCTAATGTTTTAGAAACTCGTATGGACTCGATTGTCCTAAAATTACTTGTTCTTCCGGATTCCGCATGTGAATTCCCACAGCACAATGAAACTTACTCCACAATTTTGCAACTGATGATAATTAACAACTCAAGTGTAAATTGGAATTTCCTCGTTAAAATGTCGTATTGTATCCTGTCATGTAATACAGTTAGGGTATAATGCCCTAATTATAACTACCCTTTGACCAACTAAAATGATCTCATTTCTCGATACGTTCAATTTCATAAAGAAAGGAACTAAATTTTTTACAAATTAAGAATTTTTGGATTGTACGGATACTATAACAAAATCATTGTGCTGCTTACCTAAATACTCAAATCGTTAGTGTTTTTTTAAATGGAACGTAGGGCTTTCAAGTTCTAACAAACATATTGTGAGTCCACGTCACACGTGGTGTGCATTGTCGCCGTTTCTCGGACACAATAGTAATCTTAGGCCGCAGGTAATGATTTCTAACAAAGAAACGTCAATTCTATCTACCCAAAACCTTCTGTCTCATTCTCGCCAAGCCTGACGCTCTTCGACCAATGTTTTTTCTCATATCGATGGTTTAACCACACTGTGGCAAGGCGATCAGTTACAAAATTGTATAAAACAGCTACTGCTCCGCGGTTTCGTCCGTATTTCCAAGGAATCTTCATAAACTTGGAACCTGATTTTGAAATATATCATGAGTATTTTAAAATTATAATAGCCAAATTGGCCTAATGGTTTTGCGCTTAAGAACACATTTAGATATTGATTTTTATTTATGTAGATTGTAACATGCCTATTTATTATATAGGTAATACAGTCGATAATACACATGTCAAGAACAATATTTTCTAAACAATATATACACACTCTAAAATATAAACAAGCAAAACCAAAAGTCTAGAGAAAAAAGTACCATTAGCGTATTCCATTCATATATCCATTGAAGCAAAAATACGCGCTGGCAATAAATTCAGAATTTTTACAATGGCCACTTATTCCATTGAGTACATTCACCACTCGTCTCGTCTCGTTTATATTGCTATTTATGTGGATGTCACGTACAGATCGAAAAACAGTGGGGTTTTAATAGCGAAAAAGTGTTGCATAACCACATACTCTGTCGGTCGGCAACTCTACTCGCTAGGTAGGTACCATCGCTCGCCAATCGATGTGGCATCTTGCTAACTGCGCCACTGTTACTATAAGATGTTATTACTTTGATTAATTGCATAATGATTGTTTTATTCTGTTATTACCTTTCATTATGAGCACTCTGGGTCACAAATTTGTAATAAGTTTTCAGGTTGCTTTCATGTCGTTAAATTTTTAAACTTCTCTGGAACTATCGGCATGGCTCTACGTGTTCCAGGTAAAGTGCACGACGTATGCTAACTTAACGGTAGCTTAAGCTTATAAGTTAGTCAAGCAGTGGGCGCTGTCGTGTTAAAGACGTCAGTATCGGATAATCTATATATAATTATATAAATGCGTTTGAGAGGAAGCTAGGAGAAATCTGTCGTTATGTAAAATTTTTTTTATACCTCTTAGATCTTTATTTGAGAGTTTTAATTTTCGCTAATCCCTCGTCACGTTTGGTTTTGACGAATCGTTTCCTGCCTTGTAATATGGCAAACCTCTTACCAGGAAGTTAATAACCGGTCATTGAATCTTTTGTTATCGCTCAAGGCGTAATAGAATAGATAGATAGATTTTGATAGATTTTGAATAGCTTTTTACATTCGCAACTATGTTTGATTTTATCTGAAGTACCTGACTGATTGGCAGGTATTGTATGTACAGACCTATCATATGAATGAGCATCATGTATATCATATTATTTACAGCTATTAAAACTCTGTCGTGTATTGTTGAAATCTTGGCAGTAGTAAACTTTTCAATCGCAATTATCCGCTTGCTCATCGACAAATCTCGTATAACCCCTGGCTGGGGTCTGTCAGCAATTAGTGGAGATCTTTTTGCAGAGCCGGTTTACAGTTAGTGCGTCCAGGTCGTCTTCCTTAGATGGAGACTCGTCCCGGTTCGTAGGAATGTGTCAATATTGTGCCGGGCTGGTGCGCCTGCGCCGCGCCGCCACCGCCGCGCGCCGGTCAACCTAGCGGCGCGGCTTTCTAGCTGCTCTCATTGACAAGGAAATGTTTACCGGTTTTGGCATTTCTTTTAGTTATGTTGCCAACCATAATAAATATCGGCCGGTTAAATTAAATCTGTACTAACGAAACATCTTATCTCAAATTTTCTTATTTTAGACAGTTTTCATTTTTATAATCTTGGAATTTATATCAATAATTTGGAAACTTATTTTTTATTTCCACAAGCAATCGTTACACAACATTAAATAAGTTACCTAATCGTACCGTTAAAAATTCTGGTATCATATTTAACTTAAGAGCAATGGCATTTACAATACTTCCATTACTGTATCTTCTCGTCTAAAATAACTCAGAAAAAGTTGCGATGATAAATAAGTCGAAAGCTAACTATGCTTCCCTTAAGATAAACTGAAAGCTGAACGGTCTCCTTTTCCGCCTTAATGATGTGCAACGCAAGTCATTGAGAGCGTCGTCACGTATGAATGATAGGTGCGCGTGCGCAGCGGTCGGTCGACAACCGTCATACGGACGCGGCCCATTAGGGGCCTCCGAGAAACCACCATTATGGCAATTGTACTTACGGGCAGGATTTCGCTCCGTTCAAATTGTACTGTAATATGCCACTTGGGTGTTAGTTTGAGTTGATGCTGTGATTCTCCTATATATATGATTTTCTATTGCTATAGTTAAACTTTAGCGGAATAATATAACTGTTATGTTAAGAAGCCTTGAGTGTATCCTCGAATTTTAAAGTGACATATCATAATAGAAAGTGTAAGCTACAACTTCTATTTGAACTGGTAGTGATATCAAGTCAATGATAGTTTAAAAAATCTAGCCTCTGACAGAGCATCTTAATAATATTTGAATGTATCCGTTATGAAATTAAATATACTTACTTCAATTATAGATACGTCCATGTGTCTGGCAGGTTATAGAGTTCTATAATTACCAATAGTTATTGAAGATAATTTCGCATGTCCAAAACTTTCATTAAATAAAACATATGAGAAATTATCTAGCACACTGATTAATTTGTTTACCTTTGTATGTATATTTGTAGTTGGTAATTACCTAAATTTCTACCAATATACATTTCCGGAGAGTTGGTTTGTAATGCGACGAGAAACCATTTCTTGCATGCTGATGTTTTTTTGCTGAGACTTCTACAATTATGTGCTAACATTCAATTTAAGATTTGAAAGTGGCAGAAATGAGAGCGCCGTGTTCGATCATAAATCGGTGGCTCCAAGTTCCAAATGTTGGTGATACTGACGAAAATAGTTTATTTTATTTGCAAAAGACATTTCATCTATTCTTATTTTCTTTGTTGAACAGTTCTAGGGTATAGTTTATAACGAAATGGGTCGACATACATATAGAAGTAGTTGGCGAAAGCTAACAAAATACTATTTGCATATCGACTTGATTGTAGCCATTTACTGAAAGAATAATAGTTTTTGTATATATTACATACACCTCAAATATATACCTACTTTACTATTTGTCGATGCTAAAAAACCTCAATTTAGCGGAAACCATTATTTATATGGACAAGTACCTAGATATCTACATCCACATCGTACATATTGCGTTAATACATCGACGTATAGCGATAGACAAGAACGTTCATGTAAAACATTTGTTTAAAAACTGGTAAGAGTTAGAACTAAAGTTCGCTGCAGCGCTGTATAAAGCTGTGTCAACTAACCAAACTATTTTAAAAGATACAGCGCTAGATTGCTTAGAGTATAGTTTTCTCGCGACCAAAACGTCGTAAGCGCCGCAAATTTCATGGCGCTTACGCGTTTCGTTCAGTTAACTACACTAAGATGTCGTCCCTATAGAGTTCACACCGCAGATGTGACACATCTTTTTTACCTTCTAAACTTCATTAGAATAAAACTCGATTTCAAAATGTATTATATTAATATTAGGGGGGCCTAGTGCGGATTGGCGGACTTCACATGGCTTAAATGAGTACTCAGAGGTACGGGCCAGGGCTTGAATTAACATAAAACAATTATTCAAAATATCAAACTATCACTACTAATTAAAAACTCATTAACAATTAATCAAATTAAAACCTTTCTAAAAAAACATATCAAGTCTGTGTTCAGTTACATATTTTTACCTACAACCAGTTTTAAGGGAACATCTGCACGTTTTAGTATATGATTGTAGAATGGCGTGGTATTTAAATAGATAAATTGTTTTTCTACTCTGGAATTACGGAATTATCACCTATTAATTCACTTAAACAGGTAGTAATTTTACTTAGTTGACTACTGACTAGTTATTTTCGTCCAGGGTCTACTTTGATTCGGATTATCGTTGTTATTAACGCTGCTCCGTGCGCACCCGCACTGAATGAATGTCGAAGCCACACTAAAGTCGGGTGTGGGGACTGCAGTTCAGTTGAGTTGATAAAAGCGAGTGTTCGGAACGCCCTATCTAGTACGTAGTACATATATATCGATGCGTTAATATAATAGCACCTGTTACTCAGACAATTTTGACCATTAATTCAATCAGTTTAAAAACAATTGTCGTGTTATTATCTTCAAGAACATTTTTAGTATGATGACTATAATCAGTATTCTGGAAGTATTGCTCTAACGTTTGCAGGTGGGTAGGTACATTATGCCTGTTGACTTTTAGTAGAATTAATTCGGCGCTCGCGCAAGCATCAATTACATTTGGTTGTTCTTCAACATTGTAGGTATGCTAAGAATACACTTTGATGGATCTTGATGAATTTTAAGTGAACAAGTTTATTAAGTCTCTATTGACATGCATCATCACGTTCCATCTCAGGATTAAACTTTATTGTTCAAGCTTAAGTTGTCTTGTAAATTTCCTTAAATATTCTTAACTCCGTATAATTTGTAAGTTACTGGTAGGAAATAAATATACTATGGAAATAAACATTATTTTTTATTCAATTCCTAGATAAAATTAGCAAAAAAATTACAACCAGTTTGGAACAACAGTCTTGTACTGATTGTAGCCATGCTTAGAACGATAACAAATTAAAATCTATTTTAAGAAAAACCCGTTGATTGACAAATCTATAAACAATAATTTACATGAACAGAACTTGTATTTCGTATTCCTCGGGTTTGATTAATCGCGACGAATTGTATAATCTCGTTTGTGGGCCGGCTTATGTATTTATGCTGATTTTTATGTAGTTTTCTGACTAAAACTGTGACTAATTTAGGCGCCGGCGCAGCTCATGGTAATCGTGAGATTTATATTCTGTCAAATACGATATGGCACCATATGGCATAGTGAATTAGATATACGCTAAGAACGGATTTATTGTTTACCTTTCTTCGAAATTGTTTTAAGATTTAAGGTGTTTTTTCCTCAAGTGTTCATGATTCACTTGAGTTTTTAGACATAGTCTAAAGTTATGTAAATTTTGCGAATGTCTCTCCATCTTTGGCCAAAGTCAAAACTTTACACTCAAAACCTGCACTTTAAAGTAGATCACGAGCTAAGATAACTATAATAATATTATATTAGGCACTTACGTAGATTCCAAGTTTGGTGTATATAAAACTATTCACCCCTTCTATTTTCTGTTTCTCAAGACGATGATACCTAAATCCGGTTTACACGCGTGTTTAATAGTAAAAACAATTCAATTGTTTTTCACAAGTAATTTTATAGATACTAGTACCTTCGTATTGTGTATGTATATAATAAATAGAGAACGGATCCTATAACCTCCACAGATCACGTCACGGCCAAACGCATTAAATACTTCACTTCCCTGTCTGCGTAAAAACAAAAGAAAACGTTTAAAAATTATAAATTAAATATATATTTTTTGTTCAATCCAGAAGCGAACCGGCTCTCAAGTGCAGCCGGAATAGGTAGGTACTGGTAGATGCATGGCGGTGCTTTTATCTACTTGATGATAGACGTGTATAAGCAGTTACCTTGTGCAAAATTAAAGCCGTATCTTAGGAAATTATAAGGGTTAGGTACTTAATAATTCAAGTTTATATTATATAACCTTTAGACGTAAGGTAAAGGTAATTATATTCCTTTATAAAATGTTGGTATACCATTACTTAACTTACGGGCCGGTTAATTAATAAGTGAACCTACACGGGTTTGATTGCCACCCATGACAAACATTGCGGGTTGTCTAACAACAAAGCCGACCCGTAAGTCATGTAAAAATCCCCAAACAATTCATATGGAACAAGGTAGGCAGATGTTGAATGAAGCAACATAGATGCGATACCATCAATAAATATGTATTTTGTATAAATATACAAATAATTATAAAATAAGAACAATCGCCTTGACCGAGATAGTATAAGGTACGTAATTGCCAGGTGAGACCTGCACGGTGGACCTGTAATCACTTGCATACCATTAGGTACTAATATTATTAATATGCATTAGGAATGTCTGTCACTATTACATTAGTAAAATTTTTTGAGTAGGTACTCAATTATTTATTATTTTTCTGCCATAATGCAGATCATATAATTGTTAGAGTTACTTATATAAACCTGTTGGCGACTCGCCCCGGCTTTGCACGGTTAGCAGAGCATCATTGCTATATTTCAAAGCAATAATAAACACTACATATAAACCTTCTTGAAACCCTCTACCTAATGCATAAAAACCGCATTACGATGAATTGCATGCTTTAAAAGATATGTAATGGTCGGTATAGACAGTGGGGTGCGACTTTGATTTATATTTTAGGATATGTACAGATTTTCTAATCGCATGTTTCAATAAACTTGTCATAGTAGATATAGAAAGCCTCAGATATGCGATAAGAAGTTTAGATGTAGTTTCGGTTGTAAGTTTGTAACTGTACCAATGATTAGATAGGTAACGCTTCTCCCGTTGTATATCCGTCTTCGAAGTATTTCCTTATTTTTTTGCACGCAAAAAAATAAACAGCCTATAGATAATGTAATGTATTTTTTTGCGCTCTTCCAATAACTAAGTATTTTAATTTGCTAGGAACTAATTCGCGTCTACGCAGCTTTTTTATGTTTTTAATGCAACGTTGATTGCCGGTAGTTATATATTTTAAATTTATTTTATTATATAAAGAGTTATCTGCATTCTGATGTAGGTATTGATAAAATCTAGGTAAACAGCTGTGGATGGAAACCATTATATTCCTTTTTCCGACAAAGGTTGCTTAGTAACCTAATAATTATACTCGTTATAGGAGAAGTGTACATCATAAAATATTTACGTGTGTCAATAAACATGTTAGCACCAACTCATGGAGTACAAAGAGAACGAAACGTCGTCAAAACACCTACGAGTAATAAAAGCCTTGCCCCAGGCTTACAGAAGCGAAGTGAAACTAAACCGACACCATTATAACTAGACCTTAGATGGAAGCGCCACTTATCCAACCATAATAAAGTTCCCTGAAACATGTTTGTAGTTCCTGCATCAGCCGCGGTTCAAGATATTCTGGTGTTCGTGTATAGAAAGCGGCGAGCTTACCATATCAAGCAGCCTACCCGACCACCAGCTCCATATTAAATATCATATTTAATAATCGCTTTATGGGGTTAGTAAACTTGTACATGGGATAATTAACAAGAATAAGATATAGATTTATTTACAAATCATTAAGTTATATCATATTTATTTACTGATTTTGATAATGTTATTCTATTCTTAATAACATAATAAAACATATGATTTGATTTTAAAATGTCTCTAAAATTCCTTAATTTATATGCCCTGAGGTATTATTTGCGTTAATATTGTCCTTTAACTGGGTTGAATATGAATTAGTCGATCTATTTATTTAAAATAGCTGATATAGCTAATTAACACTCATAGAGGTACCTACTTGTTAACACCATATGGACTCATTATCTTTTTGATTTTGTTCAAGTTGTATAAATTTTGGATGTAAAATAATCCTTGTCTTTTATTTAAGTTGGATGTCCTGTTATACATGTATCTATTTGTCAGTCAAGCTTGTTTTTGTTGGTAAGTAATTCAATATCTATGAAACTAGATTAAATCATTCAGTGACTTGATTGATTTCACTTCGACGAATTCCGGATCATAAATCTATCCTTTTTTTACAGCCAGTTCAAAGTACCCTTGTTTGGAATAATTTTGTGGTCATTGATCAACTTTGTGGTTTCAAACTCTGTAGTCACTTTGGATTTTTTGTGGAATTATATTACGTTGCTTTGAGATCGAATGTATATTTTTCTCGTTTTATATCCGTATTAAAAATTTAGATTAACCTTAAGGGCAAAAGGTTATATAGGTTAAGCTGTAATAGCGGTGTTCACACTCGAATTATGTAAATAAAGCAACAATTTGTGTACATTTGGAGCATATCTAATTCTGGTTTCGAAAGCTCCGCTGCATTATCATTCCGGCCGCTTGATTTGTTTAGTAATGGCATGTAATAAAGTTGTTTTACAAAATTACCTGAGTTTAAATTATACCAAGTATTATTGCGTGACCGAACGCTTTGTTATGAATTCCCTTACGCCACAGTAGAACACCACCGCATTCTAGAACTGCATAGCTTCGGATGCAGGTTGCCTTAACCCGATTCAAAGTCCTTGCTTATTTAAATAATATTTTGTTACGCTTTTAATATATTTAATTACAAAAATTAGAAGAGCACACGCAGAAGTTGTACTGTATTAATTACGGTGTTATAATACAAAACAACTGGAGAAAAATATTTGTTTTTATGGGGGAAAAATTGTATGATACAAAAAGTAACATGTGTGTCAATAGTATAGGTACACGGAAATAATAAAAGAATGGTTAAAAATAATTTATTTACAACGTTCGTCCCACATTATTGTAAATTAAACAAAGTAGGTATTATCGTTTTCACTTCATTGTATGTAGCCTTACTTGTAAAACATGCAACTGTTTTGTTCATGTCAAGGCAGGTACCTTCAGTGTGGTCTCAGATAGGACCACAATACTTATTATTATATTCAGTGTTACTCATCGACTTGTTTTTTAATAAGTTTTGTACCTATACTAACCTATATAATTTCAATTTGTAAGATAGCATAACTAAATCTGTAATTTCAGTGGTTTGATCTCGTATTTTTACTCAAAAGACTCTCTATCAAATAAAGCAAATGAGAAGAGATTCTATACAATAATAACATAGATTAAGTAAACTATAAAAGGTTTTCCGAAGGATCCCAGTTGAATACATAAAGAGATAAATAAATACCAAGAAAAGAGCGAATGTTTGGTAATAGTATAGTATACATAATTATACTTTCTCAGTATAACATAACTTATTAGGTTATAAATATACTCTCATATTTTTAGTATTCAGTAATTTTACCATGTCTAGATATAGAGAGAGTTCATAATGATGACAATACGTCGTCGCTGCTCTTAACATTTCGCAATTGAAAGGAACTTGCAGTTTATGTACGTTAATGTCACAATCGTACAATGTAGTCCAGATGCTATAATATAAAACTGAGAAAGTGTGTATCTATCTGTCTTAATAATGATGAAGCGTGACTAATGTAATGAGCTTTGAGATACAGAGACATTCGCTGACACACACCGATTTGATATGAGAATGACGGAGAAAGTGACGGCTGTGGGCCGGAAGATGCATAAAAACTTTAAGGAAGAGGCTACGTGTTGGAAGATGCAAATACTATTTCTTACATCCTGAGCTTTAGTTTAATGAAACAACAAATAGGTAGCTATAATTGCCAGATTATAAGAACACTCTAGGTAGCTGAGTTTCTTGCCGGTTCTAAGTCAAGGCTTAAGTTTCAGAAGCGGTAGAAGATTGACTTAGGCCTTCATTAAGAGCCCTGTTCGGGTTTTAACAGAACCCTAACACTTAACTTAATTAATTCTTATGTAAGCAAGTATGTATATAGGTATACGATTCCAAAGCACAGAATCTGCGCATCTGCGTCCGCGCATGGCCGACGTATGTCAATTTGATGAGCTCATTGTTTATGTTGCATACGATGTTTGCACTTCCCGGTACCCGAGATATGCTTGTATTAATGTAATTAGTGATAGCACTATCGGTAAGGTGAGTAATATAGAGTAGGTAATTAACTTGATTGTGTTTGCTCCGTGCCCTTTAACTTCAACCTATACCTATACAATATATAGTGTTGTTTTATAAAATAAACCAAATAAGATCCAAAGAAGAATTCTTTTTTGGATCTTTCATAGGATTCATATTATAATGGAAAATGTATCTGTATTTATCAAATTCCCATCGACCTGTGTGGTCAGTCTTCTTGGATGAATATCCTAAAGGTGCCTATTATGGAATTTTAGAAAGTGTATTCCTTTCATAACACACTTAAAATAATTTGTCAACATTGTAATGTGCGGTTTCCAGTTACGTAGGATGATGTTATCGTACCACACTGTGGGTCCTTGTGTGATAAAAGCTTGCACAAAAAGTGTTGTTGTGACAAAAATGGCGTGTCAGTGTGCGCAAGCGCAGCCGATATATGTGACAGCGGCCCACGTGAGCGTTGGGTTCCGTTATGGTTTAGTTTCTGGCATAACAGCTTGTCGCCGAGGAATTTTGTGTAACAGAGTTGCTTTCCGGTTGATGTGAGGTAATATGTATTGATTGATTCATCAGAATAAATCGCTTCATTTATTTAAATGGGGAGTTTTTATGAAAAACGAAAAGATAGCCATAGGTCCTATATAAGATGATTGTTGGTAGGTATATATAGATAGATAGCGTAATTGAAGGCACGTTGCGTTGTTTTTATTATTATAATAAAAATCAAATACAGGTACCTAATTTACAATAGATTTCCTCTTAATATAGAAGAACGTAATATTAAACTAGACACTGAGTCTCCGAAATCACGACCAAGGCCGCAAAGCGACTACGAAGCGTAACCAATTCATATCAGATTCCGTATCTTATCTTGGATTAGAGATGTGCTTTAGATACACTGTGCTATATCCTCCTACTATGTCCTCACTGATAAGAACAGTGACGAATCTTAAATTTACGAAACAAGGCTGATAGTATAACGGCCGTTTAATAATGATATGGGCAAAGTAGGTGACAAATCAGAAGTACCTGCTGGTAGTTTCGACCGTGAAACAGAGCAATTATTACTGACTTGGATAAGGAGGTAAAAATATTATATTATATAATAGAATATAATATAATACAGACATGAGTAAGTAAGTCTGTAAGTACATACTTTTACTATAGGTCTGTAAGACATTAGAAACTGTTATGCTGTTATTGTTTTTATTTTTCTGTTAATGACTGTTTGATGCCAAAATAAAATATAGTAAAAAAAAATGAGTGTCATATGGTCATCAACTCATTAGCGATATATATTCTTAGTTAATATTGTTAATGTCTAATGGTATCCATTACCATTTAGTTACCTTCAGGTGGACGTGCTGTCGTTACTTAACATGAAATGAAATCTTGTAAACAATAAAGAAAGTGTAATATAAAGCAAATGAAGTGTGAAATGGAAAGGCTGATATCAGACTGACAATCTATAGATGTTGTTTCTTTTGACTGCAGATATAAATCAAATAGCGTAATCGTTGCGTCAGAGGGGCGACGTACCGTACAGCTACCTTAATCATGACTTGATTGAGTCTTTTCATTACAAATATGGCCAAGGTGCCGATTTATATTTTAAGAGGTGCACATACTCTCATTACTCTTACTTATATAAATTCTTACAATCATATTCTTCATTTTTTTCCCACAGTTTTTATACTTCATTTGGCAATGTAAAAGTGAGCGTGTTTAACAAACAAAATTAACGTTCACTGTCCTTAATCAAATCCATGAAATATATATGTACTAATATGGTAACAATATAGAAGATTGCAATTATGCCGAGTATCTTGCGCGTTCTTCACAGTTGTATGCAATAGTAACTTTAATAGAATAAGTGGCTTCGAATTTGAGGGGCTTCATTATGATAAATGTCGAGGGATCGGCATGAGAACCTAGAAGTGGCCATACGTTACGAGTGTCACAACCGTAGAAATAAATCAACACTGTCTAATTAAGATTAAAAAGCTCTCAAAGCTTTGCACCATATACAAATGCATGTAAGGCAAGTAGATCGCATTCTATCGACCGCAAAAACACATTTCATCCACTTGAAACCTTGCATTGCAATCTAATCTTAGTATGAGAGATAAAAATCAACTTTCCTATCAGTTATTTTGCGTAATGGAAGTACTTGTAGGCTGGCGTTGATTTCCATTCCATATACTAGTAAACTCTTCACAGATATCACTGGTTCATGTTTATCTCCAATATGCAGATGGTTCTCACTTCTCGTCGTTTAACTATATTTTTGGTTCAGTTTAGTATATCTTGACATTGTTATCATACGAGTGGGTGCAGTCTGAATATAGATTTGAAATCACTGTTTTATTAGTCTGCGTCAGATTTTTATTTTAATTATTGTCTTTTGGTACCTAGCTATCAACAAAACTGTGGGTTGTGTAAAGAATATGAATAGGATTAACATTTTGATGTATTTTTAAGTATTAAACTTTAGCTTGAACAATATTTTGTAGCAGTTGTTTTGTTTAGTGCACCAACAGAATTCGATGACAACATTATTATGTACCTATCGTAAACTTTTCCGTAACCAATAAAATGATGATTATATTCATGCCGATATAATATTCAACATTATTAACATCGAATAAGGAATAACCCGAGGCAGTTACGATCATTTACATATTTGCAGGTATTTAATGCGTAGGTCTGTAATATTTTTTTTCAATTTCAAATGAGCCTCCACGTATGCGTACCGTACCACCCACTTGAAAAATTTACGCGTTGAAGGCTTAGCTGGCGTATTATCATGGTAATTTGTCGTTATTTAGGGACAATTGTTTCGGTTATAAAAGTTGTCGTATATTGTTTTGTAAGAGACAATTTTGTTGCATCGAATAGTTACGACATTGGTGGTATTTTTATAAACATTTAAACAATAACTGACATCCAAACATGCATTGGCGATGTTATGTTTATTAGGCAATATGTCGATGATAACATGTTAAATGTTTTTTAACTATGTATCTATGCTATTGCTATACTCTTATAAATATATATATATTATTGCGCTTTAAAATAAATTATTAATTTCATAAATACAAATTAATATTAATCGTAACATCGATTTACAAATTTTTATTTTCATATATGGGAGTTAATAAAAATTTGACAGTTGATAATCGTAATTCTTGGAACTTAAACGTGTTTCGTAGCAACCGGGTTACAAGACTTACAAGAGCTTGCTGCTAACCGCAATTTTGATTTCACTTCACAGCTTTTTATCGCGAAAGCGTGAAATAAAACCAGGAATTTGTCTAGGCTACCTACATATTATAGTACATGATAGAAAACTTGAATACATTATGAAGCTACGTTTGAAATAGGAACGTCATACTGTCGGGATGCGCTTTTGATTTGTGACAATTTCCGAAGAGAGGCTGCCATGCTAGGTACATGGTAATCAACAAGCTAAGCATAGGGATAAAAGATTTGTATTTTGTAACTTGTGTTGGTAAAGTAAGCATGGCATGGCATCAGGCGAGGCGGTATACAGCTACAGCGGTCGGTGGCCCGTGCTGCAAGGACGTTGGTGCGCGGGCGGAGGCAAACGCTCGACAACTTCTTACCCAATCGCTGCTCGTGGTTGATAGTGTGCGTGAGTCGGAGTGTACGTACACCTAGACGTCTTGGCGGGGAAAGAATATTGGAGTACTATGTTGCCATCATATTTAATTTCCCATTTTATTGGTAATTACTAAAAAGATGACACAGAGGCTGTGTCGATAAATAGGCTGTATAGTCTCTCTATATACAGCCTATATTTATCGATACAGTAAAAGTAATTAGGTTTGAAAATAATACTGATACCATAAACTATTGAGATTTTTGGATGAGTTTGTTTATGACAAATAGCTAAGATTAAGCTACTTAATATGTAGACTATATATTAAAATTTTATTTATTTATAGCTTTGTTAGCTAATATTAGTTAAGTTGTATGTAGATATTTGTACGTAGGTAGGTACGATAAATATTGATAAATCAATGTGAGTTTCTGTTACTTTTGTCTTATGCATCTTTGACCTGTTTCGGGAATAAAAATGTATCTAAGCATTTAATAAACAAGCACTGTGTACAAAATATTCCATTTAATAACAACATTAGGAGTAATGCGATAAGGGCAACTCTTACCTTGATAGAGAAACCGCGCATGTTGGTGTGTTGTGTTGTACACCCACACTACTGCAAGGCGATCATTGTGAATGTTGTGTGCGTCGCGGACGGTGTTGTGAACTTTTATTTTTTTTCGTATTCAGCTCAGCCAGCCACTTGCTTCCCAACCCACCGTTTACCTGCTAGTGCTTTTAACTTTGTTATTATTTTGATACTTATTTGTTTCTCATCTAAATCACTAGTGTTGTGATAAACTAACTCGTTTAAGTTTATTGCATCGAGTGAAATCTCTCTCGAGTGAAGCCAGATGTTAGAGTAAACGGCAATAACCTCGTTTTGTGTCAACAAATAATAATAAACAGTGATCGGGACAAGTTATACTGCCGCTCTATACAGAAAGTGATGAATTAAACAATGATCTAAACTGGAAATCCAGGACGAGAATGGGTTTCGTTCACTGGTTGGAAGTTAATTTCGTTGCGACTTCACCCACATAACATTTATGGTAAGAAAAAGTTTTCATGTTTTGTTTCGTAACTTGCAATTTATTTTTTTCGCATGCGGACCCGCATATGTTTTGTTTCTTTTTTATTACATACACTCGGTTCATCTTACCAGTTCTTTTAGCACTTATTTTTTTAACTTGTCAATGAAGGTAGGCAGGCATAGGAGTTGGCGCGCTTTGTGAAATTTACCGTAGGCAGGTAGAAATCGGTAGAATAGTACCTACCCGTGTGGACTTATGGTCTCGGTAGTAAACCCACACAATTATGAAATAGGATTTTACGTAACCAGTTGTATTTTAGTGCCTATATTTAACAGTGCGTAGGTAAATATAATGTAACAGGTGATATAGGTATTGAACTGACCTACAGGCTACACCTGTGCAATGTGCATTACCTAAAACTAAAAGCAACTCACTAAAGAAACTCATTACCTAGGTACTTACTTATTTTGATAATGTCAGGACGCATCTGCCTCCTTCACATAACTTACATAGGTATATTTTCTAAGTTTCTTCAAAAACTTAATAATTGATACACTCGACTATTATTTTTATTCTATGAATATTAATTTAGTTTAAAACCTTGAAAGCTATTTGTTTCACTTTTATTATAAATTGTGCTGTGTATTGGTATTTTTTGAAACCATAGATTAAGCTAAATCTATGATTGAATGATTGAACGGAATCATCGACGTATACTCTAGCGATAGACAAGAACGTTCATGTAAAACATTTGTTCAAAAACTGGTAAGAGTTAGAACTAAAGTTCGCTGCAGCGCTGTATAAAGCTGTGTCAACTAACCAAACTATTTTAAAAGATACAGCGCTAAATTGCTTAGAGTATAGTTTTCTCGCGACCAAAACGTCGTAAGCGCCGCAAATTTCATGGCGCTTACGCGTTTCGTTCAGTTAACTACACTAAGATGTCGTCTCTATAGAGTTCACACCGCAGATGTGACACATCTTTTTTACCTACTAAACTTCATTAGAATAAAACTCGATTTCAAAATGTATTATATTAATATTAGGGGGGCCTAGTGCGGATTGGCGGACTTCACATGGCTTAAATTGAGTACTCAGAGGTACGGGCCAGGGCTTGAATTAACATAAAACAATTATTCAAAATATCAAACTATCACTACTAATTAAAAACTCATTAACAATTAATCAAATTAAAACACTTTCTAAAAAAACATATCAAGTCTGTGTTCAGTTACATATTTTTACCTACAACCAGTTTTAAGGGAACATCTGCACGTTTTAGTATATGATTGTAGAATGGCGTGGTATTTAAATAGATAAATTGTTTTTCTACTCTGGAATTACGAAATTATCACCTATTAATTCACTTAAACAGGAAGTAATTTTACTTAATTGACTACTGACTAGTTATTTTCGTCCAGGGTCCACTTTGATTCGGATTATCGTTGTTATTAACGCTGCTCCGTGCGCACCCGCACTGAATGAATGTCGAAGCCACACTAAAGTCGGGTGTGGGGACTGCAGTTCAGTTGAGTTGACCAAAGCGAGTGTTCGGAACGCCCTATCTAGTACGTAGTACATATATATCGATGAACGGAATACTTATTTACTCCAACCATAGAAAACCAAATCGACGTTGACTAGCGTCAAAACGTGCCCTGCCTCCATAGTGAACCTTTTTTTATATTCAATGCTTAGTGGCAGCTTTTTTGTCGTTCCTATCGTCCTTGACGATTGAACCAAGTCGTAACTTTTCTTTTGGTTTTTGTTTCATAAACAATGAGATAAGAAAGCAAAATATTTATGGCCGATTAGAACAGTCATAGATGATGTCAAGAGTTCTGAACATCGTCTCTTAACACTATGCTTTAATTATTTATGTGGTGGTACCTTCCATATAAATAATAAATTAATATAGGTACCTACCTACTCAGGTGTTTTAAGCTTGCCACCCCTAGATTTTACTGTACATTATGTACCTACCTTATTATAGTACAGACGGGTCCATACCTACTCTTATCCTATCATTCTTATCCAAAAAAATAACTACCTACTTAATATTTGGTATATTGTATATACATACATATATGTACCTACCTACTTACCTACCTAGTACCTATCAAAAAATTTATATGTGGATTCTATTTCTTTCACGCAATAATGGCTAAAGGGATTCGAATTTAACTATGCATACCTACAGGATATGTTTTAGAGTTACAAACCTAGGTTAACATTAGAGATATACCGCAGGTAACACCGCGTGCTGAATAAATATTCTATACCTATATCTTAAAGATCCATTTTGGATTAACGTACTATAAAAGACGATGGTAATGTATATCTACTAGTCGTATAAAATTATGATGTGACAACCATCAATTTAGTATAACAGCTTCAATAAATGCAAATTTATAATAACGAATACAATGCCGAATGGCGCAGTGGTGTCGCAATGCAATTTAGATGAGACCGAACTTTGTGATTGATATGGCGCACTGATTGTATATGTTCGTTCATGTGAAAGCATCGTGCTAGAACATCAGTTGAATTTTAATGAACACTGAGCTTTATACCTACGAATGCACAGATATATCTCTAGCGACGCGCTGGAATACTTGACCAATCAGCTGTTCAAAAAAATACTCTTAAACTGACGGAGTTATAAATTACTCATTTTGATTAACAATGAAGTAACATTTTCATAATTTAATAAGTATTCGTATTTCTTATTATGTAATAATGATCATTTTCATGTTGGTATTTAAATACTACCGAAATCCTTATTAAAATAACGATAAAATACAGTTAAAATCCTTACTTTCATTGAGTTAATTAAGTACTTTAATTAAGTTTTTGCATTAAGTTCTTGAGAATGTGGTGCCAAAACGATTATTAAATTGTCACAAGGTTTTTAAAAAATTACCAGGAAATGGTTTTGATTACGGATACCTATATAGGTCATTTGCAATAAATTTACTAGATATAGAGTAAATTTTTATATCATGTTGATATTATAATATCAACACGAACGCACTACCCTATATCCTAGGTAAGCTTAATAAAAAGTATAATAACTTCTTAGGTCAATCAAGTGGCTGTATAGTTATGCGACTTTGGCCTTTTCAGTCAAGAATTTATTTCAGTTTTGAGAAAATTCAGCCAGCAGATAAAATATATTTATTTTTATTCTATATTTGAAGTTAAACCATAAACAATAAAAATGGAATTGGAATAGATTTTTTGGCGCCAAATCCCAGAACTCTAACATATACTCACTCACTCACTCACTCACTCAATTCTTTATTCATGTACAAAGTTGCTAATAGGTACATCTAGATTTTAATGCATTAAGTGGCGACAATAATATATGTACTTAGGAATGTTAAAATTTGTAGGCATTGTAGTAATAAACCTCACGTAGGCAAAGTAACATAACATATAATTATTATTTTTTAACGAGCGTGCGTGTAGTGCGTGATCTCGGTTCAGTCGAGTGCTGATATTGTGGGTTCAACGGTTGCGGTACCTATTCTCAGAAACAGTAGCTTTCTTGTTTCGCTTTGGTTACATACACCAACCCTCTGTGAGTCCATTGTTCTATGTTTTTAACGTTTAAGTTTTCAGTGTTTACGTATCGACACGAACACTGACAACATGCTTCCAAGCACGTAGGACTTCTCGAATAGATTTAGTATTATCTATATTACAAGTACATTTGAGGGAACAATCGATAATATTGATAATAAACTATTTATGATTGTGTATGATATTATGGTTATTGAAAATGTACGGTAGAGTATGTTGCTAGATAAGACGAATTTATTGTGCTTTTGAGAGCTAGGTAAAAAATTACCTTATAAGTAAATTATTATCAATTTCTATAATCGATAATACTTAGGTGTAGTGTGTATTATAGAGAATTTTTCAATGTCCTTACCTAATTATAAATAAGTAAAAAAACCAATAAAATTCGAACAAAATAAATAAATAAAAATAAGTATATAAGTAGGTACCTAAATGTAACTTGTACTTACATTTTTTCCCCAACAGTAGTACAGGTACGTAATTTATAGCGATAAGAGACATCTTATCAGTGAAATTTACTACTCACTAGTAACTCTTTAAGTAAACACTTATCAAATTGGGTCAATCTGCTTAGTGCTTAGCTGTTATCACTAGCAATCGTAAACGATTAGAAATTGGGTATATCAACTGCGATCACCTTAATATTGATTTACGAAATAATTTGTAAATAAAAAAATTTTTGGCCAAACATCGCTTTTAAACTTCCTAAAGAAGGCTTTTATTTTACATCAATTAAAAGATTTGTTACGAACACACCCCGAAATTTAGATTTTATGTTTACATATGAACATATGGTTAGATTGCGTTCATTCATTGTCTGTTACAAAGAATACAATGTAGGTATTATTATTTATTTTTTTGTATGCAAAGATAAATATGTAATGTGCATGTTTAGGTGACACGGCCACACACATCGTATGCATTACAATACGTAATTACAATTAACCTACCTACGTAGTCCACAATACGTAATTAGTAAGAGATGGCCAAACGTAATTGCTATTAGAGTTCATTGGTTGCGCTGAGAAGACGTTCTTCCACATCTTAATTGACATCAGCGCTTTACAGTTTGAATCTCGACCTATTTAGCAAATCGGAGAGCTATCACAGCTTTATCTAGGCACCTAGTCGTCAAATAAATTTACCTAAAATGTAGCTTTCCATAATAGTTAAAACTGTAATAGAACGGCAGGTTTTTTTAATAATACTAGTTTATTATAAATAAATCAAACATTCTTTAACCGGTCCTTCTGCAAATAAAGTAAAAACCTGATACGAAATATTTAGTCGACCTCATAATCGATTTTATTTGCTCTGCACACTCCTAAGTTTGCCTACTCTAGGGCTGTGCCTAAAATACAGTAGGCGATAACCGAATAAAATGTTCGTATCATTGATATGAAATTAATGAGCACTCAATATGTAGGTCGGAACCATTGAACCTACTTGAGATTATAAATATACCTAATACGAATATATAAACATCACGTTATCTGTTGAGGCCGTTTGATCCAATGATTTAATATTAGAATATTCATCAACTTTATTATAATATAAATATTTTTCTGATGATGTTTTCTTGAAGTCTACACATTATTCTATACATACATACGTAGGTAAGTAAACATTCAAAGATCAAAACAAAATCTTTTCTTGTAGAATAGAGGTGAGTGAAAGGAGATTGATAAATATGACTATTTCTCTAAACTAAGTAGTTCACATATTATAAATCTTAAAGGAACTTAGTAATTTCATTGAATACACTATAGGCAAGGCAAGCAATCAAGTATTATTAGAAGTAATAAAACAACATCATACTGGCATTAGAAATTTAAAGTAGGTAGTCAGTCATTACGGATGTCTGTCAATGATTTATTGATAACTCTACTTAACATACGACAGGTGGCAACTTTTATATCTATTTATAAAAAGTGCTCTCCTAAATCATTTCATACACGAAGAGGTACGTGGGCATGTTATTGGATTAAAATGTGGTTATTCTACATTAGAATAAAGTCTAGTATACAATATTTATGTAGGAACTAGAAAATAAGCCAGGAACTTTTATAGGAACTTTTTTACTTTAAAGAAAGCATTCACTTTTGACAATAATTGCTGGCATTAATAAAATTATCGAAAATGCTAAATGGAACATAAAACTTCACGACTGGAACTAGATAGACCACTGACAGACGGATAGACAAATGGACATAGATTGACAGGGAGGGTCGATAATACCTATTTGAAAAACAGAGGAGCTAAAACAAGTTTAGCTTCTAACGGCATTGTAAATGCGGGCAATTAAATAAATTGATTTTAATGTAATTCCATTAGTTTTGATTAATTGAAGAAAATTAACTGCTGGAATCTGTTCGTTTCTCAGTATAACAGATAGTTTGACAACACAGTTTAGGTACTTGAATGAATTAATTCGATTGAACTGCGTTAGACTTACAGTTGAACTCAAGCAAGGGAGCCTCACAAGGAAATCTTCCTGATTTGTTTTGTAAAGATACACGCATACACGCCTGGCTATATGCGTTATTCATTTTATTTTCCTGCTAACGAAGCTTTGAACTTACGCTTGTAAATTTACGACGGCTATTCTGGAGAGGTAAAGTGAGGGACTTGAACTTGCTGTGTAGTATCGTAATCTGTTAGTTACGTGTTTTCAAACTGTATGCACACACACGTCTTTTTTTTAATAGTCCAGCAACCAGGTTGAAAAGTAACCTCTTTGTATGATGAATCAAAATTCGTAGAGCTTTTAGATTCAGTCCTCTTATTATTACTCTCGTTGTAAACCAGTTATCTCTTCCAAGGAGGGTACAAGAAACCAGTCGATTCACAATTGCAAAGATCCCGCCTCTCATAAATCCAGTCCCTTGTCACTGTATATAAACGTCACTGTTTATAATTGCCCACTTCCTTTATAATAATTCTATCAAGACCTTAATAATGTGCGTTTGTGTTATTAATTAATTTATCTGATGTCATCATGTTAATACTAATTGGTGCCAAATGTAGGCCTTTACTGAATTATTGCCGACGAGTAAATAATATTGTTGACTGGTCACAAAACTTTATTGCAAGCTTTGTTATTACCACCTTCGTAAACAGTAGAACATGGGCAGGCTTGATATGGCAGGTATCATATCACTTTATTACACAGTAGATATTAAAATACATTGTTGTAACAACAATGATAATGGTATCATAGAATTCTTGTTCATTATTTAGGATCGGTTTCATCAATCAATTAATTTCTTTTTCAAATGTCCTTTGTCTTAGCAAACCCTCCATCATAACATATCGTGAATCGTGATTATAATATTTAATAGAAATTATTTTGTTGCAGTTCAGCAAGTAACAAAGTCTTCCAGAATGTGGTGCAGTATATATAAAGTGGCGGCGCTGATACTCCTCAGTGCACTCAGCAAAGGAGATCTCCCAGAAGACGACTTCAGGATAATAAACAAAAAGGGTAAGAGCTTTGTGCCTTTATGGGCAGTAAATGTTACAATAGCGTGTCGAGGTTACTGGGGCTGTAAATCTTAAACCGTTTAAAGTTTTTTTTGCTTTTTTACTATTGTATTTTACTAAGGCAATAGGGGACCATGACCTCGTAAAGAAAAAATAATCCTCTATAATCATAAACCTTACTTGCCGCTGCCATGGCGAGGGCGTGGGTTTGACTGATGAACCAAAGCATAGTTTTTAGTACTTTATAGTATGTACTTACGTATCTTTATTTTAAAAATCTTACGCCAAGCGTCTATCGGTTATTTAACCGCATTACGGTGAGATAGTAGTTTAATACAAGCTTCTTTATATCATAAAAATATATTCTTAATAAAAATTAGATGGTAGGTACCTAACTCACCGGTTCACCACATGATGACTACTATTACTACATGATGGCTTCTCATAGTCTTGCTGGAGGGCCTATAATTATGTCCAGCTGTGGGAATAGACTGGCAAAGTTGATTATGACACCCAATACTTAACACCAACGTAATGTTAAAAGTATACTACTAATATTATATGTAAATGGGTAATATCGTGTGGACGTTTGTTACTCTTTCACACCAAAACGGCTGAAGGGATCAGCTTGAAATTTGGCCAAAAGTTAGAATATGTTCTGAATTAACACATAGGCTTTTTAGCCCGGAAAAATTCAAGTTCCTCTGAGAACGCGGGTGAAACCGCGAGGAGTCACTATAGTGTTCGTATGGGAAATAAAAGAGACCGCATAAAGTTATGAGAACCGTATCATTGGAATACATAGTCGGTAGATATAAATATTCAATAGGCGGTCGGTACACTTATCATGTAATACATAACGGTTATTGATAAACACGTGTGGGAGAGGTCTCGGCGGTTTGTAGAATGTAAACAAAAGACTTTAATTCAAATTCAACTACTATTACCATTTCTTTCTATTCGCTGCATTTAATATGATTGTGATCCAAAACGTTCATTGGTCTAATCGAATATTAATGTATGTATATAAAAGTCTGTTGATCTAAATCTCGTATAGGTACAATTTATACAGATTGAAAAACATATCACCAAACTGTAAATAGACATAGTCTTTATTAGAACAAGTAGACTCGTTGTTATACGATTATCCTTGATGGGAATTGATTCCATAACGGACCGTTTGTCTGTCTGTCTATCAAACATATATATATATATATATGTCCATGATTGATACATACAACGGGACGATCCATGCGTGGAATATTATCAAAATATAAATTATTTTGCTTAAGCTCGACGTTTTGATCAACCGTTGTATCAGTTATGAATTTAGTTCGCGAAAGTTTAAAAAATATATACCTGTCTGTAGGTATTTGATAATGTCAGTTCTACAACAATTCTACTATTATTATAAATGCGAAAGTATGTGATGGATGTATGTTTGTTACTCTTTCTCGCAAAAACTATTGAACGGATTTGGAACACAGTTTATAACCTGGATTAACAAATAGGCTACTTTTTATCACGAGAAAATTTAAGATTCCCCCGGGACGCGGGTGAAACCGCGAGGAGCCCCATATCAATAAAAAAGCAGAATAATCACCGCTAAACAGCATAAGCTTTAGAAGGGTTCAAAAAGCAAACAAAATGAATCCTTCAATCGTTTCTAGAACCATAGACATAAGTATTTGTGCCACTTTGATTTATCGAGGCCGCACAGGTAAAGGAACACGTATTTGCCATCTGATATTTAATGAACAACATAACATACAATAAAATGATTAAATATTTACACTACAACATTATTGTTATGTGAACAGACTTGAGTAATGTTTGTTATTTCAGTTTAATTTGTTCTACTCATCTGTGGTTAATCCAAGGTGGACAAATTGTGTGTATAGTGATTCTAAGCTAATTGGTATTGCGTAAAAGCATTTATCAATATAATTTCGTTAGTAGTTTTAATAATCGTAAATTGATACCAGCAGAAAAATTCATTTAAGAAAATATATCTAAGGAAAAATCAACATTTACGATGTTGTACGAATGTTAATTAAATAAGCGCATACCTTTCCAGATCTGCTGGCGTCAGACAGCAATATCTTCGAAGATAAAAGTACTAAATCATTTTCGCAACTGCTGTTCGATGTGGCAAGGGATCAAGTGATCGTGGGCGCAAGGTGAGTAGCCTAAACCATTTGGAATATAAACCTTATTTTACAATATATAAATATTTTTCACATCACATATTTAATTAAGAAAAATAAAAGTTAAGATAGCTATTAAACATATTGTAATAGTGTCTCGAAACTGCGAATTTAATAATGTACATAAGGTTTTAAATGCTAGCTTCATTGCACTGTGGTAGGTATATGATGGGAAGCTGTAAACATGAAGTGCTAAGTGCAATTGCTAGAAGACACCAGTAGGTCATTGCCAAACGATTTTCAGCTTTACGATGATGTAGCCAAGATTTAACTTTTCTCTCGCTCCTCACGACATTTTCCGTCACTTAAAACTTACAATCAGAAGATCTCGAAGATGGCGCCTGACGTCAATTCAATCTCGCATGTTGTAACAAAGATTTGTGATGAATTTTAAATACCTACTAAACTGGTTTGCTGATCGTATCGTATACACGTGAGAATCCCGTTTCCATTGATTTTATTGAGTTTTCGTGTTTGTGGTTTATCAATATATTATCTTAACGATATATTTGTTAAGACATAAAAGTCGTGTGTTATGGACTAACTGTTAATTTAGTCTCCGATAGATATACATACATACGTCTTTATTAATATTTTTAGATAATTGAAATTTTTGACCGGAAATTGACGATAGATAATAATCGGCATTAACTTTCAATTAAGTTCTTTAATCGATAAAAGTTTTTCTATTATAGAGAGACTCATTATAGAATTTATGTTAATTATTTACTAGCTTTTACATACCTATTATAATAACTATATTCGCTAATAGGAAATGCCAAAAATCTCCGAAAGTTTGTGGACGGTGAAAGCGATCTGTCAAAACAGGATTGTTTCATTAACAAAAATAAGTTAAATGTAGCTTATAATCGTAGTGGCGTATCTCGCAGATTAATTTAAAAGCGACATAAATCATTTGTCATAAAAAATATATTGCGTTATCATAATTTAGTTTTAATATTGATAACAGTGTGTACAAGCCCCGCGGCCGTTCGGCCTAATAACTTGTACAAACAACTTGAGTCGTTCACCTGCTTGTCAACTTATGATATAAGATAGTGCGCTTATCACTCCACCACCAGAAACATGGAACTGGTTGCGAGAATATTTCGACTTAATGCATCTCGATAATGCCATGCTTTAATTGAATTGATTAAAAATGCATTTTTATGTTATTCTTTTGATGTAACAGCGCTGTTGTCGCAATAAAGTAAGCTCGCGATATAAGCTTTTAATTAACTGTATTGCGCTGAATTCTTATTAAATTAATTAATCTGGCTCTTTTGCCTTTTATTCAACGTAAAATAGTATATTTCGTTACAAGTGCGGAAAGGCTGTCATTGCAAAGAGTTCCGACGAATGACTACCCGAGCCGCGGCGCAGCCGAAGGCGAGGGTTGGCAGTCGGAACAAGTTGCAATGACGGTTCCGCAAGTGTATTGAACGACTATTTTTAATACAGTTGCGAAAAAATAAAGCAATTTAATAAAATAATAAAAACACAATAAACTAAACACGCAATGAAAATTTCTGGAATATATGTTATAAGCAGAGTTTTTTTTTTCTTCGCCCATTTTGGTAGGCAAAGGGAACTATCTATACAGCTTAGTCTTCAGTAGGTATAATTTTTTTATTGATATGAAATGAAAATGAAATGTAATGGATGAAATGAAACCTAACCTAAATCATTAAATCTGATATTGAGATAAATTACAAGCTTCTTTTTAAAAATATACGTATTTGTATTAATCATAAAAACTCTTTAGTAAAACCTTTATGGTTGGTTTTTCTTTTTAATAGACATTATTTTGACAGTTGGGAAAGATGCACGCACGAGTTCGGGAAAGGTAAAAAAAAAGCACTAGTGTGTAATAGCCCACTTTCCGAACGCTATACGTCCCTGCAATACACCACTTTTTGAGCAACTGTATTAAAAAAAATATTTCGTTTAAGACCTAATAATTTTACACTAACTCAATAATTTTTATGTTATATTCACTCCCACCCATCCTAAATCTATTTGCCATGTGAAAATACAAGCATATAGTTGAATCAACGGCCAATTACCGCGAACTTTGTTGAATAAAGTAAGTATTTCCAATGCAAAACGCAAAATGTTTCTCATTACGATGCAAAATAGCTGTAATGTGGGAAATATCGCGATCTCAATAATCAGATTGCATTGCATGTGCCGTTCAAGTGTTTGTTTATTCATTTTGTTGAAGTATAATTTCAGGTGGTATCCATTATTATATCTAGTCACTTATTATATACAAATTGTATAAAATATTGCTGTTATGGACGTGGTTTTGGTCGAGTACAAATTTAGCATAAAGTATATGCTAAATCGAGGCTATAATCAAAGTATTAATAAAGTTCTACTAACGATAGTTCAATGTCCATTAATAGTGAATTTATTTTTGTAATGCATAAATGGTAAACGTGCGTAATTTGCAATGCAATTGCCTTCAAACGGAACTATTAATTTGTCGCATAAAATATGGTAAATTGTGTTTTGTTGTTAAGTGTGCGTGTGACATCGGTTCTAGTGATGCATAATTTAGTGTCACTATTTAAAGATCATTGTAATTTTTAAGCAGAAGTTCATGGAAATCATAATGTTATTTGTGTAGGTACTATAGATTTAGAGAAAACATACCTACCCACCAAGGCTTTATAAAAATTCAATTAGGTAAACTAAACCTATACGTGTAATATTTTTCAATTAAAGTAAAAAAAAAAACGAATTACATACCACTGATCGATATCGAAATCAACCTCAGGATAATATATTCCACCTACATTCAGTTTACGCGTGATTGAGTCACTGACATCCATACTTTCACATTTATAATTAGTGGGATAAAATTGAACACAAGTAAACTAATATATTACTGAGAGCGCAATCGTGATAACTATGTCAAGTATCAAATTTCATTTGTTTGCAACAGTAGTTGTAACCAATATAGGTAGGTAGCTATATATCTGGCACCTAGCGCCTACTAACGATACGGCACGGAAACCATATCGTTTTGATTTATAGAAATGTTATACTAAATGTAATACTGCGGTAGGTATTTAGTGCACAGGAAGCTATTGGCCGTGAGAGTTGGGTAATTTATCTTTCCTTACTTAATTTAACGATATAATACAAATTGATTGATTAGAAATTGAATTTAAAATTCTAGTCGTTTGTTCTGTTTAAGCTTTTATTGGAGTCTTGTGAAGGTCAAAGCTACTGAAGCTACTACCGGTTTATATTGTCGGCTTTTAACTAACAAAAGCCGGAAAGAAATTTATCTGGCTAACACAATTTTTTCATATACATATATAGATGTACAAATAGTTAAACATTAAAACAAAATAGAAAAAAATAACATCGAAATAGGACAAAACAGTCTACACATGAACATACTTAAAGAACAATAATAATTTGTTTTCAGTAGTAGTTAGTCACTGCGATATCATGTCATAAGTAAGTTATAAGGGCTTCATCCATATTCGTAACTGCAAGTTCGTAACCAGTTACAAGAGAAGAATTTTTTTTCGCTGTTTCGTAACTAGTTGTGAGAGAAGAGTTATTATTCCATTTTAATATCGTATAAGACTCGTAACATCTTCTCCCATGTAAATAATTATAATGCGTGTAAATAGTCGCAAGCGCGTGCTACTGAAGTATGTCATTAAACTATGGATGATACGTGTTGTAATGATATGTAATTTGAAATTCTATAGCGAAATAAACAGATGCAGTACCCACATAAGATATTTCCTAGGCTATCAGGAATGCGGAATATTGACGCGAAGTCCGTGAATGGATTTTCTATGTATGGTTGTTGAGCATTAATTGATGATGTCTTTTTTAGTTAACATGGTTTTTACGCGTTAAATTGTTTAAGATTGTTTTTACATTATATAAATTGTTAAAGCTATATTTTATTTAGGCCTGGAAATACGATTTAAATTTCGATTTATAAATCGCGAACACTCAAATGACACGCACAGCAGGCCATATTTCCAAGGAATATAGGTAGGTACATGACATGTTACATTACAAAATGTGAAAGAATTAGGCTCCTCTATAGTACACTTTCACACACACACATACTCACACCTCACTAATCCCCATATGCAGTGATGTAGATAAAACCCATTTACTTCACGTACCAAACACGAAAACCACTTGAGCAAACAAAAATGTTTTAATAACCTGGCCAAATGTTCACCGCATAGCACTAGCTTGTATGTATGTACCTATCTATTGACATAATATGTACACACTTCCTCCTTTTTGAAGTATGCCGCATGTAATTTACACCACTGATCTAAATCCGAGGTATTATAAAGTGTGAAGTGTGAATAAGCTTTGTCATTATGAAGAGATATTCTTAGTTTGGTCTTGAAGCATTGTCAACCATAATCGGATTAGCTTTTGATGAAACAAACCGCTTAGAAATTATGCAGTCACATGAGTTGATTGTATGTTCATATTATAAATCATTGGCTGGTCTATTATGTTATTCTTAGCTCTGAAAGTTCTTACTTAAAGATTCGTTCTTGCAACACACTTAAGTAGACTTTTTGATTGCATTCATACATTTTATCTGTGTATGTAAATTCTTGTATCATAGAACTGTTTCGATTACCATACAGAAGTATAGATGTGGCGTGAGGCAGAGTTACAGTAATATTATGGTTAACCACACATTGCTAGGGAATTATTACAAATTGCTACTTGCAATTCTCAGATGTTTCATTGTTGAATTGGTTATAGAGGTTACACCTAATGTTACGATCATCTCAATCATAGAACAATCCTTTATTGATTGCTTGTACCTCTACATTATTATAGCGAAATAATACTGCTGTATATATTATACTAGTCGCTCCCCACGGTTTCTCCCACGTACCCGGGAGATCGTCTATTTTGCCGGGATAAAAAATAATCTATGTTCTTTCTCAGGCTCTAGACTATCTGTTTACCAAATTTCTTTTAAATCGGTTCTGTAGTTTTAGCATGAAAGCGAGACACACAGAGTTACTTTCGCTGATATTAGTTAGGATTGGAATGAATAGGTCATAGCCTTTGTCGTTACTTTGAAAGTCTTTTGTACCTCCTGGATTATCATAAAAACTGTTGCTCATTCCTCAGAGATACCCTCTACCGGCTTTCCCTTCGGAGTCTAAGCCAACTGGAGCGCGCTGATTGGGTGGCACCGGCTGATAAGTCGCAGCTATGCCAGGACAAGGGTCAAACAGAGGAAGATTGCCACAATTACATGAAAGTACTGCTATCGTATGGACACAAACTTTTTGTTTGCGGTACACATGCGTTTAATCCTGTGTGCAGTTGGAGAGAGGTATTTATCTATGTCTTTTATGATAAAACATGGTCTAGTTGGTCATAAATTACTTGGTATTTGACTTTAAACATTACTTTTACAGATTGAGTCAATAGGAACAGTCTCCGAATGGGTGAACGGAGTAGCTCACTGTCCGTACAATCCTCATTCTAACGTTACTTCAATATTAGCCGGCAATGGACAATATTTCGTTGGAACCCCTACTGACTTCGCAAGTTCTGACACTGCCATTTGCAGGTATGTACCAAAAAAAAAAAAAAAAAGGTATGTACCAAAAATAACTCCAAACAATGCATAGCAAAACGGAAGATTTTCTGTTTATAGACTTTGAATCGCTTTAGTCGTCTAGAATTTAGACGATGTGATATTCTAATATATTATTATCTTTGTCTGTTGGTAAACACATGTATTAAGTTAGTTAAGTATATCAGTTATTCGGTTATCATAGCAAGATTAGTAAATTGAGGATTTATTTAGTAATTTAATTTAAAAATGTATCTATTTATTTCCATTTCCAGGAGTCGCGGCGCAGATCACCACGAGGAAGGCACACTACGTACCATGCAGTACGACTTGAACTGGCTAAACGAGCCGCAGTTCGTCGGTAGTTTCGAAGACGAACACTTCGTTTATTTCGTTTTCCGCGAAGTCGCTGTCGAGTTCATGAATTGTGGAAAGGTATGTTAAATGTTTCGTAAGATACTTTGTAAGTACCTAGAATCGCATTAAGTACTTGATCTAGGGCATCTAAGCTTGTAGAGAATTCCCGGAGATTAGTATTACATCCGCTATGCAATAGATCCGCTGTGGAAGTCTGCTCTGAATACATTATTCCGATGTCGGTTACCAGTAATAGACCTTTTTTGTAATTTATTTCAGAACGTACATTGCTAAGGAAATTGTACCTATTTCTTATGCTTGCCTAGTATTAATGGATATTACTATACAATTGCGAAGGTTTTAACTTACTTCCGCCCTGCAGTTTTGCCTGTGTTCCGTTCGTTTTTAAATTATCTCCTCTTTAGCTCCTGTTGCAAAGATACCTACATCCCTCCTCTCAGTTATTCTACGATCATCTATCTATACTAATATGCTATCTATATAATAAATGCGAAAGTAATTTTGTCTGTCTCGCTTTCACGCTAAAACTACTGAACGGATTTAAATGACACTTGGTTCACAGATAGTCTTGACTGTGACCTGAGAAAGGACATAGGCTACTTTTTATCCCGGGAAAATGGATGATCCCCGGGTACGAGGGTGAAACCGCGGGAGCCACTAGTACTACAAATTATAGAAACTAATGTTATTTTACCATAACACAAGCACACTTTGAAGCTTACTTTGGAATCAGATTGGCCGTGTATGAAAAATGTCCCAGGATATTTATTTAAAAAATGTTATTTTCAGATAATATACTCACGTATAGCTCGCGTATGTAAAAACGATTCAGGAGGTCACCTGATGATGAAAGACAACTGGAGTACATTCCTCAAAGCCCGACTCAAGTGTCCAGTACCGGGAGACGTACCCTTCCACTACGACGAAGTACAAAGCGTCGAATATTTACCGCAGGAGAAGATCCTTGTAGCAACCTTTACTACTCCCACGTAAGTACATAACATGATCTCTTGTTGATTTTTGTCATTAGATTGTAGCTGTAACGTATACAATTGATCCGTGAGAGTTTTGTGTTCAAAATAGTCAGGTATTTAGGAAAAACAATCCGAGTTTTATTTTGTTTAAAGGTCTTACTCACTAAGCAAACATTAAGCTGGGAAATCCACTATTAATTCAATTGTTTTTGAATTCTATAATTCTGTAAAAACTATATTTAATTATAACAACATAATGAATAAATTGTCATGTATTTAATAAATAAATCAAGTATTTTTTAATTTATATATATCGATATTTATTTAAAAGTAATATCACATTGTTACCATCATACAAGCTCTGTTTACTTTGGACTAATAACTAACTCTAATTATAAATAATTAATATATCAACAGCAACAGCATAGCCGGCAGCGCAATATGCATATACAACATGTCCGACATCCACGCGGCCTTCGAAGGACCATATAAAGTACAGGATTCACCAGCGTCTTCTTGGGAGCCGAGGTCCCCATCGCGTCAGGCCAGAGACCACTTCCGCTGTATGCCTGATACTAGGTCAGTTAATTACTTTTATTTTCAAACAACATATATTACCCTGTATAAAGTCCTTTTGCTTTGTACTGAAGGTTGTATCATATCGGGAATACCCTTGGTGTTGCTGTGGATCAAAAAAGCACAGTTCTAAAACGATAGCTCTACTGTGAGTTTAGCATAAAGTTATTGGTACAAATAACGCCGACAGGATGTCCTAGTTCAGGTATCTGTACTGTATAACAAATACCTAATTAACAATTGCTGCTCTTTATTTATCTTTTAATTAAAACAATTTTATTATTTAATTTATATTAAGTTTTGGGGAGGTTACCTAATTCGGTCATGTGTTTGGATTTTGGGACAGCTGAATAGATAGGTACACTATGAAATACACTAGTTCTTATTCATATTTTACGTATGACCATATCATATTATCTAATGTGTTTTTTTATAATTTCAGACCCCACCAAGCAATAGAATACCACCGATACCTTCTTATGTACGAGTCAGTGCAGCCTATATCAGGCGAGCCAGTTTACAAAGTGACATCTGAACGCTTCACCCACGTCACCGTTGACGTCACTTCTGCCAAGAATGTGGAGAAACAGCTAGTAGTGTTTGTTGCCAATCAAAATAGTGACGTATTGAAGCTTGCTATACTGCCGAGATTGGAAGGTGCCTGCTTGGTCGAGAGGTGGAAGCTGAAAGACGAAAACAGTGGATATGACATACAAACAATGCAGTTTGTGAAGGAAACTGTGAGTAGAACAAGTTTTTTAATAATCTTTGTATCCATGGTAAATGCAATAAATAGTAGGGGAACCAAATCGTACCCTTGTGGAATATGTGTTAGCAATATTGCAAATTTTTTGTTAGCATATTTAAGTAGGTACTTTAAATATGACAATGATTATGTCGATGGACTAACATAAATAACTTGATAAAATATATTTAGGGTAACTAATGTAGTGACATAAAAATGATATAAATTATAAAAGTTTACATCGTGTTTTTCATTTATTGTTACAATAGATGTCACTTTACATCGGCATCCAAACTGACGTACAATTTTTTTATCCAAATAATCAAATTTAAAAGACAATATTAGGACAATATTAGGACGAGTTCGATTTGATTATTGACAGCTTTTTCTATAGACATTGGAGTATTAGTAACACACTAATATAATTGTTTCTCGTCCCACAGATGTCATTATACATAGGCAGTACAACAGGCGTGGTGCGTATAAGCGGAGTGCGTTGTGCTCGGTACCGTACTCGCGCGGGCTGCGTCGCCGCTACCGACCCGCACTGCGGCTGGGACGAACGCCGCGACCTGTGCGTGCGGGCACGAACCGATGTACTACACCAGCCGTACTTCACGCACGCTACTGGAGCTTGTGCCGCTGTGGACGTGCCAGGTGGGTTGTCTCGCTCACTCATTACACCGGCATGTATCTAGCATCGCGGCTGGAACGAGCGCCGAGACCTGTGGGGTGTGTGGTCTCGCTCACTCGTAGCGTGTAGCCTTAGTGGGAGGGAGAGGGCGCGCACGCAGCTGGGACGAGCGCCGCGACCTGTGCGTGCGGGCACGTACCGATGTACTACACCAGCCGTACTTCACGCACGCTACTGGAGCTTGTGCCGCTGTGGACGTGCCAGGTGGGTTGTCTCGCTCACTCATTACACCGGCATGTATCTAGCATCGCGGCTGGAACGAGCGCCGAGACCTGTGGGGTGTGTGGTCTCGCTCACTCGTAGCGTGTAGCCTTAGTGGGAGGGAGAGGGCGCGCACGCAGCTGGGACGAGCGCCGCGACCTGTGCGTGCGGGCACGTACCGATGTACTACACCAGCCGTACTTCACGCACGCTACTGGAGCTTGTGCCGCTGTGGACGTGCCAGGTGGGTTGTCTCGCTCACTCATTACACCGGCATGTATCTAGCATCGCGGCTGGAACGAGCGCCGAGACCTGTGGGGTGTGTGGTCTCGCTCACTCGTAGCGTGTAGCCTTAGTGGGAGGGAGAGGGCGCGCACGCAGCTGGGACGAGCGCCGCGACCTGTGCGTGCGGGCACGTACCGATGTACTACACCAGCCGTACTTCACGCACGCTACTGGAGCTTGTGCCGCTGTGGACGTGCCAGGTGGGTTGTCTCGCTCAATCATTACACCGGCATGTATCTTGCATCGCGGCTGAGACGAGTGCCGAGACCTGTGGGGTGTGTTGTCTCGCTCACTCGTAGCGTGTAGCCTTAGTGGGAGGGAGAGGGCGCGCACGCAGCTGGGACGAGCGACGCGACCTGTGCGTGCGGGCACGAACCGATGTACTACACCAGCCGTACTTCACGCACGCTACTGGAGCTTGTGCCGCTGTGGATGTACCAGGTTTGTGGTCTCGCTCACTCGTTACACCGGCATGTATCTAGCATCGCGGCTGGGACGAGCGCCGAGACCTGTGGGGTGTGTTGTCTCGCTCACTCGTAGCGTGTAGCCGTAGTGGGAGGGAGGCGGCACGCACGCAGCTGTTTATGTACTGCGGCTGGGACGAACGCCGCGACCTGTGCGTGCGGGCACGAACCGATGTAGTTCACGCACTCTACTGGAGCTTGTGCCGCTGTGGACGTGCCAGGTGGGTTGTCTCGCTCACTCATTACACCGGCATGTATCTAGCATCGCGGCTGGGACGAGCGCCGAGACCTGTAGGGTGTGTGGTCTCGCTCACTCGTAGCGTGTAGCCGTAGTAGGAGGGAGACGGCGCGCACGCAGCTGGGACGAGCGCCGCGACCTGTGCGTGCGGGCACGTGCCGATGTACTCCACCAGCCGTACTTCACGCACTCTACTGGAGCCTGTGCCGCTGTGGATGTACCAGGTTTGTTGTCTCGCTCACTCATTACACCGGCATGTCATGTATCTTGCATCGCGGCTGAGTCGAGTGCCGAGACCTGTGGGGAGTGTTGTCTCGCTCACTCGTAGCGTATAGCCTTAGTGGGAGTGGGACGGCGCGCACGCAGTTGTTAGTGTACTGCGGCTAGGACGAGCGCCGCGACCTGTGCGTGCGAGCACGAACCGATGTACTACACCAGCCGTACTTCACGCACTCTACTGGAGCTTGTGCCGCTGTGGACGTGCCAGGTGGGTTGTCTCGCCCACTCGTAGCGTGTAGCCTTGAGTGGAAGTAAGACGTGAAATGTGAACATACCGCCATGATACACGCACGATGCTGGTGCCACTGTTGATATGCTAAGGGTGTTTTCGCTTACTCATAGAGTCTCATAACACCATAAATATCATGAAAACAAGTGGGCAGACCAATTTTAGATCTTTTCAGCGAATGTAATGTAAGAGCCATTTTTTAAATATAGCTAAATATTATCTTTATAGTCATACTGGATGGTTTGTTTTACTTACTTAAATATTATACATTTATATAACATAAATAGAGTAAAGTTATTTACTCCTAATAGATTCTTTTTTTCCGGTTCCGGTGCTTAAAGTGTCAACACGTACGTTAAATACCTCTGCGTGAAATAAACAAAAACAGTGCAAAACAGTGAAAACGAGAGTAGTGGAGTGGCGTTCTAATACAACGAAGTGTTTATAACCATTCAGAAGTAATAATCACAGTGCGGCCATCAATATTTTCACGGAAAATAACAAATACATTCTTCGTAATTATAACCTGAAAGACGTTAACAATAGACAAAAGATCCGTCACTCACGTAGTGCCAACCTAAACATCTGTCACATCTGTCACTGACGCAAGTTGACATCAATATCGGGGTTGCCAGGAAAGAAGTTAAAACTCCCCACAAATACCAGTGATACCACAACAAAGCAAAAAAATTGCCATAAAAATATATCACTATGGATAAAAATATGGAAATACTCCTACGAAAACTTGATGAAAAATTGGATAAACAAGCCGATCAGATAACACAGGCGGTAACCAAGAACGTCACGGAAGCAATAGACGAGAAAATGAAAGCAATAATCGAAGAAAACAAATTCCTTAAAAATAAAGTAACAGAATTGGAGCTAAAAATAAAATACATAGAAAGAGAGAAACGGAAAAACAACCTCGTCTTCTTTGGGCTAGACGAAATTGGAAAACCTGAGCGAGAACTAGTAGACTATATAAAAGATACTATCGAAGAGCTAGGAGTGCAAATGAATAGTCAAGAAATTAGTAATGTATATAGAATCGGAAGAAAGACGGAAAACAAAAATCGACCAGTCGTAGTTTCTTTTACAACTCAATGGAAGAAACATCTTGTACTCAAGAACAAGTTAAATCTTCCATCAAATATATCCATTAAAGAGGATTACTCCAAGGAAACACTTGAAAAGCGTAAACAACTACAATCCAAAGTGGTAGAAGAAAGAAATAATGGAAACATCGCTTACCTAAAGCACGACAAACTCATAGTGATAAAACCGGGGAACAACAGTAGAGAAAAAAGAAGGAGAGAACCCTCAGATTCTCCTAACCAAGCAAGGCAGAAACAAGCTAGCATAAGCAATCCAGCTAGAAATACAACACAATCTCATACTAAAATACAGAAAAATGAAATAATTAGGCCAAACATACTCAACTATATAGAAAAAACAAGATCTGATACCCCAAAAAACTAATTCAGGCCCTAGGAAACCGGAAACAAACAGAATCGGCTGCAACAAATAGATTTAAACAAAACCAAAAAATTAATTGTCTCCCACAACGGCTGGTCCCCGCGGGAGCACTAGACCAAAACCCTCCAGCAAAAAGAAACAAAACATTTAACATTGCAACACTCAACACAAGAACTCTGCGAACACAAGAAAGCTTACTCGAATTGGACAACGCGTTGGAAAATATTAAATTTGATATTCTGGGCATAAGTGAGATGAGAAGGTTAGAGGAGAAAATAACAGAACGAAACGATTACATATTATATCAGAAAGGTGAAACAGCAGGCCAAAGAGGGGTGGGGTTCTTAATTAAAAAAACATTAAAGAACTATATTCATGAACTGATTGGCATTTCAGATAGAATTGCAATACTCAACATAGATTTGCCAACATACAAAAAACCGTGGACAATTATACAAGCATACGCACCCACAGAAATAGCACTCCAAAGTGAGAGTGAAGGTTTTTACGGGACTCTATCTGAAATTGTAAAAAAATACCACAATAATTTTATCATAGTCATGGGTGACTTTAATGCACAGGTTGGCTGCAGAGAACCTGGCGAAGAACTTATAATGGGTAAACATGGATATAGAAAGAGGAGTCCAAACGGGCATCGATTAATTGAATTTCTACTCCAAAACAACTTAACATTACTTAATTCAGTCTTCAAAAAAAACCACGAAACCAAATGGACCTGGATATCACCTGATGGCAAATATAAAAATGAAATCGATTTCATAATAACCAATAAACCAACGTTTTTCCAAGACACACACGTTATTCAAAATTTAAATTTTAATACGAACCACCGCATGGTACGCTGCCGTTTAAAAAACCATCCAACAAAAAAAGGTAGAAATAAATTTAAAAACAAATTAACAATAGAACAACACAAAGAAAAAGTAGACCATTCGTTCATCAATACACTGAAAGATATAGTAAACTCAGACAAAAGTGTCACAGAAAAATATGACCACATGGACAAACAACTGTCAAAATTGAGTAAAGTAAACAGAACTAAAGATGTGAAGCTTTTTTTTTTTTTTTTTTTTTTCTTTATTTAAAGAGCTTATTCAAATTTGCGAATATGTCACTCTGTAAGGTTAACAGAAACTATACATCATTATTACGTAGGTACAACATTATTTCTGGCATTCAAAGCCATCTTAACAATGTTTAACACTGCAACATTATTGTCGGATAAGGGGTCTGATAAATTAATGTTACCACCTAACTTATTTCTAAGGACTTCGTTTCGGACACATCGCGTCAGTATATGGTAAGCATCTTCGTCATCATTACACACATCACACTTAGGTGATGTTGATTTCCGCATTAGATACGCAAACTTATTTAACGGCATGTGTCCGGATCGAAGTCGCAAAAGTAACGTTAGATCCTGCCGACACAAGGTTGATTTATCAATCCACGGTACAGCTATAGGTTGTGGCTGGATAGTTCGGTACCAGATTCCTTTTTCTCTAGATCTTCGGTCAAAGTATTCAGACCAATATTGGAAACATGTTCTTTTGACAATCGGAATATGGTCAGTGTGGTACGGTGTGGCCCTAAATTCAACACCATCTGACGATCCTTCTTTTGCTAAACAATCAACGATTTCATTCCCCTCAATCCCTATGTGAGATGGAATCCATTGAATTATAACTTCTTTTTGTTGAGAAGCTAATTTTAAAATAGACTTAATAATGTCATAAGCTATCGGTCTGCCTCGAAAAGTCGAAGTGCAACGAGCTAAATGCTGAATTGAGCTTTTAGAATCTGTAAAAATCACAATTCTATTATTTAATCTGTCAAGGGATTCGACATAGGCTAAGGCTTCGGAAATAGCAATCAGTTCCACTTGCATAATTGGAACATTATCTGTTATTCTAAATTTCATGAAGTCTCCTGTATCTGCGTCATAGAATGCAGCCCCAATGTGATCATTTTCTTTTGATCCATCCGTATATATCTTATGAAATTCAGAATAACGATCAAGAAACTGTAAACATTCTGCTTTTAATTTGGAGATATCGTATGTATGTTTTGGTTTATTAACGGTATTTATATCATACTTTAATACAACTGAAAGATCGATGTAAGCCATCCAATTATCAAAAGAAAACATTTCCAACTGTTTGCTAACGTGTATTGAGAAGTGTCTAAAATTTTGATGTGTAGATACTAATAGGGGTTTTTTTTTATTCCGTAGATTATTACTATTATAAATATCAACTAGTGCATTCAAAGTTTGAATAGTTTCATTATTCTCAACTGATTTTATTTTAAGCCAAAATTTTCCTGCTAAATATGACCTTCTAAATTCTAATGGAGGTAGACAAAGTTCTGATTCCATGACATGAGTTGGTGTGGTTTTGATAAAACCTCCAATTACTCGTAAACATTGATTTTGTAATACATCTAATTTTTTCAAATATTTTTTAAAACTGTTATGGTATAAAAAGCTACCATAATCTAAGCGACTCCGAATAACAGCAATATACAAACGTCTCAGGTGTTTTTGATGCATACCCCAACCCGAACCGGATAGCACTTTGAATAAATTGAGATATTTGTGGGTTTTCTGAATGATTTCATTTATGTGCTTACTCCATGTCAAAGAACGATCCAACCACAGACCTAAATACTTAATATTTACTTCTAACATCAAATTTATATCATTCACTTTAATTTGAACTGGATACCTCAGGTATTTTCGACCCTTAGTAAACAGACAAAGTTTTGTTTTAGTAGGTGATATTTCTAGGCCCAAAGAATCTAAAAGGTTTGTAATCAAATCTAACATGCATTGAATTTCAGCCACGGCTCCTGGAACATTTTTGCTGGATGTATAAACAACAATATCATCTGCGTATTGTAATACTTTAACATTATTAAATTTTAATTTACAGATTTGATATGTAGCGATATTAAACAATAATGGGGATAAAGGGTCTCCCTGAGCTAAGCCCTTACATGTGTTTCTACTAAAAAATGAAGATTCCGTTTGAATTTCCAAAGATCTTTCACTTAAAAAACTATATAAATAGGTACAAATTTTAGAACCCACTCCTAACTCATCTAAAATATTAAGTAATTTATTTATGTCAACATTATTATAAGCATTCAGTATATCTATAAAACAACAAAGAGTAAATGAGTCAGTAGAAAAACTTTTTTGAATTTCAGTTACAAGGCTGCATAAATTATCTAAGCAAGACCGTGTCTTTCTAAAACCTACCATACTATTAGAGAATATATTATTTTTTTCTATAAACCACTCAATTCGTTTGTTCAAGATCGAATGAAAAACTTTACACAAACACGACTCTAATGATATAGGTCTTAGTGATGATAACGAGCTAGCCGTTTGGCCTGGCTTGGTTATTGGGAAAATGCGAATCTTACGCCACTGAATAGGTACAAAACCATTTTGAAAAATCTGATTATATAATTTTGCTAAAAACTGTTTACCATTCTTGGGTAAATTTTTAATCATACTAAATGAAATTTCATCTGATCCTGGAGCCGTGTCTGCTGATTTGATGTTCTTATCTAATTCATGTAAACTAATATATTTTTCTAAATCTAGATTAGAAGATAAAAAATGTGGATGCTTATTACTAACATAATCAGGAGTTAAAGTATTTAAAAGTTCCGTAGCTCTCTTCTTATCTATATAGTTTTTCTGATTATTATATCCTTTGAACCACTTCATTTTTCGCCACATATCATTTGAAGAAGATACTTGGTCTATAGAACCACAGAACTTATGCCACGACTCACTTTTAGCTTTACGAATGTCCCTTTGTGCGACATTAACTTTTTGTTGGAAAAAAACTAGGTTATCTGGCGTAGGGTTTTTTCTGAAACACACCAATGCCAGACGACGCTCAGCTACCACTTTAGACAAATCGGGATTCCAATAGTGTTTTGGCTTGAAGTTATTACTGGGGTTCTGATTAAATTTAATTACAGGTATATGTAGATCAGCTGCCTTGTTGATTGCATTTATGAAATTGTCATATGATAGTTGTAAATCATCGGTTATAATATCATCATTGAAAATATTTTCTAGACATGTTTCATATTGTTTCCAATCAGCTTTCTTGAAATTTCTTTTTTTCAATGATAACCTGTTTATTATGTAATCAGTAGAAATTTTAATAACAAGGTGATCACTTCCTAATGTTTCATTTGTTGTTGCCCAGTTATAGTTCACTGCAATATTAGTAGAAATTATCGACACATCTGGCGATGATTTTTGAAGCCTGCCATCTACCATTTTGATTCTTGTTGGAGCTCCATTATTCATTGTCATGAAATTGAAATTAATTAACGAATCAAATATTTGATTGCCCCTTGTGTCGTTTTTATATGACCAACTAGTATGGTGTCCATTAATATCTCCAAGCAGTAAGGTATTCTTATCGAGTAAGGAAAATAGATCATCCCAATCTCGCTGACAGGTTCTAACGGAGGATGGGCAATAAATAGACACAATGTGATTTAATGGTTGACAGTTGTAAACTTGCACTTGTATAACTTCGATACCTGAATTACTAATATGAAGTGGGATAATTTGAGTCTTAATTGTATGATGAGTTAAAATTGCTACACCACCATAACCATCATTTCGATCCTTACGGAATATATTATATCCACCAATTCTTAGATTAGAATCAGGTTCCAGCCAAGTTTCATTTAGCGTAGCGATATGAATTTTTTCTTGTGCGAGTAGTAATTCGAATTGAGGTAACTTATTTCTTAGGCTCTGGCAGTTCCACTGTATAATATTCAGACGATTTTCATTGTTATGACGTACCATTAAAGTTTTTCCAAAAATTTAAACAAGGCAAATCACACATATAAGTATAAAAAATTGATGTTAACCACTCAAAAATAATTTGCAGACAGTCTTTAAATTTATTTTCAAAACTATATTTCTTCTTAAATATCACTTCTTTCAACTTAAATAATAATCTTTTAACTTTTTCTAAAATTGATTCTTCCTCATTCCTTTTAGTGTTATTATCGACAACTTCTTCATTTATATTTGATTCGTATTCTGTGTCGGAGTGTGGACACTCGCTTTCAAAAGACATATCTTTTACTTTCTGACTACGTTTTGTAACAGGTTTGTTGATGTTGGTTTTAGTTTTAAGTATAGGTGATTTAATGCGAGTATCTACAGGCTTGAATGTGTTATTTTTTGATGTTACATCCGCATACGATTTTCTATTCTGAGCAGAGGTAGAAGCTTCCTGATTACAAAGAGGAGGTTCCGTAACTGGTAAGGCATTGTACGGTTGGGATGGTGTAATATCCTCTTCAATAGTCGGACCACAATTGTCAGTTACTGATATTGGAGGCACATACATCTCGAGCGCTTTCCTATAAGTGCAGTTGTTGTCTGCCATTAATAGTCTTATTTTTTTTTCTTTAAGGTATGTTGGGCAGTTCTTATTCAACGCCATATGGTTTCCGTAGCAATTTATGCACGTGAATGTACTTATTTCACAATTTTCGTGATTTTTCGCACATTTAGGACATACTGCTTTTTTCTTCGGACACATTTTCCTAAGATGTCCAAACTTCCAACAATTAGAACACTGTGTAACAGGAAATACATAAGGCTCCACTTTTACTCTCATTCCATAAATATAAATATATGCTGGGAGAGATGATCCTTTGAAGCAAACTCTAATGGTCTCACTGTCCGTCCATGCTGTTCCATCGTCCGTTCTACGTCCTAGACGTTTTATGGAAATGATTTCTGTATCACAGGTAATACTATCTAATACTTCATCAGATGTGCATTCTAAATCAATATTTTTTAACATACCATAGGTTATTCCCACTTCCAAAGTTTTTTGTATATTCCATCCGAATTCCTTAAATTCCACACAGTTTAAAAATTTCAGGTGTTCTGTGTGATTTTCAAATTGCATTATTAACTTGTATGGATTTATATATTTTATTTTTGATACACTTTGAATATTATTAACTTTTAATAATTTGGCCAAATAAAATTGTTTAGGCAAGGGAAGCTTATACGAAGTAACAGATATTTCTATTTTTTCCTCTGACACACTTACGTCTGTAAGACTTCGAGCGATTTTCTTCCGTCTCATAGCAATGCTCCATTCATTTTTGTCTGTCTCCACTAATGCTCGTTTATGCACTGTGCGTAAGACTTCGGAATCTTTTTGATAGTTTTCACTACTTATTTCCATCCTACTTGATTGTATATCGTCTTCATGAACTGGTGTATTTAAATTTCTAATTGTGTTTGTACTATTTTCTACGGGTGATTCATCGGTTGACATTGTTTACGCATTACACTAAGCGCCCTGTATCTCAGGTAGCCGGCCGGCCGAGCGCCTGCCGCCACTCGACCCGAGCCGCGAGCAAAACAATAGAAATGCGAGATTAACTTTTAATAAAAGAAATGTGCACGTCCTAATCACTCGACTGCGGGCACGACACTGATGTGAAGCTTGGTGAGAAGACAATAGAGCTGCTAAAACAAAGGAAATCACTAATGACAGACAAACCAAAAACTGTAGAAAACCGTAACATCATAGCCAGACTTAGCAAACAAATTCGAGAAAATATAAGAAAGGATAGGAAATTAAGAAGAATGAAAAAACTAGAAGATGAAATCCAAAAAACAGGGGGAACAAGAAAAGCTTTCAAGGAATTAAGAGAATATGGAATGGAATGGATACCAAAACTAAAAAGTAACACAACAAAACAAGTAACAAATCGAAAAAGAATCCAGAGTCTTGCCACAGAATACTATCGAACTCTTTACTCGAACACTGACACAGATCTAGAACAAAACGCCAATATCGATCCTGATACAAGCTATGACAAAGTCCCACCAATAATCTTGGAGGAAGTACAGAAATCCATCAGATCTCAGAAGCTTGAAAAAGCCCCAGGACCTGACAATGTAACAAATGAGCTAATCAGAGGCACAGAAGAAGAAATAAGCCCAATCCTAACCCAGTTATTTAATGATATTATGTCAACAGGCAGCATCCCGAAACAATGGAATGAATCACATATTATTCTCCTCCATAAAAAAGGAGACAAAGACGACATAGGCAACTACAGACCAATCAGCCTAATATCTAATGTTTACAAAGTCTTCGCAAAAGTAATTCTGGAAAGAATAACAAGAGTTTTAGATGAAAATCAACCGATTGAGCAGGCAGGGTTTAGAAAGAACTTCAGTACTATAGACCACATCCACACAATCAAACAAGTCTTGGAAAAATACAACGAATACCAGAAAACACTGTATATCTGCTTTATAGACTACTCCAAAGCATTTGACAGTCTAAAACATAAATTTATCTGGCTGAGTCTAAAAGAACAAGGAGTGGACGAAGTTTATATAAAACTAATCAAGTCTATCTATGAAAAAAGCAAAAGCAGTATCAAATTAGAGTCAAAAGGAGACCCCTTTCCTATAAACAGAGGCGTTAGACAAGGAGACCCATTATCTCCTAAACTGTTCAATGCTGTACTAGAACACATATTTAGAAGATTAGACTGGGATAATTACGGTATTTTCATAAATGGAATCCGCTTCAACCATTTGAGATTTGCTGATGACATCGTCCTACTAGAAGAAGATCCTAAGAAACTAGCACACATGGTAAAAGACATAGCAGAAAAAAGCAGAGAAGTAGGTTTAGAAATTAATGCAGATAAAACAAAACTAATGACTAACTCAACAGAATGCAACATAGAGGTCTACGGTACCCGGTTCCAATATGTGAAAGAATATGTTTACCTAGGACAAATTATATCGCCCGAAGATTCCATGTCCAAGGAAGTAAACAAAAGAATAGCCTGCGGTTGGAAGAAATACTGGTCCTTGAAAGAAATAATGAAGAACAAAGATCTAGGCATACATATCAAAAGAAAGACTTTCAACACTTGTATTCTCCCCTGCATGACATACGGCTGTGAAACATGGACACTAACGGAAAAACATAGAGAAAAACTTGCAAAAACTGAAAGAGCAATGGAAAGAAGCATGTTGGGAATCAGGCTTAGTGACAGAATTCGAAATCTGGGAATAAGAAAGAGGACAAAAGTTATGGATATAATAACTCGTATAGACCATCTAAAATGGAGTTGGACTGGACATATGCTACGTTGCCAAATAAATAAATGGAGCAAACAGGTAACCATATGGTATCCAAGAGGAGACATCAGAAGACAGGGGCGTCCGAAAACAAGATGGAGTGACGATATCCGCCTAACCCTTGGACCATACTGGACCAGAGTTGCAGATGACCGAGCTCAATGGAGAGAGCTGGAGGAGGCCTATGCCAAGAGGCACGCCGAATTGAGAGACATAATGTAACATAAAAATTCATAAAACCATAATTGTTAAACTGTATGTATTTCGGAATAAAAGGGCTTTATTATTATAATAGATTCTTAGACAGTGCTGAATAATGAAGCAATATTATTTTGTTGCGTATGTAGATATATTGATAGGAAAATTAGATCATATTATGATCGAAAATAAATTAATTATATCAAATCCAAGCCCACATCATACACTGCGCCTACTGACTTTTTCATAACACTTGTTTGTTAATGAGGTTACATCTCCCGTTACATCTACGACCTCGTTGATTTGATTAATGAAACAACACCCACAATAGTGCAATATTAATAGTTCACTTCGCCCACACCATGTGAAGACATGATTTAAATATTTGTTCCGCCTTAGTTACAAACATCCGATGGTTTTGTAATAGCACTAATATCTCTATGACTTATTACAAATTTGATGAATGTAGCATATTATACTTCATATTAATTCTAGACTTGAGATTCACTTCTGCTTTACTTAAGTGGTAATATATAATGTATGTATAAGTATCTGCGTGCTATATATTTCTGTATTCACACACACTCACAAATAATTCCGATCTTGAACCGATTCAACAACAAAACAAATCTTTCCTCTTTGAAACCTCAGTGTAAATCAGAAATCCAGTTACCATATAATTAAAGTATTTAAATAAGAAAATAAACGGAACATCTTATAAATAAATAAAAGTTTTCACAGTTGACGGAGGTTGGTCATCATGGTCGGAATGGGAACCGTGCATGCAAGAAGGCACTTCGGTCAGCGCGTACGGGGACGATAAACCGGACATGTGCATGTGTCGCACGAGGCAGTGCCAGAACCCATCGCCTGCTAACGGCGGACAGGAGTGTAAAGGTACCTGCTTAATTTGGTTACGTATTCTTAAAAAGACGCCTAAATATAACATCGACTGGCGTATTTAAATAACTAAATTTATAAATTATTTTTACGATATCAGACATTTAATCTTCTTTTTTTATTGGAATTCAGCTTGGTTATGTGTTACTACACTATTGTGCTACTACTATATAGAAAATACGGAATAAATAAAGGCTAGAGTGAAAGGAATTACCATTTAAATATTTCATTGCATAGTTTTGGCAACATACAAGAAACTAAACAAGTAAATATATAATAGAAATAATAGAAATCTGGCACTAAATAATAATATAATACAAACCAAATATGTAGCAGCAAGTTCATAAATTTCTTCAAAAAAAACAAAGCTCCCATGTACTCTCTAGTCGAATCCCTAACTTTACCTCTCACCCATAGGTGCAAGTATATCAGTGACGAACTGCACAGTCCACGGCGGGTGGTCTAACTGGTCGTCGTGGTCGGAATGTTCGGCCACTTGCGGCATCGCGGTCAAGTCTCAACGCCGCTCGTGCACGTCTCCCGAGCCCAAGTTCGGAGGTCGAGTGTGTGTTGGACTCGATGTACATGATGTATACTGCACTAAACTGCCACCTTGCCCAGGTAATTTTGAATTTATTTCTGTACTAGCTTCTGCCCGCGTTCCCGGGGGATGTTTATTTTCCCGGGATAAAAAGTAGCCTATGTGTTAATTCATGGTGTCAGCTAACTCCATACCAAATATTGTTCAAATCGCTCCAGCCATTTATACATGAAGAAGTAACAAATATACACCTTCACAAACTTTCGCCTTTATAATATTTGTGGGACTTTATCTAGTATAGTTACCAGTTAGAAGTCAAGTAGATTGGATTGCGAATTTAATTATAAGATCTATAACAAAATGTAAGTTTCCGAACGTAAACAATCTAAATGTCACAATGACAGACTGATGTTAAACTGATTGATTGACTGAATTTGTATACAAACAAATTAAATGGGTTTGTTTTTATTATATTATATTAACTGTTTTGGAATATACTTATGAAAATTCATTATTTTCTGCTGTGAGTACTCAATAAAATATTTAACATTGAATTCTACTTTACATATGGTAACAGTGTCCATTGATATTTATTATGGACACTGGGTGTCTGAATGTAAATATCTATGTAATTATGTGTTTACAAGTATATATGTAGTACATATTATATCACCTATCTGGTTATCATATCACAAGCTCTGCTTAGTTTGGAATAAATTTTCCGTGTGTGAAAAATGTCCCAGGATATTTATTATGGTTAGGTACTCAGCTTCGTCAATTAGGTTACCTAAGTAATTATCACGTTGCCATTTGTCAGACCCAGCACTAGCACCAGTCGACGGCGGCTGGTCGACATGGGGGCCATGGTCCCCTTGTACAGCTGGAGGGCCAGGGGGCGTAGGAGGCGTTGGGGGCTCGGGAACCGTGACCTGTGGCCCCGCTGGAGGCTGGCGCGAACGACGTAGGACATGCACCAACCCCTCTCCGAAATACTCCGGTGCTGAGTGTGAAGGATTCAAGATGGAACGCCAAGTCTGTGATTTAAGGCCCTGTGAAGTCCGTAAAGCCACTGCGTGGACACCCTGGGTGCAGATACCTGGTAAGAATTTCATTATGCATATATTTTACTTCTCTGAGTAGTAAATATAGTTTATGTATTAAGATATGGTCCAGTCTCTTGTTTTTTTTTAAATTTCTCATTAAGTAATCACTGTTATTTCTACTATACTCAGATTATTCATTGTAGGCAGAGAAATGACATTTCCAGTGTTGCAGGTTTTTAGTCCCAAATAAATAGTGTTGTGGTAGATTCGAATTTTTACAACTAAAAGTTGTCTAAGGACAAAGGAAACTCGACTAGAGTTTCCTTTTTTTTTATTCAATGTCAGAATGCCTTTATATAAATAAAAATATTTAATTTATGGTAATAAAACAAAAGACATACACGGTAGGTAATTAAATATTACATAAAACACTCTTATGTATATTATTTGTTTTTGGCTATTGGAAGAACTATAGTCATCACTTTTCACGCTATGGACCCCATTTTGTTTTGGAAGTGACTATTTGTATGGGTACTGGACAAATAAATTTTTTTTTTTTTTTAATTAAACATGAATTGGATGATTAGCCTATGTTAGGTTAATTAAATTAATAACATTTATTCGATTTTATTTATTTAATTTTGGTTTCAATTAAATTCAAATTTAGTTTAAAAAAAATTAAATTTTGGGATTTTCGACTAGATTTATGTATCGGATACTGAAAGAACTAAACTGCCGAACATCACTATTGTAGCGGGTCACCCTTTTTTGTATCAGTGACAGTTGCACTTGTCATTTTTGTGACTCGAATTATTAATCCGACTATATATTGTTATCTCTTGGTTTTGCAGGAAACTTCTCTGATGGAACATACACTGAAAAAAGATTCAAGTTCTTATGCAAAGCTCCATCACCGGAACAATTAAAAGTAAGGGAAAATTTATAAACCACTGAAATTCTGCTATTAATATTGTTGCCACTGCCAGTACATTTAATTTATAGTACTTTTTTGGAATCATGTAGCTGTTATATAATTTTTAATGAATACGGATTATTTATACAATTTATTCCCACATTACTTTGCGAGACAAACAGAATTAATTTTTATTCCAAGTATTTAAAACACAGAATTCCACCTGTATATTGTTTAATATATGTATGTGTATTTCCAGTTATCAATAGCTCGTGAAGAAGAGCGCTACTGTTCCTCCCGCGGCTTGTGCAGTAGTAGCCCACCAGAAGAGGAATCCGGATGGGAAGAATGGGGTGGGTGGGAGGCTTGCACTGCAGCCTGCGGTGGCGGCCAACAAGCCCGGACTAGGCGTTGTCGTCGCCCGCCTTGTAATGGATCCAATGAGATGCTGCGAGCTTGTAATACTCATGCTTGTTCTGGTAAGTTTTAGAGTGGGTTCGATCCTGAAGAACCTATATTTCAGAATATGCAACAATAATTATTTTTACACAAGGCCAATTGATTTATAACTAGAAAGCTGTACTATAGAAATCAGATAGCTGATATACTACTTTGAAATCATAATTTAGTAATGGATTTTACAACGCTACAACAAAGGTAAAGAAATACCTTTGCTCTTTAAATTGTCTTCTTAACATTGCTTCATTACACGGGTCTACAAAAAAAATTATGTTTGCCGATATATTACTTTTAAATAATTGTTTACTTCTGGATATTGCAACCTTCACCGCTGCTCTTTAAATTATTTTCCTAACAATGGTTTATTATTGGTGTTGCAGGCGAGTGGTCATGTTGGAGCGAGTGGGGCGAGTGTAGCGGGTCCTGCGAGGTGGGGTCGGGTTCGGGGTCGGCAGGGTTACCGGGGTTACCGGGGTCAGGTACGGGACACCGTACACGTACGCGCATGTGCCTTTCACCTGAGGGTTGTGCGGATGCCGCCGCTGCACTTGAGAGGCGGCTCTGTGTTAATAATTGTGCAGGCTAGTATTATTTTTGTGTTTTATATACAACATAAGATGATATACAAGAAGACTGTCCACCAGGTGCAATGTTATAGCCAATGCGCTTGTGCTTAATATGTAACCAAAACAGAACAATACCATTGCATTACTGTTTAATGGATAAAGACATGCGGGTAATGCTTCTTCAAATGCACCAAGCACTGAGAGCTACTAAATCATTGGTGTTGACGATTCATAAGTGCCTGTAAAGGCCTATTTGAATTAATAAGTATATTTCATTTCATTACTTAATTGGTTAAATTTTAGCCATGCCTCATTAAATTTAACAATATGGCATTGCATTCGAGGATTATTCTTTAAAATATTTCTATGACTACATATTAAAAAGGTGATATGTAATATATTAGCTGCCCGATTACCCTTACCTCATGAGTGAAAAATAAAATATTATTATTATATTACAGAGTCGGAAGCGGGTTGGGGCGCATGGGGCGAATGGGGCTCGTGTGACGGCGGGGAACGCATCCGGAGGCGGAGTTGCGAGGCCGGAGCCTGTGTGGGAGCACAACTTCAGGTCGCCAGATGCTCCAGTGACCAGGGTGATATTGACAATGGTAACATTATATTATTAGCTATATCTGCCAAATACTGATAAATGAGATAATGCTATATATAGATTGCTTGGCCCGAAACCCTCGTTTTAAATCCAAAACATTAATATCAAATGCCCACCAGCGCCACCTACAATATAGGGCTCAATTGTAATTATAAACGATTTTCAAATCCAGTTGAACACATAAAAATAATAAATATAAAGATTTATTATAATCCAATCATTGATTAAGGTCCTGTATACACTATACAGGACAAACAAACATATTTGTTTATTAGCTTTACATTGTAAATAATATGACTATAGTATGAGATGTTTGTATTATATTACTATTATGTTCAAATAAATAACTCAATTTCAAGGAGCCATAATCAATCAATGATTTGGTGGTTAGCTTGATTGACTTTCACTTGATTTTCAATGAATGAAAACTGGTTTGACACAGGACATAATATAAGTGTGCTTAAATATATATTTTTTTAATCTGTACATATATATATTTATCAAAGTATAATCTGTACTTATATATTTATGATGTACTTTTTCCCCTCAGAACTGTACGCGATGCCAGCTTACAGTCAAAACGTGGAAATGGCGTCGTTTGTCACAATGTCCAACAACGAGTCCCTCGGTTTGGGAACTATTATCGGTTGCGTGGTAGCCGCCTTCGTTATGGGTAAGTTATTTTAATAATCCTATTTCCCTTGTAGTTTAATATTATTGAAATATTCTTAAAAAGCAGTTACATATTCTTTCAAAAGAGTTTTTACTCACTATCATACCTAAATGGCTCAGGGAATTTGAATAGCCATTCTTGTGTTAGTATGTGTTATAAAAATGTCATTTATAGGTGTATCTTAGGTATATATTTCTTCTTGTTATAAAAAAAGAACAGACTTAAAACAGGTTTATATTTATATAAGTGTGTATATATAACAAATAAATACAGGTATTGGTTTTGTTTGTTTACAAATCAATTACTAGATTCAGTATTTTGTAAATTGTGTAAATATTATACGCTAAAAGGGACAACTAAAACCGCAGACTAACCGTACATTGTATACTATTATACGTATAGCCTACGTCATTGGTGTTATTATTTGTTCTCAAAAGATGGCGCTAGTGAGCCGATGCAAATTTAAAACTATGATTTTTTAACTAATTTCATGCCATAGGCCTCCAAAACTAAATTTAATGCCATAGCTTGATTACAGCTCTATCCTAAAATCATTTCAGTCATTCAAAAGATATTTATTCGCTGTTTTAGTTATATTTTTCATTGAAAAATCCAAATCGCGCAAGTGAAGTTTATTTCAATTTTACTATATATACCAAGCATCTTAAAATTACTTTGTGTCTATTGAAAGGAGAGACGGTTAGCACTCCCCTTGACAAGGATGGAACACACAAAATGGTTAAGGCACATCTTGACCACATTTTTTTATGAATCAACTTTTAGAACCTTTATATTATTTCAATATATGTCTTCACTTATATATTTTTACTAAATTAATTTTTGAAATTCCGACTTTGGATGAAATACTGAAAAATATCTTCCACTTTAACAATATTATTGATAACTAATTAGACCATTGTCATTATTTATAATTATAAAATGAACTTAATATAAATATAATGGTTATTATTGTTTGTTCGCAGGCTGCCTAGTATGCCTGGCTAGTGTAATATTCTGCCAACGTCGCGGCACTCGTATGCCGTGGAAGAGATCCAACCGAGTGCCATCCAGCCCTCACTACATCACAGCTAAACAGAACAGCTACGTCACTGTGCCTTTGAAGGAAGTGGTGAGTTTATGCAGAATTCTCAGCAATAGTTTTAATTGGATACTGATAAGCAATAATGTGTTAACCCCCATAATCTTGGTTTTGAGAAAATGGCGAATTAAGTTAATTTTTTATGTACTTTTACGTTTTAGATGACTTGAAACACTTTTGTAGAAAGAACGTGATGCATTATAAAAATATATCGAATACTTTGAATTTGTCTTTTTGTGGGTTGACACATTATTGCTTATTATTATTGATCTTGAAGATATAGTAAGGTCTTTTTATAATATTTTTAAGAAAACTATTTACGTTTAGCGACATACATCTTTACACCTACTTACTGACCTATTGAAAATATAATTAATTTAGTTTTTTTTATCTCCAGCCTCGTAAAGCGAAACGCCAACCATCTTTCTCGGGCATCGGAGGCACTAGCGGTATTATCCTTTCGAAAAGCAACAACCTATCCAGTCCAAATAACCATAACAATGCAGTAACGACGCCCAAATTGTACCCTAAGGCTATAGCCAATGAGTACGACTCCATGGGCACCTTGAGACGGCATTCAAATCAACCGAATAATAAAAATAATTTAGATGTCGAAGAAGATAAGTTTTACTGAAGTGTTGTGTTGTTTTTGTGCTTAAAGTGATAATTAACTTGAGATAAATATATGGAACATTAAAAAGTGCGACTGAATAGACATTGACATATCATTGTGGACTTCAATTGTTATATTTATACAATATAATAGGTGTGTACTAACAAAATTAGAATCTCAACGGGACCTAATTTTGGATTTTTGAATAACATTTTAATATATACTATGGTGTCCTTATATAAAAATTTGTGTATGAGATCTCTGTTATTTTTTAAATGATTTTTATTCGAGTGAATATAACCGTTCATTCAGTTTTATTTTGTTGAATATGTTTTTTTTATTTTATTTTTTATCATATGACAAATTTATTTTATAATGTGAATTGATAATTGGAGAATATTTGTGAGGTATTTGAAATATAGTTTGATACATTCAACTACGTATTTGCAGAATTTTTAGTGAGAGTATTATGTATTGAGTAACATGTGATTAATGTATGGAGTTTAAAAATAATAGTGGTAGATAAATCCAGTGCCATTATGTCAGAATTGTGTATAAATAATCAAATTTTCTATTAAAATATAGTATTTTTAAGCTAAGATTATTTTTAAGGGAGTTTATGCATCAAAGCCCAGTATGTGCCATGTAAATGTAGTGTAAATAGTTAATAATTTTAAATTTATGTGCTTCTATTATTATTCTCACATTAATATTAAGCAGTACAAATAACGGTGCCTCTACAAATATATTTACACAGACATACATATTTATATACATTTATATGTAATATTAAGAAATATAGTTTTTATACAATCAATGGACAGATTTATTAATATTGAATTGTTGAATATTTTTCGACATTTTACGCGACTCATGTTGAGTCTAAGTGTGAGAGATGTGTGTTAACTATGTGCTTGACGTGTTCTTGAGAATTATGTGATCAATTATTGTTATTTCAAAACAAACTATGTTAATTTTATATCTAGTTTTGCTGTTTTTACATCAAGAGAGAAACGTTTGTTATGTAGAGCAAAATAATTGATATATTTTTACATTAATATCAACGCCAGTTTACACAGATTTTTAATGATAAGCAAATTTTGTACTTTTATATATATTTTTTTATTATAGCGACAATAACTACTTGTTAGATGTAATTAACTGTACATTCCGCTTAGTTAGAAACTATTTCACGATTGTTAAAAAAATATGCAAATCTTAAAAAACAAGCTTTCCCTATTTTAAATTACTTTTTTTAAGGACTAAGACACGACCGAGGTCTGTGGTAGGCGAACATTACTTAGAGTTCTGAGTATTTGTGATAAATTTTAAATTTATACTTAATTTTGTAATCACATGAGGTTGCAACAATGAAAAATGTATATTTTAACAACAGAAGTTCAATTCAGTTGGATTTTGAGTATTATTTTATGAGGCTTGTTTCAAAACTCACCGATATAAATAATTGTAAAAAAAACCCTTAACATTATTTGTTTTAGAAAATCATACAATTATTTTTTCCTATACAATGTTATGTTTATACGCTGTAAATAGTTACTACGCTAACTACTTAAAATAACAATAAAGACTGTCGTTTAATTAAATCTTGTCTCTATATCTTTATCCCATTCCAAATAAATACGGTTATTTTTCATTTTGTTTACTTATTTTTGTTTTCGTGGAATTTATCTCGAAGGTAATGAGAAACTCAGTGGCAAAGCTTATTGTTTGCTCACAGTATGATGACTTAATTAAATACAAGACTCCGAGTTTTGTTTTTTATCGAGTTTGTTAGGTTTTATTATTTATTTGTTCTCTTTTGACACCTTCAGGGTACAAATTTGGCACGTATGAGCGTGAGAGCATTATTATACACTCGGCGTCAAAAAAATCGCAACATTCCTAAAATTCGTTTCAAGCGATTATAACTCCGAAGATAATATCTGTACCCTGTCCAGATTAGTATCATTTGATAGGTAATAAAACCCTACCTAAAAATGTCGGAAAATTTACCACCATCGCCTCAAATAAAAGAAAATTCTTGGAAAATGTGAAACAATGTGTATTTTAATTAAAATTGCAATAATAAGAAACGGTACAAAAATTAAAAAAATCAACAATTCTAGAGCTTAAAATTAAACTTATAACCTAGTGTTGCCTCCTCTTGCTCTCCAAACAGCTTCCATGCGGTCAGTCATAGACCTGATGAGCGTCACAACGTGTTCTTGGGTAATGTTGTCCCACTCATCAATGACGGCATCTCGAAGCTCATCGAGACACGCACACGCCGTTTCAGCTCATCTCAGAGGTGCTCAATGGGGTTAAGGTCAGGGCTTCTTGCTGGCCAGTCCATATTCCATTGATTCCAACTTGACGCAGGTAATCCTTGACAATTAAGGCTGTGTGGCAATGGGCGTTGTCATGCATGAACTCGAAGTTTGGGCTGACAAAACCAGCATACGGGACCACATGCTGCTCCAAGATTTCCGTTATGTAGCGGTGAGCAGTCAGAGATCCCTGGCCGCGACCTCCTTCAGCTCTGGAAACGCACACGAGGTCTGTCTTTCCGTCGATTGAAATGCCGCCCCAGAACATCACGGATCCCCCTCCGTAACTGACGGTTTCCACGGTGCAAGCTGGTGTAAAACGCTCTCCCTGACGCCTGTACACTCTTCTACGCCTGTCATTGCTGTACAGGCACACTCTAGTCTCGTCGGAGAAGAGGACATTCCTCCATTGGTCGTACGTCCACGGCTCATGCGATTCGGAAAATCGTTTACTGGAAGGCCGGTGACCTGTAGTCAACTGGGGGCCCGTAGCAGCTCTTCGGCGCAGCAAATTCTTTTCTCGCAACCTTCTTCTAATCGTGGAAACGCTGACTGCTGTTTCTCGAGACACTCGAAGCTGCTGATGCACCTCCACAGTGTTGGAGAATTGGTTCCGCAGAGAGGTCGATACAATGTATCGATAATCTCTGGCTGTAGTGCATCGTTTTCGTCTGGATCCATGCCTTCTGATGTAACCACCAGTCTCCTGGAACCGTCGGAATACACGGTGCACCCGAAATTTGCTGATATTCAGTTGCCGAGCAACCTCAACCTGTCGTCAGTAAGGCCACAACTTGAGCTGCTTCTTCAGCCGTGGTATCCATTTTGAGTATTTTTTTTCTTGTAGGAGCTCTTCAGGTGTGACCTCTGTGACGTCTGGATTGTGAGTGAGCCATAATTGACTGTTACCCCCTCTTTTAAACGCGTCTAGGGTGGCACAAGTAGGGAGGATACAAACTTGGATTTCGGCACTTTTTGAATAAAATACAGTATTTTTTGTGATTCTTGTTTTTATTTAAATGAATGCTTCTTTTTTAAAAGTTGATTAATTTAGCTGTCAAATGATACTAATATCGGCAGGGTACCATAAGTATCTTAGGAGTAATAATCGCTTGAAACGAATTTTAGGAAAGTTGCGATTTTTTTGACGCCGAGTGTATTATACCTTTCCCAGAAAACTTGAGAACATCAGAAGAACATGTAGAATTGCTCTAGCGTAGTATTATTTCACACGAATTTAATTATTATTTCCTATTATACTTCAATTTAAATATAATATGTATTAATAAGGTAATTAGTTTCCTTAATCATTCATTCTTACGTTAATAAAGTAGTAGGTACCCGGTAGGATTGAGCGAAAAATATTACACCTTTCCGACGCTAAGAAATATTCCTATGGGAATATAACGATTATCCGGTGCTCTGTATAACATTATCCTTTGCAACGAGATAACCTTTTTACCGTGTAAAGAAGGTAAAGGAAATTCTTTCTTGTTAGACTAGGATTTGTATCTTGTCGAGCATTAAAGAATAATGATCACAGATTTTTTTGAATATTGTTATAAAGTTCCATAATTAATATCATATTATCTCAAGTTAGACTAGCCGGTTGGCGATACTGACATACTACTGCTAGTTGACGTGATTTAAATTCATACACAGAACACATTTTGACATCATCATCATCATCATCAACAGCTCATATACGTCTCCACCGAGAAGCTCGAGCCTCCCCTAACATCGAGGGGGTTTAGGCCATAGTCCACCACGCGGGCTTAGTGCGGATTGGCGGACTTCACATGCCTTTAACTGTGACATCTCAGGCATGCAGGTTTCCTCACGATGTTTTCCATCGTGAGTCGGTGCGTTCCCAACTGAGCCACCACGGCCTGTCTGTCATTTTGACATGGGTGTAAGTAATCTATAAGTACCTTAGTGTTGATAAATAAACAGGTTATAAATATGTTTATATTATGGTTTGGAGATATGGTAAATAGCCACCAAAGAACTCGTCAAACTGATTAAGATTCAAATAATGTAGTTGGTAAACTATTATATAGTATTCAAATAATGTAGTAGGTAAACTATTATGTAGTCTGTCTGAAGTGATTCATCTACATAGGTACCTACTTAATTTGTTTTTCCGTCAAAGGACGGCAAAGAAAAAAGTGTCTTGATTGAAAACAATTTAGCTTAGATACTCTTTAGTCCTTGTTCTTAGGAATATTAACAGATGCTTTAAGGATTATTGTTTAAAAAACAAATTAATTATCTACAGAAGTACCTTCATACATACATATAGTGGGACATTTGTGAAGTAAACAAGAAACCAAGAACGCCTCCTGCGTTCATTACCGTGACATGACATTGAGCTCGACGTGACTATACTACTGAAATTGTGCGACATTCCTCAATATGAATTTCGGGGACAATTCCGCAAATATCTTGTTATTCGAGTAAACATATCTTGGTATAGTTATTGATAACTTTAAAAACAATGACTACTAGGTTCTAAATAGTTTTATATCTTAGAGCGAGAATAAATACATCCATTTTCATAGTTGTTTGCGTTTAGGTACTAATGGAATAAGTCAGGACAAAGGTAGCGTAATGTATCGAACGACTCAAATATTTGTGCATGGAGATGAGTTTATTAATTAAAATAACAATTGAATTTAAAGTCTAATTTACTTGTATAATTTAAAGTTTGACTTATATATGAAATATTTTTTAGTCTATTTTTGGTCCTGGTTCTATTTACAATAAGGTTATCTACCCATTGCCGCCATTATTTCAGTATCAAATTCGCAATAATAAGCGCATCGCTACGCGAGTCACGTAGCGAGGGCTACGAGACCGCGTAGCACTCGCTACGGCTAGGATAGGATAGCGCGCACCAACTCTAATGTTCCTTTGTAAATACAGCATTGATTAGTTACAGTTATTGATTTAACAGCCGAGTTTCGATAAGCTAATAAGCTGTAAATTATTATATTGCAAGCATGACAGAAACACTTGAAAACTTAAAACTAATTATGACTACATAACTTGCTCAAACGTGTAGGTAGGTCCAGAAATTATGACATCTTCCTATATGCTATTTTAAGTGTGGTATTGCGTTTATGTATAGGTATCTGAAGGAGCAAAAGGTATATAAAGAAGTGCATTCAGTTTAATAGAAAGCATACGCTGCGCTTGTTGTCACTGCAGATAATATTGTCCTCGGAAAATTATAAATTTCCTTAAAAGTGTCAAGATGCTCTGCAGTTTCAATGTTGAAAATACTATTACGTATTTTATACGATAAGCCAGTTTACACAATGGAACTGAGGCGAGGGTGCCGCCTGTCTGGCTAGACATTGTATTTACTAACATATTCAAGGGCAAACTTAAGTTCCTGTTACGCTACTACAACACACTTTAAACGCAATTTCAATTTACTGTTTTACATCTTGTCCAATAATTTGAATAATTTCAAACAAAAGAAAGTATGAAAATTATAGGTGTGTGATGAACTTAAAATTGAATGATCGTTGAGATTGTATCGATAGGCATATCGATATTTTAAACAAAACCTAATAAATTACATTGTTAGTACACTTTTCAGAGCAAACAACTTTTTCCTAGAAATAGATATTAGGTTTAGTACACGTGTCACTGATTACACCCACGTTCTCGTTATTAGGCTGATGAATGTCCTGACATGACGCTTTGTGTTTCAGTTTATTTACACTAGAAACCAATATTATTATGAGACCTCCTTTGTTATATCAGATTACGAGCGACATAAAAGTATCTCTTTAGCTAGAAATCACATTATTATACGTCTATTAGTCTTTGTTTCTGATGGACACATGAAGATTATTACTTAGTATTTGTTTAGTAATTCGATCAGAAGAAAAATGTATTCATATCATTATTACGCAGAATGTAGACATTATACCTAGAACTGAGATAATGATAAGTTATACGGTAGTTGAATAAGTCATTTTATTGCTTTCTGCGAATGTTAGTAGTCTGATAATGCTTTGGTGGTTATTTATGTGTGTTTGAGTTGAAATCTCGGTAGCAAAATAATAACATTACGCGAATCATCCCGGGCTTGAAATAATACATACATATGTATAAGAAAAAACATCATGTAGGAAGTTTACAATGCGTAGGCATTATTCCAAGGCGGAAGTTTCACATTTACTCGGTGGAATTATTAGTTAATCTATGGCGCAAAGAATGTTGCCAAATATTATATTATATGTGGTATAAATTGTGGTTCACGTGGCCGGGAGGCTCGTAAACGAAATACCGGGCTCGAAGTTATTAAAACATCATACTTTATTGCTCCCGGGGCGTCCGGAAGCAATCTTTCCACCTTCCACGTTCGGATGAGCGTCCCTTTCATGTCATAATCAACTTCTTTGATGTAATTAATTGAAATAAATTGACGAAATTGCTTTCATGAACGTGTGTGATGTGTATTGGTATTCAACGCTTTTAACGGTTCAGTGAAGCGTTAAATTGACAAAATTAATATTCAGGTCATATGATGTTCAGTTCATTATTGGAATTATGGTCTGTGTCCTTTTCATTGGTACATTTGTATCCGTATTAGATGGAGAAACCTGGTATGATAAATGTAAGAATATTTTTTGCCGAAAACTAAATGTTTATCTAAAAGAGCTATATAATAATTATAGCTCATGGTGTTGGAGTAAAATTTAAGTATATCAATATGTCATGATTTCTGTGTGAGACAGTTGCAATTAAACACCCGTAAAGATCACACGCCAAAGCAGTTTAATTTATCTCGCCATACAAAATTGAACCTTATTACAACAACATATGGTCACTAATCGAGCCGGATGAGTTTAGATCGGGCGAAGATCCTTATCGCTATTATATTTTTTCTACCTGAGTGCGGTCGGCGCGACGTCATCGCGACACCTGCATTCCACAGTGATCGAAGTGTAATTATAACCTAACTATTGATAATCGTGTACTGTTAAAACTATTTACTGGCAGTGAAAAACAGTTATAAACATTATAATGGAAGAATTAAAGTCACAGTTGGAAGATACGTATCACCTAATTAAAAAAGCAAGTGATAATTATAAAAAGTGTCCAAAAGCAAGAAAAACAATCGCTTATATTAAAGTGCGAACACAGTGTATTGACGAGTATTGGGCATCATTCAAAGCTATACACAATTCAATTATTAAGTTATTGACGCCGGAACAGAAAACCCAATTGAAAATTGCTGATTATTATGATGCTTGCGAGGAGATATATCTTTCATTAAAAACTGATATGCAAGAAGTCCTCGAGCCATTAACAGACATTATCTCAGCAAATACATCAAGCAACAGTACGTCGCAGTTCGACATGAGCCGCAGAGTCGATGTGAGGTTACCCAGGATAGATTTACCTAAGTTTACCGGTAACTATGATGAGTGGCAAACGTTCGAAGATACATTTAAGTCATTGATACATGATAACAAGGCGTTAAGCGACGTTCAGAAGCTGCACTATTTAAAGTCATGTTTGTCAGGGGAAGCCGGCGCTACACTTAAATATTATCAAATCACAGGTGATAATTATCAAGCTGCATGTGAAACATTAAAGGCACGATACAGTCACAAGCGATTGATAGCAAATGCAATTCTCAAGAGGTTATTTACGCAAAAGAAAATATTAAGTCAAACACCTTCTCAGTTACGAATGTTGATTGATACGACCAGAGAGTGTATAAACGGTTTGGAAAATCTAAAAATAGAAACGAAGTTGTGGGATCCTATTATAATATTTTTAGCTATGCAAAAATTGGATAGTGACTCACACAAGGAATGGGAAGATCATGTGAGTAAAATGCATAATGTTGAATTACCAGAACTAAAAGATCTTTACACTTTTTTGGAAAACCGTATACACACATTGGAGTTGACAACCACAACGCTGAAGCCTGCAAGGGAACGCGTATTCTCTCAACATGCCACGTGTTCTACAACAGTATCATCGTCATCGGAGAAGATTTGTGTGTTTTGTATGGATAGTCATGCACTTTGTCACTGTAAGAAGTTTTGTAGTTTAAAGGTAGATGATAGAAATGATTTTGTTAAAAATAAAGGATTGTGTTTTAACTGCTTATTGTCGGGGCACTCTGTACACTTCTGTAAACAGCGTGTATGTTGTAAGGTTTGCGGGAGACGTCATCATTCTCTTCTACATCAAATTAGGAAGCAGGAAACTGCAGGTAGTAAGGAGGTTTTAAAATCAACTGCTGTTTCCAATCATACAAATGTAGAAGTAGATAATGTAGTGGTAGATCAGTTAGAGAATCAACAATTAGAAACAGCAGCAGTATCGTCATACTTTACTATGTGTGACTCACCTGGCTTACTAGCTACGGCGCTAGTTCCAGTTAAAAATGAATCAGGTATGATAACGATATTGCGTGCATTGATTGATCAGGGTTCACAGGTGACGTTAATAAGTGAGAGAGCAGCTCAGTTACTAAGGGTTAAGAGGACACCAGTTAAGGGGAGTATCACAGGCACTGGTTCAGTCAAAACAAGGGTAAGTCATGCTACTTTTATTGAGATTCTTTCAAGGGTAGATAAAGAGTTCAATCTCAAAACAAAAGCATATATTATGTCAACACAACTTACATCATTGTTACCATCAAAATCCGTTTCATCAAGCAATTGGTCACACATAAATGGACTCTTCCTGGCAGACCCTAATTATAGTCGGCCCGGAAGGATTGATTTATTATTAGGTTCTAAGGTATATGCTAATATATTGAAGGACGGATTAATTCAAGGTCCACCAAACACACCATGTGCTCAAAACACAAGTTTAGGTTGGATTCTTTTTGGAGATTGTGAAGTAAATGATAATGAAGAATTTATTGCAATGCACCATTGTGTGGATCTAGAAAATATGTTAAAGGGTATGTGGGAAATTGAGCTATCGGAAAAAAGAGTATGGACAGAAGAAGAAAAGTTATGTGAAGAATTATTTAAAAATACTCATTCTAGAACCGACCGTGGAAGGTACATAGTAAAATTACCTATGAAAACTAATCAACCATTATTATCATTACAGGGTGATACGAGAAAAATTGCTTTGATAAGACTTAATCAACTGGAAAGGCGTTTTCAGAAGGAAGAAGATTTAAAGATAAGGTACACAGAAGTAATAAATGAATATTTAAATATGAATCATATGGAAAAGGTTCCTGAAAATGAGAAAAATAATTTAGCTGTCTATTTACCACATCATGCGGTCATAAGAAACGATAAAGAAACGACTAAATTGAGAGTCGTGTTTGATGCTTCAAGTAAGGGACAAAATAATATATCATTAAATGAAGAGATGCTTACAGGACCACAGCTTCAAGAGGATTTGAGAAATCTCATAATGAGATGGCGCACCAAAAGGGTTTGTTTCATAGCTGATGTACAGAAAATGTACAGACAAATTTTAGTAGCAAAGGAAGATACCGATTATCAGCGTATTCTTTGGCGTAATGATCCTAAAGATGATGTTGAAGATTATCGACTACTACGAGTAACTTTTGGTACAGCTTCGGCTCCATATCTCGCAGTAAGAACGCTAATGCAGATGGCAGAAGACGAAGGAAAGGAATACCCTGTAGCAGCTCAAATCATAAAAGAAGACTTTTTTATGGATGATTTGATGTCAGGAGCTGATTCACCGACAGACGCTATTACTACTGCTAAGGATATAAAAGCGATATTATTAAGGGGTGGATTCGTTTTACAAAAATGGGCATCAAACAATTCGGAGTTTATACAGCAGATAAAACCTTCAGAAAGAAGTTCTAAGGTAAATATTGATATGCATTTGGATGGAACTATTAAAGCTTTAGGGTTAACGTGGAATATTGGAGAAGACGTATTTCAGTACAATTTTTGCTTTCCTCCTATCACTGAAATTATAACTAAAAGGAATATACTAGGAGATGTGCAGCGATTATTCGATCCGTTGGGATGGTTAGCACCAGCTATAGTACCTGCAAAAATGATGATTCAGAAACTATGGTTGCAAGGAATTGGTTGGGATGAGGAAGTTGATAAATCAATATTAGAAGAATGGTTAAATATACGACAGAGTTATAATCATCTTGATAAAGTAAAAATGAGAAGGTGGCTGCATACATTTCAAACAAAAATGAACACTGTTACTGTGCACGGTTTCTGCGATGCATCAACCAAGGCTTATGCAGCCGTGGTATATATGAGAGTTCAGACAGACAAAGGAGAAATTAAAACCAGTCTTCTAGCAGCAAGAACGAAGGTAGCACCAGTAAAACCGGTATCACTACCAAGACTGGAACTATGTGGAGCTGTTATTCTGTCGCAGTTACTGAAAAGAGTAAGAGAAGCATTAAGATTATCAAATGAACAAGTTTTCGCGTGGACAGACTCAACTGTTGTACTGGCGTGGCTGGTTGGAAATCCTGGAAGATGGAATGTCTTTGTTAGTAACAGAGTAGTAGAAATACTAGAAAATACGGGTAACCAACGATGGTATCATGTTATCAGCGAAGACAACCCAGCAGATGTAGCTAGTAGAGGACAACTTCTACCTCAATTGCTTGAAAATAAATTATGGTGGAAGGGACCCGCGTGGCTGCAAACGACAAATATACCTGCAAAGAAAATAAAAAATAATTTGACAAATCTGGAACAAAGAAAATGCTTTAATACAAATATAAATGATGAGAAGGATAACAAAATAATACAATTTGAAGAATTTGATACACTAAATGAATTACAAAGAGTAGTAGTACACGCAGTAAGATTTTTGAAGCACACGAAGAAACCTGAAACAGAAAATAATGATAAATTAATTACAACAATAGAATTAGAAGACGCTTTAACAAGAATAATAAGAATAGCACAAGAAAATGAATTTAATGATGAAATATTAAAATTAAAAGCAAACAAATTAATCAACAAAAAAAGCAAATTATACTTACTCAATCCAATACTTGACAAAGATAATATCCTCAGGGTGGGCGGCAGACTACGACACTCAAACTTACCTGAAGACAGCAAGCATCCTATAATATTAGGTCATGATAATAGATTAGTATTACTTTTGATAGCTGACGCTCATAAGAGAACATTTCATGGAGGAACGCAATTAACAATAACATTTTTAAGATCGCGTTATTGGATATTGCGAGTGAAAAGCCTAGTTCGTTCATATCTACATAAATGTTTTATTTGCTCTAAGCACAGAGCTATACAAAGAGACCAAATTATGGGTGACTTACTAAAATGCCGTGTCACGCAAGCACGTCCATTTCTTCACGCTGGAGTAGATTTTGCCGGGCCACTACAAATTTTAACATCTCGAAATAGAGGAGCAAAATGTTCGAAGGCTTATATAAGCATATTTGTGTGTATGGCAACAAAGGCGTTGCACCTGGAGCTAGTCGGCGACCTTACATCTGAGTCCTTTTTAAATGCTTTTCAGCGTTTTGTATCTAGACGAGGAAGATGTAGTCATATTTGGAGCGATAGAGGCACAAATTTCGTCGGTGCAAATAAAGAATTAGCAGATTTATGGCATGCTGCAAATTTAGATATACCCGGCGATTTGATTGACGTTCTGACAAAAGACGGTACACAATGGCATTTTATTCCGCCTTACAGTCCGAACTTCGGCGGACTTTGGGAGGCCGGAGTAAAATCTGTGAAATTTCACCTGAAGCGAATTTTAAATACAAATTTAACGTTTGAAGAACTTACCACTGTACTTTGTCAGATTGAAGCAGTTTTAAACTCAAGGCCACTCTGCCCAATTGATTCCAATAACACTGATAACTTAGACATTTTAACTCCTGGACACTTTCTTATAGGTGAACCTCCTACCAATGTTCCAATACCAGATTTGACTCAATTAAATATAAATAGGCTTTCTCGATGGCAGATGACACAAAGAATAGTTCAACATTTTTGGCATCGCTGGCACTCTGAATATCTGACTAGACTACAAGAACGACCTAAATGGCAACGTCGTACGAAAGAATTTCAAATTGGGGATGTAGTTCTGTTAAAGGATGAAAATTTGCCGCCTGGTAAATGGGCTTTAGGTCGCATTGTTCAAAAACATCCGGGACGGGATAATATTTGCAGGGTGTACAGTATTAAGTGCCACGGTAAGGTTATAACACGATCCGTTTCTAAATTATGTGAATTGCCTATCAATGATGATTAACTAAGAATGTACCTATATTTAATTGTTAACCTAAAATTATCATTTCAAATTGTTATGTTGTGTTCTTGCATTGTTTATGAGCTAATGTTCTTGCATGCTTTATGAGCTAATCAATAATGTTCGCTAGGAAGACTTTACAAAAATTTTAAATAATTTTGTGTATAAGTATCTTACAGCATATTGTACAGCAAGTCTAAGAACATATTGTATTGTTGTATTTTTGGTACTTAGTTTTAGATTGCTTGAAATCCTTTTATATAACTAAACAAAATAAATGAACATGTAAACTTAATGTAAAATAACTTGCATGAATATAGATGATTTTATTATAATTGCCTTAGGTTATATATGATTGTCTATAAATATTTCAAATGATTATGTAAAAAACTATGTTTTTTGGTGGGCGGTATGTTGGAGTAAAATTTAAGTATATCAATATGTCATGATTTCTGTGTGAGACAGTTGCAATTAAACACCCGTAAAGATCACACGCCAAAGCAGTTTAATTTATCTCGCCATACAAAATTGAACCTTATTACAACAACACATGGTGAAGTAAAAATGTTTTCGCTTCTTGTTTTATATTTCTCACAATAAAAGTAATTATTCACATTAAAAGAGCAGCGTTGTTTTTGTATATTTTATTCAAAAACCCAATTACAAAGGAAACGAGATCTTATCTATTATAAAAAGCAATCTAAAGAAGCCTTAATTTTATAATGGAGGCGGAGTAATACAAAATCACAAAGAAATTCGTTTTAAACGAAATCCATCTGCCAAAATTCTCATTGTTTTCGCGCAATGAACCGTTTAACTGGAAATCTGTTTTCCTTATTGCATTATGGAATTATTATATTCATTTATGTATTTAATATTTTACAACATTCAGATCCAGTTTCTGAGCCAGAAAATGTTTAGTCAATTGAAAATATCGATATAATATGTAGGTACCTACTACAAAAAGTTTTAATATTCAATGTAAGACTTTACACCCATAGCTGGCCATTACAATGGCCAAAAATAGTCAAAAAAGTTATAAAAAAAACCCAAAATATTGGGTAGGTACCGAGGGGTTGGTTTAAAATAATAAAGAATGCCAGTAAGATGATTATATCTGAAGTCTTTCTTTCCCCCATCACCGTTAGGGATCCGCATATTTCATGAGACGCCGACGTTTTCACATCCATAAATCACCTTTAGTACTTATCCTTAGCTACAGACGCGTCTCGACTTTAGCCAGGTTTATTGACTCGTTACGGCTATACTATGTTTTAGGTAACCTATGTTTATCATATCGACATTTATTTTATCGGTTTATAACCTTCGATGAAGGTTTATTATATAAACGAATGTGACGATGATTTCTTCGATCGTGAAAAAGGTGACAAGTATAATAATATACACATAGGTATCTGTGTAAATGTGTTTTTGCACTTTACATCTTGAACAGAGTGCTTCCTGGTTCCCAAAAAGGGTTGGGGTCAGGCAGGCACCCATCTGTATTAAATCTAGCAAATATCTTGTGATATATATTGTAACTAGTGGCTCAACGCGGTTTCACCTATTTAATAAATCATTATCTGTTTTATAATCCTACTAATATTATAAATGCAAAAGTTTGTGAGAATTTATGCATGTGTGTTTGTTACTCTTTCACGCCAGAACGGCTAAAGGGATCACGATGAAATTTAATACAGTTATAATATGTTCTGGAATAGCACATAGGGTACTTTTTATCCCGGGAAAATTGAAGAGTTTAATATAGTAAGATTACCTATACCTATGAAGCTATCTAAACAGATGCTTGTGGGTTGCAAGAAACTTTGTTGAAGATCAAAAATGCGTGGGAGAGTTTCTTAGCTAGTTCGAGGTCAGATAATCCTTCTATTATGACCTATGAGGAACATTTTATATCGCATCGGATTATTAGAGCACAGTAGAGTAGGTAAATAGCTCTACCATCCATTTTGGCCGTGAAGCAGTCATACAATTGTGTTTGTCGGAAAAGTTAAGCACATAAGACTTAATAGATATAATTATCTGTAGGAGAGTCATGGAAGGCGAAAATACAACACAGTTATATGGAGACAACTCACTGTACATTATTGCTATTTCACGGTATAAACATGAGTAACACGATGTGCAATCAATCAAAAATAAGAAAATATATTCCAAACAACTTTTCTTTAAAATTCAAATTTACTTAAACACAAATATGTTTGTTTATCTCTCAATATCAGTTTCATTATCTAAATACATAATGTCACTATGAAAATAATTTAAGAGCTTTTAATCCATAACAAAGTATTTTTTAAAACATACAGTTAAATTTAAATAGAGACGTACCTCAACTTTTGAAGTCGGGTGAAAAACTATCCAGTTGTACCATTAAAAGTTATCGATACCCTATTGTGCTTTATTTTTAGATATAAAGCAAAACTCACTACATCAATGATGTTCCACACCTATTGTCATACCGCTGTGAAACTAAGGCAAAAGCTATTTAAACTGGGAATTGCAATTTTCTATTGTATTTTCTGTTATCCAACTTTGTATTATAGTCAACATTGTACACGGAAAAATTTCAAGGAACATGCTTCCATTTGTAAATTCTACATGAAGTTGAAGCAATTTCCTAGAAATCTTGTTGCGAGCGTATGGATAGTTTTAGTCAATTTTAATACATTACATTTAAACCAAAGTCTTTATCTCGACAGAAAATTGCATGTCAAGGCAACGCGTGAGTGACGCCTCTAGTGTTGCAAGCGTCCATAGGCTATGGTAACCGCTTCCCATCAGGTGGGACCGTATGCCTGTTTGCCACCCTTGTGGTATAAAAAAAACTCTTTGTACTCGTCATTATGTGTACCGTAAACGTAACGTAGGCAAGTATTGTGTTATTAAACCACACATTTTTATTTTATTTAAAATGTCCTTCTTAAACGTATAAAATTGAATAGCCGCTATAACGGCATTTATTATCGACATAAAACTAAATGAAACGAGTTTTTAATGCCGAGAGTCAGTACTGCAGTACCTATACTGTCGCATTACTTGCACTATAACTAGTTTGCTCTATTTGAGCTTAATGAAAATATCCCATTGACCTCTGGCTCATAAAAAATATTCAATATATCTATGGTTATATATTTAAATAAACAAGCCAGTGTTTCACAAATTGTAGATGCTCCTATGTATTACCATGCCGCAAAACTGTTCATAAGCGATCGCAAATGTTTACCTATACATATAAACTGTGAAACTAACGGAACCTTGTGAACATAAAGATGCAATAAACCCGTAAGGGTGCAGAATATCGTTGTCTAGACAATACCAGATATAAGGAATATATATCTTTTATTTATACGCAATACTTCCTTGCTTAGATAATGTCTTCTACGAGTGTCGTGTAGCACTGATGGGGCAATGTGTGCGGAATCGTTATGTTCAGCTCGCTATCGGCATCGATATCTCTGGAGATTTTCATCTCTAATGCTAGTAATGAGGGTAGAGGTTCCGTTCGATTTTCCATAAAAATAAAAAAGAACGGACTGTTGTTTCCTTTGTTAGGAAACAAGACAGTTCAAACAGTCCTAATGTCTGGAGATTACCCAAACATTTACGATAGCGTTATGTCTATAATGTTTATCTTATTGTCGTTAGTATCTTATTGTATGACTCAGACATTATATGGCTTTTGTGTTTTTTAAACGACTTCAAAAAGAAGAAGGATGAATGTTCAGGACATCTCAAAATTAATAACTATAATAAAATCTTGTTCTAATATTATGATAAATATCCAATATTATTCTTATCCCGACCGGATTCTCTTTAAATACATTGCCGGTACTAAGTTAACAAGCAGCCAGTAAAAGGAATGAAATAATTGAACCGCTGATCTACAGCGTGGCTACCCGCCGGCTTTGTAATTAGTACATTACCCTTTGGGGCAGGCCTCCGTCCGTCTATAGTAGGTTTCCATTAATTTGAGATAACAATGATGAACGGTAACTTAAACATTTCGTGGATAATGAATTTCATCCATTCTTGTAAATTTTCCGGACAAAAACACATTGATAATTTGGTAAGTAAATAAAAAAAATACTTATATTATTTGCCTATTTTGTGATGGACATAAAAATTCATCATTGACTCGAATGTAAATTTATGATCAGAGGAATTATTCGAAATATCATAGAGGTAAAATCTGGCATATAAATTTATTATAAAGGAATAATTTCAGGATAATATTTTACATAGAAATGGAGTTCATAATGATTTCAAATAGCACCTGACACGTGGGTTCAGTTAAGACTAGACGTTTTTCTTTTGAATGTTCCACGCGAGGACTTATTGTCCAAAGAAAACGTTTTTCTCGCATTGTCTGAATATAGAATTCAAAGCGAATGGATTCAATATAAACATCATTAGTTTTAATGACTTCGCAGAAATAAGTGATGAGGTGACAATATAACTTATTTACGCATTTTTTTTCAAATCCTTTTTAAGGGGATAATAAGCCGTATTTCTTTACATTAATACTTCAAGAGGCGTAGGTACCTAATTGGCTTTACTTGATTGATCTTTTATATATTTATTTTACTAGCGCCACCCCGTGGATTTTCACAATCGTAAACTTTCCCGGGATTAAAAGTAGGTACCTACGCTATTCCAGAATAAACATCTAACTTTGTGGCATATTTCAACCAGATCCCTCCTGGCTTTCTGGCGTGATATCATAACAAATATATTTACATATATAAAGCAGGATATTCATAGATAAGGATACGGTTTTCATTATATACCATTTAATTTCCATCAAACCGCCAAACAAGCGGTAAACTTATTAGGTACGAATAACATATTTACTTGTTGATATTTATTTCTACGGTTGGCCGTAGGTAATTGGCTGTCACTGTGTGTGAGCCGGGTGTATCGAAACAACCAGAGTTAAATAATTTAAATGATTTGGGTGAGCATGTACAAGTTATATTGGAGAGCTTTGAGAGACGTGAGCCTACTGCTTATTTATAATTTCAGATATTTAGAAATATATTTTGGAGGCTCAGACTTTTCATCTATTGGAATAAATACAAAAAATAACTATAGTACGTGAAATTTTAATACATAAAAAAACTTTGGCAAAGACTTTTATAAGCGTAAACTACAATTTAGAGTGAGTTACTCAAGCTTCTTTAAAACTGATGAAAATCTTAATATAGACTTGCTTGTATGATAGAGCTACACTTGTAGAATAATTTGGGGCCAAAATTCGGGAACCCCAGTTATAACTTGAAGAAGTTTCAAGTGGCATTTCACGGTTGGAGTTTTTCGCAAAAGGTCTGGCTAAAATCTCTTCAAAATTCCATCATATTTCTGAGATCTGACTTTTGAGGATTTCTGATTGTCCCTATCCGAGGTACACCAACCACTTTTATATAAATTAGATTACTTAAAGTTTGTTGAATAAATCTCTGTTGCTTAGCTAGGTATAGGTATATTTAAATATTATCGGAATAAAGGCGATTTCTCGTCGGTGCCAAGGATGTCATTACAATATTATTACGACCATATCCAGTCGATAGACACTATGTAAACTGGGATAGTGATTTCTTATATCTAATAATACCATGCTGGACATCTAGGGATTTATTAATAGTTAATATCTAAGCGTCTCTCACAATTTACGACCATATCGCCATATTTCACAAATTATGTTACAAATAAATAAAAATAATTGAACGCAAAACAAAAGATGCAATAAAAAGTCTAAATGCAAAATTAAATTTATGTTATACAGTTGTACCGTATAAATTAAAACAAATTTATATCCAGATTAATTTCCAAGAACGTTGTTTACTCGGTCTCGAATACCAAACAAACAAAAATAGATCAACACAAACAAACTGGACCGAAGAGAAAATAATAAAAACATCAAGTTTTTTTCATGCACACATCACAAACAGAAAACTTTGCTCATTGCCATCAATTTTTTTTCCTACAATAAGCTGTCATAGTGTGTAACTGTGAATTTTGTTTTCAGGTTGTTTAGTTGGAAGCCTCGTGAGTTGTGAGCCGATTTGGCGCTAAGCCAATGCGTAACCGCATATAAAGTAGGGTAGAAACTTCACAAGAACACTAGATTCACATTAATGTTTCTTCGTTAGTGTGTACGGTTTTTTGAACTTCAGTAATGTGTGTGTTGTTCTTGTAAATTGCTTTTCGTACCATCGGAATGATATAAGGTTTTCCGACTACAGCTAACGTATGACTTTATTGTTTTACCTTTCATATAAGGAAAACCAGATAAGTAAGTTTCGATGTCGAAAGATAATTCCACAGTAATTTTCCTCATACGGGGAAACAGACCTTGAAATACAATTTCCCTATCAGTAAAAAGCTCGTATTACATAGGCTTTTATTTACTACCACGAAAAACATTTTCATGTTTTTTTCTCTGTGTATACTGTATCATATTACAAGATAGTTATGGATCCCCCTGGTCCCTCTATATTAAACTAAACGCTGGCTCAGCATCTCTAGCTGGGTGGCCAATGTGTGTGGCCATAATTCTAACTAATCTTAACTGCATGTCAGCAGTCATTGTATCGGCTGTTGGCCACTGCTCTGTATTTCAATTCAATTTTTAAAAGAGAATAAATTCAGCTTTCAAACGATGTGGACGTCTTAGTTTTTTTAATTTAGTTTTTAAAAACTTTTCCCGCCGTTCCCAAAATTTGACTGGCGCAGCCGGTAGGATTTGCTCGGGCAGCGTAGTTTTATCTATATTTCGGGAGTCCGATCAGTGAAACGCGCGATAGCCAAAACGAGTGAATCCACGAACAAATAAATTAGTCAATCCGGGAAAAGTGAGTGAAAATGGGAGTTATAGCGGTCGGTTGGTGAGTAAAACTCTTCGCCATTCCTTTCCAAAATCCTCCTATAATTCATTTGCCACTGAATTTTAAATTGTTATTTCTGAGATTAGACTTCTCTCGTTATAACGTATCTGGTTACATAGTATGAAATTCTACTAGTGCCATTAGCGATAAGAATATACATAGAGTAGTTTAGCACAGAGAATGAACTTCTTCTTTGTTTAAGTAATTTTATAAATTGTAATTATTGATCTTAACATCGATTAATATATTACAGTGTAATTTTAAGTTAACTTGAATATGAACTTTTATTCAGTTAAATTTTTCATAAATTTATTTTATTGTGATTATTTGATCTAAACATCGATCAGCTTATTGCATTGTCTTTTAATTGTATTTTTTTTTATTGAACTTGAATATCCAATTCTATTCAGTTTGATTATTTTAATATTTTTATAACTTTTACAAATTAAAATTTTTTATTGAAACTTATACCCAATTTATATCCTAATTTTAATTCTGCTTTTTATTACTGTTTTATTTTGTGTGTGTTATATTTTTGTGTGTAACTGTGTTTTCTTTGTTCTCTGATCTTACATTACTCTGTAAAAAATGGCTCAACCGCGTTTAGTATCAATACCTACCGAAATGATTAAACTTATTCCTCTCTACAATGGAGACAAGAAACAATTAAATTTATTCATTCGTAAAGCCGAATACATTATAAGTAAATACAGAGGTAATGAAGACCAGGATTTATACGTGTACCATGTTATTACAAGTAGACTAACTGATAAAGCAGCTTCACTGTTATCAGAACGGGAAGATGTAGAGACATGGGGCGAATTAAAATCATTATTTCAGCAACATTTTGGAGATCCACGTAGTGAGGAGTGCATAGCAATAGAACTAGAGTCAGTAAAAATTAAATCGGGTGAAAATTATTTAGAATTTTGTAATCGAATTCAAGGCATTCGTTCACTTTTAATGTCTAAGGTTAATATGATTGAGGATGTAGAGCTTAAGAAAGCCAAAAAGGCTATATACGATCATACATCTTTAAACGTCTTTTTATATAACCTTCCGGAAAATATGGTACGTGTAGTAAGATTAAATACCCCCGCAACATTAGAAGATGCTTTAAGTATCGTTTTAGAGGAAGTTAATTTCCATGATCAATACACTATGCGAAATAAAATCTACGGTAGCTTATCGCGACCGCCTCTACTATCGAGTGCACCGAGTACATCTATAGTCAAGTCCGATAACTCACCTCAAACAAATGGTTTTAGGCCTGCTGTACCGCAAAACTTTACACCTAAATTTAATTTTGGAATTCCTCCACAATTTAGAATTCCCCAAACTCCTCAAGGTCAACAACAACAATTAGGGTATCGACCTCCTCAATTAGGTTACCGCCCACCTCAATTCGGGTACCGTCCTCAGTTCGGTGCTCAACCATTACAACAATTTGGTTATAAACCACCACAACCATTAGAATATAAACCACCTCAACAATTTGGCTATAAGCCCCCTCAACAATTTGGCTATAAGCCCCCTCAACAATTTGGCTATAAGCCCCCTCAAACTTTTGGCTATAAGCCCCCTCAAACTTTTGGCTATAAGCCCCCTCAACAATTTGGAGATAAGCCCCCTCAGGTACAAAAACCTCATTTCCAATCTAGTGATGTCACAATGAGGACAGCGCCTTTAGCGCAACCACCACAGTCAGGATTTAAATTAAATGAAATTAACGTTGACGAAACATATGACCCGTACTATGAATACGACACTTATTATGACGACGACGGTACGAACAACACTGATAATGACGATTACGTAATTTATTATAGTGATGACGTAACTAAGACTGACTTAAAGCCTAAAGCTCAGGATTTTTCAAATAAATGCCTCAATACAAGACAAGAAATGACAGTAGAGCTAAACTGTGACTCTAATTTACAACATCCGTATATATATATTCCTGAAATAAATGCAAAAATGATAATAGATACAGGCAGTACTAAATCGTTTATCAGTCCCCAAAAAGCTTATGAACATTTCCCCGAATTTATTCGCGAGGAACCATTTCAAGTAGTTAGCACTCACGCCTCTAGTAGACATAATGAGGTTATCAAAATCCCCCTTTTACCAACTTTTAAGAGAAATGACTTACATAAATTTTACTTGTATGACGTAGACTCACGATACGATGGACTTATAGGGAATGACCTTTTAATACAACTTGACGCTATCATTGATTTAAAAAATCAATTACTTAAGACAAAAACAATTAACTTAAAAGTACAGTTAGACAAATCGACAAGCTTAAAAGTACAGTCAGACAAATCCGAATTTTTACAGAAAGAGTTACTTACTGCAGACGGACTGAAGCTTAATGATGAAAACCAATCCATATTAATTAATGTTGACAACAATGAACAAAAAATTGAAAAGCACGATAAAAAATTAGTTAAACAATTGTCGACAGATAATAAGATTCTAAATGACTCTTCAACAATAACCGTACCAGATCAAAGTACAGTTTCGATTAGTCCAATTAATATTTCAGATACATTACCCGTTTCGAATCCTGAAAAAGTATCAGAATATCCTATTAAATCAGACTCAAGTAAATCACAAACTATTCATTCAGCGATAGATATAGAGTCAACAGGAATACCAATATTATGCGAGGCTATCGACACAAAGCCTAATCAAATTTTAGTTTTCTCATGGCCTAAAAATTCATTATCCGTTAAAGATATTTCTAGAGAGAAACAAAAGGTCCTAGAAGTTTTTCTTCCAATAGAAAACCCTGATTTAGTTAAGGAATTTCTAAAAACATATGTAAAACCTAAATTAACATATTTCATTTATTTTGATGAGAATGAACACCGTAAATTATTCAGTAATATTGTTATACAGTTATTTAAAAAAGATAAGATTAAATTTTATGAATGTACAGGGCGTGTAGAGCTTGTCAAAGATGAAAAAGAAATAGAGTTCACAACAGGTAAAACTATTTTCACGAAAGATTTTAACAAGCGGAAGAGTAAAGATAAAGCACGATACGTAATAAATAAAGTTAAAGGTAAATTTCAAAGAAAAATAGTTCCCGTAAAAATAGGTGAAAGGCAGACAAAGGTCCGTATTATAAACATGAAACGCCCTCCGCAGGTGGACCGCCTTGGCGATAGTGACCCCGGTGCTGGCCCTTCATCTGCGATCTCTTGCAGGAAATCCAGGAATAATCCCTGTAAAAGAAGGTCAAGCCTATGTTCAAATTGATCATTGGACGATTATAAAGGTTTTAAATTTAGATAGGATTTATGATGATCTTAATTCTATTATTAATCAATTTAAAGATTTCAGTAATTTAGTTAAAAGTGATAAACCACATTCACGTGAATTCGATAGTATTCAGTTGCATACGGAATTCATTCGTGACATAACTATACAGAAATATCAACAACTTGTACCGCAACGTTTTAAGAGAGGTATTATCAATCCGTTAGGTTCCTTGATAAAACTCATTACAGGAAACCTTGATCATGACGATGCCATGAATTATGATAGAATAACTTCTGAATTAGGGAACAATCAAATTATAATTTCTAAAAAACTTACCTTGGTCTCTAAAATGTTAGACAGCTTCATAAATGTAACTGAAACTATAAATAATAACTCTGTAATTTTAGAATCTCGACTGAAAAGAGTTGAGATAATGGTTAAAGAATTAGCAACTAAAGAAAATAACTGGGTATTTTCAACATACCTATTAGGATTATATAATATTTTTATAAGTAGTTTCCGTACAATCTTTATTAAGTTAAGCGAAATTGAAACAGCTCTAGCATTAAGTAAGGTATCTGTCTTACATCAATCTATTGTTAACTCTACCGAATTACTGTATCATTTAAAAATCATTTCAGAAACTGAAAACTTAATTTATCCACCTAATGAATTAAATTTAGTAAAATTGGAAGAAACTATTAACGTAAAATCTTACCTTAAGAAAAACCAGATCACGTTTTATAATGGAAACTTCAGTTATTGAAAAATTGTACTTATAATTATAAAATGTATTCCTTACCTTTCCCCATATATCCATACCTTTTGGCGAAGGGAATGAAATACTTACCGATCGTAATACCATGCCGCCCGCTTGCTGCTGGCGACGACCGAGTTATCTTCAACGAGCCCTTTCGTATCGAACAACATATAGCAGAGTTCACACTACTATAACTAAAGTGTGTGATACCGAGGTTAGCAAACACCCTGTCTTCGGTACGTTCATCGTGACCATCGACGAACCATGTGATCTGGAGATACATGGCATGCATATTCGACATCGTCGTGTCCTTACGGAAGCAGACGTAGTGCAGCCAGTCCCGGTAATCGAACTACCGTGGTTACCTACCAACGCGAGTTTATTCAGTGCACGCGTACTTAATATCAAAAGGTTTTAGTTAGTGAAGTTAATCACAGTGAAGTTAATCACAGTGAAGTTATTAAAAGTGTTTATAAAGAGCAAGACTCTACATTTGGTGTTTTAGGCTATTTTACATTAAGCTTGTTAGTTTTAACAATCCTTGTATTAATCTTTTATTTTGTAAATCATAAAATTATAAAATTTTCTTTTAGACGAAATCATCGAAACGATATTAAAAATGATCATTCCGATAATTTCGCTCTTAGGGAGGGAGGAGTTATGGATCCCCCTGGTCCCTCTATATTAAACTAAGCGCTGGCTCAGCATCTCTAGCTGGGTGGCCAATGTGTGTGGCCATAATTCTAACTAATCTTAACTGCATGTCAGCAGTCATTGTATCGGCTGTTGGCCACTGCTCTGTATTTCAATTCAATTTTTAAAAGAGAATAAATTCAGCTTTCAAACGATGTGGACGTCTTAGTTTTTTTAATTTAGTTTTTAAAAACTTTTCCCGCCGTTCCCAAAATTTGACTAGATTGATATAATGAATTTATGTGCGTTGTTTTATAAGAAGAATGATCTGACACACCATATTAAGCTCGACTACTCGGGAGCGATGACCCGTAACTTTTGTTTATTAATCACCAGAATCTTTTGTTTCAATGAATGTATTTCTTAAAAGCACCGTAATGCTTTTATAATAAAGAACGTGATGGTGGTCATCATATTGAAGATCGTCAGTACTTAGGTGCAACACAATTTCTGATTGATGTTATCGTAAAATAGCCTGTGTACCTAGATATAATGATCAGAGTGTATGTATGTACCTATGTATGGACTTTGGCTTAGAGAAGTTAGCGTTAGCGTCACTTACCCGCTTTTGCTAAATTTTTGATTGATTCTTCGCTCCTATTTAACGTAGCGTGATGATATAGCCTATAGCCTTCCTCGATAAATGAGCTATCTAACACCTATCAAAACGGACCTGAAGTTCCTGAGATTAGCGCGTTTATGCAAATAAACAAACTCTTCGGCTATGTATACAGTAGTATTGAGTATTAATAAACTATAGATAAAATACCGTTGACCCAACAGTCGGTGCTTAATGACTATTCACTATTCGCTTTATAAAAGTTATAACTAAGTAGCTAGATTTATAATGTCTCAGTTGTATTAAGCTGTTGCGAGTATCAGTGGGCGTAACCACTCGTTTGTGACAATGTTATATGTGCGATGTTACCCTTTAGGTGGTTATTATGGACTTAGCTATATTTAGCTACTCTAGTACCTACCTGAGTGAAAGACCATAAGAGACGTTGTTATAATAAATTGAAGGCATACAGTTTCAGATTTCTATACTATTCACAAAAAGGTTACGCGTGGGTGAAGTTCTATATATAGATATTTTTCTATTCCTAAAATGAATATCAATGTCATTAAGTATGTTGGGTCGTATATAGTTTTGGATTTCAATATATGCGTTTGAGTGAACTTGGGTGGTCTTACAAACAAAATATTTTATTAGCTATTTTAGTTAATAGATATGTTATGATTAAAATTAGCGGCTTTAAGGTTACATTAACAATTAATCTAATGTAGAGGACTCTAGAATTTATTTCAAAATATAACTTCACAATGTGCAATACTTTGAACTCTGGCTAATATAGAGAATAAAATGGGTCTTTAGGCAGGAATATAAATGGCATTTTCATTCAGTGGCCAGTAAATTGCAGGCGATCGCACCGTTACAGTAAAATGGAGCAATTTATATTTATATTTCGTAGCGGCAATGTAACTCATGAATAATAAATAACTTACCTATGGACGGTGTATCATTTTTACGTGTTCGTGCAAAACACTTTTCGTTTAGTTTATTTTTTATTGTACAACAAAAAAGTGTAACAATAAAAAAGTTTTGGCAGTTTCATACTTTAACGATATTCAATTGGGTGTTTTTGGATTTGTAGATTTGACTGGCCATATTTCTAAAATAAAAAGTTACTGACGCTTCCGTTTTATTTAATGTAAAGTTATGGACCTAATAAAGGTACCTACTAACGATATTATAATGTCGCATGGTCGGAACTTGTATTTACCTAAATATCTTTACATAGTTTATGACTTACTACATATAACAAAGGTGTTGTATGTTACTACCGTCAAGAATACTGCTTTTAGTGGACTTTTAATCTGCTCAGCAATTTACTCTTGACTTTATATACAGAAATGATTGTTATTAATTATATTTACAGGATAAAATATGCCCATTAGTGTGAGTTACTGGGACACTACAAATAAAACTGTTGTTATAAAATTATAAAAACACATTTACAGCGTCAGAATAAAAAAGGAAACTATCGCGGCATTCGCGGCTAACGAGAGTTGGCCTTGTACCTAACTCACAGCCGACTGCAGCTCCGTAATGACTGAACATATGTATAGGTATTCATTAGATACATTATATAAATCTGTTTATTAAAATTCGTAGTAGGGACGACGATATATTCATATTCTTTAGCGAGTAAGGATCACGTGACGAAAGGAAATAAGGCGCCTCCTAACTAATATTATTAATCCGAAAGTAACTCTGTCTGTCTATCTGTTTCGTATTCACGCTAAAACTGCTCAGCCGATTTAAATGAAATTTGTTACACAGATGGTCTAAAGACAGGATGAATATGACAATGAAAATAACATTTATTAGTTAATACTTTTTATTCCGGGAAAATGGAAGATCTCCTGGGAACCTACGTTATACGGGTAAGTAATAACTCAGTATATTAAAACAGTTCTTAGTATTGCTGCACTTACAAAGCCAGCGAAGTGTAAAACAAATTGTGTACATTTGCTTATATAAAATTCAAATTAGGTCATTATACTTCAGCAGTGTTTCAAGAAACTCTTACTGGGTACTCTACGACCTTCCTTACTTTGCATAAGATTTTACAAAGAACGGATCTGTGTAACTAGTTTGATATAAAGTTTAATTTAAGTATTATACACGGCTTAGTCCGTAAACTGCATCTTACTAATTTAAAAAATGAGACAGCTTGGATGGATGGGAAGTAGTTGAAAGAAGGGATCTAGGATAAATTGTACACAAGGTTAGACTATTTTCTAGAATTAATTTTTATATTGGGATTAATAAAGCTACCCGGAAATGCGGTTTAAACCGTGAGTGTACACAAGGTATATATTTATCTCGTTTTCAATTACTAAGTTTAGATAAAATTGGAATCGTGTATTGGATGCATATATGAATAGGTAGCAATGCACATATAGATTGTTATAATATGTAAAATGGTCGTAACAATTTTACATATTATGTTTTTTTATTATCAGAAATACCTACCGACCAAGTGGACCAACCAATATAGTAAGGATATCTAAAGTTTCATAAAAACTAAAGCTAAAATGTTATGTCCTGAAAAAAATAATCTTTGATAATAACATAAGTATCAATTGGCAAGGGTTAACTTTATCCTATTAAAAAAGAAATTGTCACATAAAATAATGCTATAAAAAGTACTATCGAAATAGATTAAAAGGAATCTCACTAGAGACATGTTGGATACTAAAACGGAATGCACTTTTATTGGTTTGTGGAACGAGAATTGCAGAGACAGCTGACCCGTTTGACACTAAAATACTCACTCGAATAGCATCGCACCCATAAGTATCTATTGTATATACTAATCGTCCTCGGTTGTGGGTTTCAATGCGTTTTTCAGGCAGTTACATGTTGAATGTATTGCTATATTTGTACACCATATATGCAAGAAAGATAAAAGAGGTTAAGTTTTTTACAATAAAACTTTTTAAGATTTATTTTCCTATCTATCTTCTATTCTATTCTATCATACTCGTTTTGATTTATATTATTGTTGTGCTAGATTATATTACCACTAAAGGGATGGTAACAATTGGAGTCTTTATAATTATGACACATAGAAATGACGTCATTTTTATTTATTTAATTAATAGAGTCAGAACATTACGCTTTACATTTAACAGGGTCTTTATATCTTTGCAATAAATATCTGAAAGTTTGGACTTATCAAAAGCATTTTTAAATAGGTATTTCATCAATGAAATCCGCTACGTGTCTACATAAATTTAGTTGGTTACAATGTTCATTTGCCGCCAGATGTTGTAGTTGTAAATGTATTATATATTGGGTGCAAATAATGAATGCCGAGCTGGCTGCAGCGTCGGCAAAGTTCTCAACTTTAATTTCCATAGTGGCTGCATCGCCTCGGTTTTATTGCAAGTAATTAACAAACTTTGATAAACAATAATTCAATAATCTAGGACTATATGAAAATTTATCCAGTCGTACCAAACTATCGCCTCGAAAGGAAATTAGTTTAGTGTATAACATTTGTTACATAATACAACATTTCTCAATCATAAAAATTATTATACCATAGCAAAAATATATACCTCAACACCACAATGCAGGTCACTATAACAAATCAGTAAATAGCTAGACCGTACCTAGAACGTATAAAGAAAACAGGACTTGTATAAATACTGCATTACGTTATCGAAGTCTCAATTCAAATCTCCCGCTACTTAGCTACATAATTTTAACATTATTTACTATCTAAATGAATAATCTGCAAAAGCTCCTTTCCGAATACCACTCATTTAAGTCAACGTATTCTGTAACCCTCCGGCAAGAGCTTGATTGCTCTTATGCAGCTTGTAAAGCGAATATATGGGTTTCAGCATCACTACCTAGAAATTGTTAAGCCCATAGGAAATGCGTCTATAGAATATATAACATCAAAGGAGATGAGATTACCATTTCACAGAAACAGTAAGATTGGCATTACATGGAGCATGCAAATTTCACAAATGTTATGCTTCCGTTGTACACAGTACAGGATTTGTAGTGCTAAAGAGGCAGATTATTAATATAATCCTATCATTCTAATATTATTTACTATGTATGTATGGTATATGTATTTACTATGTTAATTTTAGATTTGTATTAGGTTACAGTGTTTACCTAACATAAATAAAAATTGTTATAATTTCGTTCCGGAATTTAATTCTGAGATTTATTATATCCAATAAATAAATACCCTGAGATGCACAAATGGCCAATTTAAAAACAAATAAAGCCGAGCTTACTTTTCAACATAGCTGATATACTTTTAAATACATACTTATATACTTAGATATTTAAATTTACAGAACAAACAGTTAATGGCAACTGAAGTACTTTTTTATTCGCGAAAACAGCCGAGTGGTAATACACGGTTATATTAAAAAACAGTTAATAGTCTATCAAATGACAATAGAATATTGGTCGGTTCGTTGCGAGACGATTATTATCAGGTCCTATCTAATAACGGTGGTTGGGCAATATCTCTATTATGTCTTCTGCCAAAGTAATAAAGCCGAAATGTCTATTTGTTATTATTACTCATGATTAAAAAGAGATATACAGTATTACGTCTTTTTTATTAGTTCGAATTTTAGATTAGTTATTAGATATACAATAGAGGAGAAGGTGGTAATGTGACCCCCGCAGGTATATTGGCCCCCTTCAAAATTAGTTAGTTCCCACAACGCCAGCTAGTATTATTTTGGTGCAACGGGATCATTTCAGTATACTATTGATGGAAAACCCTAGAAATCCCCTTGGGGCGGTCGCATTCGTTTGTCATTTGAACAAGTAGAAAATCATACCCGCCAAACTTATTTTTCTACTGTGAGTTTTATTCCATAATTGGTAAAAATATTGATAAATTTTGCTGTTGTTTTAAACATTGTGTTCGAGATACTGTGGTCTACAGGATTTATAAGGTAAATATGCATTTTTTACAATTAACAATTGTTTAAGGTGGTTTATCAAAATATTTTGAATGTTTCTAATTTGGCCCCCCGACTATGGTTGTATTATGGCCCCGGGGGCCACATTATAAGTAAGTACCTTTTTTAACATTTTCATATTTTTATTTAGTGGTTTCAGATGCTAAGACAAACCGTATTATCCCCATATTCAAAGAAAGAAAGAACAAGAGACGTGGGACCCTGAAAAAATGAAAAAAGCAGAGACCCGTGTAAGAGGGCGCGGGCGAGGACGTGGACGTGGACACACCTTGTCCGACATAATCATGATGGAGGAAGCACTATTAGAGTTGGTGGTTGGCGCCAGAGAGATGTAACACCCAGGAGTAGTTCTGAGAGTGACTAAGCAGGCGTAGATTTTGATGACTCAAATCCGAATAGGGTTCCTGACAACGTAAATGTAGTCTATATGTTTTGCGAAACCATTTATAACAACGATAGACCTGGATACCCATGGATACAGTGGCAGAGTTGCGAATTATGGGCTCATATTGCCTGTGCAGGTTCAAAAGGAGACTGTTATATTTGTGACTTCTGCCGTTAGGTGCCAATACATTTAATGTGACCCCCCCAGGGGGCCACATAACCATCAGGTCATCTCGAGATGCCAAATTTGATTACTTTAGAAAATATCATAATTTTGATTTTGTTTAGCGAGTTTCTTTTATTTTATGGTAAAATGTGTACACACAAATAAATTCTTAACCCAATAGGACATTTTTCATATTTTTAATTCCTTTATTTTAGATTTAAACCCTCAAAAACAAAGTGGGGGGCCACATTACCACCTTCTCCTCTACATATTATATAAGATGTTGTCTTTAAGCAAAATCATGTTAAACGAGTCAATATTTATAATAAAAGAAATTAGCTATAGTCGTATTTTTAATTAGACGAAGCTACCTGACAGTAGCTAATGTCACTTTGTAAAATAATGTGGCCATATTTAAAGTAATAGTGATGCGTTCAGTTCTCGTTCAATCAAATGAATGAACAATGAGTGAATCATTTCAAACTATAAAAGAATATTATTTATTTTTTTACATAAAATTGTATAAAAGTGCTCTGATATAAGTTACTAGTAGTATGTAACTACTATTTTTAGTTTTATTACGGCTTATAAAGTGCGGCGCGCGCGTCGGTCGCCATTTTGTTTGTTATTCGGCTTCTAACCTCTGGTCTGATAGCACGTATGTTTTTTCTGCGCTCAAGCTGTTTAATTATTGTTTTTGTTAAGTTTTTCGTTACGTTGTGTTTGTGCAGTGGTTCAGGGGGGTCTTGCCAAAACTGAAACCAAATTCGTAGTAGTGATGGATAATGACCACTACCACTCCAGGAAACAAGAATCGCTACCTACAACGTCTTGGACTAAATCTAGAATACAAGAGTGGCTAACAAGCAAAAATATTTCATTTGAAGCGACATTGGTTAAAGCTACTCTTAAAGACCTTGTACGGCAGCACAAAAGGAACATTGCGGTAAGTATGTTGTGGACGAGATGGCAGCGCAGCACGGGATAATTGTTTTACGTCTGCCCCCATACCACTGTGAGCTCAATCCCATTGAGTTGGTATGGGCGCTGGCTAAAGGAAATGTTGCAAGTAATAATAAAACCTTCAAAATGACAGAAGTAAAAAAACTTTTCGAAGAAGGACTTCAACATATCACACCCGAAAAATGGAGTAGCTGCGTGTCTCATAAAATTAAAGAAGAAGACAAAATGTATGGTCTCGACCACATGATCGACAATGTTTCCGACAGCTTTATAATAAATGTCACCGATAGTGATGATTCTTTATTCGATAATGAATAAAAAAATATGTAATAAACGATGTTTTTTTATTTTCATTACCTACCTATAATTGTTATATTTTATACATCTAAAGTTTCAACTATGTACATTGTACATAATGTATTGAAAATAGGAGAGTCTTTCCTCGCAATGTTTTCTTTAATGCTTAAAACACTCGGTATTCAGTATAGGTAGATACTAAATAGGAACATAGTCGCCTAAAACTCGTTGGTGTACAAAGTACGACTAAAAATCGAACCCCGTACCTGATTTCGGCTCACTAACTATTCACTAGACAATCGAGGCAATTTCGTTCATTCAGGAGTTTTTTCATTCATTCACTTTGTCACAACACTATTTTTATTTCATCAAAAACTGACAACACAGTAAACGTCAGATGGCTTCGTCTAATTAAAAATACGACTATAAGTGCTGATTGGAGTAAGATTAAAATAATGAATATTCAATATTGTTTTGAGAACAGGGTTGTATCAAGATCGGGTAATATCCCTTTAATCACTTATCTCTAACAAACCCTGAACACTTCTGCATAATCTGGTCGCAGGTGCATAGTTACTCAGGGGTGCTAAAATGTACTCTATATGGTTAGGCACTTACTACTAGAAAGAGAAACAAAAAGATTGGAAGAGACAGATGGAGGACCATGTAGTGCCAAATGATGATGATGATGATGATTGGTCCGACCGATTTCGGCCATGGCGACCACTTTGACTCCTAATAACATATCATCATTAAAATATTTCTTTATCAAGATCATCAAAACTTATTTATATTATAAAACAACATGCTTAGTTACCTAAGGAGATTTTGTTTTTTAATAAGACTTTACGAGTAGTAGTCTAAGTAAAACAAGCAGTTCATTGACCAGTAAGAAGTACTATATAAGCTTAAATTTATACGTATAATTTTATTTTCCTTCGCTCGTCTCAGTTCGCGGAAGAAGGAAGTACAACTTTCATATTTTACGACCAAATTGCCGTCAACCCCCTAATTTGTTTGTTTACAGAAAAAAAAACTTGTATTTATTAATGGCAACACTCCGTGGAATAATTTATTGCTGTTGTACTTTTGTAACGAACGGAGGCGGTGCGGTGGAACGAAACAAACAAGAATTTTTATTTTATTCGATTTTCCTAACTGTGGCCTGTTAGTTTAAAATGCAAAGCATTCGTTTCTGATTGGCTCCCAAAAGTAATCACAGATAAACATCGGCTTGATGGTAATTTTACATATTAGTAAAGATAGTATAAATAAACAACACTAAATGTCAAAATAATAACAGGCAGCATGGTCTCTGACCTTAGCCTGCTCCGCAAGGAACAAATAAATAAAAAGCAATCTAAGAAATGTATAAATATATCTTATTAACGTTGATGCATAATCTTATAATAAACCCACTAATATATATAATAATATCTATTTCATTGAATAAAGGCATATTTTATTCGATATAAAGTAATTTTGGCTTATAGGTTCTTAAAACATACACACACCTTACTTATCATTAAAATATACCTTAAGCAAGTCTGTCTCTCGTCAAATTATGTCAAAATGTGCCCGTTATAGGTCAAAATAAATAAACAGACCTCTTCAACGACCATATCCCGCCTTCACGTCTTGATTTCTTTTTAAATATTCATAATATGTAAATAGGCCGGTGACAGTGATAAAAAAGGGAATCTCAAAAAAAGGTCCGTTTCGTATTAAATCAACGTCAAAGTTGGGGCTTTGGCCCAGTTAAAAAAAACGTCTACCCTTAGATTTGTATGACACAATTTACCCCTACTTTTATGATGTGCATAAAGATGTAGATATATCATTAATACTCTAACTAATATTATATAATAGTCCACTGATTCGATTTTCCATAAACAGTTTTTTTTATTATGGTAATATTATTTTAAGCTGTCTGATTTCAATCAGTGTGTATAATTTCAAATTAAGAAGTCGTAGTTCTTAATTTATAATTATGACAACGCATAAGTCTATAAATAAATGATTTGACATTCTGTTGATTAATAAATTGTGTGCTTTCTCAGATTTTGAGACAGTGGATAGTTATTCTTTATTAGCCTGCTTATATAAAATGTATGAAAAAGTGTAATCCACCAATCCAGACTATATTCATAAAGTTATTTATGCGAACAAAGTTTAATCCAAATTGTAACTTGGTAAAGTAACAAATGATAGTTTTTTACTATAACTAGAATAGTTTCGTAATTTTTCCTGTTTACTTCCTACTTCCGTAAAAAAGGGGTTTTATTAGATGATTCCTAAAGTTATGATAAAATAACAAAAAAAAACTGACACAATTGTAATAAACAGTAAAGACGATAACAGAATTGAATAACAATCCTACTAATAATACGGATAAATGTTTGTTTCTCGAACAGAAAAAGTACTAAATAAAATAGACAAAACCTTTACTCAAGTTTTTATTAGACTACTTGGAGTTATAATATAATTGATCACGAAGTTTAGATTGTTTCACTAATTATATCACGAAATCCCACTTTGAAGTTAATAATTAAATATGACAAGCATCAAACAAAATTGAATTGATGCGAGTCGCAACCAACACAATTAATCGTAACACTTTCAGAAGCAAAATGTTCAGAGTGAGCCGTAAAAAACGTTTTTCATTTATAGTTTTTGATTACATTTAAAATGAGCGAGGATATATACCATAATAAATTACTTCGTATTAGTCGGTAAATATAAATTGAAGTTACTCGTTTAATTATTCGTTTTTTACAACAAATAATTTTAATTAAAACTTTTATAACTATCTGTGGCTAATATAAATGTCAGCGACAAACATAGCACACCCTACCGTCGGAGGAAGCTCATCGATCAACGCTGAATTCCGCACGAGGTTTCGTAGGCCGAGTGCTACCCGCCTGTCGGGCTACAGTCGCGCCTCGCTCGTAGCCCGCTACGCTCGTAGCGCGTCTACGAGAAATCCTGACCTACGTACGAGATTTATTTACCAAAACAATTGTGACTCATTAACGTGAATGTGTATGGTGACTTATTGTGACTAAGTGTCGAGTTTTAAGCGTAAGTTTAAATTTATTATTTTAGATTAATAAATAATTCACACCATATCAAATTTATAGGGTTTTCCTTATATGTGAGCTGAGGAAGCTCATTAGTTTAGAGCCAAGCATACATTTTACAAGGTAGGCTGGAAAATAGGTCACTTATCACACGAAAATGTTGACTGTATATTATATAATATTCAATTCCCAGAAGCAATTTATATTTAATGGATTATAGTAAAGTAATAAGCTTTAGAAGTTTTAATAAGTTTCTTTCATCATGAAATAATATTTGAAGTAAAGTTTAGTGGGAATAATCAATTCTTGTGCTATTTTTATATGGATAGTATTATTTTGGAATCCCTTTATGTTATTTATTATCTTACATGTTTCTCTACATTACTATATAGTAAGTTATTTTATATTCTAGATAGATATATCTCTTTATTTGTTAGAAAAACATCGAGAATTATAAAATGAGATCATATGCTAAATTTGCAAATATATATAGTAAATCTAGATTTACATAACTTTATACGCTGCCTTTTCTGCTATACTACCTACTTACTTTTAACACTTGTTTCTGTTTTATTCTCCATCATCATTTCAAGTTCTCATAACTAAAGCATACAACAGCCCTTAAAAAGTTTCCTACGCCATAATCTGATATCACCTTATCAGATACTAGCTGCCCCCGCGCGGTTTTACCCGCGTAGTTCCCGTTCCCGTGGGAACACAGGGATAAAATATAGCCTATGTTACTCGGGGATAATGTAGCTTTCCAAAGGTGAAAGAATTTTTGAAATCGGTCCAGTAGTTTCGGAGCCTATTCATTACAAACAAACAAACAAATATTTCCTCTTTATAATATTAGTATAGACAACCGTGAAGTTTGTATGGTCATGACACGCGAACTCTTCTGTGACCCTTCTGCGACCTTTGTATTATGTGTTGATATCCAGCATAACCACATAAAAGGTATATATGTTATCTGCGGATAGATTCGGGCGGAGTTTTATAACTAACTTTATTGCGCCACTTACCCTATTATCGATGTACTATATCTATTCGAGTCGGCTTTTGTGTTGTACGAGTTATTGACAATGGAAGATTGTTGAGCATTTATCTATCTTTATTTATTTTATTGGAAGCTCTGGTAAATTTTTTATCTTTTGCTTAGAAATTCTATTCTAATTAATGATTTCTGGTGGTTTATTTACTTGGAAAATATATATTATTGAAATGTCACTAAATTATATATTAATTTTTTTATTGAATACATGGGAATTAAACCTACGACTATGCCAGCCACCCAGCTACCTACCCAGCTCATATAACTCGAATAATGTCAGGTTTTCTATTTTCTGATAATATAGCTAATAGATTAATAAAGCATTGGACATGAACACAAACAATATATCTATCTTTTATCTTTACTGTTTAGTAACACATCGATCTTCCCTATCTCTCTATCCTAAGGTCTAAAAGAGATCGCTTTGGGGATAAGACCGCCTAATTTGTAATCACTTTGTTCTATTGTCTTTAGGTGTACAAATAAATTGTATCATATTATATTGTAAAAGCTCTAACATACAACCACTATAATCTTTAGTACAACGAAGCTTGTACTTATACTTTACCATTTGTATACGTACTTATATTTATTACCCAAGTTGTGCTTGTGCTACCTATCTACGTGAAATATGGTCAGGTTTCCGCTAAAGCTTTATTGTAAGTCCGACGTGGCGTGTTAGACGTGTATTTACTATGTGGTAAATATTGTTATGAAATGAATCCTTTGGATTTTTTTTTCTTTCAGGTTATGTGACTAGCGCTATTACCTATAGATTAGAGTTGGGTCAAGAAAAAAAATTAAGTTCTATTTAATAAATATAATTATGACATCTGGAGTTAAAAAATAAATGGGTATTTACTACTATTTAAATTTTATATCGATTACATGTTTTAATGTAGAGAAAGTTAGAAACTCTTAGAATATGGATGGACATTGGGTAGAAACCTTATAAATATTCTGAATGTCAGCATAGCGTGATAGGTTGCAGTTAATAATAATTTGTGGAATGGCGTCATTTCGACTTGAGAAGGTCATTTCGATACTTGTGAAAGAAATGTTTGAACTATATACAGTCTAATATTATTATAGACTGATTGATAAACACAACTTCGTTAGCGTCACTTGCCTGTTTTTGCAATATTTTTGATTGATGCTCCTCTCCCATTTGTCGTAGCATGATAATATATAGTCTATAGCCTTTGAGCAATGAGCTATCTAACACTGAAATATTTTTTTCAAATCGGCCTAGTAGTTCCAGGAATTAGCGGGTTCAAGCAAACAAACTCTTCAGCTTAATAGATTAGTATAGATGGTTATATTTGTACAACTTGAGTCAAAATGGCTAGAAATATACATTGTCAGGTTATACAGAATGGAGGTCGCGTTTGGCAGGCTCGAGGTAATTTTGTATTTCCAAGAATGTCTGCGGTTGGATACCTCGGTTATAAAGGAAAGGCTGGATTAGTTCCATGTACCAACATACTGGGAATTCACGGGTAGAATCATTAATATAAGTAATTATCGCTACATGACGAAATTATAGTATAGGAGCAAATTAAAGTGTTAATTATTTTACATTATTGAATCAGTTGATGATTGTAATATATTATCCTACTTATATTATAACTCTTTCACGCAAAAACTACAGCACAGATTTGGTATACAGATAGTTTAAAACCTGGATTAACAAATAGGCTACTTTTTACTCTGGGTAAATTGAAGATCCCCCGGGAACGCGGGTGAAACCGTGGGGATTCACTAGTTTATTATAAAAGAGATATTCTTTCTAAATGTGTGTCACTATTGAAGTCAGGTATAAAGCTGAAGGTAATATCAATGATTTTTGTTCTTAATTATGAAATTGCTTCGTTAAAAGTTATTAATGACAGAGTGAATAATATTTATGTTGGCTATAAATTTGTGTTGTTCAGCCACGTCACGTAACAATAGAAACAGCAGCGCCTCCGAGATTAATCTCCCCATTGTCAAAAATAAATGGTGGGCTCATAGCTCGATACGCTTCCGCCGAAACATATTATTTTTGAGCGTATGTTTATTATGAAAACTCATTTTTTCGACGAGCTATTCATTTTTATTATAGTCTCTATGTTTTGTGAATTTCCCCATTTTTTACTCGCGTCTAATCTCGATGACATAAATAATCCGTTAAAGCCAATAAATGGGCAGTTGTTTTTTAGTCGGACGAGTTTTTTAAAATGGCTGTCAGACCGGCACATTTTTAATATCAGTTCAGTAAAACGTATTCTGCAAACAACAAAGCTTACAGTTGATTAGTAAATACTTTACATATTTTGATGTGTGCGTTGCTAAGATAGATACATTATTGGATATTATTTGCAAATATTTACGTTTTTTATACTAGGTACTTAAAAGACATAAAATACCGATCTTTTTCTAAAATTTTATTAATAAATAAGTATGAAGGTAAATTGTTTTTCAATATAAATACATAAAATAAAAGTTCAAAAATCAATAAATAATGGGTTTATTCCAAGAAATATCATGTTCGCACCGGTCACTACATGTTTTAATACCAAGATTTTGTATCGTCCTATCGTAGATTGTTAAATAAAACGAATTGGTATGTCGTAGCATTTTTACTGTTTATGAATATGAATATCTTGATGGATTGCTTAGTCTAAGTCTTACCTTAGTAGATACTTTACGAATATCTACCTGATGGACACAAATGTACTTTAGATTTAAATATAAACCTATAATATTGTATGAGGTATCATTTCCCGATGAGATTCAAATAAATAAATAAACATAGGTACATTTGATAGTGGATTGACGCACTCTATAAACAACGCGTTGTTAGTTCAAATCAAAATTGTGATTTGATGAATCCGTTAGTCATTATTGAACTACGGTATTCAATTTACTTTAATTTATAGATTGTCAATTATCTTCTATTATTTTAACGTACACAAATGTAGTTTTAGTAGGTAAAGTAAAGGCATAAGTTTTATGTGCATGAACTTGTCTGTTTGTTCTTTGTCTAGATGTATGTATTGAAAAGTAATAGGTATATTAGTTATTTAGTTACAGTACCCGAGTACAAGCTCTGCCTAATTTTAAATCAGAAAGGCCGTGTGAAAACGTCTCGAGATATATCCTACTTATTGGCTATATCATATAGTAAGTATAGCGGTTCTTCGGTTCTTCCTCGGCTGAACACTTAACTGACCAAAAATCAACAAAAATAAAAAATCTTACTTTACCACAATATTTGCAATCGTAAACACCATACACGCTGGCTTGGAGCCAAGTCACCTCCGCATCCCCGACCAATGACCGAATAATTTAGACTATTTATTATTCCCCAAACTATTTTCCTGGAAGAAAGTGCTTTCACCTTTATTCCAGCAGTTCATTCACACGGTTTCACACAAGTAAATATTATTTTGGATTACATTCAACTTTTCTTATGTTGGTAATAGCTTTTTGGTAGTGTTCCAAGGTCGTGGGTCTGGAGAAAACCTCACACTTTGTAGTTCCCGCATTGTTGGCATTCTTCGAGATTTTTTGGCAGCTGCGCTTTTAAGTAAGATACTTCAAACACTTCATGTATTTAACAAACTTCAGGCAAATCTTTATATCATAAAGCTTTATAAAATGTTTTTTATGGAATTCCGTTGGTTCAGTACTACGGAGCACGTAACAAAAATATGTATCTACCTTTAAGTTTCTCAATTATAACGATAATGGTTGTTTTCTTCATAATATGTTTCATCACTTTATTATTCAATTAGGGTAAAACATTGTAATAATTGCCACAATAACCGAATAGAGGATTGAATCATAAAAGTATAGATATGGGTCTATTTAGTACCTCATGAACACTCCCTAAAAGCGTCACCCGCATTATTATAGTTCAGGAAATTGTTAATAACGTACCGTAAATAATGGGATTTGACAGTTTCTGGGTCAATTCCTCTGTCAATTAAGGTTAATATTGGAATATTATGTAGTGACGTATTGATCAGTGAACCCTGCTTCCTCTGTCCTACCTTACGTCCACAGTTTGTTTGATAAGGCTAACAGAAGTATCTATATGTTAAAGGTTAATAGAATAAGGTTGTTAAGCTTGTTATAGTTATTCGATAATAAAAAAACAAGTTAGGTACATAACAATAAAAATTTAGTTACTTATAATAAATCTGTAGAGAGGTCAATTCTGTACATGAAATATATTTTCAAAATAACTATCAGGGGGTGATTAGTGATCGATACTGATGCCAAAAATGCAATCAGTAAAATTTTTGTCTGTCTGTCTGTCTGTCTGTCTGTCTGTATGTTCCTTATAGAATCAAAAACTACTGGACGGATTTTAACGAAACTTGGTACAATTATTTTTCATACTCCTGGGCAGGTTATAGGATACTTTTCATCACGCTACAATCAATAGGAGCAGAGTAGTGAAGGGAAATTTTGGGAAAACGGGAGAAGTTACTCCATTTTTTAAGCTTCTGTCGCGTGTGCAGCCTTAATGGTTAAAGTTACATAGAAATTATGTATGACGGAAATATTTTACATAAAATTTTCTAAAATATATCCCGCAACAGCATATGTCTATCTTTTAAAGTTGACTCAGAATAACACGTGTAACTCCTGATAGATAAGCAGTTCGGAGCATTCTGATTATATTTGTTTACTCTTACGTTTATAATACTCTCACTAATCCCTAATTTAAAAAAGTTAACATTATTACCTATTCAATAAAAAGAATCATAGAAATCGGTATAGAAACACCAAAATTTTTGAAGAAAAAAAGCTATCGCGTCGTCACACGTGAATACTAAATCATGCTATAAGTAAGGATTATTTTTAAACGACTTAATAAAAAGGAGGAGGTTCGAGGAATGAAGTGCCGGGTTAAAGTTAGAGTTAGCCCAAAGAAACTATTCCACGCGAACGAAGTCGCTGGCAGAAGCTAGTATACTAATAAATCTCTTTGCATAGGTACCATATTAAGTTGCGTTTATTATTCTATGAAAACCTCCAACCGCGAGATCTCGCACATGTTTTTTCAGGTTTCAGAACTAAAGTATGAAACATTATTCAAACAAAATACTTATTATGTAAGTAAGAAGTTGTTGGACTTAACTCTCAAGTCTGCGAGATAATGCGGTAACTTAACGTCGTGTATGTAATCATCTATAAGTCGATAGTGGGTTCGCGTCCTATTAGGTGTTTATGGGCTATCAATATAACTCGATTATATTCGCTATTTACACATACAATAACTTATATTTTTATTGTTATCGTTTACTATTTCGTTAATATGCTACCTACTCATATGCGCAAATTTTTGAAACAAGAACTTTTTGCCCCACTCGGCAGTTTGTCAAAACTTATTGCGTTAATTAAGGTTTAGCGAAAATGGATCTGCGGCTTTGCCTTCAACAAAAGGAAACTTAGCTAAAAAAGGCATGATGCTAATAAACGTTAGCTCGCCAGCCTCACAGCCTCTTTGGTTTTGGTACCCGACACATTTATTTTGGAGATTGTAACAATGTATTTAGTTGAGAAGGGTTGACTGAACACTTATTAATTACCTTAGTTTTATTCAACATTTCCTATTTCGTATGTAGGCTGTGACGGCCGTTGCTCCAACATCCCCCAAGGGTATCCAAGTGATAATTTACCAGTTAAGTATATTTAAGCAGGTTTTATTTATAGTTGTTTTCTAGTTTGGATCAGATGGCTGTATATGGGTAGGTAGCATTATTTTACTGAAGAACTAAAATCCTATAAAGTATATTAGTATCCTGGGATATTTTTCACGAGATTGCTGATATATTAGATATGCTACTTTTAAATATACCAGACAATTAGACATATATTTGTCCTGGATGGGAATTAATACTTATGAAACTTCTGAGGGCTGCGTTGCTATATTTTAGTAAATCCTACTTATATTATAAAGGCGAAAGTTTGTAAGTATGGATGTATGTATGTATGGATGTTTGTTACTCTTTCACGTAAAAACTACTGAATGGATTTGAATGAAATTTGGAATAAAGATAGCTTATAACCTGGATTAACATATAGGCTACTTTTTATCCCGGGAAAATGGAAGACCTCCCGGGTACGCGGGTGAAACCGCGGGGAGCCACTAGTTAGTACTCATAAAATACTCACCAAAATATCCTACTAATATTATAAAGGCGAAAGTTTGTAAGTATGGATGTATGGATGTTTGTTACTCTTTCACGTAAAAACTACTGAATGGATTTGAATGAAATTTGGAATAAAGATAGCTTATAACCTGGATTAACATATAGGCTACTTTTTATCCCGGGAAAATGGAAGACCTCCCGGGTACGCGGGTGAAACCGCGGGGAGCCACTAGTTATTTATATTTAACTAGCTGCCTCCCCGCGGTTTTACCCGCGTAGTTCCCGTTCCCGTGGGAAAACAGGGATAAAATATAGCCTATGTTACTCGGGGATAATGTAGCTTTCCAAAGGTGAAATAATTTTTGAAATCGGTCCAGTAGTTTCGGAGCCTATTCATTACAAACAAACAGACAAACAAACAAACAAACAAATCTTTCCTCTTTATAATATTAGTATAGATATAACTAATTATTGTAGAGTGCGAGAATTGCACAAAAATTTGTCAGCATAGAGTAATTAAAGCTGACGAAACATACTTTGTGCATTACTCTATAACTGTTCAAAGGTAGAAGTTATGTACATGTGTTTACAGAAGTTGTTAGTAAATGTTGCAAGGCATCGCTTACGGCACGTTTCGTTAAGGCGACATACACAAACCACGACTTAATTTAAGGCAGAATTTTGAGCACTATACATTTTTTATCTATATCGTCTTTTCCATCCTCACCTAAAAAAAAAATGTTATAGTTTAGTGTTTAGTTATTAGTATACAATGTTTTAGTTCAAACTTTCAACGACTAGATGGTGTGACGTTCTTTATATTCCATAGATGATGATGATGATGATGTGTTATTCCAGACTATATTCGAAACTCGGTCCCAAAATTCAAGCAGATCCCTTGAGCCGTTTGGCGTGAAAGAGTAACAAACATTCATGCGTGCACTCTTAAGCCTTCGCATTTATAATTTTAGCAGGATCTTTAAAAACTTATTCCTTGATTTTTGTCTTGTGTTTACTACTACAAAAGTAAATTTTATGTAATAATATTACATAAATATATTATTATATTACTAAACAACATTTCAGTAGAACAAGTTCCTCTATTACATATGCTATTTATCATATTTAAATGAAGGTCTTTGGTCCCGAAACTCTGAAATAATTAACGTTATCTTTGAACCCAACTTAGCGTTAATTAGGGCGTCGTTTTGTTGGCAAATGAAGAATTTTCACCGGCGTAAAGTTATATTTGTACCTCCAAAGTTTCGTTTAGGAACACTTCAGGAAGCCAGAATTGTTCTCTTATTAATGAGGTGAAATGTTTCCACATCAATGTTATAATAATTTTATATAAGATAAGTACTAAGTTTTACGTATTTATATGATTATTTCGTGAATAAAATATGCGGATATTATGTTTCCTTCTTTGTTTCTTTTTTTTTCGTGGGCATTGTGTCATTTGGGAAGCCTCTGCAGCCTAAAAAAAATTACTATATCATTCACACCATATCTTTTTACAGAATATAGCTTGTAAAATTCAAATGAACACTGTAATGAATGAACACTCACATATAAACATCTCGGTAAAATAAAGTCATTATAGAGGGGAAATGAATGAGGCATACTACATAGCGACCCTTCTGTGGCCTTTTTATTACCCTTGAGGTTAGTAGGGTCTTATTGGGTATATTGAAACCCTTACGGTAAAATATGTTCCAAAAATCTGAACGACTGACATACAGTTTCTGTACCGCGGTTTTAAACGCATACTTATTCGGAAGATGCAAACGAGGATACAAAAAATATTTATACACATATACAGATACATAAAGTCACAACAAATTTCAGAATAACATAAAATAACACTATTATTTTTATACTTGAATAGTATAAAAATAAAGTAAAAAACTTTGAATATGCAATAAGCAAAAATTTATATTTAATGCAAAGTTTAAGAATGTACAACAACCTTTGTTTAGGCTCCTTGTTGTCTGTACAAACGGACCGTTATTTTTTAAATAAATTTACCTGTACAAACAACAAGCGATACGAAATTATATTAAAACAAGAGTGTGAAACGCAAACGCACCCGTGTAAACAGAACACCCAAAAAAATATTAAATTCACAACAACATTACAAAAGTGTTAACCGTAGGGATCCTTTCATTAAATTAATTTGGCTTCGTTAAAGAAACTGTGGCCGTATGAATAATGTATTTTTTGGGTACATGAGTCAGGGGACCATTTGAACCCCTGAAATACGGCCATTTTAGTGGTTTCATAGGAAAGTTAGCTCACGAAAAGAAATGTAGTGATACACGCAACGCCACTCAGGTGGAAATTATATACTGACGATAATATATGAATGGGTAATGTAAATAAATGGGTTTCCGAGCGCTCCCAGGGTTTCCTTTTATAACATAAGTTGTTTACTTATCTACTTTTCGTGAAGCGAAAATATTACTTCGAATATATTTCTGAATACGAATGAGTTGTCGTAGTTGTTTTTTGAGTTATAATGCAAAGTACAAGTACCTATTTTACTTGTAAGTTGTAAGTAAATAAAATTCTAGGGTGCTAGATTTGCATTGCTCCAAGGATATTGAAGAAAGAAAGGTTAACTTGAACTCGTTTGAAACGAGGCCAAGAATTTGAAAGTGGTTCGTTAACATTTGTTGGGTGCAAGTCTGGTGTTTATATTTAGGTACTTAACCGTTATTGACTATGCAAAGCGTACTGCATGCGAAATAAGCTGAAAGTCTGGCGAATATTGATTATTCGACGAGGCGTTTCTTAAGTTTATGGCGTAAGAATTAAATTTTCTCATAAGTATAGTACATTACGACTATCGTAATGAGAGTTTTCCTGTTTGGGGTATTATTTCTACACAACATTTTTTATTCCATGTTGTGGTTAATTAAAAAAGTTGTTACGTAAGTACCGGCTAACTACAGAGGCTGCGGCAGTTTTGTACAAGCCATTAGGGTCCCAACCGAATTAATTTATTTACTCTTCCACTGAATTACGGAGTGGAAAATATAAAACTGTAAAGTGCTTGTTATCTGTTAAACATACTTTAATGAAGGTACTTATGAAATACGTCCACCTGTGAGCGAGTTTGGTGTATTTATTAGGTTTTCAGTCACATTTTTACTTAACTATATTTTAATTTATACGTTACATTACGAAATTTCTTTATCTTATTCTTTAATAAATGATCAATATTTTGATATTAAGGTTTGTTTACCTGCCCGCAGGTTAATAAGAAAATGGCTTGCGGTTACCTAAACAGTAACCCAATTCGAAATGTAATATATACGCTTCAAAATAAATATGAAACGTTACTAGAAGATGGAAAAGGTTTTTCGGCAAGTGAAACTAACATATTAATATGATGTTGAAGGATAAAGGACTTACGTTTTCGTAAACTAAGTGCGTACCCAAATGGTAATCTTAAGGACCCTACTACCCCTAATAAAAAGAAATGTCAGCGTTTGAGTTTAGGTACTGAAATGAAGCTTAGGTGCTATTCAAGGTTATGAACATTGTCTTAAACCTATTATACATTCCGACGGCACAGACAAAAAATTTGTTACCTAATAAAACAATGTAGGTAAATAAATAGGTAGCTGAAATTTTGTTGGTTTAAATGATATACTTGTTTATCATGTAAGCAACAAAATTAATAGGTAAAATACATGACAACATTAAATTAAGTTACACATGTAAATGTGAGAAGCGATCTTCATACTAAAGCAATTTAATCAGTTGAATAACCAACAAATATTACTAAATGATATAAAGTTTCAGAATTTAAATTAGACTTTAAAATAATACTTATTCAAAAGAGAAATACAGTTCTTGAAACTTCTAACGAATTATGAGATCCCAATGGATTATATTTGACAGACTGGGGAGGACTGTGGTCTTAAGATGTCGAGATCAACTCAAACCCTATTGCTTGATTAATTAGTTTTGAATCCGCACGCTTATTTTAATATTCTGCACAATTAGTTCAATATTGGTTTTCTATCCATTATTATTACAGTCGAGGACTATCTTCCTCTTATGTAAGAGGATTAAAATGTTGAGTTGATTAATCCGTCAATTTCAATTGTATGTTTATTGAATCATAAAACGTTTTATAAGGCCTCATATTTCCAATACTTTATCGTCACTGGCAACTTTTAATGGCAGCCGTGATCATTATTCTTTAATAATCTCCTAAGTTATATTTGCTATTTTCGGTAGACTTCCTGTGTCAAGGGGCCTCTGGCAAACTTTTGTGTCCATAAGAATGCGGGAAATGGTACTTTTTTACGGTTGCCTACATTACTGGACAAACAAATAAGTTTAGGTCATTTTTAAATTCAATATGATATAGAAGTAGGCCTTTTCTTAACTTTATTAACACTACACTATCTTATGTCTACGGACAAAGGCAAATGCAAAATTTAAACTGTGACAAACTGTTATTACTTACTTTACGAATACGTATAAGACATATAATTGGGCCACGAATACAATCAAGGGTCGATAATGGAATAATAGATTAATCAAAAGCATTTGAATACAATCATTGAGCTTCATAGGTGTTGAGAAATGGATTTCTCCGATTGGTTGCACGTGTGATGTAGTGTGGAAACTCCTTTGTCGTGCCATTAGTGGCAATTTCCGCCGTCTGAGAATCCATAATGTATAGAAACAAGAGTGAGCCTGATTAACTTTTCCATAGACACAGTTAATACTATAGAGCTAGTGAATGTGTTATGAATATTTTAGGTCTGTGGTTGAAACGTAAAAAAAATATTAACAACTCTTCTAAATTTAAATCGGGCGGGATATTAGTAAAAAAAAAACTTTAAATTTGATTTAATTTATCTTATACTATTCTGAATATTTAACACTAACTCTGAAATCAAGTGATACTATAGTAATAACAATTTAGATGAACCTAATTTTATTATGAGTTATCGTTATCATCATGGTGCATTGAACAAAATAAACTTAATTATGAAAATGGAATATATAATTTGGATCATAGTTTATGTATCTAAGTAGTTTGTGCAGTTGTTTATAAGTAAATTTCAACATTTGATAAATCTTTAAATTTATCTATAAACTTATGGTAGGGGGAGGTCCCCCGGTTTCGGACACTTAAGGAATAGTTGAAATAAATCGAAGACATTTAATTATGTAATTTGTTTATTTATGTTATTATTACTCTCAACTATATACTTAATCATCACAGGTATATAATCAGTCTCAAATGTAATTTGAAATGTACTTATCAGTAATTAGAAACTAACACTATGAAAATAACACTATGGAAAAGGTCCCCTACTTCCGGACGGTATACTTTTCGTTAATTATTTTACTTAAAACTTAATTTTCATCATTAAATAATATAACAAATGAAAGTTTAACAAAAAATATATAAAAATCTTAATCAACTTTGGCAATGACCAGTAACATTTTCTTTTTAATCATAAAGTTTTAATCGTACAACCTACAAAAATCACAAATGTAGCTATCTGAGCCTTTTTCAACATCAGCACACGCTTCATGATCCCATTCATTGCAAGCTTGACCAGCAGCGGATCCAATCTTCTTCATTAACATATTGGCCAATCAGACAAACTGTAGCATTTTTGGTCCCTAATTTTGACGATGTTGGTTTTGCAAGAGCTGTTTTCTTTGTTTTATTTTTGTCTGGTCGTTAGTTTTTTTTACCTTGAAACTGTTTTATTTTAACCACAGTAGAAGTTGAACGGTAGAGGTTGGATCAAATCTGCCTTTCTTTAATCGAAGATTTATTTCTTCTCCTCGTTTCAACTAATTAATATAGTCAAACAGGGTACTTTTTGGTACATTGTAGACTTCAGCAGATTTTCTCAAAGAAAACTTTTTTGACATCACCTTATCGATCGCGTGTTTCAATATTTCACGTTTGGGGTCATTCCCACATTCCCTCATCATCATCTGATCCATTGAATCTAAAACAACAAAACACAAAATAAACTTACTGGAACAATAAAATCTATTGTTAAAACTGTCCGGTTTGGGGGACATTTGAAGTGTCCGATCTTAGGGACCCTTAGATATGTCAAAGAAAAAATCTACCTACCATTATATGTTATTAATTACAAAAATAAACATAAATAACGAAAGATTAGTAACATAACAATAATAATCAAGCGTAATAAAAATGTTTTCGTACATATATTACTGTCTATATACGCCTAAATATTACTCGAAACAAAAAAATTACCAACCTCAAAATGTAAACCACGCTCCACGGCGAACGAGTCGGCACTGGCCGTTGGTCGGCACCCCCTGCACTCCACTTGCGTGTGGCTTACTACCCGTCACAAAAGTAACAAATTGGCGCGCTTTTTTGAACAGGTACAGACTGTGTCCGGCTTTAGGACCTGTCCGTGGTTACGGGACTTCCCCCTACATACTATTAACATCGTTTTCCTTACACACCACTCTGTAATAATAATCACAAGCCCTCAATAAGGGTCTTGAAAGAACATTTGAACTGGGGAAAAATAACCAAGAACCATTCATGAAAATGTATTCGAAGTGGAAGGTATGATTAATTTCGGAAATATCGAGCATGCCAACATTTTGTGAGAGTACTCAAGATCGTTCCAATCTCATTAGTATTATATGCCAACCTCCGAAGTTTCTACGTACCTACCGATGAATATGCATGTGGAGATATATCCCGGGGTATTAGGTATGTTCCCGGCATAATCCCGGGACCGATAGCTCTGAATTTGTTGCATGATTGAGGGCACTCAAGCATTGTGGAATTCGGTAGACGCACGTTAGGAAGCGTTCCTGAGATTGAATTCGTAGTTTAGAAATTTAACAGCTGCTATCCGTTTACATTAATTCCAACGATTGACCAACGTATCACAAATAAATCTTCTGTTTTACCGTGTAATTAGAAATATTTAATATTCGCGAGTTTTTCAAGTTTTATTAGAATTATTGTCGAAACCTCGACAACTGTAGGTACCCCTATATAATATCAAAATTACTTACAATACTATTCATATATTATAACTTATAGAACCTTTGGGTTTTTGAGGTAGACGTGAATAAGCATTTTGGGTAATGTGTTCAATATTAGGCCTTGTCATCGCATTAAAGTGGAATTTATATGTAGAGTTATTATAATATAAAATATCTGGTAAGGATGGGTTACAAAAACGTTGGTATAACTTTTCTTGCAAATGGGTTATATTAAACCATATATTCATTTATGTTGAAACAATGAGCTAAAACTTATTTACTCTCATAATATATAAACATTGAATTATAAAAAAATCTTGGTATAGGGTACTTCGCAGTAGGCATAGCAGCTAACCGATCGTATTTTAAAATCTTCCGCCAGTAAAGAAAACTATATAAATCACTTGACACTACATTATGACTTAAAAATGTAATGTAAAAAAAACTTAAAAAAAATTGTTTCCACAAATCATAAAAAAACTATTTGGTATCTTTTGAAACTGCACATTTACTGTATATAACTGTGTGGGATAACGTTTAATTAAATGCAAAAAGCTTGGCAACGAGACACGCGTGCACCTAATCTGCCGGATGAATCCGGGAACATCGCACATATGAAATGTAATCCCGACCTTTAATATGACGCGCTACAACCATGTCCCGGCATTTGCATCACTAGATAAAACGTAATTTTAGGAAAATTGCGAATGGAAACAGATCTAAAGACTGGATAAGACTATTTGTTTTTTGTATATTCTATTATATTTATGTACGTAATCTTACAAATCCTATGCTAGCCTAGGTACTATATAAAAGCAAAATGTTGTAAAGACGAATGTACTAGGTACATCTTTCATGCGCGAAATGAATAAGTCTAGTAGGTAGGTAGGTATATTATGCTCTGAATTAACCCGTAGAATGAAACCGCGAGGCGGATACTAGTCTGTGTAAATTTTAATACATCTGTCGGATGAGAAATAATTTTACCGTTTCAAAGGCTGGTTTCCGTCCGCTTTCGACGTCGCTGACAATAATTTTGTCGTAAAATGTACACTGTAACTGGATTAATTTAGCAAATTTTTACTTGGGAAAATTGCTGCAGATTTGCAGAACATTTTTAGTATGTTAAACTATGTACATAATTTAATCCAATTAAAATAAAAACATATACAGACAGAACATGTATAAATACATAATGAAAGTTTCTTAAATATGCTCCGGCTAAACCTAGATAGATTTGGTTTTAAGGTACTTCATGTTTATGTGCTTTGGCTAGATTTAGTTTTTTTCTAAAATCGCTTAGCTATGCGTATTCAACAGAAATATCTTTACAAATTAAAAAGTTACGTTCTGAAATGTGGTTTATTTACCACTCATGAGAAAACAAAATATTCAACGTGTAGGTACATAAACAACTTCACGAAATGCGTGAGTAAATATTGTTAAGTAAGGGTACATAGCATTTCTTAAAAACTTTTTCATGAAACTCAACTCGCGTGACGGTACCAAATGTACGTTGTGAAATGTTCATGTTTTGTTATTTACGACACTTGATGGTTTTTAATTATTTTGACTGACTTTCATGGGTTTATTTAAAGTTGGGTCCCAAATTTTAGGCTTAGGTTTGTTTGACTAATGTCCAATTTGCCTAAAATAAACAATTTATTCACCCCAGGCTGAAAACCAATGCATATCTTTATTTTATTGTAATGTAAAGGGTTTTTAGTCTAACGTTATAATAATGATCGCCATTATAATAACTTTATTCTATCATTATACAGGAAATAAAGGAGACGAATGACGTTTTTTTTTGTGAATAAATAATACAGAGCAGATAGAACCTCTGTACTAATTTCCTTCACAAACATCGTACTCCCGCCGCACAATTTAGTTTTAGGAAATCAAAACAAATAATTATTTGGTAAACTATTTAAGTTTCAGCTAGATGTAGTTTCAGTGTTTGTTTGTCTAGACATCACGAACTTATTGCTTACCAGCGTTCACGGGGCTTTGAGACCCAATGTAATTACGTTTAAGGTTTACTATTCTCTGGATAGTGTACATTAGGAAACAAAGCACATAATCGTTAGGTAAGTTAAAAAACTTTTCGTTTCGACGTTCGAATCCATAATGCCTTTTTGGACTATGTACAAAAGTAGCTGTGTGTTTTCTTTTCAACAGTTGGACCTATACAAAATCTACTGTCTAAAATAAAATAACTGAGGTGAAGTTAACAACTCTATAATATGTATATTTTAAGTTGAAATTAGTTTCTCTTAGGAAATGCTGGCGTTATACCTAGAATTATTTGAATAACATGTTCTAAATACGAGACCAAATATATAATCGGTGTGCGAATTGTAAAATGCAAAGTGCACCGGGTGGCACAAGAGGCGGCCACTTGTGCGAAGTGTCGCCGTTCCACAAACATGGCCTACTTCCATCGGCATCCGATTGCACGAACATACCTTTGTTACGCCCGCTATTGTCCGGGAAAAACATTTAGGGCCCAGAATGCCCGCGCATATTTTAATGAAAAGCGCCACATAATTACATGAAATACAAGCGTTTAAATTCCTTATTACCTTCATTACTTATGTATCTTAAATTCATTTTTAATATTACTTTATTTTCTAATAGGTAATTGCTTATTAAAATGAATCTATCGTCTATTTATGCGGTTTTTAACCATTGATCTGAATATGATGACCTTATTGTTAAATTTGGTTCTTTTGTGCATGTCCAAGAGGGTTACCGAAAAAGCAATGAATAATTTAAAAAAACCCTTAACCTTTAGTGGACTAAACATTAAATGTTATCTAGTTATTATACTTACTAATATATAAAGCTGAAGAGTTTGTTTGTTTGCATGAAAAATTCTGATGCTAGATAGCCCATTTATTGAAAGAAGCTATAGGCTTTAATATATTTCATCACGCTATATGAGTGGGTCATCAATGAATAATGTTGCAATAATGGGGAAGTGACGCTAACGAGGTTGTGCGGGTCAGCCAGTATGTTAATATAGTTATTTATGGACTAAAGAAATCTACACATAATGTCGTTATTTTCGTTAAATATTTCTTAGAGTATTATGACTCTTTTTACGGTAAACATTTGTTAAGCGGGATCTAGATTAGTTTGTTACTTATTGGGGATTGGGGCCCTTAGCACTGAATTCATGAGCAGTCCTGGACAGGCACTGTTAAAAGCCCTCCCGAGGGTGCTTGCGGTCTGCGGCGACTTATCCAGTGGTTGGCGTGAATTATTGATATCCTTTCTAGGTGATAATGATGGCAATTCTCTGAACACTAATATTTCTACCGCATAAAGGTTTTTGTTCTATAAAACAAATAGCCTGAAGGTACTAATGTAGCGTAAAATAGAAACGGTAGAATGATTAAATTCTCGTTCGCATAAATAAAATGTCCTTGTCTTTTCATCACCGTAAATAAGATTATTAAGATGCTTTTAGCTTGTAACCTATATAGTACGTAAACGTCATGAGCTGATATATCTACCATACATTTTTCCTTTCAATACATAGATCCATCCAGTCATGGAACAAACAGACATTTCCGTGCACACAAATTTTCAGGCGGCTTGAAGGTCAGGGTCACTGACCACAGAGCCAACTGACTATAATTTTAAATCCGTCTATACAGAGTGATGTCCCTGGTCCCGCCCGGGGGGGCGGACTCGCCGAGCCCGCGACGGGCCGTCAGTCCGCTCCTTGAGATGCGTAGGCCGCACTGCACTCTCGCCTGCGACTACTGCGCGGCCATACTTGAGGATAAGTTCAAACGTAAGTTGCACTCTACTTGAGATAAACCCTGCTATTGTTACTGTGTGGCTTATTCGTTTGACTTTGTATTGTTGTAGGTACTGTTTGTTACTTTGCTTAGATTACAATGTGTGACTATATTTTTTGTAGGTATATAAATAGCAATCTTAATGAATATTGTTGTTTTATAAGACTCCCCTCTCTAAAAATAACCTTCCAAGTCTAAATTTAACTTATTAGAAGAAAACATTCACGAAGCCAAACAAAAGAAACAAAACAACAAGAAATTAATACAAACAATGATGTCCATTTCAAAGGTTAATCAATTTCATAATATTGACATAAAGGTTCTTTGGCTGGTAGATGCTAACTTGGAAGGATATTCTGCTCAATGTTCAAGATTTATCCCTTAGAGCAGGTGTTTGGAATTGTGCCATCTCGCGTCGTTGACTGATCGGAAAATAGAACCCCAGTAATTCTGAACTCTGCTTTGTACTCCAACTTTTTTAATAATAAACTACCCACACTGTGTGGAGCGTACGGTTCTGAAAAAAAGTGTTGTTGTTCGGAATTAAAAAATTTGTAGTAACATGTTTACTTTTACTATTTAGAGCATAAACTTTTAAAGCAAATTGAATTTTAGCCTTCATGACTGTTTGAATTCTTGAGTTAGGTATTCTTTAAAAAAATAAAAGTATAACAATTAATGAACGAGATAGGTGTACCTATATTTATCTCTATAAACAAAATATAATGGCCCTATTGAAATTAGACAATTTTATTATTTAGGATATATGGTGCTTTGGTGTAAAAATGTTTGTAAAAGTCCAAATAAGGTTAAAGGACAAAAAAAAAGTAGAAAAGGGTATAACCAGAGGATGCAGTGAGTAGCTTAAATGGAAATAAAGATTAGGTACAATTAGACTGGCGAGTATCGGAGTGAAAATAATCACAATCATCGAAGTTCTGTATTGGGGGCAGGAAATGCAGATATGCGCAACCGAGGCACGTCTCCACTATCAGCGTCCCCGCGGCAGTCGCTCACGGGGGAGCCGCCGTGGGCCCTGCTGGACGATGACCGACCCGACTTCTCAGCACTCAAGGAAAACATACAGAGGATCAATAAGTAAGCATTTTATATAAAATTATAGTAATAACCATTTAATGTGTTTGACAACGTGTAATAATTAATACGAAATTAATCATTACCACGGAATTTAAAAAGACATTCATAGATATGTATGAGATGAGATGAATTGAATAATGTCATTTACATTGCATAATTTGAACTTTATTATTTATCCCCAATTTAATTAAATATAAGTTTTCGTGTGCAATTATCCGCACATATATACCTAGGTCACGATCGAGGGAAATAAAAATCTAGATCAAATAGACATCAAAATTGGAATATCAGATTCGTTCTAACGTCCCTGGCGGCACGAAACTGTCTCGTCAATCATTCATATATTTGTTGGTTGGCAAAATACATACGAAGTTCAGAAATGCACCCGATTTATGAAGGTCTTTCGTTAGATCCCATTACTTCGAAGTTCAAGCTCAGAAGCTGATAATAAATACGAGAATGTTATGGAAATCATTTCTCAGAAAAGGTTTCGTGAAGCGAACCTTTATTTTTACAAGCTTTATTGATGGCAATAAACAGCTAGTATAAAATACTTGCTTTTAATAATAATAATATGTTTTGGAGAGTAGAAACATATAATGTTTGTAACAGAGTATATAAAAACATTTTGAACAATACCTTTTAAGATAAAACTGATCTTGAATAGGTACCTAAGAGGAACTATGTTTTAATTTCAATACAATATTTTTTTCAATCATCACATTGTAAAACTTAATATTGTATTGCACATACATTAGGGACTGTGAAACGTCTACGAGGCTGGACATGTTGCTAACTCAAGTGGAACAGTACGCGAACAATCTGGAAGCATTAGTCGAAGAGCGCACGTCAGACTATTTGGAGGAGAAGAGGAAATGCGAGGAGCTCTTGTACCAGTTATTGCCTAAGTAAGTAGAGTTAATATAGACTAGCTTCTGCCCGCGACTTCACCCGCGTGGAACAGTTAGTAGTAATAGAATCAGATTGGCCGTGTGTGAAAAATGTCCTTGGATATATATCATTACATATTAAGATTTTGTTACAATAGATGAGTTGAGTTCATGAAGGAGCTGTAATGCAAATCAGTAATTAGGAACAGTAATGTAATGTATATTTTTATGTCCGTATTACTATTGATTTTAGATTCTATTCTATATAACTCACAGTTCATTTTCGATCGTCCAGGTCCGTAGCATCCCAGCTGATAATGGGTCAGCCGGTGATGGCGGAGACGTATGACCAAGTGACGATCTACTTCAGCGATATCATCGGCTTCACTCAGCTATCGGCGGAATCAACGCCTCTTGAAGTGGTCGACCTACTTAATGACCTTTACACCAGTTTCGACTCGGTTATAGAGAACTTTGATGTATATAAGGTAAGTGATAATGTGATTTGTTTATTTACTACTACTGCATTCCGTGGTTTCACCCACGTTCAGATGGGCCCTCAAATTTTACATGAACTTATGTCCCTTGTGTTTTTAATTAGTAATTTCCATGTGATATTATTGTTATTTAATTACAATTTGTAATTTCATGAGCTGTGAGTTTAAAAATTTGATCATGTTTTAATCGAATAATTGTTTTAATTATTTGTTATCTATAAGCACAATACATTGCATTATTGTTTCGATTGTATGAATAAACATATTATGCGTAATATTACATGTTATTTTTTAACCAATAAACCTTATGCTTGGACATAAATTAAGAAATAAATAAAATAAATATTCAAAAGTCATGAATTAGAGTCGACGTTTCATAAGTGCCTGTGAAGGCCTATTTGAATGAATAAATTTATTTCATTTCCTACCTACTTAATGACCTTTACACCAGTTTCGACTCGGTTATAGAGAACTTTGATGTATATAAGGTAAGTGATAATGTGATTTGTTTATTTACTACTACTGCATTCCGTGGTTTCACCCACGTTCAGATGGGCCCTCAAATTTTACATGAACTTATGTCCCTTGTGTTTTTAATTTAATTTAGATCTCTCCAGTCGTTCACTTCCTCACATCATATCGCATTTATAATACAAGTATTAGATACTATTACTACATAAGTATCTTACTAAAATAATATTTAAAGCCCCTGTTCACCTGGGTACCAGCTTGATAGTGTACGTCCAACTTATTGTCCTAAAGATTTCCAATGTATTTGGTACTGTGTTTAGGACCAGATGTAATGCCCGATATGTATTACAAAAAAGGGAAACAGTTCAATATTATAAGGTAGACATACATGTAGTCGTGAAAGGGGTTTGAGTAAATAACACGCACGTTTCCAAAGATTCAGTAGTTAAGACGACATTTCTCTCGACAAGGTTGTGGAAAAGTGTTTGATCTGCGGATTTCCTTTACAAATTGTAACATAACGTTAATAACATGTCATCGAGAGAGATTTCTATAGGTGATTGAATGTTTATACTCGTATTTAACATTTCATTTAATATGGCAGAGAGTATTTTTGAAAATTATTATCAATATACATTTGGCCTATTTTAAAGGTTCCGGTTTTGGTTCAATTGTTACATAATAATGAAATAATATCAGTCGAATGAGCACGCCTATTTGAATTTATGTCATTGGTTACACTTTGTCGGGATTGAAGCCTCATTATTTATTAAAATTTGCTTTTGGCTTTGCGTAGGCACCAATAAATATTTGCTACCTACACTTTACAAGTTTAACGCTACAGTTTATTTACCTACTATAGTTTTATCTCCTCCCAATTTAGTATAATTCTAATCAAGCTATTCTAGGAAAAGCTAGCACCAAATATATAAATTGAACTCCGCATATTTCTTTATATTTGAACAGGTAGAAACAATAGGCGATGCATACATGGTGGTGTCTGGTCTTCCGATGCGCAACGGCAACCGGCACGCGACAGAGATAGCACGCATGTCTCTCGCTCTACTCAACGCGGTGAGGGTGAAGACAGTACCCCATAGACCCGGGGAAAGACTGCTGTTGAGAATTGGAATGCATACAGGTAGGAGGTTTTCATGAACTGACATATCCCAAACCTTAGCAAAAAATATTAGAGATTTTATGTACTGTGCTGCTCAATTATTTTGATGTCTAGGTCCATGCGTAGCAGGAGTAGTGGGTCTGAAGATGCCACGCTATTGCTTATTCGGAGACACAGTAAATACTGCATCAAGAATGGAATCTCATGGAGAAGCCCTAAAAATCCATGTTAGTCCAAAGACCAAGGATGTTCTAGACCTCTATGACTGCTTCGATTTAGAATGCAGGGGAGAGATCACAATGAAGGTAATTTAATTATTAAGTTTATCTAGACACTATTTTTGTCAGTTACATTAATCAGAGAGGTATAGATAATTTTGAGTATTTTCAATGATTTGGTTTTCTTCCACAGGGTAAAGGCAAAATGACAACATACTGGTTGCTAGGTGAAAAATCATGCTTCAACCACGAAAGCCAATGCTACGAGCAGGTAAACCACGTACCGAGTACTCCAGTCAATCCAAGCATTACATTCCAAGGACCCGACAGTCCTGCATCACATTCACTCACACATAGTCAGAGTCCTGAACGAAATAATGATACTAAAGATCCAAGCGGCAGAACCATCGAGATACAAAGTGAAAGGGATCGGATCAAACATGAAATAGCAACATTCGTTGCAAAAGATCTCATTAATAACATAGACAGCGCTGTAAGAGAATTTAGAAAATCACAAAGCGCTAATTTCGCTTCAGCGATGGCGAACAACAAGCCGATCTGTAATGGTAACAAGAAAGTGCCAATAACTCCCACATACGACAAGGAACTCGTTATCAGCAAAGGGAAAGTACGCGACGTAGTCAACAGATTCAATAGTTGCGTCGTTACCAACAGTGACGCTAACAAGGGTGCGAAAACTAAATCTATTAAAAACGAAGACTGAGATGTGAAAATATAAAAAAATACGCTTATCGTTTTTCCCTTACCGGTCTAACAGATACTCTTTTAAAATACTATAATATAGACAAATGTTTTTGATTAAGAGATTACAATATTTTGTGCTAAGCACATATTAGAGTAATTTATTTATTTCTAGTCATTATGTTATTACTCTTCAAGGAGAAAATACTATATTAATTAGTTCTATAGGTATTAATTGCGGGTGACCAAATACCCTCCGAATTCTAGTATAAGTAAGTAAAGTTGATATAAATGTAATAGATAGTATACTTATATGTATAGATTAAGAAAAAAATCGCGAAAGCGTCAAATCAGAAAGATGTAGTGAGAATATATTTGTGTGAATACAAAAAAAAAATACTATTGTATTATACACTTAGACCCTGTAGTGTTTTTACTGACCTTTTATACTTCCGTATCTTTCTAAACCGTTGTATAGAAATTATATAAATATTACACTTTCATCCCTTGTTATACTCGGCTTTTAGCGATTGTCTACCATTTAGTGAACAAGTCATTGTAAAATTGATATTATAGTCAAACTTTTCATGTTTATTATATATAGCTTGGTAAGTTTATTTTCAATCAATACTTTAATAGGTTATTTTATGCGTTATAGAATTTGGACTATTATCAAAACATTAGCAGTCTATTTATTTATTAATGTTTGTTTTTAATTAAAAAACTGTCTTTGTTAATGTTACTGTAGTACCTAGTTGAATAGATCTCTATCTGGTTAAACCAAATGTAGTAATTTCCATGTGATATTATTGTTATTTAATTACAATTTGTAATTTCATGAGCTGTGAGTTTAAAAATTTGATCATGTTTTAATCGAATAATTGTTTTAATTATTTGTTATCTATAAGCACAATACATTGCATTATTGTTTCGATTGTATGAATAAACATATTATGCGTAATATTACATGTTATTTTTTAACCAATAAACCTTATGCTTGGACATAAATTAAGAAATAAATAAAATAAATATTCAAAAGTCATGAATTAGAGTCGACGTTTCATAAGTGCCTGTGAAGGCCTATTTGAATGAATAAATTTATTTCATTTCATTTCATTATTTCATTTCATTTCATTTCATTATCTATTTGCATATCATCCGGATTTTGATAAATATTTTTTATTTATTTATCAAGATTTTGAGTCAATACTGTTGGTATGTGACTCAAAATCTTCAAACTATCAGTTATTTGATTATAGACAAGAAAAAAGAAAATAAGTTTGGCTATGAAAGGGTATATGAAATTTCAAACTTAGCATTCAAGAAACCTTTTTGAAATACCTACAAAGTTCAAATAGTTATTAACCTCTGAATATTTGATTGATCGCGGAGCCCCTTCAGAAACAGGGCCCGCTTTGAAATTATCAATTAATATTTAAAGACATTTTAATAATGCCATAATGAAAGCACAAGTCAAGTAGTCCTCTTTAGAAATGGGAAGGAAAATTGACACGGCAGAAAATTCTTGTGACCTCGAACAAAGGTCCAATTGACAAGTTATTTTATAATAAATTGGTTCATTATCAGAAATAATATTGAATTTCTGCTATTGGAATGTTATTAGATCGTCTGTTGCAGAAAGCCTTTGTTGTTTAATGAAATGAAAAGCTAATTTAATTGTTTGCCGTATTGTATTGTACTATAAACATCTATTTACTTAATTTTATAAAACTAAATGACCAACTATAATAACTATAACGGTATAAAAGTTTAAACTGCGTTTTGAAATTGGTATTGGCACAAAATAATAAAACAAGAGAACGTGAGATGAATTTACGAGATATAATGTTTATTCCAGTTCTTCGAGCCGTGAATGCAGTGTGGGTAATCGACATATAAGGTATGCTATGGTATATAGGGGTTGGTTTTAGTAGGTATATAAATTTTAGGTATTCGTTTTTTTTTATCATTCATTTCTGATTGAAAATGCTACCCTATGGTTCGGTAATTTACATGGCAAAATTGTAAAATCCAACTCTATCTAATCAGTCTGTCTACACATTGCTGAGATATAGACTGAGATAAAGACCTCCTTCTTATTTCACCACTCTTCACGGTTTTAAAAACCAACTACAAAATGAAAATCGAAACATACAAAAAAAGGATAAATCGATGCACCAATCCTATGTGTGTACCAACACGCCATTTCATTCGACTACGTGTCTACCAATATAAACATAGAGGTAAGCTAAAAGCCGAGAAGATTTATGGCGTCGCAAAAATATTGGGCGTTGAAAAATGATACATGTTACCTACGTACTATGTACTAAAATAACGATTTCCTTGTCTTCCGTTGCGTGATCGATGAGCGTGGCTTTATATTATTTTCGTATTAAGCTTCTATACGTAATGTTGGAGTGTTTATGGTCTGAGACACTTAAGCATTAAAATTGATAATGCTACTTTCCAAGTTCGCTAGAAAGAATTAGTTATTTCGTTGGTAAGAAATACTTAGTCTCAATTTCGCTTCCAAAAATCTTATACATAAACATCATATTGATATATATTCAATGCAAGCCATAAATCATTTCATTTTATGAATATACGATGAATTTGTTTTATCGTCCACAATTTATCTTAAAAGTAATAAATATTTCAAAGGACATCGTTCACGTTGGCAGTTTTAAAAGAAACAAAACGAAATAGTCTACACGTGAAAACAGTTCTTCTGATATCCCAAAGTTTCTAACCTCATCCTGTATTCTAACTTTGATAGTTCAATGAACGTAGTGTCTGGGGACGATGTTAGGGACTTTAAGCAATTTTCCCTGATATTAATTTACTTAGGTATCTAATTTATCGGCTCATATATTTGTATGATCAATCAGAAATAACATCTGAAAAGAAATACACAAGACATGTGTCTATATCGTATTAACATTCATGCCAAAGATATTTATAGTAGTTTTTCGGAATCTGTGCTATAATAGAATAGCGCACAATAAATAAGACTATAAGATCATTGTCATAGTATTTTGATTGGGATTGTGTCTGCAATATAAAATAATTTATACTATACTTACTTCCCATGTGTTAGGTATATTATTTCATTGTAAACCTTAACAACATTTAAATCAAAGATATTAATTAGGTACCGAATTCAAAAGGCAATATTTTATCCACCGTTTTTGGCGTGGACAAAACACTTCACGGATTCTCGTTCAGTTTACACAAAAAATAAATGATGGCTGACTCGAGAGAAAAGACACTGAGTAACTAAGTCTCAAGTAAGCAATTAGTTTCAGAAACTGTCAGATATGGAGGCCATACTTATTTAAGCGATTATATAAATAACGATATATAGATTTACAAAAGGATTCCTATTCTAGGTACGTTATCTACTAAACTATCAATACATAGAAAGCTTCGTCACAAGTATTTAAGAGTTACATAAGCAGATTGAAACATAATTTCCCCGGATTATGAAACCGTGGGAAAGCAGTAAGATTTTTTTGGAAAAAGAAACCGTTATTAACTGTGAGCGATGATTGTACAGTTCAAAGGTTTATCCATCCACACGATGACTTCGGCAAATATTTTATTTCCTGTAATGTAAGTGGCGGGCATGTTTATCAAGGCCGCTACATGTTTCATGCTCAGCAGGATTTAATTTATCTCCCCGACTCCATGTTTGGGATAAATCAAATTGGAATCGTGATGTGGATGCTTGATCCAACCCTTTATGGAACATTTACGTACACTTTTTCGACTATGTAAGTATGTATAGGTCTATTCTTTGTGTGGGTATAAAACAATGAAAATTCGTTACAAATTTTAACTGTACTGTATATTTATTAATCGGTAATCAACTCACATAGATTGCGAATATACGTAGACGATACTTATACGATAGATAAGACATAGATGCTAAATTAGTCTATTATGTGACAAAAAAAAATGTACCTAAGAGTTTGTCCTAAAGTATACTTTACATAAAAATTCAACAAGTTAAGGCAATGCGATGAGGCAATGCAATTCATAAGGAGCACAGCCATACGCAATTTCCGAAGCGTCTACATGTCATAGGTACGAGTAGGTAGTCGTATAATGATATCGGAGCAATATGGGCGCAAAGTGAAGGCAATATAAGGAAAGTGGCTATTAGACGACCACCAGAGCTAATAGGGATTCCTCAACGCAATACAGAATGGAATCCCGGTAATAAATAATCAACATTGAACTTGATTGCGTGTTCCAAGGGTCTTTTAACGGCTTAAGGTCGCTCGTGGTCGGCTGTAAATTTATAAAGCGATAATGAACAGCTTTATTTTTAGGATTAAATTTTTTTATTTATATGTTTACTGGCGGTTTGCTCGGTTAATAATTTTATCGGGATATTTTTTTTAAATATTGTATCTTTAGTCGTTTAGTAAAACGTACCTAGTAATCATATAAACTAATAATGAAGTTTACCAAATTTCTATTGAGCAAGGCTAGTATAATAAATTATATAATTTATAACCAAGCAAGCTTACGGTCCTTCAAATCAAAAATCTTTAAGCAGCACCTAATTTACAACACCACATATTTATAATATTAGTTTAAATGATTACTGCAAAATATTGTTTGGAATAAAATATTAAATAAGATATTTAAATTTGGAAAAATCTCTTTATGGAAACCGTAAAAGACCAAATTTACGCAGTGTAAAGTGAAAAATGAAAAATGTTTATTGAAATAGGCCTTGGTTTTATACTGTGTATGTTAAATACGGGATAAAGCAATAGATAACATACTAATAATACAATTTATAATTAGTTAATTAATTCAGTGATTCACAAACCACCTAGTGGATAATTCCACATGATAATGCGGTCTATATCTGCGTGTAATATATTAACGCAACCAATTATCTAGACGTGTGGTAATCTGAGGGCTTTGTGGTTACATAAGTTATTAGGTACATATATTGTTGGTAAGCGTTTCATAACTTGCACGGGTTAGTTTACTTGCCATCACAGAGTTCCTGTTTTAACACAATATTCATCCCTATTTTACTATCTGCAAAGATGATCGCAGTGAATAGACATAATAACTGAAAATAAAAGTACCTAATACTGTATACTTATATTTTTATGTGTTGTAAACTTTAAGTCTTAATGATTAAAAAAAAATATTTTATTTCCTCAGCGACACTTAAATATAAATATGTACCAATAATAGTCATTCACACGTCACACGAAAAATATAATCCACTAGCTGCCCCCGCACGGTTTTACCCGCGTAGTTCCCGTTCCCGTGGGAATACAGGGATAAAATATAGCCTATGTTACTCGGGGATAATGTAGCTTTCCAAAGGTGAAAGAATTTTTTAAATTGGTCCAGTAGTTTTGGAGCCTATTCATTACAAACAAACAAACAAACAAATCTTTCCTCTTTATAATATTAGTATAGATTAATTATTATTATTATAGTATAGATGAATATAGATATAGTTCCAAGTTTTTGAAACAAAACACTAGACGCAAATCGTATTGGACGAAAAACACGACGAATTTGGCGAAATGTATTTTAAGTATTTTTTATGATCATCGGAATAGACGATGAAATATAGGTAAACATTTAAATATTATTTTATTGGGTAGCTTGTAATCTAATTCAGTTTTATGACTAGGTACCTAAAATTGGAAACTTTATTTTGTAAATGGTTATAGTTTCAGCTTAAAATGAGAATGTAAATAAATAACACTAAGTACGTAGTATTTTGTTTTAAATCCATTTGTTTTAGATACGAGAAAATCGACTTCATTTTTTAATACATGCTTTATCACACTTACGCGTTTATTTTTTGATGACTATGTGAATAGTATCTGAAAGAATATACTTATCGGAAATGCTAATTTTGCGTGAGTTCCGTTCAGACGAAGCTTTTCTGTTTTTATGTAACAGGTATAAAATGTTATGTCAAATCTGGTTTTCATAAAATTATTTTTTTTGGTTGTTCGATACTTTCCTTTGATTGATCTCATTAGTAACAGTAACTATCATCCACCCTGTATATTCAATTTCTCCATATATAAAATTATCGCATTGCGATACTTAAGAATAGTTGCATTAATTTTCACTAGATACTATTATAGACAAATTTGTATGTTTGTGGATGGATTTTTAAACTATTTTTAGTTTAACAAAAAAAACTTAGTTTGTTGTTTGAAACGATACCCACACAACAAAAAATCTAACCCTCAAAGAACAGTTCAGAAAGAAGTTAAAGTTGGTGTGACTTGGCCGAGTAACTTCGGAAGATGCGGCCAAGTTCAGCGTCGCCAGTGATAATGAGTTTAAAAGTATTTTTAACTTTTCACAGCGTCTGGAACTTGGTCACTTTCTGTTGAGGAAGAGGCAAGCTTTCCTCGACTCTTTCGTTTTAGTTTCTTTTACTTAGGTATATACAATCAATACGAATTTTGTTTTATCACATTATATTATTTTATTTTCTTTAGGTACTGGTAATGATTTATCTTGTTAAGATTTTATTCAAATCGTTCTTTTGTAATATTTCATATAGAAATATAAGTATATAGATACGGTAATTAAAGTCGTTATTACACGTTATGTGTCGTGGATTTGGTTTTAATGCAGGAGAAACATTCACAATTCTAAGTTTCAAAGCAGTCTATGTCTCTATCACAATTTGTTTTTGATAAATGGTTGATCTGAAAAATGTTGTTTATTCAGTTCTAGCTCTGACGTGGATACTAGCAAAGCTCTAATTGGCAGTCACTCGAACATTCGAATTGAATTGGATAGCGTTGAATCGAATATGTCGATATCTATTGAACTAGCAGGGAAAATTGAATATGATAAAGCCCTGTTTTCTAGTTCAAATCCTCCTTGTTATGTGTGTATGAAATAAAATCTTAGAATAGGTACTTATAAATGTCAATCAATGTAAGTTTATATTATATGAAAGTTATAGTTTATCAGTTGTTTTGTTTAGATAGGTATATTTAGTCATACCCAGGGATTAACCCTGTTTATAACTTAACCTATAACTCGATCAGTAGGTAGGTAATTAAGTAAGCCCGTAGTTTCATGCTATCTATATTCTATATACCTATTAATAAAATTCCTATCAAATATGATAAAATACACAAGAATATAATATAACTTAATCTGTACTTGTTATCGTTTTAGGAAATAGCATTTATTTCCTAATGTACCTAATCATATTTCAAACATATAAAAAATTATCGACCTGAAAATATAACACAGTTACTTAGAATTATGAATCCTTCTAAAGTACTTCATAACGTTAATCAATATATGTATTTTATAACTTAATCTAACTTAAACATTAACGATCACTTACCGCATTAAATGCTTAAGTGTCGATTATCGTAGTATGGTATTAAAAGCAGTGCCATTGCAGGCACAATAAACCGGGCGTAAACCCGTTTCTATAGGTTACTGGGGAGTAGGGCCAGAAGTAGGTTACCTACTGCACGCCCGTGACGTCACGTATGACATTTAACCTATGACGTCACGGGATACGTGATACTTTCAGACGCTTTCAGGTGAGAACGTTAAGTAAATAATTGTTGACATTTATATATTGACACAATAGCTTTTGTTTATAATTCTATTAGCAATGTTTTTCATAAATACTTACTTTTCTTATGTACACAATTAATATAAAAGTATTCAGGTGAAATGATAATCTTAATTATTCGCGAGCCGCTAAAAGTACCTTTTATTCCGTTTACGTCCATTATGCTGTCGTAGCCCCTAAATAAGATTCGTGACGTTGCAAATTCACGGTTCGTTTTTCCCGAAGTGGCGAAGTGAAGCAAAGGGAAAATAATGAGTTTCCTTTCACCACATCTCGAATGATAGGTGCCAGCCCGCATGGAAGTGACGTCTGATTACGCATAAATATTACCTTATTTTATTATAACAATTCCGCCATTTCACTAACATCCGAAAGGATGAATGTGAGGGCGAAACGGGACAATTTCAAAGGGCTGTATAAAAGCTTTTGTTGAGTCGAAGGTCTTAGCTGGAGCACGTAAGTCAACTTATCAGGTACGTGCACATTGCCTTAAATTGAACATTATGTTGAGAAAAAAGCATTTTCATTTAGAGTTTTTGCGTGAATATTAACTGGAGTGGTTTGATATATGAATTAATACTTAGATTGAATTTTTTTGTAGAGCTTTGATTTTTCCTCGTGGATCCATTACTTAATGAAAATTCGAATCGATGGCATATTGATGGAGATGAGGTCATGACCCGTGACGTTCGTACACAGGGTTTAAAATTGAGTTGTTAATCATCCCAATTCTATATAAAATGTCTACAAATAACAATATTATATTAAATGCCATGAAAGTAGGTATATTTTTTAATATTATCTTTATTATATCTTTCTGGTTTACATTATGATTTTTCTTCCATAAAATAATACCTATAGGTATTGTAGTGTATGTTAATTGTCTCGAGCGTGTTAGATTTTAATAAAAATATATAATGATTTTTATGATTGTATAATTATTAGAAAGGCTAATTAAATAGATTAATATTTATTTCGTATATGGTAACAATTGTAATCATTTTGACTTAGGCTGTTGTCGATGACATTTGATGTTTGTGACGTTTAAAGTAGTATAAATACCCTCTTGGGTCGCATCTCGGCCCTCATTTGATCGTGAACTACAAGTGTATCGTGAGTTAAGTAATTTATTATTATATCCATATAATTAATAATTATGTATTTGACTATTTTAGTTATAAAACGCTTTGTACCTTCCTCCTATAATTTAAATAATTATGTTTGTGGAATCCATTATAATAAAACAATGTGAAGAAGTATTAATGGTATTCTTTACCTAATAAATTATATAACCTTTTACCTAGTTGTTCTTATTTCCTATACCACGTGGATTGTAGTATAACATTTGCCCATTTACTTGATAGTCCATTATAATTTAACACGTGGTGGTTAACCTCACTTTTAAAATATCAATTCAGAGATAAATGAAATTATATATTAAGTCTGCCATTAGATTGCTTTATTTATTATATATCAAGTAAAATGCTTTAAATCTAACATCAGAAGTGGGATTGCATCTACTGTCCTAATCAAATTAATTGTGTGTTTTCAGTATGGATTTCCCGGCATTATAAGATCTTCTCAAGGCAATCAAATATGCTGTTTCCGGCACTCGGCGTAAGATGATTTTCAATCCAACAACGAGTGACCTATTGGTAATGTAAGTAAATTCAAGGTGTGATTATATACCTAGAAGTAATTTACAATCAACATGGTATATACAATGTGTAGTGAAACGTCAGATTGGCCGAACGGTTTATATGAAGTACAACAATCCGTAAATACCATGTGATTGAGTAAGTTAGTAATCTTATGTTATATAATCTTCAATTAATTAAAATATAAATGGTTATTGTTGTATTTAGTGAGGAAGTATCTATATTTTCACATTTACCGTGGCTATATGTAAAAGATCTGGTAAAGGATCTGAGGTTTGCCATAAGTTGGTGCTGATCAGTTTTATCACCAGCTGGTGAAGGGAATCGGTATATCAACGTTAGGTCTTTATTGATAAAAATAATTTAGTTTATTCCAGATACAAATAATCCATATATTGTTAGTAGGTACATGAAATTACTTATAAACTAAGGTTGTTAGTAGACAGTAAAACTAAGGATGTTAGTAGACGTTAAAAATAATAAATATATATATATATTCCGCTGGTCGACCATATACTTGGTGTCAATTAATCTCACCGGCAGCGGGTGAATGTGATTGGCATGTCTATGTATTTGGTATATGCTGTTTGCACTTGTTTGGTGTTGGCCTATCTCAATAGCAGCAGTTGAAAGGGGCTAACATGTCTATGCAAGTTCAATTATATGATATTATTTATATGTAGTATATTTGCTGTGTGTGTACTTGTTTGGTGTTGGCCTAGCTCAATGACAGCAGTTGAAAGGGGCTAACATGTCTATGCAAGTTCAATTATATGATCATATTTATGAGTAGTATATATGCTGTGTGTGCACTTGTTTGGTGTTGGCCTATCTCAATGACAGCAGTTGAAAGGGGCTAACATGTCTATGCAAGTTCAAGAATAAGATTTTATTTATAAGTAGTATATTTGCTGTGTGGGCACTTGTTTGGTGTTAGCCTAGCTCAATGACAGCAGTTGAAAGGGGCTAACATGTCTATGCAAGTTCAAGAATAAGATTTTATTTATAAGTAGTATATTTGCTGTGGGTGTACTTGTTTGGTGTTGGCCTAGCTCAATGACAGCAATTGAAAGGGGCCGACATGTCTATGCAAGTTCAATAATATAATATGATTTTATTTATCAGTATAATATTTTTGGAAAGGACTAACATGTCTATGAGAGTACATAAATATCATTTCTTGGCTGTTGGTTATTAACATGAATTTGATGAACCTACTAATTTATATAAATCTTATTAAACTTAGTATAATAATTTAAGATAAATTTTGTATTCCTTCGAGGACGAAGTAATGTCAGTATGGCCGTGTTAGATTTTAATAAAAATATATAATGATTTTTATGATTGTATAATTATTAGAAAGGCTAATTAAATAGATTAATATTTATTTCGTATATGGTAACAATTGTAATCATTTTGACTTAGGCTGTTGTCGATGACATTTGATGTTTGTGACGTTTAAAGTAGTATAAATACCCTCTTGGGTCGCATCTCGGCCCTCATTTGATCGTGAACTACAAGTGTATCGTGAGTTAAGTAATTTATTATTATATCCATATAATTAATAATTATGTATTTGACTATTTTAGTTATAAAACGCTTTGTACCTTCCTCCTATAATTTAAATAATTATGTTTGTGGAATCCATTATAATAAAACAATGTGAAGAAGTATTAATGGTATTCTTTACCTAATAAATTATATAACCTTTTACCTAGTTGTTCTTATTTCCTATACCACGTGGATTGTAGTATAACATTTGCCCATTTACTTGATAGTCCATTATTATTTAACACGTGGTGGTTAACCTCACTTTTAAAATATCAATTCAGAGATAAATGAAATTATATATTAAGTCTGCCATTAGATTGCTTTATTTATTATATATCAAGTAAAATGCTTTAAATCTAACAAGCGCATACGTCACTAGCGTGCTATAGTCTGTGGTCAGACACGGTGTGCAAATGGCGCAACTGCAAATGTGGTGGTGCGTTGACGAGCCAATAAAGTAAATTGTGATTATTACAAGCTTTATATGGTAAATGACCCAATGGTGGCCAGTTTAAGAAAAAAAAACAGGTTTTTGTGAAATATTACCAAAATTGTGAAAGTTTCAGCGCTGAATATAGTGAAACTGTAAAGTCCAGTCCTTATTTAATATTTGTAATGTATTACGCGTGAGATACGGTAAAGGTGGATTCAATTAATTTAACAAATAAAAGTTGTAGTTTTGTGACCCAGTCTTGGCCAGGGAAAATTCATTAATGGATACCCCAGTCTTTGTCTAAGTTTATCTTTATTTTATGGTTATCACATGAAACAAAACTAATTTTGATTTTAATTAGGCAATACTATTTTACAAGTGAAACTTTCTGCTCACCGCCTTAACGATTTCCTTAAGAAAAGCCGTCGTTGTCAATTTCAAATCACCTTACGCTTTGTATTCCCGCAAATTTGTACATATAACTGACTGAATTCAATAAAACGTTAAACTTAGATAGTTCGATGTCTAAAGTCTATGTCACAGTGACCCCAATGTAAAAACATTCGCTCATGTCCGAATTCTAGATGTTTCTTTTAATTTTTGGCCATTACTGGTACCGTGGCCACGACTGGTACACTTACGATAGGTATTTTAAGAGTGAAAATATAAATTGCTCTTTCCGTTATATTTTTCCATCGTTGTTTCGAGAACAAATGTTGTCAGAGACAGCGCTCTTTGCGACAAATAGTTGTTATTATAGCTATTCGATTGTTGTACTGAAAATAATATTTTGATGCAAATATCTACTTGGAATTAAAAAGTTTAATTTGAAGTTTAAAGAAACTCATCGATCTCAATTTAGTCTACATATACACGCATGCTCAAATCTTATTCCATAGAACTGCTGATTCCAAAATGCAGATAAACCGCGGTGCATACGCTAATTTTGTAACCTTTTCAAAACTTTGTTTCTTCGTAAACGCTAATATAATATGTAGTATAAAAACGAAATTTTATACTATGCTGTAAAAATATAAATAACGATAAAGTTGCAGCGTAGCTTTTCATGTCCAATCTATTCATCTTGACAGTTTTCAAGAGCAATATGAATACTCTTATCGGAAAATGTTACTTTATTTTCAACAAGTACATTTTAGACTATACGATACCTACCTCAATTATGCATACATTCAAAAATGTTCAACGGTCCAATTGTATGTGATTACCTTCATATTGAATCGTATCGCCACAGATTACCTTTAATATGTTTTAAGCACAGTGATTGTAAAATTATGACTTACCATAATGAAAGTTTGGATAATAGATCTATTACTTTGGTACTACTGCTCCAAGTTAACTATGTTAAGTATATTATAAATAAAATAAAAAAGGTTATACCTACAAAATAATCAAATAAATATATCAACTTCCTTACATTTTATATATCTGTTATATTTCTGTCACTAAACTACAGTAAAGAAATACTTAATCGCTTAAGATAAAGTATAATAGAATATTAAAATCTTAAAATGAAAGTCTGCAATGGAATATCGTCATAAATACAAGCTGTTTTAATAGAATCATCTGGAGTAAACGTTACCTCGGCTGAGTTGGCAGAGTTGTTTATCTACCCTCGTCTCTCAGCTCCGAGAATGTCTTTGTCTACTCCCAGGTTCAATCCGAGCGTTACACACTTAATGCCAGGGCATAAGGTTCAAATTGCAATGTACAAGCACAGGAATATGTTGGTGAATGTATTTGAATGCACTCCTACAAGCTATTCAGTCCGCAGCCGTTGCATTCCGAAATTATGTGAATTAAAACAGCTCAATTTAAACGTCTTATTTCGCTGTGATTTTGAACTAGATTCACCTGAATTAATATGGTGATTTCATTATACTTAGTTATTTATTTAAAATCTAGATTGCGATAGTAATTTTCTTGATTCTCAGAATTTCTTATTAACTACAGACATAAAGTAAAATATTATAAATATTTATATGTTTATGTTATTCAAATCAAAATCTTTCGAATATTAAAATCGCTTTGAACATATCTTACCTGAGGCGGAAAGTACTCCGTATGTAATGTGTGTCAACTTTGCTATCTGTAATTCTCATGAACTAAAAGGGAAATAAAAAAAAATCAAAGCCAACGAAATTCCCTTTCACATCAAACGAATCTCAATTGAAAATACGGGTACACAGTAAAATTGCATTCTTTGATTTAACCTTACGTAGGTAACAGAGCCAAAGCTTTTTACACTTTTTGAACGAAATAATTAAAGAGAGACTTCACGCAACAATACCTTGGCTCGTGAGTTTTGACCTTTGTACATTCCCCAAGCGAAGAGGCTCTCCTCATCAAAAGTTTTTGAATTCCAACTCTTGGGACAGGAGTGCCCATTTTTTTGCTCTTCGATTTACTTTGTGACATTCTTTTTTCAAATTCCAATTATGAACGTTTCAGTTACAGTTATTTAAAGAAACGGAATCTTTAACATTCTGTATTTAACGATTTTAGGATACTTTGCTCCATTCTTGGGACTCAATATTATGTTTTAATCCCAGGGATGCCCCGAATTCCAGTACAAATATTGACATTTCCGTAGGCTGTGATATTATTTTTGGTTCAAATATGATATGTTCGTAGGTTCATAATTACTTCATTTCGGAGAAACCCAACGCTTACTTATGAATTTTGACATAATTGATAACCCCAATTACCATTTTCCTAAATGATAACCAACCGTTAATTATAGAGTCAATGTTTATTTAATATATTAAGGGAACCGACACGCCCTCACGGTTAAAACTGTAATATTATTTTGAAGCACATTATTTTTAATAAAGATTATGTCGGGAAGAAATATAATTATGTCCCTAGAAGAGTACATTAGGAGGTAGCTGATCATATTGTGCTCGAGGCTAAATGTGAAATTCATTTTATTATCTTTTTAGGAGCCCTCCTCGCCTTTGTTACCTTCCAATTCAGAGCTTCGATATTAACAATGCTTTTTGTAAAAGTTACATAGGTTTAGTTACTTTGAAATCATCGTGCACTGTTTCAATATCATAATGTAGTAAGTAGATAAGTGATTTAAGTAGAAATGGAAGCTTTATCAAAAATGTCTTAGATAAATAAACATCATGATACATTTTTACTGTGTAATGTTGTAAAAAATTAATATGAATAACAAATTGAGTGAAAGTTACAAATTGTTAATAGGCATGATCCTTATATTTTTAAAATCCATTATGTAAATAGGTAGATCGGAGAATTTATTCATAACTTCTAACACTCTTTGCTTCTAACATAGCCGCTGTAGCTTTTTGCGTACAGGAGCAAATCCCTTGAAATCCGTTTCAAGGTCGCCTTTACGTAATCAATTACCAGGGAATCATCTCTGGGTTTGTTCAACAATAGTCAAACCGAGTTAAACTTTATACAAATTCCGGTAAATTGTACAATTTCCCGGTAACTACGTAACTCATTAAAAAGAAGAAACAGTCGGTACATGTCGGCGTTCCTTCGGTTTGTCCCGAGGCCCTGAGGTCTGATATTGTAGCTTCACTTTTATTAAACAACGGACGTCTCTATTGTTACGAGCCCTATTGTTCCAACAAAAGATTTTGGACTACAGTAAAAAGTAATGAGCTCCTTTGTATGTAACGATTCTAATATGTTTTTGTACAACAAAGACGAAATAGCGAAGTTATCTATAAAATTACCAAAATAAATTATAATATTTTCCTGTTTCAAAGATCAGCCAAAATAAATTTTATTTTCTACAGCTCATCTTTTCGATCAACATGGATCAACATTTCTGAACGCTCCTTCCGATCGAAGGCTTAATCCACTTAACCGCTGTAATCCAATTTTTGCGATTTCCGAACGGTATTCGTGAATTTTTTATTAGAATTAATGTAATCGAATTAGAAAAAGGTTGGACGTAAATCTACGGGCTTTATTGTGGAACTAGGTTTTTGCGTGACTTTTATCACTAACGTAAGAGAGTTAATCAATCAATTACTTATAACTGTCAAGTGTCTATGTGTCCTTGAGAGGCAAGTCCGTTACACATTTCAAATTGAAAAAGTTTTCCCGTCATCAGATATCGATACTTAATGCGCTTAACTTTGTCGATTTTCACCTAATAAAGTATCCTTCAGGATCTTCGATATCGAAACGATGTCATTTACTTGATGTAATGTATGAGGTTTGCATCAATCATTTTTACTTCTCCAGACTGACACTTTTAGTTTAGCGCAGACGAAGGATCCTATATCGCTTCCATCTCCTATCATTTACTGGTGATGGAATTGTGAAAATTTTCCTAAACCACAGTAAATTTTTAGTAGTAGGTACGTCGGCATCCCACTAAAGAAATTTGTAAAAACTTACCTAATTGCTACAGAACTTTCGGCGTCTTGAGTATAATGAGTTACTTAGGATGCATTATCGGCTTTGAGCTTAGTCGTATGCAACTCTTATAACAACATCACCATGTCAAAAGTAAATAATATATCATAATAAATTATAGGTACCAATATTCAGAGCTAGCTTAAATCAACAAACTATGGTTACCCACAAATTTATTTCAGAGATTATTACATATTAATATTGATAGTTCGTGGGTCTGTGTAAAGTCAGCCGCCGCGTGTTGGCTTATTTGCGGGAAGCAAACTTTGCTCTAAAGGAAAACTTAAATTGACCTGACCGCTGCAAGCGACAACCCATTTCCATAGTTATTGGTGTACGATGAATGTTTGCGGGGAAATAATTTGAGGCCTTACACTTTGTGTGTGCCAGCAAATTGGTTAAACGTTAGTTTGATGAAATGAAATATATATATTCATTCAAATATGTGAAGGCACACATAAACTTATGAAACGTCGACTCTAATGTCGGTTCGGAAGGTTGCTGTATTGATTGAAGCGAATTAAGATAGACATTGTTTATGTATAGTATAACTACATAATGAAATTAAATAGTTTAATTCACATACTTATAAAATGTCAAAATCTTAAGTAACATTCAGTGAATAATTAAGTATCATTATCATGTTTTCATTTAGCCTTAGGTACTGCTATTTATTAGTTTTAAAGAACTTTGTTCTGTTCATTCTCAGTAGTCTCTTCTCACGATGAAGTATGGATGATACCTGAAACGTATATAGACTACACAATATAATGAACTTAAAACATTTAAGAAACAAGTTTAAAGATTTATTAACTTTTACACACAGTTATATACCTATTTCCCTTATTACTGCCATCATATTCATTTTACTTAATATCTTCATCACTAATGTGTACAATTTTATTGAAAATAAGAATTTTATTATTCTTGATTAGGGGCCTACAGTAAACTGACATGTCATACTTTAGATTTAATTTTGAAACAATTAAATATGCACATTAACTACCTATTTTCCATGTTTATGATGACCATGGTGTTCAGCATGATATTTGCAATGTTGGTGGCCATGCTCGTGCTTTTTATCATCACCATTTGAGGTATCGTGTCCTTCATTGTTGCCAACATAAGAACTGTGAGATCCAGTGTCAACATTCACAATAGGAGTATCAGTTTTTGAGACCTCATGTTTGTGTTCACTATTTACCTCCTGGTTTTTATTGTCAACAATTTGCCCCTTTCCTTGATCCCTTATGTTTTGCATATAACCATTAGGATTTCTGGGAGATGCACTTATTTGGCCCATTATCAGCAAAACTGCAGTCACCTTCAAAGAATTAGTTTGTTAAGTGAATAAATAGAAATTAATTTTAATTGTAATTTACAACAAAACTCACCTACATGTATTTCAAAAAACATTTTGTGTTATCGCTTTGTTAACTTAACTTCAATTGACAAAATAAAGTTATTACTGCAATTAATTAGTAGGTATTTAAGTACTCAACAATTTATCATCGATAAACATGGTAATGTTATAAAATTTTACAACAGCGAATTAATTTTATCTTTATTTTTGCATTTAACTTTACATTACAAGGGTTGCACACTTTAATTTTATTATCATTGATTAGTACAATTTGTTTAACTGGAGTTGGTTTAATATATTTTCTGTTAAAATTTAAATTATGACGCTAATATACCTACTTGTATGAAAATCCACTTACACGTAAATGTATGAATAAAAAAATACAGGAATATAAATATCGGATAATTACATAATAACAAAATACGAATCACCATCTAATATGTTTAAACTTTCATTATATATTATGTACTTGTAGAGCAGTAATAAATATTTAACTAAGTTACCAAGTGAACTAAGTGCTTTCAACATGTTTATAAAACAACTAACGATCCAACTATTTTGTTTCATAGTGTATCAAACTTCACGTAAGAGTAATTCAAACATCTAACGGTATGCAACGCAGAGTACTTATTAAGAAGAGACTTCAATAGCAAAGTTAAGAGTTAGTGAAGCGGTCACGTGGGTTAATGTCCAAAGATATTGAAAATTTAAACTAGTTGTCGTACAAATGCGTTAGGACAGTAAATGGCAAAAATTTGGGCATGTTATGTGCATTTTATTTGGTAGTAAAGATATATAAATATTTGTAATACATAGATAGATTATATTAGTTCCCACGCATCTATTCTATTCAGTTTCTTCCATCAACCCAACTAGTTAATCAAGTGCTATTGAAGCCCTTTTAATTACTTTCTATATTTTCAAACTTTTCTTCAAATTATTCAATACACAGCTTCCATCCCACACGTTACCGGGATAAAATTATCTTATAGGCTCCAAAACATATTTGAACTAATTTATCATCTAGGGGTCTAAATTCAACGAAAAACGAGCAACAAAAAATACACTATTACTTAGTTGAATATAAGTTATCCATTTTCGTCTACAAATTGCTATACCGAGGTATTTTTATTTATCTAATTGAGTATCAAAGGTGCTGTGAAGATAAAGGTAGGTATGTACCTTATATATCTATAGCAGCACATTATTGCATATGTGCGGGCACCTTGAAAGCCTTTTAAACCGACGGAGCAGAGTTCTTTACTTCTTTTTATCTGCTTTCTCTAGAACTCCATTAACCTACATTTTAGTTTCCTACTTAGTGTATCATTTACTTCGCGTTGCGTCTATTGTTTATCTACTTTTCAAGATCAATTAACGCAGGGTATAAACTACCTGTTTGATTTTGAAATCCGTCGCGAGTGTTGTGATAAAGATTCTTAGACTAAGAAAATATTTTATTTCAATTCAATTTATATTCTGAGTAACACTCACAGGAGTAGGTAATCATAAATATTTAATTAGATTAATTTTATGTACTCTACAAGTCAAATAATGATATTACCTACACAAAGATTACCTGATTATATAAATTGTATTCTTTCTCGTAAATTTTCAGTTTATTAAAATATACAGACTTTATTTAATGACTTTTAAACTTTCTTATCCAACTTAGTTTGGTGAATAGTCCTATAAAATAAAGACGAAGGTACACGTAAGCACCACCTTGCATAGCGAATAACCCCTGACACTAATAAAAATTTGTATAAATGTAAATCGTCTTTATAATTCAATTATTACTTTATATTGACGAAGCTGCCAAGTTTTCAATTTAACGAGAAAACTTCAACATTCTGCGGGTAAAAGCTTTAACGACTTTTCGTGTCGGGACTAACGCAGGGAGCTTGAAATAAACGTGGTTATTTTTCAAAGATATGAATAAACCTGTGCATAAATCTTGCCGGCTTCGTTGCCTTGATTTAAATGCTTTTGCTAAAGAAAGTGCATTTCTGTGGAAACACACAGTGATTAATATCTGTGGTAAAACGAAGCAAAAAAGTAAGTAGTTGATTGGCATTATTGTTTTATTAGTTACTATTCGTTGACGTCAACTTTATTTTACTTGAAACAGTTTATTTTACTTGGATGTATATTACCATCTAAAAATATTAACTGATATTAAAACTAGAGTGGTAAACATCTGTTTACCATATCATAAGCTCTGCTTAGTTCGGACTCAGATTAGCCGTCTGTAAAAACTGTCCTAGGATATTAAAATTTATTTATTTAATTTTTATCCATGATCCATTCTTATGCAATAGGTACATTCGTTGACAATATTGTTATCGAAATTTTATTAAAATATTAATTTCAACCACTATCATTACATCAGCTATCCAGCTGATGTACTATCTACGTTTAGTACTTTTAAATACATACTTATTTAGATAATTACATCCAGACACAAAATAACCAGATGTCTGTCTGTTGTTGTGCCTATTCATGGATACAATTGTTTGTCTTGGGGAATTCGAACACACGACCGGTGACTTAAAAGTCAGGGTCACTAACCACAAAGTTGGCTGTCAAATACAAATTAATTGAAATGATATTCTATAAAACTAATCTTGGTATGAAATCATGGCGGATCTATGTGACCACATAACCACGACCCGCCCCAGTAAATGGACGAAACCTTTTAACCACGAGCCGTTATTATTGGCAGCACTATATATGTATTACTATTAACTTTCGCTTAATAATAGATACTAATAAAATAAAGTGAAATAGGTTTGTATTGTCAATTAATGCTCGGTTCAGAAGGTTGCTTTTGTAAGAAGAGCCTGCAACTCAGCAATTACTGATTAATAATAGGTATTCATTAGGACAGTTAGTATGACTAGAAGCTATCAGAATATAATAGAAGTTATTAGAATGAATTTCTGCATACTTAGATAAATATAGTCCAAACACACAACTTGTGACGCGTGAAAAACCTCTAAGCTAAAACTAGTGAAAAATGCTCGTAAAAGTCCGTATTAGCCAAACAACCCGACATCACATGTTGCACATAATAATAACAATGGATGTGTCTCATCTTCAGAGAGCATCTTACATTTATCATTCAAGAAACAGCTGAGCGAGAATTGTGTGAGTTACGACTTGCCAAGTACATAGGTACCTACTATATGGGCGGGGCAATGTCCCTTTACCGTGCAAATAGCAATTTTTTCCAAAAGTGTGGTGTGAGGGGCACCAAATGATCTCAAAAGAAAGAAACCGAGATACTAACGGTTTATTGATGTAATATAAAGCACTAGACGGTTTATGGCGCTTCCGGATTTATGGGAAACGGTTTAGCGGCCGCGATTCCCGTTTTTATTGCCATTGAATTTCATACTCATATATCTGAAAACAAATCTGAAACATGATATGAACAGTAAAAAAATGATTGAAAATATTATGGGCCAAACAAAAACCTGATATTGAACACGAGCATTGGATAGGAAAAGTATTGTTATTATTGAGTATTTTTATGTTCTGAAACTAATATTTAGATAGAGCTCACCTATCGTATAGATTTTTGTACAGAAAAATACAAAGACAAAATAAAATGTAGGTTTCCAAAAATAAACAAAGTACTTAGCTATAGTATTTATCTACGAGTTGCCAAGTAGTTTGTATAATACGATATGTTTCAAAACTGCTGTAACAAAATATCCCAGCTGTAATAAAATTAAAAGTAAATTAAAGGGAAGCCCAGTGGATCCCAGTGCATGACAGTAATTGAATCAATTTGCAGCGTAGTGTTCAGGAATGCAATCATAGAGTATTCTATAAAGTGGGTAGGTACGTAACAACATAATTTTATATATTTACTAGCTATTGCCTATGTCTGTATTCCGTAGAATAAATAATATTCATTCATATAGACATTCAAACATTGAAAATATCGATGGAAATAATTTTTTTTTATTGTACCTTTTCGGGAATATGAAAGGAAGGAAGAATTCTACTAATGGGTACCTTACGCACTATTAATAGCACTGCACATAAACTTGTTGAGGTCTGTGGTGCAGTGTATTTGTCGGTTTCCAAACATTATGCACCTGACATGATAATCATATGGTAAATTAATTACTCTAATTAAATTGCACAAATTACGAGCAGGTCGTATAGACTAGTATAGATGTGCGACAATAATTACCGAACGGAAATCCGTCCAATATATCTATATTAAATGCTGTTGTTGTACCTAAATAGAAGTAAAATTAGATTACAAAAAATCAATAAACATAATAAGGTCTACTCTAAGGTACCATATTTAAATACAAAATGATATCGACGTCTGTCCCGAAACAATTGTTCGTTAAAAGCATTCGAGATTTCCTGCGTATATTCTTCGAAGCTATGATTAATGCTTTGGAGAGAATTCCAAATAAGAATTCCCTTTTCAATACTAAAGTACAAAGTAGATTGTATCCTATTTACAACTCTTGTAGGAATTGGCACATCAAAGCGACATTGAATTGGTATACTTGAGACGAATAGTGATTGTATCGGTGGCTTTTGTGACTAAACCTTCTTTACAAATGGCAATCATAACGTCTTAATTTTACTACTACACTAGAAAATAACCAAAAATATATTCGCAAAAGAAAATGTAATAAGGATATCACAGATATATCAATATTTCTAGGACATAGAAACACACGTAACTAAACCAAGGAATACCCACTTGTCAACTGAGGCGATTTAAATCTCCAGGAGTTTCGAATCTCCTTTGCTAGAGATTTAGTTTAATACACTGTATTCAGTCAAAGGTAACTTAAGTGAGTACAGTTTCACAAATAGAGGGACGGGTTCGGTTTGTGCAGAACTTTGACAATTCAAATAAAGCCATTTATCATAAAGGGAATTGTTAAAGTTCATCGAATCTCGCATCCTTTGTGTTATATAGCACAAGTAATAAGAAATAGTAGTTACTTGTAATAGGATCGTTGCTAGAGGTAGTTTCAGAGCAAGCTTTTGCCATTAAAATAGTAAGCCTATAAAACGGAGGTTTGTAGACGAAGTCCCTTCATTTTATTGCAGCTTTGATTGTCTTATACCCTTCACTATCATAGTGGGACTTTCAGTTCATACGATGTGATTAAAATATTAAACTATATAGGTTTAGTTATGTTTATTATTTTATTATAGACATCTTAAGTCCAAGATGACTTTAACTAATCGCCAAGTGTACCTAAAGCAATTGAGTAGCTTTGGTAAAAATATTAATCTGTCATACAGTTGACACTTATGCCAATAGTAGGTACCCATCGCATATTCACACATTCGTCATGGGAAGTTGTCTGAATTATGAGTTCATATGATAGGTATTTGCAAATTGAAAGCGTCTAATGAGATTTTTGATTGACTTCTATAAGTCTGAGAGCGTATTATTATTATAGAATTAGGAATATCCTATGTCTAAACAGTAAAGTGAACAATAAGTTGTATCACTTGAAAGTTTAACTTTTTTTTCTGTCATTTGTTTACTACTACTACCTAAACATCATCCATCAACCAACACTATGGGTCTTAAAACGGAAGTTCCGGAAATAGGTATCATTTTAGACCCATTAACATTCCTACTAACCTGTCCATAATAATATATTATTGCCGAGTTTCTACAGAACTTGTTCCAAACTTACCATGTTATATCTCGACAGGCTCACTTGTTTACATATTGTGTGTAATCACAGAACAGTAAAAGAGGTTAGAAAGGAAATAGTTCCTGATTTGTATTAGAACCAGTGTCGCCGCTTGTCTCCCACTCTTTATCACCACTACAAGCAAGAACGCAATGCGTATGCGCATTACGCACACAAATTAACCACACTTACTTAGATCGCGAGTTTGCTATTGGTCGTCACACTAGTGCAAACACTGTGCTCGACGTACACTCACACACGCGTAAAAGCAATTTATTTCTCATACATGCTAGGGCGACCAAAAGGTCGATTATTTATATCGATAAGATTACCCATTCAATTCTACCGGTTGCCTCTATCCATAGTTTCCTTGTATCTGGATCTTTTGGAAATCTAAAAATAACATTTAAAGTGTTATTCCATTCCATTAGCGGTTCCATTTACAGTAGAAACTTAATTAACAATAAGGAAATCTGTTTCAATTAATAACCCGCAATAACATTAATCGGTAGTAAAACACAGTTATTTTAATCATAACACATATTACTTATCACATTTTTACTGAAATCATTTGGATACATTCACAAATAAAATTACAAATTAATATCGACATTGTTTACAACTCGGTACAACACTATCGATACGTAAAGATTTCGCTGAATTCAAGCCATGACTCGTCGCCTGCGACGTTCGCAGTGAACGAAATACATTGCGTAATCACCAGTCATTAGTACAAAATGGTACCTACCTATTGCAAGCAATGTATACTTTTGTATCTGCTTGCGATAGTATCATTTTTGTCTACAAACATCATAATACTATTGCAATAATTGCAAATATCACTTGTATTTTAAGGTTTTTGGACTTACCGGTGAAAATAAATCCCTTATCGAGTCACACTACACACCTGGCTTCTTTTCCGACATGTTATAATAGCGCAAGACGGCATAGTTCTACTTATTTGCGGAGCTCCGTACACTGTCATAATATAAGCACGACTGTTGGACGGTGAATCATATTTTTGTCAGGATATGAGCGTTTGCTCATATGCGAGGCGCGCCTGCCACGCCCACATGGCCCTTCTAACCTCTTTTACTGTTCTGTGTGTGTAATTATGTGTGGTTTATTGGACTTTCATCCGTGACTTATGCGCATTTCTCGCGATCTTCATACTTACATGGTGAAAGATAATTCCACTTTTATTACCTTGTTAATGGATGTTTAAATTATTGTTATTGTTTGTGTTATTCAAACTATTTCTTTCAAGCTTAAACCAACAGAGCAAAGTTTACTATACAAAGAAAGATTTAGTTGAAGGTCACATTTTATTGAACATTCTTTTATCTCTTATATTTTACTTCAAAATTATCAGCCCATCCAACTATAGTAGGGTTATTCGATGTAAATACACAAACATCGGCCAAAACTGACATATACAAAGATTTAATGTATAATGTATACAAAAGTAATACTCTCGTAAGATGAACATTCCCTTTTTAGATTGACACGTCAAAAACGATTTGAATATTCCATTTCCAAGAATAATGTTAGCATGTTTGATCCTCGCGAAACCGAATACGATATTCACCAACTGTGAAATTGGAATGTGCTACATCAAAGTATAATCATACTTTTGAAACTAGAGACTTAATCAAATTTCTATGAAACTACGCTTAGAATATAATAGAAAACATAGTGCTGCATCAGCTTTGTATATAAAAATCACTCTTGCGTTTTACAATAGAATTAAAAAAAGAATCCAAAGAAAATTGGCTAGAACAAGGCTGTATTTATTTTATTAGATATTGCTAAAACATTTTTATTGATTTAGCGTATTTATTTTTTAGAGATAAGGGAAATCGGGACCCAACCTAAAGCACTGACACCGCGACAAAATCCATTAGGATTAAGCATTAAAAAAGTTTGATTCATCGAGTGAATGGTTCACCGTATCCAGCAAAAATAAAACAAAAGTATACGAATGTAGAGGATGAACAAATCAATGAAATAGCAAATGCTATTGGTATATAACAGAGGCTAGATATGTAACACGGGGTCGTTATTGATTGCCTAATAATGAAATGAATCTCCTTAATGTCAGATGTACTTAATTTAGGTAGGTTAATTTACCTACTTAATAGCGGCTTCGATGAAACATTATTAGTAAAACTAAGCAAGTCTACGCCATGATGCAAGTATGTGTATTTTCTTACTTACTTATTATGTATGTATCATTCATTTCCTATTCTTTTGTAGTCTGGTTCCGGCTTATAACTCTGAAATAGGAATACCTTCTGCAAAATATATTTCAAGGAACGAAAAGAACAAGGAAATAAAACAGGGTTGTAACAAATATCACTATCTTTAGTTTACATTATGGCTAAAACTATGTACAAGAAGATCCATATCTTTAAGGCGCGTCATCTCCTCTGCGAGGAAGATACTGATGACGTCTGCTTTGTGACAATCGGCGTTTTGGCTGAGGTGTTACTGCTTCTATTGATGACCTGGATTCCGCCACCTGAGAGTTCAAAGCACTGACAGGCACAGGTGTGACCGAGTAGCCAGCAGCTACTAATGCAGCAAATTCCTCAGGAGTGTACGCCTTGTTATTTTTAGGAGGTGGCAAATGTGAACGCTGTTCTTCTAAGCTCTGTCCGTTTTGTTCTAGGTTAACCTGCTCCAAACTTGAGGGCTGTTCATACATATAAGATTGTTCTCTCGCGTGTTGCTCAATTTTTGGACTTTGTTCATACCTCAGATTTTGAGGCCTAGCTAGCTTTCTAGGAGCAACGTTTTTGCTAACATAAATAGCAGAATGAGGAGGTTTTGTTGGTTCAGGGGCACGTTGTTGTTCAGCAGGATTACCAGAAGATAATTCGTATCTTGCTCGTTGTTCAGGTCTGTAGGAAGGTCTTAGATAGTATTGCTCGCCAAGGATTTGCGCAGGTTGGAGTGGTAAGCCTTCGGGAACAATAGGGTCGTAAATTTTTACCGAACGCATTTTTTCAATTTCCGGATAACGCTTCAAATAAGTTACAGGTCTTTCGACACTCGAGGCTTGAAGACGTTGTTCTTGTCTAATAGGTTGAGGTCTTGGCGCTTCGACGATTCTGTATTGCTTGGGAGCAGCTTCGGGCTGTTGATACTGAGGAACGAATCTGAAGTTGAGCTGTGGTCGAGCTTGCTGCAATTTAGGTGCTGCGACGACTTTTAAACCTTGAGAATCTGGACGCTCATATAATACTTGTTGAATAGGCTGTCCTTGTTGGAACGGTACATAACGGAGAGCTTGTGGCGCTCTCTGTGGCTGAGGAGCGCGATACTGGAATTGTTGTGGTTGCTGCTGTTGTTGAACATTGGTGGTTTCTATTAGATACTGTTGAGGAGCTGCTGTCGCTTGAGGCTGAATATTTTGAACTTTAGAACGCAGTTTAGTAGGCTTCTTGCTTGGTTTCGATACATACCGGTCGACCTGTAATAGAATACATGTATATCAGTTATCATTATGTATTTGCCATTTTATCTGTTGAAGATATATTCATGACATCTATCAAAAATACGAATTACTTGTTACTTATATAATTGACATCATAAAAAAATACCTGTTGATATAGAGGTGCAACATTCTGAACTGTAGAAGCTTGTTGGGTTTGGGGTGCTGGAGAGTAGGCTTGCTGACGATCATCTTGTCTGATTTGTGCTTGTCCAAGCAAAGCCAGGAGTTCCTGGTCGAATGAGTCAGTAGAGCCGCTGGCGCCAGTGTCACTGACTGAAAGAGCTGCCCCTACTGACGCTTCCCCACCATTTGATGAGTAGTGTGGACGGGCGATTACGGCATGGGAAGACGGTTGAAGAGCAATCTGAAACATATTTTTTTGTAAAACATAATTGATACATAGATCATCATCATCATCATATTAGCCACTGTTGAACATAGGCAGATATTTACATAAAATTAAATGTTGAATGTTGTATTAAAAAAATATTTAAAGTGGGTTTATTATCCGCAATAGCCATCTTAAGCCGTAAAGTAAATAAAGGTAGACAAAAGGTTTCAGTACCCACATATCACTGCAGACATTTTAAGCCTCAATGTGAAATGTGATGAGGATTATTACTGTCTACTAATACTAATTTTGATACTTAACAAATAATATATTTGCCCTTTATTATACCTAAATATTTTTTATATTCACCTGACGTGCAGCTTGGGGTTCGAGATAGTATATCTGTTGGAGATTTTGCTTGGATTCCTGTTGGGGGTTGCTGTATATTTGCTGTAGAAGCTGATTGCTGGTCAGCGGCGCTTTCCTCTCAGGCTGCAGCTCGAGCAACTCTTGGGGATTGAGGGAGAACACCTGTCCAGGTCGGTACACTTCCGAATTCGATCTACTGAAACAAAAAAGCATATATAGATCTAACACATTAACATATAGACCTTAAAATATTCAGTAGTAAAGAAACCATTTAACTAATCTGTCTTAAATGGGAATTGAACGTGTGGTGAAGCATTAAAGATTTCTATCTTCAAAGTCAACGGCCTGTAATTCCTAGTGAAACTACTAGACTAATTACTTATTATCATACTTGTTAAACTGAACGTGGTTGGAAAAGTAATATGATGTAACCTACTTAATATTTGCCTTGCGTAGTACCTACTCCAATTTCTTATTCAGAACAAAGGGAGGGTGACGGGATCACAGGGACCTTGCGAACTAATTTGGTGATGTAATGTCGTCAAATGTCTGTTGGTTATTCAGTGAGTTCGAGATTTGAATGTCGACATGTTTGAACAAGTAATATGATTTTATTAATCGAGTTGGGAATAAAAAAACGCTAGCAGCTTGGTAGCTTAAAATATCTTCATGTTTATGTCATACAGTGTTAAACGACATTTCGTATTTTTCATAATACTTAGAACTTTTAATCTATGAATTTTCACTGTCCAAATATTCGAGTTGAAGATTAACGAAAAACGGAGTTATTTTTCTCAATAAACACACGCTCTGTGATTTTTAAGTAACCGAAGAAACTGTCAACTTTCTTGGCACGAAGTTAAGTAAATAATATTTCATTTGGTCAAATGGAAACACATTCACAAATTGCTTAAGACGGCAAGTCGGCACAGCATTGCATTTTTGGCTACATGCCACGAATAAACTAGTCCTTAACTTTAGCATAAGTTGGTATTATGAAATTGCAAAACGTTTTGATTTAAGATTTATTCATAAGTTGCCCCTGGATTTGTAAAATCTCCATTGGCATTGGTAGAACATACCGTCAAATAGACAGACCGATTGTCTTTGTGGTTAGTGACCCTGACTCTCAAGTTGCAGGTCGTGGTTCAAATTCCACCCAGGACAAGCATTAGAATGCAAGAATATGTCTTTTGGTTCTGTGTCTGGACGTAAATATTTTGGAAATAAATATTTTTGAAAATATTCGTAATAGTTTGTAATCAGATTGGCCATGGGGGACACCCCTGGGATATTTATTTAAATGAACAATCTGCCTTCTTGTCAGGGTAAATAATAAATGTACTTTAACTAATAATACTTATTATGTTTATTAAGTAATATATATACCTGGCAGGTGCTTTGTCATCTTCTTGGGGTTCTTCAACTGGTCGGACTTCCTGAAAAATAATAAGAAATTCATTAATAAAACCAATGTTATTTTAAACTACCATTTAAAAATAAAATATGTACAAAATCCTATTATATAAAAACTACTAAACGGAAGCCTTCACACAAAAAGACATTTTCTCACAGAATGACAAAAAAAAACAATCGATTCAATGTGGCCTCCACAAATTATCAGTGCGACAACTGGTATATAGCGTAACACAAGGTGAACTACAATTATGTATTACATTAGATGCGCGTGTGTCGGTGAAAGCCGAGGAAAAACGAAACAATGCGTCGGCGACGCTATTATCGGCCATTTTCGAAACTGAGGGCACCGCCTGCCTGATGCTTATAAATTGACGCAATCTTTTGATTGACGACTAGTCTAGTGACAGGTTATTTGATCACTGAAAATCTTTATACCATAAATCTTTACTAATAGTAATATATAAAACTGAAGAGTTTGTCTGTTTACTTGAAAGCGCTTATCTCAGGAACTACCTACCGATTTGAAAAAATCAGTGCTAGATAGCCCATATGTCGAGAAAAGTTATAAGCCTATATATCATAACGCTACAGGCAATAGGAGTGTAGCATCTAAGAAATGTTGCAAAAACGGGCAAGTGACGCTAACGAGGTTGCGCGGAAATAATCTAATATCTATCATATACCCTAATTATCTTGTACGTCTCTAAACTGAAGAGATAACGAAAGTCTTGTATAGAGTTTAGTCGTGCGTAATTTACTTCGTCGCCATAGCATTTTATCAACTGTGAACATTTTGATAAATAGATGATAGATGGCTTTAACTAAAATGGTACTATAATTAGTATCTCCCCTATAATCTATTTGAAATTAAATACTAATATCAAACAGAACCCTTTATTAAAGTAAGTCTAGCATTGCTGCCTGTATAATAAATAATTGTTATCGACAGCTGTAATTTCTTATAAATAAAATCCCACTTATCACAATGGCAACAGTTAAAGTTCACTCAGTAGTTTATTAGTACTTTAATGGAGGACAAAGTTTGGTGAATGGCACTCGTATAAACTAGGTTACAGAGAACTTGGTGCGTGCATTGAATGAACTCTATGAGACACCTTTGTTATAGAACAATAGGCACTATTTAACTAAAGTTTTAACTAAATACTCAAATTTCTTGTGCTGTATATTTCATTTTTCCTCATTGTCATAACAGTCGGTAAACTAACATATTAAAAATGTTGCAACTAAAATAAAAGTAATGTAAAAATAATGAATGTATTCCAATCCATTTATCTGTCAAAGTTATATGAATAGTTTTGAAACAATATCAGCAATTTAGCTTTGAAGGCAACGCAGAATATAATACGCTTAATATCTATCTAGCATTATTTTTTTTTTCAATAGAACAGCAATTTGTTTTCGTTTATATAAAAATTGGGATCAACATGGTGATGAAAATAAATGAAATTGCAAACCAGTTACGATATTTGCGAATCGGTAATAATTTCATAACAAAAATAGTCTTTAAAGATAAGGTGGGTATTAAAGGGATTCATAGCCGCTTTAGATAATGCTCTAGGTGTCTGTAACAACGTATTTTAAGCTTAATTACGGTCACGCACTTGTTACACAATTGACTCGAAGCAACGTACCTACCTATGTGACTATGTAGAAAACATTTCCTCTACATTCAGTCATTAACATGTCACTACGGAAACAATGTTTCAACACGTAATGTAACGTACATTACAAACTTATCCTTTTACGAATCTACCGCAGTTATTATGTTATTTCAATTACCAAGTCACCTTTAGTTGATTAGTGTTATGCAAATGTTAAGATCCGTTTTACACTTAGATTAATGCCAAAGTTCTCAGTCTGATGAATATTAATATAGACGTTTTATCTTAAGTATCTGTGATGGCCTATTTAAGTAAATATATTTCATTTTATCATTAGCTAAAAGATATTAATTATGTATCATTCATCTGATGTCAAAGGACTGTTTTGAATTTTTCATTAAAAGTTGATTGAGTCGAGAACGTTGAGAGTTATGATTCGATTATGAAGTACATACTTAGTATTGATCCAGATACATAATATAAAAAATAAATAGTATGTATATCTTAAAGCGATGATGATGACTGTGGGGTTTTACACGGCAAAGTCCGGGAAAAAACCCTCGAAAAAAAAGAGAAAATTAAAATCAAACGAATTTAATAAATATTACCAAAACAAGAAAATTCCACATCCATCAACATACAGAATAACAAGGATACCGTTTAATACAGATATCGAAATGGATATTTGTTAACAATGTTGCGTGAAACATCTTTCATTTGAAATATAACTGTGATTGTCACAGTTACAAAATAACAGGGCATTCCTCTACACTGGACAACGTGTTATTAACGGTTGCACTTGCAACAACTACCTGCCACTCTAGTGCCGTTCTGTAGAACTGTTCATGCAGCTATTATATCGCCTAAATGTCGCAAGTACCTATTAAAAACGTATTAAGCGGACGTTCGCTGTGACAAAATCTTATACCTCCATGTATTTACCTACATCTATACTTTTTCATTCTGGCAGCATTTTAATACTTTCATTGTATTAGAAAACAACGCATTCGCACATCATCATTAATTCACAATTTTGCATCAATCATAGTTAGGTATCTTTATTGGGTGTGTTTATCAGGTATCTTTATAATATCTTTATTGTCTACTATTGGCTTCCCGCAATTTCACCTGCGTTCCAATTCAGGATCTTAGTTTTCCGGGCATAAAAAATAGCCTATTATTATTCCAGTACATAGACATACATATATAGATATAGATACTTCTTCTGTGTCAAATTTCATATAGACATATACAGCCGCTCTGCCGTGAAAAAAGTGATCAACATCGTCACAAAATTTATCGCAGTATAATATTAGTAGGATTATCGATAAAATTATTACCAAACTATTTTTAAAATGCTAGAAACTCATAGCGCCATCAATCATGCATTCAAATCTAAAATCGTACCTTGATATATTGATTTATATAGCGACTGATTGTGAGATTTATTATACAAGGGTAGAAGTGCTAAGCAATTAGCCAACCGAAGTTTCTTGTGGCTGGCTTTAGTCTACCGGATCCTAGCAATCGACTCTGGTGCTAACAGCCAATCAGTGCACTGCAGCATAGGGAGTTGTACATGAACAAACAATAGGGAATAAAGGACGTAACTCTATAAATCTACATTCAATTATCCATTGACGTTATTTACATATAAAATTATAAATGAATTTTAGTAAAGCTACAAAGAGGAAGCGATTAAATATCTCATATTATACAGTTGAACTCACCAGCATTTTCTAATATCATATTAGCCGAAGCTACATTTTATAGAAACAATATTTCACGTCATTTTACGATTTTATAAGAATAAAACCTCCGGGTGAACCCGACGCTAAGCGCATTGTGCCCGGACAATTTATTTCCGACTGAACTGCGGTGACATCCTATAAACATTTTTCAAAGGTTCCATCTTGCATTGGAATGGAACTATAAATCTTTTATCCTAATCTTAATATAACCAATATTATACCTAAATGCTAAAATAAGTATGTTTGTTTTTCTGGATAGAATCAAATCACCATGACTTTCTGTATAACTAATATGCCGAAAATTACCTATTTCGCTTTGAAGCTAGTCGTAAAATGTAACATCGCGAACATTATCACTCAATTAAATTCTTGCAAAGCAAATTATCAGGTCGTATATTTAATGCTAGCCATCTGTGAGTAAGTAATACTAAATCCGTCGATAATTGAGTTACTAAACTAAATAAAATTGCCTTTCAATTTGCTATTGTCAATTTTTCTTTTTCGATAATCTTATTTATTTAGGCAAGGGTGATTTCGTAATACAAAAGTATCGCAAAGTGCCAACATCCGTTTTACAAGTCGCTCGACTGGGGGCTTTTGAAAGAGCTTTATATTAGCAATATGTACTGTATTTATTTATTATAAAGGTGTGGAAATAAACTGGATTAGTAGGTACCTACCGTCGCCGTTATTACTGAGTTCACAAAACTATTAGTCGCTACAAAATTATATAAGATTGTAATGTTTTTGTCTTAAATGCATTTGTAAATAACTTGACAATACAGCTTACATAAAGCATACCACTTATGACTAAGGAATGTATTACAGCAATACAATAAAATATTTGTGGCAAGGTAAAAATAGTAAAACGTAATTGCGGTAAAGAAAGTCAAAATGAAAATTATTTTAGAAAACTGATAAAATAACTGCGTGGTTGACTTGTAAATCGTAAACTAACCACAATTTTGTGGTTTTCGTTGGTAGCTTTTTATATTTTTTTAGTAACTAAAGGTCATTATGTCTGTTTAGAGTTCCGTAAACTAATCCATAGAGTTAGAGTCTGAATATTTTTCTTTCTGGCGCCAGCACTAAGAATGCTTTGTATATTTTCCTTGGACCTTGGTATGTACCTAAATGAAGAGTCACATATTATTTTGGCTTGCTGCTTATGTCTCGACTATGACCAGCGGATTGTTAAGATACAAGAGGAATATTAAATGGAATCACGCATTTTACACGCTGATTCCTTAATAACTAGAGTTGTATATAGTGTAAGCTTCTTAGAACAAGTACAAACTATTCTAACCAGAACTATTATAATTTTAATATATAGGTTTTATCAACATATTTTTTTTAAATAAATTCACTGGTTTGTCATGGTTATTCTCATCGAGAAATTGAAATTTAAAGCATTTTATAAGCATCTTATTTAAATTCCTATCACACGAACCTATCGATAACACTTAATTTATGGCCGTTCCCAATATCCTACCTACCATCGGTTTGAGCCTACGAGTGGTAGAAAATGCTATCTACCTTTTAGAGGACTGACCACTTCGTGACGAAATCTAGGGCACAAAAGTGAAAGGGTGACTCAGGACATTATCTGCTTACCCGTAACATGGCCGATCTAACTTAGTGTCGTTATTCTATGGGAATAAACCTACAGTAAATTATTACTTAGTAAGGGATCTATTTCATAATAATAAGTAGTTATTACAATAGTACCTACTTTGAGATTCTATGAGAATACGAAATCGGTTTTCAAGGTACATTAGTTAGTTATAAATAGTTTACCTGTTTTCTAGATGGTCTATAGTACACTCGTGTGGGCACTAATTCATCTTCTGTTTGTCTTTTGTCCTTGTTATGTGCAGGTTCATTTGTATTTTCTTTCTCTTTCACGTCTGCTGCGTACGCGCAGAGTGTGATCGCTGGAACAAACGAAAATAAAATGAGGTTTACGTACAAAGAACTAGAATTATTTAGTATTGAGATTTACTTTTTGAATTTTGAGCCCCATTTCCAAGAATATACCTATTTAATATAGACGTTCTTATTATGCGAGCAAGTCAATACTGGCAATACTATAAGGGTTACCATATTGATTACCTATAAATATAGTTTATAGGCCACGCTTAAAAGATATTGCATTAATTTATTGAGTAAGGTAAATAATAAGTCATAGTTAATAACATAATTAACTATGAACCAATCATAATATCCGTATCATTGGATCAGATACGGGATGCACCATTAACACAGATTCGCTTTTGTGGCAATTGGACAACATTAATCTATCTCAGACACGCATTATTATTCGTTCTCTTAATACTATTAATATAAAGTAAATGAGTATAGCAGGAAAATAAATGTATAATAAAAATTATTTTAATATTTCATAACAAGAAATATGCTAAGTAAAAATAAATAAAAATGTCTATGCAATATATATGGTTATGTACACAAATGTTTGTCTTGAATATAGTAAACAATTGGCTCAGCAAAACAGTAACACATGCGATTACGATTTAAAATCACTTTCTACGATCGATAAATCGTTTGTCGTCTCGATCAAAATTCCAGAACTGTCCACGTAATAAAGCGATCGTTTGTTTATCATTTCGGTACAAGTTTCATATGCATTCCATTTCACAAATGAAAAGAAAGTCGTGATTTTCAAGGAACTGTGCTAACATTTTATTTATTTATCAGGATATTTATGTCTATGTTGACAGTAAAAAGTTACTTCCCCTAATTTTCTTGTAATTATCTGGTTCAGTAAACACGCTTCAAAAATGTCCGTTACCAGACTCGTTGATTTGCGGAAATAAAGACAAGTGTTTGTATAACAATTTTATTTACATTTAATGTCGCATAATTTATTAATTAGTATTATTTTTGACTATTAAAATCTGTGTTGTTTCTATATTTTTTTGGCGATTACAATGCTGCATAATGTTTTTTTGTATTAGTATTTGGTATAAGTAGCCATTAGGGACTAAGATTATTCTTGACTGATCACCTAATTAATACACTTCGGTATTTCACTTTTGATTAACATAGTTGGGGAAAGGGCCACAAGTCAAGACATATAAATGTTCATCTCTATAAATTGATCTTTAACCTTTTGACATATAGTTCATTATAAGGCATGTATAGTAAACTTGACCACTATTAAATATACCTCTTTCTCTATTCAATATTAATTTAAACGAAGAGAGCGTTAACTTGATTTTGCATAGATTTATCGATTTGTAAGGTTGGGTAACTTTGACGGAGCCGACAAAGACAAGATGTCTTTACTTACCTAATTCCTTTTATGAGAAATGTCGGAACCTTGAAAGTGTATAATAATTTTGATTGGCTAAGTCATAGTCACATAAATATTTTGATTTATCTATTTTTTCTTATTAGGAATGTGCTCACCGAATTGTTCACTTTTTACGTTTTGGATTATTTTATATTTAGTCGCAATGAGTTACGTATTAGGTACATTATTTAAAATAGATTTAAATTACATTCGTTATTTGTTTTATTAGCGAAAAAAATATGTAATCGGGTCGTTTTATTATTGTTTTAAATTAACATCAAAAATAAGAATAATTTTATATTAACACCAACAAAAAAGCAAAAAGAGATCGTATGTCATGCCTGGGAGAATTATTTTTTATTTGAGAAATAAAGTTCAGCGTCAGTGGATATTTACTTTTAAAAGCTTCGGTTGCAAAATGAAACAAGTTTCGTATGACCCGGTGACTGAACTCAGAACCTAACATTCAAACTAGGTAACTTGTAGTCTATTATATATGTAAAATAACTATTTAAAGACTAGAATTATAAGTTTGGTGTCACCTAACCACACAGATCTTAAGTATTACAAAAATAAATAAAAGCTACATGATCGCTTTGAAATGTTTTCGTTAATAAGGTCCCTCAACAAACGGTAAAGTTTAAGGTTTATGTAAACAATGGCGCATTTAACCGTTTAAAAAAATATCTAGTCATAAACTATACCTACCACATTGGACAAAGCTTTTATAGAAAGTTTACCAATGATTACAATCCTGTTTCGGCCCGTTTGTCCTTTGGTTCCGCATCCGTATAAATATGGAAAAGGCATCGAAAAAGGTCAAAGGAAAAGTAAATAAAGGGACCGTAAAATCTCTTACGTTCATACCGAATGCTTTGTAGAATACGAAATAGTGAAGAATAATGGAATATATAGTTTTGTATTGTTTAGGACCCTCGGTATAGTTTAGAAACTATAAATTGTTTAATCTCAGAAGGTAGTTTCAACTAGATATGGCAGACAGTTTCATAGTGTTAGTGACGCGAAATAAAAACAAAACTTTTTTGCAGTGCTATGAATTGACAGAAAAAAATGTTTTATACAATTTTCGAGGAATAAACTGCGGATAAATGAAATGTTTCCGAGACTAGTGTCCTCATGAACCCAAGGTTATAGACTCTCACTGGCCGGTACAGTTTGCAGAACAAGTTTTGTATCTGTTTATCAAAATGTAAGAAACGAGTTTTAAATATAATTACGCTGATTTGATCACCGTGAACTGTGTGTGAATCATGCTTAGTAAAAACATGTCTAGTTTTATATAAGATTTTTTGGTACAGGTATTTCTTATTTATGTATTTGGGGAAATGACAAATTTTGTAGTTTGAAACTTTTGCAATAACATTATCACATAAACTTAATTTTGTTCTTAAAAATGTATTTTTAAATTCAGTATTTAATTTTGCTGGCTGTATGCAATTGGCACGGCCCAGTTCCCACAGCCAACGGCGTAATGTCGAACGTTGAATGCATGCTAAAAGTATATTATAACAATTACAATTAAATTGACTGCATTCTCGGAATATGTAAATGCGAACCGTCCTTGGAAAATATTTACCTTTGATACATTATTTAAATTCAATACCCATGTGATGAACGAAACAGCGCCATAATTAATGAACCTGCAATTTATGATTTAATAAAGACTTTATTGATAAATTTCTCTTGAATCGTGATAATATAGGTATTTTTACAGCATAATGAGTTAAACAAACATTGCTGATTAACTGACTGATCCATAATTTGGCATAGCTTTCGCTATTTAACTTTTTCTCAACTTAATATTTACGGCCAAGAGACACTGCGAGAGACGTCTGCTCCGTACAACAGTTGATGAAAAAGTGTATCTAGCTCAAAACAGAGTTGCCTTTTATAGGCAAACATTTATCATAGTGAAGCAAAATACCCTCAGGCTATTAATTTCTTATTTAAACAAATAACCAGGCCATTTTACTAAAAAACCATGCATATGTGCACGCCTATTCATTACATCCGACCACCATGCAATAAGACGGGACCTTGACAAGTATATTGAAGAACACCAGCGCAATCAGTTAATTTGACATGCAACCTGGATCCCTCTGCAATCGACCAAGATATGATTGAAGAACACCAGCACAATCAGTTAATTCGACATGCAACCTGGATCCCTCTGCAATCGACCAAGATATGAAAATCAATACGAAAACAAGGCACACTTTTATTATGTCAACATCACAACAAGCAACATGGCCAGGCACTACAAAACATGCATTCATCACATTTCAACCCATAAATGCAACTGAAGCTGTAGGAGAACGAGGACTAGATAACATACGAGTCAAAACATTACAAATGGTCCCTCACGGGCGGAGGTAACAAGTGTCGGGTATTAGCGATCATCATGCATCGTAAGGAATGACCACAGACTCGAAGCCATCAATACTAACAAGAGCGCCATGCTAAACATAGATATATGCGTGCATAAATATATTGATTTCAAACATAGTTTCGTTGATAAGCTATTTGCCCACTACTCAGCTTAATTTTTACGGTCACGAGACACAGTTATATGTCTGACCCGTATAACAGCCGAGTATATCGATCAATCAGTAATTTGGCATAGCTTCCGCTATATACCAACATTACTTCAGCTTAATTTTTACGGACATGGGACACAGGTCTATGTCTGAACCGTATAACAGCTGATTAACTGACTGATCCATAATTTGGCATAGCTTTCGCTATTTAACTTTTTCTCAACTTAATATTTACGGCCAAGAGACACTGCGAGAGACGTCTGCTCCGTACAACAGTTGATGAAAAAGTGTATCTAGCTCAAAACAGAGTTGCCTTTTATAGGCAAACATTTATCATAGTGAAGCAAAATACCCTCAGGCTATTAATTTCTTATTTAAACAAATAACCAGGCCATTTTACTAAAAAACCATGCATATGTGCACGCCTATTCATTACATCCGACCACCATGCAATAAGACGGGACCTTGACAAGTATATTGAAGAACACCAGCGCAATCAGTTAATTTGACATGCAACCTGGATCCCTCTGCAATCGACCAAGATATGATTGAAGAACACCAGCACAATCAGTTAATTCGACATGCAACCTGGATCCCTCTGCAATCGACCAAGATATGAAAATCAATACGAAAACAAGGCACACTTTTATTATGTCAACATCACAACAAGCAACATGGCCAGGCACTACAAAACATGCATTCATCACATTTCAACCCATAAATGCAACTGAAGCTGTAGGAGAACGAGGACTAGATAACATACGAGTCAAAACATTACAAATGGTCCCTCACGGGCGGAGGTAACAAGTGTCGGGTATTAGCGATCATCATGCATCGTAAGGAATGACCACAGACTCGAAGCCATCAATACTAACAAGAGCGCCATGCTAAACATAGATATATGCGTGCATAAATATATTGATTTCAAACATAGTTTCGTTGATAAGCTATTTGCCCACTACTCAGCTTAATTTTTACGGTCACGAGACACAGTTATATGTCTGACCCGTATAACAGCCGAGTATATCGATCAATCAGTAATTTGGCATAGCTTCCGCTATATACCAACATTACTTCAGCTTAATTTTTACGGACATGGGACACAGGTCTATGTCTGAACCGTATAACAGCTGATTAACTGACTGATCCATAATTTGGCATAGCTTTCGCTATTTAACTTTTTCTCAACTTAATATTTACGGCCAAGAGACACTGCGAGAGACGTCTGCTCCGTACAACAGTTGATGAAAAAGTGTATCTAGCTCAAAACAGAGTTGCCTTTTATAGGCAAACATTTATCATAGTGAAGCAAAATACCCTCAGGCTATTAATTTCTTATTTAAACAAATAACCAGGCCATTTTACTAAAAAACCATGCATATGTGCACGCCTATTCATTACATCCGACCACCATGCAATAAGACGGGACCTTGACAAGTATATTGAAGAACACCAGCGCAATCAGTTAATTTGACATGCAACCTGGATCCCTCTGCAATCGACCAAGATATGATTGAAGAACACCAGCACAATCAGTTAATTCGACATGCAACCTGGATCCCTCTGCAATCGACCAAGATATGAAAATCAATACGAAAACAAGGCACACTTTTATTATGTCAACATCACAACAAGCAACATGGCCAGGCACTACAAAACATGCATTCATCACATTTCAACCCATAAATGCAACTGAAGCTGTAGGAGAACGAGGACTAGATAACATACGAGTCAAAACATTACAAATGGTCCCTCACGGGCGGAGGTAACAAGTGTCGGGTATTAGCGATCATCATGCATCGTAAGGAATGACCACAGACTCGAAGCCATCAATACTAACAAGAGCGCCATGCTAAACATAGATATATGCGTGCATAAATATATTGATTTCAAACATAGTTTCGTTGATAAGCTATTTGCCCACTACTCAGCTTAATTTTTACGGTCACGAGACACAGTTATATGTCTGACCCGTATAACAGCCGAGTATATCGATCAATCAGTAATTTGGCATAGCTTCCGCTATATACCAACATTACTACAGCTTAATTTTTACGGACATGGGACACAGGTCTATGTCTGAACCGTATAACAGCTGATTAACTGACTGATCCATAATTTGGCATAGCTTTCGCTATTTAACTTTTTCTCAACTTAATATTTACGGCCAAGAGACACTGCGAGAGACGTCTGCTCCGTACAACAGTTGATGAAAAAGTGTATCTAGCTCAAAACAGAGTTGCCTTTTATAGGCAAACATTTATCATAGTGAAGCAAAATACCCTCAGGCTATTAATTTCTTATTTAAACAAATAACCAGGCCATTTTACTAAAAAACCATGCATATGTGCACGCCTATTCATTACATCCGACCACCATGCAATAAGACGGGACCTTGACAAGTATATTGAAGAACACCAGCGCAATCAGTTAATTTGACATGCAACCTGGATCCCTCTGCAATCGACCAAGATATGATTGAAGAACACCAGCACAATCAGTTAATTCGACATGCAACCTGGATCCCTCTGCAATCGACCAAGATATGAAAATCAATACGAAAACAAGGCACACTTTTATTATGTCAACATCACAACAAGCAACATGGCCAGGCACTACAAAACATGCATTCATCACATTTCAACCCATAAATGCAACTGAAGCTGTAGGAGAACGAGGACTAGATAACATACGAGTCAAAACATTACAAATGGTCCCTCACGGGCGGAGGTAACAAGTGTCGGGTATTAGCGATCATCATGCATCGTAAGGAATGACCACAGACTCGAAGCCATCAATACTAACAAGAGCGCCATGCTAAACATAGATATATGCGTGCATAAATATATTGATTTCAAACATAGTTTCGTTGATAAGCTATTTGCCCACTACTCAGCTTAATTTTTACGGTCACGAGACACAGTTATATGTCTGACCCGTATAACAGCCGAGTATATCGATCAATCAGTAATTTGGCATAGCTTCCGCTATATACCAACATTACTTCAGCTTAATTTTTACGGACATGGGACACAGGTCTATGTCTGAACCGTATAACAGCTGATTAACTGACTGATCCATAATTTGGCATAGCTTTCGCTATTTAACTTTTTCTCAACTTAATATTTACGGCCAAGAGACACTGCGAGAGACTTCTGCTCCGTACAACAGTTGATGAAAAAGTGTATCTAGCTCAAAACAGAGTTGCCTTTTATAGGCAAACATTTATCATAGTGAAGCAAAATACCCTCAGGCTATTAATTTCTTATTTAAACAAATAACCAGGCCATTTTACTAAAAAACCATGCATATGTGCACGCCTATTCATTACATCCGACCACCATGCAATAAGACGGGACCTTGACAAGTATATTGAAGAACACCAGCGCAATCAGTTAATTTGACATGCAACCTGGATCCCTCTGCAATCGACCAAGATATGATTGAAGAACACCAGCACAATCAGTTAATTCGACATGCAACCTGGATCCCTCTGCAATCGACCAAGATATGAAAATCAATACGAAAACAAGGCACACTTTTATTATGTCAACATCACAACAAGCAACATGGCCAGGCACTACAAAACATGCATTCATCACATTTCAACCCATAAATGCAACTGAAGCTGTAGGAGAACGAGGACTAGATAACATACGAGTCAAAACATTACAAATGGTCCCTCACGGGCGGAGGTAACAAGTGTCGGGTATTAGCGATCATCATGCATCGTAAGGAATGACCACAGACTCGAAGCCATCAATACTAACAAGAGCGCCATGCTAAACATAGATATATGCGTGCATAAATATATTGATTTCAAACATAGTTTCGTTGATAAGCTATTTGCCCACTACTCAGCTTAATTTTTACGGTCACGAGACACAGTTATATGTCTGACCCGTATAACAGCCGAGTATATCGATCAATCAGTAATTTGGCATAGCTTCCGCTATATACCAACATTACTTCAGCTTAATTTTTACGGACATGGGACACAGGTCTATGTCTGAACCGTATAACAGCTGATTAACTGACTGATCCATAATTTGGCATAGCTTTCGCTATTTAACTTTTTCTCAACTTAATATTTACGGCCAAGAGACACTGCGAGAGACGTCTGCTCCGTACAACAGTTGATGAAAAAGTGTATCTAGCTCAAAACAGAGTTGCCTTTTATAGGCAAACATTTATCATAGTGAAGCAAAATACCCTCACAGCATTTTATAAAAATTACTTGCCACGTTTTATGAAAATTACAGAAACAAATCTTAAATAGCGTTAAATGGGCATTATAAATCAAATCATCATTTATGGTATTGATAACGAAATATTTTAACAATGTTGTACACTTACTTCCTGTTTTGGGATCGATAAGAATATTGAAATGACATTAAACAAATCTTAAACAAGATTATTTATACATCATAAAATACAATATGATTTATGGTACAAGTACAATCACAATCTAAACACATTTTATCCATGTTTATTTAAAACGAGAATCTTGAATTTTTGACTCAATAAAAATACTTTTAATGAAGTTGAGTAATGTACCAAAAATCAAGTTAATACCCTCACAAATTGAAATGTCACTCTTAATATTCTCAATTTGCATTGTTTACACTTCAAATATTCATTAATAATAATAATAAATTTATTGCCTTACAATATAATCTAACACACGCATAGATACATCCTGCGGACGGAAAAGTTGTAAAAATCCTGGATATCCGGAACAAAATCTTCTCAACTAGAAATCTACCATGGCAAGCCCATAATTTGAATTATTTAATTAAGGGAACATATAATTAATACATCTGACCACGAACAAGTATAGGATGAAATCAATCCTTCAAGATTAAAGAAGAATCTAATAAGAAACAAGGCCACACATTCACAAACCTACTAGAATCTAAGGTCTTTTAGCTAGAAAAGTCTAAATAATCAGACGGAATGGCAAGCGGCACAGCTAATAAACAAGATGGCTATTAATCCTGCAATAAGCTACGGCCTGAAAGCGATGGTACTAACTAAAGCAAACGGATCAAAATTACGTCGTTACAAGTGACTGATAGTATGTCAAATGCTTGGACCGCAACTTCAACAGAGAAGCGAAAGTGACAGATATTTTAGACGGAAAAGCTATCACTAAGAGACTCAAATACCAACGGATGTATTACTACGCAGGCGTAGGAATGCCAGCCTACGCGTAAATGGACACATGTCAAAACCAAGCAAATTAGAACAACGAGATAGTGGTACATGGTAAGTGATACAATTACATCAATCCTAACCGAGCAGCAAGTACACATGACAACAATTAACCAAAGCTGAGCCTTGCACAGGGCAAGACTTCAATCCACTCAAACGGGATAGCTAGGGCGAAATAATCAATAAAACTAACGCGGATACAACAACAACAATTAATCTAAGTCGAGCAATGCAAGTATGGTAGCTGGATACATGGAAACTATAAATCAAAACGGAACAAAAAATATGAAATACACGAATAAACAACGTCAACTAACGTACGTATTGTACGGACAAGCACCGAGCACAGGATTCATGGACACATTACGACAATTAAGCCGAAAAGGAGCAAAGAGTTCGCGACTCATGGATACAAGACGGGCAACAGTCAACCAAGCAAGAAACTTACAATTGGAGGAACGACATTCGCTGAAACACAACCGGTAATGCAAGCGCAACATGGAAGTCCAGTAGAGCAGACAGGAAGAAAAAACACACCAAACGCCATCTCATCGTGCACCAACGCTCATTCCTATATACAATACCCATCCTCCTATTTTCCTATATTGGCTAGAGGCTGAACAGTCGGTCGATTCTGGCCAGCCGGCTGCGGCTTGCTGGTCCTCCTTTCCCATCCCAGAGCGTGTCCTTCCTATTAACCACGCGCTCCCTGGTATATCCATGGCTACTCTTATATAACTATTCGGGTACCAGTGTCTCTGTTCAGTTACCAAACAAGACTGTGCATGGGGGCTGTTGCCCGAATGGTTGTATAGGACATGGGTCAGTCGTTGCACTGGCTGGGTGTAGTGCTCAATCATCATCATCATCATCATCATCATAATGAGTTAAACAAACATTGAGTCCAACGGTAAAAGACAAGCGGAGAGCCGGTGGCTCATCAAATTATGACTGTACATTATTTGATTTCTTTCCATCGCAATCAACAAACTAGATTTGGTCCGCCGTGATAACTTTCCATCCGAAAAAGTCGACCTTTTCGCAACATCACATTTTCGTATCTTTGCTACTTGTGATGCAGTCCATAAATATTTAACGGGTGTGGGTCGCCCAAAAATTAACATTATAAAACTCAAAACGTAACTATACGCGTTTAGTCATAACACTTTTACTTTCGTGTCGTATTTGTCAATCCGTTCCGACAAATTCCTGCGATGATTGCTTTAGATGTAGAATCGGTGATAGGAGAAAAATGTTGCCGTGAGCATCACGGACGCGTTGTCTGCGGCTGAAAGTTGAAAGTGATCGCGTGCGTGATGCGTGTTGGGACGTCGACGTAGACGTGGATGTGGTAGTGGACGTGCTGGTGGAACGCAACTGTGCAAGCGCCAGTAAAAGTAAACTTCCTAATCGCCCGCATCGTATCGTATACAATGGACAATTATCCACATTACGGAGCTCACGCGACCGTCGAGACGAGATTCGGAACACTGTGTCACTATTTCTGAAGGTCAAGATTAATGATTAACTAACGCATTAGTTTATCTTACAAGTTTTGTTATATATAACTAGCTTCTGCCTGGCGGCTTCACTCGCGTTCCCAGCGATCTTAAATTTTCCCGGGATAAAAAGCAGCCTATGTGTTAATCCAGGGTGTTAACTAACTTCATACCAAATTTTATTAAAATCGCAGCCATTACGACGTGACAAAGTAACATACCTACACCCTCACAAACTTTCACCTGTATAATAGTAGTGCGATAAGATATATTTCAGTTCGTCGAACTTAAGTATTTATTTCCCAGCCTAAGTAATGAGCAAAAAATTCAGAATTTAATTCGAACAAGAACAGCTGGTGCTCGTAAATTTTCCTAAATTTCACAGGAGTTGGAAACAAAGTTTTATGCCATGACTTGTATGAATAGGTACCTACCTACCTTGCAAATCTTTCGTTAAATTTCAATCACTAAGAGAATCCATTTTCACTTACTTGCCGAATGATAAATCCGATTAATACCTACTTTCGAAGATAATGAATAAAGATTTCAATAATGTGAAACCTATGAAACTTTTATATGGAAGAAAAATATTCTTGATATAGATAGCTTTTAGAAATTGGTATTACCTTCTCGTATTACAAATGCATAAATCTCATTTAATCGGTAGAACTAATCTAGACGGAGCCAGTGGATCGATATCCATTTGGAATTCTAAGAATTACATACTTCAACTTATCAAAGTCTATAGAACCCTTTTACCAGGGATTTTATAAACTGAGTGAAGTGCGGGCAGGCTTTTAGTTAACTATTTTCTTATAAGCCTACTTATAAATACTTAATCTTTCCTTTATTTTATATAAAACAATATTATCCTATCATAAATTTAAAACGATATAAGACATCTAGTAAACTTCACATTCAACTTGACATAGATATTAAAATAAAAAAAAATAACGTTAATTATTTACTGCCACATTTCCATTCTTACGTAAATGAAGACGCACTTTGGTTAAATTTAGCTTGATGGCAATTTGAAGCTCCGCAGACGTCGGCGCCTGGTAGCCTGTCACTTGCCTACATAAATCACTGTCGCCTCATTGAGATACATCCCTCGAACAAAACGGTACCTACCTACGTGAGAGCCGTTAACCTTTGACCCAACAAACTTACAACACAGACAATTTTATTACAGTGAACTTTTAGGAGAACGCCAAACAAACTCGATGACAAAGATGAAACGAAAAGTCATGAAAATAAACAAGATGATAATAGAAAATACAGTAAGTATCTATATTTAGTACCTATATAAGCAACCATAGTACAAATTATCCCTTAATTTGGAATCGGAATTTTATTATGCGACACACCGTGGTACTTCGTGTGTAAATAATGTCCCAGAATATTTATTTATCATAAATTACATGTTACCAAATAAATAAAGGGCAAAGAACGTTATTTTCTTGATGTAATATGTAATGCCTATATAATACGTATAGCTTTGCGATTAAGAGCCGGAAAATGCTCATCAAAGCGACAGGTCAATGGTCTAGAGTTCTAGACACTTGATGCTGTGCGTTGTATGTCAGTGGATATAAGTAGCTACCTCCATTAAAACATTTTAAAATAGAATAATGTAAAACTTAACTGCAGATTATGAAGCATTAGATACCCACGACTGCATAAAGTCATCAACAGCAAGCCTACTAGTAAATAGATTACACAACAGTTTGTGGTAAACAACGAACTAAAAATAAAACTGGGAGGGTATATGAATGAACATAAGCGATGAATGGCCCGTTCCGTCCGCAGTAACGAGATACAGCCAAGTGCGATGCCGAGCTGAGCAGTTACCGCACAGTTTCCTTTAAGGAAATGAGTTGTAACACGATAAATATGCTAGAACAAGATTTTCCGGAGGACTTAATAAGCCCTCACTTTTACACTTGTGACAAAGTAGAGCTAAGTATATCATTTTTATACTTGAAATGGTTGTTGTTTTTAAATTGGTAAATTGTGATGTGGAAGACGGTATCAATTTGTTGATAGCTGTTTTGCCAGGTGGATTATGAAAATGTTGATCAGTAACATGAGATGAAATAGTATTCACGAATAACCTGATTTTTTCCTTATTTCTCTTTTCTGTTTTCCTATTACTGGATATAATTAGATTAGCGGCTGAACGCTTTTCATGACAATTCGTCGCGGTTTCCTGCCATCCCTTCGTTACTGTAATGAGCTCTTACTAGTCAACAAATTTCACTCGAGTCATTAACTCCTAAGAATTGATGTTTATTTTCCGGAGCTTAATGTATTTTAGTAGCAATGTGCTAGTCATTTCCCCGGAGATGTTAGATGAGCTAGACTGTCCTTCAGTTATAATCTGTGCTTACGGGTTTCATCACTGCTAGTGATTTTGCCTTTAGTACCTACTTAGTTTTAAATAAACGACTTAATATAAGCCTTCAAGCCGCTTTTAGACGCGCTTTAGACGGACATTTATTTTCGTACTAAAGATAGGTAGGCTACTAAATGAAATAAAATGAAATACATAGGTGTATTTATTCATTTGAATCGGCCTTCACAGGCACTTACGAATCAATCATGACTTATTCATAAAATTCGATTAATGTTTTCATATGAATATATTTTATTTTTTATTTATAGGTACCTACCTACTGGTGTTTTATTGACTTCGAATAAAGATATGTAATATCAAATCACAAATGCAATAACAATGAAGCTATTGAATTTGTCTCGATCTATAAGAAATAAGTGTATCTACTCTGAAAGAATTACGAGTGACTTGTGGTTTATTAAATCACGTTCCCGAGGTTTTTGATATGTTTTATTGAGCTTATAGTTTTTTGGCTATTCATATCTTGCTTCGAAAATTTACTCTGACCGGCTTGTTGGTTAGTTACCCTGACTTTCAAACCGCCATGGCGTCGGGTGCGGGTTCGAATCCCGCCCAGGATTAACATTTATGTGCAAGAACATATTTGTTTATTTCTGTGTCTACCATACCAGCTTCAAATTGGCTATGTGTGATAAATCTTTCAGAATATTTATTTTACCCTTCATCGTATTCATGGTTATCGACACTCAGTATTGCATATGTTGAGTGTCGATAACCATGAACAATAATCTCAAAGTAGGAACACAAAATGTATCCTTTTTGCCCGCGGCGTTAGATACTTAGCAACAACCGTAAACTTTCAGTTTCTTCCGAAGACATCCTCGTGTAAAAAGAAATGAAACTAAGTGAAAATAATGATAAATCATCGATACCATTTCACGAGGTAGTAAACAGTGAACACTCGCAGATCCACACGCCACATTCCATTGGGCAATTGATCAAATCTAATTAACGGTAAATGGCTCATCAGGCAATCAGCGGATGATGATCCGTAGGATCTTTAAGTAGTACTACTTACTTGCAGGCTGACATGATGTTTAATTATATAATTAAACTGTAATATATAACAAACTCTTGGTAGAATTTAGTAGATTCGTCATAGGTACATAAAGATGAAAGTGTGTTTATTAATCGTAAAATTTTCCATTTATCGAAAAACGGAAGGACGAAGCTGGTCCATTAAAAAATAGCTTATATAAAACTAAAAGTTTTTGCTTTGATCGCCTTTACACTCGAAATAATATTTGTGGTTACCCGGCTTTTGGGATTAAGGACCTAAACAAACAATCGAAAGAAGAACCTTATAAAAGATGGACACAACTATGTATCATAAAATCAAATCAATGACCCCAGTCATACATAAGTTAAGTAACACAAGTTCTAGTAATAAGAAACCACATACTTGAACAGTAAAATTACCAGTCATTAGTCGACAGTAAAATATTTATTAAGAATGTACAAACATTGCATTCAAATGAAAATGTGGGTAGTTGCATCATTGACTATTCATCATGTAGAATATTCAAAGAATAATAAAATATAACGTTTTAATTAAATATAGGTAGTGCCATAATATTATGAGTTGTTTTCGAACGAAATGACGCCAGTTAGCTTTGCATTTACCGACCATGACTTTTAGGTCACCGCGCCGGTCGAGGGTTGTATTTCCATCTAGGACAATTATTTGTTCACATGCAGACCTTTGATTATTCTATGTGTGTATCCTTAAATCTAAGTATCTATGCATTTAAAAATAGTATAAGTAATAGATATATTAGTTATCTGGCTACCATATAAAAATCTACTTAGTTTGGAATCAGATAGGCCATGTATGACAAATGCTCTAGGACATTTATTATTACTCATATGTGAATAGCGCTTCGTACGCTAACGTATATTTTTGAAAAATAGTTTTGCTCCAAATTATTCATTCTCTTTAAGGCCTTTGATAATAATTTAGTCGGTAAGGCTCTATAGTTGACATGCCGAGAATTATTCAGGAGAGAGATTAGAGCCTGTGACGTCATATTAAAAGGTGTCCTACGCCTACGTCGCGCCGCTGTCTTCACAGCCGACAGCCTAAAACCACAATCTCATTAAAATTCATAAAGAACGAATCAGCGACGCGTGATATGCAGACGTCTAGTTACATGCTTCAGTAATCTTCTATGAAACTTGACTTTATATATTCAAAAAATATTTTAACTAAAAACAAATTTTCATTGCCATAATATTGATACATAAATGATGTATTATAAAATGGTATCGCCCATCTTCAAATATTTCAAGACTAAGCGTTACATTTTGCAAGGTCAACGCAATAAAACGATTTTTTTTAACACTGATTGATATATTTGACTCATTGCATTAATATTTAAATATATAGTCTGATTTCGTATGCAAATTATAGTTGTAACATCCTCAATTATCGTTAATATTCGGTGCAAGGTTGCATAAATTAAAACATTCCGACAATTATGTCATGTTGCAGTATTGCATTATGCCATACATTTATGCTTTTTATTATTTTTTGTTAAAAAAAATTACGTAGAAGAAAAAATGCTACTTACGAAATAATGTACATAAAACTTATTTACCTTTGCGTTTAAAATCTGAGAATTAGTTATTTCGGATCCATATTCACCATAGTCTATATCCACGATTTTCTCATGCAGCTCCATGCGTATAATTACATAAAAATGTTGATACCCACTTTATATTAATAAATGATAAAACTGTTACAAGAAAGTGTACACAGACTTCGTCATGCGCGTAACAACAGCTCCAGTAGTAGGTACTAATTACTTTTTACACGTAGCGCATTTTTTTTCTAATTTAAGAATTTTATCCAGTTACACCAAGGTAAGAAATTTACCGCGCAATTTGTAAGACATTGAAAAAGTGAATTCCTTTTTTGAAAACTTATGGAATGAGTCCTTATCTCTGATGGATTTAAATTTCGAACGCAGTAAATACGAACCATATTTTTTTTGCTTGTTGATAATTTTTTTTAAATCATTTTTACATTAGCATGTAGGTTTTATTAATAAAGGAAGCGTAATAAAATAAAATGAGAAGCTAGCTATTCTGTGATACTAAATAAAGTAACCATGAAATGTTATTAAGGAATTTCTACTAAGTTTTTTATAATCAACGATTCAATAACAGAATAATGATTTTGCTCATTGTATAATACATTTTAGATAGGTTGTGGAAGTAAAAATGTTTCTATTATATACATTTTTTTGAGCGTTTTATAATAGAAAAATAAACATGGAAAACAAAATGGCTAAATTATAATGACCTCACGTAATGAAAGGCTGTGTAATAGGGCTCGGAAAGAGAAAGTGTCACCGCGGACATTAGAAATTACAAAAAAAATACGTGCACATAAGTGTTCGTAGTTAAATAATGAATAATAGGTATTACATAAATTTGAATGTAAGCCAGATTATTTGTTTCAAAAAAATATCTAATAAGTGTAGGTACTAGAATGAATTAGGTCGACTAATAATGGGTGCGGATACCTACATACAATAGGTATATTATTATATTTATGACAATGAATGTACCTAATTAAATAAATATACATTACTAATGTAAAACAATTTATGAAATATTTTTAATAAATTTGTAATTAATACAAGGCATTTCCGAAAACTATTAATCAACGATACGGAACGTTCGTTCATAATGTCGCTAACGCATGAAATATTATTTTCTACACTAATCATTATATATCACATTACGGGTACGATACGCAAGTTTGATTTCGACGGCGATTTTTTAGCAATAAAAGCGGCAAGGTGTATAATTACACACTAGTTAGTTCCTGCCTTTGTAAAGTATCACAGTGGTACCTACTTCGGTTACAGCACGCAATTATGTTCACGCACCGAGCCGCTGTCGCCGCGCCGCGCCGCGCCGTGCGAAAACCGCTAAGTTGAATTGTCCGCATTTATCCCGGATAACACTCTCCTAACTATTACAACGAAATATTATAAAAGTAAAAGTGAAAGCTGGTAATTCTCTAGCTTTGTTCGAGGAAATTGTTCCTTCATTAAAATAAAAAGACTGACGCTTTCCTATTCGACACGCTTTTATTGGAAAACTTCGAGCCCGAGTTATACCTATATAAAAGTAATCCGTTAGAAGTAAATGAACAAAAGAAACTGCTATTATTATTTTCGGATTTTCTTCGCGCGATGAATTAAATGTCAATCATGCTTCGAAAAGTTGAAATAATTTTCTAAGACACAATGGAAAATACTATGCTATTATTGGGGCTATTTTTGGCGTCCGTCTTTTATTTGAACTTTTCGTAGTTCACCATTTTAAAAAGAATTAAATTTTCCGCCAACTTTATATTCTTTAGGTATAACAAACAATGTTTATCTCTCAAAGTAGACAAAACAGCTGATTTATGGTAGACCTGAAGACCCAAAAAAGGCGTCTGAAGGCAAGGGGAGTGTCTAATTGATTGGTTGCCATTGACGCTGTACTGAACAAATGGATATCCCCTGATTAATTCTGCTATAAATTAAACCAGTTTGCTTCCAATACTATTTTACCTAAGCATTGATTTATAAGGGTTCTTTTTAAATAAAATGCTCAGGTGCTAAACAAATTTAGTTTGTAGGTACAACCTACTTTTTGCGTAATATTAAGAAAATGGTTTTTATGAAAACGCTATGTCTGAAATGATTACTTTTGAAAAAAAGGAATCTGCATATTTCAATAGAATTAACATATCATGTAATGTATTGTACTAACATACAATTATTGTTTATGTAATCTACCGTATAATGACCCTTTCCGTTAGCCAAGTTTCCTTAATTGTGCCACTGTTATACAACACTATGAAATGTATGCAAATGTTTTCTACAACAATAATGTGAACGAATACCGCACCGAGGTCGCACTGAGAGCCACCCAGATTGTGTTCACTATCCCACATTCATTAGCAGTCTCCGAAGGTCGAGAACAATGCTCCACAATAGCACTTGTTCTTAATAACATCCATATTTTGGTGAGACATCGATTAACCACTAACCATTACTGACCAAGGTCTTATCAATCACGTCTGACATTTAGATTCCTTTGTTTACACAATAACCCAAGTCGATATCCGGCCTAATAGATTTAAAGCATTTGACGGTTTAATCAATTTGCGTTCCAATTGAAAGAGATGTAAAACTTTATAGAGCCATATACTTGTGTACCCAAATAATTCCTGAGAACTAACTTGAAACAATGTTTATGTGTGTTTCGTGTATTTATATACAATTACGAACTAGTGAAATGAGTTAATATTAGCTTTGTTTCTTAAATTAATTAAGTCAGACATTTTTGTTTGTGTTGCTTGTTCTGCTTTGTACGTTATGTTATGCTAACTAAAGTGGAAAATTAAAGTTCTATTTCAAGACAATGTAATAGAAAAGCTCAGAGACACAAAGCAATCTTTCATTAACCTTATTGTATGTACATTTTTTTTAAGTTCAAAGTAAGCAGCAGGTAATCAGGAGGGAAAACCCTTATTCTGACAACATTTTACCATAATCCCCACGTTCACTCAATACCTAGCGAAAATGTAGGTATAGTATAAGTTGCTTGAATGACCTATAAAATCACCAACCATTTCTTTTGCACGCCGGAAAACTATATCAACTATAATAAATATAGCACTTAAACACGAAACCTACAATTAGACACTCTGCACTTGTTGTAAAATCACTAGACCGTTAATACTAAATAGGTATACTGTGTATTGCAAGAACATTAAATATCGAAACGTTTGAAAACAAATAGCACCACGAAATTCAAACGTGAGCAGTCGATCATGATTTGGGATTTGCAGCGCAATACGGAAATAGCTAGTTCGTTTCATATGTCAATATTGTCAGATGGGGTTGTAAGCGCCGCTGGGTGGCGCTGGCGCTGGCGCTGGCGCTCCGCTGTTGACACGACTCCGTATATTCGTGCCTTGACAGATCAAAAGTCAAATTATGTTCGGCTTCTTTTGAGATATCAAATAGTAAAAATCACCTACGCTAAGAAGATAGGAAGTTTGCACACAATATTAAAGGTTTACCTATCATATTGTGTAGTAATATATATACCATACTGTTACAACATCGTACATAATAATTATCGTAAGTAAATTATTATAATTTTTTTCTCTAAGCCATGGTTCATTATTCCACAATTGGACGCTTGAAAAGGTTCACGGATTAAACCCTTTTAAAACAGATTTATGGAGATAAAAGTGAAATCTCAGATTGAATAATCGACTCTTCAGTTCAAAAATAAAATTCCCCGAATCCATCGCTGAAAATGTAACAAACCTGCAAATCCAGATAATCTTTTTTGGTAAACGTTTTTGAATTGAAAGTCGTTTATTATTAATATTTAATCTTATGATCTCACTCCGTAGAGTTTGGACAACTTAGATATAGTCAGTAGCCACTTTGCATGGTTCTTTCGGCAAAAATATAATATTCTAGAAATGATGATTAATACTTTCTAAATTCCTATTGCACAGAATATGTGCGAAAATAAGATACCTGAGATACTTTTATGTCAAGCAAAAGCAAGCATATCATTAACGTACAAAAAGAAACACAAATAACGAACACTTATTATCGGGAAATGGAAGGTATACAGTACCTACAATTTAGCAAATAAGCGCCTATGAAGTAGTACGTGCTTTCTCAAGTCTAGAGCTGTTGACTTGTCTGAGAGCCTATTTTGCCTCGTTAAGATGTAATATCCTGTCAAAGTGTAGCTGTTAAATAGACATAGCCCACAGACCTTAAATTTCTTTAAAATAAATTGCTTTATTATTATTATTATTAGACCAAAGTTTGCTAGACACCGCGTGGTTAACTATTTTGCGACTCAGTTGACCTGTCCTATCTTAAGTTAAAGCCAGCATTACTCTAATTAGCACGAAATCGATCATATAGAAAAAACTAGAACTTACGAAGGCAGCTTAAACAAATATCCTGGACAATTTGTTACATAATTCTAATTTATGATTGCTAACTAAGTGGAATAGAATCTACTGCATATCGAAACGTTTGTATTTATCTCGTTTCAAGAAAAAATATAAACCGTACGTTTCGTTGCTTAGGTTTCATACAAAGTTTACGCTATCGAGGCATCTAGTTTAATTAAAGGTCTGTGGTAGCCAATAGGATATGCACCGCGGCGGATGATTGCGTCCTTAAAAGCAGGTAATATGGACGATTTGTGGAATTGTTGCTTCTCGTGTTTAATGGCTTATTTAAAACTGTTGATAACTTAATGATGGTAATACTCATTGGTATAAAATGTTTCTAACAGCTTGTTTGATGATCGTGTATCATGTACAGTCTATTACTTTAGCAAGTTACGATCGGTGAGTACCTAAATGTACAAGTAATGTTGGTCTACAATTTAAATTAGTACCTATACATTATTGTGTAGTAAAATTACCAATTCATTTATGTGTAAATCAACGGTAATTTTTTTGATTTCAATTTAAATTAACTAAGTACTTTACTAAATCAATGAATATAAGATAGTTATTTTTATTCTTTGTGTAAAGCTTTATTCAGACTAATTTTTATATATATTGGAATAACAATCAGATACATAGAACTTATATGGAACAGGTGTGATTTTTAAATTCATCTAGATTAGGTGATAAAAGTTAAGTACAACATATTAGAGCACAATTGTCTATAATTCATTTGATTTATCAGCGATCGTGTCTATTATAACGGTAAAACCTCATTTGACCCGCGCAGCCCCGCGGCGTTTCTCGCAGTTTCACCCGAGATGCGCTATCAGCACTATAATGGCTGCAGTTGACCCGGGCCCTTTACTATTAGCTCATTATTATTGATATTTTAGAAAAAATATTTTTTTTTGTTAGTTTAGTAATAAGATGGGCTGTGTAAAGAATGTCCTAGAGAATATTTGAATTTAGAATAATGGCTCGCTTTTCTTTTCTTATATATTTAATCTGTATGGTGTTTTTTTTTATTGCCTTAAAAAAGAGGGTGACCAACTGAGTTAATGAGTGAATGATTTTATGTTGATGTTTAATCTTCTTTAGTTTATCATATTTTCATTCTTGAATTTCCTTCAAATATCAAAACGCCAAACTTTTACAGTACTAACAAGTACATTTCATGTAAAGAGGCCTTAAAGTTTTCAATCACCCTTGTTAATGCTACCATAATAATATACGTGAACTAACGTACCTGAGGCCAGAATAAAATGTCAAGTCACAAATTGGACAGGTGTCCCATTGCGAAACAAAACCCAACCTTAGCATGTTTGTGTGGCATTTATATAGCACAAGAGTTGCGCAACGTGCCTTACTAAAGAGCATTGATTTCATACTTGCGGTCCAATGTCACGGAACATCTGCTTAGCTTTACAATGACCTGTTACATCAATGTATTCTATAGGGTTATACTTAGGTAGGTAATGAATAGTGTACCTATTTCTGTCACAATGTGGTAGAAAAGTCTTGACTAAAAGTTCATTTTCCGGTGATATATATGGCTACGTACAAAGAAATTATTGGCGATAATAAACGTTGAAGTTTAAACTCTATTGTTCCCCATCAAAGTTTACGTTGTACCGCATAAGAAAAAAGAAGATAAAGTAGGTTATCGTCATGTTTAATTAATGGTAATTTAGTTTTACTCAAACAGCAAACCAAAAAAAACCTTTCCGCAAACACAAACAAACCTTGTGACACATACAAAGAAACTTCAGATTTGCAGATAATGGCAAGTTCTCTCGTAACAATCAAGTACACAGTGCGAAGGACCGGCATGAGAAATATTACGCGATCGATATCGTGTAATTGTTATATTAACGCTTCTAATGTAGATATAGTACTGTGCATTGTTCTCTAAAATTTACCGACTGCGGATATGCGTATACGCAATACTCATGGGATTGATGATTGTGAGACACCATTAGAATTTGGCAATAAATATGATTAAAAGCATCGATAAGGTATATTGAAGAGAATAATTGAGACATTAATGTATGTAAATATATGAGGTATCTATAAAGGCTATAATTAAAGGGGTTGTTGTTAACTCGCCACAACGAAAATTTGCCACAAGTAAAAATTGTAGTAAACTCGCCACAGTGACAAAATAATTCTCAATAGGTATTGTAAACTCGTCACATGTACGTCAAACTTGTTTTAAAAGTACCGACAGCAAAACGATATTCGTTCTACATTAGTGGTGTTTAGTAAAAGTAATGCAGTTTCAGAATAAAGAAAAAGATAGAAACGATTTTGTGTAACAATCAGTTTTATTCAAAGTATAGGGCGTGAATATATAGATAGATCACTGTAATTGGATAAATCATTGATTTAAAAAGGTTTGTTTAACTATGTTTTACCATAGGAATTACTAACTTAAATAACTAACTTTGGTTTCATTACAAACCACAGCATTTTGTTTTACACAATCAAACTTACAACTACACCCGTAGGTAATATAAAATGTAGAGACGTTTATCTTTAAATACAGTTAAAATATAAGGTAAAATCATTATATATTAAATAAAAATTCAAGTCTGATATATAAGTTTAAAACATCTTACTTTGGCTTAATTACAAATCACTGTCAAACTTACAATTACAATTGGTACATAATATAAAATACATATAGAGACGTTAATCCTTTTAACACAGTTAAAATTTAAGGTAAAATCATTATATATTTAAAAAAAATAAACAGTAAGTATTTATTTATCTTAAATAATTTAACAGGTACGGACATATAAGTATAAAATATCTAACTTTTGCTGATTTTAAAGTGAAAAAACATGTAACTATGTGTGCTGCATTGGCTCATGGAAGAAAGCAGGACATTGATGATGCCTGGTTACATATAATGGAAGAATCACCACCTAATGAAACTACCAATAAATTTAATGATTATTTTGTACGCAATGGCTAGAAAACATTAGTTTAGAAAATATTTGGAATATCCACGGTGTTCGCTACAGGACCATTAATTCTGCAGAAGCATGGCATAAACGCCTTAATAATAACACGAGAAAAAAGAAATTTACTCAATTTTCTTGACGTCCTAAAAAAATAAGCCGAGTATATGGACTGGAAATTAAAAAGAATAAGTTTGAAAATACCACATAATTTGAGAACGTGTCGGTTAATTGCATTTGATAATAAATTAAAAGTCACTGTTGCTATTTACGTCCTCGTGTATGCAATGTAACTGGTAAAATGGAGTGCAACTACTACACTAGGATTAAATACTACCACTTCGTTTGCTATCGGTACTTTTAAAGCTGTGGCAAGTTTTCGCGAGACAGATAAGACTGTGGCGAGTTTACTATAATTTTTACTTGTGGCAAATTTTCATTGTGGCGAGTTAACAATAACCCAATTAAAGTAATTGAAACGAGTAGGTACTTACGCTTCATCGAAAGCTCGCATTATCAGACATAGCAAAGATTAATATAATGATCTAGATTACATTAAATATACCTATAGGTACAGTTACTAGCTTACCCCGAAGGTTTCCGTTCAAATACAGGAATAAAATATAGCCTATGACAAATAACGTAGCTTTTTGTTAGTAAAAGAATTATTGATCGGTCCAGTAGTTTCAGACCATATCCATAACAAACAAAGAAAAATCTAATCTTTTTTTTTTTTTTTTATACCACAAGGGTGGCAAACAGGCATACGGTCCCACCTGATGGGAAGCGGTTACCGTAGCCTATGGACGCTTGCAACACCAGAGGCGCCACTCACACGTTGCCGACCCTATAAATAAGGGAGCAACTGTATAGGCAGTGAAAGGGACAAAGCGCAATCCCCCCTTGTCGAAGGGCCAAAGAGACATCACTCCTGTACACCCCTACTACGCTACTCCACCCCTGGTCCCCTCACTGCCGCTACAGCGTCTACTCATGGAGCTCTGGCTACCTTACTCACCGCAGAAACACAACACTACATGTAGTGTTATTTGGCTGCGGTCTTCTGTAAGGTGGAGGTACTACCCCAGTCGGGCTGCTCCAATTTCGAACGGACGAATCCGTTGCGCCCTACCTCCTTCAAAAAATCTTCTTTATAATCTTAGTACTTTAGATATATAAATGAATATTTCAATAGATTTTCCAAACTCAATTTAGAGTATAATACTCAGATATCTACTTACTGTGATACCAAACCATTAATACGTTATGAAGGTACTAACTTCCTCATAAATTATATGTAAACAAATCTAGTATATAAACAGTCCGTATATAATTACCTTGTACGGTATATGATATCCTCCTGTGACGGGTCAATAACTCATTAGTCTTATTAAGGTTACCTAGTATTTATTAGAGATTTCTAATAAGCAGTATCTAGTGATAAAGTCATTAGAGAATTAATTCGCATGGAAATACCATTGGGAATTGCTTGAACAACAACAAAACACTATGTACAAAGGTATGTCTTAGATCTATTGTTCAGTTCGTTCTTGGAAATGTATTTCTAGACCATATATAGTGCTATTGAACTTTTTAAATACCCTATACCTATAAGTAAATTTTCGTGAAACTAAGCCGTTTTACAATTAAAAGTTTAAAAAAAATGTATGATGGTCGTTCCTTTATACCTTTTAATTTTACTCACCTTTCATTTTCGCAAGGACAAACCGTTCACAAGATACCAACTGAAAAAATATTATTACCCTAATATGTATGTAGGTCAAGAAATTAGGCACAGGAGAGATTGGAGTGAGAATATGTTCTAGAATAACAATTTATGCCGAAAAATTTAATATCCCCGGAAACGCGGCTGAAACCGCGAAAATGAATCTACTTACTGGTTAAGTAATTAGGTAAGTACCAATTACATTTATATTTACAGCTATATATTTAGTAACAAAATTTTATGGTCTATAGAAAACTCGTGTGACAAATAAAGAAGGCTTCTCACGTGATAATATAATGCTTTAGACAAGCGGTGCTCAAAATTGGAGCAGAGTTGGCAAGAGTTGGAGTAACGAGCGCAAAGATCGAGATCTAACAAAGGAAACATCCAATTATCTTGTGCATTCCAGGGCACTAAAATCTGCACTGAAATGCACCGTCACGACTCGAGTTATAAGAACCCCCTTAATGAAGAAGTGTCAGCTCTGTAACTACTTAAGTGCTTTTTAATAAGACTAAAGATGTGATGCTCATAAATTATTACTAAGTATGTGAGCTAACAACCTTTACAGTTACATTCAGGTTATTTATATTACAGAAAAACATATAAAAGAGACATCATTATTATGATTTGTATTACAAATAACAAATTGATCGTTAAAAAGTAATAATACAATATTGGAGTCTGACGATTGCACGACGTTCGTTGGCTAGAAATTGTGCCATTTCACAATACTTAATTTAATCATTATTATGAAAATGAGCGCGGTCTCATTATTGGAAAGCATTTAATTTTATCTCGTCATGTTTGATATAGCTTTGGAATAGGCATGGGTTAGAATGTCCCTTAATTTGTTCTCCTTTCCTCGAAAAAAAACTTGACCTAGTTTTCGCGAGGGAGTTTTGTTTGATAACGTCGTGGTTGGGTGAAATAATTCAAAAAGTTTGGTGGCTGTCAACCCCGTCGCCGTAATATTAGTTGAATAAACTTGTTTTGTTTAGGGTACCTTGGTTTAATAAGGCCGTAGTATACAAAAAAATCAATTGTACGCACATACACAATTGCGAATACACAATCTACATTTGGTTTTCTATCAATTACTCCTGTAGACAATAGCAGGTTTTCCACAGACAATAGAATACCTAGAATGAAGTGTGAAGTTAGTCGGTGTCGCCGGCCATCAGACCGCATGTAGCAGATAAATATTCCCACCAGCAAAGTGTTTAAGAGAACAATGTATGGAAGGATGACAATTTCACATTCATTTGAATAAACTTCGCGGATTCCAACATGCATGTATTGTGCCCTCGAATAAACGTCGCGGGCGCAATAACGAGAACGCGCGATGTGAAAAAGCGCGCGGAAAAATGAATTGTGATTCCATTTGCGGAACATGCGAACTTGTTCCTAGTCCATTTAAAGTTTTTCCGTCAATTAAACTAAACAAATTAGTAGACTAGACAACTTAATATTCAGAGCAATTAATTGTTTGGTAAACATTATTGGAATTGAAATTAGGTACTTCGCCCACAAGTTTAAATTCAAATTTTGACGCAAATGTTTTAGTTCGTTGTTTATTAGGTACTTCAAGTAAATTACAGAAAAAAATATAAATTACTTACCGAGTAAAATTAAGATCTTCATCGTTTGTTTTTCCAAGCAACACTGGCACAAATTCGTAGAGGGTTCGAAATAGAAATATGTTCGTTTTTGAAAGTTTTTTTTCTATTGGCGGCGTTCGTCGCGCGTCAACGCCGGTCCGCGTATGTTGTTGTATGCGCACGCGCAGTGGTTGCCGGCTGGTGGTAGTAGTGGATGGGTGCACATTCACTTTCTACATGGTGGGGCCGTCCCTGGAGCACCGGGAAGCCCAGGGTTTGTTGACACTGATGCACCGCGCATCGTTGTCAATAATCGATTGAATTAATTAATCGATCATTAATGCCGGCCGACTTTGATCGATGATACCAACGTACAATGTTTTTATTGAAGACAAGAGAACGTCTTTATTTCTCAATTAGATTCTTCTCATGCGAAAGTTACTAGACGTTTGAAACTATAATATGTATTTGAAAGCAGAATCCAAATAAATAGCATATTGTATATCATACATAACATGGAATTTCTAAAAATAATAATAAATAAATAAAATAATAAAAATAATAAAAACCATTCATATTGTCAAACATTATAACTGTCTTTTTTTTTATTATTACTGACATTTAAAACTGAGAATCTCTTTGGCGCGTATATTACCTACAATGATTGAGCTAAAACAACAAGATCACTTAAACTATTTATTTCCCTCTCGAAAGTTACTAAATATTTCTAGTTTTTCGAGAAAACAAGAGAAATTGGCCGAGCGCGGCTCAGGCTGACTTGAGCCTGCTGATGTACGGTTTTGATATCCCACAATGTAAATGATTTATCTAGACACTTATTATGTTCTTTAACTTAGTACCTACACAGTGTTAACTTACCTGGGATTCACGGCAAAGTCATCATCTAAAAATGTCCCGGATTTTAGTATCTTTGAGTTCCAAATTTTACCTTTATTCACCTACCACACCACCTTAGTTAATATCATAATTAATAAGTTTCGTTCTACGTAAGAACGGCAAAAAATATAAGTAGGTAGGTACCTATGTACACACTGATCTTAAAAACTTGGCAGTTACGCGAAACTAAAATTAGAATAGTTGTATTTAGTAGATATAATTTATAGCTTTTCCGACAACCATTATATACCTACAATTTAGATTAAAAAAATCTAATTTATTTATTAACATAAACTATATTTATTAACGTGCATTTCTGGATCTAACGGATTCAATATAACATTTTACGACAACACTGATCAATGAAATCAAATTAATTTTTATTATTTACTCAAATTAATGTGGCAATTTAATTTATTAATAAAATAACTTATCAAAATATCAAATACTTGAATATATGCTTGTTAATCTTCTATGCATCGATGTATAGTTTATCAAATATCAATAAACATTTGTAAGTTACTTTGCGGCACGCGAACGATGTTTTTTTTGAAAAAAAATAGGGGAAATGGTATAGTTATTGGCCACTTAAGCGACCACTCGGTAAAAAAAATTAAATAAAAAATAAATTAATTATTTAAAATAAATAAAACTCACGGCATATGTTTCATTATTAATGTATTTACGACGGAAGATACCTAAAATAAACTTTTATGAAATATTTTAAGAATAGTGTGAATGTAAAAAAAAATAACTTAAATTCACAGTAATTGGCCACAATATTGCAGTTATTGGCCATGAGATTACATAGTTATTGGCCACCCTGAAAATAAAATATAAATTCAAATTATTACGAAAAAATTATGTTATATAAATATTATTATTGAATAAAACATACTTCATCATTACCTTTAGCGTTACCGTTAATTCGTTTTTAAATCTACTATTGATTTAAAAAATTGCTAGTTGTTTGGCAATAAAGTTTAAATGGCTAATAACTGTATAGGGGCCAATAACTATACTGTTTCCCATATATCACTCCACTAAAAAAACAAAAATCTTAAAAGAAAATTACCTAGTCGTTTTTACGCATGCACAAGAACCTTACATCATGTTTCATGACAGATTGTAGACGTTATTTAACCGTGATAAATGAGAGATTCCCTTGTACGTGAACTGTAAATATATATTGATTATTGAAGCAGTTTAAATCAAATACGTACGTACCAAGTGTCTCGTCGGTCGTCTTCAAACAAAACAATTACACGGTAAACGTCTAAACAGCATCTGTAATGAAATCGGAGCAACGTTGTGAAATCTAATCAGAATATGCAAATAGTTCTGGAGATCTCGTTTATAATGTCAACTCTTGTTAGGTAGAATTATGTTATGCCTGCTTGCCTGATTATATATGGATGTCATGAGAACTGGACCATCATACTTCCTACAGCATAATATCTGCCCCTGAACAATGAAAATAAACTCCAAACTCACCCGGTGTAACAACAAACGGGTAGATAGATAACTTCACGGTATATATAATATCAACATAATTATAATGCCATTTAAAGCATCCAAGAAAGATCAAAAACGTTAATCTTACTTAATATGACATCAATGTATCTTTAAACTATTTTATTAACGCTTGTTGATTTCGCATTTAACATCAAGACAAGAAGCCTTGAGAAGATCATAAAAGTCGTGTCTGTAAACGTATAAAGGCGATGCATTATCAAATTAGCATGTTGCTAATAATGCTCATCCAATTAAGCGTAGTTGACGATGTGCGAAATAAGTTAAGCTAATAAAGCTAGATCCAGTTTCGACTGTAGTACTTGGCCGTCTCATACCGACCTTGTTGTGGGAAAGGAACTGCACCTATGAAGTGGACAGTCTCTCTTAACGATGTAAAGCTCGCTCCATATTTGCCAGCATTGCTGAAACTTTTTATTGCGCAAGCATTTGTTTTAACAATATTTATGTAAATTAAAAAGAAAAGAATATGTGGGTTGTTCCACCTCGATAAAGGCGCTGTATGATCACACAAATTAGCCTAAAGTTTATTCGTCTGGTGTTCTTCAGTTTTACTAAATATAACTTAACAAAATTAGTTTAGATAGTTAATTAATTAAATAAATTATGAGATCTCCATTCATTGATTTAATTTAATTTATATGTTTTAGTGATCACAATCCTTATTGTGAACGCAAACAAGTTTAATAATACCTACAGCTTTGCAGTGATCTATCTATCTTCGGTGTGACATTATTAGATTAACAAAATTAACGACTTCCCAAAGATATATGCAAAATTAGTCAAACGAAATGTTAGAAACTTGTATCACCAAAGTATCAAGTTGTTTTGATTACTAAAAGGCTTAGGTACATTAGTTTTAATACATGATGTTTAAAATTAATAAGCAAATGACTCATTATATCACCAAATACTATTCATCTATCCATCTCTGAAAATGGATTTAATAAATAAAAACTTAATAATGAATAGAGTTCCATGTTTTATAAATTGAACGAACATTGAAATACCTACCTACTGTAGGATTTTTGTGACCGCACATCTTGTAACATTGTGCGGTTTTACACAAAAAATATTGCTACGGATCATTATTTAACTTTAAGATTGTACTTTAAGTATGACAAACACAAGAAATTACTAAACTTTTGCAAGACTTAGTCTAAGCTAATGAATTTGAGTTTCTAGAAACAATAAATTGGGACATTCGTCATACTACATTTTATGCCACAAAATCTAAAAAATATTTCTCACTTACGACCGGTGTTACCAAAATCAGTAGTCAAATATCAAGCTAATTATCATTTCGTATATCCTTTACCTACTTATTAAATCTATATTTTGCTTTGAATTGGTGTTTCAAAAATAGTTATTGTTTAAAAATAATACATCGTTACGTATCCTCGGTATATACACAACTGTTCATTAAATTTGGCCTAGTATGTCGGACTTGAGACGTACCCAATTAACTTTTTATCTTGTTTACAACCACTTTTCAGACAGAAAATGATATACATGACTCATTATATGCGTTGCTGTAAGATGTTAGAAATACTTATATTTAAAAAGTCTGCTTAAACGCAACCGCGAATAACTCATAATAAATTTAATGTAAAAAAATGTCGTACGTTCCCATTTGGGTATAGGAGAACTATTTTTTAAAGGATCCGCAGATACGGCATATCAAACGGGAAGAGGGTAATTTATACTATGATACATTATATATTATATTGTTCACCTACTTGCTTCTAAAACATAAATATTAATGTTAATTGAAGTGTTATACTTTATGTGATATTTCTCAATAACACACGTTACAAAATCATTAATAAGCTATGATTAAAAATACATTTGGAGACTAGTGACTGAAGTAGCAGAGAAGCTGTAAATCTGACTCATTATGTAAGGCTATTTTTCATAAATAAATCAATCGAAATTGGAATAATAAATTCGACGTTATTCGACGGGTAATATGTAATTAACATACATGAGTAGTAGGTACCTATATGTATTTAATTTCCCTTTATATTGTCTGTGATAGTGCAAAAGAGGTTCTAATGAAAAAAAAAGTCCCACGGGAACGCGGGTGGAGCTACGGGCGGAATCTAGTTCAGATATAGGAAAAAGAGAAAATTTTATTCTAAAATATTCGAGTTGCATAACTATACCGAATAATATATTAGTATATTTTATTGTATTTAAAAACAATAAAATATACTAATCGGATCTCATTAATCTAATGTTATCTGGAAAGGTAAATGAGGGCGTTCTGGACATCCTATATGGTGCCAATTTATGTGCTTTAAAAAAAAAAGATGGGGGGATAAGGCCGATAGCTGTTGGCACTACGTATCGTCGTCTGGCGGCAAAGGTTTGCTGTAGAGCAGCTGTTGGTCTGACCTCCTATTTTCAACCAGTACCTACAGCTCGGTTTTGGATCAAGGGGTGGTTGTGAAGCTGCAGTGCACTCTTTGCGAACTTTTTTAAGTGTCCGACAAGGCGATGTGCTGCTGAAGGTGGATGTTAAGAATGCCTTTAATTCAGTGAATAGGAGCACCCTGTTAAAAGAAATTAAAGATAAAATTCCTTCTTGTTTTAACTTTCTTTGGCAGTGTTATAGCTCCCCTACTAAATTAATGTACCAAAATAACCTTTTAGAATCTGCTGTTGGTTGCCAACAGGGTGACCCTCTTGGACCAGCCATTTTTAGTCTAGCAATTCATCCCATTATCAAAAATCTAAATTCAAAACTGAATGTTTGGTATCTTGACGATGGGACCTTAGGTGGTGAGGCGGACGCAGTCCTATCTGATTTAAATTATCTTGTCCAAGAACTCCAAAAAGTTGGTCTAGAACTGAATTACTCAAAATGCGAACTTTTTCTTTCGGACAGTATTGACTATCAAACCAAAACCAATATTATAACTGATTTCAACCTTTTGGCTCCAAATTTAAAAGTTATTGACAAGAGTTCCCTTCGACTCCTAGGGTCCCCAATTTTTGAAGAAGCTTTTTCTCCATTCATACAAGATCAAATTCAAAATTTTAACCATTGTTTAGACCGTATAGACAAAATTCATACACATATGGCGTACTTTATTATTCGGCACTGTCTTTTTGTTCCTAAATTTACATACGTATTACGCAGCAGTCATATGTGGCAACGTCAAGATATCCTAATTAATTTGGACACGATCATAAAAAATACACTCACCACCATATTAAACATCAATTTGGACGATCGCTCATGGACCCAAGCTTCTTTACCAATCCGTTTCGGAGGCCTAGGGATCCGCAAAATTTCAAGTATTTCACTACCAGCTTTTCTTTCCTCAGTTCACAGTGTCCGAAACCTCATAGGAAATATACTTACTCCATCACTTGGTGATTTTGAGGTTTCGTTCCTGTCTGAGGCTAGAAATGCTTGGGTAATGGCTTGTCCAAGCACCGATTTTCCATCCTCAAATGAGTCACAAAAACTGTGGGACGAGCCGTTGAGTAGGTTATCATATGGCTCGCTTTTACAGTCGTCTGGTAACTCTGCTGAACGCGCTCGTCTCATAGCCGTCAGTAAGTGGGAGTCTGGGCTGTGGCTGAATGCTCTACCATCAACAAACACGGGCACTTTAATGGACAACACATCTTTTAATATATGTGTATGCCTCCGACTAGGTACAGCATGCAATGTCCCACATCGCTGCCCCTGCGGAGAAAATGTTGGTGAGCTGGGTCACCATGGCCTATCCTGTAGTAGGAGTGCTGGTAGGCTATCACGACATGCGGCACTTAATGACTTAATCCGCCGGGCTCTTGTCACCGCCGGCGTACCAGCTGTTTTAGAACCAAATGGATTGGTGCGCGACGATGGCAGGAGACCGGATGGTATGTCTTTGGTGCCGTGGAAGATGGGTAGGCCTCTGGTGTGGGACGCCACATGCGTGGACACCCTCGCGCCTTCCCACCTTCCAGACACGTCCGTAGCCCCCGGTGCTGCTGCTGCACAACAGGAGTGCCTCAAGCGCCGCAAATATGTTAGCCTTAGTAGGACAAACATATTTTCGGCATTTGGGGTTGAAACTCTAGGGCCGTGGGGACCAGAGGCTCATCGGCTTTTTAAAGAGGTCTCACATCGTCTCGTGGAGGCCTCGCGTGACAGGAGGGCTGGCACATACTTTGCACAAAGAATTGCAATAGCAATTCAGCGTGGTAATGCTGCCAGCATTCTTGGCACGCTTCCGCAGGGAAGCGATTTGGGACATATTTTCTATTTATTTTAATTTTTCTATTCTAGTTTTAAGTTGTATATATATATATTTAATTTTAAAATATTTTTGTGATAAATAAATTTAAAAACATGTATATAAGTAAAAATAGATAAACAGGATAGATATGTATCGTATTTCGTAAAATTAAGGTGAGTAAGTATTCAAATGTTGCAAAAAGTAGGAAATGCAAACATATGATAAGCAAAGTGAATTTATCATCAAATTACTTTTACACTCAAATAAATATAAAACATTATTAGATAATAAGGTAAAAACTGAATTTTAAGTGTATATTCAAATTCTGTGACACATTTTATGAAATCGTATCAGCTGTATGACAGTAATTATGTTATTAATTCCATAGAAGCTCTCATACGATGATATTCTCAATGAATAAGCGCCAAAGCTTATTTCACCATATTTTCTATTCATAAACAATATTTTTCCTTTCTTATTTTAACAAATGGACTAGTTATAAACAGTAGGTATACGATATGATCGACATGACGATGCAGTATAGTGGAACACGGACTAAATATGGTACATTTCAATCTCTTCGGATGTAACATTGAAATTAAGTTATTTTAACCATAAATAATAACACAATGACTAAACACCGAAAGCTCCATCCAAGATAATGCGTGCAAAGAATGACATTACCACGTAAAAATAAACGTCGAGGTATAATATATAGATATCTATTACAAAATAATGAACACCTTAAGGACAAGTGACTTTTACAACAAAACAGAATCTTCATAATTACACAATTTTGATCGTTAACTCAGCGTTATTGTGATACTATTCGGTACATACACCGTTATCTATATCTATACTAATATTATAAAGAGGAAAGATTTGTTTGTTTGTTTGTTTGTTTGTTTGTTTGTAATGAATAGGCTCCGAAACTACTGGACCGATTTCAAAAATTCTACATTATCCCCGAGTAACATAGGCTATATTTTATCCCAGTATTCCCACGGGAACGGGAACTACGCGGGTAAAACCGCGGGGAGGCAGCTAGTTTGAAATAATTTACTTACTCCTTTGTCTGGTGGTTCTTTCGAAGCTATATAAGATTTTTACAACCGTCCATAGGCTACGGTTACCGCTTGCCATCAGGTGGAACTATTCCTGTTTGCCACCTTAGTGGTACAAAAAACATATGACGTTAGTCCATCATGATTGGAGTACACGCTGCAGACTATAGACTAAGCCCCTTTCATCGATAATAGAGGAGCTAAGCTTCTCCCGTGGTGACGTATGTAAGCCGTACCGAGTAAATTAACCAAGTAAACCTCTTACGTATTAACTTATTTCTAAATTATATAATATCTCGGTTATTTATTAGAGAGCAAAGTAGTAAATGTTATATTTTTTCTTAAGTGAGATTCTAGATTACTGAATATACTGGAACATTCCATACATAAGGCTAATCTGAACAGCCCCGGATCCAAAATTAATAATAACTAACTAAATAATAATTAAGAATAATAACATCAAGTTACACCGAATAGGAGCGGAGCAGCAATCAAAAATGTTGTAAAATGGGCACGTGACGTTATCTGATTCCAAATAAACTAGATATAAGCTAAGGTACTTGTTATTGTCAATACTACTTTTGAATGTATAGCTACTACTGTAGGTATTTACATCCAGACACTTAAAAATACATGTTTATCTACGGATAGGCTTTCCCTGAGTAGAATTCGAGCTTAAGAGCAAAAATCCTACCGGCCGGTCCAAAAATCGCAATACCCAATTTCGCACATCCTAAGCAACATCTATGCCGAGATTAGGCAACCATTTTATTATTTGGTCTAGCTGTTAATTATCAAATTTATTAGCTAACTGTAGGTATATCGTAATTTATCCACTAATAGGCAAGTTGATTAATTCGGTAGACATATATAAATATAGTAGATAATACTCGTTTTGGTGACTTTCAATCATTTGGTCTGCTTTTTATTTTCAAACTAGGCTGGGCAAGGTTAGGTTAAATAATAGGTACCTACATATTGCCTAATATTGTTTCCTAGATCTTAAATAAAAGCCAGTACGTCATACTTATTGTAAAATGATATATAAATACGAGTATTATTGCTATCGACAAGCAAAGCTAGCATATGTATCTCAAAGGAATTTGATCCATATGAAAGTTTAAACACTCTGGACCGAATTTTGCAGAACACGTGGTAGTAGGCAGATTACCCTATCAATTAAATGTGTCACCTAGTACGTAGTTCAACCCCTGACCCCTGTTGACACGCTAATTGTCAGCACAGCGCCTACCGTCATCCCTCACTGTCACGCTCACTAGCTTCCATTACTCGTCTTTATCCTATTTCGTTACTGACAATACTGGAGGAAACAAATCTGCTTAAAGGTAGGTATACAATCAGATCTGCTTAAATGTATTTATAAATAAGATCTAAGAATTAAGCAGAGCAGATATACCTAAATGTAGTTACAGACATTTTATTGTACCTAGAAACACTAAAGTACTAAAATATATACTGGCTAAACGCTGTTTTACCAAATACATACTTATCTGCTGTTAGCAAAATTTTTAATTCTAAGCATGGAAAAAGTTAGGTGGGTAAGTAAGTATGTATGTGTTAGTAAGATGCCTCCTAATGTCTGGTGTGAAAAATAAAATATTATTATTTTAGATCTTTTAGATTTTCATAGCACTGCCATGTTTCCTATGTATAATTTTATACACTTACGTTGTATCATTTAGATATTATATATGGATACTACCATGACACTACTTTACTCCAAACGTCTCACGCTCTTAAAAATTATGGGTCAAGTACCAGTACCGCCATCTATAGTAATCTTTGTTACACTGTGTCTCTATTACAGCGCCATCTAGCCAAAGCTAAATATAACTACTTCATAGGGTACAGCTAAATAGGTAGATAGCGGTTATAAACTGATACTAGAACGAATACTGCCTTTTAAGTTTCAGAAATTTTCACTAGATGGCGTATTTATATAATAATCGTATTCGCAATGAAAGTTCAATTCTATTCAAGTCCCCAATGAACTATTTTATCATTTTCATGTGTAAATTTTCAGTATTTTTAAAAATACCAAGACAGACTCGAAAGACCTATCTAAAAAATCACTTGAATGAGAGAGTTCAGTTCAAAATACTTTCACCTTATTGAATGATGAAATATGAGTTTTATTGACTACTATTCTTGGAGACTATTCCTTAAACTTCTTACGAAAGTTCGTAAGAATCATATAAACTTAAGATTGAAAGTAAAAGTTGCATAAAATTGTAATACCCCAAAACCTTAACAAAAAAGTCATCATAAACAATACCTTCGTCATTTTCTGAACGAGTAACGTTATACGATTTTCCGCCATGTTGGGTCCGTCCGGAAACGATGCCATTCTTCCGGTACATTTGTAAATTTTATTTCTTCAATGTTTACTTTGCTATATTCGATTTTGGCTCCAGGATCTGAGCCTGGACATAGATGGGGTTTGGGTAAGAATCTATAACATCAGCAATACTTAGGTAACGTCTGTATAGGTAATATAATAAATAGGTAACCTGTCTGTTTTTGCGACCTCTTCATTTTATTTCTTTGGGGACTCTTTATGAACAAACTTCTGATAGGTTGGACTTTTGGTGTATGTAGTTATATGTAATACTTATTACTCAGTTTTTTTATCGCTGAATATAATGTAATTGGAATTTTAATACATAGTTAATGTGTCCTGAACACATTTGAGAATGATACACTGCATAGTTGTAGGCATCGAGGTAAAATGCTGAATGTTGCTGTAGATTTTATTTATTTCTATTTTTATCGATTGTTTTTTCATATGGTTATTTATTAGGAAATAAAACCACTATATATTTTTACTGTGACTAGTTCTACAATTTATTTCAACCACTGATTAATAAAAGAATGCCATAAAGTAACCACATTATTTCTATCACATATTGTTTTATGTTAACATTTGTGTGTTTGAGTTAGTTAAAGCAACATATTTGAATTAGTACTGTGGCATCTAGATGGAAGAATTCACGAATCCATAAAAATATCCTTAAAGGATTATTCTCGAAATATTACGACTAAATTAAAACTTCAAAGTAGATAGGTACAACAGTTTTACATCTTAGCTTTCCATAATAAAATTAAACATGAATAAAAACTACATTAAAGTTAGATTTGCTAAATTGAACAAAAATAATAGGATGTTATATAAAAACATGTTTTAAATTGGTAAATATTTACAAACACCAACAATATTCTAAATAACTTTATCTATAAAAATAATGTATTTTAATATTATTATAACATAAATCACTACTGATTAGGTAACTTTAATGCGCGCGCGTACCTACATGTATTTTTTCCTTTATCAATTACACAAAACAATCATAATTTTATTTGATTGAATCTGAAATATAGGTACTTAATATAAAATATACCTATGACGGACAAACTATACATTTAGCACTTTCTCATTATAAAGGCAAAAAAATACCTACGACGAATTGGATTCGGATATTTATTTTCGCGATGTTTTAACTGATCAAACTCATTTCATATCAATATCACAAGCAATACTAACATTGTTTCATTTATATATTTTTTGTATTACAATAATAATTTTTATTAGATATTAATATGAACGTAACAGACAACAGTGCATGAACAAGAAAAGTATTCGAATCTATTGCATTTCGTTAAGAAGTTAGAAAATCGAATAATCGAGAAGGCTTTACAGGATTTTTCTAGATAGGTATACAAGTTATTTCAACGAAGACATACCTTATTAAGAGGTACCTGCAGTGATGAATTAACCCTTAAACAAATAAAGCAATTGCCTTGGGCATCACATCGTTATGATTTATTGTTGTCGCACCTCTTTCATTTCTAATGTACGTTAGATCTCATAATATAATTTACAAGATACTATGTTTAATCACCGATTCTGGTTAAAACAAGGGCCCACAGGCGTGGATTGCTTAGAGCATCAAGTGGTCTTAATCCGTCACTGGGTACCGTACTATATTAAGAGGACACAAAAGTGGTTCTGGTCTACGCTTGTAAGAAATTCATATTGCAATGTTTCAACAAGTGCATCTTATTTTACACAAACTTATGTAATACAATGTAAGTTTAATATTACACAACAATTAATTAGTTCCATTTTCCTACTTATTTATTCCTAGCATCACTTTGTTTGATGTGGCTACGTTTGTAAGCCTATATTCTAATTAAATGTTACGATAAGTACCTACTTAGTTTATTTGCATATAATGTAATGCATTATATTTAATTAAAAAGCTTATATACGTAGGTTTAATAGAATAAAGTAATAATTATACAAATTTCAATATCCAGCTGAATTTGTTTATTACGTGTTTAATTATAAAAGGGGTGTATTATGACATTTGATTCCAAGCCTCCATGAGTAGATTTGCGGTCAACAGCGGTGGTGGAACTAAATTACAATTTTACTACAATGGAAGTATCAAGGAATAGTATCTACCAAATGATTGTACCACGTGTGTTACAACTAAAGATATTACCAATACGGATGGACAAGACCATTTCCATTGTATTTATTGACCCTTCACAAAAAGTGTTACAACAAATATTTTTTGTCAAAGCTGCTGGATATAGAAATCTGTAATAATGTAACGCCAAAACATAATATTACATTACCGCCTCCTTTTTGTAAACATTAAAAAAATATACCTTTCACCAGGCATAAACATAAAAAAGTGATTTCATATAAAATAAAATTTATATAAACTTGAACACATTATTTGAAGTATCTCTAATCTATAGCTTCTATAATGCTTAACCTTATAGGCATGAATCAAAACATTGGTGATTGCAACAATGAAATTTAAATTCTATGCCGTAAGGTTTAATTTGTGTTTGTATGATCTAATTAATAAGTTGTAGTTCATCGCACCCTCGCCGCTTGCCGAGCTGGTGGCACAGCTGTGGTGATCCCACGATGTCCCCTAGGAACACGCTGAGGAGGTAGTACTCCTTGGCCTGTTCTTGAGACCGTTTGTACTGGCTGAAAATAAAGGCAACAGTTTTATATCATATATAGTTTTCATAAAGACCTTAGTTGTATTGTAGGTTATAATATAGATAATTATAATCATTAAAAATCTGTTAATGTGTAGGTAAGCGTACCAAAGGTGGGCAATACAAAAATCAATAGGTAAATATAGTCCAGAATGTAATAGAAAAAATATAATTTAAATCCAAAGCAAACGTGTAGGTATTAATTCAAAAAAATTTAAACCTTTGTATTTAATTAAAGGCCGGTCGAAAAAATTGGCTTTGTTAAATTCTAGTGTTACTTACACAAAGGTTTTTTGATTACAGTGTCCGGGACATAAATGTCGACACGTTTGTATCCTATTTTAATAAATATTACTAAAATTACAAACAATACTTTATGCAATTTCCAACGAGATGAAATATTATACGGAACTGCATCTCAATAACAATCTCGGCATAACATAAACCCACAAACGTGACAATTACCATTCATATAGCACTCGCATTGCAAATCGAACCTTATGTACACCTTCATAATGCCATAATTCAGATATGAAACCAAAACGTAATCTTAGGAGTTAAGATTTAGAATCATATTGAAGAATTATGAGCCACAGCTTGTTGTCTTAAGGTGCATTATTGATTGTTACTAGAATAACGCTAGGACAGTGAAAGTGCTTTGCGGTATTGCATAATACCGGCTCACCTCGGACGTCCAACCAGCTAACTTAAGTTGATTCTAGTCTACCACACACTGCGATAAATATGCAAAATAAAATACACCCTATTTTGGGAATACTTATTTTATTAGCTATAAGGTTCAAACGTTCCCTCTTTATTTTGTTATAGATTACAAAAACTTACCTATGTATTACAAGCATACTATTCGATTTAGACCGTCTCATTCTAGGCATATTATTTTCCGCAAAATGTCATAGAAACATAAGTAAACTTAAAGATCTCATATCTACTGTTTTTTTTATAATTATTTTGTATACGACCTTCCGCGAGATGAGCCAACATTTGTCATGACATGGATCAAGTTATGTTGTTAATTAGGCCAATCAAATTATCAATACTAAGTAGTTAACGAGTAATGGTAATTATCCCCCATTAAATTATATTAATTCATTAAAAGTAATTAGTAGTGTAACGTATAAAATTTCGTAAATAATGACACAGTACAATCGGTAGGGTCTTGCTTGAGCGGCATATAATTACAACCTTGAAGGGCGAACCTAAATGTGTTTTCACGTTTTAATGGCTACGCTAGGTTGCCTAATGATTTTCATCACGCATCGCTTCCTTTTTCATTGAAAGTATTAACTGGACAAAAAGTAAATAACATTGTTTAATATTTTTTCCTTCATGAAATAATTCTGAGCGACTTTCATATTTAGGCTATATTGTTTTTCTATACTATAATATTATAAAGAGGAAAGATTTGTTTGTTTGTTTGTTTGTAATGAATAGGCTCCGAAACTACTGGACCGATTTCAAAAATTCTTTCACCTTTGGAAAGCTACATTATCCCCGAGTAACATAGGCTATATTTTATCCCTGTATTCCCACGGAAACGGGAACTACGCGGGTAAAACCGCGGGGAGGCAGCTAGTATATAATACAAAAGGCTTGAAGTCAATGAACATTTCAAACATTTTTGTGTCTGATTATTCATTAACACTCAGCTACGTTGCGTGCTACATAAACAAACAATATTAAGCCCTTGATTAGCATAGGGTTTGTAGAAGTTAGTAACCGAGGTGTCATGTATAATGTCATTATGTATGACACCATACACGACAGTATTTCGTATGCAGTGGATGGGTGACCACGGTCTGGCACACGATGACCCGTGCGGTTGCGTGGCTGTTACATCGATGTCCCACTTGCGTCGCACTGGACACACTTTGCTGCATTCTTATACAAACCGTCCGCAGTTTTGTCGACCACTGACCTGGTTGCGGACAATTGGACGTGGCATTGAAACGCCTCATTTGAATTAAACGTTGCAAAATTATCATAGAAACTCTGGTGGATGGACGGTGGTGTCAAGGTCGCTTGTGTGCGAGACGATGCGAGCTTTATCGTTCTTACGCACGATTATTAGTGAGTATTTTTTATTTAGTTAGTTATTCAGAATCCCAGCACTATTTACCTGCATACAATAGATAAATGAAGTGATATCTGGCATGTAGGTAGATTAAGGTTAACGTTTACAAGGAGCAAAACTTAACGGAAGTTGAGTTTGAAGATTTCGTCATGCGAAATATACTGGAACGGGGCGAAAGAGCGTAGGTAAACAAAGCTTAACTTACCGCCATTATTTATTTACGACATTCACCAACCCCTTTAAACTTCAAAGTGTTTACCTGAAAACGTCAGGCCAATCCAGCTGCGGTCGCGGTTGCGCCCGCGCACGGTTCGCGTAGTGCGCACATACGCGCTCGAACACGCACGCCTTAGATCCAAACTCTCCTACAATGTACTTCTCCACTTCATGTACATCGAACGGCTCGGCTGGCTCGCTGGCGAATGTCAGTGCTCGCCTGTTGCGGGAACGGTATGTAGCTGCAAATAACAATAATGTTTGGACGTTATAACATATTAGTCATCACGTAAAAATCCCTGAAAGACAATTGAATAACCAACAGTTAAGATTTTGTTAATAATGATGACAGATCGAAAAAAGGTGGCCGCAGTAATGAACCAGGGGCGGCAGTCTCGACATAAATTTCGATAACTTTGCGACCGAATTCGGTCGGTAAGTCCTGTCAATCGGAACTTAACGATATTTGGTAGTCTCTACTGATGAAGTTATCGACCGACGTCGGTAAGTTACCGAAAAATCGATGAAACTTTGCGTCGATTTTTGACAGCCGAACTTAACAATATTTGGTAGTCTCTACTGAAAAAGCTATCGACCGACGTCGGTAAGTTACCGAAAAATCGATGAAACATTGCGTCGATTTTTGAAAGCCCGCAAAGTGATCTGAATTTTGAAAATTTTCAGGCGTTAAAAAGAAACAAATACTTAAAATGTACAGCATTGATACATCGCCAGGAGCAGGTAGTAGGTGAATGAAGATATTGGTGCACAGCAAATACTCTTAGTACATTATAAATCTAGTTCGGATGTGCACGAAGAGGCATATGTGAGGAATCACTGCAAGGGCCATTCATAAAATGTATAAGCTGTAATTGTGCCTTCTTTAGTTATAATATGTTTGTCTATTTCCTTGCTAGACTAAATTATCTTCTTATTCCCTTTAGAAGAGATAGATAAAAGTGGGGTTGAATATATATTTCTGAGCAGATCTTTATTGTAATTTTATTGTAATCTACCTAGTTCCAAAAATCAAAATCAAAATCAAAATCTTTTTTATTCAAATAGGCCTCAATAAAGCACTTATGAACTCTTGGAACATCAATTTATTAAAATATAGGATAAAGGTAAGTCCATCAGTCCACCTATTTATGTACTTTTTATACCTACATTTGTTTTAGGTGTCTTACTTATCTATCTATCTTTAATTACAGGAATAATAATCGGCACTGGGCGAGCTGTTGCAGAGCAAGTACAAAGAATTCTTATTGAATTAAACTAGATTTACGTATTTGTAATAATAAACCATAAAACATTTCAAAAATATTTATAATTTTCATAAATATACAGTTATTTATTTATATATTTGAAATCCACCGCCAAGGTCTGATATAACAAATGCCTAAGCTTGAACTTGAACTCAGCTTGCGCTAAGAAAGCCTCAGCCTCTGCTTGCAGTAGAGTTGCAGCTGCTATCATCTGTAATTCAAAAGACGTATTATGTATCTCGAAATGCTTTGAAATTTTCTCTAGCGTGATGCCGAATCTTTAAGATAATTAGTGCCAATTGATTAATTCTCGTAATTTCGTTTTGATTCAGAATTTTGTATTATAAACATTGTATGTGACTTATGAAAATAAAGCAACAAAGTAGATTCGCAAATGTATAAATTTGTAGGTTGTACTTACACGACGCCGCGGCCGCTCGGGCCTCCTTATGAAGAATGCCTCATTATTGAAATGAAGAAACAACGCCATGCAACTGAATTTCTCTTTAACTCTGCGTGTAATACGGAGACAAGAAGATATGACATTTAAATTATTTTTTCATAGAATTTGACATAAAATAGTGTTGCTAGGTGGCAAACTATGATAGTCCCTCGATAAATAATAAATTTATTAAATTCTGGTAAACACTTTGTACTAATTGTAAGTTTTTATGAAAAAGCTATATGCTTAATTTAAGTTTTATCTAGTTACTGTAAAATTTTCAAATAAATGATATTTTTTCGATAAAATCATCAATACCAAATTCCCTGTATTTAAGTAAACTTTTTAACAACCAATATATTTCATAAAAAAATGCCGGACTATGAATAACTTTTTCGGTAGCGTAGCGACGCATTAATTAACGATATTGCTCGCTATCTCGCAAGTAGAGACTTGCATTTGACATTAAGTTCGATACGGCAACCGAAATTTTTTGTTAACGATTATCGGTAGGAACTTTGCGATGACAAGTCGAGACTGCCGCCCCAGGTGTAGTTGCCAAAAGGATTTAATAATATTTATATCATTAATCACAATTACATAACGCACGTACCTATAGGTACACTCTATTTATACATACAATACCTAAATAGAGTAAACACATATTAAGATCGATATCGATAGCATTTTTACAATACATGAATATAAACCCTGACATAGCTAAACATTCATACAATGTACAAGAAATCCAGAATGTCCGCTTGTCAAAACAAACGAACGCCATTCCAGATTCCTTTAAAAAATAAGATAAGAATTACAGAGTATAAAAAATAAGGTCAGTACGTACTATATTTAATATAAAGATTAGTTTAGCGGTGGCCCAGTCTTCCTACTTCATATTCCCCGGACGGGAATTACTAGTCTCTACTTTCAACTTCATAGCGTCGGATTTGTCCCTGGACACCTATTTTGGAATTTCAGACATAACGTGGTGTAAAATGTTACCACTATCAAAATATTTATAGTAGATTTAGATTCGTGTAGGAAAATAAAGAATATCGCTTGAATGACAATTAATTTAAGAAAAAAAAATACAATTACAATTTTTTTTTAATTAAGTTCGTTTGTTTTCAAAATACTCTAATATTATTTCGATACTTAAACTCATCAGTACTCATCACCCATCACTTACCGACCTTTTCTCAAGGTCGTAACTCTAAAATGGTTTCTTAAGTACCCGAGCTGATGAAGTAAGAACGTCGTTTACTAAAGTTTAGATAAGTAGGTTAGGAAGGACAAAATTCTTGTTGCAGATAAGAAAGGATAGGAATTCTAAATGAGGTCATATCATAAACCTAAAAATTCCAAAGATCTATTTATAAATTGACTAGTTGTCTCCGCGTGGTTTCACCCGCGTAGTTCCCGTTCCCGTGGGAATACGAGGATAAAATATAACCTATGTTCACCGGAGATAGTGTAGCTTCCCAACAGTGAAATAATTTTTCTAATCGGTCAAGTAGTTTCGGAGCCACACAAACAAAAAAACAGTCAAATCTTTCCTCTTTATAATGTTAGTGTAGTTAAATAAAATTATAAGGGAGTGTTAAAAACTGCAATTGAGTTCCGATTTGTAAAAAATATCCAGATAATCATTATATTTAGTTATGGAATGGATGTGAAATTATGTTCATGATATAAAGACATGCACATATGTAGTTTATTATAGGTATGTTAGTATTTGCATAATCCAACTGGTCAGCTTGTTCGTGTTCATGTGGATTATTAATGTGACAGACTATCGCACCAGTACCACCACCAGCGCTACAGTTTATAGGCCAGTGCAATCAATAATGATTTTAGTACAAGTAAAACGTTATTTAAACAACCTATACTTACTAAGTAATATCTATATAAAGCTGAAGAGATTGTTTGCTTAAACGCGCTAATCATATTTTATAGACTACTCGTCCGATTAGGAAAATTTGTTTCAGTGTTAGACAGCCTATTTATCGAGAAAGTCTATAGGCTATATTATTATATCATCACGCTACGACGAGCCGGAGAGGATCATTCAACTAGTCATACTAAAATTTATAATCCCGAAAGTAGATAATCACCAGAACGCGGGTGAAACCGCGGGCGAAAGCTCAGTCTTGTTTTGTGAGCGTTTGGAAACGGACGCGCCTCATATTACAATACCAATTCGCGTTTGGCGCGGTATAATCCGCTGCTAAAAATTGCGATCGTCACCATGTTGTCGCAAAAACACATGGTTAACGAGCTCCTAGCATTCATACAAAACAAGATGGATGTCATGGACGAAGTCAGCATCATGCAGATTTGCACCTCGAGCTTCAAGGAGAACGAGGTCCTAGTTGCCAAGAAGCTGCTATATGAGTCAGTCGATAGGGCTGACCGGATGCCGTCGCGCCGGATTGACGAAAAGGGTGCGAGGAGCTTGCAGGACATCATCAACCTGCTGAAGGAGGTGGATCCAGACGATGTACCGACTTTTGTGGCGAAGGATTTGCAGAAACTGCCCCCCGTCACATTCGACCACGTCGACGTCACCAGGCTGTTGAAAGATATAACGTCGTTAAAAGCCAGCCTGGCCGAGATGCAGCTCAAGTTGGAAGCTTCACAAGGTACCATCAGTGAACTGCGTACTGAGGTAGTGGACTTACGTAACACTATCACGGTATGTAGGTCACACGAGGCTTCCAACGTAAACACGCGTCGAGGTGCATTTAATGCATCAACGTCAAGTTTCGAGTCAGCGAAACTTGACTCGTCACCGGCGGCCGTCGGGTGCAATGCACTGCCTCGCACCCCCCGCCCCGCCTGCCCCGCGTCACCTGTGCTCGTGACGCCGACTCTTAGCGCGCGTAAGTCAACACCTCAACGTGCTTACGCAGCAGCTGTCGCCAAGCCCGCTCAACAACCAAGGCCCCAACCCGAACAGGTGCCGACGACCCAGTCGAACCCGGCACCGAAGGCGTATTGCAGAGGACAAGCTGACAAGGACGGCTTCGTTAAAGTAGAGCGGAAACGCAAGAAGCCTACTTGTCGCAACCAGTGCGGTACTGCCCCGACAGGACCAAACCATCTGCTGCGTCCCGCTATTCCGACGACGCTGCTGTATGTATCCCGATTGTTGTATTCCACAAAGGCTGAGGAGGTTGTGGAGTACATAGAAAAGAAAGTTAAATTCAACTTGAGGGTCACGAAGCTGGAATCGCGTCACAGCGTAAATTTTACTTCGTTTGTGGTGCGGGTTCCAACTCAACATATCGAGACCTTCACGAAGGAAGACTTTTGGCCGAAGGGTGTCGTATTTCGGCGTTTTCGCGGAACAATACGAACCTCGCTGGCGAGCACGTCGCCGTCTCTACGTGCCTAATTAATTAGTTGTAATTTTAATATAAACATAATATGTATACTTAGATTTAAGGTATTTATAATATGGGCCTAGTTGCCTGAAATAAAGGATTTATTATTATTATTATTATTATAAACAAATTAGTATGTTAGTTAGGACCTAACTCGCTCTCCTGTTACGTATTAGAAAAAGCTTCACACATGAACTAAAATTATAATTATTAAACGATATTGTCATGGTGGACATGATCATTTTTAATTAGCTTCAAGTAATTAATTCACTTTGCTTAAAATAATAAAGTTAATCAAAATAATATCATTGACTTTGTGTTCAAGGTAAAACCTTTCCTTAAACTCGAACAATTTTGTATTACGTCGGGGTCATGTACAATTATATGAAACATTCATTTAGTAAATATTTTTTTTGGTAACTTCGTAAATAATATATCATATCTATTTAATTGATGTACAACAGAAGTTCATATTCAACTTTGAATTCATATTCAATTAGATAAAAATAAAATTTTGAGAATAATAGCAATCATTCAAAAAAGTTTGGAACATAGGTATCTTATTTTTAATATTAACGAGCTTTTTACACACAGACAAACACAATCGAACCGACGACACTGACGCTGACGTTGCACTAATATTTCACTGTGTAATATAGGAACGTTATTTTTACGGCTTACACACAAACAAACAAATTTAATTTCATCGAGCATAGTCCAATATATCAGCTGCATTGGCGTAGTGTGAAACTGCATTTATAGTTTGTGAAACACTGCCGCTATAAACATGTCCAAACGTCATTGGACGCGTAAAAATAAATATCATCAACATTGTAAGTTTTCCGAAAACTGCATACCATTTTAGTTAACAAAGTGTTTCAACCAAAAATGTTCAATCTATTTAAATAAAAGCTTATGGCTAAATAGCGCATAACTCGGAAATCGAATTAGCAATTTTTGATAGTAAGTAAAACTGCGAAGTATAAGCAAGTTTATTAAATTAATGTGAAGGTGAATATGTACATTTGGATGTGTGACACCATTTGGCATACTGATAAAATATTTTCTGGAATAACATAGAATAGTTTTCAGTTCGGGATCATAGATAATCTACTGGGAACGCGAGTAAAACCACGGTGATGAAGCTAGTAATTAATATATGTCATCTAAAAAGGTTTACTATGCGCTAACTTTATTTATCATGCCTACTTAAAAAAGTACAAAAAAATTGGAAAAATATGAATAAACACTTGTAGAAAAAGATACTAACCTGGACTAAACGAATATGATAGTCTCTTCAGAAAGTTCGTCAACTTAACACTTGTGATAATAAATGGGAAACCTACTAACTGCACCGGTAATTCCAATGCCGTATCCTGACCACTTGCGTCATTGTAAACACTTAGAAAAACTAACAAAAACATGTAAGATAATCTCAGCTCCATTATTGAAACGACTGATGGCAAATAAACTGGTCAACTGCGTAAAAAATTTGTAAGAGATGATTGTTAAATCTTTAGTTTCATCATAAGTATAGTCATGGGTTTCACAACACCGAACACTTCCAAAAAGTTCTATTGTTTTGACATTATTTGACGTAAACACGAATGAACATTGGTTGTGTAACACGTTACTCAATAAAAGACAAGAAACAAAACACACTCAATTCAGAGGTTCTATTTTCAAAAACTATCTGGCAATATTTGGCGTTTCGTTATTGCACTCCCGCCCGGTATACTCAGCTAACCAGTCGAACGGTCAAAACTGAACTGCAAAAACTTAATACCTACGTGATGAGACGGTAACGCCTTTCTCGTCGATTGCTTAATATCGTTATATTATTTTATTTATTATACGTAAGTAATAGTATCTAAGTACGTAATCATGAAAGAAACTATTTAGGTAAGTTGTAAATTAAAGTAATATATTTACCTGGATTTAAGGCATATGATAATTTCTTTACAAAATTGGTCAACCTCACAGCCACGATAATGAAAGGAAATCCAACTAATTGCACTGGCAGTTCAAAAGTGGCTTCTTGACTTGAACCCTCCATCAAACATTGAAACAGAATACACGAGAGCAGAATCCAAACGTAACACACTTTTATCAATTCCATTTTTGAATTATTTTTTTATTTTTTTTTTTCTTTTTTTTCTTTTATAAAGCACCGATGTTTTTTAATGAGTCCAATATGTTTTATATAACACTACGACCTTAGCTGGATATCCACGTTTGACTAACTGGCCATGTTCAACTGTAGCTACCCGTCGGGGTTACCTTTCGTAATACTAACGTAATTATAAAATAATCGTCATAGCTAGCCCACATTACTAAATCGCAGGTGTCGTTATGTGATGTGATTGTGACAGGTGTCACGCACTATCATAAACGGTCAAATTAGCTAAAATATTAAATATTGAATGTATACTTTATTAAGAATAACATACAAGGAAATATACTCTCATATTGGTAATCTGTAGTATGTATATGAATATGAAAATTTATTCAAATTAATATGGGTAAATATATATAAAAGTATATTTAAATTTAAAAAATCCAAAATGGGAAGATGGATGACTTATCAGATCATTTATTTTAGTAATTTTTTGTACCTATTTACGACCTCAAAATATTTTGGTAAAAGATAAATCATATAAAAATTATTAAGTCGAACGAATATTGGACTCACAAAAAAATTGGGCAATAATTGCAAGTTTTGAACGTGTGCAATTTATATGTAGTTCACAAGGTAAAGATCGAAAGTGACCGGTTGCCGCGCACGGGCACACATCACGCAAGCGGATTGACGTAAGCGCACGCGCAAATCACGAGACGTCATTGAGATCAGTGCGCTCGTATAGAACTGCAACATCAAATGATTACCATCATGTATCTAACACCCCTCCTTTTCGGGGTTATTCTATATTGGGTGTTAATTGGGTCGTCAGAAAACTACTTCTATTTTGTAATGTCTGTTCGGATTGAAGCAGCGGCTCCTAACCGACATGAATTCATACAAAAAAGTCGTTTATAGAGATTGGAATTGCTACCTAAGACTAAATATAGGGGATCTTACTTAACAAATTTCAACTTTCGAAATATAATAGATTGACTAAGTAAATTAATGTTATTGAGAGTTAGGTAATATTTTGAATGCATTTTTGCAGTGTGGATTTCACCTACTAACACCATTTACAGATTTCGCCCAAAAGGCGAAAATATAAAGCATGTTATAAAATTGGAACGACAAGTCGCGGAGTCTTGTTCCCGTATCTCCCATTTTAAGACAAGATACTTTTCACAAATTCTCAAGTGACAAAAGGGTGGCTCGGAGCACACCATTACGGCGAAGCCACGTAGAGCCTTGTTATTCCGGGATTACGACCTGTTTTGCCTGCTAAAATAAAGAAACACCTTTCTTGCCCCGTTTTTATACTTATAGCTGGTATATATCTAAATCATTAGTGTTATAGGCACTTGAATACAGAATATCTACGTACCAAATTAACTGCAAATAAGTGCCAACTTTTGCCTACCAAATTGTACCTTTTTTGGAACGTGAATCGATGCCGCATATAATAAAGTTATAGTTATACTACGAAATAGATATTATATAATTTACAAATTTAATATTACGAGTCACGACTATCCGTGAGAGTATCTTAAGGACTTCAACTTTGTTCCCTTCTTCTAACATGACAAACTACTTGACCTACGGAAGTAACTAGAGAAGCTCTTAATGCAAAGTTCATATAGTTATAACTTAATAATACCACTATACTTATTTCTCCTATAAAGTAGGCATAACATATTATATTCAAATCTCCCTATGTAGCTTACATATGACTTTAAAATCTTCATATGAAAAGTCAATACTATAAGTATTTTATACAAGCTAAGATACTAATGAAGTCTATTGCAAACCTTCATTAAATAACAAAAAGACGTGTGTACAAGAAAAGGTAATTTACTGTAACTTATTATATCTACTAATATCAAACAACTCATAAGGGAATGTGAGTCCAAGTTAATACCTTCAGTGAAGTCGGCTTTCGGACAGATTTCAAGGAGAAAATGTAATGACTCCTCAACGAACATGTAACAGCTTATGTTTGTTATTTTTTTCATAAAAGGCTACGTTGAAAATATTATACATATATCTACTAATCTCAAGGGAAATTGATAGTTTCATATATCTCCTTAGGCTTTTTAATAGGCAGAAATGGACTAAGTACCTACCTGTCGAATGAATGAAATTTTTTATATCATACTAAAGTCCGTTGCTTTGCTGTACGTAGAAATAGTAGAAACACCCACTGCTATCTCCACACTGGCCTATTATCTAGTGCAACCCATAATCCAATGCTAAAAGGGGTCAGTATTAAACTACCATCATGGATATTTTTAAATCATTTTCCTCTAAAACAGCTTCGTCCGAAACTTCGACCAAAAAGTTTCGATGTAACAGAAATGATTAGCATAATGGACCTCCTGGCTACAAAATCCAACATTTTGTTGATGTCCCTCTAATGGGAAAGCCACTTTTCTGTCATGCTGTCAATTTATTTGTGATTTATGTAGGTTAGTGGGTGACAATGCTACTTCGAGGCACGTCAAACGACAACCGCCCCCTTTCACGCCGTACTCCTATTCTAAATTTGGACAGCCAATTTCGTCCCCATTGTATTATGTTTAGTCTATCGGTGCGGCATATCTTGTCAGTTATGATAAATTGATTGATATGATCGTATTGGTAACTCATATTTATTTGAATAAATGTCGAAGACAATTAAAATAGTAAGTGTAGCAGTGAATTATGATATGAAATTGTCAGGGATCGATTCGAACCGATGCGCAAGGGCAGTCGATGGGTCATCAACCAACATAAGTTGCATAGTTGCAAGGTAGGTACTTAATTTACATTACATAGTTCAGTTTCAGCGATACTTTTGCACTAAATGAAATGATAAATTTGTAAAGATAAATAAATCACCTGCGACAAATAAAATCTCAAAACACAACACTGTAAATACGAGAACGAGAAACTTCACTCTGTTACAAAGCATTATGAAAACTTCTATGTACGAATTTAAATAAGCTATTTTGTCAGGCCAACGGGTTTGTTAATCACTTGGTGTCTTGCACACGAATGCCGAATTTTACGCCACCACAGTCGACGAAACAACATTTATGATATGGCGAAAGGTTCTGCAACCAATGGACCATTATATTATATTTAAGGTGGATCAAATTAAGATTAAGTGAGGCTGTTAATTAATTTAAAAAAATATTATTCGCTTTGTGATTGCATTTACCTATCCTAGGTTGGTAGATAGCTACCGATAGACAGGAGAAACATTTATGTGCACAATCCATTACCTATATCTTTATATTTATAAAAAAGGGGATTAATTTTCATATACATACTTATATAGATGTATTTCCCATTCGACATCACGCATAAACGGCTAGACCTATTACGCAAATAATTTTTTGTGTTTCTTATTGTCAATAGAAGGTTCTTATGAATGAAAAACTTAACAACCATATTCTGATAAGTTATAACTTATAACGAGACTTGTTAAGTAATTTTAGGGTTATTAAACCTTACACTAAGGTTAGTTTTTTTCAGGCAATCATTACGTGCTGGCTAAAGGTAACATATTACATAGATTTTAGATACAAATGGCATGTTTGGCAGTTTACATGACTATTGTATAAGTCGCTAGTGCAGTTTGACTCACACTATGCATTATTAATGTGATTCAATGTTTTAAAAACTAAACGTATCACATATCACGTATACTCAGGGAAACAATTTTTAAATCTTATTTAAAAAAATACTCATCATACGTCTAATCTAAAATCTTGTAGATACTACTTGTTTATGATGTAGGTCAGGACGAAGAATATCTATCAATAAAAAGTACAAATATATTTGCAATCAGTGCCTCAAGTGTTAGTGTAATCTTGCTCCAAGATAGAAATTGCATTTTGCCCGATCGATGGAGAGCTAGAACCAGACCAATCAAATTATCTATTTCAATAATAGATTATTTCCTCAACTATACCTAACAATTACGTGTTAGTACGTAACAATATAGGCATTTACGTAATTATGTGCATAAAAATTGGGTCGTGGGTTACGGTCCACGGTTTTTTGGTACACTTAAGTGCACGTGTTATGTAACAATTGTTTATGTTCAGACAGCTCGGTGGCATGGCGTGGCAGCCGTGAATGTAACATTACAACAACAAGCTGTATTTGTTTACGTTACATTTTGTTATTTATTAGCCGGTTTTTATATTAGACTCGTAGCGACGGGATAATTTTTTTTATACCATAAAGTAGCAAACAGGGATACGGTCCGTTATGGGAAGGTTTCGTTTATGGACTATGGACGTAACACCAACGGTTCACGCGTTGCCGACGACGATGAAGTGGCTGTAACCGCATTGAATTTATAAATACATTTAATTTAAATCCGATGATGGTTCAAGCAAAATCCCACATAGAAAAGAATCGCTTTCCAATATCTGAATAATGACTTACCTGTGATCTTGAATTCCGAGCGATATCTACTCGAATAGATTTCAAGAATTGTTGTGGTAATATGTAACATTACCTATGTCTTTAATTTACATATAAACATTTTTATTCAGGAGACATATTTTTATATAATATGTCGACAAGGAAAGTAGGTACTATGCCCAAAGATACCATATCTCCGTATTGACAACCTACTTCGCTAGATATCCGACTTACTAATGCATTTAAATTATTTTTATCTAATCTAACCAGGATCTTAAATATAACATTCTACGGTAGCTGCTAAACTTGTAGGGTTAAGAATCTAGATTTTAGCTAACTAACTAACCAGGAAGGAACCTAGGATATTTTTTTATTAATTACTATTAAAAGGGAGAAACTTGTTTCTGGACACTTGTCGCTTTTGTACAGCAAAAACCACCTTCCAACTACATTGAATCAAATAAAATTAAAATTTTAGCTTTCTCTAATAAATCAGAATAATTAAAAAATAATAATTTCGACAACAAAAAATAGGTAGGTGTATGCAAAATAAAATAAATAATTTTATATCATTTTAGTTTCAATAGATACTATTTCACATACATTGAAAATTTCCGTTTATTTTACAAAACAGCCTTTGTCATTGTGCCAAAATTTGCAGGCATCGATAAATTATGCTTCTTTTTACACTTTTAAGCTTAAAGCTCCAGTAGCAGCGTCCAAAGTGAGTTACGACGTATCATGGCCATGCATTCTATCCGTTCATAGAATTTACATTAATTACAAACTATGGTAAGCTTAGCAAAGTGACAAAGCATTTGTTATTTTATTTTGACAATTATGTTCCTACTCTATATATTTTTTTTGCTTACAAGAGTTGATAACGGGCCCTACTACCAACTCTTATTACAATTCACGTTTAAATAAGCTGATTATTTTGTCCATGTTCACGTTATAACGAATTAAGTAAACAATTCAGTGATATAAAATAACTACTATGCTCTGTCTCTTTTGTTATATACGATATCACGTGAGATGGCTTCGTGTTATCACTCAACGACGAAGTTTGTAGTACAGAATACAAGCTTTCAACTTGGTTTGCAATAACAGTTGACGGTAAGTCCGTAACTTTTTTTTTTTTTTTTTTTTTAAATAAAATGAGCTTACGTTTGGCTTCAGACACGCTCTGGTATGAGCGACGTCGAAGCCTAAGATGTTACACGCTTGCCCAGAAAATGCCTATTCACTCTAGCCTTGAAAGAAACCAGATTGTAAGAGTCAGGAAAAATAGACGCCGGGAGCATATTCCACTCCTTTGCAGTTCGCATAATGAATGAGGAAGCGAAACGTTGTGTCCGAATATGCGGGATGTCAACTACGTAAGGGTGGAACCTCTCCCGGCCTCTAGCAGTTCGGTGGAAAAAAGGTGATGGTGGAATCAGGTCAAACAGTTCCCTCGCACACTCCCCAAAATATAATCTATAGAAGACCGAGAGGCAAGCAACCTTCCGGCGATGAGCCAGGCTTGTGAGTTTTGCCTTAACTAGCTTATCATTGCCAACAAGTCTCCTAGCGCGACGGTCTATAGAATCAAGCGCATCAAGTTGGTACTTGGCAGATCCGTCCCAGAGGTGGCAGCAGTACTCCATGCACGACCTGACCTGTGCTTTGTACAGTTGTAGTAGTTGCTCAGGTGTGAAGTACCGCTTAACCTTAGAGAGGACCCCAAGTTTTCTGGCAGCTGTTGTCGCTTTGGACTCGATAAAACTACCGAAGTTTAGCTTGGCTGTTATGGTCATACCTAGGAGATCTAGTTGGTCATCGATCTTCAAGAAAACATCCTGGAAAGTAGGATACAGAGAAAAAGCCCTCTTTTTCGCAGTGAATAGACACGCCTGTGTCTTGGAAGCGTTGAACTTGACGAGATTGGCATCGCCCCATTCTGAAACTGCCTTTAAGGTCAAGTCTAGACGTTCAATCATGGCCTCTCTCAGAAGTCGGGTTTCCTCACTAGTGGCTCGTGCACCTGAAAAATATCTCTCCGAAACCGTGCTGTCGTCTGCATACCCAAAGATACCGGGCCTTAGCAGATCGTTAATATGCAGCAGGAATAACGTTGCGGAGAGAACTGATCCCTGAGGAACTCCGGCATTTATTGCCAATTGGTCTGACGAGCATCCATCTACGACTACTCGAATAGACCGCTCACTCAAGAAATCTGATATCCAGGCACACAAGTCACTAGGGATTCCGTATGAAGGAAGCTTGCCCAAGAGGCTATCATGCCAGACCTTATCAAAAGCCTTGGAGATATCAAGGGAGACGGCAAGAGCCTCCCCACATCTCTCAATTGCTTCGCTCCAAAGGTGAGTGGCATACACAAGAAGATCCCCAGTGGACCGTTTCTGACGGAAACCATATTGCCGGTCACTGAGGAGGTCGTTATCCTCAAGGTATGCCAGAAGCCTCCGATTCAATACACGCTCCATTATCTTGCAGAGGACAGAGGTGATCGCAATCGGGCGATAGTTGGCAGGGTCGGCACGGCTGCCTTTTTTGGGCACAGGTTGTACGTTCGCGAGCTTCCAGGCTTTGGGAACTTGACCCGTTTTAAGAGAGAGGCGATACAGGCGTGTCAATATAGGGGAAAGTTCAGGTGCACAGTTGCGCAGGACAATAGCTGGAATACCATCAGGACCGCTGGCCTTGTTTACGTCCAGAGTGCGAAGTTCCCTTAATACCTCTTTTTGCCGAATTCGAACAATCGGCATTTGACACTCGCAAGCGGCTAGGGTTGGCAGTTGTCGTGTACTTGCATCCTGACGTGAGTTTTCTGCAAACAATGACGCAAACAAATTTGCCTTCGCAACAGCGGTATGGGCCAGCGACCCGTCAGGCTTCAGCAACGGCGGCAGCGAAGGCCGACAGAAGTTGGACTCTACAGACTTGGCTAGGGACCAAAAAGCTTTGCTCCCTGATGGACAAGATATGAGCTTTTCACCAATCCGGCCAACATGTTCAAAGCGAGCCTTCTTAAGGGCCTTCTTGCAAGACTTGGCGGCAATATTGTAGGCTTTCTTCTTCGTGATTAAGTCCGATGTTTTACGCGTGCGAGCATCAGCCCAGGATTGGTAAGCCGACTGCTTAGTAGATTCTGCGGTAGCGCAGTCCGCGTTGAACCATTTAGGGGTATCGGTGGTCGGTGAAACATCAGAGTATGGAATAAAATATTCCATACCCTGACGTATCACTTCCGATATGACACTCGCACAGTGTGATGGGTCTTCAGAAGAGAAGCAGATTTGCCGCCAAGGATTAAAGACTAACTTAAAAGTTGCGTCGCGACTGCAAGTAACTTTAATTTCTATATCGAGTGTGAACTGTAGCACTTAATTATTCAGCACAAGTTTATAAAGCAGGTAAGTTTGAAAGTAGCCTTTTACAACAGACTTTTCAGGAAAATGCTTTTAATCTTAGCTTATTTAGCATAAAAGGAGTGTTGGATCTTGGTATGCAGATCCGTGGCGGATTTTCTGGATAGCTGGTTCTGTGGGTCGTGGTCGTCTCTGGACTTGGTTAAGCAGCCTAACGGTTGATGTCATTCAAACTACTTGGCGGTTTTTACTGGTTTTTATTAATACAAACAATAGTTCACTCAAGTATACAATTCAAAATTGGGGCCTTTTTATGAGCGTTGCAGCCCTTATATAGTGGTGTTTGGGTTTGAATGCTGTGCTCCCATTGGCTGATGATGTTCATGATGACAGCTCCGTCGTTGTTGTTTCGTTTCACACAGAAGCGTGAACATGCCCCCGGACGTTGGAAGCTCATACTTCCAACATTTGTTGCTAGTTGGAATGGTCAGTGGACACCGGAAGAGGACAGATTTTGGAGAATGCCCGTCTCTTCACTCCTGATGCCGTCTGGATGTCAGCCACCCTGGAGATACCGTCCCTGCCTGGAACAGTATTAATAATGCGGCCCAAAAGCCACTTTAATGGCGGCAAATTGTCCTCTTTGACAAGGACTAAAGTACCGTTTTTTAAATCTTCATTTTTTGCGTTCCACTTCGTCCTGATTTGAAGTTCAGATATGTATTCCTTCGACCAGCGGGTCCAGAAATGCTGTCGTATCTTCTCCACCCTCTCATAGCGTGTCAGCTGGTGCATCTGCTTGTCTTCCATGGCAGCGAAGACAGGCGCTGTCATTGGACGGCCAACCAAAAAATGAGCAGGGCTAAGGGGGACAAAGTCATGTGGGTCTGTGGACATAGAAGTTAATGGACGGGAGTTCAGGACAGCTTCAATTTGTGATAACACCGTGCTGAACTCCTCGTATGTTAAATGAGCGTTTCCTACTACGCGTCGAAGATGATGTTTGCAGGATTTTACTCCAGCTTCCCACAAGCCACCGAAATGAGGTGAGTACGGTGGTATGAAATTAAATTTTATGCTTTCGTTTACGGCATAATTCAAAATATCCTGCGAGCAATTTTTTAAAAACTTTGCGAACTCATTCATTAGACCTACGAAATTCTTTCCATTGTCAGAAAAGATTTGTGCCGGTTTACCGCGGCGTGATATGAATCTCTTAAGAGCCAATAAATAAGCATCTGACGAAAGATCACTGACCAATTCTAAATGAACCGCGCGCGTTGTAAAACATATAAATATACAAATATACGCTTTAATCAGCGATGCACCTCGCCCCTTACGATTTAATATGAGCACCGGTCCGGTGTAATCTACGCCGCAATGAAGAAAGGGAAAGCCTGGGTCCAGGCGTTCTTGAGGTAAATTACCCATTAAAGGTGTCAAAGTTTTACCTCGCATGCGTGTGCATTTAACGCAAGAATGTACGACCTTTTTTGCTAGATTTCTTCCACCTACTGGCCACCAGGTTTCCCTAAGCGTAAAGAGTAGTAACTGCGGACCCGCGTGTAGTAAACAGTTATGTTCATGTCTAAACAATAGTTCTGTTAAGTGATGCTTAGAAGATATTAATATAGGATGTTTCTTATTGTAGTGAAAGTGAATGGAGTTGTCAAGCCTGCCACCGACTCTAATTACTTTATTATCATCCACGAATAAATTTAGTTTTAACAGGCTGTGTGGTTTCGTTATGTTTAACCCCTTGCGTAATAATTCATATTCGTATGGGTATGATTCCCTTTGTGATAATCTAATTAGTGTTAGAAGCGATTCTTCGAGCTCGTCCGTTTTTAACAGTCCGGTGCGTTTGTTTTGATTATTTCGCGCGTTGTAAATAAATCGTAAAATATACGCCGTAACTCGCTTCATACGGACGAACTTAGAGAATCTAGAAAAAGGAAAAGTAGTATTTTTTGTTATATCTTGATTTAGTATCAGAGTATGTACTGTACTACCTTTAATTTCAGGTAACTCATTAAGCGCAACGTTATTGAGTTGATCAAAGGTAGTGTATTGATTATCAACTGTGAGATCGCTTAAAAACTGTGGTCCCTCCCACCAGATTGTGGATGAAACCAACAAATCTAATCCGAGGCCTCGTGATACCAGATCGGCAGGATTGATTGAGCCACTGACGTGACGCCAAGTAAAATTTTTAGTTAACTGGAGTATTTCAGCTACCCGGTTTGATACAAATGTCTTCAGAAGGTTAGGAGCCATACGTAGCCAACCTAATACGACCGTTGAGTCCGTCCAAAATATTACATTATCAAACTGACTGAGTACCGATTCCTTAATTTTTTTGAATAATTTTGCACCTACCAATGCTCCGCATAACTCCAATCTGGGTATAGTCACAGTTTTTAAAGGGGCGACCCTCCCCTTAGCGCATAATAACCTAACTGTAACAATTGAGTCGTTCGTGATAACGCGTATATAGGCACACGCTCCATACGCGACCTGTGATGCATCACTGAATATGTGTAGTTCTATTCTATGTATGTTATTGCCACCGACCGCGTGTCGTGGAATCCTAAGGTCATTAAGAAGGGACAAATTATTTACAAATCGATTCCAGACTCGCGTGATGTCATCGGGAACCGGTTCGTCCCAGTCTAATTTTAATAACCATAGTTTCTGCAGCAATACTTTGACAATCATTATAGTCGGACTCAATAACCCGAGCGGATCAAATATTTGTGACACGTTAGATAAAATGGTTCGTTTAGTTACGGCTTTATTATCGTTTTTAAATTGTGTTATAAAGTGAAATTCATCAGATTTATTAAACCAACCTAACCCTAATGTTTTAGAGATATTATTTTTATCTAACGATAATTCCTTTGACTCGTTTGTCAATAAAGGATGAGATGATTCACTATCAAAATTAAAAACCCATTTACGTAGAGGAAAACAGCCTGATTTCAAAACGTTTGCGGTTTTCATACATAAATCAATTAAACTTGGGATACTAGAAAACCCTGTAATCATGTCATCAACATAAAAATCATCGTTAATTATCCTAGCTACTTCCGGATCAGAGCATTCCGAAGCTAATTGTTTGAGACACCTTACACTCAAAAATGGAGCTGACGCTGTGCCGTAAGTCACCGTATTCAACTTAAAAACTTGTATGTTATCAGAAGGATTATCACGCCACAATATTAATTGCAAATCACGTTGAGTTTCATGTACTTCCACCTGACGATACATTTTTTCTATATCCGCGCATGCCACATATTTATGCTCACGAAATCTTAAAAGAATTGACAGTAAATCTCCTTGTATGGGAGGACCTACACGTTGAACGTCATTCAGTGATTTATTTGTCGTCGACGGTGCGCTCGCATCGAACACTACGCGTAATTTTGTCGTACTGCTTTGTTCGCGCATCACACCGTGGTGTGGCAAAAATTAAGGGGCGTCTTGTATGTCTGTATGGGACTCATATGACCCAAATTGATGTACTCGTGTATGAAATCAGAATACATTTGTTTATAAGTAGGTGAGCGATTGAGACGTTTTTCTAAAGATAAGAAGCGACGTTCAGCCATTGCATAAGTTTCTCCTAATGACTCAGGGGATTCTTTAAAAGGGATGCGCACCTGAAATCTCCCAGTCGGAGTACGTGTCGTTGTCTGTGTGAAGTGATTTTCGATGGCATGATCATCGTCAGATTTAAAATCTTTTATTGGTGAAATTTCTTCTATTTCCCAGAATTTGCATAATTGCGTGTCTATGGATTGTGTGAAATGACATTTAATCGGTGTTATATAGCGATTGTCAGACAGGGTAGGGCCCGATAAAATCCAACCTAATTTTGTGTTGTGAAGAAAAGGCCCAGTAGCGAGGCGCATTTTTCCTTCACAAAGTAATTCCCAAAACCTATCTGCACCTAAAAGAATGTCAATAGTTGAACATGTATCGAAATCAGGATCCGCTAATGCAATATGTTCGGGTATGTGTAATTGCGGCCGAGCGATGGGTGAGCTCGTTATCTCGGCTATGTAAGGTAGAACTAAACATTCTAAGCGAGTCGTGTAGTGGTCGATCTTTGACTTAACCGTCACTACGCATGTGTGTGTGCATTGAGTAATTGATTTGCTTATGCCTTCAATAGTATGAGTGGACTGTATTAATGGTAGATTTAACCTATTACATAAAGATTCGGTTATAATACTGCGTTGACTACCGCTGTCAAGGAGTATTCGTGCTTCTTGATAATTACCGAAATTATCTAGAATCTCCACTAACGCTGTAGATAATAATACCGACTGCGTGCCTAGTGTGTCGTATGTGTGTGCGTGTGAACATAAAGACACCGGATCATTACGTAGTGAGTGAGTAGCTTGGCTACTTTGGCGAGCCTGCTGTCCCTCAGTTGTATTGTCGCGGTGTAGAAGCGTGTTGTGTTTGTTGTTACACTTTCTGCAAGGCCCTAGTCTACATATGTCTGTTGCATGACCGGACCGTAAACAGTTTTCGCATAACTGATTATTGCGTATAAATATTAATCTCTCGTCTAAACTAAGGTCAAGAAATGCCTTGCATGAATACAACGGATGGTTCGCGTTGCACTTAATGCACTTTCTAGCCTTTTGATCGCGTTGTTGAGTAGAAAGATGACATAATACTTTTGATGTGTGTTGTGAGCTATTGTTAGGTATTTTCTTAATCTCGTGCGTGCCCTTGCTATGTGTGACTATGAGCGTTTCTAAAATGTCCGCCCTATTTTTTAAGAATCTTAATAAATCATCTACCTTCACTTTGCATTTGGAATCATCGGTTATCGTAGAAAGTTGTGTTATTTTATATTGTTCCCACTCGCGTTCGGTAACGGAATCTAATTTAGAAACAACCAAATAGATAATGAGTGTGTCCCAATGTTCTGTGGGTTCGCCAAGCAGTTTTAAGGAACGGATATTTTTTAAAATGCTGTCAATCAGTTTCCGTATTAACGCCGGTGATTCCTTAGATAAATTCTGTATAGAAAATAGTGCTTTGACATGATTATGTACGAGCAGTCTACTATTATCGTAACGGTTTAATAATAGCTCCCACGCAACGGTATAGTTATTTGCCGAAAACTCAAGTGAATCAATAACGGATTCTGCACTACCCTTTAATGATGATTTTAAATAATGAAATTTTTGAATGTTACTGATTTCACTTGAGTCATGTATTAGCGATGTAAAAGTATCCCTAAACTCTAACCAGTGCTCATATGAACCGCTGAACGATGGTAAACTAATTGTAGGTAGTTTAACGGATTGTAGCTTATTATTTAAACACTTAGTTTGATCAGTGATCTCATCATCATCAAGAATACACTGAATCTGAGCTTGTATGCTGTAAAGCTTTGTTTCAAATGCATCGCGTATATTAATCTGTTCTTCTAATTCTGACTCTGGAAGAATTTCATCTAATTTTGTTTGTACTGATTCGAATTCGGTAAGTAAACTAGAAGAGCCTTTGAAACGCAACTTGAGTTCAGCTTTTTTGCTGCGACATATAACTTGGTTTACATATAAATTTGCATAAGATTCTAATTTAGTTAACCGGCCTTTTACAATACCTCTCTGCCTAATGAGATCAGTAATTAGCTTGTTAGAACTACTTTCTTTAGGCGTAGGAGACTTAGGCGATTTAGGCAACGGTAAATTGTCACCTAACATATTGATGGCTTATAGAAATCTGGAGTACTCACGGTTACAAAAGTGATTCCTGTTGAGCTGGCAGTGATCTCTGTGGACACTGCTGCGACAGCTGCTGGAATCTCGCGACTCAATGTACGGAGCTCTCTGAATTAAGCACGGTGTTTCACGAAGGGATGGATAATGGGTAGGATGATGGCTGGCTCGTCTGACTAAATGCGGTTCAGATGCTGGGATGGCCTCTTGTAGATGGGATGTCTTCTTGTAGATGGGATGTCCCGTTGAGGTTCCTCGGCCCACAGGTGCTGGATCACAGTAGATGTGGCTGCGTAGGGTCACTATGTACTGGATTACAGAAGAATCGGCTCGAAGGTCCAAATGTTGGATCTTGGTATGCAGATCCGTGGCGGATTTTCTGGATAGCTGGTTCTGTGGGTCGTGGTCGTCTCTGGACTTGGTTAAGCAGCCTAACGGTTGATGTCATTCAAACTACTTGGCGGTTTTTACTGGTTTTTATTAATACAAACAATAGTTCACTCAAGTATACAATTCAAAATTGGGGCCTTTTTATGAGCGTTGCAGCCCTTATATAGTGGTGTTTGGGTTTGAATGCTGTGCTCCCATTGGCTGATGATGTTCATGATGACAGCTCCGTCGTTGTTGTTTCGTTTCACACAGAAGCGTGAACAAGGAGTAAAGATGTTGGTGCATTTAAATTTATGGGGTGCTATAAAGTCTACTGCTCTTTCATGAACTTCCTTATTCTATGGCCCTAACTAAAAGTTATTTTGTTTTTACATTAAATTCTGAAATATTAATCTCATTTAAAAACCAATAGGCCTTATAACGAAACGATAACGAAACTAGCCCTTAGGTAAATTAAAAATATTTCAGGATAGTCAGTTGCAGAAAGAATAAAACTACATATTTAATTTACACCACACGAAAAAGAAGTATCAACGGCGATTTTATTGCTCAGAAGCGATCTTGTCCCGACAGCTATTGAATGTGGAGATAATAAAATGAGGAAATAATGTTCCTTGAGAGGTCATTGTTCATAACACTACCGTCAGAACCTAAATGTAACAACAAATTATAAACATAAACAATCATTGCATTCTCTAATACAAACTTCGTAGCCGTTCAGCCTTGCGAGTGCGGACCTCTCACGTGATGTCGTAGTCCATGAAAGAGACAGATAATAAAAGATATGCTGAAAGAGCAATTGTCACTTTACGTAATTGAAGCTCAGTACACAGTATGTCAACGGCGACACCGCATAGAGGAAACTTCCCCACAGCTGTTTAACACGAGTATCGCTGCAAACAACGAGACTCTTGGATGTTTCACCTAGTTTTACTAGGTAGGGTATAGACCAACACGTGTTTAGTTCACGTACGTGGTTTTCTTCACTAAGTACGTAATGTAGAAATAACAGTCGGTTGCTGAAACCTATTAGAGAATACTATTCGTGTTATTTAAACCTTTGAATGGAGGGACGTTTCTTTCGTCCAGAGCAAATGTGTAAATACGAGTATGTTTACTCTATGTGGGAATTTTGATCCAGATCCATTCAGTTGTTATGTTGTAACAAACAACCATACAAACTTGGACATTAATTAATTTATATTATTTGGAGTAAAAAAATAAGTACTTGGGTCCTTTGTAAATTATGATTTAAATTAAATGTGTTTTGCCACAGCTGAAATGAAATGAAAATGAAAAATGTTTTTAATTCAATTAGGCCTTCACAGACACTTAAGAATAGTCAAACTCTAACGCTCGGTTCGGAAGGTTGGTTTTGCTGAGAAGAGCCGGCAATAAACTCAGCAATTACTCTTTTCAAAACAAACTTAGATTTATTTACATTTCAAGGAATTAGTCTCACTGACAATATTTGGGTGTTGGGGAATGACTTAAAATAAAATAACTTAAAGTAAAAGTTTACAAAAATAATATTAGCAAACTTAAGCAGACCAGCCCCCACAAGCAGCTGTTTAAAGTTTAAAGGTATTTTCTTCACCACTTATTCAAAAATAGAATGATTTTGACCACAGACATATAGTTCTCTATATAGGTAAATATTCCAGCCAAGCAACTCCTTAATAACGCAACCCGAGTCCATATATCACGTACAGTAGGTATGCAATGTCTCAATAATTAATGAGGTACTGCCCAAAGTCATTAGTAATACATATGGCTGGTGTTACATAGGTCTATTCAGTGTGCATTGTTGATGACGTCACAATGCGAGCTCTATTTAAGCTTTAATTTAACTTAAATGTTGTTATAATTCTGAGAATTTATTGTTTCACTATAGATCTTAGGACTAGTCCTTATTTACACTACTTAAATAAACATACCTACTTATTCTAACAGCGAAAAAGCCCTTTAAATATAGATTAAAAACTAATATACCACTTTATACCTTTATATAAATTACTTAGAAACGTTAATTCAAATAGATGGTATGCATTTTTATGGAGTAAGTAAAAGCCAAATAATATATAATCAAACTTGTTTACTTTATTCCATGTTTTTCTGAATCCACCACAAATTTTGCGCAACATCAACATAGATCGTCACACAATTCTTATTTACCTCCGCATCGTTGCAACTCGCAGATGTGACACCTATCAGTCGATTTTTAGATACCAGAGGACCACCGGAATCCCCCGAACCGGCCCGAACTTCACTATAAGAACATAACAGATTGGAGCCTCTTATATCCTCACATGATTTGGATAATAATACATTAACCATACCCTCTCTAGGCGCAGATAATTCAGGCTCTCTCATTCCGAATCCCGCCATAACAGCAGATTGCCCGTGACGCGGAGAACTTTTCGACATCTTTATTGGTTTCACATTTTTGTTAAACTCCATAGGTTTCACTGTTTTCAATAGCGCTAAATCTTTTTCGTAGTTCCCTGCCGAATCGTCACCGTGGATGTAACCTGGATAACTGATCATACCTGATGAGCGCACAACGCCAATTGTTTCCAAACCTTTACCATCAGGGTTGCTGTGTAGGATTCTCACTAGCTTTGTATCTTTTGGGAGGCAATGAGCAGATGTTATAACGTGATTAGGTCCAATAATTGATCCACTACATTCAAATTCAAACCCACTATTGTTTCTTCTCGCCCACACCATTATATGTAATTGTACTAAATATTTGTGATTGTATGGGGCCGACTCATAGCCACCGTAAACCCGGGATTCATATCCCTCTGCTGTTACAATAACTATCGAAAGAACTAGTGCACACAAATACATGGTTGCTTTAAATGAGGATTAATAATTTGTGAACATCGCTTATATAATTAAAAGTTCAACATTTGCCAATAAAAACGATATAAAATGTCAAGAATTCGTTACATGTCTGATAAATTATTATAATTTTATAAATAACAGTAGTTATATATTGGACATTCTTTAGTTTGATAAGGTTCATGTAGTCAAATTCTAGGGGAATGACGACTATAACAACTATTTACGTAATTAAAAAATTATACCTACATATACCTACTTTTAATCTTAGCACGTGCATAAATAAGGAATGTTGTTGTCGTGAATTCTCTGGTAATGCGCCAAAAACCCTAATGAAAATGCATTTTAAAAACGTAAAATATATCACTCTTACAAAATTTTCATGTATTCATTGAGTTTTGAAATGGAGCAAGCCAAATTAAATTTGCAAAGGGGAGAGTTCTTGCAACACTCATCGCGAGCTATTTTAGAAGTTACATTCCAGACCAGTTGTTGAAAATGTCTCGTACATATATGACTATGGAGATAGCTTGATACTATGACCTATGTTCGATTTCCACTTCTGCTTATGTTTGTTAGCGAGTTAATTTTTTTTAATAATATTAGCTCTGCTTTATTAGGGGTTAGATCTCCTTAGGCAATGAAATTAACAATAATATAAAGGATATGGACTAGCAAAAGGAAGTCAAACATGCTGCCGACCGAATATCGGTGAAGAAGAGGGTCCCTTATCTTGACGCATACATACAGTTAATTTAACAGTTATTAATATTAACACAAACGATACACGGAAGCAGAGGCCTCTCTACTGTCTTATATGACAATAATACAGCGAGGAATGAGTCCGGCCCCTCGCCACAACCGGTCTTACCAACAGCATCGGACTCCCCGACGTTAAACTGAGCCTTTCACTATATAAGCTAACTTGGAAGAAAACTTCACCAGCGCGATGCAGACGAAGGTTTTCGATTGGCTGTACCACCACTTGGTTCGTGCCGTTCCAGTCATTGCACTGAAGCAGTCAGAAGCAGCAAAAAATGTTACGTGTACGGTCACCGTCCGAATAATGGCTGTGTACCGGCACCAAAACATATTTTTTGTTAGCAACCACTTTGTCATTAATGTTCTGTAGTTGAACTACCGGGGTCGTTATCGCATTTGTTAATAACTATAACGTTTAGCTGATATTAAAAGTTTTTATGTACCATTTGTATCACTATAATTATAACTAGCTTCCGCCTCGCGGTTCTGCTCCCGTTCCCGAGTATTGTGATTAGGGATTAGCAAACGCAATTAGGGAATCGTTTTCATATATTTAGATTCCTTATTAGTACGTATCTACGTACCTACTGTGATTGAAGCATGTACGAACCTTTGAGTAATTAATATGTTAAACGCAAACCATTTTGATCTCAATCGATCGAATATATAAATGATATACAGAGTAACATGTAAATTTTGAATATAGAGTCGAGATTGGCTTGCCTGTAGTGCTGAGGTTGTCGGCGGTGCATTCTCCGTTATAAAGCTATTATGTGAGGCTGAAACATAAGTCAATCATAATTTATGATAACTTAATAAATCGTTGAGTACCTACTTAACCTACATTTCAGTTGCTTGATTCGTGTATCAATCATTTGTTAGTAAGTGGAAGCTAGTAGCTAGTATACACCGAATTATGTACAGTAAATTCACATCGTATTCAGTCGTAGACACTGAGAATTACGTCTGTGTTGTAATTACATCTGAGTTGTACATACATACGGTCTAGTTTAAAGGTTTATCACGTGTCACTTTTCATCATTTGAAATATGAAAGAGGTGTACATAGATTAAGTTATCTTGACTTCATAAGAATAGGGACATAACGTATAGTAAAGTTATAGAGGCGTTTACCCGTTGAGTGATAGTAATTATTTCAAGATGCGACAGTTTCCCATTATCAGAGTAGAAAGTGATGAACGATCTTCTATGTGCACTACGGATATTACGTAACCATAATAAATAGATGTTTCATAACGTGGCTTACATAGGAAAATAGAATATGAATTTTCAGAATTGCAATATACAAAGTATTCCTATATGAGAGCCGGAAAGTTCTTTTGACAAATGATAAATATTACTCATGCTAACAGATAGATTTGAGTTCTCGGTAGTAGAACTGGTTGAAGGCTGTAAAGATATCACTGATGGTAAATAAATGGTCACCTTCACCTATTAATATTTATGTATATTTATTTTTAATGTATCTCTTGCTTTGCTACTTAACTAATATTGTATATGTTTAGATTAACTGCTTTCTTTAATTATTATGGTACATGTGGTGTTTACCTTTAAGTAATTGTTACATTGTTATTCTTATTTTCTTGTAATGTATCCTTATTTTAATGTATGTATGTGTAAACAATTGTTGGTAAGCCTAAAAATAAATAAATAAAATAAAATAAAATTACCATGAGTTGTGTGGTTTTGGCAGTAACTGATAATTTCACCAGCTACATTCTCCTACGACCTACAACACATGCATATGCCTTCCTGATTCACTAGGATATTGGTCGTTACAATCAATATACTATAAGAAAAAAAATATATGAACATAAATATGTATAATAGAAAGGCCATAAGTTAAAGGTAATGCAAATTATGTGGCTAGTGGTAAATGACAAAGCCTTAAAGGGTACATGCGTGCAACTACTTGGACATAGCGACAGGTATTAGGTGGCATGGCATCTTCAGAGCAGTAGCTACCTTCTGGCCAAGCCAGGATTTCCTAAAGTACCGTACCTACCTACTACCTACCCATGGTTTCATTAGAATTGGGTTAGGAAATAAATCACTGCTACAAAATTGTTATATTCTGAAAACATACCAAACATACCTGATACATAGGTACGTATATTATGTAGTAAATAATTAAATAAGAAGTAAAAATAAATTTACGAGTTAATTTTTATTGTGCAATAAAATACGTACTAAAAATATAATTACCTACTTATTACCTAGAGTACTTATTAATTAGAGTACCTTCACGAGTACATACTTACCTATGGTAAAATTATTTATTATAACTCGTTTATAATACGCTAGGAGCTACAACAAACGTAAAACTTAGAAAAGTGAACATTACCACGCAAACACGCAATTATTGTTAAATAGGCAGCATATGTGCATTAGCTAACAAAACTTAATATACTCATTTATATTCAGAACAACTGGAAAATAAACCTGTCTATTCCCATTCACTCCAATCCATGTAACACGCAAATTCCTGTGGACGCTCACCGAGAAAACTCAAACGCCATGAATTAATCATGAGTTGTGTGTGAGACAATTCCACCTGAAACGTTGCAAATGAAGCGAATGAGAATAAAATTGATGCATGAAGACAAAGTGTTTCAGGCCAAGCCTTTTTCATGAACTTCCACAATGGTAGAAAGGTAAAAAGAAAATCACTTGCGCGGAATTTATTTGCTTTGCTTCAAAAAATAAATAAGATTGTGAAAAGGAATAAACATTTAAAACTTGGAATGTTATGACTTTATCAAACTTATTATTTTTATGGTCCACGAAGTTATACTTTGATCTTTGGAAATGTTTCCCTTGTTACCAGATAGGTATCTAACCTACCTGTTTAAATACAGTTATAAAAACTCTCCCTTTAATATTGCTATTTCCTTTGATAAAATGAGGAAATGGGATTTAAAAGTAGGATTCAATTACAGTTCTTGTGAAAAAATAAATTGAATACCGTGTGAGTGCGCGCTGCGGGCGGCAGGCGACGCGGCGATGGGCGGCGTATATTCATTGAGGCTAAAAGCCCCCAGACATCATCTGCGCTATTTAATTACCATTTTAATTGAATCCACCAATTCGCCAAATTAATATTTCAGTTACTTTTTGGTTTATGCGCGCAGTGGAAATTAACTGCGTTTCCGACTCAATTTAGATTGAAATGTGTCGAGATATATATATTCGACAGCCCGGTTGGCTTTGTAGTTAGTGACCCTGACTCTCAAGCCGCGGGTCGTGGGTTCGAATCCCACCCAGGACAAACATTTGTATGCATGAATATGTCTGTTTGTCCTGTGTCTGGATGTAAATATCTATATAAGTATGTATTTAAAAGTAGTTTATGTAGTATATCGGCCGCCTCGTTACCATATCACAAGCTCTGCTTAGTTTGGAATCAGATTAGCGTTTGTGAAAAATGTCCCAGGAAATTTATTTGTTATTTAGTTTATATCTATCCCTGTTTTGAATCTGAATCCGATATTTATTATAGAACTCGACAACAAGTCCAGACGTGAGTAGGCATTTGTTTCACCTACAACGAGCCCTTCTGCTTTCGCTTCGGTTACTTTCCCCTCAAATGAGCCAAACAATTGCCTGATAACATTTTATTGCATTTATTTAGGGCAACACATTTATAGTCGCGGTACAATTTAAATTCAGAATTTTGAAACTAACTATTTGTGTACACATTTACATTTACTTGTATTTTATAACGTTATATTGAATTTATTAATATTGACTTAATCTAGAATCTAGAAAGAATATTCCAATTTAAATATTATACTATAACTACTATTATAATACAATTTGACCATATAATATAAACAAAGACGTCAAACTGACAGTATTTACATGCAATATTAATTTTCAATAACAACTTCCAAGACTGTTGTACATTGTTAATCCACAACATTTTTGCTAAGACCCTTAAGGCTTTAACCTTTAGGCTAATAACCGCAAAGCCGCTTAAAGGCATTAAAGCCTGCAGAAAGCTTCGCGTTACAGTTTTCATGAGTAAGCTACGAGTACGTTTGCGGCAGTGAGTCAATGCAAGGGCGGAGAGCGCACGCCTCGCGCGGAAAAATATAACAAACTCTACGTAACTTTGAAACCTACGGAAAACTGAAAATGTAATTTCAATAACATTTCAAAGCTATCATACATAAATAACATGGTGTTTTCGTAATTAAAAAGTATATAATAACTTATTAAAGTTTGTAAATAATAACGAGTATGTAAATAATAACGAGTGATGATTTTTGAATGTGAAAGTTGAATTGTCTTGAAGGAAGCCCAATTTAAAGTTGTAAGGTAAGTGAGCTTCATTCAAGTTAGTCCACCGAGGCGGCAATAAAACAGTTTTATGATGGCATTCCCGCTGGTACGGGGATTCATATTTGTAGCTACAACATAACTTAGAAGATGTCTTGGGATTTTTCTGTTTTATTATTACAGCAGTTGTTGGTACAGGTTCCGGCAGCTAGCTGTAAAATTTCATAAAAAACTTTTGAACTACATTTATTTTATACCTTTTTTACCTACTTATATATTTATATTCTGGATATATTTACTAGTAGAGAGATACCATATATAGATATGTATGTACTAAAGTTGCAATAATACTTTGTGGATACCTACGCGTTTCAAATTTGAATTAAATGATATCTTTTCTTTTTGGCAAGTTTTTAGTTTTTTAAATTAGATACTCTACTTACTACTTTACTTATCCGTGGATAAATACATGTCTTGAAATTAGTCAAACCTACTAAAAATTCCTATAGCATTAAAATAAATGGATCTTTACAAAACATACTTTCAACCGATCACCCTGAAGTAATTCCAAAGGCGATTGGAAACAGAAACTTGGACAATAAAATAAAGCTTTGTTCACTGAAATCCTTTGAAATCAAAGTTCGTATTAATTTACTGAGAATGATTCGTGACCTGCACACAAGTTCGCTAATATCAGACCATTCAAGGAAGGCCCCATTGTTCTTACTCCATTCAGCTATGCCAAATAATACGTAAGGGTCTTTCCACACTATGATGTACGTGAGTGTCTCACTGTGAAACCGGTCTCTATTCTGTCGCGTGTGTATTAAGCTTAACTTAAATACATTCTATAATCGTTGAAAATATAATTCCGTATTTTTTTTATTTGAAATTTGAATTGCATTTTGAAAACTGTCCGTTTGAAAGCCAGCATGTACCTACAATAAAACCTTGTTTTAAAACTTCATCGTTATTTTTTTTAAATGTATAGGTTAATTAATTAGTTTATATTCAGGAATGTATAGTCGAAAAAGTCTAATTAATAATTCCTAAAATATGAATGGTACTTCGTGTATTCGTAATTGGGTAGGTATACAGCTAGAAGTCAGGGAACAGTTCGGCAGAAGTAAATACCGCACAATAGGAACCACGTTCAGAAATCGTTCAATGAGCACTCACTCATGTACTGCCGGAAACATATTACTTATGCCAGGGAGATTAAGAATAACTGCAGAGGTATACCTCAATGAAAGCTGCTATGGTTTTGAAAAGTAAAAAAAAAATACGTGGAATATGTTTTCATTTTGATCAACACTATTTTGGTGTATAGGTAATAAGTCTTTTAAATAACCTATGAAATATATTTTTGACACATCGTAACTGACTGAAAATAGACGAATAGATGTAATAAGGCCGCTTTTTTATTATTGGGGACGAAACTGGACTAAAGGTTTTATATTTTGTTTTTGGTAGATATCTACTTAGACCAGCTAGCAATAGAAAATCGTGATTTTTAAAAGTAAGTTTCATATTATTCCCAAAAGTCAGGTACGTAATAAATAAAGGCTCCACAATAATGCTACTGTATCATTAGGCATCTACAAACGAAGAAAAAGTAAACTAACGACCTAATAATTCGGGAACGTGTTTCGTTTGTGTTTTTCTTTCGCACCTTCCGCAGTAATAAGCACTTTCTCGGGTATTGTACAAGACTTGGGATAAATACCTACAATACTTTGAGCGTAAAAAATATTACATAATAGCTTTTGTTTCTGTCTTTAATATTATTCAAGACTTTAGTCACTTATCTTAGTAACTTATGCGACAAGCCCTGACATGGCATTTCAAAAATTATAAAATAGGAATACCTATAGTACCTACAGTTGTTTCTGAGATGAGACTGAACAAGCACAAATACAGCGCGGCAAAGAAAAATAATTTATATCATGTTCAAAAAATCAAATCAAAATCAAAATCTTTTTTATTCAAATAGGCCTCAATAAAGCACTTATAGTCACTATTAATGCTCGGTTCTGATAGTAGTTTTTACTGAGAAGAGCCGGCAATAAACTCAGTAATTACTCTTTTCAAAAACCAACTTAATACAATAGTGATTTTTACAAAATGTGAAATAGCTTGTAGCGAGCATTTCACTGCCAAGGGTCTTTTTCTAACAAGTAATCTGATACACTATAAAAGCCCTTTCGATATAAAGTTGTTGAAATATTGATCTATTTAATTTTTTTTATTGTATCTAATGATAAGTTTAATTACATATTTAAATACCTATTTATTATTTTGACATATCTACAGACATTTTCATTTCACGTTTGATAGTCCCGACATTCTATACTTCTAAAGGGAAAACCATAAAGTAAACCTTCCATGACCCGCATCCAAATGTTGCCCGAGTAGATATTTATGCATCAAACAATTTGCGTGCAATATGAAAATTCAGAACATCAAACTACATGTAACATTAGACCGCAACCGTCCGTCCGTCCGTACCTAACTCGTGTGTCAGCAACCCGCCTGTACTCCACTGAAATTTATACCCTTTGTACTATTCAAGGTCCTAAGGGACGGCAGTACCTTTATGTGAAATTTCAGCTTAATCCGCTTGTTCCAAACGATACCGAAATGTTTCCAGCAAATAAAATCATAATGTTTACGATGCGAGTTGATACAACATCCCAAATGTTAGGTTACATTATGTTTGTTAAAACCAATTGAAATTTGTGGATTTGTTGTTAGTTAAATTAAAATAATGACTATGTATAATGTGCGAGTGTGTATATTTGTTACTCTTTCACGTCAAAACGATTAGAGAAGTTAGCTGACACCCTGGATTAAATCATAGGCTACTTTTTACCCCGGAAAAATTGAAGATCCCCCGGAAACGCGCGTGAAACTGTAAACCCATCGATATATATGTATCGCTAGAGTATATGTCGATGCTTGTTTACTAAATCCTGACCATTGTATAATAAGGCTATTTTTAGTGTCAAATCAGTGGTTTGTCTATACTATATTGTATACAGGTAGTACGAACCTAGTTTGGATAGCAATCAATCGATTTGACGCCCGAACGCACACAATCCAATATCCGTTCATTAACTAACTGCTGACGGCTGACGCACAGTGAAAATGAACTTCAGAAATTAAGCTCGTAAAATATCGACGAACAAATCTTATACTTCATACTTCTTAAGTCTCATAATGCGTGCACGTAGGTACTTTTGCGAGAATAATAAATGGAGCCTTATCTTTAAAGTCGGACTTCTAATCTCTTTGGTCTCGTGTCGTGAATCATGGTATTAGGAGTTTCTTCTCTGAAGTTGGCTGTTTGTTAGAAATACATATCACCTGATATACTTACGTACGTAGATATACTTATAGTTCAAGCATAATTAGCACTCAATTTCATGACAGTTTTAATTATAAAGTAATATAGTGGCTCAATTAAAACCAAATTAATTTAAATTCGAAAATGGAGCGCCAATTATGAAAGTTTTTTTCATTTAATTATTTATAGGCAGTGTTTTATAGTGGCAGGACGTGAATCGTGATCCGGGTATGAGCGGTGGATATCGACCGCTCAATGTCGTGCCACTCGGTCACCACAGTACACAGCCTTATCGATTTTACCACAAACACCATACATTGTTACCGCAACCGAATATTTATATAATGATAGTCAATCTACATCTACGAATATTGATTTTGATACGACGATTTGATTGATTTGATTTTATATAGATTCTTAATTAATTATATTTTTGTCAGTGTTATTCTTTTGACATTACAGTATAAAAGTCAGCCTACATTTTTCATTTGTTGTGGTCTATGAAAACCGCATACACCGTCGGTAAAATTCTAACAATGGACGCTGAAAAAGAATCCCTATAAAGACACCGTCACTGTGTAAATTATATAAATATTTTAAATAAATAATTTTGTAACCTTATAAAGTGTTAAGGTTAAGCAATAAAATTCAAGCTAAGGGCAGAACAATATAAAAACTTACACACAACTTAAAGAACATACAAAAAGAAGTATATCATCTGTTTCGTTCTAGCCCATACAAAGGTGTACCTGCATGAATGAGACACCAAACAAATGGTTGCTGTGGCCAGAGCACGCGATTCATCATTCAAGGCCCGCAACAAAGCGCTGCTGATTTATTTAGTGAGATTACAAGAAATATCAACACTGAACTGAAGTTATTAATCAACTGTTTCTTACTGACTTTTGTTCGGAATTGTAGATTCATTAGTTACAACTTAATGATTATTTTCTTTAAGCCAAGAAAGAAACCGGTATAACAGCCGTAGGTAGCTGCAGATATACGAGTATATGTATAGTATAACCTAATACCTAGTTATAGTAATCGATAAGTTAGCTCACTTTTTCTAATTTAGCTCAAAAACTTGGATAGGTAGGTACCTACCTATATTCATAGTCATATTATTTATTATTTATTTACCGATTATAATATAATATTGACATCGTCAATTAAAATCATGTTAATATCATAAGTGCGATGGCCTCTCCAATATCTAAAGCTACTTGGACTTAAGCAGTTACTAAGAATATTTGAACGAAAATCTTAAAAATATAAATTACTTCAAAGGCCAGTAAAAGACACAATGTATTTTGCATACAATTTTAAAAAAATAATCTTAGGTAATTCAATTAAATATATTACGTCAAGAAAAAAATCACGCATTACACACTGCTGTGAAACTAAATAAAGGCCATGCTAGGTTATAAAGTGTTGTAGGCATTGTAAGGTTTACTACCCTACCCGCTAGCTAGCTAGCTTCATATAGATCGTATCAGCGCATCACCTATAAACAGGTCTGAACTAACTAAACGATAAAGAAACTTAAGTGGCCGTATCTATAACCGATACCTTTTGTGCTACATTGGCTTTCATTCACCTGACCTAATTAAATTGTTATTAAAATACTTGGAGTTTGCGCTAAGTTATAAAACAGTAGGTAACTATTAAATGTTTACTTCGACCGCTGGAAATGGATTCGAATCCCATCCGTAATTAAATATATGTAGATAAGTATGCATTAAAAAATAATATAGTTACCAGCTTTCTAGCTCTGCTTAGTTTTGAATGAGATTGGTCAATTTGGAAATATATGTTTATCAGAGACACAACTTACCATATTATAAAATCGGCCTTCATACAAATAGTGATATATTTTCATAATAATATTTTTGAATGTATAAAACATTTGGCACCAATGAGGATTCAATAATTTTTAAATTTTGTACTCTCTGTGCCTGTCATTTAATATGCGAACTTGTTATTTTGACTTTATTTTATTTTTTATATTCCTTTGTTCTTATTTTTAGTCTTGACACTGACAGTCATTGGTCACACGATGGAGCCATAAACTATAAAGTAGCTTTATTAATTTTAATAAATTCCTTTGGATACTTTCCCTTGACCTCTACTACCACGTAGATAATCTAGACATAAGTCGTATACAGTCCATAATACTTATGCCGAGTCTGAAGGTAAATTATCTTTATCCAGTAAAAAACACATCACATTATCTAAATACGTGTCATCCCAGTTTATCCACAAGTCAATCATAAGCCCATCAGGCATCAAAAAGGCAGTTACCGAGCGATATAAAGCAGGTCAGTAAAACCTTATGATACGCGAGGTGGAAATGATCCGTCCCTTTATGAAGGTCCTCAAAATTTTATAGCACCTATCTGGTGGACCCGATCAGAATATTAAAAAACCCTTCAATTCTTTACACATGCAGAAATAATTGGGTATATCTGTAGGTTTAAAAAAATATATATTTATCGAAAATTGTCTATGTACCTTCTAACAGTCAAATGACTATCTAGTCAAATCAGCAACGCTTTATCATTTGCCAGATTGATAGTTATTTGTGCCTATAGCCTCCACCTAAACATTGTTCAAGCCTCGTTCAAGCCAAAAATCATATTGTTGTGATAAAATTAATTTTAAAATTATAGGTAGGTACCCAGTTTAATAATGAAATTATTTAGGATACATTATACCTACACATGACATCATAATAGTTTATTCAATCATCCCTAATTACACACAGCTGATCACAATTAGCTGGGGTTGTCCTGTAAAAACCTTATTATATTATAGACCTACTCTAGATAATAATATAGGGTTGTGGCTAATAAGAATGACAAATTTTCGAAAAATATTTTCATTATTTCGTGAAAGAAAAACACTAAAGATTAAAGAAAATAATACCTACAGATAATCAAATAAGTTTCGATGAACACTGTCATTTTGTTTTCTCAAACTAGTATTTTCTTGATCCATGAAGCTTTTGTTCCAAATGCTTTTTAAAAGTACAGTTACAGGAAAAGTCTGACTTCGTATTTATAATCTATACGGTATAAAAGCTTTGAAAACTTCGGATATAGCTTTAACTGGCCTTTTATATTGCAAACCTCCACACATAATCACAAAAAAAGGTTTTGTAAACCGTAAACAAATAAAATACCCAAATTTCATGCGTGGAACTGACATTGAAAAGTATGTTAATTTGAAATAGGTATTTTCCAGGAACCAGGTTTCATAGGAAGCAGTTTGGAAAAAAAATATATTCATGAACAAATTTGAATAAAATTACATAGAAACATACTTACACTTTATGTTGGTACCTACTCCTGTTTGACTGACAAGCTCAAGAATTGAAAGCCCGGCTGAGCTTATTCAGGACTACTTACCTACTTATATTATAACACCCTGTAAAGTTTCAGCTTTCTAGGTCGAGGTGGGAAACAATATTATAGATAAAATAGGCCTATTTTCAGCCTAGTTCTTTTCTTGCCAAATATTTATTGAATAATCTGTTATTTCGACGTTGCATGTTTCTCATGGAACCTTTGTATTACAGCAGAGTAAAGTGCATAATGTATAAAGACTATTATATCTTGTATAAGGTATAAAGATTTAAAGCATGTCCTAAAAAACTAGACAAATTAAAACAAAGCCCTATTGTAATGAACGAGAGTAGTATTAACTTAAGTAAACTTAATTGGATTTTGCTGCATTGCTGCACCGGATTTGCATAATAAAAGTAGTAGAAAAACAATTATTCCTCAGCTAAAGATAATTTTTATATTGTCTTTTTACTTTCCACACTAGGCGCTATGTGCAATCTTTATTTATTATGTTTGAACGTGAAGGAAAAATAACAAATTTATTAATTACATTGGATATGAAAAATATGTCTAGTTTAACAGACATCCAGGAAGCTGTACCTACTAATGCATGCACGAGACTCGAGTTTTAAACCCCAAAGGATTAGTTTTATCTTTCTTCTTTTTTCCTACAAATATTTATCCGATTGTTGCGAAAAGATAATCATAATAAATGCACGTGCGTATTATTACGTCATGAGTTGGCAAAAAGTCCAATTTCCTTCATAAATATTTAATGCATCGCTACGTAAGACGGCGTTCTTTTAGGTACTAGGTATAATTTTGATTGACTGTAATACAAAACAAATATGCTCTCATCTCATCCAGCTCTATATGAGTAGGTCCCCTTTAGCTAACAACTAACTTCAATAACCTTTCCCTGCCGTACCGTACATAAGTTTACATTAGTTAGTGTACTGTAGAAACATTAATGTACTCGAGTAGAAACATTTGTGTCATAACCTGAGTGAGTTATAAAGTTGTGAGAGCTCTATTCAAGCCTAGAGGCTAGAGGCTTCAGCCAATTCAGATGTCAAGGGGCTTAAGTTTACGCTATTTATAAGCAAAAACGGAATTATGCCGGACTTTAGTATTACTTTCCATGACATTATATATTCCATTCTACAGCTAGCACTAACAGTGAACCCAAGAGACAAATGCAGTGCCATTTCACGAGATTTCGACATTTATAAATGCATGAACTCATAACAAGTGTTGTTGGAAATAATGGGCTCGAATAAAGGATAGGGTGCAGGGGTTCACTCGACTCACTCAAATGCCATTTTCTTAACTGCAATTGTCATGCCAACATCGCAAACGCCAAACATAATTAGGAAAATGAAAACTTGGAACAGCGGTTCACATGTATGCCAAGTTGACGTCAGTACTGCATTGTAAGTTGAGTGAGGAACATGGTAAAACGTATTGCGTCAACATATGTAATAATGAGTCCAACTATTATTGCCGAAATATACCTACTGACAACTAAAACAAAGTTTCTAATTACGCAAATGGATCATCACATTGAAATCTTAGTTCAATGATAAATGAGAATTAATCAACTAATAGCTCATAGTTGATTATACTATAATACATTTGCGGCGACTATCTTCAAATTTGCTCTACACTTCAGTACATATGGTCAAATATATAGACTTCTATTAAAATTAATGTCATTTCTTATTAAATTGATTGATGGACCGACAAGTAGGTACTTGTATCGTCAATAAGAAATGTGTCGCATTAGTAAATAAATCACGCACCGTACGTAACCCGTTGTGATTACATAAGCAGCCGATCTCTTGGCCTTTTCGTGGTGATTTCCTGCAGGGAAATAAAAATAGTGCTATATAGTTCTTGTTACCCTGTCTTCAGTACTTCCAAGTAGGTTAATGAATACTAAATTTAGAATGACGAAACCTCAACCAGCAAGGAATGTATTTGTGTTCGTACTGCAGCAAAACCTTCTCGTCACACTCTATTTTAGCTTTTGACTGGCCGCCAGCCGTGTGAATTATAAATTTAACTTTAAATATAGGTCAAATTAAGGCAGTTTCAATAAATCAAAATAGAATCGACCCAACCTGCCGCTACCTCACTCAAGTAACAGTAACAGAAATAAACAACAGAAATCCACATAGTATCAGCTTGCCAAAGTAAGAGTGGGCCACTCAAATTAGAAGGTGACCCGGTTCCGGCAAACTAAAATAAAGTTAGATATCAAAAGACCGGGGCGGGTCACAGGTATGACCTTTTAAAATTACGTTAGCCGTACCGCAGCTAATGTTTCATATGCCTAGAATAACATAATCAACCTTTGAGTTAGGATTTTGCTTTGGTTCATACGGTTTTTTAATTAAAGTTTGACTACACCCGTTCAATATTATTCATGAGAAGTGCAAACAAAAAAGGTTCGAGTTTTTCAAATCCACTTTGAATTACGTAATGAATAGCCAGATCGAAAGCTTTTAGTTCCTGCCAGTATTTATGTGACACATTTCAGTTTACCTTCTGTAATTTCCGTGTTCAAAAGCAATTGATAAATCCCAGGATAAAAATAAATAATGCAGTTGTTGCTTTTTCTCGCAGGAGCTTGATATATGTTAGACGTCTTAAATAAAGTAGAGAATCATTATTTACTTCTGGATGTGAAATTTGTGGGATATCTGTCCTTACATTAGAGTTGTTAAATATGAATACCTCCTTAGTTTACCACTAAGATAACTTACTAATAAATACTAACAAACCGAACCTAGCGTTCTTTTCTTGTAAATAACTTCAAAAGTTACGACTACGTCTAAACATCTCTGAATAAAGTCATCTTTTAATAAGAAAAGCATCCGAAACTCGGGCGCATTAAGTAAATGGGCCTCGACAAGCACTTTATACAACAATATTGAATCAACAAAGTGTACTGAAGCGCAACACTTTACATATAAGATACATTGAATAACTCTACACAAACATTTATAAGCAAACTTCACCCACTTAGACGTTATAAAAGTAAATTCTTGCACTTATGGGTGAACTAAGTAAACATTAATGGTAACATGAATTTTCTTCAACAAAATATTATGGGTATTGGAAGCAACTCTATTAACTTTATACGACTTATACTTTTACAAGTCAATTCTACTGCTAAATTATTTATTGCTTTATTTATGTGACCTATTGTTATATTAATTCACTAGTAGGAGTACCTAGGTTTAGGTTTAGGTACTCTCTAGCGCAAAACATAGTAATGTTTTGCGCTAGAGAGTACCTAAAGTTTTGACACAGTATCCAAAAATACGGATAAAACCGTAGCGCAATATATAGTATCTATTATAGACACTATACATCAAAGGTTGTGAAGAGAACCCAATTTTATAGAAAACAGTAATGCTTTTATCTAAACCGTACGGATTGTGTGGGCGCGAAGTTAGGCTTGAACTCACTGACTCGGTCGAGTGACCGTCTAAAAAGACCTAAAAGAATTATTGTAGCTCAATTTGTTTTACTTTAAAACTAAATGGTTTAACTTGGCTACAGTATACTTACTATTTGAAATTTATGAGTGTTCTTTAAACCAAGTTATATCCTAACATTCACAAAATTATACGTTATAAATTAGTGGTTGGAGCTGTACATTCTGGAATTATTAATTGCTAAGATAACAAGCTGCCTTACTGAAGTTTAATTAATTACGTTATTTAACTGACAAATTCGCTGTATTTCAAGGCGCTTGAAATTGACTTCGGAATCAGTTTGGTTCATTGACTTTGAAAGGAACGCATCGTGGCGTTACTTGATACATATTATATAGGTACTTACTTCCTTTTCTGATTTAGATAAATTAATATGAGGGTATTATAGAAAATAATATTTGTTATGGATTTTACAAAGATTGGACATAAGAAAAACTGGAAACTGCTGTTGGTGTCGCTAATATTCATAATCTGTTTTATTACATTGATTTCAACGTTATTTGTCATTCAAACATATATATTACATATCAAATAATACATTGTCATAGACCATTTCCCCCAAAACTAAAAAATTGCTATTAACCAATTATGTAAAAAGCTGTAATAAAGTCACAAGCTAAAGCTTAGCTTTCCATAGGTCACCTAATATAAGCTATCGATAAAAGTTGTGAGGCATATGCATGCATACAACGATATCACCCGGTAGGGCGCGCTCGCCCTCCAGCAGGCGTTCAAGCCTGAAATTGTTTTCATGAATGGGAGTACGCGCTCAAAGGAAAAGTATTACAGACACCCGCTGGCAAATAAAATGATTTATCTCTTATTGTAGGATCCGTTTCGACAATTGTATTTACATTTGGTAGATGTACCTAAATAAAATGAAGAGTACATCATTTTAACAAACCTTTTTTCTCCACATTCATCATTTTGTGGATCGGGTTAATACTGTATATCTTTAAGTATAATGTAAATATATTACGGAAAACAACCCATACATATTATTTATATATATTTATATAAAGGGACGATTAGTGCGTAGACTATTGTTGACGATTATGAATTTAGTTCACGAAAGTTTTAAAAACAAGAACCCATACATAAGAACCTTTATATGAAGGAACCCTCGACGTAACGCAAGTAAGTCTAACAAAACAATATGTATGACAAGCGCATCTTGAAACCCATTCAAATATCAACAAAACTAAAGCAGGTAAAGTATCTCGGTCACTGGTCTTTAAACAAATAAAAGGCTTATTGACTCGTGCGTACAAACATCCGACAGTATCCGTTGTGAGATGACCTATTTCATTTTTATTATGGAAAGAGTTATCATTAAATGGAAATGGAATACCTAGACGTACAGTGAGTCGTATAACGTACAGTACACATAAGTGCAAACATTCGGTTCATACGTCTCACTGAAATGAATTTCCATTGAATGGGTCCGCAGTATTTCCGATAGCGCTGCATCGCTGAAAATCAACCCACACGGCAGATGTGGTTTGGTTCGCATCCAGTGTTGCAACCCGTTAAATTTAATTTAATTGGACCCGGTTATAATTATTGTGGGCATTTCATTTGAGTGTAATTTTGCATTTTAATTATAATAGAAGCATAAAGTGTATTATGATTTGTTGTGGTTTGAATTTTCGACATTATGGCTCTTTTCAACAAAACAAGTCTAAAACAACTGAAGCACATTATTAACCGACTTGAAAAAGGAGGTTCTCAATTTGACAGTTATTTATGTTACTACATATCTAATATTATTACATTATTAGATGAAATCTTGCATCAGCCCATTGCGATGTAAAATTCTGACATGTCTGTAATAAAAAGGTCAAAGCTTCACCGAAATATCAAAGATCAAATATCGAATCGCATTATTTAACGTAATAATAACGAATATGAGCATACTATTGAAAAGCTGAACCGAGAGATAAATTCGTGAATGCAAACTGAATGCTAATTCTAAAGATAAGCTGTTGGTTTATGGGGCTGGTGCCAACGTCAACTATCATTTCACTGTTAAGTTGGCAATATGATAATGAATTTCCTATACTACATAAAATTATATTGTTAAGCATTCGAAATGATTTGAAAATTAAGGTTTTGGATTTGCTGTTTAACAACGGAACCTTAAATACTTATTTGGGAAAATTATCACACATATAAGTAACTGGCTTGAAGACATTCTCCTAGTATGAAAAATCGGAAATAATTTCAGAAAGGATATTTATTTATCTCAAGACAAATAATGATCACATTCATATTTATAACATTAGAAGAACGCTGTTATTAGTGCATCTTACCTATGGATAGATTGTGTGATGCCTACATTGTCTAGAACTAATCCAACATTCAGGATTCATCAGTACTAAATGTATCGTATAATTAGAATGCATGATGAGCTAGTTACGGATCATGACATCTTATCTCTTATTCTGACATACGATTCATAGGCACAACAGCTATGTAGGTATACTAGCTTCCACCGCGCAGTTTCACCCACGTAGTTCCCATTCCCGTAAGAATGCAGGGATAAATACAGCCGATGACACTATTAAACAACGGGGCTTTTTATTGGTGAAAGAGTTTCCAAAATCGGTTCAGTATATCCAAATATTACATACAAACTTTAACTCTTTATAGGTAATATTAGTTTAGATATACCTACACATTAATAAGTCGCTTTAAAACTCTAACACATAGGGCTTTTATCCGGGAATACATAAGAAGCGTGGCGATTAAACAGGTAACGGTTGCTAACTAAAAAAAATATTTTAACAGAGTTTTACAGCCACCGCTTCTAACTACAATGGCCGTTGCCTTTTTATCAACCTTTTACAAAGCCAAAAGGTGGTGATTTTCGCTTTGACTTATAAGACACGGAAAACGTTCATTAGAAGGTGCCGCGGCCGAGGCACGCCCTAATCAATTGTTTGACTTCGCCTAGCTTCGCCAAACAAAAGCGAACTTCCTTGATTTTAATCTAAAAACTTTCGCCAGACCCACACTTTCGCAACGGGTTGAGCAATAACTTTATAAAATAATAGGCTTATTATATGTGTGGAACTTTGAAGTGCTTGTAACGAACATTTCGAGTACACTAGCTGGCGGCTTGTTTAAATTGTTCTAGTAACGTCCAACATATAAATATTTACTCCGAATCTAACAAATATTATATCTACATAAACGCTATAAATATTTCTAGTCACATCAGAAACCAAAAGCTTCTCAAAGAATATCTAGGTATGAGTAGGTACTTATGTACAAATAAATAGTCAAATTAATTCGGGACATGCTTTTGATAAGGAATCAATAATAAATTTCGTTAAGGACGTTATTTATAACAGGATACTTTGTCACATAAAACTAAGTGCATTAACACCTAACAATCAATAAGGTAACACGATTTAACCCTAAAAATTGTCAACATCACCATTTTTGCCAGTACACTCCCGATGTCGAACTTCGGAGAGGGTTAAGCACAACGACGTAATATCCGTCGCGGGTCCAAACGACCTGCCTCGACGAGATACCGCGCTGATAATACCCAGTATCACGCGTGCTTGAGAGGGTTAAAATACCCAGTTATTGGGGCAATTCGCCTGTAATTATCCCAAAAGTATGTTACACTTAAGTTCGCTGAAACTGTTGAGGCATCGAATAAAATGTTACAGTTTGTTACGTCAAATTAGTAAATGAATGTCATAAATAAGCATAATTGAAATTACATATCGCTAGAGTATATATTTACATTTAATAGCATAGAGTAATTACGGGCTAGCTAATACGACTATAGTTATGTTATAGTGGAAAATTTTACGTTTGCTAACGTTCAAAATTGCTAGAAACTAAACGATATTTTCAGGGTTCTGAGTCAAAATTGTATAAAAATACCTTTAAAAATATTGCGATATCCTTCTGTATATCACCGCTATAAACTTGCATAGCTTACTGCAACTATTCAAAACGATTTTTTTATGTACAGGGAATAAGAATGAGAATGAAATAAAATACAACATATCTTTTGATGGCTAAAAACAAAACTGCATGCATGGCAAATAAAATTCTCCTATAGTACGGAACCCTCGCTGCTCGAAAGTAACCCACACTTGTCTTAACTGTTTTATATTACAAGATTACCTATTTGTCTGGTTTCGTTTGCATGTTGGTTTATACGTCCTTGAAAAATGCATAATTAAAATATTTTTATTCAAATAAGCCTCATGAAAACTTGTAGTTCATAATTTGTAAACCATTTTACAAGTATGTACTTTCAAGTTTCACAGTTCAAGTACACTTAGCTGGAGTGAAATTCAAAACATACTTTAAAGAATACTGTTTACTGAAACCACGATATATTATGTCTTTAAAATTAATTAAGTAATCATGAAAAACATCTAGGCTTAGAAACAAAAGCAAACTATAAGTCTGACTGGCCAATTTGTATTCTCGTGGCATGCCACTTGAGTTTATTTTTGCCTACACAATGGAATCAATATCCCAAACGTTTCGTCGATGACCTATAAACATTTTCCCTGAAGAAGGTACTGAACCCCCTCCATTTATTATTATTGGCCCTCATTTCTCAGAGGTAGGCACGTGGGGTCCACGCCACGGTCCCACTTGTACCATTACCATGCGAGTCGACCACTGACCTGTTTTTTCAATCTACCAATGTATTCACAAATCATTTATTAATAGATTGATAGAACCCGTAGCGCGAACCAATTCCATAGGTTTCCGAAACCGACCACATGCATTCTTAATATAAAATGTTTAAATGTTAACTATGTAGGTATATATAGTGAGGTATAAATATGTTTGTATATAAGCATTTCTATTTTTATCAACAGACCCCTAAAAATCCTCAATTTCCACATCAAACAAACTTTACTTCCAGTTATTCGTTCCACATCCAATTAAAAAGGTAAAAATTCAGATCACGAATAAGTGCTCACCCCCACAGTCGAGTGGAGAATCCCATTAATACTCGTATAATTGCCAGAATCCCAGATTTAGACTGAAATTAAGGGTATGGAGCCGGTCGAGGTCGCGTGCAGAAATCATACTAAATAAATAAAATCTGATGGCACATGCAATGGAAGCAAGAACGCGATTATACCAGTCGTAGAATCGGAATGAATTAGTTAACATAATTTTGATGCCAGTTTTAAACTCAAAGAAAAAGCATAAAATACATACGTAAATCATGTATTTATGTTATGTGTACAATTGAAATTTAAACGTTAAGAATCTTCGTGATAAACGACTTAGAAAGCATTCAGGAAAATCTATGTTTTTCATACATCAGTCGTACAAAATTGATAGGTACGGTTGTTTTTCACAGCGCTGCAGCGCTTCCCTGATTAATGAAAGTATTCTAAAACACATTACGGTATCAGTTCCTGCGGTCAATGTACCCATTTAGTAACACTTCATCTCGCTTAATCCAGCAGCTTCGTTAACTCATTCTGTTTTGGGAAATACCAAAGTACTTAGTGCTATTATTATTTACAAATATCATATCACTTAAGCGGAGAAATATGTTTATTTTAGTACCAGCTATTGACACAACGGTAAATGTTTCGTAAAGAATGTTGAAGCGGATAATTTTCATATTTTCCTTTATTCTCTGCCGTACCGAGGCATTAGATTAGCATATTTACTCCCTAGACTAGTGACTCCTGTTTACATACACAAGTGGTTGTAAGTGCTGGTACATTAGCCTGTTTCCTTAAGACATGATAGCGCCGCTTAATGGTGTCAAGATGTTGACCGATATAATGGTAATGGATATTCAGTTACAACTCGAAACTTCTGACCGCGATCAATGCATACAGATACAGAATCATGAAGTTCGTCAAGTAAATATGTATCTATTTAGTGACTGTTTTTCGAAATCAAGCCAAAATTTCACTAATAATAAAGTCCTCCGTTGTAAGAGACTTACATATTATATGCCTATCCTCATATGACAGTGCTTTCATAAAATATGAGCGCAGTGATGGATTAATCCATTTAGTGGCGGCACTCACGTGTCCTCTCGTCCCTCTACACGGTGTGTTTACTCGGTTTCGCTCCACATACCTTCATATAGCTCCGTTTTACTCCATATAGCTCCACTATCTATGCACCGGGTAACGTTGACGAAGCGGTTTTGTACTGACATTGCCATTCGCCATACTTTTACACATCTATGTAAATTACATTTGGAGCTACAAAAAGACTAGCTTCATTTTTGTTGGTGGTCTATATGGATGATGTTTATGTAACATACTGGCCAAGTTAGGTTATAAATAGGGAGATATGCTATGTGGTATGAGTGGCTTTTGTTACGTGGGTGGGACGTTGTGAGCTGAAAATATGAGTTAAGATTTCAATAGCCGAAAATGGCTAGTGCTAATCTTGACTATGAGAATCAATTCTAAGAAGCTTAGAAACGTGACTTTCTAAAGTGAATAACCTCTAACGATGTAATATATGTGTAGTAATAATGTTACTCTTTGCAACCCCATAATAGCAATGTCTTATTTACAACCGATTGGCTTTTTAACTAGATAGAAAATGATAAAGGACGATAGTTTTCAACCCTTTCTTGCTGTTGTTTATGTTATTATAATCATTTTAATATTTATTTTTACCACAATTTTGACGAGTATAGACCATAACATTGACGTACAACAAAGTTCATGCTTTGTAATAAGCAGACTTAGACCCCTCAACTTGTAAACCCGTCGCCAATCCTCGTGTACCTAATAGCTGGAATAATGTACTCTGTCATATATACGAATTACGGGTCGTATTCCACATGGGTAGTAAGGGACCCTTGTTGGATGGAGTCAGCAACTGGTGCTAATTATCTAACATGACGCCTGTGTTTCTAACTTAATTAAACTATCGCATCCACCTTGTACGCTTCAATAACGCTCAGCTGACGTTCATCGACAAACTCTACAGACAACTTTCTGACAGTGTAGCTAGACACATTAAAAATAAATAACATAAATAAAGACAGACCAAATTTTATCATTATGAAAAATCTATATAGTAGCATCGATTCTGGTTATGAAGGAAGGTAGAAATCTATACTAATATTATAAAGGAGTAGAGTTTGTTTGTTTGTTTGTTTGTTTGTTTGCTTGAACGCGCTAATCTCAGAAAGTACTGGTCCGATTTGAAAAATTCTTTCAGTATTAGATAGTCCATTTATCGAGGAAGGCTATAGGCTATATAACATCACGCTACAACTAATAGGAGCGGAGCACCAATGAAGAATGTTTCAAAATCGGGAGTTTATATTTCCTTTTGAGAGCTTCCGCTGCGTACGCTGCGTAAACGGTTAAAGTTTCCCTAAAATGATGTATGACAGAGTTGTTCCTCTTTAAAAGTTCTAAAAAAAAGTCCGGGATAGCATATGTCTATCTTTTAAGGTTAGCTCACTATAACCATTTTTATACTAACCAAATTTGTTCTAAAATAAAGCATTATTTGTAAAGGTGTTTTTATAGAGATGATATTAATCCTTATCCAAATAAAAACGTTATTCGTAACAAATATTTAATTTAAAACAAAATTGCCATTTACATCATTCGATTTCAATGAATATCTTAGGAGATATCGCAAATTTAAAATAACATCGCCGCAAAATAATGATTAAGTACTGTGCGCGTCTTTAAAAGCTGGGCCGGCGTGCACGGGCAGTCATCAGTTGGCTCTGCGAGTCCATCCTTCTATGTGAATGAAGTCGCGTGTTGAAAGTTAGCGTTAGCACAAAGTAACTATTCCACGCGGACGGAGTCGCGGGCAGAAGCTAGTCCTGTAATAAACTAAATAGTACCTTACTGAACAACTTATATAAATAATAATTGTTTATAAAAAAAAAATAAGTAGTAACCCGATAATTTTCAACAAATTAAGCAACGTCGGGACTTATTTATTTACCTGCTGAAATGTGCCAGACATTAAACTCTCGCAAAGTTCCAAAGTGGAAAGAGTTGCGTCTGTAACTGTGAATATTTAACAAGGGGCGGGCAAACGGGGACACTACGTAAAGAAAATGATGGCTTGCACGAAATTTGTGAAGTCGGTAACGTCTCTGGCGTAAGTGCAGAGACAGGACAATGAGCATTAATGCTGAATGAGCCTGCAGGTCAACCGTGTGACCTACATTATGTCACCTACTACGCCTTTAACATGCCATTATTCCACTTCCACATACGATTCTTACAGTAATTAGAAATTCACTCCGTGTGCATGCTGCAATAAGCTAATGGAACGTTCTTTCACTATGCGTAGACCATAAAGTCGAAAATAGAGTGCTTGAATTTATTTTTCCGGGAAAACAGCCGAACTAAAGCTATGTGTTTTTACTATTAAATACAAACAAACTTTTATTGATTAACGTTCCCGTCATTTACAGAGTTTAAAATTAAAACATTCCTCTCAAAACGGTAAGATATTTCTAACAATATTTTCACCTGTAATGGAAATTATAATGACTTTATCCTCAAAGTAGCGTTGACGCGATTATTCGTAGAATTTCAATTATCTAAGGCTTTTTTGAGGCACAATAGGTAATTGGATAGGAAATTGTGATAAAAAGTTTCAAACTTGATAGCTCCTTTAATTTTAGGAAGAAAAATATTAGCTGTCTTAAACTTAATATTAATATGACCTATTTTCCTCGACAAAGAAAACCAAATTCACTTTTTTATTTATTTTGCTGATCATTTAAAGATATATTACGATCATACCTATATCATAAGATGAAATGATATACCAAGAAATAATATTTGAAATAGCGAACATTGCCTAACTTAAGTTAACTTTACCGAAGGCACTCCATTGCCCTAGGGACACAATCAACCTAAATAGTGAATGCTGATCGGACGATATTATTTCACTTCTAGAAATAGCTATGCCTAACTGCCTATGAACTTTGCCCTTTTATGAATATTTTTTCATCCTATGTCATGTTAACAAAAATGTTATAATGATGGTAATAATTCTACTCTCGTTTTTTTAACATACCTAGTTCATATTATATCACATTATTTATATGGTACTTGTTACGGTTGCTTCGTACGGTATTTTTACAAGCTCATTTCAGCAACTAAAATGTTTTTCCATTCCTAATTAAGTTAGATACAAAATTGCGAGTCAACTTTTACTAAATATATATTTAAAGTCTAGAGATACTCAGCCAGTGCCTTTCCAAATACATACGCTCATTTTATATCCAAGCCTTTTTTAAACATCACTGTCTGTGCACATTTTATGAAGGTAGACAAACATTCGAGTCCCTAAATCCCAGCTGAACTGCGGTCCTCACTGGCACAACGGTGAACTATCAATAATTCAGAGCACAATCTTGCTGCTGCAGAGATATTATTTAAATAAAACAGCTTGTATTATATAGATACCCGTCCCGTCCGTTATTGTTGCTAGGAGCTCGAAGCAGTTTGCGGTAATAATTGAGTAGCTGTGTTCTTTTTTCCTCTGCACTGTGTCAGCAAAAAAAATATGGGCCCGGGTTTTCAATAATAGGCCATTTTCTAAAGCGAACAAAACACTTTACGCAGGCTGTAACAATAGTGGTATATTCCAAAATATCTTACACATTCTCGATGTTCATCGTACCATTTTAACTTGTCAAGTTTGTGGGTCTACGGTTTTTGGCGGTCGCAGTGAAAACTTCTACGTCTGTGGTCATGCATACTGTTTTAGTTTGCGTAATCGGATTGTCTAAAAAGCTTACGCATACATCCAACGATAAATATACATATACATTGGCGAACGTACCTCGTGAGGTAGAACAATTGAACCTAATCCTGTTTGTACTTTGGACAATATTCATTTGGGACTCTCGAATGAAGATCTCAAGTTTTACGACGATGATAAAATGTTACAACATTTGCTAGCTTTTGTTTACCCTACACCTAACTGTATTGATATAGCCCGTAGACTGAATAATAGAACTAATGGAATTGCAATATATTTTGATGAAATCTCCTTACATTTTTTTTACAATAAGTATTTATTATATTCAGAAAAACATTTCTGCAAAATGGTTCCGATTACAAAGGAATCTCTAGTACCAAAGCTGGTAGGTCCTGAAATTCAATAACGCTGCTGCCTTTATGTCATAACGATCTTGAACCTATCTCTCATGTCGGGTATGAGTGTTGTATTTTGTAAGCACATTTAATATATTTTATGTGAGTCGCTTTATTACTTTTTTATAACTAATAGGTACCTTTATGTTTTTTTCTACATATAGATTTTCACAATAGTGCTTACTTAGCTATAAATTACAATATTTAAAATACATATCGCCAGTTACATTATTGTACATATTCCATAATCCTCCTCCCAAATTTATTATCAGACTTATGCTTAACACAATCGTCATTGATGATTTATTTTCGCAAGATTAACCTACCTACTGATGGTGACCAGGGTGACCTCGTTAAACTGACACCATTGTATTCGTTACAGTAAATCGGCGATGATGACCGCTCACCCAGCGAAATGGAGGTGAAAAAGCATGACAAGCCCGGCAACCTATCGCCCGTGAAGCCGGCTTTGAAGCGAGACAGCGACGACGGTAAGAGCTCTCGCTCTAGCAGCAAGTCAGAAAAGGAGCTCAAATTACCACCAGAGAAGTCGCCAAGTGATGACGGCGCCTTGAGGCGAGAGAGACGGTTGTCCAGAGCGAGTGAGAGCTCCAAGGAGACCTTTGAAAGGTATGTACCTACCATAATTTAAGATATTTCCTGGTCAGTGTGGTTTCCCTTATCCCCAGTAGCTTACTGACTACTAAGAAAATCTACGACAATCCACTTTAAAAACCGTCATGTTTCTTAAATACACGATATACAAAATTATAATAGAATAATAAATAATATAATAATAAAATATTTATTTATTTTTCTCTCACAAAGGTCCTTATTAAATATAACAAAATGCGTAGATGCCATACAGTACATTACAGACCTGCTTTGTGAGAGACCTGGTGCTTGTGGTAGGTTAAATAAACCTGTATTACAAGTCACCAGGGCTCCGACTCCACGGATATTGCAATACACTGCACTTCCCATATAAATTAGGTATAATCAGATTATTCATTGTAGGCAGAGATATGACATTTCCAGTGTTGCAGTTTTTTAGACCCAAATAAATAGTGTTGTGGTAGATTCGAATTTTTACAACTAAAAGTCGGCTAAGGACAAAGGAAACTCGACTAGAGTTTCCTTTTTTTTTTATCCAATGTCAGAATGCCTTTATATAAATAAAAATATGAAATTTATGGTAATAAAACAGAAGACATACACGGTAGGTAATTAAATATTACATAGTATATTATTTGTTTTGGGCTATTGAAAGAACTATAGTCATCACTTGTCACGCTATGGACCCCATTTTGTTTTGGAAGTGACTATTTGTACGGGTACTGGACAAATAAATTATATTTATTCGTACATTTATTAATATTTTTTTAATTAAGCATATATTGGATGATTAGCTTTTGTTAGGTTAATTAAATTAATAACATTTATTCGATTTTATTTATTTAATTTTGGTTTCAATTAAATTCAAATTTAGTTTTAAAAAAATGAAATTTTGGGATTTTCGACTAGATTTATGTATCGGATACTATAAGAACAAAACTGCCGTACATCACTATTGTAGCGGGTCACCCTTTTTTGTATCAGTGACAGTTGCACTTGTCATTTCTGTGACTCGAATTATTAATCCGACTATAGGTACCATTTAGTTATTAATTAAGTACGTGACACTAGGAAAGACAGTTAAAAGAGTAAAAGCAGACTTATATAGAAACTTTTGGTACCGACCCTGTACAATAACGCTTTGAAAAGTTTCCAATGGCAAAATAAAGCGTTATGACGAGCGATAACAAATAACTTAATCGCTATAGTGACGTGGCTAAAACAAGTGTAATTAACAGCCAGCTGGTAATCGACACTAATCCATCATTTACCTCAAAATGGATGATCGATGAGAGCCGAGCATTTTGGTATTAATGCCTCGTAACTTAGCCAAATTCGTGTCAAAAGTATTTGAGTCACGCATAACCTGAAGGTGTGCGTAATCGATAATCTTGATTTCACCGTAGATTCTGTAGGCAGCCTAGTTAAACTTCATGATTTATGAACAAGATTCTAGTCGAACTAACTGAAGTTGTTAAACAATGTTTAGCTACATTATTAAACACTCCGCTCAACACTGTACCTAATATAATTATAATTTAATTGAAAATATTCTACATAGTTGTTTTTTACTATGCTTATTAGAGTAAGACGTTTAGAATTTGGTCTCAAGTTTAATATGCTAGTATATATTGAAGCAAAATATAGCACAGTTTGAATATAATAGAACACAATCACCAACAAAACGAGCATGTGCTAGTGTAGATATAAAAATCCATTGTGTATCCCAAAGTGCAGCATAAAAGCAAAACAAAATGGGACGCTGTCGTCTGGAACTGATTGGTTACCGATTTGGCAGTTGAACAAAAATATTTCGGTGAATTTTAAATCGAATATTGATACGGTAATATTTATACCCTGTTCAATGTTATGTGCAGTTGATTTTAACCAATCATGTAAGTGGCATAACTCTTCGATCCATCGAAAGAGCATAACGTTTTTATTTTCGTTTGAATCAAATTAAATAACCAAAGTTATATCCTGCAGGCAAGATTCGAAGTCAACATCGCTGACAAGCCCGAAGGTATCACGTAAATACTTTACAAACTGGCGTCAGGCATGTGACAAGACAAAGGACAAGACCAAAGAGCTGCTGAAGCGCTGGAGGACCCTCCCCGAGACAGAGGTACCAGAGGGACAGATGCAGCCTCCCGGGAACAGCGAGGACGAGAAGAACCACGGCTGGAGCGTGCATGTTTGGAGTGAGTATTGATATCGTTCTATGTAAGTATATAGTTTATGGAGACTCGTCGATGATTTTAGTGGGGTCATCTTTCGTATCTGTATAGTTATAAAAGATATGCATATGATAGGATCATGATAAATTCATATACTGAGAAACTCCAAATCTACAACATGACATAAAATGTATGTACATGGCATATGTAAGTGTAATAATATAGTAAAAACATTATTTATAAATTCTAACGAGTGAGAGTTCTCTTTCTACTTCTGGCCAAATGTGGGTTTATAATTCTAGAGGTATTTGTTACATTTCCGTCTACATTTTTTAAATCATTAATAAATCAAATATTGAGCCGTTTATATAGGTATCTACACTGCGTCAGATAAATATAATTCGGTGCTAGCTTGCCAAACTGTAGCCGTTATTATTTGATTAAACAGGCTCATAATGCCTCATTAGCATTCACATCACGACTGCGCCGATATTTCTAGTCGTCAATGTTCTTGTTGCTATGGAAAACTTACTAATTTTTTCATAACTTTGTCGAGAAAATATAGACGTAATTTCAGCGTAATTTCAGTGACGTTTCAAGAGAGAAATAACTAGAACATTCTACTGTAACCATCGTGTTTATTTCTGGGAAGGCCGGGTGATGGACCAGCCAGAATTAAAGTTTGTGTGCTATTAAATGAGTACTAATTAAAATATTGTATTCATAAGTGACCTGTCACGTGTTCACTGCGGCGTAAATATCGAGATTGTCATTCAATGCGAAGTAAAACCACAACATGCTGAAGCAAACAAGCGAAATCGTGGGGAATTTTAACCGTTGCTACAGAATTAATTTGCATACATAACAGTGATTAACATATTTCAGAGCTGGTGACTATTAATATTCATTCAATAAATATGATGTTTATAGAACAATCGAGTGTTGTTTTATTAAATTTCCCTATGAATAAATCATGCGGCCCATGAACAAAAATTACATTTTATTCTATTTACTTTTTGTGTACGACTAAAATGTGTTAATCAACTATAAAATTTCCATATTTTTAAGCTATTGCATAGCTTTTATCGCGGGCTCTGAGCGCGGCGACCGAATCAAGAAATTCCGTAACGAAAAAAACCTAACACATCGTCTAACATCGTTTCAGTTCGGCAGACTTCGGCACGGTGTTTGTTTGCTATCTTCTTAACTCTTTGACGTTTTGAAAAAATGGCGTTTGACATTTAAAAAAAACAAAACTCTATTTCCGTATTCGCGCGTAATTATTTTGTTTCTATTTCGTGGCAAGGGTACCACGTCATAAAGCCTAAGTATTCAAATACGTATGCACATCAGAATGCATATTATTAAAAAAAATATATGCTCAAGTATTTTTACAATGTACAAGGCGTCCTTTCTAACCTAACCTAACCTTTGTTTAAATCCAAATGTATCATTTATTTAGTACATGTAGCGGCCATTTGCATTTCTAAGCACGCGATGTTGGCGTATTGGTACAAATGTTTGTACGTTGGGCCAACATGGCAATGAAATTAGACCTTTTCTCTAAGATTTATATGAGCTAGTACTTATATATTTTTAAGCTATTGCATAGCTTTTATCGCGGGCTCTGAGCGCGGCGACCGAATCAAGAAATTCCGTAACGAAAAAAACCTAACACCTAACAGGCCGTGCATCGTCTAACGTCGTTTCAGTTCGGCAGTCTTCGACGGCGTTGTGTGCGATTAGACGTATTGTACGACTCTACGAAACTCGCACGAATCGAGACGAGCTGCTCCGAAATCGGACGAATACATAAGCTGCTTATGAGAAAGTATATAGGTGTATATGTATTTATGTACAACAGTGAATAGCTGTACTTGTAAAATTTGTGTATGAAGTGTTTTGAATATGAATGAACAAAGTGCATTTATTATTAAAATAAATAAATAAAATTATAATTGCATAAGTTGATACAAAATGCTATGCAATGCAATAGCTTTACCGCGGCAGTCCCCGAGTGCCTCACGTAATTTTTTTTTTTACAGACATAGGTGACAAAGTACTTTGATTCGCTTTAGGGTCATATACCTATATGTTTAAGAGTATATAATAACAAAAATGAGATAACAGGGTATATAACCAAAATGGAGCCGGTAATACGAGTCGAATGATAACACTATAATAATATACAAAAAAAAAATTGGTTGCCTGTAAAGTCGGTATACGGGCGAAAGTTTTACGTGACAACGACTTTGAGTGGTAAAATAATTTTAATGTGAATATTCATTCGTATAGTAGGAAGAAGGATGAAATAATAGTAACAATTTAAAACATAACGTCACGTTACGTGAGCGGAGCGTAACGCAGTTTCTTGAAGTGTCACCCGGCAAACCAATTTATAAGACGTTGTCACGTCAAAAATTGGTTGCCTGTAAAGTCGGTATACGGGCGAAAGTTTTACGTGACAACGACTTTGAGTGGTAAAATAATTTTAATGTGAATATTCATTCGTATAGTAGGAAGAAGGATGAAATAATAGTAACAATTTAAAACATAACGTGACGTAACGTGAGCGGAGCGTAACGCAGTTTCTTGAAGTGTCACCCGGCAAACCAATTTATAAGACGTTGTCACGTCAAAAGACAACAATGTCACTAACGCCCGATGCCAATAATCAATCCTGATCCATTTTTTGCTACCTAAGATTGATATATCAATCCATTTTCTGGGTAAAGCTTGCCAATAATCAATCCGAGAATTGAGTTTGCAATCTTGAAAATCAATCTATCTTCGGGAGGGTGTATTTCGGATTAAAGATAGCCCTCTGTTTGAAAATTATAGTATTTGCTTGCCAATAAGCTATCCGTCCATTTTGACAACTCGTCCGATCGGTGTAAACGATCTCACATAGCAATCCAAGAAATTCCTGGGTTTGAATTGATGTAAAAAGGCTTTATCGGTATTTTCTAGTGATAGTTATATGGAGTTGATGACGTTATCTGATAGATTATAACCGTATAAATAGTACTTTCACAGTCCATTATAAAAAAAACAATTATATAATCGTTCAAAAAAATTATTTAATTTATTTTGTTAATTTTTTCATAAATAACATACCTATACCTACCTACAACTTAGAACTAGATTAATTATTAGATCATAATCATCAGCTTATATACGTCTCCACCGAGGACCTCGAGCCTCCCCTAACATCGAGGGAGTTTAGGCCATAGTCCACCAAGCGGGCCTAGTGCGGATTGGCGGACTGCACATGCCTTTAATTGTGACATCTCGGGCACGCAGATTTCCTCACGATGTTTTCCTTCACCGAAAGCCAGTGGTGTAAATCCGTACGTTAGTTTTTTTTTATAAACTCAGAGGTACGGGCCAGGGTTTGAACCTGCACCCTGATGATCATAAGTCGGTGCGTTCCCAACTGAGCCACCACGGCTATATTATTATTAATAGACATAAAATAAAATAAATAGAAAATATGCGGATATGTGCCAAAAATGCTGGCACCATTACCACGCTGAATTGCTATTGCAACTCTTTGTGTGTAAGTATGTGCCAGCCCTCTTGTCACGCGAGGCCTCCACGAGACGATGTGAGACCTCTTTAAAAAGCCGATGAGCCTCTGGTCCCCATGGCGTAGAGTTTCAACCCCAAACGTCGAAAATATGTTCGTCCTACTAAGGCCAACATATTTACGGCGCTTGAGGCACTCCTGTTGTGCAGCAGCAGCACCGGGGGCTACGGACGTGCCTGGAAGGTGGGAAGGCGCGAAGGTGTCGACACATGTGGCATCCCACGTACCAAAAGCCTACCCATCTTCCACGGCACCAATGACATACCATCCGGTCTTCTGCCATCGTCGCGTACCAAGCCGTTTGGTTCTAAAACCACTGGTTCGCCGGCGGTGGCAAGAGCTCGGCGGATCAAGTCATAAAGTGCCTCATGTCGTGTATCCTACCAGCACTCCTACTACAAGATAGGCCACGGTGACCCAGCTCACCAGCATTTTCTCTGCAGGGGCAACGATGTGGGACATTGCAAGCTGTACCTAGTCGGAGGCATACACATATATTATTATTTATTTTGATTTTAACGGATGACAGTTAGTTTTGAAAGATAGAAAGATACACGTTCCAATTCAGTCAATATACTTATGTTATTGTAATATTACTTCTATTAATTTTTTATTTTTCCGCGTGTTTTAAGGCATAATTTTTTTTTTTTAATATAAATATAATATATTTAACAATTAATAAAATAATTCTAACGATGTTTTGTTTCTTACCTCACAGTGACTATGTTTTGTTATCTATTGCATAAACAAATAAATTTGTGCATTTTGCTTAAAACGGAATGGTAAAGAGGGAAAAGATGGATGCATGGATTTCCGGCTATCTGCTGTCAAAAAAGAAGCTGGTCTGCCGAGATCAGATATTGGCACGAAGATCGGTCGACCAATATGCAGCAATCCAAGATTGGTTTTACTCTCGGATAGGAGATAGATTATTAACATCGGGCGTAAGTCGGTTTTGTTTCTTTTTTTCACAAATATATACTTCATGAAACTGTAACCCAATCACACCAAGAGAGGGAGCCAGGAGACTCATAGCACAGGGAAACCTAGTTTGGGCTCCTGTCTTCCACAACTAAATGTACCTACCTGTTAATTTATAAAAATTGTATTTTTTATATGTGGGAGAAAATAAACGATATTATTATTATTATATTATTATAATATACTCTCTTCTTTCCAAAATTGCTACTGTCTATAAATACGAAGGAAAAAAGCTTTGTAATTGCACAACATTTTTTTCATAATTCATTATCAATATTATAAGCATAGTTATATTTTAAACGCTGAATAAGTACCTACTTGAACGAGGTACGATTTTTATAAGCCTGTTTTAAAAATATAAGTCGACTATTTCAGTAAAGTGTGCTTACGACAGCATATTGTTTCTGCTCATAATAATATATGAGCCAACTTGCCACAAGTTTTATTGATTTTCAGTTAAGCTGTGTTTTATTAAACGAGCGGTTCTTTTATAGTTTCAGAAAACTGCTTCATTAACGTCATTAAAAATAATGGTTGCCCATCCGGAACATAAGTAAAAAACGTAGCAATTCAGGTTATCTAAAGCATTTACAAGTCTATAACTGTTAACTTACGCTAACACTGTATTGCAAATGTAAAAAATGCTCGTTACCAAAATGCATTTGAGTACAGGCTTCCTTCCCAACGCATTCTTTTACAAACAAGAAAGTAATATTTGTTCCGCTATACTGTTCATACAAACTTTTCACATTACAATCTGAGCTACGCAGCATCGCCACTCTGTGAATTTTAATAGCGTTACAAAGTTTCTCTTTTAATATTTTCGTGGGGTATACAATGCAAATATTTTTATTTAATTTCAAAATACCTAAACATATCGGTGTGAGATATTTTTAGGATATTTACTATAGCATATATTAAGAATAGCATTTTTATGTGAAAATAGCGTAGCATGTTTTTATGTCTGTGTCATGTTTATAGCAGTCGTAAGAAAGAACGGCTGGTACAAATGTATCGAGCTGCTATTGACGTGATTTGCGCGATCCCCGTATCGCTACGAAACCGCACGATACGCTACGGCCTACGGGCTACGAGCTACGAGCACGCATGAAATCGTATTAATATAACATCGATATATTTATTTTCGTTCACGACTCAAGTAGCTATATAAAGTTCAACATTTGTGCTAAAAACATGAAAATAAATTCCAATATCACTAAAACCTATAAAAGTAGTATGTCACGTTCCATTACGACTAAAGGCGCTTTCTCAAAATATTTTTTCCCAGTTTTGACGAAATATATATCAAACGATGTATTGTGTAAAGAAAGAGTATATATGGAAAATGGGTTTCAAAGACATGGACAATTCTGACAATAAAACCTTATAATGTTGTTACGTGACATATGTTAGACGACTACAGAACACTGCGGTAGTGATTATATCTCTATGATTGACATTTGAAAATAACAAGAATCACGTAGGTCAAAAATGAAAATCAATTCCAATGTTTTCGCAGTAATACCGTGAGGCGAATATGAGCAGGAAAAGTAAAGGGAAGTACAATGAGAAACTAAAAGAAAATCAACAGAGCGTTTCCAAAGTGAAGGAAGCGATACCGGAGGTTCCTGAAGAGGATACAAAACGGACACGAACAAGTAACGTTAAAGAGGAGGGTTTCTACAAATTTAAGAACATGATGAATAGAAACGTGCAATCCCAAGGAAATGCGAACCCGCTGAAGGTGACTAAGCGAGCCAAAACTCGTGTGAAAAGCAGAAACCCCCTAAAGTAATCTCCATCCATCAAGCAAAAGGTTCCCAGACAAGAAAACGGATCTACAGATCCTTTTTGGTGAATACTAACAAGATACGTTTGTAAATTTATTACATATGTTACAGTGTTTGAATAAATACTTCACGTTGTGGGACCGTATTTTTGTGGGTGTACGTTACTATGCCTTGTTCATGTTATTTGATATCTTTGTACCCGTGTCTACACAAAACACTGTTCATGATTTGAAAGGTTTTAAAATATAATGTATATTAGACTTCTATAGATACGGCAAAATGATTTATTTATTTACCATAGTCAGAGTTTACCGCGAATTAGCATGAAACGATCTCAATAATCGACGCATTGCTTTGGCTACAGTAAAAAAAAAACAAATCATGTTTCGGAAAAATGCGACACTTGATTAAATACTAATGCACTCACAAAGATACTTACATATTTTAATTATTCATTTAAATGTACATTTGTTGTAATCAATAAAAAAAACAGATTTATATACGCTTCAATAAACGTATGAAAATCAAACAACCTACGAATGCTACTTAGTCATGTTTTATTCTTTTTATCTTTCATCCGGAATAAATAAAGGAATATCAGCTCTGAACTAAAGTTTGATTCGTTTGTACTGCATTCATGAAATATTAATCGGAATACCTACGATCTCGAATAAATGAGATGTGTCTGTGATATTAACTAGTACCTATATATAGTCTACATTATTTTATGGTAATCAGTTAAAAGTATTAAAAAATAAACTACAACTTCAGTAAGTAGCTTTATTCCATAGTCTATGGGATCCACACTACGAATTAATTTAATTATAAATACTAGTATTTAATTTCTCAATACATTTACACTTTTTAAATACATAGCTTTAAACTAAATTAATTTGTGTATAAGTTGCAATTTGCGTTTCTATCATATGTACAATGTACAGCAATAAAAAACGTGGAAAAAAAAATCTGTGTATTTTTTATTTTCCATTAGAGACCCACAATAAATCTTATTCTCACAGATAGACAGCTGGGGTAGGTTAATAATAGGTTATATTATCCTTTCCGTTCGAAACCCTAAAAGAGAAAACCACATTTTCGTGACAATAAATTTAGAACGCTCAATATAGACTTAGATATTTATCTTTCGCACTTATCTTTTAGTAGGTAGATAGATTAATTCTTAATGAAAAAGACATACATCAGGTATGCTATTCTAAAACTTAAACTTGATCGTGGTTTTAAGACGAACGCTTAGACAGAGAGGCTCTTATCATATTCTAATGCTCGCGAGGGAGACATACAATTTTCGATTGCGTACATTTACCATGTTTGAGTTAAGAATAGCATAGCAGGTGCCTAGTACACACCTGTACCAGTATACACTATGTGAGGACTTTATTGAAAACCCCTGTCCCAGTGGAAAAATTTACGACGGTATATAAATAAGGGGTTCAAGTTGAAGAGGTGGTCTATTTCTTCGAGTTAGTTTTATGAAAGCTATCTTTTATCTTGATTTTCTTCACTGAGACACGGGAGCATGTATAATGTATATGTATTCTATTAGGTACCTAAACTATTTACCTAACTAGTTTATTTTTCCGTGTTTTATTGATATTTTGCGATCTGAAGTAATCTTAAACCTATCTATATTTTCTAATAATTAAAAAGTGTTAAATAAGGTTTGGTACAGCGGCTAGATTCTAGCCGATAAAAAACTGAAATATTTTTTTTGCAAAAACACTTGTAAATGTTTCACAAAAGTTGATTTACTCTCAACTGTATAAATTGATATCCTCCTACATTCGACATATTTATAGGTACATGTAGATAGAATGATAGAAGTTTCCATCATCTCTTGAAGATATTGAACGCTTACCCGCTCTCTTTTGGTGTAGGTACCTACTTCCTACTCCGCATTTCGTACTAAACATACAAATTAACAGTTCCAATATTATTCAAATATATAAAGATACTTAATATAAGTACGTACTAACGTTGTGTAACAAGCAACGCGCCGCGACTTCGCACGGGTGCAACAAAACACCTTCATATTTCTTCCAATCCGTCGCGTAGACTGTAGCTTATAAGATCTAAGCGTAGATACAGAGAGATAAACATTATGTTATACTATGTAGAAATATAAATTTTATACGTGAATTTAATGTAGACATAGACATTATAATCTAAAATGTCTACATTTTGCAAAAACATGTATGATGTAACCATCTTCGCCACGTGAAAACATCAATTTGCTTAGGTAAATATTGATCTCAGTGGGCTCGTACCTTTTATTTGCCGAAGCCATACGTCAGATACGTTCGAAGATAACATGGCTAATGTAATTAGAATAGCCATTCGGAGTCATAACACGAGTAATGTAGTAAACACGCGAACTCTGCATATATAATTCCACAAATTATTACTGCACGCATTACGGCGACAGATTTCACCGAAAATGTACGACAGGATTACAAATGGCTCGTGTCTGAGTAAGTGATGTGTTTTCTATGTCGCTTTTCTTATCATAAATCAATGTGAAAATCTCGTTTAATATAAATGTTGGTTGAAAGAAGGGTTTTGGTATGGGTTCTTAAATTGTGATGTTATTCAACAGCGATGCTCTATAAGAATGAATAACTTAAAAATATTTCTAGTGACCTTGCCTTTCAATCACTAGACTGGTCGGTTGGCTTGTGGTTAGTGAACCTGACTTTTAAGCGCTGGTCGTAGGATCGGATCTCACCCAGGACAAATATTTGTCTACATGTATTTTTGTGTGTGCCTGAATGTAAAAACAAGTAATAATTCAAAATCTTATATTAGAATTGACTATTTGTGAAAAATAACCCAGGATATTTATTTATCTACCATACCATCATATCAAACATAAGCTATACATAAAAACACTGTTTAGTATGCATGAAATCTGTTTAGGTCTGCTCTCAAATGAATTTCTATCACTGTGAAGCGAAAAAGCTCCACAGTGAGACTACGTCAGCGCGCGTCAACGTATTTATCCTTCACAAGTAAAATCCACAGAGTAAACAGTGGTTGAGCATTGTGCCAAAAGAGCAAGGGTACGCTTACCGGCCCAATTTGAGATTTTGACAAAACACAATGGCTTCCGCAGTGCGGCACAATAATTCGGCCACCCTTGGTATAAACTGAATCCTTGTTTAATAAGTAATTCCCACGCCCTTTCACTGTAGATCTTCCTACGGTAATTTACTGTGATGGGAGAGTGAATCACAGAATTTAAATTACATGAGTTTTTTTGCAAGTCACGATCTAGGGAGGATTTAGGTAGGTGCCTTTTGAAATGAAAAATAAAAAATATTATTAAAAAGCTAAGTTAAATCAGTCAGGAAGCTTGGTACTATTCAATCAACTCTGAAGAGCTAAAGTAATATGAGTTGAATCGAAAATTAACTGTATCCCGGATACACGGACACAAAGTTGATTTGAATGAAACTATTCTCGGTTTTATTTGTGTTGATAAACTCTAATAATAAATCCTTAAAATTTTTGAGTTATATAATTCTAGTTTAAAATAAACTAATATTTAAAATCCGGTATTCCGGAGTTTTTAGCTATAAAATATGAGAATATTCATAAAATAACTTTTAAATTCAAAACAAACTTACTTATCTATTAAGATTGTATTAACATTTATTTTTCTACAGATTATTTAAAACTGGGTTTTTATTAGGTAAGCCAATTAGAACTATACCTATAACTACGAATGAAAACACATAACCTAAGTATCTATTTCGCACTATTTCTTTCGAAGTGTGAATATAGCAGATCATACTCGTGAATAACATTTAAAATACCTACAGCGTGCTACACACGGACGAGTACGAGAGCTGTCAAATAGTTTTCAAAGAACATTTTCTATAGAATTGAATGTCGAGAGACGCTCTCCGGAAATGTCGGGCAGCGTAATACAAGATACTTTCACAGAATTTAAAGTTGGGAAAAATCCCTGTGTCAAAATAGTAACAAAATAGTTTTATGTTAGCTTAAAGATACTTCTAGTATATGGAAATCGCAATAACACGCACGCATTGTATACGAATTTATGTGAATTCCACATATTGGCTGCGATGCTTCCCAGTGATTTTTATGGTTGAGTCGACATATTTTTGTTCATTTTAAACGATCCAATCCGTTCAACTAGCATAGCGAAAAAATTATATATTTAACCACAAACTTAAAATATACCTAATTCTGATTCTGAGTAGGTATAACATTAATAGATAACAGAGGCTTTTACCTTAGGAGGTATACTTTTGACACAAAATGGTAGAATAGGTTCTTACTTTCTGTTTAAATAAACTCCTGCAATACCAACATTCGTAGTTATAGGTTAATGGGACAGAAACAACATATTCGGAAATTCTGGCGCAGCGTATTTCTCATTCCTCACTGGTAATCTACTGTTTCTTTGCCCAACTATTCTGAAGGAATGTTATACGCAACGCAGTAGCTATTACAGCCGAGGTCGGCTGTTAACTTAATTATGCAGGAAAATAAAAAAGTTAATCACTTTATCTTTTGAATTTGGTGTCACAATATTTTGACTATTTTTAAGATATTAGAGGTCAGTTTCTACTATCAAAAGTTGATAAAGAGAAAGACAGTCCCTGATGACCTTTTTACGCCTTTTTATGCCATAATACTACTTATTTCCCATTAAACGTTAATCATAAGCTATCAATATTGCATGTTCGATGTGGACGAGATTGTTGAGACTAATGATATATATTTTAACACCAATGTTCTGTACAGTTTATGCAATAAATAATTTCTGATTCTGATTCTGATTCATTCTGATTATTCGTAATAGGAACATGAGACTTGCGACAACATCAGCCTTAGAATATGAATATCTCTAACCCTATGTTATTCGAGAACCTTATATCTAATGTGTATTTTTAATTTCTCTATATGTCTATAACTAATGTGTATTTTTAATTTTAGTTTTAGGGACATAGTAATATTTACTTTGATATAGGTACCTAAATATATTTTCGAACAATATCGTAAGTGTACCAGTCGTGGCCACGGTACCAGTAATGGCCAAAAATTAAAAGAAACATCTAGAATTCGGACATGAGCGAATGTTTTTACATTGGGATCACTGTGACATAGACTTTAGACATCGAACTATCTAAGTTTAACGTTTTATTGAATTCAGTCAGTTACATGTACAAATATGCGCGAATACAAAGTGTAAGGTGATTTGAAATTGACAACGACGGCTTTTCTTAAGGAAATCGTTAAGGCGGTGAGCAGAAAGATTCACTTGTAAAATAGTAGAGCTTAATTAAAATCAAAATTAGTTTTGTTTGATGTGTTAACCATAAAATTAAGATAAACTAAGACTAAGACTGGGATATCCATTAATGAATTTTCCCTGTCCAAGACTGGGTCACAAAACTACAACTTTTATTTGTTCAATTAATTGAATCCAGCTTTGCCGTATCTCACGCGCAACACATTACAAATATTAAATAAGGACTGGACTTTACAGAGTCACTATATTCAGTGCTGAAACTTTCACAATTTTGGTAATATTTCACAAAAACCAGTTTTTTTTTTCTTAAACTGGCCACCATTGGGTCATTTACCATACGATAGGACGCAGAAAACATAAAGGCCTAATAGTTTACAAGGCATGAATTTATTCGTTTTAATTTATTTCAAACAGCAACATGGGTGAACCGGTGCAGCGAGGATCTTGAATGCCTTGACTTGGAAGATGAACAGCCACTAGCCCAGCTCAGCTCGGTGCAAACAGACAAGATGACCCTGTTCTTCACCGAACTCCTGGACCACGATCGAGATGACGTCATCTGCGATCAGGATTTTGACCAGTTCTTCGAGGTATGAAGGTATCAAGTTTATCTATATGTGTCATTACTATATTATGACGTACTTTGTACAAACAGCTGATATGTTTTAATATCAACATTTTCAACAGAATTAAATTTGCAACTGTCTTGAAAAACCCAGTCTGTTAGTTTATTGTTAATCCAATAGATTACCTACACTTACCTCCTACTCTAATATATTGTAGCAAATTCAAACCCTTTTGTGAAGTGTATTTTATGTAGGTCCTACACAATGTTGGGTTACCCTAATAATTAAGAACTGTAGACCCGACTGACTGATCAATTACGGTATATTTATGAGTGTGTCCTACCAAAATCTATATATATTTATTCATTTAAATAGGCAATGAAACGTCGATATGGAATAGGTATTATGTTACGTCATCTCACTATAAAACTACTTAAGTATATGTAGAACCAAAATACGAATATAAAATAGCTCCTAAACAAGTCAGATAAATGATGCAATCAAACTAAAAAGGCTAAAGCCCAAAAAAATAAATGAAGACAATGCCCACCAAAGAGACAAGTAAATGCGAGAATTAACAGAGCTAAAACTGAATATAATGTTTTAACCTCACAATGTAACTTAACCTTACGTAACGAAAGAGAATAATTAAATTCATTTAGGGTGGTTATTTACAGAAGTTGGCACATTTTGCGGACTGGTCGAACAACTCGTCAGAGTTTCATATACTTCTCGAGGTGAAGAGGGAATTTATCGAGCAGTTCATCAACCCGTTGCCCCCCAAGTGAGTAGACTGGTCCACTGAATACCGGAATAACGAATGAAGCGTGATAACTTATTATCTTTATTAATCAAGATTAAGACGCGCTTCTAAGAACTCGGATGTACAATGAAACGGCGAAACTTTTCTTTTAAACATTAAAGTAGCTTGAATTTTTATTTATAATCAAATTATACAGGCAAATCTTTATATATACCTACCTGAAAAAAGGTACTTAGTTATGTACCAGTTCCAATTCCCACTAGGCAACTGTTGGATATAATATATTAAATAGGTACTTCACTCAAATATCATGACGTTTTATTCTCACGAGTGACATTTTTATAAAATGCCGGCTCAAAGTAATTGCGTTGTTTGCCTTCAACCAGTACAGCGCTAGTTTTATGTCGCTCATGCATCATTGCCTTATGAAATGTCAACTACTAACAAAAATTTATAACTTTTTAGAGGTTTCATGAGCTCATTTATAAAGACAATATAATTCTAAATATTCTACAATACTAGCTGAATTTAAAACATATATCATTCTAAACAGATAAATGGTACTGATTTAGACTAAGTCCCTAGTGGATATGTTGGATGGATTAGGATTAACCTAAACAAAGTTTAATTCCGTATCCCACAGGTAGAACTTCTATTTCAACTTTTAGCCAACCTAAACGCATAGGTATCGTGGGTTGAATTCTCGCTCAGGACTAACATTTTGTGTATCAACGACAATATGTTTGTTCGTTCCGGACCTGTATGTATGAACGTTTATATTTCAACAACATAGCAGGTAGGTATTACAGATATCATAATACCACAGCACGGGCTCTGCTTAGTTTAAGATGAGATAACTTTATGTCCCATAATATTAATGAGGTAATTTTATAAATAATTATCCTGAGATATTTTTTAATTATTATATAATTTAATCTGATCCCAAACTACGTAGAGCTTGTGATGTCGTAAGTGGATACGAGCTGATATACCTACTACTAATATACTTTTAAATACATACTTATACAGACACGGAAGTAAGAGATATATTCATTTATGCATACAAATGTTGGTCCTGGGTGGGATTTGAACCCACGGCCGCCGTAAGTCATGGCCAATAGTCACACCGCCAGCCTGTTTATTTTCTTTTATTTCTAACAGGTTCGCCGATTTGCCATACTACAGAAGGGTATGCGGTCCTGAAGCAAGTGGCATTAATATGCCCGGAAGAACCACCCTGGAGGGCTGGCTGGCGCGGTGGGCGCTTCACCTAAGCGAAATGAAACGCTTCACTGACCTACCTCTCTACCTACAATACTTCTGCAAAATATTATTTCACGTCGTTGATAGAACTAGTAAGTATCAACTTTTTCTGTAGTAGTGCAGAATTAGTCCTGGAAAGTAAAATCTACTTAATGTTCCAGTTCCACGTAATAAAAAAACATGAGTTTATGAAGTGTCATAATGACCGACTCGGATGTAACAGACAAAAATGTGTTTTATATTTACATAATGTGAGCAGAAGTTTGTAAGTTCTTACTTAACACTGGTAACATTACCTATTCATGTTTGTAGAAACGTTTCCTACATCAAAGGGACGCGAGTTTCGGTCTCGCCTAAGGCCTTAGAAACAAAGGTCCATTTACAAAAGTAGGCTTAGTTGGAAAATTATGTTATGAGTGGGTGGGTACTCTTTCAATAATATAATCAGAAATTCCAAGATTCCAATTTCCCCAAGGAGCTATGCTTAAGACTACTTCACGTAGGTAAATATTCCGGAATACGGAGGAAAGTTCCGTAAAGTTTTTCGAATCCCCCTGGAGTAGATTACAGTAGAATCTTTCGATTTTCGTATAAGTTGATATGGAGGATTTAATTTGACGGGAGTGAGCGAGACAGACTGACGTGAAAGGCTCGGGGCCTCTGATTTACGCTAATTGTTGAACGTGAAATGTTTGCTCACGTGCACAGAAGCCTTAATTGGTAACAAGAGCCGAAATTCACAATTTATTGCAATTTTAACGTAAAATCTCTGATGGATGACATGGAAAACCTACAGGCTACACTATAAATTATATCCATTGATTAAATTAGTTAACAGTTTTGGACATATATTTTCCCTGTTTGAACCTCTAAGTTTTTCACATTAGCATTAGGTATCCCACCCTAGTACCCCCTACTATAACGTTGTCGACCTTGAGCCATGAAAGTTATAAATCTCATGTGCATATAATATTACCTGACATTATGTAAGTACCTATGGTTAGGTAGGTACCTCGTCTAAAAATCTTCGCAAAATCAAAAAATTATGAGTTTTGGTAATATTCCAAGTGTTTCAAGATTTGGCTCTTAGCACAATTTTTCAGGCCAAAAGCTGTGCGAATGCATTTTTGTCCGGAGTCAGAGACACAGTTTCATTTAATTTAGTGTATTTATTATACTTTACTGTCGACCTCAAAATAAGTATACTTTTGAATTTTCGATGCTACTTATATTCGGAACAAACTTATGGAGACATAAATAACTGGAGCCGCTGTCAAAGCGCAGAAACAAATAGATAAGCTAGTTTAACTGCAATGTCTTCCGTTCCGTCCCAACCCATATATTCTCATGTGAAACTGGCCCAGCAATATTTAACGTAACACATGTGAATGATACCTACTAGAGTTGGATTATTAACTTCTTTATGACTCTTTATACCGAAACTTTATCAATGGTTTTGTGGTTTAATGATATAAAGCTTAGTTAAATGTATTCTAAGGTTTGATTAAAAAAAAGACTCGTAACACGATTATATTTCAGTAAGTAATTAAATCATATTTCACGTTCTTTTGTGAAAACCAAAGCTCTGAGCACATTTAATTTGCTATAATATTACCTATTATTCTTGCATATTTTTTTTATTTCGGATAGAATTTAGATTGTAATTCTATTAGGCAGTTAGGTAATTTTATTTCGAGTTTGTAGATATTATAAATATAGGTAGCATATATCAGGGAGTTCTTAACATTCTCGAAACTAAACTAACAGTTCTCAAACTAAATAAAAATATGAGGACGTTTTATTCATCAGGTGCTGGGGATATAACGAAGCCAGCTCTGGCAGCGTTCTACAGATCAGTAATAGGTCTCACGGCGACGAGGGTGGATGAGATCATTGATACAGCATTTGATCGCATGACTAGCGTAAGTTCAACTCTCTGATACATTTTACAAAAACTCATATCCTAAGTTTATCTGATTCTTATGGCTTAAAAGTAAGTGTTTGGACCTGAGACCATATGGTAAACAGCTAGTTTTTTTATAATGTTTATTCATAGTTTGGTAGGCAAAGGCTACATTATCAAAACATTAATTCGTCTGTAGATACGTTTTTGCTTACAATTTCATTAATTTGCTCTACGATTTTGAATGAAAGACTGTTCATTTTATTTTTACAGAACGGCTACCTAATCTTAGACTACGGCACCTACGTCCACTGCTTCACCAATTGGCTGATGGGCAAGAACCCCAACGGGCCAGGGCAGTGGGTCCTCGTGCCCTCAAAGGATTCCCTACCTCAGCCCCCCTTCCCTGTCGACTACAGCGCTCTTAATACGGAACCAGCTAAATTAGAACCTTATGCACCAGATAAGAAGACTAACAGACATTCGGTCATAGTGTGAATAGATATTTGTTTTGGTGCAAACACAGGATTTGAAACGAATCAATTATAGGGAAGTAGGTAAACCCATTTGCTGAACTATGAATGATTTATCTATTGCTGATCGCTGTTCTCAATTATTTACAGCCCTGATATCGAACTCCTTGATTAATTTGTAGTGATTAAGTACGTGAAATTAGGTTGTAAGTTGGAAGAAATAACTATCGAAATGATATAGGTAACCAAAAATATGTTAGTTACCTACACACTAACGTTATGAGTAAAAGATCGATATTAAATTGGACAATCAAAAAACTTTCCTTGACCTAGTACTGGCAGTTCTATAGGTACCATAGTTTAAAAGCAATTATTCTAATTGCCTTATCTATACTTGGTCTGTTTTGGTATGTATTTCGCTTGTAATAAAATAACGCTTTACTAAAATGTACGTCTCGTGCAATTCGACCAAATTCTAATCTCTTATATCCTTAGTAATTATTTAGTAGTGTTAAGTCGTTGTATATAGTAGATATAATTATGCACAACATGGTAAGCGAGAACTGCCTTAACGTAAGCATATTCACATTTCACAACATAGCCTTATTTTGTACCTTAAATATAAATAAAAGTAGTTGTAACTTTAGTTTAATTGTAAGGTCACATAAATCCACTGAAATAAATACATTCCTTATTACATGAGCTTACTTTTTTTTCAAAATTCCCGGCATAAATGCCTACCACCCACGACAAGTGAATATCAATGGATAACTACGCAGATAATCAACTTTGCTCATTTCATTAAGATAACCTTAAGTGATGTAAAAGCATTCATTGAATGGTAATCTGCTCAATGTATGTATAATAGGGTTATTTACTTACTCTCTTTATACGTACATATTTTTCAATGTTTAAACATGTCAGCTCCCGAACGAGAACTCTGTAACAGAGGGTTCTTTTAAAAGGCTGGATGATTGATGGCGGGTTGAAAAGATGACTCGACCGAGCGGCGCGACACTCACTGTCGCGTTACGCGCTATGGTTTATTTTTCATTAAACATAATTTATCACCTTAAATATTCTGACAAATTTTGCAACGATTTTAGATCTTATAATTTTATAACGACACGGTACGGAACAAAATATTGTAAGCCAGCTAAAGAGGCACAAAATCCAGACTATCGATTTTGTACAGGTAGGTATAATGTAATGAAGTTAATATTTACCTACATAAGAACGAACGGGGCAATTTTGCAATCCTGAGCAAATAAGTGCACGCTATAAAACTGCAGCAACCAGCTTGGAAAATGTAAATGCAAAATAAACTCTGAGAGAAACACGGCTACCTCCTTTATGGCAAGACCTTACACCGCGCTCTAGCTTTGTTAACGTGTAAAGGGAATTCGTAAAGAACTTTCGATTAGCAGTAAAAATTGAGCTACTTTTGTTTCTCTTTAATGCCACAGTGAAGCAAAATAGCTATAACCTATATTTCTGGACGTAATGGGACTATAACGATGAAACAAAATGAACATCTTCCTTCAGTAATTATTTCTGTTAATAGAGGCAGGTCATCGCAATATCTGAGAGTCGTTTAGCCGCCGCGTCCTGATATTGTTTCCCGAGCTCAGTAATAGCATCATTAAACTGGAACAGGAAGACATTTTTCCTGCGAAATATGCCGTTATGATAAATGGGACACAATATTTATTGATGTTTTGTATTTGTAGAAAACAACCTCTGCGATCTTTTTTTACAGCTGTACATACCAAATGTAAGTACCTAAACGTTCGAAGTATTTAAATATTACTTTATGTACCTATGTCTATGTTCCTATGTATATATGTAAGCCTGTTTAATCTCTGTAGGTCTACACTTGGGGGGAAAAAAGCAATTTTATTAAAGACAATTTCTTTATTAATTAAATACTTATTTTAGTTTCCGAGTTAATAATGTCCTTCATCTGTTTAACAAAATGTTCGTCAGTTACGAAAATGTGTTCACTATCACTAGTCCCCATACTGAGCGCTTTACTAATTTTTGGCAGATATTCGATTCTTTTGCATGAACTATGAACAATTCTGCATCCTAAATCGATGAATGTTTTTGCATTGTTCAAATTGATTCCGGCTCCTGGCATAATGTCAATTTTGTCGCCATAACATTGTTGCAGCTTTTTGATCAAGTCGACAGCGTCAGATTCAGCTGCTGACGCTCTTTGTCCGCTTGTCAAAATCCTTGTAAAGCCTAATTGTATAATAGTTTTTATTGCAGTCATTGGATCTTCAGACATATCAAAAGCTCTGTGAAACGTAACAGGAATGGGGTGAGCTCTCGCAATGATTCTAGAGCATGCTATTTCATCGACATCCTGATTGAAAGTAAGAGCACCAAAAACAAATCTGTCTACGCCCATATCCTTAAATACATCAATATCTGCCAGCATTGTATCCATTTCCAGGTCAGAATAGATAAAGTCAGAACCGGTTCGACATCGAATCATGATATTTATTTTTGGTGGCTGTAAAATAAAGTTTAGTTTAAGTATGGATTATATTTCTCATTAAGTATAATGAGAAATATTATACATTACATACCTTGGCATTCAGTTTTACCTGAAACGATAAATGAAAATTTATGTATTCGTTTGAAGTAATATTATTATTACAAACCACATTTAAATTACCTACTCTAGTTAAGACTTCTTTCACGAGACCTGGAGATGGAGTTAGGCCACCTTCAGTGAGGGAACTGCACATTTCCAGCTCGTCAGCGCCGCCGCTAATCGCATTCACACTCGATTTCAAACTATCTACACAAACTTCTAACATTTTCTGAAAAATATGTAATAAAAATTATTTTAGTTTAAGGTGGTTACATGCTCGATGTACCTAGGTAACAAAAGTACCAACACGTTCTGACACTCAAAATAAAAACCAAAATGGGTTATATTAAATTTTTTTGCAAAGAGATATAAAACAACAGTGATTTTGTGAAAAAAAAAACCGTGTGGTGTCGTGGGCCACCGGATAGGAACAAAGTTCCTTATAAAATATTAATTTTAAGTTCTAATAGAGGTATAAAGAAAATAATTATTAGGGTACCTACACCTACATTCCAAACCAACCGACAGACAAATACCTAGTATTTAAATAATTTGAATTAAGAACGAAGAACACTAAGCCAAAAAATTCAAATGACGTTCCAATTTCAAACCGCCACAATAAAAATCTTACATTATGGAAGTTTTTTCCTGGGTACCTACCCCTCCGCATCGTCCCATGAGGAACTTGTTCGTTCCAAATTCCAGGTATTTAAAAATAGAATTTCATTGCTACAGATATTTATTTTTTTGAGAATCAACAAACAGTAACACAGTAAAACTTATTAATATACCTAGTCGTACACATATAAAATTATAGGTACATTAATAATTGTGAAGCCAACATCGTTGACTACGGAATATTATTATTATAAAAAACTATAAACTAATTAAATGCCATTTAGTGTGTGCTATCACATGTTCACACGTAGGTATAGCTACTTATGAGTGACGCTTTTTAATTCATTTTGTAGGAAATCGATGACCATTATAAAAACTAAAAATCGGTCGAACATCAACTTCTATATGATTTCAAACAAAACAATTGTTTAAGAATTGGCTGTTATCGTAGTGATATATAAAAAAGCATTATTTACTTACTACTAGATACGTTACGGGAAATTGTTTTATAAAATGTGTTTGTGTACTAGCTACACTTATTTGTTAACTAGTGCTGAGCTTATCAGCTGTACTGTACCAAAATGTACCAAACAAAACTAGACGATTTTTCTCGATTTGACATAATAATACCTTAGTGCTGCCAGTTGTGCTACTGCAGTTCAGTCTATTTTAAAATAAAAACCAAAGTTTACAAGTTAGGTACTCATCAGGAACCTATAACATAACCAGTTATTTTAAGCCTTTTCTGAAAGCTGTTGCTGAAAGGTTTCGTGACAGACGAGAAAATAGGTTAAGATAATTTCATCGCAGTAGACTTAAAGGGCATCTAGCAAAATATTATTAATATTTAATTATTTTTGCACGGGGTCAATGCAATCTTCAGATATTTTTGGAAATCTGTTTAATTTTATTATATAGAAATGTAGATATATTTGGGTACTGATATATTTAATCATTCCAACCAAAAGTAGTATCCAAGATATTCAACCAACCAAGACAACCAACCATGTAAGCAATGATTTCAATGTTGCCATCAAGAATTTGATTTTTGTCTCCTAGAGTTGACAATGGCAAACTTGGCCGTGGCGGGCCTTGGAGGGGTCGGCATGCTGTTGGATGTTCCCGCATTTCCGCGGGTCACATTCAATTTTTTTTTTTTTATGTGTATTAATCCTTGTCAATTGGTCGATTTGTTGTTAAGTGTTACGGGGGTGACATAGTCAGTGTTGACAAAACCCCTTTTAAAAAATAAAGAATAAAAAAAAAAAAAAAAAAAATGTTGCCATCACTTGATCACTCACTTGGCAATTTCTCTTTCTCTTGCCTATGTTCATGTTGGTTGATTTTGATTCCTTTTGACATTTCGAGGTAAAAGGACACGCGAACGTAGGCAAAGTATCGCCAGCGTTCGCTTTCTTTTATCAGGTATTTGCTGTTTTTTGGTTAAATAATCATATGGATTATGTTATAATAGTTTCAAACCTAAACATTTCTTTCATATTCAATTAATATTACTGAAACATACGGTAATCGTTGAGGTTATAATCGTTGCCCGTGCCACATATCGGAAGAAAGTTTAGTAATAATTATATTATCGGTCTCGGTCTATGAGAAGATTTGTTCTTAAGTGATATTTTGTCAACAGTTATGTCTCGTAATAGACACCATGAGGAGACTGATAAACTTACGCGTATCGCTATAGTGAATGCGGATCGCTGTAAACCGAAAAGATGTAGGCAGGAGTGCAAGAAGAGCTGCCCAGTGGTGCGCATGGGCAAGCTCTGTATCGAGGTCACTCCCAACGACAAGATAGCCACTATTTCTGAGGAGCTGTGCATTGGATGTGGTATCTGTGTCAAGGTAACACCATATTCTTAACTGTTTATTTAGTTTGTCATTCTATTTTGATTATCACGCAAAAAAAAACATTTTTGTATGTAAAGTAAAATATATGTACGTCACGCCTAAATAACACCTTACAGTTTGTTATGACCCAATTCAAAAAATTCCCCCAATAATATGTTGTTGTTTTACAGAAATGTCCATTTGATGCTATTACTATCATCAATATTCCATCGAATTTGGAGAAGCATACCACCCATCGCTACTCAAAGAATTCATTCAAGCTCCATCGGCTTCCGATTCCTCGACCTGGTGAAGTGCTTGGGCTGGTCGGCCAAAACGGTATTGGCAAGTCTACAGCACTCAAGATCTTAGCTGGAAAACAAAAGCCTAATTTGGGACGTTATACTGTAAGACCCAAAACTTCTTATAATAATAATAAAGCCTATATTCTGACTCTGAAAATAAAGCTGTATTTTCAGTGTGGGGATAAAAATTCAATGATACATGTTAAAATACAATTTTAAATTTATGTTCTCCCCAAAACATCATATCTAATCAAATACTTCTAAGATATGCCTGAAATTTATGGGCTAATTATAAGATTTATTAATACACTAGCTGCCTCCCCGCGGTTTTACCCGCGTAGTTCCCGTTCCCGTGGGAATACAGGGATAAAATATAGCCTATGTTACTCGGGGATAATGTAGCTTTCCAAAGGCGAAAGAATTTTTGAAATCGGTCCAGTAGTTTCGGAGCCTATTCATTACAAACAAACAAACAAACAAATCTTTCCTCTTTATAATATTAGTATAGATAAACTAGATTACATATTAAATGTCAAATGTTCTCTGACATTTTTGAACATACTCTAAATGTTAGGTCACCTTATATATAGTTAAAATATAATCTTGTTTTCTAGGATCCTCCAGACTGGCAAGAGATTCTATCTCACTTCCGCGGGTCGGAGCTCCAGAATTACTTTACTAAGATCCTGGAGGATGACTTGAAGGCTCTGATCAAGCCTCAATATGTTGACCAAATCCCCAAGGCTGTGAAAGGAACAGTTGGTCAACTTCTTGATAAGAAAGATGAACTTAAAAACCAGAAAGATATTTGTAGGATGCTTGGTGAGTAACACTTCTGCAGATGCAGTGATTAGAAATGATATGTATTGTTTTATGTTGTATATCAAAATTATGTGATAAAGAAGGTCAAGTTTTACCCCGAAGTTTGTGATGCTGCTTGTCTAGGCTAGGCAGAATATATATATATGTAATAATATAAAATATAAGAGATCTTAGAATTCATATATAAAAGACATTCATTTAATACCCACTAGTAAAATAGTAAATTCAACATTGATGGTTTGTTAATTGTTCATATTTTATGTATTTGCTACAGATCTCTCACACATTCGTGACCGTGAGATCTCCGCACTCTCTGGAGGAGAACTGCAAAGATTTGCATGTGCTATGGTGTGCATCCAGAATGGAGACATTTTCATGTTTGACGAACCATCCTCATATTTGGATGTCAAGCAGCGTTTGAATGCTGCTCGCACAATTAGATCACTTATACATCCTGACAAGTAAGTTCCAGATAGTTTGCCATTTCAATTCTATATACCCATTTGAAGATACAGAAATATAAGTATGATATGTTTCCAGATTCATCATTGTGGTAGAACATGACTTGTCAGTGTTGGACTATCTCTCAGATTTCATTTGCTGTCTCTATGGAGTGCCTGGTGCTTATGGTGTTGTGACTATGCCTTTCTCTGTGCGGGAAGGTGAGTACTAAAAATATAGTACCTTAGTTCAAATACAATTTCCTGTATAATAATTTCCTTTTACTTTATTTCCTTAGGTATAAATATTTTCCTGGATGGTTTTGTGCCTACTGAGAATATGAGATTTAGGACTGAATCCCTTGTATTCAAAGTAGCTGAGTCTGCTACAGAAGAGGAGGTAATTAATTACTGTATATAATATGTAACAAACAATTTTCTGGTATTACATTTCAATAAATTTCTAATGTATATTTATGGTATCTAAAATAGATCAAAAGGATGAACCATTATGAATATCCAGAGATGACAAAAATGATGGGAGACTTTGGTTTGCGTGTAATGCCTGGTGAATTCTCAGATTCCGAAATTTTGGTGTTACTTGGAGAAAATGGTACTGGTAAAACAACATTCATCAGAATGTTGGCTGGAAACTTGGAACCTGATGAAGGTAATATATTATTATACATAACTCTAAAATCATCGGATCAAACAAAATCATTCGAATTATTTTTTATTTGATTTAAATAAAGAATTCTTTAATTTTAAACAAAGTATTATTGCTAATGTGAACGATTCACAGTAAATTTATTGATTTAGAATTTTGCGCGTATCCGAACGTATTATTTTATAAAATGTGCTGGCAACACTGAAATTTATACGTCAATTAATTATGTGAAAGTTGTCAAAGCGCCTCTGCTGTTCTGTTGGAAAAAAAATCTCGTAAAATTTTAAACAGATTTATGATTATATACGACTAATTAGTGTTATTATTCTTGAATAGATAAGTCAGTATGTCGTATTTCTTCAGAATTGTAAATGTATGACAGTGACGATGTCGTTTTATTATTGAGGTTATCTATGTATTGTTATAAATAAGTGTATATTTATGAATCTAGTGTTTAATTAAGTTATTTGTTATGGCGAGGACTGAGTTATTCGATTTGTTCTTCCATCCTGTGTTCCAAAAATGTCTAAAACACGCCGAATCATCAGCCACTATAGAAGGTATTGTATTACTTCTGACAGTCTCTGAACTTGCTAATATCATTTTGCCAATAACAATATTTGTATCATATCATTATAATGTAATGAATTTACATTATTTTAGCATCAATTTGGGTCAGTTTAGTATTTACTTCATTAAAGTATGTTATAACTTGGTTGGCAAATTATATGGTAATTTATTGGCATTATAAATTTATAGAACCTGAAATTTAATGCATCATGTATTCAAAACTATTTTACAATTGACTATTTTCTTTAATCAAGCCTTTCTAGGTTAAATTGTGACATTCATGATGTCATTTAAAAAAAACATAAAATATCTTATATTAAGAAGTTTCAAGCTTGTTTTGATAAAACTTATACAGTGAGGTAATTTATCAAAAAAATTACACCACAATTCACTTGATAGAGCCATAAAACAACAAAATTAATGTAATAAATATTCATATGTCAGGTACATATATGGAAGGTCTATTAAATAATTCTCATTATTTTGGTTCGCAGGTTCGGGCACATTGCCGCAGCTCCACATTAGTTATAAGCCACAGAAGATATCGCCCAAGTCACAGGGACTTGTTCGCAGTTTACTGCATGATAAAATAAGAGATGCATACATCCATCCACAGGTAAACAGATACTCTTTATAAAATAAAAATTATAATTTAATACTTGTTGCTTGGTCTTAATTACTACAACCTTACAATTATTCTATCATCAATCCAGGATTCAATTCAATTGTTCAAACACTAAAGATACAGGTTTTGATTTTGATTTTCATCATGCATGTAACATTATGTTAATGTATTAACTCGTATAATTACAGTTTATAACAGATGTGATGAAGCCAATGAAGATTGAGGAGATCATGGACCAGGAGGTACAGAACCTCTCTGGGGGAGAGTTGCAGCGTGTTGCCCTTGTACTGTGTCTCGGAAAGCCAGCTGATGTGTACCTCATTGATGAACCTTCAGCGTACCTTGACTCTGAACAGCGTTTGGTTGCAGCTAAAGTTATTAAACGGTTTGTTTATACATTTATATTAAATAGAAATTAATAGTTATATTATTACAAATATAACATGATTTATAACATGATTTTGAAGAGAAGAAAATAATATATACACTTTTTAAATTGTAATGAGCTGTTTACACAATTATTATCTAGTATAAATTTTAAATCATTTATTACCTGGAAGAAATCTAGTTGTGAAGATTAAATTGTCCTATAGAAAAATTACCTTCTTCTTGGTCCTTATACCTTCCTGTCAGTAAACTATACATTATTACTAACTAGTACAAATACATCACAGATTCTCGCTGCATTAACTTATTCCTAACTAAAACTTGCAGCAAGTTACCATAATATATTTGTCTGCAGGTTCATCCTCCACGCGAAGAGGACAGGGTTCGTGGTAGAGCACGACTTCATCATGGCGACGTACCTGGCGGATCGCGTGATAGTATTCGAAGGCACTCCCTCGTCCAAAGCGACTGCACACGCGCCCCAGTCGCTGCTCAACGGCATGAACAAATTCTTAGAACTCCTCGGTATCACATTCAGAAGGGATCCCAACAATTTCCGACCGAGGATCAACAAACATTCGTCTGTAAAGGTCAGTACAGAAATAACGTATCATTTAAATTCAGCTTCATAACTTTGATGGTGTAATTACATACAATATATGATAAAAGTTGGCATTTCTTAGCAATTGTGATTGTAATGCTAAACAGAGTAAAAGATTCTCTGTTTTCCAGATAACTGATATACTATTTTGTAAATACACAATGTGATACATGCTCATATACTTGACAAGTAGAGGTGTTTGTGGCCACGAATTATATGCCTAAATGGAAGTTCAACCTTGACAAATGTAACACAAGTTTTTATACCGAGAAAGAAAATTGTTTCAGTCTGTAGTGTGATTCCATAATTGATCTAAAGTAAATTAGCATTTCTTTACTAGGGCGTCGATAACAGCAATATCTTTGTTACAGGATATAGAACAGAAACGGGCCGGCCAATACTTTTTCCTCGAAGATTAGAACAACTCTGTAACATCGTATTTATATATATTGGAGCATTTGTATCGTCACAAGGACGATGGCCTGCCATCTATGTATTTTCCAATTAAATGTATTACTGTAATAAATCATGTTTTATACAACCACACATTCCACACTGTTATTTCAGAACTTTCTCTAAAGTCTATCTTAATCTTAAGACGACAGAGAGATACGTAGAACAAATATTTTGCTATATTCTTGTTCAGAAAAGTTAATTTTAAACACTCGAGCGTATTTGTATTGTCAAGGATAGGTATAAGTATAATACTTGACAAGTTACCTTGTTAAAACTTGAAAACAAAAATGGTCTCTAAATCTAGAACGAAAATTAAATTAGAATTCACATTTACTAGTGGCTCATTCAGTCATATAATAATGATTCATGAAAAATAATAAGTAGATAATGCCAATTAAGTAGACAACACACGTTAGTATTTATTATTACGAAGTATTTGTAAAAATAGAAACTCTGAATATTATACTTTCCGAGAATTATTGACATGTTTACGAAATATGCTTACCTCTGTTGTATTTCACACATTATCACAGAACATTTTTATAAAGTGTTAATTTGTAGGTGTAGGAAAATCTGGCTTAGGACTGGGGCAATCAGGAAACATGATACTAATAGGATCCTACTAAAATACAATTTTAAGTAATAAAACGGAATATAAACAACCTATGTTTGGAAGTCTATTCTCTATCTAATAAAGTTAATTATTTTGTTACGTAAATATTTACCTTGTCTTGGCTACGAGCCAGAGTGGGGCAATTACGTTTCGTTACACTACCTTGCGTAGCACATACCTTAAATAGTTAGTTTGGTTATAGCTGTTCGCGGAGCAAGTACCTAGAAGCATATATATAGGATAGGTAGTATGTACTATTAACGGAAAGGATAATTTTTAAATAAACGAAACTTCCTTCCTTATATCCCCTACGTTATCTACATGAATAACATATAGTTAAGAATAGAACCAGGTTTATCATTATGTCTATATGTATCTCAACTGCCATTCTCGAGAACTGCACACTAATTTACAGTCATCGATTAACGTCGTTATGAGTCATGAATCTTAATGACATCGATATATATGTACTACGTACTAGATAGGGCGTTCCGAACACTCGCTTTTATCAACTCAACTGAACTGCAGTCCCCACACCCGACTTTAGTGTGGCTTCGACATTCATTCAGTGCGGGTGCGCACGGAGCAGCGTTAATAACAACGATAATCCGAATCAAAGTAGACCCTGGACGAAAATAACTAGTCAGTAGTCAACTAAGTAAAATTACTACCTGTTTAAGTGAATTAATAGGTGATAATTCCGTAATTCCAGAGTAGAAAAACAATTTATCTATTTAAATACCACGCCATTCTACAATCATATACTAAAACGTGCAGATGTTCCCTTAAAACTGGTTGTAGGTAAAAATATGTAACTGAACACAGACTTGATATGTTTTTTTAGAAAGGTTTTAATTTGATTAATTGTTAATGAGTTTTTAATTAGTAGTGATAGTTTGATATTTTGAATAATTGTTTTATGTTAATTCAAGCCCTGGCCCGTACCTCTGAGTACTCATTTAAGCCATGTGAAGTCCGCCAATCCGCACTAGGCCCCCCTAATATTAATATAATACATTTTGAAATCGAGTTTAATTCTAATGAAGTTTAGAAGGTAAAAAAGATGTGTCACATCTGCGGTGTGAACTCTATAGGGACGACATCTTAGTGTAGTTAACTGAACGAAACGCGTAAGCGCCATGAAATTTGCGGCGCTTACGACGTTTTGGTCGCGAGAAAACTATACTCTAAGCAATCTAGCGCTGTATCTTTTAAAATAGTTTGGTTAGTTGACACAGCTTTATACAGCGCTGCAGCGAACTTTAGTTCTAACTCTTACCAGTTTTTAAACAAATGTTTTACATGAACGTTCTTGTCTATCGCTATACGTCGATGCTTAATGATGATGATCTAAGAATCATGAATAAGATCAGTGACGATTATAAGTAATAATGACGTATTAGCATTTTGCTTGAATTAGTAAAGGCTTTAAATAAAGTTAAATCATCCCTATAATACCAATGCCATTATAGTAGGAAATTTGTTGACTTATAAAACAAAATATAATTTCAAAACAACCCACTCTTTAGTTTACCTTTAAATATCGTAAACTCGTATTCTCGTAAACTTTTTTGGAAAAACCTGGGGAGAGTAGGTTTCCCGTGTGGGGTCACATTAACTACATATCCTTCCTATCCATTGTTATGTACGATAAGGATAACAAAGTGCCTAAACGAAATTATCAGTAAACAATAGCGAGCGAATACCTAGGTTTTTTGGGATTTACTGTAGGTTTTCTATTATATATCCCGTTAATGAATTCTTACAATCAAATAAACAGTATTACACAAAACCGTTTAGTTAGTTTCATAAAGATTCATCTAATTGGTATTGAATAGGATAACATTGGGTAGATACAGGAATTATCGAACGCTGCGGTGTTTTGATGTGTTGGTCGAACCACCGGCCGGGCCGACGCGGAGAGTGGCTGCGGCGCGCCGGCATCGTTCGATGACATCATCACTGGCGAATAACCTATACAGGGGCAGAGGTATACAACCTGGTCCATTTTACATTCATATTATTATGACCACTTAACACTTAAGAAGAACTAAAAAGATGAACATCCTTGGAAACTGATTTCTTTAACCAAATGAAATGAATGAATGAATTTAAAATAGTAATGCGAGTCTATAGATTTTATCTATTATGATGATTATTTTTTACTTCTAACTAAGGGGAACTGCTAAAACAACTAATACTAGTATATTGCGCGTACATCCATAAACCCTAATATGGTATAGGATAAGTCAACTTATATGATAATATAAAGAATTATAAAATAAAGGTCAAGGGTTTGGGGTCGTTTATCGTCACGCAACGGCGCAGCGGCAGTATCTTTTTGTAATAATTATTCATGTAGACAGGTAACTTCCTACCGTAGTAATCAAGCGACATTATTGGATAACCAAAGGTTGCTGATCTCTGAAACCGTCTGGTGTGCGAGAGAGAAAACAAAAACGCCACGACTTCGCCCGACCTCGTCGAGTTTTATTTCATTCGCGTCGTGTATATTTCGGAATTCGCTCTGAAGTGGTTTAGTTGGGTGTGTCGCTGAATAAAATAACAAGTATGTATTTTTTTAATTATTTATTGCAGTTTAATTCTAAGGCACTTATTTATTAGCCGCTTTAACGTGTTTATTCTTATTAATAATTTGTAGTTTAATACAATATCTGTATTTAAAGTGTAGGTCATTTCATACCGGCAATCGAGGTGCGTCAGTCTGTTTGTTAAAAGCCGGTGTTGGTTAACAGCAATGTTACTTTATTTTTAGTTCATTTGTGAAAGCGAGTGGTAGCGTTGTATTGATTATCTTATTCTGTTCCCTTAGGAATCTCTCACCATGAGCGGACAACAGTATTACCCCTACAAGGTAAGTTCCACCTACTATTCTAACTACCTACATAGTCGTGTAATGAAATACCTATAGGTAGATTCGCACGAGATGATGTCATCTTTCGGGGCAAGGTTGATTCTTTTACTGATGTAAATGTAGTAGGTATGTCTACCGACATAATAAAAAAACAATAAGTACAAAATGAGATGTTATATTTAAGAACCGGATATAAATGCAAAGTCCGAGCTAAATGATCTTACAGATTAGTACATTCCTAATTTACCTACTTAGTTTTATTAGGTGCTTAGGAGTTTTAACTACCTACTACATAAAATATATTATAATTAACATATTGTGTACCTAGTAATTAATTATAATAGGTACTTAATTAGGAAACTTTTATTGTTCTACCTACCTACAATTATACCTATTACTTCAAGAGTGCTACTGTATCGAAATTTGCATATTCTTATTAATATTAATTTTTGAGCATCTTTAAAATCATGAAATTTATTTAAAGGTAGGTATCGGGAAAATTCGGGCGTAGTAAGTACCTAATCAAAATATAAAACATGTACACATTAATTTATAAAATAATTAATCAAAGTAAATCTACGCGTATACAAATGCGGAAAAACAATTTACAAATGAGAAAAGGCGCGCAGGGGTGCGCTCCCCCAGTCCCCATTCCTAACTACTCCTGAATCATACCGATCGAAAACGCCCTACTTTATGGGAGACCTATATACCTACATACATTATAATTATAATAGTCATTCCAACACGCTAGAACAACAAGCTATGGGTAGGTGGGTCATGCATGGCATGGGACACAGTCATTATGCAGCCATTCATTGAAAATGCATATCGATTCGTTTTTTATAACTCTAAAAATATTATCGACTAATGGCTCCCCGCGGTTTCACCCGCGTACCCGGGAGGTCTTCCATTTTCCCGGGATAAAAAGTAGCCTATATGTTAATCCAGGTTATAAGCTATCTTTATTCCAAATTTCATTCAAATCCATTCAGTAGTTTTTACGTGAAAGAGTAACAAACATCCATACAAACTTTCGCCTTTATAATATTAGTAGGATAGATATTGCCTGGGTTAATGTACTTGTCTGATACCTGGGAGATAAATGTCATTTGAAAAATTCCAGTCCCAATCTCAAACAAAATCCAAATTCAAATACATACCTACCTGTTTGGTATAAGGAAAATATAGTGTCACTCGAAAAGTTAACAATTTAACAACTGTCTGCAGCGGACTCAATAAAAAATCCAATATTTTTGATCACTTGCATCCGCCTAGAGATCATCTGGACGCGTGGTCCGGAGATCTTAAACTTACGGTTTGACAAATGAATGATTTAGTTCATGAACTATATCACAATAAGACTGGATAGATAGGTATGTTGTCTTGTAGTTATCACGAGTTCTGTTTGCAGTGCACCCCCACGGTGTACCCCGCCGATCCGTTCGACCCGGCGGCGGATGCCGAGACCCTCAGGAAGGCGATGAAAGGCTTCGGCACTGACGAGAAAGCCATCATTGACGTCCTCTGCCGCCGCGGCATCGTCCAGCGACTTGAGATCGCCGAAACCTTCAAGACTAACTATGGAAAGGTAAGATATCCCTACACTTATAGATTGCTAAAGCCCATTGAACAGTTTTTAAGGTTACTTCTTTTCTGTGTTTTGTTATGGTGTCAGTAAAATTAAGGGTCATGTATCTTTAGTAAATAAATATTATTTTAAGGAGTGTACAAGGTAATAAGGAAGATTGTTAGCTAGTGACTTATTTGGTCCTCACGATAATGACTAAACATTTTACAATTGAAATTAGGCTCGCTAGTTACGCAATTCAAATGGATTCTAATGGGACATCTCCTTAACTTTTCATAATTGTCATTCGTATATTTGTGTGATGTAAACTTAAATTACACTAAGTATTCATGTGCTTCGAAAAAATCATCGTTAAATATTGCCCATGTTCTCGGAAATACAAATCAATCATTCAATTTTAATCATACCTCCATAAAAACATCCAATATTTGGTTATTAACAGTCCCAACTTCTCATTTGCATATGTATTATCCATTATCAATTATTAATATAAAAGTTATAATTAAAATAAAACTCTGTATTCGTAATAATAATACCTATACCTATTTTATGTAATTATCCTGCTTATGGTAAAGATAATCATAGAATAAACATTATTTATCATGGCGAATGGCGATATGTCATACTTGTTATTGTAAATGTCGGCAATTAAAAGTTAAATGAAAGTTGTTATCAGTTTCACTGGAAAGTACATGATACCTACCAAAGTAATAATAAAAGGGGAGTTTCCAATTCATAATTATTATAGTTGTGATAAATAAATCACTTGTTTGTAAAACGTTATCGATTCACTTATTTACAAAAAAATCTAAGGGTGCGATTCTATAACAATTTCTTTTGTAATAATAAAAAAACGATTATTATGTTTAAATTTTATTTATATAGAGTCAGAGAGCTAAGTTCAAAACTAGAGAACGGCTAGACCGATAAAGGTATAAAAGGTTTAAATATATTAAATGTGAGGTGTAAGGGAAAAAATTTCAAAAAAGTTTTAGTAGATTCCAACGCAAGCGAAACTAGTTAGAGTAATAATTAGGGCTATAATGGCGTAATTCCATTAAAAATGAGGCCTACGTTAAATGACCATCAATAACTGATTTATTTAACATCTAACGCTTGGGTAATTGAAACTAACAGGTCAAAAAGCGTTACCTAAAACCTTGGCTATATTCTGACTACTGATAGTATCTACGGAACTTGGCCTTGCTTAAACTTCAAACCTTCCGGAGACTTAGTCATCGTTGATTCACTTTTGTTAGTACATTCAATGCTGTGAGAAACTATTTTTTACTAGGATGACGGATCTAAATCATTTACTAATGACCATGCAGCAAAGCATTGAGGAAGCCGCGATGATTAAAATATATATACAAGCTTAAATTGTATTACGGTGTGAGTTATTAATTTAGAGTTTATTTTGATACATACTACACTGGATTTTTAATGATGTTGATGACTGCCAACCCAAACATAGGAAGTCGGCCATGTTAGATTTTTCAAAATTGGAATACAAGTTTTAACGTCAGTCAAAATAATTGTTGCTTTCGTAAGTAGGTGAAGGTAAACTGCAATGGCTTTTAACCGTGGGAGAATCATTAGTACTTCTTTTTATGTTTTTACGATCCATAATAAAAAAACATCATATAATGAAAATTATTCTACTATGTTTTAAATACTTTTGTCGTGTTTTTGCATTCAAAATAATGCAGTCTTTTTATTTCTATGTCAGAATAAAAAATTTGTACCTATCTAATAATGATTCGCTATCTCTCGGAATGTTTTCGTGAGATACCTAGGTAGTAAGTAGATAGGTATCATAAAGTGTACTTGCACTTGTTATCTTATCACTTATTGTTTACATTGTGTCATGTCTTTATATTTTCATGTAGTGTTAATTAGTGATTAGATTACACTATTTTATACCTAGAGTAATCTGGTTTTAGTTGAGTAGCGGTAAAGGAAGCACAACCCTTTTTTATGGCAACATTTTTTTTATGTTTCTTCAATAATGGCAAATCCAAATTGAATCACGTTCCTTTGAATCGCGTTAATCTTTATTTGTCTAAAACAAGGAAAAGCTTGAGTCAAATATTAATGAGTTATGTACCTCAGTTACCTTATAGATTTCATCGTGGGGTTTACCCAGTGTAGCGAAAACTTTGAATTCTTAAAATTTTGTCATAAACATGAGACATTTCTAGTAAATCAACTTTCCTCAATAACTAAGTAGAACAAGAAGTTAGGTAACCGACTTAGCTCACTGAAGAGGAAACTATGCAAAAACTGTTTGAGTGTTTTTTACTTCTTTATAATTGGTAACATTTGTGAGCAAAGGCCGTCGAAGTATTGTCTTTATGTTATGATAAGCACATTACCCTTGTAGCGTCTCATTATGTGTGCAATGCACTCGAGTTCGTGCCTACGCCATCGTCACACTAATTGCTTGAACGTTTCAGACGTTTTAGTTCTAGGAAGCACGATTGAAGTGGACATTACTCATTGTAAAACCATTTTCCTGCCTGTTGACACTACTCACGGCATCAATAATGTCGAACAATAGGTACTCATATTGTAGTTTAGTGGATGTAAGCATTAATAAACGATATCTACTACGCATACGTGATTATTGTAAAATATTTCAATGTTGGCTCGTTTGTAGTTCTGAATGGCGAACAAAAAAAAAATGTGGAATTCAAAGAACTCTGATGCAAATCTTGGCGAGTGAAATAGACAGAGCTAACAAAAATATATCGATATTTTATTATTTCAACTCAATATATTTACGTGGTTTTTACAATGATATACCCAGCATTTATCGAATTATATCAGTTTAACAGGAATCAAATCAGTTTGATGCTTTGTGCCATACTTTGTGCAAATAAAAAATCTTTATTTTATTTATCTCAAATTTTAACCGAATATAGTACTTCACAAACAATCATCTCCCACGCTCTTTATTCAATCTAAATCATAATTGTCTATAGGATCTGATCAGCGAACTGAAAAGCGAGCTGAGTGGCAACCTGGAGAACGTGATCGTCGCTCTCATGACCCCCCTCCCCCACTTCTACGCGAAGGAGCTCCATGACGCCGTCGCCGGGATGGGAACTGATGAGGAAGCCATCATCGAGATCCTGTGCACACTCTCCAACTACGGCATCAGAACTATCTCCGCTTTTTACGAACAACGTAAGTTAATACCTCGGATTATTTGAACCGCGTTAGTTTTGTAGGTCAGGAGTAGCTACTCCTATATATATATAGGTACCTACTCTTATACATATATCTAGTGACGACAATTCAGCTGCAAAGTAAGTTCCTACACTACGGGAGCCAGTCGAGCCGACGATTCGAAGTTGATGAAGCACTATCAATAATATATATATGTAGTCAGGTATGAGGTAAATAAGCCCGCATATGTAGGTAGGTATCTTAATTTATATTTATATAGTAGATATTCCTCCAAAAAGATAGATATTTATGTTCGACCGCAATCGTATCCCAATAATAATTTTCCGATACGGCATCGACCATGACGCAGTACCTAAGTATGATCACAGTGAGGACAGTTGAAGATTATTTGCATTAAAGTGACGTCAACATTCGTGTTAAGAATACCTAACACCCATTGAAGGTTAACTTAAAAGTGGAACGAATTGATTAATTGCGACTGGAATGTGACAGACAAATCAGGACAAAGCTCTGGTAATTTTTAAAGGAAAAAGTCAAAAGTACCTCCGTAAGGACGTATTTATTCATGGAATAAATAGTACCTCATTGGTTAAGGTAAGGTATGTGGGTATTACGAAACCAGGCTGCGCTGCGACGTCCGCAGCGTGCCATGGCGCTCAGGGTGGTCCGAGCGTATCGCACCGTGTCGTGCGCCGGCGCGTGTGTGCTTGCCGGTACGCCGCCGTGGGACCTCGAAGCCGAGGTGCTCGCCGCGGTGTACTGGCGAGCGAAGGAGGCCGGGGGCCGTCCGCATCCGCGGGAGATCGCGAGCTGGAGGGAGGACGCTCGCGACGTTCTCCTCCGGAAGTGGACGGCCCGCCTCGAGAGCCCGGCTACGAGCCGGGATGTGGTGGCCGCCGTTCGGCCACTATTGAGAGAGTGGCTCGAACGGGGGCACGGGGCTCTCTCCTTCCACCTGACACAGATGATCACCGGGCACGGGTGCTTCGGGCGATACCTGTGTCGGGTGGCGGGCAGAGAGCCCACGGAGATGTGCCACCACTGCGAGGCCGACGTCGAGGACACGGCGCAACATACGCGCGAGGAGTGCCCCGCTTGGGCGACTCCTCGCGCCGCCTTGTCCGCGACGGTCGGCGCAGACCTCTCGCTGCCAGCCTTTATCAAGGCAATGGTGGGCAGCGAGGAGGCCTGGGAGGCGGCCGCAACCTTCTGCGGTCAAGTGATGTCGCAGAAGGAGGCGGCGGAGCGGGTGAGAGAGGACGACGTCAACTCTCTCCCGCTGCGTCGCCGCAGGCGCGGTAGGCGGCGACTGGCCTTCGCGGGCCGGTTGCCGCCGTAACGCCGGGGACCGGGGCGGTGGATCGGGGGATCCACCGCCCACGCCAACGGTTCCATGCCGGAGATGCCCATTTGTTCCATGGGCATCTTCGGTGAAGTGGAGGGGGGCGGGACTCACACGTGTGTTCTTCGCACTGTGAGTCCCGCCCCCCGGAGACGGGCTCGGCCTTGTAAAGCCGAGCTGCGCCGGCGGGGCATGCGGTTGTAAGGCTTACGCGTGTCCCGCAGCCCCGCCACACGGCGCCGAGGCGTCATTGGAACCCCAGGGGTTTAGTGGGTAGGCACCGGCACCTTCTGTGCCGGTGAGTCACCACATAACCCGGCGGCTCCCCCCGGAGCTGCCGGGTATCCTATGAGGATTCCCCTGGGTCATCAAAAAAAAAAAAAAAAGGTATGTGGGTATTAAAGCTTCGTTCGATCGCTATAGTGCGCAATGCAAGAACATTTAACCTCATAACATGCAGGTCACACCTTACGTTTAATCGACAATCATTACCTATGTAACTAACAGCTTTCTCCTTTCCCCAGTATACAACAAGAGCCTGGAATCCGACCTTAAAGGAGACACTTCGGGCCACTTCAAACGCCTCTGCGTGTCTCTATGCATGGCCAACCGTGACGAGAACCAGGGTGTTGACGAGGGGCAAGCCAAGTCTGATGCCGAGGCGCTGGCTGCCGCCGGCGAAGGACAGTGGGGCACTGACGAGTCAGTCTTCAACTCCATCCTTATCACTCGCTCTTACCAACAGTTGAGACAGGTGAGACAAATATATGTCAGACAGCCTTGTTTAGATAGTTCTTAACAAATTTGCATTTTCAGTCAAATGAACCGTGTATTTCAGAGCGGAACCAATCTGATGCAAAAAGCACTTTTAGACATGCACAGTTTTTTACAGGCGGCTCTCTCTTATTTACGTTAATTTAAATTTGCAAGTAGAGTATAAATGTACCGTAGGTTCGTGTATCAACTGCAAACCTACATAGGTAGGTACATTTATTTCAAATATTAATAATAAAATTATTCCCGGAAGCCATTGTTTTGTACGTGATTTTGATAATACTGTAGAATTGCGCTGGAATGGTTAGGTAGGTATTATAAATAAATATAGTCAGTCATATGACACGTCAAGCTAGTAGGTACTTACATATTCATTATTGCAATGTTTGAACAGAAATGTGACTCATAGCTACATACATTGAATGACGAAAACGTATGATAAATCACCCGTTTGTTACAATTGAAGATGCAGACACCTTCGATCATTATCAATTATTGTCTGTGACACATTTGCCTACTCGTTTACAGATCTTCGCAGAGTTCGAGGCACTAACTGGTAAGGACATTGAAGAGTCTATCAAGAAGGAGTTCTCTGGAAGCGTCGAGAAGGGCATGCTCGCCATCGGTAAGATCCGTCAAATTAGAAAACTAAAACTAAGTACCAATCTAGAATATTCTCATGGCAAAAAAAGTACATAACGTACAATCGCTGCAAGGTTATGCAACAGGAAATTAACACGTTTTGTGCTATTAACCTTCGCACAGTCATTCAACTTTTTTGTATATTATCGCTTAGGTACGGAACGAACCATTGTTTCAATCCCGTATTGATCGTGCTAGTAGTTACAATATATATAACAATTAATTATAAAATAATTCCGTTCTCTAATCGCTAACGCTTGTGGAAAGTTATAATCTAAATTACCATTTTTAGTATTTTAATTAATCAATAAATAGTCATGGTTATCATTATAACTTAATTATAATGTTGTAAGTATGGTAAAAAAAACTCGATAGATACACGCTTATATTAGAATTGATCACTATTGGATAACCTACTCATGATAATTTTATGAACTCCTAAAAGCAATTTTGAGATCGTTTATTAAACAATTATGTACCTTATAGTCAAGTGCGTGAAGAGCAAGGTTGGTTTCTTCGCCGAGCGCCTGTACTACTCCATGAAAGGTTTGGGAACAAACGACAAGACCCTCATCAGAATCATCGTGAGCCGCTCCGAGATTGACTTGGGAGACATCAAGCAGGCCTTCGTCGACAAATACGGCAAGACCCTGGAGACCTGGATCGCCGTAAGTCATATTTCAATATATCCCGCAGTAAAGTACATTAAAAAAGTATTTATCTTCATTATTATAAAATGAAGTCAATTTTGTTTTTGTTTGATTTACCTTAAAGGTTCTGATTACGTGTAACTTTACATAAAAGATTGATTTTTAAACGTAATCAAAGCCTATGAATGTTAGTGCCTATTTGAAGTTTGCAGTAGCTTTTGCCCATTATCTCGAATGTGAATTATTTGTTGATCGTGAATATAAATAATCTATTATAACTGCATCAAACATCCTAACCCATTTAAATCAAATAACATTATTTTGTCTAACCTGTATATACCTATCATTTAGAACCTTTTATACCATTATACCTTATTGAATATTCTAATCTTTAAAATCTACATGTAGCCATAAAAATAACTACCAGTAATGTTGTCAAGTGTATATTAGACTAACAATTTAACACCTAGTTACTAACAGCATGTTTACGTAGTGTTTTTTAATATATATAAATATCTTTATAAGAAACTGACCCATAGATTTTGTCGGATAGATGTCATGGGCTTCGATAATAATCAGCATGTTACAAAGATGCACAACTTCGAGTCAAGAAAATGAAAATCTCCTCATATCATACCTTTTCTTTTCACTTCATCGTCAACTTTTAACAAACATTGTTATATATATACAGATCTATAATAATACAATATTTATATACCTATAGTTCAGATTCAGTTATAGGTTAAATATTCATTAACTTCGACAATGTGATCGACTTGTGTTCGTTTAAAATTATACGTTTTTGCTAACTACGTGTCTTCATTAATGGCTTTAATGAATTGGTTTTGCATAAGACAGGAGTTTAGAAAATCGTCCCGTTTTGATTGCAGGATGACACTTCCGGAGATTACAGGAAGGCATTATTGACCCTTGTCGAATAAATTGTGGGAACCGAGTGGTCAGGACCATCGACGTTAGCGATAACCACCTACATTGAAATTAAGTTTATTTGTGTCAATTCGTTAGGCTGATAAGAGATCTGTTAGGGTATGGGTACACTGACGCCACTGCCGTCCGTACAACTCGAAATATTGCAACTAGTCTGAAAATGGATCTTAATTGGACTGTTTTGTCATCAGTGTGCCATATCTAGGCTGAGCCAGGTGTAAATTTTATTTGAAGAGATCTGTATATTTTGCTTCCTATTAGTGTACTCAGTTCACGCTCATGTAACTTTCCGAGCACCGTAGCTAACAGCTTCCTGTGTCGTGCGCATGAGGGCGTGGTGTCCGCACTCGCGTGCTTTCTACTGTTTTACAAGTAGTTGACATTTTTTCAGGAGGACTTAGGAGGTCCGCTCGGCGAACTCCTCTCCGTCATGTGTTACTAAAGCGCCCGGTGCTAACTATATAACCCTCAGTATAACGAGCGCCGCCATAGTTGCTACGCCGTAGCTGTGTAACCGAACCGTGCTGCGGTCTTTACGTATACGCGTCTATTGTTATAGAACATATTCTCACGTGTTGCATTTTAAAGACATAATATTCATTTATTTAAGTTTCTTTCATAGTCACAACAATTTTTAGTGTAAAGCATTATTCTACAAAATTAACTTGCACGTCGTGTGTTGATGAAATCATTGGGCCAGTTTCTTTTATATTTTATTCTGTTCGCTAACTTCTTAATGTTAAGCAATTCGTGTTTTCGCCATTGTTTACAGGAAGACCTAACTGGTGACTTCAGGAATGTGCTAGTCACACTAAGTGCTTAAAGCCTGCAATATAATTAGAAATGTTTTATTTTTTATATGAAAATTGTTTTAAGCTTTGCATGCTAAATGAAATGGGATTGTAACAAAGTACAATATAATATATTGCAGGATGATACGAAGGGCGACTACAAACGCGTGTTACTCACTATAGTATCGTAAGAGTACGCATAATAAGACTACAATCACAATGCAATAGGAGCGACTATTCGCTCGAGCAAAGTTCCGTTACTTTATGATATGAAACTGCCTTTATATTGTATAACTGTTGAGATGTTGTAGAAATTAAAGCTTGATATTTTTGTGAAAATGAGATATTTATTGGTGCTGTAATTTTGTTTACAGTTTACATATTTACATTAATTATTAATTAAACTACATTATGTACGTTCTAAATGGTTTTGTTTATTGTATATCCCTGATCCCTTCCTCATTTATCTGAAATTAAACGTAAAATGTTCAATATGGGTGTAGATACGATAACCTAAATCGGCCGATCAATCGATAATTTACAACACACTTTTGGCAGCGTGTCAAGCCATTCTCTTACTCACTATTTGGGACATAGGTACATACATAGAGATACTAGGAAACCCCTGTTTATTTTGGCAGATTACCAATTTATTCATGACGGCATGCATACCATTCCATAGTGGATATGACAGTAGTAGCCAGTATGACATCATTGTTAAATTACTACATTTGAATAAAACTGTAATTGATATAATAATACGTTTCAAAACCGACCAAGTGCGAATTCATTCATTATTATCCATTATTAAGATCAAGGAAATAGTAAAGTACATAAATGTTTTATTCTATTTACCTATATCCTACTAATATTATAAAAGGCAAAAGTTTATATATAAGGATGTTTGTTCCTCTTTCACGCATAAACTACAAAACGGATTTGGATGAAATTTGGTAGGTACACAGAAGTTTACAACCGGGATGAACACCAGCGTTGCCAGATTTTTAAATCAATTTTAATGTCCCGCGCGGGACAGGCTCAGTCCCGCTTTTCAGGAATAACTTGACCGTGCGTGCAAAAAAAATCATATTTTTATTAAAATACAATTTCTATGGATATTTTTACATATTGTCACATAAACGTAATTTGAATTCAAATAAAAAGATAAATATTCAAAAACTTTAGATAATATACGTTTATTTTACTATGTCCCGCTTTCGGCGAAAGAATCCCGCTTTTTTCACTCAAAAAGTTCCAAAATCCCGACTTGGCAAAAAATATATCTGGCAACGCTGATGAACACATTTTATCTCGGGAAAATTAAAGATCCCCGGGAACGCGGGTCAAACGGTGACCACAATTACCTAAATACGTTAAAAGAGTTCTGTTGACGTTTACTGACAGAACACTTAGTAAGGAAAATTACATAGGGTATCCCCTAAAGTTATTTAAGGCGCGGGATATATTGAAATACTCACAGAACAGTTAACAAGGAAAATTACATAGAGTATCCCCTAAAGTCATTTATGCCTCGGGATATATTGAAAGTTTTACAGGCTTACCTGAAACTTTCCAACGGTATTAGGTGTATCATTGCTCTTGAGTAGCAGAGCTAATCTAGGTCCTTCATCTTGAGTGGATAATAACAGGCGTTTGTTACAGCGATGGGCCCACGCGTCCCCCAGTGCCCCTACTACTGAACCCGAGGATAGACCCACTCGTGTGCTCATCTCATTTGTTAATACCACCTGAAAATTAAATTAAATAAAGTAAAAAAAATATATTAAATAATGTTACAGGACAAGTATAAACTGGCTTTAATCACATAAATAGATATTTAAAAAATAAATAACATGATTAGACCAGAACATGTAATCTTAATCGAAACTAATATTATAAATGCGAAAGTAACTGTCTGTCTCGCTCTCACGCTAAAACTATAGAACCGATTTAAATGGCATTTGGTACACAGATAGTCTAGAGCCTGAGAAAGGATATGGGCTACTTTTTATCCTGGGAATATGGAAGATCTCCCGGGTATGCGGGTGAAACCGCGGGGAGTCTTTAATGAAAAAATCTCTTTTTTTTAACCAGTAACATTATTACATATTAGAAAGTAACATGTTATATTAGTATGATAGGAATATATTACGAGTTGCCTGCCAGGGGGGGAGGTTACGCTTATGACCTAAAACCCCTCGTTGTTAGAGACGGTGGTCGTATATGAGCTGATGATGACGAGGAGCCGGAGCACAAATTGAGCTTATGCTTGTAGGTATATAGAAATACTACCCAGATAAAATAGGCATGATTTGTCACAGATTGTATCATGCTTAATTTAGAACTGATCACTTTAGATTGTTTATTACACTTACTGCAATTTGCTTCTCCACTGCCAGCTTTTGCAGATCAGCCATTTGCCGGAACAGCAAGCCAGTCCTTTTTTTGGTAGGAATATCTTCTTTGAAAGGAAATGCTATTGAATCTATTACAATTAACTTTACCTAAAAAAGAAATTCATTATTGTAAAGAGTACTTATTTGGTTACCTATGGTAATTTTATGTATAGTTAAAAAGTTCTTTAATCTGCAACCTACGCCAAACTATATTTTTATCCATATTATTTTAATGACAAAAAAATATTCATTTTAATAAATTTCCTTGGATCCAATCTGAGTCAGAAACTTAAAACAATGTTATTTAACTCAATCAGTGTTAGAGATTAATGCAATATCAAGATAAAAATATTTACATTTGAATTCTCTTCAATAAATTTCGGTAGGTTGTACATGAATGCACAATACCTATCAAATCCAAAAGCATTAACATAATGTAGCTTCTTTAGGGCTTCATCTTCATTTATTCCTATTTGTACATCTAATAATCTTTGGCATTTTGATAGACCAGCATTGAGTATTTCTGAAAATAAAAATAGTAGGTACATATTTATTTTGCTTACTAACAGAGCATATTATAATTTTGCAAACAACATGACTTGTTACACATCATCGTCATCTTCCTTGCCTTATCCTATGTAGGGTCGGCTTTGTGCGTCATGTCCCTCCATTTCATTCGATCTCCAGTCAAATCCACATTCACATTCTCTCATATCATCTTTTACACAATCATACCATTCTTTCTTTGGCCTTCCCCTTTTACGCCTGCCTTCTGGTCTAAGGTGCAGTGCCTTTTTGGTAACATGGCTTTCTTCTCATAACGTGGCCAAACCACGAAAGCCGATGGCTTTTGATTTTTTCCGTAATTGGGGCCACTTTCATACTTCCTTAGTTAAAAAGACTTGTTACACAAGGATACATATTATATATTTTTACTACATCAATATATTTAAGTTACAGATTGTCAAAAAATAAAAGATATAAATATTAATTTAACAAATAAAGTCATTAAATAATATGTTTAATGGACCTGCATTTTGGAGTTGTAAATAGGTAGGTGCCAAAATTTCTGTGAAAATATACAGCTTTATTTACCTCTGAATCTAGATAGTGTGAAATTAGTATTGGTGTCTATATAAACAGCTTCAGCACTCAGACCACCCAAAACTTTTGGTATTTGAACAGATGCACAAAGCTGCAGGCTGAAATAATTAACAAAAATTATTAAAGGGACGTTACTAACAGGTAAGGCAATTTATAGCCCATTGGAAGAGGTATTCACATATAATATTGCAATTATATATTTCTTTAAAGCACAAAACTTCTTTATAGGTAGATTATTCAACATAAAATAAAATGACACTAAGTTATTGGGACGGGATATCACTAGATGCAATAAATTATTCTGTATTGGATAAAGGTAATACCTACTTGAAGGGAGCATACAAACAAGGACACACTGTTGTCTGGATCCGGATTCAGTAGATTATTTGGCTTATTAAATAACGAGATATTTGTTGCGAACTACAGTAGAACTTCGTTCAAAATAATATATAGGGATACAAACCATAACTGAGTTTTGCCTGAACCTGGCAAGCCAATCAACTCTGTGAGGGAACCTAGCTGTAGCCCATCATTTCCTAGGACTGTATCAATACTCTGGCTAAAGGTAGGAATTGATGGTAAGCTCGTTTCTCTCTGAAAAGTTAAACTCATTTTAACTTATGTAGCTAGCTTTGTTGATAGATGGAGTGCTAAGACAACCTATACTAACTTGCCATAACTCCGTTGCATTATAAATTGTAAGATCTTTCATAGTTCATTGAAGTAGCACCGTTCAATTAAATAAATCATTAAATTATATTTCGGTCGAATGTTTTCAAAAGTTTTAAATTGAGAATTTAAGTTTTGAGTGAGTGAGTTGAGTGTTGCGACATAAAATTAAGGAATGAGTGAGTGAACTAATAACAACAAGAAATGTTGCCAGTTTTCAATTACTAATGCAGAATATAACAATTTGGTGACCGTACTGACATCAATGAATAACTGCTATTACAATGCTTTTCTTCAAATTATACAACAGTCACCTAGGTTACCCATTCAATTTTAATTTAAAGGTATGTCCAACACAGTTTTTTTTGTAGGAGACTATTATATCTTCTACTTGAAATTTTTAGTCACTGGAGTTAGTCTTCAAATGTCAAGACGTCAATAATATGTCATCTGTCAGTAGTATCAGTCAATCAAATTGTCAAATATAGAATGAAGTTTGTTTTGTATTGAAAACAATATAGCTTTCGAGTTTCGCTCTAAATCAAATTAAAAGCTTCATTAAATCCTGTAGCGATGAATCATAATCAAATGAACATGCACGTGCCAATGAATCCTGTTGGCGCATCCCCAAATGTCGGAATGCAAATGCCGGTTCCTGGAGCGATCATGCAGCAACCATCACCTCAACAAATGCAGCCAGCTATGCCACAACAACCTACCCAGCAGGATAAAATGGACAATATATCTAAAGTGAAAACATTAATGGGATCTTTACGAGAATCAATTCCTGTAAGTAAGCTATACTGTCTCTTACTCTGAGACATTGAGACAAATTCAAATTATATGTTATGATTAAATGAAGTAACAGTAAGGTCTCTATAGTTGTAGATAAGTTACTTTGGCTGTATGCAGTTTTCAAAATTGGCTCAAAATATCTACCACCATGGTACCTACTGTTTCATAAAAAGCTTAAGAAAAATAAATAAATTAGTTAAGAAAGGTTATTATCAGTAGAAATCATTTTGTCTAAAACTATGCAAGGAGTCACTTTTGGGTTGATAGTGACTTATAGTGATAAATAGCACCCATCTTCTTCATAGCATTATGCTAAATAATAAATAAATTAATGTTTCAGATGACTCTGAAATCAGCTGCTCAAATTCTGCATCAAAATCATAACATAGATTCAATATCCCAGTAAGTAAATCATATTATTAATTGATTGAGCTTTGTTGGGTATTGTGTAAGTAAGGTGACTTTTGTCCCTGTAAATTGCAACAAGGTATAAACATCAAAACTATGATACCTACAGTGTTAACTCCATGTATGGTCACTTGATTTAATGACAAACTCCCTAAAGAGTCAAAATCACTTTGCTTTTGTTGATTTAAATTGGCTTCTTTTTTTTATACCACAAGGGTGGCAAACAGGCATACGGTTCCACCTAATGGGAAGTGGTTACCATATCCTATGGACACTTGCAACATCATCAAAACAATGAAACACCTAAGTTACGAAAAGTTGTAAATACTGTGCAATGGTGTACATTATTCTTTTGTAGCTTTATTATCCTAGTCTGTAATAAACTCGACATACACCTGATGCAGAAATCTGCAAACAACTGCACAAAAAAAAAACAAAAGGTGTGCTGCACACATTCAGATAACTAATGTTTGGGGCTTTAATTATGGCATATAGTGCCATCTGTAGTCAAGTTGCTAAATTAAAATGGATGTTGAGTAGATCTTACCAGCAATATAACTACCACAAAATTCTAAAAGATGATGCTATAAAAACATTTGTAGGGAGATCAATATAGATAAACTTGAAAATCACAATATTATATTGACTTATGTATTTGATGATTTTTTCAGGAAAGGTATAGATAGCACAGTACCCAGATTTGATAAGAATTTGGAAGATTTCTTTTCTGTTTGTGATCAAATGGAATTACATTTGGTAAGTAAATTTTCTTTACATAAGTACTTGTATTAATTTTCGGGCAATAGGTGCCCGAGCGTATGTGGGTTGGTTTAAACTTCATGTAAAATGCAAGCAATTGTAATATTTTGGGGCTTTATGCACTGCATATGTTCCAGACAATGCCTTTAAATAAAACAATTAAGAGTAGGGTGAAAAAATCTTCATTATCGTAATATGCTGTTGCTCAATATTATCTACTAGCTTCTGCCCGCGACTCCGTCCGCGTGGAATAGTTTCTTTGGGCTAACGCTTACTTTCAACTCCCTTCGTTTACGTAGAAGGATGGTCTCGCAGAGCTAACTGATTACTGCACGCGCCGGCCCGGCACATAAGGGGCGCGCAGTACTTGATATAATTATTTTGCTGCAATGTTATTTTAAATTTGCGATATCTCCTAAGATATTCATTGAAAGCGAATGATGTACAGGACATTTTTTTTTAAATTAAATACTTGTGATGAATAAGGTATTTATTTGGATAAGGATTGATATCATCTTTATAAAAACACCTTCACAAATAATGCTTAATTTTTGAACAAATTTGGTAAGTATAAAAATGGTCACAGTGAGCCAACCTTAACAGATAGACATATGCTATCGCGGACTTTTTTTTTGAAATTTTAATGGGGAACAATTTTGTAATACAGTAAAAGCTCCTTATTCGCGCTTCCTTTATTCGCGTTTTCACTATTCGCGGATTAGAAAAATGCGACCCAATTTCTATATTCGCGACTAAAAATTTTTTTATTCGCGGATCTAATAAGTACATACCTACATAATAATAAAAAAAAATCCAATGGGTATCCAACCCTATATCTATGTCAAATGGACTAATAAAAAAGTAACATAGATCTTATTACAAGTTTGCCTAAATAACGAGTATGTTGTTAAATTATATCGCTCGAGGCCTTTGACAGAAGCCGCGTTTACCGCGATCGGTGTTTTTAAGAATGTAAACAAACAGAAATAAAAAAGTAAAATAGATCTTATTACAAGTGTGCTAAATAATGTTGTTAAATGATATCGCCGAGGCCTCTGACACAAGCCGCCTTCGCCGCGATCGGTGTTTTTGAGAATGTAAACAAACAGAATGAAAGCAACCTTATAACGAAATATAGACTACTGTGTATCAGTCTGAATTGAAGGAGCTTTTGAAAACTGCCAAGCAAGAAAAAATAACAAATTTCTTCAAACCATTGCCTAAGCCTTAAAGTAATTAATTAAAATGTCCAAAAAATTTACTTAATTTTATTTTTTTTCACCTAGGAACGTATCCCCTATAATCCTATATAAATTACCATTCCGTATTCACGGTTTCTGTATTCGCGGCATATTTATGGAACATATACCCCGCGAATAAGGAGCTTTTACTGTACATCATTTTATCGAAACTTTAACCGTTTACGCAGCGTACGCAGCGGAAGCTCTCAAAAGGAAATAGAAACTCCCGATTTTGAAACATTCTTCATTGGTGCTCCGCTCCTATTAGTTGTAGCGTGATGTTATATAGCCTATAGCCTTCCTCGATAAATGGACTATCTAATGGCGAAAGAATTTTTCAAATCGGACCAGTACTTTCTGAGATTAGCGCGTTCAAGCAAGCAAACAAACAAACAAACAAACTCTACTCCTTTATAATATTAGTATAGATTTACTGAATCAAAACATATGCCTATAAATTTGTTTTAGTAGTTAATAATTCGCATACTAAATCCTGTTGAGATAGTAAATGATCCCTACCTCCCTATAAGTACACCAGTGTATATACTATAGGTGCACATAGATACAAGTAATGAATTACATTACAACTACAATGTAAGCATTACGGAGCTTGGTAAATATCATATATCTAAGTGCAATCGTTAACTTATTGACCTGGCAACAATCTCTAATCGCTGCTATTTACTAATTATTTATCATAGATGTTTTTACGTGACATTATGTAAACAACAATACATATCCCTTGGTAACCACTAGTATATTATGACGATGATAAAATCGCTCACGCAAAGAGTGACCATGGATCTACGATAATCTTGTAACAACTTTGAAATGTAATGCGTATGACTTTGTGGGCTATTGAACTCGCGACCCTGATGCTATTTGTTGCTAGATTTTTGGCCCAAATAAATATAGTAGGGCATTAATCTGTAGTTTCGTATGTTGATCATTATATTGGTGGTTGTTTACCCAAAAACATTACCAAAATGTTATTTTTGGGCACTATGTCTCCCCTATCTAGTTATGTAGTAATGTAAGACCTCCATAAATTGTTCTTTATATCTCAGTCAGTAAATATATGTAACAAAAACTCAGTTGCCAAACTGTTATATTACAGAGAACAGCTATAACCTGCATCCAACAAGCGCAGTCGGCTGCACACTATCTCCCGCTCTCCGTGATACCGTCACGATTAGATTCAGGACCCACTACTCAAGTAAGTATCATTGTTACTATGTACCTTTCAAAATGGTGACAAATCGTTGACTCTCTATATAAGCCTTAATATTCTTGAAACAGATCCTACTAATATTATAAATGCGAAAGTTTGTGAGTATAATGGATGTTTGTTCCTCTGTCACACAGATAGTTAATAAACTGGATTAATACATTGCCTACTTTTTATCCCGGGAAAATTTAAGATATATTATTATGTATTATTAAAAATATAGTTGGGAACGCACCGACTCACGATCGTGAGGGTGCCGGTTCAAATCCCTGGCCCGTACCTCTGAGTTTATAAAAACTTACGTACGGATTCACACCACTGGTTTTCGGTGAAGGAAAACATCGTGAGGAAACCTGCATGCCCGAGATGTCACAATTAAAGGCATGTGAAGTTCGCCAATCCGCACTAGGCCGCGTGGTGGACTATGGCCTAAACCCCCTCGATGTTAGGGGGAGGCTCGAGCTCCTCGGTGGAGACGTATATGAGCTGTTGATGATGATGATGATTGATGATGATATTATTATGATTATGTAATTGTTGGTTACTAATTAGTTACACCCAACAGGCTCGTACGTACAATCTAACAAAGCTGATAGTCACATGGTGGGAGTCATGTGAAAAATGCATGCCAGCACATACGTACATGACACGGCGAACTCTCGGCCGTTTATTATTATTATTTATTATAGTTAGTATCTTATCATAACAAAAACAAGGAGACTGTGTGACGTTCATACAATTTATTGATTATTGCAGGAAACGACCCTTAGCTACCCGCAGTACTTGAACACGGTTAGGCTACAGATATCCTATGCGAAGGATATTCACGACACATTGGTAGCTGCGGCACAAAATATCTCGCCTACTGAGTAACCGGAGCGGAGCTAGTTGGTGATATTTTAATATTAAGTAGGTATTTTGTTAATATTAAGCTTGTATTGTAGTGAACATCAGTCAGTTGGTTGGTCTATCTATTATTTAGGTATTCAGATAGTTCAGATTCAATATCTATAGTCATGGATTATTTTCTGAATTATAGGATTCATGTTATCTACTTATACTACACAATATCTGGTAAAAGTAATATTTTGCTCTAATGTTATAAATGAAAAACTGATGAATTTTGATTATAAATATAATTTGAATGTGAAAAATTTGGTTACATCACTACAGTTATACAATATATACTTAAAATCTTTAAGGGTGCTCTCTTCTTTCATTATATAAAAAAATCCCTCATCTGCTTAAACATATAAATATTATCTAATATCTACTTATATAACAATTTAATTATTTATAACAATTTATATTCGAGATCAATGAACTCCTCTCTTTTATTACATTTCATGTTTTTTATCCGAGCGTAATATAATGTATGTAAATATTTTTTAAATAATAAAGTGAATCATAATTTAACAAAATACACGTGACATTTTCTGTCAGCCATTTCTAAATCAAAATTTCACGGCGCCTTCAGTCTCAAGCTTAATTATATCATAAACTAGAACAATCACAATTACCTAGTAGGAAGTAAAATACTATCAGTCTTTACATTTAGAAGATATTACAGGAACATCAACAGTTAATCAATCCAATCCAGCGTTCTATGTACCTGTAAAAGAAGAATATAATTAAATTTTTTAAATGTTTGTGTTTTCACAACTTTTTTCATGGGCGTTTCGCATATAAGCTAAAAGAAAGTTCGCTAGATGGCGCTGTTAATAAGATAATATATTTCGAATGAATGTACAACCATTATACAAAAAAGTAAAGTAGGTATGTACATACCAATATTTGTGTTGTTTGTCCAAAATCAAAATTTTAGAGTCACCACAATCTTGTGATAAATGATATAATATAGGATAGCATAGTTTCAATTTATTTATGCCCAGTGGAGTATGGTAAAATTTTATAATACAAACTCGTTTATCTAAATACTTGAACAACAACCAAAGTAATATAGAAACTTATCCAAACATCCAGTGTGTTGATAACTATTGTCATACAGTAAGTACCTACATATATTTACCTATCGGGCGCTATCTGGCTAGAAACTTGCCGCTCGTCTGTCTAACGACAAGCCCTGGGGGGCTGCAAATAGTCACGGGACCATAAATCGTTATTATCTTTAATAAAGAGAAATACAGTACTCGCACTTCCAATACATGTTTGCGCTGGGCAGCGTGACCCCAGATAAACTTATTATGATGACATAAATAACGTTACGAGTGCCTTTGACGGACCACTTTATGGAATAATACAGGTTCATATTGTGTTGGACGGCTACTGTTGACAAAAGGATAAACTGGGACAAACAACTGATTCTTAAAGTTACGAAAATTCTATGCCGTTCTCTCGCGTTAGTTCGGGATGCGACAAGTACTCGCGCGAGTCACGCGTGACTAATCTGCGAGTACCTGACCTACACAATAATTATTTTGATTTCTATTACCTACACTTATTGAGCGGAAGGCGTACCAGCGCGTACAATATTATTGAATACATATACATAATGTGTTTGTAAACATACTCCAATCAGATAAAATAAACTGTTTTAAACAATGAAATGGGCACGCTCCCTAATTATAGTCAATTATTTAATCTACTTTTAATAAAATTGTTGTTGCTAAGTAAAACATAATCCTAAACGTAGGTCGATAATAGTTATCATTTGTGACAAAAGGCAGTAGTACTAATTTTGTATTTGTGGTAAGTATGCATATTGCAAATAAAAACATCTTGAGTGTGGCGAGTATCAAGAATTCTCTTTCCTTAGTTTGAAACGGGATAGAAAATAATCCTTTCTTTAATAATTTCACAATTCTTGCATGTTGTTGCTTACTATGACCAGTTATCATATCATTGCCAACGACCGACACCATAATAAAAAAATAAGTATTGTTGAAGACCTAAAGCTCCCAAAAAACCTAAGTACCTTATCTATCTCTAAATAATCCCACTTATATAATATAATTTATAATATATATATCTGAGCCGAGTGGAGGGCATTGCCGACTGTAGTCTGCCAATGAGCCATGTTGTCCTAATGGTCAAGATTCTATTATCGCTGTTAGCAACAAATTGATAAATGGGGGTCGTTCACTCTGCCCCGATAACTACTAGTACATTGTGATATTAAAAGTAATTCAATATAGGTGACAGCAAGCATATTTTTTTTGCAATTTTACGATAATACATTATCAATTTTACCATCCCAACACGCGTGTTTTCGCCGTTCTATTGACATTGTTGCCATGGCCGCGATACGGCAAAAGGTTGGCGAAGGCTAAAAATAAATAGCCAGTCCTCGACAAAAGCATTTTTATTTAAAAACAGATACATCATAACATATTTTATGTCCATCGCTTTATCTTTCAAAACAGTCCGGAAACATTTCCATAAAGATAATAAACAGTTATACCTACTTCATTATCTCCCCTTATGTTACCAATTAATAACGCTCTGGCATATTAGTCGACACTTTGATAATTTGATTCTAATGATAATGTTATGTTTCTTACATAAAAATAATGTAATATACAGATTACAACTATTATGATGGATATTTTTTCTTTATTAGTGCGTGCCTATCAAGAAAGTCATAATTAATTGATACATGATGTTCATTATTATGTTTTTATTTAACGATAACGAAAGGTACATATAAGCGAATATTAATTAACAATGTTGCAGAATAACAAGCTTATAAATCAAAGAAATCGGTGATAAAGGCCCCTATTCTGTTGTGCGTAAAATAAACTACCTACTTATAAGTATTTTTATGTTCCCTAACTTTTTAGTTCTATCAGTTCAATCGAAACCATTATTTATTGTATCGTAGTTTGACAGGACTTATCTCTTTTGAAGCCTTTCTTATTAAAATTTAATATCTTAAAATAAATAATGTAAAACAGAATCCGCACGATTAGGTATAGTTTTCGCAGAAAACTAGAGGAAATTATAAATATTGTTTTGATCACTTTCTTATTAGTCATGTACATTAATTATCTACTTAAATGTTGATGTTATGTCTATCCTTCGATAAACTTTCCAGAAGGAATGTGTATAATCTAACTAGAGTTTATTGCACGCTATTGAAAAATAGTACCTAATAGGTATTACTCTCAATCAATTAGGTAATAACAAAAATAAAATAAACCACAGTTGTTTACTTGGAGAACAAAAAGTTTTAAAGCTATGAAAGCAGCAATTTACGGTCAAGGCCCTTACCTATCTTACTGTCGAAGGCAAAAATGACAATTACATTTGCAATCTTAAACAAACTTGGGTTTGACGTCACAAATAGGTACTTAGAGGCATATTTATGTTTAAATTTGGTTTAGTCTATAGTTTGAGTAAGTAATAAAAATAAGATCAAATCATAAGCTATGTATATCGTAGGTTAGGCTCTATCACAACACATCTAATTTATAATTCCAACTTTACATAAGTAATCAACTTTATTTATGCGACAAGAGTTTAATTTTTGGTCCATCTTCTCAGAATATCCTAGCAAAAAAACTGTACGAAGCGTAACTTAAGTACTTCTTCTCTGGTTATCTTATTTATTATAATTTTGGTTTATGGTCCTTGTGTTGTAATTTGAGGCTTTATAGGGAAATATATAAGGTTTAAACGAACTTTAATGTGATATATTTAGAGTTGATATTTTACTGGTGCATAACACTCTCAGAAACCTATATTATGTAATTTATGTATTATGATAGTCATTGCAATTTCAACTCAAACGTTATATCTTAGAGTATATAATAGCTTGTTACTTACAAGTAATGTTCAGCCGAAGACCTGCTGCGCCGCGTAAGTAATGTGGAGGTAGCCGTCGTTCCCTCTGAACTGCTGGTACGCCTGCGCCATCGTCATGCTGTGGCTCGCCATCACTTTGTCGTTCACCAATAAGTATAGTGCCTGAGAAACGTAAAATAATTTTCATAATTCGAACATATAATATATATATTTTATATACGATTAATTTTAATTTTGACTTTGGCCTTTGTTTCAAGTGTATTGCAAACTTGAGTTGATGCTTTATTTTTTATCGGTACTTGTCTTCAAATAAGTGCAGTAAATGTACAGTTGTATATTATGGAGCATATTTTGTAGAAATGATATAGGCATACTCACTTGTGATTCTCTGAGTTTCATCTTCGTCCTTATAATGTAAAGGAACTGGGACATGGTGAGCTCTTGGGGCACCAGAAACTTATTTCTTCCCAACGCTGGGACTTCTCGCTCCCTGGAGAATCGTTCTACGTATAACTGAAAAAAATAACAAGAGTAAAGTTTACTGCAATTTGGTTAAACCAAGAAATTATCACTAAGAAGGTTGATTATTGAACTTACCGGTACTTTATTTGGGAATCTGTGCCTTATTGCTTGAACCTCTCGATTTGATTCTCCTCCCGTCATATCTGCAGCAATGACGTTTAATTAAATTTTACCGTTTATAACATTTCCTGTTGATAGTAGAGTCTAATTTCTAAGTAGATTGAGGGTAGGGTGCTTGCTGTCTATTTAGCTATTACGAGCGCTGATCGCTGCTGATGAACAACTTTAAGAGAGATACATAAGCTATCAAGCTTAGATGTTTGTATTTCGAACATTAGTTAAACAAAATCAAAATACTATCCCAAATATTAATTAGAATGCAGCTGTACACAATTTCGATGGATACTCTTTAACCTAAAATTGAATAATAAGTATTTTTGAGTATGTGCTCAGAAACGACCTATGTGAGCAATCATTCTTGACTTAGTCGCGATGTAATTGAAACTTGAGATGAACTGGTATTGTCCAGTTAATTAGTTATCTATGATAATAAGTACGAGGGAAGCTAATTGGCTACGTGATATCCGCCTATAGGTAGCTGATAAACATTAATCTATTATAGGTTAAATCACCTCACATGCAAACATGAGAGATGTATTGACCCATTGTGATCTTTTGTCACACAACATTATTTGAATTGAAATTTTCCAAAGATAGCTTGGTTATTAGTACATTTTGATATATTTAAAGATATAATTTTAAGTTTGAATTTATTGCTATATTTATCGACTAGTACTTTCTGAGATTAGCGCGTTCAAGCAAACAAACAAACAAACAAACAAACTCTACTCCTTTATAATATTAGTATAGATAATTTGATGCGACCAAACCATAACCATGATTCCTCCTAAGAATTTTCAAAATCATGTTGTGTAAACATAAGAATATACTATATTTCGAACTTAAGAAATGGGTTACTATGAATAATATGATTATTTTAAGAATATGTGTTAGTTTGACTTACCATCTTGGTAACCGAATACTTCTTGTGACGCGTACGTGATGTATAGGAAGCCGTCCTCATCGCCGTAGTTCTCGTACGCCTGGGCCATCGTCAAACTCATGCTCAGCATCGATCTGTTGTTTATTATTAAATACACCGCCTGTAACAAAAGAAAACGATATTTGTAAAAAAAATACTTTATAATCTATGTTATATTTTGTAGTGCTAATATTATAAACTGTAGTTTGTGAGAATGCACAAAAAAATACTGGAATGTATTCTAAAATTCAAGGAAATGAAATATTCATTCCCGATTTGGTTCTGGCTTAACCCATGGGTAATACAGACAATAAATACATAAAACAAAAAGGAACCATGGCCACTCCTACGGGCAGTAGGCCGGAAGGCCTCTAGAGCCCCGTGACTATCTCCAGCTTGCTTCTTATAATTTGGTCCTTCGAACCTGATGTTGCTGACTACATCTACAATATCATACAATGTATGTTATGTTCTAAGTCCACAATCAGCAGTAAAACAGGCTAGAACGAGTTCACTCTTACTTTATTTTTATAAGCTGAACTGGCTATCATAATGTAACAGTTAATTGATTTTATTATCAATCAATTACTGTCTTAGCTAATTATTTGATTAGACAAATTACGTCAGCGGACGTCTCATAATACGAAACTAGAATAGAATACCGTATTTTTTTGTTTTTGGTACGAAACATTAGCTGTAGCTGTATTAGCTGCACTATAGGGTAAATACTATAAAGATACCAAACATCAATAAAAATTTGCTAAATAAAATATCCCATAATTTATTTTATGTTTCTCGTAGGTCTTAACGTCAGGTATTATCACTTTCACACCTTTATATCAAACTAGCTGCCTCCCCGCGGTTTTACCCGCGTAGTTCCCGTTCCCGTGGGAATACAGGGATAAAATATAGCCTATGTTACTCGGGGATAATGTAGCTTTCCAAAGGTGAAATAATTTTTGAAATCGGTCCAGTAGTTTCGGAGCCTATTCATTACAAACAAACAAACAAATCTTTCCTCTTTATAATATTAGTATAGATAAAAAATATTTAACACTACAAATTGAGGTCTTAGGATCATTATCTTATTAAAACGAGGGAGAATACACCCATAATTATAATCATCGCACTATTTGTTATAGTTCGTAAATTTGCTAATGGCATTAAACATGTCTAAGTTATAAACAAAATATACAAACAAACATAATATGCCGAACTTACTTGATTAGGCTTTATTCTTATCCTGTTTCTTATTATTACTAGAAACTGTGACATTGTGATGTCTTCTGGCACTAAGAACTTTGATTTGTCCAATACTGGCAGGTTCCTCTCTTTGTGATACCTCTCCACTATTAACTGTAAATATTAAAGTGTTATTTAAAAAGTCTGTTATCTCAGTATCATTCTCAAAAGAGACTCAAAATTATAACAAATAATCAACGATCGATGCTGAAATTTTTCCTGGGGTTTCTTGTACCAAGGATTTTCTTAGAACAGCATCTCAATGAACTAACTAACCGATGAGTCATTTATCTACTTAGGTACTCGAAATAGATAAAGCGAGAGACTCGAAGGGTGCTTGTGATTCGAGAAGGAAGGAACACACATTATAATAAGAATAGATACCTAAATTATAACATAAATTTTCAACTCACCGGTATTTTTGTGGGAAATTTGCTTTTTATCGCCATGACTTCTTCTTTTCGACTGACTGTAAATAATAAAAAATATTTAATAATGAGTACCTACTAGGTATGTATCTAATGATTTATGAAATATCTTAATTCTAAGATTTCTAAGTAAGGATGGCACCTGAAATGTTTTCAACTTATCGTCTACGAAAACGCGAAAGATATTCAATATAGTTCGTAGGCGTAACCATTGCCAGGTGTATTCGTAGCATTCGTAGCCATTCTTGGCCGACATTATATACAATTGTAGGTACATTTTTTGAAATAAATCCATAAATAACAGAATGTCTACAGTTTTCCCAAAGTAGGTACATTAATAGTTACATTGGTAGCTGTCGTCAAGCATACATATTCTGTAGATAACATTTATGTATCTAATTACATATTAAATCAGCGCATTTAATTTGTGAATTGTATGGAATAGATGACCATAATCATCGAGTGAATGTGACCGCAGTCACGTATTAAAGGCATTAACAAATTAGTTCAATTAATAACGCAATTCACTTATAATGATAACAATAGCATACATAGAGATACTATCAGTTGGACACAAAATCTGGGGTTCGATGAACTTTGGATACTTAACTAGAGGAACTATTTTGCTAAGGTCTTAGTTCGCAAATCGCTCGTCTTAATAATGTAACGGTATATCAACTAATTGATTTGCTCATTAGTATTCCTAATTGGTATACATATAGCTTAATTGTTTTTGTTTGTGAGTTGTTACTGTTGCTAATTGTTTACTCTTTCATGTTTCGTTATCAAGTTGTCTCTTATTGAGGGGTGTGTCCATACATAAGATAACCAAGTCGCGGGTACCATTAACCATATTATAAGCCCATCGTTTTAACAATAGATAGGTGTACTTAGTCGAAATAGTCTTTGAGAACTATGGTCTTACCAACTAATTAATACAGTATAACATAGATATTCATTACTATGTCCTTTATTTTAGTTTTCACTCATCACTGAATTTTCAAATTATAACCCTGTAATATTCATGTTAATACTAATAGGAAATAATGTTTCATTATTTGACGATGTGTTATGTAAATTAAATCATATCACCTTTATTACCTATATTGTTACTATAAATACTTCCGTTTCTTATTTTGTAAGATATCCTATTTACCTAATTTTGTAATTATTCATCTGATCATAATCACTATGGAATTAACCTGACAAACAACCCAGAGCGCCTTAATCGCAACAGTCAAGAACTAGAGGCATGAAATATGGCACAGTAGTTCTTGTTATTTATGCAAGGGTATTTTTGCAAAACCCGGATGAAAAATAAAGTTATACGAAAACGTTACTTATTTGAATAAAGTACATACCGAAAGGCTTCTTTGATTTGAAACACTGCTTAACGTTGTGGTTCACATCGTGTTTAATTAATGTCGTTATAAAGTTCAATTCCATTTTCAACTTGTAGCGGTCGCACAATGCAATGTACACTTGAATTAACAATTGTTCAGTCTCGCGTCGCTCATGCGCATGCACTCAGTACGATGATCGAACCCCGACTACGGTAAAGTAAATAACATCGCCACTTTTATCAACCGGCAAGGGGTCGAACAGTTGTAAACAACATCAGATGATATGTATTATATGTAGCTCCCTTTTCATTTCAATATCTTTGGCATGGCAATAGTTTTGTTTTATGTACTGTGTGTAGGTAGATATCGTTTTGTAGCATCTACCTACGATTGTTACGAGTTGTTTGACAGTTTATTCTGAGGGGATTATTGGATGATTGGAATGGATGTGTTAATAAAACTAGCTTATCCTTTTAAGTATGAATAACATGGAAAATATAAGTATTTATTCCTGAATAGTTATTTCAGTTGGTAGGTAATAATAAACAAGGTAACAAAGGCCATGTACTCTTCACTTAACCAAAGTTTATTACATCTATAACAGGTAAGTAGTAGTGGGTTTCTTAAAAATTTTAGGTAGTCAAGACGATGACTACAGATGTCACAAGCTGACACGTAATCATAGCCTATAGGAAAACCATGGTGAGGTAAATTGTATGTTTCTTATTAATATTAAAACTTAGCTTATAGAAGTGTAATTATTTAAGTATAATCAGGAAATGTGTTATAAGAGAGACAATATAGGTACCTATGATATATCGGTACCTATGTACCTACACAGTAGGTATATAAATCTATGCTAATATTATAAAGAGGAAAGATTTGTTTGTTTGTTTGTAATGAATAGGCTCCGAAACTACTGGACCGATTTCAAAAATTCTTTCACCTTTGGAAAGCTACATTATCCCCGAGTAACATAGGCTATATTTTATCCCTGTATTCCCACGGGAACGGGAACTACGCGGGTAAAACCGCGCGGGGGCAGCTAGTGTTAAATAAAAATAATAAATTTAGCATAGCATAGTTTTACAATAGGCTATAATTTCGTGTGTATCACTTGTTATACGTATCCATAACTAGACTCTGAGGCGGCGGCGGCAGCGGCAGCGCAGGGGATTCAGTAGTGAAGTCCGTTTGCGTACGTAGGAATATTTTTATTCGGCTTCATGTGTTGTAGAAGTAATTGATAATATTCTACCTACATTCTGCACGTAAGTATTTACTTATTGGTCAAATCTTTCAACTATTTAGGTGTTGTCATCTAGGACAAACCAAGGCATTAACTATTATTTCTATGATAACAACCCGGCAATCACAAGGGTCAAGTCAAAGCTATCCCTAAGATTAACCTAGTTTTAGTAAATATAGAAGCAATAAAATTATATAAACAAACAAATGGTTTGATCTTCAATACCACTGATGACGATAAATGATGATAAAGCTGGGCTTTCAAATGAGGCGTGTTTAATTGGTTTCTATCCGAGATAAAACAGGCCAAGTTTATCTAATGAATGATGCATTTGCAAAGCACAATAAATTCTTGGATCTTGATGATTATAGTAAAGAGCATTAATCTAAGCAGACATAGTAAAATGATCTAAACCCTATTTTTTTTAACAACACACACAGACCTATTATTTTCAACCTACCTAAATACATAATACAAGGGGTATTATGTACCTATAACACCTACCTATTGAACCAAGGGGTATTTTTCTGTGCCTACCCTACCTATTTGAATCGAAATCTCAGGGTTGCCAGATGGGAACAAAACTTACTAAGTACGTACTTTGAAGGTCATTTTCGTACCGTCGTTGGTTTTGATATCTTCATATAACTTTGTAACGGCTTGTAAATTGTTTTTAACATTATTTTTAATGCATTAATAAACATATTGGTGTTCTTAGGATTCGCCTTGTTCATTAAAATCAGGCACCCCCCCGTGTCTGTCAGACAAAAACGTTCCTCCACACGAAATTCATGCTGCAGAATAATGCATACATATTCAACTTTTGAAATCCCTCAATATGTAAGTTGTAAAATATGTAATTCACATATAAATAGACATGAAATAAACTTGATTTTAATAAAATCTTATATTTCGACTTAAGTCTATAGTGTTTGCATTACAAAAGCTGTAACTTGTACTCCCTGTAAGTGAAACGAAACGCTAACTTTTGGCAATTGAAGGAAGGAAGATAGAATAGATAGATAGAGACAACTTTATCGAATTTTCGAACTAATCAAAATTAAACCTAACATTAATAATAAGATTTTAAATAGAAAATACTAATAGAAATTAAATAAATCTATATCATTTATTGAATATAATATGTAACGTTATAATCCTATTTTTACGTAGAAATAAATATTTGCATTGGTGGACTTTGAATCGATACGATAACCCAATTTCAATTTAAATTTTAAACTAAAAGTATTAAAAATAATGTTAAATTATGTGCTGTAAGTTTAGGTTGTAGTTCAGTGTTACAGGTGAAACCATGCTTTTTACGCCAATTTATATCGCAATGACTTTCATAAAAACTTGGCGCATCCGATCGTTCAGGGCGCGACTCCTTGAATTCTTGAGCGGTAATACAAGTGTCGCTTTTTGTAAAGTTCCTGAAAATGCTGCAGGTAATTATTAATATCTATTAATTCAGTTAAGTAAATATTCGTACCTGCTTAGTTCCTAATCGTAAGCTTGATAGATTGGATATCCTATTTGCTGGCAGCTTGTACGATGTATAGTCGATACAATAAATAAATAAATAAGAAATATCCTGGTCCATTTTTCACATACGGCCAATCTGATTCCAAACTAATAAACAACTTTTTAATAGGTCCCTACCTAATGCTTGTCCTGGGTGAATGAACTAGAATAGAGAGGAATTGAGGTGGTAGGATTGCTACTTATCATCACTATAACATACTTGGCCACAATTACTCTAAAACACTGCTATTTTATCATATAAAATTACAACAAATTAATTCCAGAAACACCAACACTAAGTTCAAAGCTATGTACAAATCCAAAGAATGCATACCTTTGTGATCTCCTGGACTACACTAACACTACACGCATATGCAGTATGAAACCCACACAGTGCATAGAGATCAATGACTGGGTCTCGTGTGCTGGTGGTCTGCCCCTAGGTTCTGGAGAAATGTCCCCTGTCACTGATCAAGATGTTGATGTCTTATTTGAATGTGAAATGGAACCCCATGAAGCATCACATGATGTCATCTGTGTAAGATATTAAAATTTATTATATATCTGATTTTGTCTGCATTTCCACTTACATTCCTAGAGTAACAAGGATAGAATATATGTAGTTTCAATTGTATTCCCAAGTAAGAAAAACATTAGTTATGCACAAAAAATGCTCACTTATCAATTATCCTATTGTATATTTCAGCTGGAGTCAATGGGGCAGCCGGTGGCGTGGAAGGCAGGATCCCACTTAGCAATTATACTAAGGACTAATATTGAACACCTCAGTGTTATTGGATTCAATTTCATTGGCGGTGAATTTGTTATAGATCACCATTTACCAGTGGTTAGGATACAAAGTAAGCAATGGTTCTTTATTTTTTAAGTAATTTAGTGTGCATATAAAATTATGTGAATAAAAGTATAATAATAACCACACATTATTGCATGATAAAACCAAAACCTGTGTATGATGTTAATAAATAAATATCTATATCATATATTTTTGTAGCTGTTCAACTGTCAGGAGAACCAAATAAGGCTGCAGATCCATCCATGAGAAGTTTACGCAGTGACATTCAAAACAGTCTCAAGAATTCACATGAAGACTTCCAATGGCCCGTCCATGCAGCTCTACTTAGGAAATTATCAAAAGTTGTAGACATAAAGTCTGATACTAAAAATATATTACATATGAATGGTAGCAGTGATATGGTCTTGGATCCAGCTTCAGTTAGCAAAAGGAGTGTAACTCTAGCTGATGTAAGTGTCAACACATCTAAATCCCTCACAGCTTCTGCCGAGGAAGATGATGAGAAACCTATTGTTTTCAAAACAGTGACAGAAGTCGAAAAAAGTCCTGATAAATCATCAGAAATGTTGGATTCTGGTGAAAAAGAATTGGTAGTGGAAAATGTTACTGTAGAAATTCAGCATAATATAACACCAAAGAAATCAAGCTTGAAGTTGGATCTGAAGAAAGGCACAAGTCAACTTTCATCGTCACTACTTAACATATCCAGTCAAATCAAATCGGTGACAACTCATAAAAGGATAGTTAGTACTACCGGGCCTAAGAGGCCACAATCACAGATAGATTCGTACCCACCGTTGAAAGAGGAGACACCCAAATGTTCCTCCTCCCAGAGCACACCAAAGTCTGCGAGAAGTTCCCGTCCATTAGTTAATACAAAATCACCAAACGTCTTGATATATTCTGATAGTGTAGCCGCTAGGGATAGTTTGGAAGCGTCTCTTAGAAAAGTACTGGATTGTGATAGGTGAGTGTGAGTACCATAGAATTTTAACATGCTGCTTTGGCACTGTGTATTTAGAACTGTTATATCTTATTAGATTAAATAAAATAATAAACAAATATCCTGGGACATTTTTCACACACGGCCAATATGATTCCAAACTGAGCAGAGCTTGTGATATTGTAACCAGATAACTGATATACTACTTTTAAATACATACTGCAGGTATCTAGATATATCTAAGATAATTTCATCCAGGCACAGAACAAACAGACATATTCATGCATACATTATGTTCGTCGTGGCGGCTTGAAAGCCAGCGTCACTAACCACAAACCCAACTGGTTTGTCAATTTTTATTATTTACTAGCTGCCTCCGCGCGGTTTTACCCGCGTAGTTCCCGTTCCCGTGGGAATACAGGGATAAAATATAGGATATGTTACTCGGGGATAATGTAGGTTTCCAAAGGTGAAAGAATTTTTGAAATCGGTGAGGTAGTTTCGGAGCCTATTCATTACAAACAAACAAATCTTTCCTCTTTATAATATTAGTATAGATTTATTTTGTTACGTTCCGTCAGGTACACGTTGTACAGTATATCCCGCGAGGCGCTGGAGGTGGGCGCGTGGCGCGGGCGCGCGGCGCTGGTGGCGGTGGCGGGCTGCGTGGGCCGCGGGGCGCCGCTGCTCGTCGCGCATCTACTCGACGGCGGCCGCCTGTTGGCCCTCTGCTCGGACTTGTTACATGCCGTGCTCCCCTATTACAAGACTGCCGAGGTATGTTCCATGAAGTAGGCTTCCGACCAGTGGCCCCGTATAAACAATTGGTTGGGGGCCCTTATGAAGGCTAAATATTTCTCACATGGCCCCAGAAGCCCGGGGGCCCTGTATAATTGATACGGCAGATACGGCGGTATGCCCCTGGTTCCGACTGACAACCAGCGCGAGGCAGTGCCGGATTTATATTCTTTATGCGTGTAGGCCACTTAATTTCCGCCGCCCATTTAGTTACATACCTTTCTAAAATAATGATTTGTTATAATAATTTGTGACCACCCTCTGATATCTGCCGCCCCTAGGCCGCAGCCTATACAGGCTAGTGTTCTACTGAGCCTATGCCATATGCTGAGTCGGGACCTTTTCCTGGCATCACGCAACATTACATTTTTGTTTTTTTTTGTGTTGTGTGTTTTGTACACGCCTCATAATGATACAGTAATGTAAGTTTTAAATTCATGTTCGGTATATAAGCTACCCACATTACCCAACTACCCCATGTGTTTATATATAAAAATAGAATATAATATGTGTTTATAATCTGGTCTCGTTTAGATTTTAATACTTAACTCCGTGAAGCTATGATATACTAAGAAATATTTATCAGTCATTGATCTATTTATTTTCACATTAGTGTTAGCCATCAGTGTTAATAAGTATAGTTCTGTGCTAATTCAATTATCGCTAATCTGCTATATGTACCGATTAAAGGTTACTGTCGATAGTGAAGGTTTTATGTGATTTAATATTACAACAATTGTTTATTATCCACAGGTTCGTGAAAATGAAATAGTCCAATTTAGCTACGATAAATGGAAGTCTGTTAAAATGAAGCACCACATATTCTGCTATCAAGCGTCGCCCGCCAAGAAACAATTCTCCACCGAAAGTGATAGACAGTACGTACATATTGACTATTCTTAATATAATTTGTGTTTAAAAATGCCTATAAATAAATACAAGTTTAAAATTTTACAGAGCAAGTCAGGAAAATAATATGTGTCGGTACGCAAAATATATTTGTAGTGAATATTGCCAGCTTTCATGCTTCACGACCCATCTGCCTACTTTATTTAAATTTACAGCTGTAGTATAAAATACACTATTTTCATTTTATTTTTGTATTAACGAAAACTTTTAAAAACATTTTAATTATTTAAAAAACTTATCAACGTATATCCACGTATTTTTTCATATACTTATATAGCATTATTTTATTGCACGATTATTAAGTATAATCCTGCGAGCATTATTATAGCAAATACACATTATTATTAAGTTTTTAGTAGTAACGGACCTCATCCGAATGCAACTCTTAACTGCTCATATTTTATTAAATAAATAATGTATGCAAGTATTTTTAAATAGATTGAATAGAGGCTGAAGATGACAATGGCTCGTATAAATATATTCTTATGTATTTTTCACTAGATTATCAAATATAAAAGGTACAAACACTGGATCGTGGGACATTAAGTAGGTTATAATATTTATTTGTAACATTTTTACGAGCTTAGAAACAAAATAATCTTTATACATGAATATTATTTAGTACGATCCCATAACACTGCATTCATGGTTTAAGACAGGATATCTGGTTCCACGTTTTTTAATAAACTTCATATTAATTATTCTAAAATAGATTTATAATATGGCATGAAACTATATTATTTTGATAATAAATTAATATTAGTGTAGATGCTTTGTTATTTATAAGGATTCTCAGGACCTCACAGAAACCTAACATTCATGTGTTTGTACCATCGTTTAAACAAAAATCCTTAACGAGTTAAACCCTCAGGCCTTCAAAATACACTGGACACCCGGGCCATGAGTTGGACATCAAAGTGCTGGCATCCGAGGAAACTTGGCGAACACCATCCTTGCTACAGGCCACTGACCTCACTAACAGTGGAACTGCAATATTTTCACAAGTGAGTCTTGAAAATGCTCGTAAATAAAAAAAATACTAAGCAATTCATGATCAATACTTTCCATGGTCAGATAGTTGCCTATGAATAAATGAAATGACCTCACAATATAAGTTTGGATTATTTATTAACGTGTTTCGTTTCGGGTCCAAAACTTAAGCTACTAATATACTCCTTGACTCAAACATCTTTGGAAACAAAATAAAATATTATCATCCATCGTAGAAATTCCAAGCCGTAAATATTGTATACGTAATTATTACGAGATATTTATAAATATATAATGTCTGTTTAAATGATTCTAGATTCATTTAGAAGCGGATCCCAGCGACTATTTAGGCGATGAAGGTATAAAGAGCAACGAAGCTCGTTTGGGCATCATCCATAAAATACTTGGCGACATACTCGGCCTACACGTCAAGGATCCTACTGAATTCACACAGATAGAGTACACTAAAGGGTACTTCCTCGGAAATCACGTGGTAAGAATCAAATGCATCCATAGTGTATGTTTACGCATCACCATTAATGTAGAAATTGCTGAGTCATGACGTTTATATTTCCCTTGGATGTTATAGAGATTATTGACTCTGAATTTACCATAAAGGTGTGTCATTTCTGCTCCTAATAAAATATTGCCTGAAATCTATTATTTAGTAGAATTCGTGAATGAATTCGCACTAGTCATACCCTTATGGAAGATTGATTGCATCTGTAAATTAATGACTATATTCATATTAACATCCATTTTTTTCTGGGTCACAATATTGAATGTTATGAAAATGTAAACGTCCTTAAAAGGAACATTACAATGTTTGTTGCATATTTAATTAGATGTATCTCGAGCTAGGTATACAATGAAGTATCCACGTAATGTAATGCTTTTTAGTTACACCGTCATTTGGTTTCACCCCCATTTAATATTGCGATTTATTGGGAATTATATCCCATAATATGTTATAGCACTATGTATTATAGATATTACTTATGACACACTTATTTTTCCTCTTTGTACCCTTTGCTGTTATTTTTAAGTGGTTTTAGAATCCATAAAGCGAATTAGTGTTAGCAAAAATATGCCTCATAAAATAATTCTGTAAACTATTTAAATTAGCGCAGTCAATTATTAGGAAAAAAAGTGTGTTTCTAAAACCATTTAATAATTACGATAAATAACTTATATATTTAGTAATATTTGGTACCGAACTAATATTGAAGTAGTAAGTATGCATCTGCGTAGTCCCAAATACATCCCCGTACTGTCCAAGTATTCCCGTATATTTCCAGTGTCACAAATACATAGTGTTATAAGTGTACTTAAATAATAAATTGAAAAGTCAACCTTATGTGGTTGTGATAAGAATGACGTAAGGGTGTTGTCTGTTAGGGGGCGTGGCCGACGTCGTCGGGCGCGGGCCCCGGCCACGTGACGGTGTGATGGCCGGTGAGACGCACCACGCTTCACACTATTTGATTTTTTATATTTTTATTGGCTTTTGTTGGCTGGAGATTTATTCACAGCTAGTATTGTCATTACGATACCTTAATTTGCAATCTAGATGACATCTAGTATGAAAATGAAATTTTCGTGAAAAAGTGGAGTTATTAGGTTTGCAAATTAGGGTATCGATTTATGTAATAACTTTATTTATCTTAATATTTTAAGAATTGGTTTTTATGTGCCATTTTAGGACCATGAACTTAATCAATTTCATAGATTTTTGTAGTATTTTAAATTGTTACTTAATTTTAAACGCTATTTATGAAATCTCTGGTTAACTGTAACAATGCTTTAAAGGTTGAATTATACTTTAGTAGAGTAGGTAATAATTATTTACTCACAGGAATATTATACTGCACGTAATGATATTTTTTTTACAGATATTAACAAGTATTTTGCTACATTCTAATATAACGCATAGTTCAACACTTTTTTTTTAATAGCAATAGGCTTTTTTGCGTACTATTTTCTTGCTAATTTAAGGATTACAGGTACTAACTTAAATAAATAATCTAATATGATGCCTTCAATGAATTTATTTTTCGCTCCCGTCTTTCGAATATATCTCCTTCTTAGAATCCAGAAAATGGTAACATACCTACTAATGACACGTTTTTCTTTGTCTTTATGTTGCATGATTATTGTGGTCAAGAGTTTTCTATCACAAGACTGTAAGATTTACTATATCAATGAGAGAGATTTAACTTTAAAATTCTATATCTATACGTAACTGCATGAAATCGTCCCCTTCGACTTTTATTTCTCACTATATTTTTACATACATTTTCTTCCGACCAATTTCCCATCATATTTTAATATGGTCTAATGAATAGTTTATGTTTTATTTTGGGCTATATATCATAAGTTTTGTGGTAGAAAACACAATCGTCCGACGCCTACTTTCTTATGTTGACGTGGAAGTAAATGTTATCTCCCCAGCACAAGTTGTCGTTAGTGGAAAGGTGTCAGCCAGGTGCCCCTCGAATCCAGAAGTTCGGTGATCTGTCGGTGCAGTGGTGCATGCGGGGGGAGACGCCTAAGGAGCCACCGTCGGCGACCTTCCTGCCTGTTTATATATACGAGTGCCCAGAACATTTTTCTACTGTTGAATATTTCGATGTAAGTGCATTTTTTTTTATGATTAGTATGTTTGTTGGTATTACAGCATGAAGATGCACGAGAAAGGGTCGTTTTGTTGGTTAGAAAAAATTACGATATTAGGTTCGCAGATACCATATTGCCATTGCTGATTAAATTCTAAAAGCTCCAGCGATCCTTTCTTGGCGTTGTCTTGATCTTTAGCATCGGCCAAAGCAATGAAATTGCGTAACCTCTCCCTCTAAATTTCATCATTTGTTTTGGGGGGGTTCACAATTTCTTTTTCCAAATTTCCGCCCCCCGCTACAACACCGATGCCTTATTGTATCTGAAATCGTACGTCCGATCCGTAAATCTGAATACCCTGCCCCGCCTCGGGGGAGGGCGGGGTGGGTTATGCCGGACTCGACCGGCTAAAACCCCACGGTGGTCGCCATCAGCGCTGTAGAGGGGTCAGGGTTCTCCGTACGGAACACATACCGTGTGGACGCTTAGCTTAAGTATGAACCGGAATGATAAGCGTGGTGTTGTCGTTAGAACCTGTCGTCGGTGCACCTGGGTCGGCTGGTGGTGTACTCGGACGTGATGTGGTCGACGCAGTGGGTGGCGCGCGCGGCGCTGGGGCACGGCGCGGCGGCCGTGGCGCGGCGCCAGGCCGGCGGGCAGGGCCGCGGGGGGAACCGCTGGATCTCGCCGCTGGGCCAGGCCGCCATCTCGCTGCAGGTATGTGCATCTATATATAGGAGAGGGGGAGGGGAACCACTGGATTTTGCCTGGGTTAAGCGGCCATCTCGCTACAGGTATGTGTATATATAGGAGAGGAGGGGGGGGGGGGGGGGGGCTGGATTTTGCCGTTGGGTCAAGCCGCTATCTCGCTGCAGGTATGTGTATATATAGGAGAAGGTATATGTAATTGCGAGCTAACACAAAAGAATATAAACGTCGTATGTGTGTGTAGGTGTGGCAGAAGATGTCCCCTTGCCTCCCGCTGGTGCAGCACGCCGCCGCGCTGGCCGCCGTGCGCGCCGTGCGGGCGCTGCCGGCCTACGAGCAGATCGACATTAGGTAACTCACTTAAATGTATATACACATCAGCGTTGCCAGATACACTAGACACAAAAAGTTAGGGATATAAAAAAATATTGAAATTTTTGGGTGATTTTCAACGAGTTGTAACTTCGCGGAAAATAATCGTACCGCAAAAAAAAGAAAACTAAATTGTAGCTACAAGTGTCTAGTTTTTAGATATGACCATGATTTTTTTGTATTATGTTTGAATCTGGAGAAATACAAAGAAAAGTACCGAGGAAAAAATTTTTCTAATTTTCTGTCGTCTAAAAAAGGGCCTATGGGCTTCAAAAATGACTTTTTATTGTTTTTGTTAAATGTTCTGTCAGAAAATTTAATGCCCTTTAATTTGTTGTACTTAAGAACCCTGTACAATGATTTATCACGAAATTATTGTCAATCAACCGAAAAAAGAACTTTTTAACTTTGTCAATCAATAACTCTGAGAATAATGATCGTAAAGAAAATCTAAGAAAGGTTTTGAAAAGTACACAATATTCTGTATAAGAAAACGTGAACGGCTTTTGTCGAAAACATTTTCATTCACTCAAAATCTTTGACTGAAAAAAAGGCGAAAATTTGCATAATTAAGGATATTTAGATAACTTGCTATAACTTTGGATTAAATGGATGAATGAAGGATATCGTCGGTAATTTTTTAACCTTAAAGTGTCCCGAAAAATCCCTGAAAAACTCAAAGCGCTGCAATGCTTCTTACTTAGTCTGTCCCGAGGCTCTAAATTTATTGTTTTCGCTAAAAACACCATTATGAACGATGGTTCGATTTCAATCATTTTTTCAATGAAAACATTTTTTTTCTCAATAATCTTTATTGCTTTGATGAAAATGATCGACTTTTTTTTTCAAAATGTCGTATAGAAAAAAAAACATTCGACGATCATTCATCATGCGAGAGCGCTTACGAGCAGTGACCCAAAACAGAGGCAATACGCGGTACTGAATTGTGACCTGTATACGTGCAGACCCTTCAATAGCTACAGATGGACACACAGACAGACGGACAGACAAACACACAAAGTCAAGAAAAAAAAAGAAAATAAAAAAAAAATTTTTTTTTTCTATCCAAAATTTTTTAATTAAACCGATCTTTTACATCAAAGCAATAAAGGTTATTGAGAAAAAAATTATGTTTTCTTTGAAAAAATGATTAAAATGCAACCATCATTTATAATCGTGATTTAGCAAAAACAATAAATTTAAAGCCTCGGGTCACTAAGAAAGAAGAATTGCAGCGCTTTGAATTTTTCAGGGATTTTCCGGGATACTTTAAGGTTAAAAAATTACCGACGATATCCTTCATTAATCCATTTTATCCCAAGTTATAGCAAGGTTATCTAAATATCCTTAATTATGCAAAATTTCGCCTTTTTTTCAGTCAAAGTTTTTGAGTGAATGAAAATCTTTTCGACAAAAGCCGTTCACGTTTTCTTATAGAGAATATTGTGTACTTTTCAAAACCTTTATTAGATTTTCTTTACGATCATTATTCTCAGAGTTATTGATTGACAAAGTTAAAAAGTTATTTTTTCGGTTAATTGACAATAATTTCGTGATAAATCATTGTACAGGCTTCTTAATTACAACAAATTAAAGGGCATTAAATATCCTAAAAGAGGGTGGGACAAAAACCATTAAAAAATCATTTTTGAAGCCCATAGGCCCTTTTTTTAGACGACAGAAAATTTGTAAATTTTTTTCCTTGGTACTTTTCTTTGTATTTCTCCATATCCAGACACTTGTAGCTACAATTTGGTTTTCTTTTTTTTGCTGTACGATTATTTTCCGCGAAGCTACAACTCGTTGAAAATCACCCAAAAATTTCAATATTTTTTTACATCCCTAACTTTTTGTGTCTAGTGTATATTTTTTGCCAAGTCGAGATTTTGGAACTTTTTGAGTGAAAAAAGCGGGATTCTTTCGTCGAAAGCGGGACATAGTAAAATAAACGTATATTATCTTTCGGATGGAACCGAAACTTGTTGTAGAATTGGTGATGGCGGGCGATGGTCCTCGCCACTGAAATCACCTCTAGACTGGTCTTCAGACATGATTAAGCAAAACTTCAAGATTCAAACTTGTTAATTAATTATGTTATTATTTTAAAGATAAAAACAATGTAATTTAAATAAAGTTAACGCAGTAAATCAGCCGTGATCGTGATGAGGGTCACAATTGTGAGATGTGGACGGAACGAGTGCCTTGACAATTCTGCCCCGAGCCGCGCCGAGCGCGCCGCTTTATACCCGCTGTCCGTACCCCCACCTCTCCTGACTCACAGAGTGGCGCGATGATGTCATATTGCACGTGCGCGCGTTTGAATAACAACATTTTAATAATGAGCGCCGACACGGCCATACTGCATACAGGTCGCCCTCGACCTGTCAAACACAGAATAATGCGCACAGTATATACAAACTTAACTAGCAGAACTTAACTTGAAGTTAATTAAAGAGACTATGATCAATTTATTTAATATCTTGAAAACTAAGGAGGCCCCTGTCCTCAACTTATGTCAAATGAAAAGTAAGGAGGCCCCTGTCCTCAACTTACGATACCATTATAGTAAGGAGGCCCCTGTCCTCGACTTACGATACCATTATAGTAAGGAGGCCCCTGTCCTCGACTTACGTTACCATTATAGTAAGGAGGCCCCTGTCCTCAACTTCCGATACTACCATAGTAAGGAGGCCCCTGTCCTCGACTTACGATACCATTGTAGTAAGGAGGCCCCTGTCCTCAACTTCCGATACTACCATAGTAAGGAGGCCCCTGTCCTCGACTTACGATACCATTATAGTAAGGAGGCCCCTGTCCTCAACTTCCGATACTACCATAGTAAGGAGGCCCCAGTCCTGGACTTACGATACCATTATAGTAAGGAGGCCCCTGTCCTCAACTTCCGATACTACCATAGTAAGGAGGCCCCTGTCCTCAACTTACGATACTACTCAAGCAAGGAGGCCCCTGTCCTCAACTTACGATACCATTATAGTAAGGAGGCCCCTATCCTCAACTTCCGATACTACCGTAGTAAGGAGGCCCCTGTCCTCGACTTACTATAATTGTGAACAATTATTAAGTTGTAATTGGTACAAAAATTAGCGTACATTACCTTAACTATAGAGCGTGGTTATATCTCTTGAATTTGAACCGAATCATCGGGAGTGTTCAGTTCGACCTCATTTGATTCCGGTGTCACAGTTGGTTCATCTTGCACCGACGTGGCATCCTGATTTATGCCTTCGTTTGGAATGGGTGCAAGTCGTAGTTGGTCATGGGCTACTTTTTTGGGGCGTCCGCGTCCCGTTATCTTTTTTACCTGGTAATGATCATTCGGCAGTATTTTCCAAATTATATAAGCATCCGGGTATTTCAAATCAAGTCCCATTTGGGACCGGGGATTTGTCTTAAATAAAACAATGTCACCTTTTTGGAATCAAAACATGATTAAGCAAAACTTCAAGATTACGTAGAAAATGATTTATTGAATCAAACTTGTTAATTAATTATGTAATTATTTTAAAGATAAAAACAATGTAATTGAAACAAAGTTAACGCAGTAAATAAGGCGTGATCCGCGTCACGATTCTGAGATGTGGACGGAACGAGTGCCTTGACAATTCTGCCCCGAGCCGCGCCGAGCGCGCCGCTTTATACCCGCTGTCCGTACCCCCACCTCTCCTGACTCACAGAGTGGCGCGATGATGTCATATTGCACGTGCGCGCGTTTGAATAACAACATTTTAATAATGAGCGCCGACATATCAAAAGTTTTTGAATATTAATCTTTTTATTTGAATTCAAATTAGTGTGTGACAATAGATAGTAAAAATATCCATAGAACTATCGCCATCTATGCCACTCGTCAGCTCTTTCTCAGTACCTACGTTGCACGCACGGTCGAGTTATTCCCGAAAAGCGGGAAGCAGCCTGTCCCGCGCGGGACATTAAAATTTGCTTTAAAAATCGGGACGTCCCGCCAAAATCGGGACGTCTGGCAACGCTGATACACATACACTAATACTACTTACTTCCTTTATGCGCCGCAACAACAGTAGGAAAACGAAATAACATAGGGGCCGTCCATTAATCACGTGATGTATTTTGGCATTTTGAACCCCTCTCAGTGACACATGGTAATGTTCATGATGTACATGGTAATGTAATAGTACAAAAAGAAAACTGTTTTTCCTTTCTATTTGAAATTGATGATGTTTTTTTTATAATTTCAAATATGTACATTATATGTATAATAACCCAGTGTTTTATAGCTTTTACAAGTTTTACATTAATAAATCAATTAAATTAATATTTTCTACAGAATAAAATGGCCTAACGACATCTACTACGGGCGCGATGTTAAGATCGGTGGCACGATCACCAAAGTGGACTGTGTAGGGGATGACGTCATTATAACCATAGGTAAATTTTTATGATAATACTAATGACTCCCCGCGATTTCACCTGCGTACCCGAGAGATCTTCTATTTTCCTGGGATAAAAAGTAGTAAATGTCCTTTCCTTCATTTAAATCGAATCAAATTAATTTAAATTTCATTAAAATCAGCTCAGTAGTTTTAGCGACTAGAGTGACTTTTAGAGTGACTTTCGCATTTATAATAAATAAATGAAAAATTAATTATTTCGAAATCCTCCTATACGTACAACAACAAAGTGACGGTCGCATATTCCTCCACACAGGTACGGGTGTGAACATATCTAACAGCGCTCCAACTACGTGTGTGAACGAGCTAATAGCTGCCCACAACGCGAGAACTGGGGCGTCTCTGGCTCCACTATCTGCGGAACGGTTTCTCGCGCGATACTGTTCAGAACTAGAACGAGCTCTCGACTACATGACCACCGATGGCGGACGCGATGCCTTCCGCGAACAGTACTACCACTATTGGATACACCAGTATGTACACTTTATGTAATATTTGTAATAATGGTATTGATAATACAATTTTTAGCAGTATTTGAGGGTTTATTACAAAAAGATATCCATCCTGCATAGGTTATATTACAATATGGCCTCCGTGCTGTCACTGTCCTGTGACAGTGATAGACCTTATACGGTCTATCACTGTCACAGGACAGTGACTAGCTGCCTCTCGCGGTTCCACCCTCGTAGTTCCCGTTCCCGTGGGAATACAACGATAAAATATAACCTATATTCACCCGAGATAGTGTAGCTTCCCAACAGTGAAAGAATTTTTCAAATTGGTTGAGTAGTTTCTGAGTTTCGGAGCCTATTCAATGCAGAGAAACAAACAAAAAACAATCAAATCTTTCCTCTTTATAATATTAGTGTAGATAAACCTGAAGAGTTTGCTCCTATTTGAAATGAAATGAAATATATTTTATTAGTTAAAAAAATATGTTTTTCAAAAAATAAAAGATACTATATTTTATTATAAAACCCAATAAATTTCCTTACAGAGGCGACGAAGTTCGCGTTCAAACCGCCGACGGTGGACCACCAGTGCATGGCACTATAGTTGGCATAGACGACGCCGGCTGGCTCCTGGTCAAGACTGACTCTGGCACTGTTAAAGTGGAGCCTGATGGCAACACTTTCGATATGCTGAGTGGACTTGTTGCACCCAAGTTGTAACTTATCCATACTAGATACAGCTGTTTGTTTGAACGCGATTATCTCAAGAACTATTGGTAAGTTTTTCAGTGCTAGATAGCCCGATCGAAAAAGGCTATGGGCTATATATCATCACGCTACGACCGATAGGAGCGGTTGCTTGGTTGGACATAGTAAAATTAACCGTTGAATATGAGAACTAGTTAAAGCCGCACTGTTCCCCAATGTGTAGGCCCATGTTACTGATAAGTGAAGTAATTATTATAAAATTAATATTATAATTATTATAGGAATGATGGTAGAAATATGTGCTGAATGCGAAGTTGTAATGTGACTTTTAAGGGTAACTCCATTGAGCATATAGTTATGAAATCGATAATTGAATGCTAAATTTAGTCCCGTGTAGTGGAGATGTGAATGTTTATCATAAAAACTAAGTCGTTATTTAAATGAAAATTGATTTAATAACCTAAACGGAATATAAAATAACCGATCGATAACTTTAACAAATATCGTAAAATTGGTAAATTTCAGCTATTTGCAGAAGTGAGATGGTAATTATTTTATGACATTAGTAATTCTTTTTTGAAATGACGCTATAGTCAAGTAGCTTTTCTATAAACGAAGCCATCTCTCATATAATTTAGTAATGGCTATGTTTATTATATGATTGCTCGTTTATTATATTTTAATAAATAGGGGAATAGTTGATCTATATTACCTATTGTTTGTTTGTGATATAAGGAGCTGTGGGTATAATTATATTAAATGACTTATAATTAGATTAGATATTAAATTCGGTTTTTGATTCCTTTTAATTGTAATTTTCTGAAGCTCATTAATTTATTTTTGCTGTTGTATTCCATAAAAATAATCACATATAATATACTAGCCAAATTCTTAGCTATTAATGAAATCAGTCTTTAGCTTTATTTATGTGTTTCTGTTATTTATTAATTTTTTTCATTCTTACATTTAATTTCTATATATTATCTAATATGCTTAAAGGATTACTCTATTCTATCTTCTTTCTTATACTTTTTTTCAATATATATATATACACTGTGTTTTCTGACTATGACATTGGCAAAATCATCGTTAACAAACGATGAAGCCATAAACAACAAATTGGAATTGGAATAATATACATCTGTTAACTCCTGTAAGATATTTGTGTGGTATAAAAATGAACCCTTATTTACATGAGAAAAGTCAAACTATAGTTATAACTATATCGTTTTAAGTTTGACTATCCTTAGGTAAATTTAACGCTATAGAAATAAGGTTCATTTTTGTACGATACTAATTAAAATATATTTATAAATTAGCCACTAGTTTAATGTAAGTGAAAGAGGAAATTGTGGCTTCAATATGTAACTGCTGCTCTCCTAGTGGTAGATATTACATGTAGATCATAAATATATCTAATAATCATACTAAAGATGACTCAAATAGACTCAAGATTATAATGAAACAAAATGGGATCAAAATGTTGGGGTACGTCTCAATTAATCAATATTCTTTCTCAGTCTATATGAGTTGTTTTTAATCTATACTAATATTATTAATGCGAAAGTAACTCTGTCTGTCTCGCTTTCACACTAAAACAACTGAACCGATTTCAATTAAATTTGTATACATATAGTCTAGACTTTTAGAGCCTGAGAATGGACATAGGCTACTTTTTATCCCGGGAAAATGGAATATATCCCAGGAACGCGGGTGAAACCGCGGGAGCCACTAGTTAAATATATATAGTAATAGAAACAAGCTGTCTCAGCAAACGTATCACGGTGTTTTCTATAGTGGTTGTAGTTATATATGTAAGCACAATTAACATCAAAATAAGCTTAGATATAGATGATATCGCGATGTGAAATTTAGTTTTACGAGTGAGTACCGTGTTTATACACGATGTATAATTGTATAGAATGTATAGTAAATTGATATGAGGAATACAGCGGTACATCTTATTACTACAGTTGTACGGTAAAGACAAAATCTTCAACATATTTGTTAGTATTTCAAATTTGACAATGTTTAAGTATATATATAAAACCATTATCTTACTCGTACTTAAATTGTCAATATTAATATTTGTCATAATTAATATAGGATGGATGGGTGGGTGAATGCAATGCATGTATGCAAATAACTGAAATGAACGGATCCTAGATGAAATTTGGCACAAAGATATATCATAGTCCGGAGTAGCTTTTAATATACTAATTATACTTTTTATCCCGAGAAAGCAATCTACAATGTATGTGTGAATACTAGCAATTCTGTGAAATTATGTGTAAGGAATATGATGTACCCCTGTATTTTATGTTTGTTGTATTGAACAGCCACGCCACTGCCAGATTCTTATCGATATCGTTAGTTCACATGTTACATATTAATAAATGTGTTCGGATGAGCGCAAAGCGCAGCGCTATATTTTAAATGTCAATTAATGCATGAAGCGATGGATGTGTTGTAAAAGGTACGAAGTCGGAATCTTAGTCTTTATATAATCTCTTTTGGCTCTCTTTGGCGCTCGATTTCGTATGTACTACTTAACGTTTTCTGTGGGTTATCGGTTATTTTTAAGTCAATTCGAACGCACATGATAAAAAACATTACAAAATGTAATAACGTCACAAAATTGTATATAACATGTTCCCCGGTTTTGTTATCAAATTAAACTATATAACACATATTTCTATAAAGTTGAAACGAGAAACAGTGATATTTAAACTTCAATTAATCAAAGCCACTAAAACACTAGTTAAACGATTTAAAACTGGACTTAAAATAATTAAATACTTTTTTTTGATGATACATCATGAAACTGATGAAATGGATATAGATTGGATACGTAGTGTTTACAGGATCGGGGCAATAATGTTTCAATTACTAATAAGCACATATCAGTGCGTGTGTGTCCGTCACCAAATACCGAAATATACAGCAAATTAAAAGGCAGAATTTTTTAATATGTTGAATTTACATTTTAAATTGCATTGCTACCTCAAAAACAAGATAAACCTATATAAAACCCTTAATACTCAAAATTATAACTCGGTTGTATAAAAACAAAGAATTAACTTTGAATATCTCTTAAGTAGGTAAGCGCGTACATTATACGTATAAAAGTTTGTGAATTAAAATAAGGCACTCGATTATTGCTTTATATAATTTTTCTATTTACAAACTCTTGGTATTGTATTGTATCAAAAAATGTGCCTAAACAATGTTATTGTAACATGCATCTATTTGTAAATGTTTATTGTTAGTAACTTTACTTTAATAGCTCATATTAACTTTAACAAATCGCGACGTTCGAGTACTTATAATAAAATGTTTGGTGTAACTTTCAATAAATATTTAAACGTTACAAAATCTTAAAATTGTATTTAATAAAATTGCAATGTTATCTAATCTTTGCTCTTGGAAACTGTGTTATTTAAAGTAAATGCTAAAATTCTATAATAACTAAAATGTCACGATGCGTTAATGAAAGGAAATAAAATCACACTCTCTAGTCATTTCCTGGCTGTTGTCATGTGTTGTTTTGTTATTTAGATGTTATTTATTAAATAGAGTTTAAAATGTTATACAAAAATCTTGTTACATTACTCTGGTTGTATTCATGTCCTTCTAATAAATAATTTCATAACAAGTCATATATTGTCTATTATTTCATAGATACATTATTCTTATACCTCTATTAGTGCTAAGAGTAACAAACAATAGTGATTTCTTATCAATCGTAAATTTACAACAAAACTAAATAATTAATACAAATAAGTTAAACTAAATTCCATTGCATAAGTATAACCTTATTGAAACTTTTTCCAAAACAGTGATCGCATTTCCCACATTAGTACCTATGTTTCCTTTGTTTATATTCCGATATAAAGATTTGAATAGCCAACTAATAAGTATCAGCATTTGGATAAACAAACTTATGATCAGGGACACCGGCGGTTCTCATGGCGCGCAGAATAAATATGCTGCCAGACAGTGGTTCTCGCGCGAGCTCCTCCGCGTCCATGTTCCGCCGAGACGAGGTGACTACCAGATCTCCTAACCCTGGACCAGCCCACGTCATCGACGTCACGCGGGATACTGGTAGCTTGTACTTCTCCACAATACGCCTAGCTTCAGGGTCGATTCGGATTATCTGCAAACATTTCATATGTTTCCGTTTAACATAGCCTGTTGTTAGCCTCGGTGTACCCTAGTGTACGTGAAAGGTACCTGTTCAAATAATAAATAAATAAAATAAAATGGTACCTATCCCATATATGTACCTAGAAAAGTTATAATTATCAAGACTAAATAAATAAATACGCCCCACTCGCATCACCGTTAAGGTTTATTTTCTTTAAAACTCATACCAAAGTATACTTAAAATAAACTTTTTTCATTTCATGGTATATATATGTCACGGAAGTGATACCTACCATAAGAGTGTGTTTTCAACAATTAAACAAAAGTATAGACCAGTGTTCCGAAAGAGTAATTACCGATCCGTGAAACATCAGTGCAACCCATAGGAGGCCTTTCTTATCGATAGTCATTCCATCTGGTATTGCGTCTCCGTAGCCGTGGTCTCGTATGTCTACGATTGTGCGGCGATTCTCTGTAGGTAAAGTAAATAATGTAATTTAATTGTTGTTTCATCTTAACTTTACTCACAACAAAGTCTTTAGGTACCTACTATCCACCCCCTCATGTAACGATAGGTACATTGAAATTATTTATGAAAGCTAGCAACAGCCGGCCATTCTATCAGATCGGTTTGAAATTATCGGAATTTGCAGTAGGTAGGTATCTATGCATCTCGTTGTTTGCTAAATTCATAATAAGTATTAGTTGTACTAAATGTTCGCTATATAGAAATGTATTTGATTCACAGATCAAGGTACTTAGGGTAGGTTCATTAATACTTACGAATGTGTCCTCGACTTAAATCAAAGTCGAAAGCTTCGATCTTTCTGGTCTCAGAGTCTATGTAGTACATGACGCTGTTGTTCAGGGCCCACACAAGCCCGTTAGATATAGTCACGGGCTTCAGTTTCACTCGCGGAGTAAACCAGGGCTGCTCTAAACTGTAGAGGGCTGCAGCGTCGTGGGCCACTGTGTCGCGATGTTGATGACCTTTTGTACCTATGTGTTTTACTATTACTTTATTTCATGTTGATCCTATGTACTTTCACCCAGTGAAAGCTTAAAAATGCTTATGTTATGCTGCTTAACTCAGAATAAAACAAGCTCAGCTTAATTTCGACTTTCATTGTCGTGTTTACCTGAAGGATGACCCAGAATTTATTTTGATTTTATAATGTTTTTAAGCGTTTATAATTTCATGGCATTCTATAAATTTATTTCCCCATTTTAATAAATATACGAACCTATACTAAATTGAATAGCTTTAATCAACACCTTACCGCCCCAAAACCTGCCGCGTGCATCAGCCTTTCCCTCGTTGAGTATGTTGTCCGGTTTCCCCTGGTCGAGGACGCCGATCAGCCTCAGCGAAGAGTCTCTTGGCCTGTCCCAGTCGAACAGGTACACCTCAGACCGAACCCCCACTAATAGACGACTACTGTTCATTACTGGTAGCACTATATTAACTTCGCCGTATTCTGTATAATTATTTTTTGATGTTATATTTTTAGCAAGTACTTTTAATGTGAGTGAGGTATTGAATGGAATTTAATACTAAAATTGAACTGATATGACGACACTGGTAGTAAGTACCCGAGTAATAGAATACTTACCAATATGTTTAACAACGTGTTTCATAGTATAATAATGCCATGCGTGTACATTTTGATTCATTACATCCACCCAGTACAGTGTGTTCACATCAGGGTCCCATACAGGGCTCTCCGCGTGCGTGGCAGTCAGGTTACTGTACTCGAATATACTGTAGTGACTACTATTTAGATAATGTTCCCTAATGTCGCAATATGACTAGAAAATAGAAATATAAAAAGATATAGAAGAATATAAAAAAAAACGTGGGAAACAAATAAAACTATGTTCTAAGTAGGTAGGTATATTAATATTTTAAAACATAGACCCGGAAGGATATATAAATGTTTATAGTGATTTATTCATAGTTAAACTGTAGGTAAGTATCTAATAAATTTTACCTTTACTTGTGTTAAACAATAGGTAAACATAACATAAATTAATATCCATAAGAATGCACACATTTTAACCATTATGAAACGTACTACTGATTCTATCGATTCTGTTGAAAATAGTCAGTAGCTTTTTTTTAATTACCTGAACAAAATGATACTGATGCAAATTATATTATTAACGGGAGAGCATGTCGTAGGTTATTAGTTCCAATTAGCAGTGTTAAATCGTAGAAGCGTGAAACATGAGCAATCGGTATGTAGGCACCAGTTACGTCATTTCAATATTCCCTTGCTAGATATTAGGTACCTATAGAATATAAAGATAAAATTATATAAACAGTCGAATTGACCTCATACATTTTTTTTTAATACTTCGTGCATTACGGCAAAATTCAAAACTAAAATAAAAGAACTAGCTCAAAAGAAAATATTCGAAGATACAATAAATACATTTATTAATAAAACATTAATATTCGTCAGGATTCTCAAAACGGAACGAATTAGGTGGTACGCCTCTGCTTCCCGTGTCCCTTATTGTGAAGATAGCGCCGGCTAGCGGCTCCAGCTTTGAGTCCACCTTGTCTTTACCCGTCATGACGAACAGCTCGTCGAGGGTCGGCCCGCCCCAGCAGACGGACGTGACTCTAGAGACTGGCAACTTGTAGCCGTATATCAGCTGTTTAGTGTCCGGGTCTATGTGTAACACCTGGTAAACCATATTTCCAATAAAAAAATTGTTCAACTTTGCCTCCAAGGAGCTCAGCATTAGCTTCAGTATATTTAATAATAACACCTACCTAAGGAAAAAATGGCTAATTGAAAAAATTATTTGGATAGATATAATACCGCGGTGTAAGTAGGTAACTAACTTCTTGACCCAGGTAATTTATTAAAGTTGTTGTTATTTTTACGGAGTCTTAAATAATTGAAAACTTAATTTGCATTTATGTGGATAGGTACTTAATCAACTAACCTAACATACCTAGTACCTACTTACAACAAACCATAATGTACCTATAAATCATAATACATATCTAAGTACTTACTTAGGTAGATTTATAGATATATGGTAGACATATTTATAACTCGTCTGTTTATCATTCCATATTGATTGGATTTGTTATATTTTTATAATAAATTATTTTTAGTTTTTCATACGTTCTGAACTATTTGTATGTGGAAAAATCGGATTCCAACTTTAACCTAAAGTCAGGTGAATCTACTCACCATACCACCGAACATAAGCGCTACCCATAAGCGGCCATCACTGTCTATCGTCATTCCATCTGGAATTGCATCTTCATATCCGTAATGTGTTATATCTATTATTGTTCGACGACCACCTAAAAACAGGAAAAACAAATAATCTTTCGCATTCTATAACACTATTTTCGAACTCGATGTATACCTGCTTTAATTGGAATATATATTTAAATGAAATGACAGAATCAAATTTACAGGTAGGTAAGGATTTTAAGACTAGCTGATGTTATAGTGATTTCAGTACAATAGACCCCTTACTTATCTCTCCCTTTTGCAAATCAAAGTCAAACGCTTCGATTTTCTGCGTAGGGGAGTCGATGTAGTACAGCACAGTATTGTTGAGCGACCACACCAGACCGTTGGAGATGGATATGGGACGCAACTGGATACGTGGTTGAGCGAAACTTGTACTATGTTCCAAACTGTAGAACGTAGCTTTATCTGGCACAACGTCGTCGCCCGATTGTGGGCCTTTTGTACCTGAATGTTCAAAATTCATCTCTGTTAATAGGTAACTAAGAGCAGGTAAAAAAAAATATTAAAATAAAATTTCGATAATTCACGTTCTATAAAGGTGATATCAGAAACATATGTTTAGTTAAATTCGAGCTGGAATTTTTTGTTAATATCTACCTGCCCAAAACCGTCCTTCAGCGTCCGGCTTTCCTTCATTGATAACATTGTCAGGTAGCCCCTGGTCGAGAGTGGTGATGAGTCTCAGAGCTTCATCACCCATCACCCCCCAGTCGAGCAAGTACAGAGCCGATCGCACCGCCACCAGCAATCGATGAGTCCCCGACACGAGAGACACTACATTCACTTGACCGTACTCTGCCAAGGGACACGACTCTTATAAATAAGACCTAAGTACCTACCAAGGATTCTCCTATGGATTTTATGTTTTTGGAAATAAATAGCCACATATCACTTGCGAGTGGTGTACCTAATTTTAATCGACTTTTATTAATAAAATTGGATGAGTAATTTCAGAATTTACCTAATACGTTAACCTGCTTTACTTTTACTACCTCTATATAATATTTGTGTAGGTACATATTGATTAGGGTAGATACATATTTCGATCAATTCTAACTCATTGTATGTACTAATCATCTTAAAATTGAAAAGTTAATGGCGAATTGACAAATAAATTTATAAGAAGAATAAAATATACAATGGTTTAATTACCTAAATAAATGGCTGTTTCATAGAAAAAGTTTCGCCTACATAGATCCCTATTTGGTATCATGACTTTACGACTAATTCATGCATTAGTTTACTTGCCTATGTGTTTAGAATAAAACTTCCCAGTACTATATTCGAGTCTGTGCACATCTTGCTTGTGGACGTCTACAAAGTATAAACTCTGTAAGTCTGGATCCCAAACTGGACTCTCTCCGTGATCAAATAAAGCTGGTTTTCCTAGATTTTCATGCGATGAAACCTAATGACAAAAGTAGTATTTAATGTAATAATTTAAGTGATCACTCCATTTAATTTATTTATAGCATATTAGTGGCTCCCCGCGGTTTCACCCGCATTCCCGGGGACAATTTTCCCTGTATAAAAAGTAGGTACGCCACGTGTTAATCCAGGTTGTCAGCTAACTCCATATCAAATTTTATTAAAATCGCTCGACTCGTTTAGACCCGAAGAAGTAAAAAACATAATCTCACAAACTTTCGCCTATATACTATTAGTGTGATATATAAAACTGACATGTGAAGATACACATATAACTGAAAATTTGTTTATGTTTAAAATATTTACTTATTCACACAATCAACTTACCATAGAAATCCTATGATTTTTTTCTTGCGCATTACCACCGGTGTAATAAAGCGTCAACAAAAAATAAACATTAGTGTAAATCATTTTACTTTAAATAATTACTAGTCAGCAATTTACCTTTACTAAGAAGGAATATTGTAATATTGAAAAGCGACAATATTCTCGTAGTGCTGTGAACAACTGGCATTGTTTCCAATTTATTTTACAAAACAAAGCAGCCATACCTCAGGCTCATAAAAAACGACAATTGATGATGCTTTTTTTTTTGTATGTCTGCAAATTGAGAACTAATGATAAATAACGAACCAGAATTTGTTAAAAAAGGTGAAATCAAACATCATATTGAGTCAGTGTTCTTTTTATTTATATCTCTGTGTTACAGAATATAATCGACGCCTACAATAAAATCTTACGAATAAATTATTCTAAACAATTACACTTAATACATTCATATCTCACGCATCTATCTGCCAGATCCACGAAAATGTAACGAATAAAACTTTAAAGTCGACATTGCTCACGTGTAGGGTAGGTACACTATATACTTATATTAATATATTTATTAATAAATTCCCGTCGAACGACTAAACCATACAAAATACATTTTTTTTAAACTATTTCAGTCGCCGTAACGACGTAATCAATTCGATTGAAATCCATTGTCGATACGGAAAACGACAAAAAGTACATGTTCAGATACTACAATGCATACTGATAAGATGGACGATAGTTTAAAATTCACAGACCAACAAAAAATCTAGACAAGAGGGTCTCCTATTAAAAAGTGAAGTATAATAACTTTTAGGTGTTTTAAGCAGTTTTTTTTACTACAGTGTGAGTATTGTAGTAACAAGAAATCCGCCATTTGTTTTACACTTGTTGATTAGGCGTCTGAGTGCTATTTGGATGCTGATAAGCAATAATGTGTCAACCCACAAAAAGTCAAATTTGAAGGTTTTATTACATTTTTATAATGCATCACGTATGTATTTAATATTCTACAAAAGTGTTTCAAGTCATCTTAAACATAAAACTACATAAAAATGGTTTTATATCATAAAATAAATTGTACATCACATAGACAATATTATCTTAAGACGCCATTTTGTCAAAACAAAGTTTAATAGGGTTAACACATTATTAAATAAATAATAATAAATATCTTGGGATATTTCTCACACATGGCCAATCTGATTCCAAAGTAAGCCTTAAAGTGAGCTCGTCTCATGGTAACCAGATATTTGATATACTACTATTAAATACATACATATTATAGATATTTACATCTAGATACAGAACAACCAGACATATTCAAATTCATGCATACAAATGTTTGTCCTGACCACGGCCGACGGCTTGAGAGTCAGGGTCACTAACCACAAATCCAACGGGTCTGTTATTTTGTTTGTCATTATTGGTTATCAGCATAATTTAGGTGTGTGTTGGATTGTTTTGTCAGGTGGTGTAGTACATATCATAGTTAATTACATCCAGACACAGAACAAACAGACATATTCATTCATACAAATGTTTGTCCTGGGTGGGATTCGAAGTCAGGGTCACTAACCACAAATCCAACAGGTCTGTTATTATTGGTTATCAGCATCAATTTAGGTGTGTGTTGTATTGTTTTGTCAGGTGTTGTATGGTGGAGTATGTTGGTGTATGTTGCCGACAGCCCGGTTGGCTTAGTGGTTAGTGACCCTGACTCTCAAGCCGCGGGTCGTGGGTTCGAATCCCATCCAGGACAAACATTTGTATGCATGAATATGTCTGTTTGTCCTGTGTCTGGATGTAAATATGTATCTATATAAGTATGTATTTAAAATAGTATATGTAGTATATCAGCTATCTGGTTACCATAAGACAAGCTCACTTTGATGCTTACTTTGGAATCAGATTGGCCGTGTGTGAAAAAATGTCCCGGTATATTTATGGTGGAGTATGTTGGTGTATGGTGGTGTATGGTGGAGTATGTTGGTGTATGTTGTTGTATGGTGGAGTATGTTGGTGTATGGTGGTGTGTGGTGGAGTATGTTGGTGTATGGTGGTGTATGTTGGAGTATGTTGGTGTATGGTGGAGTATGATGGAGTAGTGTATGTCTAGGCGTGTTGCGGCTGCGGCGCGGCGGGCGCGGGCTCGGCGGGCTGCTCGGGGGCCGCGGCCGCCGCGCCGCTCTCCGCCTGCATCCTGCACGGAAACATTAGTATTATATTTAGTACTAGTGGCTCCCCGCGGTTTCACCCGCGTTCCCGGGATAAAAAGTAGCCTATGTGTTATTCCAGAACATTTTCTAGCTCTGTGCCAAATTTCAAGCAGATCCCTTCAGCCGTTGGAGCGTGAAAGAGTAACAAACATCCATACATACATCCATACTTACAAACTTTCGCCTTTATAATAGTAGTAGGATATTTTATAAATAATTGATACAGATAATAGGCATCCAAAAATTCATGATTTCATTCTCAGTCAAGCTCATAACTCAGCAATAAAGCATCGTACGAAAATTGGATGTGCACATCCACTAGAAGTATAACTGACCAGAGTATAAACAAAATTAATGACCTCATTTTTTTGGGTTGAAATTTGGCGTGAAATGCATATACTGCTTTTTTATAAATATAAATAAAAGAAAAAATATATTCGATTTGGGAAGAAAACTACAGACCGATTCGGTTAAATTCATTCAACAACAGAAAACTACCTTCACGATCTGTGTGAATGCTTTAAGCAACTGTTTTTAAGTAACTGACGAATTCATTTTCATTCTCAACAGTTCATTTTAGTACATGAAATATGAAACTACGAATTGTGAATCATTACATCAATCAATCAAAAAAACTATTTATAGGAGACATTAACTTTCTTTACAATTAAGTTAAGAATATGACGATGATCAGTGATATCACATCAACATCAATGGTATGGATAGAAGTAGTTTACCTCTGGTGTGCCTGATGCCTCGCGCGGAATTCGGCTGCCTTAAGTTGCTCTAAGTGGAACTGTTGTCGCTCTTGTATAAGCTGCTGCCGTTGGTACTCCAAGCCTAAATGTTATTCATTAATTATTTAGCTTTCATTATGATTTTTAACCATAAACCTCTATATCTAAGCTTCGAGTAGGTACAAGACATCACAAATCCTATTATTATATGGGTCTTATTTGATTTGTTTACCTTTCAGTAATACTACATATTATGTATCCTAAATAAATGAATAAAATATTTTCCAAAATTCCAATTTGCAATAAAATAATAATCCCTGTGGGTAGCGGTGCCCAGAATTGCATCCATTACCGCTCCAGTGCCGCTATAACCACGTAAGCAGGAGTAGCAATGCTACGGGCCCCGCGCAAAAGGGAGCACCCGCGGTTCGAAATTTATCCACCTTCGCCTAAACGTAATGTTTTGATTTATTTACCAGCACATCAGGGAACCTCTATAATATTTGCTACGGACCACGCTTGCTTGATCCGGCACTGCCATTAAATATTGATAAGGTCTTCCGATAAGCCGTGGTGGCTCAGTTGGGAACGGACCGACTCACGTCTCACGATCTCATGATCGTGAGTCGGTCCGGGTGATTCGTGAGTCGTGATTCGTGAGCCGTGATTCGTGATACGTGATTTTTTAGAACCTGCAAGCATGATGCGTGCAGGTTCTAAAACCGTTATAAAAACTTACGTACGGCTCACACCACTGGTTTTCGGTGAAGGAAAACATCGTGAGGAAACCTACATGCCCGAGATGTCACAATTAAAGGCTTGTGAAGTCAGCTAATCCGCACTAGGCCCTCGTGGTAGACTACGACTGTAAAATCCCCTCTATGTTAGGGGAGGCTCGAGCTCCTCGGTGGAGTCGTATACGAGCTAATGATGATGATGAAGGGTTAGAATCTGGTTGTGTAATAGGGTCGTACCCTCCCGCTCCCTCTCCATGGTGGCCTCGAGCTCCTCGAAGTGCCGCAGCTTGATCTCGAGCTTCTTCATCTGCGTCTCGACGAGCAGCGCCACGAGCGACTTGATCTTGCGCTCCTCGACGCCGGCGAGGTGCTTGGCCTTCACCGCGGCCGCCGCCAGCGCCGCCGCCGCCGCCGACTGCAGCTTCGCGTCCACTGTCGCCGGCTCTGCACCGATATTATATATATTTATATAGCTGTCCCCAGTGACGGATTAAGACTACTTGATGCCCTAAGCAATCCACGCCTGTGGGCCCACCTATCCTTGTTTCAACTAGAATCGGTCTTTAAACTTAGTTTTTTTTGTAAAATAAGATGATGAGCTAACATTCTTAGAAATGGAAGAGGTGCGACAACAATAAAAACCAAATCATATTTTTTTGGTGCCCCCCAGACATGATGCCCTAGGCAATTGCTTGATTTGTTTAAGGGTTAATCCATCACTGGCTGTCCCTACCAATTTTATTACATCTTAATAATTTTTTTTTTATTATGTCCTAATGTTTTTTTTCAATGAATTTTTTTTTGACGTGACAACGTCTTATAAATTGGTTTGCCGGGTGACACTTCAAGAAACTGCGTTACGCTCCGCTCACGTAACGTGACGTTATGTTTTAAATTGTTACTATTATTTCATCCTTCTTCCTACTATACGAATGAATATTCACATTAAAATTATTTTACCACTCAAAGTCGTTGTCACGTAAAACTTTCGCCCGTATACCGACTTTACAGGTAACCAATTTTTTTTATTAAAAACATTTAGATCATGTTACTTTGAAATAATGTCTTTTTCCATTTGTGATAGTTTTTAAATCTACTAGTGGCTCCCCGCGGTTTCACATGGGGACCTTAAATTTTCCCGGTTAAGACAAGTAGACTATGTATTGTTCCAGAACATATTCAAACTTTGTGCCAAATTTGAAACAGATCCCTTCAGCCGTTTGGCCGTTAAAGAGTAACAAACATGCATCTATACTCACAAACTTTCGCATTTATCATATTAGCAGGATTAAGTCGACATTAGCAAATCTTTATAATATTAATGTGTAATAATAACTCTATATCGCGCGGTAGGTAATTAAATTGTACATTCGTCTCGGTACATATTTAAGTATCTATTTAGTGCTTAATATCATAGCTTGATCTGAACTATATCTTGATATGAAACATACTAATAATCGAGGTATAGTTTGTTGAATATGAGAATAGTGTCTGACCTGGCGGCGGCGAGGGCTCGTCCTTGGGCTCCTTGGTGTCCTCCGCGGCGGGCGCCTCGGCCGGCTCGTCCTTGACCTTGGCCTCGCCCTCCTCCACCTCCATGGGCTCGCTCTTCACATCTGAAGCGCCTTCTTTCTTTTCACCTGTGCAATAACGGTTTTATAGATAGGGATATTATCGATAGGTAGTTTTACTAATCATGCCGCTTCTTCATTTAAAGGTATGTAAGTGATAAGTACGTATATTTGTTACATTTTAAGAATAGAATCATTTATTGAGTGATTGTGAGTGGAAGTATGTAATTGGATTTTATCAAAAGAATGCAAGTTATGTGCAGTTTTATGATTTTGTTTGTGAATTTGCTCAGTGTAAAAGATTTTAATTTTTTCATTTATCTATACTAATATTATAAAGAGGAAAGATTTGAGATTTGTTTGTTTGTTTGTTTGTAATGAATAGGCTCCGAAACTACGGGACCGATTTCAAAAATTCTTTCACCTTTGGAAAGCTACATTATCCCCGAGTAACATAGGCTATATTTTATCCCTGTATTCCCACGGGAACGGGAACTACGCGGGTAAAACCGCGGGGAGGCAGCTAGTTAACTATAAAATTGTAAAATAGTAGCTAGACTTTGAAACGAACTGTTTGTATAACATCTTCTATATACATACCAGCGTTGCCAGACGTCCCGATTTTGGCGGGACGTCCCGATTTTTAAAGCAAATTTTAATGTCCCGTGCGGGACAGGCTCCTTGCCGCTTTTCGGGAATAACTCGACCGTGCGTGCAACGTAGGTACTGAGAAAGAGCAGACGAGTGGCATAGATGGCAATAGTTCTATGGATATTTTTACTATCTATTGTCACATACTAATTTGAATTCAAATAAAAAGATTAATATTCAAAAACTTTTGATATGTCGGCGCTCATTATTAAAATGTTGTTATTCAAACGCGCGCACGTGCAATATGACATCATCGCGCCACTCTGTGAGTCAGGAGAGGTGGGGGTACGGACAGCGGGTATAAAGCGGCGCGCTCGGCGCGGCTCGGGGCAGAATTGTCAAGGCGCTCGTTCCGTCCACATCTCACAATTGTGACGCGGATCACGCCTGATTTACTGCGTTAACTTTATTTAAATTACATTGATTTAGTTTACATTAATTTTTATCTTTAAAAAAAAATAATTTCATAATTAATTAACAAGTTTGATTCAATATATCATTTTCTACGTAATCTTGAAGTTTTGCTTAATCATGTCTGAAGACCAGTCTAGAGGTGATTTCAGTGGCGAGGACCATCGCCCGCCATCACCAATTCTACAACAAGTTTTGGTTCCATCCGCAAGATAATATACGTTTATTTTACTATGTCCCGCTTTCGACGAAAGAATCCCGCTTTTTTCACTCAAAAAGTTCCAAAATCTCCACTTGGCAAAAAATATATCTGGCAACGCTGATACATACCCAGGTTCATACTAAAAGGTATTCGAAGAAAACATTTTTTTTTTCTCAATAACCTTTATTGCTTTGATGTAAAAGATCGGTTTAATTCAAAAATTTTGGAAAGAAAAAAAAAACCTTTTTTTATTTTCTTTTTTTTTCTCGACTTTGTGTGTGTGTGTGTGTATGTTTGTCTGTCCGTCTGTCTGTGTGTCTGTTGAAGGGTCTGCACGTATACAGGTCACAATTCAGTACCACGTATTGCCTGGGTCACTGCTCGTAAGCGCTCTCGCATGATGACAGATCATCGAATGTTTTTTTTTCTATACGACATTTTGAAAAAAAATCGATCATTTTCATCAAAGCAATAAAGATTATTGAGAAAAAAAAATGTTTTCATTGAAAAAATGATTGAAATCGAACCATCGTTCATAATGGTGTGTTTAGCGAAAACAATAAATTTAAAGCCTCGGGACACTAAGTAAGAAGCATTGCAGCGCTTTGAGTTTCTCAGGGATTTTCCGGGACACTTTAAGGTTAAAAAATTACCAACGATATCCTTCAATCATCCATTTAATCCAAAGTTATACCAAGATATCTAAATATCCTTAATATCCTTAATTATGCAAATTTTGGCCTTTTTTTCAGACAAAGATGTTTTCGAGAAAAGGCGTTCACGTTATCTTATAGAGAATATTGTGTACTTTTTAAAACCCATCTTCGATTTCCTATACGATCATTATTCTCAGAGTTATTGATTGTCAAAGTTAAAAAGTTCTTTTTTCGGTTGATTGACAATAACTCTGTAGTAATTCGTTGTACAGGCTTCTTAATTACAACAAATTAAAGGGCATTAAATTTTCTGACGGAACATTTAACAAAAACAATAAAAAAACACATTTGAAGCCCATAGACCTTTTTTTAGATGACAAAAAATTACCATTTTTTTTTCCTTGGTAGTTTCCATAGAATTTCTCCAGATCCAAACATGATACAAAAAATTCATGACCATATCCAAAAACTAGACACTTGAAGCTACAGTTTGGTTTTCTATTTTTTGCTTTGGGATTATTTTCCTCGGAGTTACAGCTCGTTGAAAATCGCCCAAAATTTTCGAATTTTATTTACATCCCTAACTTTTTGTGTTTAGTGTATATCTTCTATATTTATATATATTTTTTTACCAAAATTATACATGTAAGTATTAATTTTATGATAGAAAATACTTGTTAAAAGAAGGTTTTAACGATAATTTATATTTACACTAGTTGACCAGTGCAACTTAGCGTCACCTGCCCGTTTTAGCAACATTTTTGATGGATGCTCCGCTCATATTCGTCGTATCCATCCATCATGGCGGCCGGCACCTCGTCCTGTATGTGTAGTACAGTAGTGCAGTGTAGTGTAGTGTATACCTGCAGCGGTAGGCGCGAGGTCCGGCGCGGTGCCGGCGATGCCGGTGGCGGCGAGCGCGGCGGCGGGCCCGTGCGCGCCGGCCGCCTTCACGTGCGCCTCCATCATGGCGGCCGCGGCCGACACCTCGTCCTGTATGTGTAGTGCAGTGTAGTGCAGTGTAGTGTAGTGTAGTGTATACCTGCAGCGGTAGGCGCGAGGTCCGGCGCGGTGCCGGCGATGCCGGTGGCGGCGAGCGCGGCGGCGGGCCCGTGCGCGCCGGCCGCCTTCACGTGCGCCTCCATCATGGCGGCCGCGGCCGGCACCTCGTCCTGTATGTGTAGTGCAGTGTAGTGCAGTGTAGTGTAGTGTAGTGTATACCTGCAGCGGTAGGCGCGAGGTCCGGCGCGGTGCCGGCGATGCCGGTGGCGGCGAGCGCGGCGGCGGGCCCGTGCGCGCCGGCCGCCTTCACGTGCGCCTCCATCATGGCGGCCGCGGCCGGCACCTCGTCCTGTATGTGTAGTGCAGTGTAGTGCAGTGTAGTGTAGTGTAGTGTATACCTGCAGCGGTAGGCGCGAGGTCCGGCGCGGTGCCGGCGATGCCGGTGGCGGCGAGCGCGGCGGCGGGCCCGTGCGCGCCGGCCGCCTTCACGTGCGCCTCCATCATGGCGGCCGCGGCCGGCACCTCGTCCTGTATGTGTAGTGCAGTGTAGTGCAGTGTAGTGCAGTGTAGTGTAGTGTATACCTGCAGCGGTAGGCGCGAGGTCCGGCGCGGTGCCAGCGATGCCGGTGGCGGCGAGCGCGGCGGCGGGCCCGTGCGCGCCGGCCGCCTTCACGTGCGCCTCCATCATGGCGGCCGCGGCCGGCACCTCGTCCTGTATGTGTAGTGCAGTGTAGTGCAGTGTAGTGTAGTGTAGTGTATACCTGCAGCGGTAGGCGCGAGGTCCGGCGCGGTGCCGGCGATGCCGGTGGCGGCGAGCGCGGCGGCGGGCCCGTGCGCGCCGGCCGCCTTCACGTGCGCCTCCATCATGGCGGCCGCGGCCGGCACCTCGTCCTGTATGTGTAGTGCAGTGTAGTGCAGTGTAGTGCAGTGTAGTGCAGTGTAGTGCAGTGTAGTGCAGTGTAGTGTAGTGTATACCTGCAGCGGTAGGCGCGAGGTCCGGCGCGGTGCCAGCGATGCCGGTGGCGGCGAGCGCGGCGGCGGGCCCGTGCGCGCCGGCCGCCTTCACGTGCGCCTCCATCATGGCGGCCGCGGCCGGCACCTCGTCCTGTATGTGTAGTGCAGTGTAGTGCAGTGTAGTGCAGTGTAGTGTAGTGTAGTGTATACCTGCAGCGGTAGGCGCGAGGTCCGGCGCGGTGCCGGCGATGCCGGTGGCGGCGAGCGCGGCGGCGGGCCCGTGCGCGCCGGCCGCCTTCACGTGCGCCTCCATCATGGCGGCCGCGGCCGGCACCTCGTCCTGTATGTGTAGTGCAGTGTAGTGCAGTGTAGTGCAGTGTAGTGCAGTGTAGTGCAGTGTAGTGCAGTGTAGTGCAGTGTAGTGCAGTGTAGTGCAGTGTAGTGCAGTGTAGTGCAGTGTAGTGCAGTGTAGTGCAGTGCAGTGTAGTGCAGTGTAGTGTATACCTGCAGCGGTAGGCGCGAGGTCCGGCGCGGTGCCGGCGATGCCGGTGGCGGCGAGCGCGGCGGCGGGCCCGTGCGCGCCGGCCGCTTTCACGTGCGCCTCCATCATGGCGGCCGCGGCCGGCACCTCGTCCTGTATGTGTAGTGCAGTGTAGTGTAGTGTAGTGCAGTGTAGTGTAGTGTATACCTGCAGCGGTAGGCGCGGTGGCGGCGAGCGCGGCGGCGGGCCCGTGCGCGCCGGCCGCCTTCACGTGCGCCTTCATCATGGCGGCCGCGGCCGGCACCTCGTCCTGTATGTGTAGTGCAGTGTAGTGTAGTGCAGTGTAGTGTAGTGTATACCTGCAGCGGTAGGCGCGAGGTCCGGCGCGGTGCCGGCGATGCCGGTGGCGGCGAGCGCGGCGGCGGGCCCGTGCGCGCCGGCCGCCTTCACGTGCGCCTCCATCATGGCAGCCGCGGCCGGCACCTCGTCCTGTATGTGTAGTGCAGTGTAGTGCAGTGTAGTGCAGTGTAGTGCAGTGTAGTGTAGTGCAGTGTAGTGCAGTGTAGTGCAGTGTAGTGTATACCTGCAGCGGTAGGCGCGAGGTCCGGCGCGGTGCCAGCGATGCCGGTGGCGGCGAGCGCGGCGGCGGGCCCGTGCGCGCCGGCCGCCTTCACGTGCGCCTCCATCATGGCGGCCGCGGCCGGCACCTCGTCCTGTATGTGTAGTGCAGTGTAGTGTAGTGTATACCTGCAGCGGTAGGCGCGAGGTCCGGCGCGGTGCCGGCGATGCCGGTGGCGGCGAGCGCGGCGGCGGGCCCGTGCGCGCCGGCCGCCTTCACGTGCGCCTCCATCATGGCGGCCGCGGCCGGCACCTCGTCCTGTATGTGTAGTGCAGTGTAGTGCAGTGTAGTGTAGTGTAGTGTATACCTGCAGCGGTAGGCGCGAGGTCCGGCGCGGTGCCGGCGATGCCGGTGGCGGCGAGCGCGGCGGCGGGCCCGTGCGCGCCGGCCGCCTTCACGTGCGCCTCCATCATGGCGGCCGCGGCCGGCACCTCGTCCTGTATGTGTAGTGCAGTGTAGTGCAGTGTAGTGCAGTGTAGTGCAGTGTAGTGCAGTGTAGTGTAGTGTAGTGTATACCTGCAGCGGTAGGCGCGAGGTCCGGCGCGGTGCCAGCGATGCCGGTGGCGGCGAGCGCGGCGGCGGGCCCGTGCGCGCCGGCCGCCTTCACGTGCGCCTCCATCATGGCGGCCGCGGCCGGCACCTCGTCCTGTATGTGTAGTGCAGTGTAGTGTAGTGCAGTGTAGTGTAGTGTAGTGTATACCTGCAGCGGTAGGCGCGAGGTCCGGCGCGGTGCCGGCGATGCCGGTGGCGGCGAGCGCGGCGGCGGGCCCGTGCGCGCCGGCCGCCTTCACGTGCGCCTCCATCATGGCGGCCGCGGCCGGCACCTCGTCCTGTATGTGTAGTGCAGTGTAGTGCAGTGTAGTGCAGTGTAGTGCAGTGTAGTGCAGTGTAGTGCAGTGTAGTGCAGTGTAGTGCAGTGTAGTGCAGTGTAGTGCAGTGCAGTGTAGTGCAGTGTAGTGTATACCTGCAGCGGTAGGCGCGAGGTCCGGCGCGGTGCCGGCGATGCCGGTGGCGGCGAGCGCGGCGGCGGGCCCGTGCGCGCCGGCCGCTTTCACGTGCGCCTCCATCATGGCGGCCGCGGCCGGCACCTCGTCCTGTATGTGTAGTGCAGTGTAGTGTAGTGTAGTGTAGTGCAGTGTAGTGTAGTGTAGTGTATACCTGCAGCGGTAGGCGCGGTGGCGGCGAGCGCGGCGGCGGGCCCGTGCGCGCCGGCCGCCTTCACGTGCGCCTTCATCATGGCGGCCGCGGCCGGCACCTCGTCCTGTATGTGTAGTGCAGTGTAGTGTAGTGCAGTGTAGTGTAGTGTAGTGTATACCTGCAGCGGTAGGCGCGAGGTCCGGCGCGGTGCCGGCGATGCCGGTGGCGGCGAGCGCGGCGGCGGGCCCGTGCGCGCCGGCCGCCTTCACGTGCGCCTCCATCATGGCAGCCGCGGCCGGCACCTCGTCCTGTATGTGTAGTGCAGTGTAGTGCAGTGTAGTGCAGTGTAGTGCAGTGTAGTGCAGTGTAGTGTAGTGCAGTGTAGTGCAGTGTAGTGCAGTGTAGTGTATACCTGCAGCGGTAGGCGCGAGGTCCGGCGCGGTGCCAGCGATGCCGGTGGCAGCGAGCGCGGCGGCGGGCCCGTGCGCGCCGGCCGCCTTCACGTGCGCCTCCATCATGGCGGCCGCGGCCGGCACCTCGTCCTGTATGTGTAGTGCAGTGTAGTGTAGTGTATACCTGCAGCGGTAGGCGCGAGGTCCGGCGCGGTGCCGGCGATGCCGGTGGCGGCGAGCGCGGCGGCGGGCCCGTGCGCGCCGGCCGCCTTCACGTGCGCCTCCATCATGGCGGCCGCGGCCGGCACCTCGTCCTGTATGTGTAGTGCAGTGTAGTGCAGTGTAGTGCAGTGTAGTGCAGTGTAGTGCAGTGTAGTGCAGTGTAGTGCAGTGTAGTGCAGTGTAGTGTAGTGCAGTGTAGTGCAGTGTAGTGCAGTGTAGTGTATACCTGCAGCGGTAGGCGCGAGGTCCGGCGCGGTGCCAGCGATGCCGGTGGCGGCGAGCGCGGCGGCGGGCCCGTGCGCGCCGGCCGCCTTCACGTGCGCCTCCATCATGGCGGCCGCGGCCGGCACCTCGTCCTGTATGTGTAGTGCAGTGTAGTGCAGTGTAGTGTAGTGTATACCTGCAGCGGTAGGCGCGAGGTCCGGCGCGGTGCCGGCGATGCCGGTGGCGGCGAGCGCGGCGGCGGGCCCGTGCGCGCCGGCCGCCTTCACGTGCGCCTCCATCATGGCGGCCGCGGCCGGCACCTCGTCCTGTATGTGTAGTGCAGTGTAGTGCAGTGTAGTGCAGTGTAGTGCAGTGTAGTGCAGTGTAGTGTATACCTGCAGCGGTAGGCGCGAGGTCCGGCGCGGTGCCGGCGATGCCGGTGGCGGCGAGCGCGGCGGCGGGCCCGTGCGCGCCGGCCGCCTTCACGTGCGCCTCCATCATGGCGGCCGCGGCCGGCACCTCGTCCTGTATGTGTAGTGCAGTGTAGTGCAGTGTAGTGTAGTGTATACCTGCAGCGGTAGGCGCGAGGTCCGGCGCGGTGCCGGCGATGCCGGTGGCGGCGAGCGCGGCGGCGGGCCCGTGCGCGCCGGCCGCCTTCACGTGCGCCTCCATCATGGCGGCCGCGGCCGGCACCTCGTCCTGTATGTGTAGTGTAGTGCAGTGTAGTGTAGTGTAGTGTATACCTGCAGCGGTAGGCGCGAGGTCCGGCGCGGTGCCGGCGATGCCGGTGGCGGCGAGCGCGGCGGCGGGCCCGTGCGCGCCGGCCGCCTTCACGTGCGCCTCCATCATGGCGGCCGCGGCCGGCACCTCGTCCTGTATGTGTAGTGCAGTGTAGTGCAGTGTAGTGTAGTGTATACCTGCAGCGGTAGGCGCGAGGTCCGGCGCGATGCCGGCGATGCCGGTGGCGGCGAGCGCGGCGGCGGGCCCGTGCGCGCCGGCCGCCTTCACGTGCGCCTCCATCATGGCGGCCGCGGCCGGCACCTCGTCCTGTATGTGTAGTGCAGTGTAGTGCAGTGTAGTGTAGTGTATACCTGCAGCGGTAGGCGCGAGGTCCGGCGCGGTGCCGGCGATGCCGGTGGCGGCGAGCGCGGCGGCGGGCCCGTGCGCGCCGGCCGCCTTCACGTGCGCCTCCATCATGGCGGCCGCGGCCGACACCTCGTCCTGTATGTGTAGTGCAGTGTAGTGCAGTGTAGTGTAGTGTAGTGTATACCTGCAGCGGTAGGCGCGAGGTCCGGCGCGGTGCCGGCGATGCCGGTGGCGGCGAGCGCGGCGGCGGGCCCGTGCGCGCCGGCCGCCTTCACGTGCGCCTCCATCATGGCGGCCGCGGCCGGCACCTCGTCCTGTATGTGTAGTGTAGTGCAGTGTAGTGTAGTGTAGTGTATACCTGCAGCGGTAGGCGCGAGGTCCGACGCGGTGCCGGCGATGCCGGTGGCGGCGAGCGCGGCGGCGGGCCCGTGCGCGCCGGCCGCCTTCACGTGCGCCTCCATCATGGCGGCCGCGGCCGGCACCTCGTCCTGTATGTGTAGTGTAGTGCAGTGTAGTGTAGTGTAGTGTATACCTGCAGCGGTAGGCGCGAGGTCCGGCGCGGTGCCGGCGATGCCGGTGGCGGCGAGCGCGGCGGCGGGCCCGTGCGCGCCGGCCGCCTTCACGTGCGCCTCCATCATGGCGGCCGCGGCCGGCACCTCGTCCTGTATGTGTAGTGCAGTGTAGTGCAGTGTAGTGCAGTGTAGTGCAGTGTAGTGCAGTGTAGTGTAGTGTATACCTGCAGCGGTAGGCGCGAGGTCCGGCGCGGTGCCGGCGATGCCGGTGGCGGCGAGCGCGGCGGCGGGCCCGTGCGCGCCGGCCGCCTTCACGTGCGCCTCCATCATGGCGGCCGCGGCCGGCACCTCGTCCTGTATGTGTAGTGCAGTGTAGTGCAGTGTAGTGTAGTGTATACCTGCAGCGGTAGGCGCGAGGTCCGGCGCGGTGCCGGCGATGCCGGTGGCGGCGAGCGCGGCGGCGGGCCCGTGCGCGCCGGCCGCCTTCACGTGCGCCTCCATCATGGCGGCCGCGGCCGGCACCTCGTCCTGTATGTGTAGTGCAGTGTAGTGTAGTGTAGTGTATACCTGCAGCGGTAGGCGCGAGGTCCGGCGCGGTGCCGGCGATGCCGGTGGCGGCGAGCGCGGCGGCGGGCCCGTGCGCGCCGGCCGCCTTCACGTGCGCCTCCATCATGGCGGCCGCGGCCGGCACCTCGTCCTGTATGTGTAGTGTAGTGCAGTGTAGTGTAGTGTAGTGTATACCTGCAGCGGTAGGCGCGAGGTCCGGCGCGGTGCCGGCGATGCCGGTGGCGGCGAGCGCGGCGGCGGGCCCGTGCGCGCCGGCCGCCTTCACGTGCGCCTCCATCATGGCGGCCGCGGCCGGCACCTCGTCCTGTATGTGTAGTGTAGTGCAGTGTAGTGTAGTGTAGTGTATACCTGCAGCGGTAGGCGCGAGGTCCGGCGCGGTGCCGGCGATGCCGGTGGCGGCGAGCGCGGCGGCGGGCCCGTGCGCGCCGGCCGCCTTCACGTGCGCCTCCATCATGGCGGCCGCGGCCGGCACCTCGTCCTGTATGTGTAGTGCAGTGTAGTGCAGTGTAGTGTAGTGTAGTGTATACCTGCAGCGGTAGGCGCGAGGTCCGGCGCGGTGCCGGCGATGCCGGTGGCGGCGAGCGCGGCGGCGGGCCCGTGCGCGCCGGCCGCCTTCACGTGCGCCTCCATCATGGCGGCCGCGGCCGGCACCTCGTCCTGTATGTGTAGTGTAGTGCAGTGTAGTGTAGTGTAGTGTATACCTGCAGCGGTAGGCGCGAGGTCCGGCGCGGTGCCGGCGATGCCGGTGGCGGCGAGCGCGGCGGCGGGCCCGTGCGCGCCGGCCGCCTTCACGTGCGCCTCCATCATGGCAGCCGGAACTTCGTCCTGTATACACATACATACGCATCTCATTAAACAAAATCTCATTATTTAATAGGTACTTCTCAGCGCTTTGAATTTTTCAGAGATTTTCCGGGACACTTTAAGGTTAAAAAATTACCGACGATATCCTTCATTCATCCATTTTATCTAAAGTTATGTCAAGTTATCTAAATATCCCTAATTCTGCAAAATTTTGCCTTTTTTTCAGTCAAAGTTTCAGTTATAATCGTATAGGCTTCTTTTTTACGACAAATTGAAGGGCATTAAATTTTCTAAACACGCATTTATCGAAAAAAAAAATTTGAAGCTCGATGACCGTTTTTAAGATCCTTGTTAGTTTCTTTAGAAAATTTTCAGACCCAAACATTTTTTTTTTATTTTTTTTTTATTTAATTTATTTGATGCAATCTGTCCATTTACTGACATTCAGCATCGTTTGTATTAAGCATCTGATTTAGTCGTGCTTAGTATGCGCCCAGTGGTGCATCCACATCGTCATCAATCCGTTTTATGGTGTGTCAGTTGTCATAGCAACAGGTCTTGTGGGGTTTGTCTTTTAAGCCTCCTGAATGTCTTGGCTTTCATTAAGTTTGATGCCAGTTTATTAGGGTGAGTAGTAATCCTATTCGTGTAGGCACTGACTGCTTGAGTAATTTGTTCTTTCACCTTTGGTATTTTTAAGTCCCGATGTATGTTATCATTAGTCAAGTACCATGGTGCATTAGTTATAATCCTAAGCATTTTTGATTGGAACCTTTGGAGTATGTCAATGTTTGAGTTGGCTGCCGTGCCCCACAGCTGCATTCCGTATGTCCAGATAGGCATTATGATACACTTATAAATCCTGAGCTTATTTAGCCCCAAACATGATACAAAAAATTCATGGTCGTATCTGAATGCTACACTTGAAGCTACAATTTGGTTATATTTTTTTAGTTGTACGATTATTTTCCTCGGAGTTACAGCTCGTTGAAAATCACCCAAAAATTTCAAATTTTATTTAGGTATATCCTTAACTTTTTGTGTCTAGTGTATAATAAATATACTACTGAAACATAATTATGTAGAGTTGTGTAAATTTATAATCAAAAAAGACATTTTAACTGTTTAAAGTTTTTTTTTAAAACTAACCTTTATAGCAGCAAACTCTTCCATGGCAGCTCGTGTTGCTTTCGAAGCGATGCGGGGATCCACGACGGACGCGAGGAACGCGACCGTGCTCATCACGGGGTTGCCAGTCTTGCTGAACGGGATCGGTTGGTATGCAAGGGGTCCTAATACGCCACCTAGCAAAATCCGAAAGAGTTTAGAAATATGTTACATAGACTGATATGATAAATAATAATTAAAAGTAGAACATATTGAGTGTAAAAAAATAAACGGTATGGTAATCATCTGGTGCAAATGCTATGTTCTGAACCAAATGTGTTATAGGTATTGCCTATTTCAACAAAGACCTTTTTTTTATTGCCTACGAAGGCAGACGAGCCATTGGGCCACCTGATGGAAAGTGGTCACCGACGCTCATGGACACCGGCAGTACCGAGGGTATCACCAACGCGCTGCCTACCGTCAAAAACTCTCTTTATACCTCGCTTTAGGTCAATAATGTAGCTAAGACAGAACAACGTATGTCGGGTCAACTAGTATAGTGGTAATTAATATAAGTGTATGTATATTACCGGAGGCTTGGTCGTGCAGGTAGGGCTCCTCGATGGGCAGGCGCAGGAAGTGCAGGATGCACTCGTCGTGCGTGCGCGTGCCCACGTGCGCCGCGACGCGGTTCCAGTCGTCGCGGTGCAGCTCCAGCGCCTCCAGCAGCAGCAGCGTCTCCTGCTCCGTCCACTCGCGACCGCGGGCACCCATGCGGTACTGTACACCACATTACATATATATAGGATTGTTTCGAGTCGTTAATAAATCACTACATAGTATAAAACAAAGTCTGTCTGTCTTTATGTATGCTTAGATCTTTAAAACTACGCAACGAATATTAATGCGGTTTTTTTTAATAGATAGAGTGATTCTTAAGGAGGGTTTTTATGTATAAATCATTACACTATGACGAATAGGAGCGGAGCATCAATCAAAAATGACAAGTGGGCAAGTGACGCTAACGAAGTTGCGCGGGTCAACTAGTAAACGATTAAATAAATAAAAACCCTGGTACGTGCTATACACTCGGTCAATATCTAATTAAAACATCGGAGTTATATAGATAATAGCTTAATACACACTTAATAATAATAAAATTTAATTTCTGTACAATTTGCAATTAATAATAATAATAATAAAGAAATTTATTTTATCACACACAAGAACGGTACAGTAGATATGCTTACAAACATAAAAGGAAGGTATATATACTAAAATAATAACATCAACCGCCCCGAGTGTGTGATCTGGAGCCTAAACTAGGGCGACCCTGTATTTCAGGTCTCCAGGTCCTCACCCGCGGATCACCAAAATATATTACAGTAGTACAGGTTCTAAGTTTTCTAATAATGAAAGTAGATTTTTACGTGCGTATGCGTGTGTGTGTGTGTGTGTGTGTGTGTGTGTGTGTGTGTGTGTGTGTTTGTGTGTGTGTGTGTGTTTGTGTGTGTGTATGTGTGTTTGCGTGATTGTTTGATTTGTTTGCTTAATGAGTGATTATGTGAGTGGGTGTTCTATGGTTCGTGTATTCTATTAAATAAATATGTTTCAGTATATAATTAATTTTAACAAGTTTGCATGATAAAAGACTATTATTATTGCATGATTTCCAGTAAAGACTCTGTTTCAGTGTAGTTTCTTTTAAGCAGCCAATTTCGAGTAACAGATTTACACTCATATCTTGTTTTGCTGTATATATTTAAATGTTTGTTAAGTTTATTGTACAAATAGGGTGCTAGAAATTCGTTGTGCCTACGGTAGAAAGCTGTACGGTGTGTCGCTGTTTTACATACCTTGTCTGATCTACGTTTAGAAAGGATAAAGAACGGATCATAACTAAGGGTAGAATGTTGGTGAAGTGTGATGTTGAGTATGAATAACTGTCTAATCGTAAGAACTTCACAGTCCTGGTAGAGATTTTCAGTTGGGTATCGGAACGGTTTCTTTGTCATAACCTTAAGAACCGATCTTTGTGCACGTTCAATTTTAATCATGTTTGTTTTGCATGCACCGCCCCAGGCAGAAATACAGTAGCTGAATATTGATTGCGCTAGTGCAAGATAAACAGACTTAATCAGTTGAGGTTTGAGAACATTACGTAGCATTTTAAACATCCATATTAATTTGCGTGTGCGAGATGACAATAAGGCGATTTGCTCATTCCACGACAGGGTTTCGTCAATTTGAACACCTAGGTATTTTATGTTACTCACTTTATCCAAACAGGGGCAATTACAAACGAACGATTCCATACAATAATTTGATGTGTGAAGTTTCAATTTAAAATCGGAAGTTGGTAAATATTCTTTTTTTATACTGAAGGCAACGTATTTAGACTTTTGGACATTGAGAGTTAAAAGATTTGTGTTTAACCATGAGGACACGTGGGCCAAGACCGTTTCTGAATATTTTTTCACTTCATCCCAAGTATTTCCTTTAAATATAAGAGCGGTGTCGTCTGCGTAGGAGAAGATACTACCATTGGGGGGTTTGTAATTACACAGGTCGTTTATGTAAATAAGAAACAGGCTTGGCCATAGGACACTGCCCTGTGGGACTCCACAAGTGATGGGAAACTCCGAGCTATAGTGGTCACCAATCTTTACTGTCTGACTTCTGTTAGTTAGAAAACTGTGGAGTAATTTTAACGGGACACCACGAATTCCGATAGATTCTAGTTTTTGAGGCAAGATGGACGTAGAAACAGTGTCGAAGGCTTTCGCCAAATCAAGAAAAACGCCGATACACTTCTCTTTATTGTCCAATGTTTTAGCTACAGTATTTACAAGTTGTGTAACTGCATCTTCCGTTGATTTATTTGACTGGAAACCAAATTGTGAGGTGGAAATTATTTGCTTTTTGCCTAGATAATCCAGTAAACGCTTATTAATTAATTTTTCAAAAATTTTGGACAAAGATGTGAATACCGATATTGGACGATAGTTCTCGACACTGTCTCTACTACCACATTTATGAATTGGATGAATTATGGACCGTTTAAAACATTGAGGGAAAATACCGTCTCTAAAACAAAGGTTAAAAATATGTGTCAAAATAGGAGATACTTTTTTATTTATTAATTTTAGAAAAATTGATGGAATACCGTCCCAACCCGTGGCTGAATCGTTTTTTAAGCTTTTTATTATGTTTCCCACTTCTACGTCATCTGTCGGTAAAAGTGCAAAAGAGTCCAAATGAGAACCAGCATTTGATTCTTGCTGTGCAATCGGTACCGATATATTATTGTTTATTTTACTAGCAAGTTTTTGACCAATTTCACAGAAGTAGCTGTTAACTATGTTTTTATAGTCCTTTACAATTTAAAATTAAAGTCGGTCGGTACAGAAATACTTGTGTCAGAAGATCTTACTCTTCACTAGCATAATACAAGGTTAATATATAATAGAGGCAAGTTATTTCATTTTAATCGGTGAGACAGACAAGTTTCGCATTTATAATTTTAGGATAAATGTTTAGTGATAGGAGAGGCTCGAGCTCCTCGGTGGAGACGTGTATGAGCTGATGATGACGATGGAAATGTTTAGTTAGTTCCATACCTGGTCGAGTTTGAGTCCGGGCTCGGTGCCCAGCTCGAGGCTCGGCTCCACCTTGATGGGCGGCACGGGGGCGCCTGGGACCGGCGCAGCGCCAGCCTCCGCACCGTTCGGCAGACCAGGCTCCACTTTTGGCACGTTCTCCGCTGGGGAATATGACCTTTATATTAATATACAATAAAGACTATGATGGTCTGAGTTTGATTATATTACTTTATTACACAGAAAGCCAGTGGATTCACACCACTGGGATTCGGTGAAGGAAAACATCGTGAGGAAACCTGTGTGTCCGAGATGTCACAATCAAAGGCATGTGGCGCGTGGTGGACTATGGCCTAATCCCCCTCGTTATTAGGGGAGGCTCGTGCTCCTCGGGCATGAGCTGATTATGATATTACTTAATAGTTTCAGAATATCCATTCTATGTCAATATTTATAAGAGGAGTTTTAGGTTTGTGAACACATATTTAAAATGTTGTAAGATATAAATATATATACCAACACAATAAATGTTACCTGGCCGCACACAAAAATCGGCCATTTTTTTGGTCCATACGTGATACAATTATGAAAACCTGAGAATGTTGTAAGTAAATAAATAAAATAAAATACCGGGTCTGGGTTGCGAGGGCCGCGCGACGAGCGGCTGCAGGCCGGACGGCGTGTCCGAGAGCACGTGGAAGTGCGACGTGGGCGGCGGGCCCATCGCCGTCGGACGGGACTCGGATTCCACCTGAATAGAGATACTATGTTAGCTGATAGACGAGACATATGATATAACGGCTTAACGGGGATAAAATATAGCCTATGACCCTCCACAATAACGCAGCTTTCTATTGGTGAAATAATTTTGGAAATAGGTTCAGTAGATCCGGAGATTGCCCCTTACAACGTCACAAACTCACAAACGTTACCTCTTTGTAATAGTAGTATAGATGTATTCGCCAAAACAAAAAATCAAATAATATAACATCATAATTTGTTACACAATTATGCATTTCCAGGGTTTTCTTAAATACTTTTAATTACGAAGTGTATAGGAAACTGGCTTATCAAAAACTTGTAATAATAAACATAAATACATATTTATTTTATTGCTTGAGATTTTAGAAGCTCACACTTTCTTTAGAGATTTATCAATCTGAATGTTACAGTCTACTTCCATTAAAAATCCATTATTTACCTGGTAGTTGACCAGTCCCCACTGCTCCAAAAAGCCGTGAACTCGCATAATAGCGCACACGTCGCCGGCGAGATTCCGTCGACACGCCGTACTCGTCAAGTACTCCGTTGGATTTAGCCGGTATGTGTCGATCATGAAATTCCTGAAGTATTTAAACAATTTCTGTCTCACTCAATTTATACTAAAGAAAAAACTCACGTCAAAAAGCATTTTTAGACCTATTTTACATGACCATCAATTTACCCTACTACTATAGGTAGGGTTGCCAGGCGTCCGGATAAAGCCGGACATAGTTAGGCTTTTTGATTGCGTGTCCGGCCAAAATAAACGGTGTCCGGCCTGTCCGGCTTTTGTTAGGCTTTTTACATCTCGCAAACTGAGTCTTAAGCCGGTTTCGGCAAACAAAAAATATGAATAATTATTTTTATAGTGCAATTCAAAGAGAAGAAATATTTTTTGATGTAAGCATTGGTTAACTTAAAGAGAAGCAGTTTTTTTTTTGTTAAAACAGTCTTATTTGTTATTTCCTTAGTAGCCTTTCATTAGTATTTCTGTTAATATCTACTACCTACTACCTTCTCAAAGAGAGCTAACCCGCGGTGAACGGACAGACGGACATGGTTCGATTTTAATAATTTTTTCAATGAAAAAGCTTTTTTTTTTCATAATAATCTTTATTGCTTAGATGAAAAAGATCAGTTAATGTCAAAAATTTCGAAGAAAAAAAAAACTTTTTATTTTTCTTCTTTTTCTCGACTGTGTGTGTGTGTGTGTGTATATGTTTTGCCTGCACGTCTGTCTGTGTGTTCATCTGTAGCCGTTTGAAGGGTCCGCACGTATACAGGTCACAGTTCAGTACCGTATCTGTTTTGGATCACTGCTTGTAAGCGCTCTCGCATGTTAACACAACATCGAATGTGTCGAAAGAAGAGTAATTGCTGAGTTTATTGCCGGCTCTTCACAGCAAAAGCAGCCTTCCGAAGCGAGCATTAGAGTCGACGACATAAGTGCCTGTGAAGGCCTATTCGAATTAAAAAAAATTATTTCATTCCATTTCTTTTTCTATCCGAAATTTTTGAAATAAACTGAGGGCTTACTCCCGACGCTTTCGAGAAACGAGTTCGAATCGAATAAATGTCATTTCATACATTTTTGATAGCGATTCTAGCGCACAATCGTGCGGTGACACTTTTTGGAAGTAACTTCGATCAAGAATTTCGTTACAATCGAAACCGAATCGAAAAGTCCGTACTCCTGCCATTAAAAGACATTTGTGAATCGAATGGCGGGAACGACTTTAAACGTCAAAATACACGATCAGTAAAAAGGTACTTTTTCAGGATCGAGTTATCACATCTAGGATAAATTTATCTAATCTAAAAAATTACATCTAATGTACAAGATTTCGTTTTAGAAAAAAATAAGGAATTGAATATTTATTTATTTCTGTAGAAACGAACCACACACAACTTAATAGAAAATTCTGAAACGTCAAATACCGTTACCGATCGAAATCATGTCAATCTTAGCGGCCATCTTAATTTTTTTTAACCAATAGGAGTTCAAATTGAAATTTTTTGGTTCGGGATTAACCAATAGGAGTTCAAATTGAAATCAAAACAAAATCAAATTCGAATCGTTTTCGGGAGTAAGCCCTCTGATCTTTTTCATCAAAGCAAAAAAGTTTTCATTAAAAAATGATTAAAATCGAACCATCTTTCAGAATGGTGATTTTTGCAAAACAATAAGTTAAAAGATTCGGGACATAAAATATAATTGCAGGACTTTGAATTTTTCAGTTACTTTCCGGGACAATTTTGGGTTTTTTTTACTGACGATATCCTTCATTCATCCATTTTATCCAAAGTCATACCAAGTTATCTAAATATCCTTAATTATGCAAATTTTAGCCTTTCTTCAGTCAGTTTTCAATTAAAAAAAAATGATTTCGACCAGAGCCATTCACGTTTACTTATAGAAAATATTGTGTAGTTTTCAAAATTCTTCTTCGCTTTGCTATACGATCATTATCTCTAGAGTTATTGATTGTCAAAATTAAAAAGTACTTTTTTGGTTTCACTGGCAATAACTCCGTGGCAAATCATCGTACAGGCTTCTTAATTACGACAAATTAAAGAGCATAAAATTTCTAAAAGAACATTTGACAAAAATAATAGAAAAAAAAAATTTAAGCCCCTAGCCCCTACACTTTTTAGATGACGAAAAATTTGCATTTTTTCCATAGAATTTCTCCAAAACTTATGGTCGAATCAGAAAACTAGACATTTGAAGCTACAATTTGCTTTTTTTTTGCTGTACAATTCTTTTTCTATTAGTGTATTATTTATTTATTAATACTGTGACAAAATCGACAATTATGTAGGGTGTCCGGCTTTTCTACCCAAATGTCCGGCCAAACTGGCTGGTCTGTCCGGCTATTAGGTTTGGCGACCTGGCAACCCTAACTATAGGCATAGGCGGATCTATATAAGGGCTTTTTGGGCTGCCCATGGCCCCGTAGATACAAAGGGTACCCCCCACTCCCCATTGTAGTCAAAATAGACAATTATATAAATTTGATTTTAATAAAATACACATTTTATTGTTTTTCCTTTTTTCTCATTACTATACAATATATAAATCAGTTGATAAATTTAGTTAGGTCCCTAGAAGTTTAAGCTCAGGGTCCCACAAACTTACAGTCTGCCCCTGACTGTGATAACTGTTAATTAAACAATATGATAAACAGAAATATATATACGTATATGAATATGTAAGTAAACTTAATGAATAAATAAAATACCTGTATGCTAGATAAATCTCCGGTGTTTTGGATTTGTTCTTAACGTTAAAGAACTCTGGTAATGCGCGCTTCTCGATAGTGTGTATGGAATTGTAGTCGAACCACGCAGAGTACGACGGAACTACGATGTGGTGCGTCTGATCTGTCACGTTGTCTTCTAGCTCTTCTTTTGTTAACATTTCCTGAACAGACATGAATAAAGATGAATAATGATCTTGAGTGAATAGTCGGATATATTGTACAAGGTATCAAATATATAGGGATATTTAAGAGAGTTCATCCGAAACGGCTTGACCGATTTAATGATTTTTTGTGTACATTTAGCAGGTATGAACGGTCGTAAAGTATTTTTCAGTCTTTTGCCCGCATCCCCCGGATCCCTTTCTTTATTATGTCTCATATACCAGAAAGTTTGCCGGGTTAGCTAGTAAACATAATATAATATGATATATGTTATGTACCTAATTAGGACCAGGAGTCATATTACTATATGAACATTAAGGTTAGTATAGTGTAGGTATATCTATGCGGTTGTATGGCTTACGCGTGTCTCGCAGCCCCGCCACACGGCGCCGATGCGTCTTTGGGACATCTAGGGGTTTAGTGTGTATGCGCGTGAGACACATAACCCGGCGGCTCCACCAGATCCTTTGAGGATTCCCCTGGTAGAATAAAAAAATAAAAAAGTGTAGGTATACCTGCGTGTTGGAGTCGCTGTGCTTCCCCTGCGAGTCGTCGTGCGTGTCGTCGCGCGAGTGCGGCGCGGAGGGCGCGGGCGGCGCCGCGGGGGGCTCGGGCGCCGCGGGGGGCTCCGCCGCCGGGGCCGCCGGGCCCGCCGCGGGGGGCGGGGCTGGGGAGGACACTTTATATACTAACTGTAAAAGCCTGTGCTGTTTACAGTTAACTATAAATAAATCATGTAGGTAATACAACTTGATGTGCGCCTAATGATGTGAAAATTAATATCGTGAACGTTTCAGAATAGAATAGAATAATCATTATTGTTTGACTTTACATTGGTAAACTATGCTAGGTGGATTTGCAACATTAAGAGTAACAGTCTACCCATAACGGGCATACAATATATTAATTTTATACATGATATAATATAGATTAAAAACTAAAATTATATTACATACAAAAATTATCCAGACAACAATAGACAGGTAACATTTAGACAAATTTACAAATATTTATAGTTCGGCCGTTCAGAGAATGCGTTCCTGACACCTATCAGTTAGTCACGACTAGTGATGGGCACAACATAACACTGAGTTCGTTACTGTTCCTCCAAAATGAACCGCCGCATTATTTTTAAGATTATTTTCGTTTTTTATTGGCGGAATCATTTAAAATTTATATTTTAGTTATTTAAGTAGAAACCAAAAAAAGGTAATATTAATATAATAAAATTGTTTTATTTATTATTAGTTACAAAGTTACAATCTGTAAATAAAGTACATTGAATTGAATGTGCGTACAGAATATTAATCAGACTCTGATTCGCTTGAGGAGGTGGTGTCTTCATAATCATCTTCGCCTACATGTATTCGGCGTTCGGTTTGGTCGTAGTTTTGTTTTTATATTTCATAAAAGTTATCTTATAGTCCATTATTTTCAAATTCTTAAAAAGAAAAACAAAACGTATTATTTTATAAAGTATAATTGCATAAGAACAGATTACGATACTATTTTTGCCTGTTATTATTAGCACAGCACTACAAATATAAAGCGCTGACATAACCTTGTAATAGCGCAGTATAGATTTGGAAAAATATTGTTTACCAAGTTATTTGACACTCAGTTTGGCACAAAATTAAAACATTCATTGATTATCGCTATAATAATGTTGTTTTAATGCTCATCAATTGTTAAAACGGTAAACAACCAGCAAAAATATTTTTATCGTAACTGCAACGCCATTACAAAGTTACGTCGTCAGTTCAATCGCGTCGTGTCAGGAACGCATTCTCTGAACGGCCGTAGTATAGTTTACTTATCGATTACAATGTAAAAAAATTCATTCAAGTCATAAAATACATTATGAATAAACCATTTCTTTAAACAATTTTTGAATTTCACATTAGGTAACTCTTTTATAAAGGCAGGCAGATGATTATAGACCCGTATAGCAGAAATATGGGCACTTTTTTCATATATCATTGACTTTATCCTTGGAAGATACAAGTCATCATAACGCCGCAGAATTGTCGGACGATTACGCTTAGCAGATATTTTTTCAAAATATTGTTCTTGATTTCTCACCAGTAAACAGAGTTCTAATATATAAATACCCGTTAGTGTAAGATAACTTTTTTCTCGAAATATATGACGTAATGATTGGTCCCTAGTCATGCTATAAATTATCCTTAGGCTACGTTTCTGAAGTATGAATGTACTATTTGCTGTCACCGAGTTACAAGTTAAAATAAGTGTTTAAAATATAATTTTTATCATGAAATATTATTTTTTTGGGGTAATACTGGTACTAAACTATCGAAATAAGCCATTTTTGAAATTTACGACACAGGCCTATTACATGGATCATTTTTGGGTCCCTTTTTGTGTAAGGGTTTTATTATGGACGTTTTTAAACTATTGGGAAATTTACTGTTTTCAAGCATAAGATTCGCTATGTAAGCTAAGGGCTTAGCAATGCTTTTTACACAGACTTTACAAAAACATAACATTACGTCGTGGGTTCGAATCACACCCAGGACAAACATTTGTATGCATGAATTTGTCTGCTCTATGCATGCATGTAATATAAGTATGTAAGTACTACATACTATTACATATAATATTATATAAATACTATATAATATTATATGTATGTAAGTAATATGTACTATATAAGTATGTATTTAAAAAGTAGTATATAAGCTACCTGGTTCCCATGGGACAAGCTCTTTTTACTTTGAAATCAGATTGGCCGTATGACAAGTGACTGCTTGCTACAACATCATCGAGCATGTAATGTAACCAATAGAGTAGAACTGTTAACAGTTTTGTTAGAAAACAAAATATGCCAAAGCGCTGCGCCGGCCCCTGTGTTCTGATTGGCCGACTCAAGGTCAAGTGTTGCACTAGACGTACACACAGGTCTCTTATTGGTCGGGTACTGTTTTGGTTCAAGCGTGGTTTGTTAGTTATACCGGTTATACGTGACAAATCATTGATGCGTTGCTAAACAAATGGCTCACTATTGCTACTCTATTGGTTACATGCTCGATGTACAACATACACGCTCATTGAGACACGTTAATGAGTTTAGAAATACTAAGTGCTTACGTTCCGAAGATCTTTCGTTATCTGGAGTGGGTGCGACGTCAGTGTTATCTCGCGACGCGTTGTCCTCTTCATCTTCGACATCGTTTTCGCGCCGTTTAGTTGTACGACTGAAATTCATAAAAAATTTGCTGAAGATATTTATCATATCAGATTTGATTTTGACGTTCGTGATAAAAATCATAGCATTAGAAATAGATCTTGCTAATTATATTATACTAGCTTCCGCCCTACAGTTTCACCCGCGTTTCCGTGTAAATAGTAGCCTATTTCTATATTTCAACAGTCTGATCGTTGGTCTAGGTGTGAGAGCGTAACAGACGGACAAACCGATTATTTTCGCATTTAAAATATTAACATATAGTTGGGATAAATTATAGCACAAACCTTTTGCGTTTCCCGTGCTTCTGCGGCGGTGGGGACGGCGAGCGCTTTCTCTTGCTTCCCTTCTTGCTCTTGCTGGACGGTTCTGCGCCGGGGATCAGGTCGTCAACGGATAGACGGAGCTTGTGCACCTGAAAACCAAAATTTGTTTGTAACGTGTAATAATTTTAAAGAGATTATTTTTATTTTATTTGTTTATTATGCCTACTTATTTTTTTCTATTTGTTTTTACATTCGCACCTACCACCTACCTAGTTGATATACCTACTAAAATACATAGTTGTTAGGTTTGGGTCAAGGTTGTTTAGGTCAACAAAAATGGCCATTTTACTGCAAACATTTTATTGCATGACTTAAAATCAAATAGGCCTTAACAAGCACTTATGAATAGTCACTATTAATGCTCGGTTCTGAAAGTTAAGGAGATTAATTATTTATTTATAGCATGACACCAATTTTACCAAATTTTAAACCGTGACACCAACCAACGGGACATATGATAACTGCAATGTAAGTGTGTGTGTGTTACCTTCTTTTTGCCGTTGGAGTCGAGCTCGTAGTCCTCCTCGTTCATCCACTCGTTGTACTGCGGCAGGTCGAGCGCCCACGTCGCCGTCACGCGCCACGGCTCCGCGCGGGTGCACTCCCAGCTCACCGTCTCTGGGACCTCCACCTGATTATATGAAAAATATTATTATTATATTAAATCTTACACCAAGATCCTGGGGCCCTAAGATGTTACTTGTTGTATAAGGAACAATATTGTCTGATGTTGAATAGTGTTATAGTAAATAGTGATGCAATAAGCACGTAACTTTTTATAAATTCATATTGCTGATGTACTTTTTATATCTCCAAACCACACAAACCAACTTCACCAATTGGTCGAGAAAACAAATACAGAATAGTTAAGAATATAGGGTACACATTTAATTTGTCAAAAAGAATGGGAATCGTCTCCCGTAAGTTATGTAAGTAGGTACATACTGTTATCATACTGAGATGTTATTTCACATTCAACCTTAGTCCAATAAAATTACAAAAATCAATAACAGAGTACCAGGGTATAAGATATACTTACAGGTAGATCCGCCTGCGCCCAAGTGTCATGGCTGTCGGGTAAATAATACCAGTGGACTAGCACGTGGTTGCCGCGGCGGAACACCGGCCGGGCGTACTCCTCCTCAAGGGGGTCCACTGTAGGGTAGATTATGTGTGTCGCGTCCTCTTCGTCCTCTGTACAACACAGGAATATATAACTTATTTTATGGGGAAATTAACACCTTAACAAAAGCAAAAAAAAATTAAGTCCACCATGTGGTTAAAAAGTAATTGAAATAGGGTAAAATAATTTAAAACCCTCAGATTGAATATGAGCCGAGGATATCCGTCCGGGGCTGCCATTACTATTTTAAGTATCATATTTTATGTGGTTATTCTTGTTCATTATTATCGTGTGAAAATGAATGGCTGTTTGTATGTTCAAAACTATGTTGATTTGGTGAATTGATGTAAATGATTAAAGTTAGATTAAACTAATTGTTTGTTTCAAATCATTGTTTTTTTTTAATTCTAACACTTCTGGTTGCTAAAATATATATTCCGTTAATACCAAAAAAATAACAAAATATCCAAATATGCTAACTTACCAGTAGTTTCACCCTGATGGTTGACAACTATGTCTTTTACTTTATTGGCGGTTGCTTTGTCGACATCGGGCCGTATGTAGACGCACGGTGCACGGATGACGTCACTGCCGAGCAGCGATGATTCTATCTCCATCATCATTTGTACATTGAGGTCTTTACGCGACGGGTTCTGCAAATGTGGGAGTTGGGAGAGGGACGAGAAATGGATCGCATGTTAGATTATTGATCAATATAATAGCTAGGGTAAGCGGACAGATGAGACAAATAATGAGGCTAACAAAAAAACATCGATTTTCTTACATTGGAAAATTAAAGGAACATAACAGGTCAATTGCAAAATATTAACTGTTTTCTTATGTAATGGGGATAATAAAATATTGTACAGGTACTTTTAACTTATCACTACCTACAAAATTCCAGAATAAAGCTATTTAAAAGAATTTTGACTGACTTATACCAGAAATAGAGGCATGCATATAGATGAGAAGAATTAAAACTCCCAATTATATTAGTGACAAAACATACAAAAATATTGTTATTTTCACACACAAATGCATTGGTTATTATATAAACGCCCACTATTATATACAAACATATAAGAACTTCCACAAGTTGTAATTTTAAACCCAGTTTATGATTTTGGCAACAGAATGGACCTCGCATGAAATGGTACAAATAATGGACATCTTGGACTACCTTCGAAGCGGTTGGAATCATCAAACGTTACTATAGTACCTGTGTGTGTAATATTAAATAAGTGAACATCAATAAAAACATCATTATCAAGATAATTATTTTCGAGAAAAGTGTGAAAAAAAAAAAACTATAAAACGGTGACTGTATAAAATAAAGTATAGTCTCAGTTTTTGCAAGACCACAGTCACATTTTGCAAACGTGTATTTACAAAAAAAAGTGTATTATTTGCATTTAGGTATCATTTAATATTGACTTTTGATAGAAAATTGTAAATGAATGGATACCTGTCATTAGATATTCCGATTACATTTCGTGCATTTTAAATATCAACAACACGTCTCTGATTAGCTGAATGAATGATTCGGATGTAATTATTTCTTTTGAATATTTAATAAAACAGACCGAGAGCATTTAGTGTTCCGTACTAAGGTCAAACATTTTCAACACTGATTGGAAGTTAGCATAGATTGATTTATTATTTTATTTACTGTTACTTTATATTAAATTTTATATGTATTAAAGGATAGTTATTGTTATTATTATATCGACCTGGGCTGACCCGCTGCAGGTCAAAGGCTATAAATAGTCGTACATCAAGATGTTATATAAAATCACTCGATTTTTCGGTACAGAGTGATAAAAAAACAAGTAGTTTTGTCAAGTTTGCTTTGGAATAATCAGAGGCGTGTTGCAGTAGATGCATTTTGTTATAGAGCCGCGTGGTGCGGGGTACTGGCAGGGTCTGGCGGGGTCTGGCAGGGGCTGGCGGTGAGCGAGGCGGGCGTGCGGGCTGAGTGCATACCTTACCGACCTGGAAGTCGAACTTGCGCCACCGCTGCTCCGACTTGAAGCGGAACATGGTGGCGAGCACCGTGCACAGCGAGCCGCCAGACTTCATGTCCATGAACACTTTCATCTGTTGACAATAACATATGTGTCAATGAAAAACAATAACATTTCTTTAAGATTATATCTACATCGCAATTACATCTAACAGTAAGCAGTTATGTATAAAATAACAGTTTAGCTTTAGTACTACAAAGTATTTTAAATTACGTTTTATTTAAACGTTCCGTTTATTTATAAATATCTAAAATACCTTATTATATTAGGTGCAGTACAATATATGTTTATTTTAAGCTTCATCTTCTTTGAATTAACATAGCAATACATAGCCATTAATGTGTCTGTTAATTTATGTTTATTTTTTTATTTATTTTTTATACCACTAAGGTGACAAACAAGCATACGGTCCACCTGATGAAAGCGGTTAATGTAGATTAACCGCTTTCATACCCATATAAATATAAAAATACAAAAACAATAATACAATCAGTAAATGGGTTTCATACTGCAATAAATAATTTTATTGTTAATACAGGTGTTCTTTTATTGAAAACCGAAGTACTATATATTTTTATTTATACAGTATTAGTTATAATTAACGCATGCAGTAAAATGGTATCAGTTGCAATTAGCAAGTCGTCACGACTCACGAGCTAAAGGATATTACAATGAAAGTTTTACTTGCGGCAGTTGCCGTACTCATTGTAATTGTAGTCAATAAAGGTGCTTTATCGGCTAAACCGATAATTCAAAAAGTAAGTTAATTATCTCCCTTATCAATTATCTACTCACATTCAACTGGCTTTACGTAATTTCACAAATAATTTTATCACCATAATTTGACATACATACTAAATTTATTACAAATACATACCTATGGTAAATTGAAAACTTAACTTTAATAATCCGGTAAAATGCAGTACATTATATTATTCTTACTGCGTTAATAATAGAAGAAAGAGATGAGAATAAAGAGACCAAATAATGTACATGAACTGTTAAAATAATATCATTTTGTCTGTAGATATTCTGCTGTGGTGAACTATTAGAAGGGCCACATTGGTCTGTAGAAGAAAATGCACTCTATTGGGTTGATGTTATAGGCCAGAAGGTGTTTCGTTTGGACTATTGGACGGGCAATATTACCTCTAGACATATTGGTAATTTTATTAGTTTTCATATAAAAGTCATATGTTTAATCCTTATTTATGATTGGCATTAATGGTAACATTTTTTTAAAGGATATGGTCACGTGTCTTTAATATTGACAGTAAAAGGAGCAAGAAAATTATTACTGATCACAACACGAACGGGTGTTTACTTCTTGCCGTGGGATAGTCCAAAATTGGACACGTCGCTGAGGCAACTGACGCAAGTAGACATAGGCATGCCTGATAACACGGCTAATGATGGGAAGGTAGATGCGAAAGGGAGACTTTGGTTTGGTCAGTGTTTATTATTTTCATAATTCTATCTATCATTTTCTTTATAATCAGCTAGGAATCTTTGGCTAATATAGCCGTCAAAATTCGGTTTTTTATATGAAGTATATTACAAACTGTTATAATCGATTCGTTTTTGGCGAGACTTTACCAATAATGTTGGGTAGTTTAGTTAAAAAAACATACGACTTAACGCTTTTATAATATTGCTGTTTGTATATAGGCACAATGGGAAAACTCATTGGTGACAACACAGTACCAGACAAGGGTAGCGTATACATGGTCAATTATAAAAACTACCCAAACCCTGTAGTCAAAGTACGCCCGGTGTCCCTATCAAATGGGATGGCCTGGTCACTAGACAACAAATACATGTATTACATAGACTCCCCAACAAGACAGGTCGATTGCTTTGACTTTAATCTACACACCGGCGAGATAAGTAAGTTAAAATTATATTTTTATTGTGAATGACGCTTAAAAATCATTGATCAAAGTTCCTCCAATCTCACTACAGATTATCACGCATTTAAATCAAAAGATATTTCAGTCACTTGAAAGATGACAATCATAATAATCTGAGATAATATAATACCTACTACCGAGAATAATACTAAAGTTTTTATCTGCATTTCTATGGAAATTAAATAAACAATATTAAAATGATGAGGTATTCTCAGGCGTTTTGTCGTCGCATGTCTAATTGTCTCTTTTTGGCCTATTTTATTTTGGCTAGTTTATTCGCCACAACTAAAGATTGAAGTAAAGCTAAATATCTAAATAATTGAATACACTTTTAGGTAACAGAAGGCCTTTATTCAAATTCGATGATTACAATCTGAGCGGTATTCCCGATGGGATGACAATTGACAGCGACGGACATCTCTGGGTTGCGTGTTATAAAGGAGGAAGGGTACATAATTGTATTAAATTTTTTATGCATCAAAAATATCTAATAATAACAAGCCATAACTTTTCAGGTAATCAAAATAGACTCTAAATGTGGTGCACTTCTAAAACAATACATAATGCCCACAACCGCAATAACTTCAGTCATGTGGGGTGGACCAAACCTGAATATATTGTACGTGACGTCAGGACGCTATGGACTCAATGCTTCACAGTTGGCTAAAGAGCCTAATGCTGGATCCCTATACAGTATCACGCTGACTGGGTCGAGAGGAGTGCCTGAACATCAATTTGTATTCCCAAATGCTAATAGTTATTAATTACAGAAAAAAATAAAGTTTATTAGGTACCTACGTAATTAATACCCATTACTGTGCAGTAGGTAAATCTTCGATCAGTAATATAAATAAATACATTAAATTCCAGGTAATTTTTTTCTGTTTGTTTTTACTATTATTAATTAATACAATAATCACGTTTGACTAAGTTCTTGCAAATAAATATTTATGTTATTAGCAACTTTATCCCTATAGTGTCTCTACACTGAACTGTCTCTACAGTTTAGATTTCGGTAAAATAAATAAATCATGAAAAATCCGATCTTATTGTAAACAGAATAAAGTAAGTTTCATTATGATTTGAACTCTACTGTACACATAATTAGTTACCGCGGCCTATGGACATTTACAATACCAGAGGGCTTACTCCCGAAAACGATTCGAATTTGATTTTGTTTTGATTTCAATTTGAACTCCTATTGGTTAATCCTGAACCAAAAAATTTCATCTTGAACTCCTATTGGTTAATCCCGAACCAATACGAATAAAAAATCAAGATGGCCATGGCTAAGATTGACATTTATTCGATCGGTAACGGTGTTTGACGTTTCAGAATTATAAAATAAGTTGTGTGTGGTTAATTTCTACAGAAAAAAATAAATATTCAATTTTTTATTTTTAAGCTATTGCATAGCTTTTATCGCGGGCTCTGAGCGCGGCGACCGAATCAAGAAATTCCGTAACGAAAAAAAACCTAACACCCCCCACTCCGACGGGCAAGGAGGTGTGGCTTGAAGGCCGTGCATCGTCTAACGTCGTTTCAGTTCGGCAGTCTTCGACACGGCGTTGTGTGCGATTAGACGTATTGTACGACTCTACGAAACTCGCACGAATCGAGACGAGCTGCTCCGAAATCGGACGAATACATAAGCAGCTGTTTATGAGAAAGTATATAGGTGTATATGTATTTATGTACAACAGTGAATAGCTGTACTTGTAAAATTTGTGTATGAAGTGTTTTGAATATGAATGAACAAAGTGCATTTATTATTAAAATAAATAAATAAAATTATAATTGCATAAGTTGATACAAAATGCTATGCAATGCAATAGCTTTACCGCGGCAGTCCCCGAGTGCCTCACGTAATTTTTTTCTAAAACGAAATCTTGTACATTAGATGTAATTTTTTAGATTAGATAAATTTATTCTAGATGAGATAACTCGATCCTGAAAAAGTACCTTTTTACTGATCGTGTATTTTGACGTTTAAAGTCGTTCCCGCCATTTTATTCACAAATGTCAAATAGTGCCAGGAGTACGGATTTTTCGATTCGGTTTCGATTGTAACGAAATTCTTGATCAAAGTTAGTTCCAAAAAGTGTCACCGCACGATCGTGCGCTAGAATCGCTATCAAAAATGTATGAAATGACATTTATTCGATTAGAACTCGTTTCTCGAAAGCGTCGGGAGTAAGCCCTCAGGGGCATAGCCAATGGGTTGTCGAATTTTGGAAGCCTACAATTAGCCTTAAATGCTAATAATGCGATATATAATCAACTTACTACAACTGCAATACGATGCTCAGCATTTAGTGCAATGCCAACAACTTTTACATGTGTAATGTTTAGTACCTATATAATATTTTGTCGTAAAGTCTATGTTCCAGAGAGTATACCATGTTTGACGACACCATATAGGATAAATAAACTGACAGTTTATAAACCGAACGTTATATTAGCAAGTTCAAGGTTGTACATGTAGGTTCTATTGTGTCTCAAAATACTCAACGTTAGACCATATGGAGGGTATATTGTCAATTGTTATATTATTGGCACCATTTGGCATAGCAAATTACGTTTATACAAGGTCAAAGCCATACTCAGTGCATATGTTGCGACCACAGAAGAACGCAATATTTAGAAGTAAGCGCCCATTTTTTTTGTAGCTTATATTAAAAGACAGGAAATAGAGCAGTGGCCGCATTTTAAGGATTCTAATTGCAGACTATTTTTGACCTGATAGTATGTGTTTATTATTTATCTATGTTGTTCGTCGAAATAACACTGTACCTAATAAATAACAAAATTAATATTTAACAGCTCCTTACAGTATTAGAGAGCAATTCGTTTTCCACGAGTTAGAGCCGCTCAAATATGTTGATTTTATGATTGTTATGGAACCAAGTGAGCGCGAGTTCAACTCGCACTTGTTCGGTTTTAGGTTTGTCTATCGGCCCATATATCAATTAGCTGCATGCTTTATCAGTTATGCTACTAACTACATTATGCCTTTAACTGCGAATCGAATATTTATGTAACTGGATAACCGTAATTAGTGTACAAGTGCGCTTACAAAAGATAAGTGCAAGTGTGTTATATATGGATGGATAAATTAAGGAAATGATTATCTTTTTAAACTGTCACACTACGGAATTAGATAGAAATTATGCATAACAAACGCCTTGATCTTGATCATAAAGTCAAGGCTACGTTTATGGACAGGAAATATTTAAATAATCTGCACCAGCTCTATATAACAAGTTTGTACATCACTAATAGTACACTGTTTCTAATAAAGTATCAAAAATTTTAATGTAAACAAAACATACAAATTAGGAAACTAGATATTTATAAAGATTGAGAAGAAGAAATACAATAAAAAATAGTATTCTAGAAATAAATTAGGTACGATTTGTTTTCGTTAAATGTCTATAACAATGCAGACTGCGCAGTGACTTCCTAAGATGTAACATAATTAAAGACCTTGTAAAAGGTCAAGTTTCCGCGAATTGATGACTTTTGATCCGTGACCGTTTGACTCTTGTAACCTTCTCACGTTGATTAAACAGAAACATCAAGGTTTACATCTATGAAGACGTAATGACATATATCCAGGTCATAAGGTCTTGCTACCTTATTTCCCTTACACTTTCACGTTTGAGCGAAATAAGGTTTCATTACTTGAAGTCAATATACGCTTACCAATGGTATACGAAATATATAATGAAAAAACGAAGTATTATAGTACTTATTATTGGGCAAACTGTACTGATATGATGACGAAATTGTACCTACGCCTATATATTTAATAGAAAATCTAATGACAAAATACAATCTCTCGGCACAACAAGAACAGCATTGGCCGGTAACCTGTCCTCAGTGGCTGACGCGCGAACCGCGAACGAACGTCGCGTGCGCAGATTCAATAGATCGATGTCACAATGATTGTGTTAATAAGAGGAATCGTTTTAACTTTGCTATCCTTAAACATCTACGCGTATAGATCCAGTACGCCTCTCATAAAAAATGTAAGTACATTCCTAGGTATTTTCATACCTATACATACATAGTTATTATTAAGTGAATGGATTTTTTGTGTCAATAACATTCCCGTAGTTACGCTCATGTTGTCTTCGGTCGAATACCATACAGCATTGTTTTTATTATAACCAGTAATTCTGGCTTAGATTAAATTTTCAACCTTTTATTTGTAGGTATACGTTTTTTGTTCGATATTTATGTTGATACCTTTTGTACGTATAAAACGTAGAGCAGGATTTTAAGAATATTTGACAAATTTATTTAATTTAAATTAGTAGATATATACACTACTCATATTTAGTTTAATCACCTAGTTCCTGAATAGTAAAAGCTCTGCTGAGTTTTAAGTAACGGAACTTATGACTTATGTAAATAAATTACCGTGTATGAAAAATGTTGCAGGATTTATTTAATTTCATAAATATTGTTCCATGTCAGGTGTACAAAGGTGGTATGCACATGGAGGGTCCACACTGGAGTGGGGCAGAAAATGCTCTTTACTGGGTAGACATACATGGCCAGAAGGTTCATCGATTGGAATCTGAAACTGGCAACGTGACCACCAGGGAAATAGGTACCTTTCTAAACTATTCCTCGAGTCAAGTAGATGTTTACGTCAATTATTCCGCTACTAAAAACCCTATTCGAATAACACTTGACTAATCTTAAGGGCTATACAGAATACAATATGAAGTGATAAGATAGGAAGATACAACTTGAGAAAGGAAATAACGTGACTGTGATTTTTATACGCTCAAACTTTCTCATGACAATTATGGTCAGGTCGAATATGCATGTCAAGGAGACCCACTGAACCGTTGAAACATCACAGAACGGGGAAACTTATTTTTGTACTAGCTTCCGCGCCGCGATTTCACCCGCGTAGTATCCTTTTTCGTAGGAATACAGGAATAAAATATAGCCTATAACCATCCACTATAAATGGGGTAACTAACACTGAAAGAATTTTCAAACATAAGAAGAACAAACATACTATTCAGCTTTATTATATTAGTAGGTATAGATGTAGGAGGAAGAGGATTTCTTTGTAATGTCCTACTACACCATCTGATTCCATAACTTTAAGCTCCGTACCATTTGTTACTTTTCAGGTTATGGACCAGTATCCCTAGTAGTCACACTTAAAGACTATCCAAAATTAGTGTTGATCACGGTTAGGTCCGAGCTTTACTTCATGTCATGGGACGCGCCAGAGGGAGACAGTTCGCTACGACTGCTCAGTGTTGTCGACTTGGGCCTGCCTGATAACAGATGTAATGATGGGAAAGTTGACGCCAAAGGACGGCTATGGTTCGGTAAGTAAATTATCAGGTATATATGAGATATTATCAAATAAATTAGATATCAGTACTTCTGATTCCAGTCACTGAGATTTTTGTATAAAATTAATGACATGTTGTTTACTGAGTAACATATAGTTTACAATGCAATCTCCAATTATGCTGGTACCACATACATATTCCTATCGAATATAAAATAAATATGAGTCGAAACTGACGTTATAGCAACCCAAGTCTGTGATAAACATTAATTTTGTTAATTAGTGATATTCATAAAATCAAACAGGTACAATGGGCAATGAAGTCGGTAACGAAGTGGACAAGGACCAAGCGACACTCTATATGATGGATGAGAGCAACTACCCACACCCCTTAGATAAGGTCAGGCCCGTTTCGGTGTCCAACGGCATCGCATGGACATCGGACAACAAGTTCATGTTCTACATAGACACGCCTACCAGAAACATAGATGTATTTGACTTTGAACTCGAGTCAGGGACTCTCAGTAAGTTTATTATACTACCTAGTAATAAGCTAGGACTATCCTGCTTGCTCTCACATTGCTCATGTAAATAATTGCTTATAAAATTATACACAAGGTGACCAATAACAATTTTACCTTTGTATATTACATGATTAAAATAATGAAATCTTAGGGGAATTTATAAAATACAGTATAACTTTATTTACTTAAATAGACTTTGTGCTATAACTTACAAACATTGGAATACTATTCTCCTACCCCGGGGTAGTCCTTAATGTTAAGATACTAGCTTTGAATTCATCATATAATAATAAGATCCATATAATTAATTATAGTAATAATAAGAAACGAAAATGTCACTTTGATCAAAGCCTGTAATGAAATTCATTAAAAATGTGGTATGTTTACAGGAAACAGAAGAACATTATTCAGTTTTCAAGTCAGTAATGTAACTGGTTTACCTGATGGGATGACCATTGATAGTGATGGAAACCTATGGGTTGCATGTTTCAATGGAGGGAAGGTACTTATATACCATTTTGATTAATCAATAAACAAATATTATCTAAAACTAAAGATAAAAACTATAACTTTGGTGTTTCAGGTCATTAAAATAGACTCGAGAGCTGGAAAATTATTAGAGCAGCACAAATTGCCAGTCAGTAAAGTGACCTCTGTAATGTGGGGTGGACATGACCTGTCCACACTATATGTGACTACTAGCCGAGTTGGTTTGACTGCTCCAGAATTAGCACAACAACCTATGGCGGGATCATTGTTTGCGATAGAAGGCACTGGATCAAAAGGCTTGCCAGAAAACCAGTTCATGTTTAAAAATGCAGATAAATACTAATTTATTCCTATTAATAGATGTGTTAGGTACTTTTGAAAAATATAAATTAAATCATTTACTATTTCTTTGTCTGATACAGGCTGATTAAATGAATAGATATATGTATATACTTTTTGTTAATGAAACTACTACATTTCTAAAGACATTAACATAATTGTTTGATTAAGAATTTTGTTGTGATTTTCTAAAATTATTTTTATAATAAATGCTAGGACAAGCTACTGCACAATTTTATCAATTGTTGTAGGTAATACTAATAAGTAAACAGGTCTTGTAGTTTTATCTGTCAATTTAAAATGCAAAATATTTTTATTCAAATAGGCTTTGACAAGCACTTAAGAACCATCACTATAATGCTTGGTTCAGAATGTTACCTTTGCTGCAGGAAGCCGGCAACAAACTCCACAATTACTCTTTTCAAAATCAACTTAGATTTTGATCTAAGTTGATTTTGAAAAGAGTATTTGTACAATAAAGATATATACAAATCTGTGAAATTGTTTGTAAAGCTAAATTAATATAATAGGGTGGCCTCTTATATTTATTTATTTTTGATTTTGACCCACATCCTACATTCATATATGGATATAATTATAGCATCATATTGGCTTGCATGAGTTGTAGAAGTAGTTTAGGAAAATACTAGGGCAAACAAATAAAGAATGTCAGTACATTTTAGAATGTTATTGAATAGCTTAGAAAGTATATCAAAACATTTCAATTTGTGTAAAGGATTAATATTATAGTATAAACAATAATATTCATATCTAATTAAATAGGTACTTACTGGAAGCCTCAAGAAGGGTGGATCTGAAGCATTCTTGCCTAATTTGTTTTCTTGATACTGTATGAGCTGTACAACAAGCTGGGCCAAGCCCTCTTTTGTCGGTGGGTCTGTTTGAACATGCTGTAAGCAAAAACAGTGAACCTTAGCATATTACATACAGAATACGTTTCCAAGAACAAATACTGACAGCTAACTTATAGATATCCCTCCAATAGATGTAAGAATGTTATAAACGTCATCGTTTAATGTAAACTTGTGATTATTTACTAACCTTTTTACAATTTTTCTGTAACCAAACACGAATTTGATCGAATTGGGCTAGTGATTCCGGCGACTGGAAATACTCAACATTAGGTCCACCATCTTTTTTGGGACCTATCGTCGTCATTGTAGAATACTAGACTGATCGCCTTTAACTAAATCTCCTGGAAGTTTAAGTTTTCTTTCTAAAACCAGGCTATAATCGCAAAAACAAGCTAACACGGCGTCGGTAGCTAAATACGATTTTGACAATTAATTAAAAGTGTTGCCATGTGATGACATCATCAGTCTGTGCTGCCATTTTTTATTTAAAAAACCACCAGGCATAATTCTGTTTTAAGTTGCTCTGGATTTTTAATAAACATTAATGTCTCATTTTCATTACCCTGCTTTCAAGATCTTTTTTCAAATAAGAAAAAAGTATTCCAAACAAATCACGTCGAAAATATTATTATTGAGCGTTTTATTTTTTTTCTTCGTCATTAAGAAATATGACCGGTTTTCATATTACCATCAAAACAAGGTTTATAAAGTTATTAATAATAATGACTAGGACATGTTTCCAACGCGGCCGATCCGATTCTTAGCCTAAGCAGAGCTAAATAGCTGATATACCTCATTACCCCTTTTTAAATACAGTATGTATTATTTGGATATTTACATCCAGACAAATATATGCCCTGATTGATTCAGTTTCAACACCGAAGAATTTTGAGACCGAATTTGTAAATAGGGTGAATGAAGCCACAAAATTATCTCGCATATGAAAAATGTTGCCGATATCATTTTGGTGGATAAATAACTATATTTACCGTTTAAATATTTCAGTTTATAATTTTTCGAATTATATTCTAAGTTAGGAAAGGTAAACAAGATGACCATTTCGGCCTACCTACAAAAGGAGAGACTTCTTCTGTAGTGGAGATGAAGATATTGATTGTTATTATCGTCAACACTTCGTAAATATAAAGTCAGGTTCACGGAAAAAAAACTTTATTACATTATAATGTCTATAACTATATAACATTTAACAAGCATATTTTGTAATCAATAGGTATAATTCCGTTAATTAATTCTGAGACGACGACAATGAAGTATACTGTATATTGATTATCTTTTGTATAATACCATAGTGATAATGTGGACCGAATACATTTTTTTTTATATTTAAAAGACTAGATAATTGTTAAGGGAGCATTCAGAGCTCTCACATTACTTGATAGCAATTTAATTGACATTACATCGACACTGTTAACATTTCAAATGCATATACATGTACACAGATATCATTATAACTAGGTAAATCATTTATTGTCTCATATAACATACAGGGACATGCTATTGACATTTTCAAGTGTCCAAACAAATGATACACATAGATACCCGTTATTACGAATAATATCTAGATATAATGCAATTAATATTATCCACCAAAAAAAGGTCAATGTTTTTACATTACATTATGTCCCTACTATAATAAAATTGATTTAAATAAATAAGTATGACCACTTTAAGTCAAATTCCTGAATATCATTTCACTGAGAACTATGAAACAATTGATTGAACCAACTTGTTTGAATAACTACAGTCATGCTATTCTTAAAATGTGGGATCACTCACAATACATAGAATCTCTTTTCGTGCTAGAACTATAGAGATATATAAGTAATGGTCGTCTCTTGTGTGAACTCAGCCTCAAGAATAGCATAGCAGGAGTCCACTTCAAGTTAGTATTGCCCGACTATTATTTCGAATTTATAATCATGTCAAATACAATGTAATAATTAACACATTTTAAGTTAAGTTACAGCATATTTTTTAATATTTCGATTTTTAACATTTTAGTTCGTATTTTTTTGGTCTTACCTTTGACCGCAAAATTATAAAAATATAATGAAGCTTTTCATTTCATATTGCATTTTTTTTAATAGGTACCAACCCATAACATATCAACTGCACTAGCCTTCCATGATTACCATTGGTTTTTCCAGCCGGTGGACATCCTACAAAATTTGGATTACATTTCTAACTATATTCCATATTGGCAATAATTATTGTCATTACTTTAATTGCAAATGGAAAGCATTTCCTAACAAATGTTACATATTCTAAGTGCAACTCACTCTAAAGTTTAGGAACTCAAATACATTTATTTACAGGCATAATAATTATGTCAGTGAGTCTCAGTAACTAATATTTGTAAAATTTCGTCTTTTGGATATTAATTTACAACCATAATTATGGTTAGTTGATCATTTAGTTAAAGATATTATTGACACTAATTAAATGCATTTATTCCCGGGAAGACTCTATTGAAATAATTTCATACTTAACACTAAACATTTGCCGAGCATTTAATCAATTGTATGAAATACGGTAACAGCAACAAATTATGGCAACAATAACAAATTTAGCAACACAATAAATAGTTATTAATAATATCACTTCCAAAATACTTGAATGGAACAAAAATCATAAAATTAATTGAGCTATGAGGTGCTTTACAAGCAATAAAGTGTCTAGTGTTGTTACATAATTAGCGTGAATTCTCTATTGATTTAATAGTAATCGAATTTAATAAAATATATCGATAATATGTTTATATGTAAAGAAAACGACACGGTCATAATTTTAATACAAAAAATAACAGTAATTTGAGTGCTGATTATGTCATGTTAGAAAATATCGAAATAAATGAATATCTTTAGCTATACAATAGCTTAAAGCTGTGATTATTAAATATTGTCATAAAGTAAATTTAGCTAACAAAAATTAAATAAGATACATCCATTGCCTAAGCTGCATTTTAATTCCACCAATGCTAATATGTGTTTTATTCCACAATAACCGTTTGATGATCGAAAACGATATTTTAATTAGTTTATAACATAAAACCATACTTTACATTGGCGTCTAATTTAGCATACCTAAGCAAATTATACACATTTTGTGAGATAAGCCGACTCTCTTGTAAGAACTGAAGAGTGTTGCCCAGGTATGCAATGCAGTACACATTTGTATTGGTGATAAACTTAGATGGTGTCACCTACTCATTCAACACATCTGTATATAGTCGTTATGCATTTCAGTGGCGTAGCTAGCTAGTATGTGTCCATATAATATTCATACCTATCCACATATTTAGTTAAGTTTTGGAAATCTTATCATTGTTTTACCAGATACATTGACAGCATTTTAGTACAAAGATAATGAGGTCTGACACCTCTTGAATTGAAAATAAACTAGTTATTAACAGGACAGTGGACTTACACAGTGATAATACAGTCAAAAGTTTCTTATATAATGTAGCTACCTAGCTACGCCACTACAGCACTGAGTATTTACTTGAGACCGAGCAGGTACTCCGCAATGCCGACGTAGTAGATTGCTTGAGCGATACCGAATAGTGGTGCGATGACGATCATTCGGCAAGCGCCGCCTTTGAAGAAAGCAGTCGGACCTTCGTATTTCAATGTTTTTCTGAAATAAATAATGAGATAATTAATTAGTAGTAGTTTGTGATGTGAATATTATAAATTAACAATGTCATATTTAATTAAATTAGTACTTGAAAACTAATCAGTGTCAGGATTTAGGTCCATTTCAAATGATTTGGCAGAATTTATTTAGTTTACTATCAGTTAGTAAAAATAATATAAACACAACACTAGCAAATTATTGCTTAAGACAAATCTCCCAAACGTCCCATAAATAAGTATTCAAGAGCCACTAAAATATTGTTAATAAATTAAATATGGTGGTTACGTGATGCAGTCCATGATGGAGGTGTACTGCCTCTCGCCGCTGCCCTTGGTGAGTGTCTGCATGCGAGTCTTCACCACGTCCATGGGGTTCACCGCCAGCGCGGCCGTCGAGCCCGCCGCGCAACCAGACACAAACGACCACCTACATTTATATAAAAATTTATAGTTTTTAAATTATTGAACATCTTGGGATATGTTTACACATACCCATTTGATGACGTGCAGAGGGCTTACTCCCGAAAACGATTCGAATTTGATTTTGTTTTGATTTCAATTTGAACTCCTATTGGTTAATCCCGAACCAAAAAATTTCAAAATGAACTCCTATTGGTTAAAAAAATTAAGATGGCCGCTAAGATTGACATGTATTCGATCGGTAACGGTATTTGACGTTTCAGAATTTTCTATTAAGACACAACTTAATAGAAAATCGTTCGTTTCTACAGAAATAAATAAATATTGAATTCCTTATTTTTTTCTAAAACGAAATCTTGTACATTAGATGTAATTTTTTAGATTAGATAGATTTATCCTAGATGTGATAACTCGATCCTGAAAAAGTACCTTTTTACTGATCGTGTATTTTGACGTTTAAAGTCGTTCCCGCCATTCGATTCACAAATGTCTTTTAATGGCAGGAATACGGACTTTTCGATTCGGTTTCGATTGTAACGAAATTCTTGATCGAAGTTAGTTCCAAAAAGTGTCACCGCACGATTGTGCGCTAGAATCGCTATCAAAAATGTATGAAATGACATTTATTCGATTAGAACTCGTTTCTCGAAAGCGTCGGGAGTAAGCCCTCAGATTATGCTAGAAATAAAAACAATCTAGGACATTTTATTACACACAGCCAGCATCTCAAACTAAGTAGGTAGCTTTTGTTATGGTGACTGATATAGTACACAAAAATAATATATTTTATTAAATACATGCTTATGATAAATATATGCGATAAATTACCGTCATACAAACATGAATTTAATAGCAGGTAAATAAAGATTCAATCTAATTAAATCATTAATAAATTGTTCAATTTAGACTAAGGGATCTAAATTCAAATCTAGGATGTAAATCCTACCTAGTCTGTAAGTCAATTACTTTATGATATTTTATAGCATGTTTTCTTAATTACTAAGGGATCTAGGATTCACACCTAGTCTATAAATCAAGTACTTAGTGTCTCAGTGACATTTTATAGCCTGTGTTTTCTTAATTACTATGTTTGATTTTCAAAGCTGGTTAAATAGATTTGGTACTGACCAGAAAGGTATTCCCCCCGTTTTGGGGTCTTTAGGACCAAGGTCGTTGAGCGTGGCGAACAGCGGGAAGTATACCACACTGAAGGACACGTCACGACCCGCGGTGGCCGTCACACCCTTGTACAAGCCGAATATACCGCGCTCCGCCATCAACCGCCTGGTTAACTGCATCGCCGTTACACGCTCGAACTTTTTGCCCTCTGTATTAATAATTTGGACATTTTATATAAATAAGATTTCAAAATAAACAGGGTTAGTTATCTTAATCTAAGTTATGGCTTATATATACATCTACACTCATATTATAAAGAGGAAAGTTTTGTTGTTTTGTTTGCATTGAATAGGCTCCAAAACTACTTGACTGGTTTAAAAAATTATTTCACTGTTGGGAAGCTACACTATCTACGGTGAGCATAGGCTATATTTTATTCCCGTATGCCCACGGGAACATGAACTACGTGGGTGGAACTGTGCGGAGGTAGATAGTACGTAATAAAGACATATGTAGGTACCTACTTATCAAAATAGGAGGTCATTTGGAATGATGATATTTTTTTGAGGGATTTCGTAGCCTTGTGACTTAACAGTGGGATATATATTATGCATGTATGTATATTTTTTACCAGCGAGATACTATGTTTTTTTAAAAACATTGCAAAGTTTGACATATTCAGGTAATCAAATCAAATACATAATTTGTAACTTGGAATGTCCAAAAAATGTAGTGACACTTGAAACTGATAGGCTGTGAGCAATAGATAGAAGAGAACATACCAGCCTTAGCCTGCGCGGCGACACGGCCAGCGTCTTGCATCTGAATCTTGAGCAGCTCCATGGGCGTAGTGATAACGATCTGGCACGCGCCCGCCATTCCACCAGCCATCATCTGACGCACTATCGGCAACGTCCTAAATCATATATTTTGAATAAATAACTTTTTTTATTACCTGCGAAGGTAGACGATCAGTCGGGCCACTTGATGGAAAGTGGACATCTGCAATACCAGGGGTACCACCAATGCGCTGCCTACAGTAAAGGACTCTGTTTATACCTCGTTTGAAGAGAGACATGTCATAGCGCCGGCGGAACAACTCGGAGGGAAGTTCATTCCAGAGTTTGATAGTACGTGGCATAAAGGATCTCTGGCATAACTGCCTTCGTATAGGTTCGTGTTCGACCTTGGTATGTGATGATGGTAAGCAGCCATAGTATATGGTAATTTAGCCAAGAGTTTAAATGCTATAAAATGGCGAGATTATATAAATATTGTTTGACGTCATTTTTCTAATTATAACTAAGAGACTGACTCAATTAGCATAATATGTATCACTGTGCCTTCATTATTGTGCATAATATTTTGCGTAATTTATCAAAGTGACGCATACCCGTCAGGTAGCGTGAGGTAATATCGGAACATGTCGTTGGCAGCCAGTTTGATGGCCTTCTCTGGCGTGATCAGGATGATGTTGACCGCAGAACCGCGGTACATACCGAAGTACCCCTCCGCTGCATAGGTCTTCCTGAAGCAGTCTAACCTGAAAGATTAAAATATTTTATTAGGATTACACAAATACTATTGTTTTCACTGTTTCAGAGGTATATTCACTTAATTTTATTGAAAATAATGTTTATATTACAACCTATTTAACCGTTACACAGCTCACTTGTTCCCTTTAATGATAGCCTGTGACGTTGATGACTGACAATTGGAGTTTTAAAAACCGGTAGAGATGTTGCACTTTACATACCTACTACCTACCTAAAACATTAGAATGGCCATGTGAGAAGAAATGTCACAAGATTAACATTATGATTTATATCCTATTATTGGATTTTACTTAAAGCGCTAAGAAAGCCTTACTCCTGAAGATCATGAAAACATTACAATTTCTTTAAATGTGTTCGCGGGAGATCTACGAGTAAACTATGACGTCTATCATTATGACAACAAGATAAGATTCAATTTAACGTAATCCATTATATATTTTAATGACTGGATAAAAGGAAATCCTATGTAACACGATATCTGTCGTCATGTTATTATTATGCAGATGTACTGCTAATACATACTAACTCAGAACAAGTTAGTCAGTTATTTAGATTAGCTCTCTAGCCTTGCTTGAATGGCTCGTGTTCGAGGAGTTCTGCTATATATATATAGAAAAGTAAAAAGATGACAGCTTTCACAAATGTCATTGAATAAAAATATTTGCCTTAATGAAGACTATTATTTTAGAATTTAATATTGGATATATATATATGCATATAATTATGATCGAACACAACTAGACGAAACTGTAGTTATTATTTTATATAATTATTATTTTCAGTTTGGATTATCCTTATTAAGATTGTATCAACATTTTATTAATACCTCCTAAATCCAATATGAGCCGTCAGTAGACAGTTCAGGAATGTGGCAGTGATAAACTGAGTGAATCTAAACAACTGCGCTATTTATAAACTGTTTTGCGACCTTTTTATTCACAGTTTTCAGTGTGATCTTGCTCTCATTTATATTTATACTGTCACTGTAGACTTGAGTAAAAACTATTGTAAGCCCTCATAAGCAGGTAGTGGGTTATCTATTTGTTTGCAGTAAGAGCAATTGACCTTGGTAACTGCTGTCGATAATATGTCATTATTTTTGCTCACGCACATTCTCTAGATTTACGATACTTGGTCACTTCGAGCCTTACTGAAGCTGTACCTATTTTCATCGAATTGATTAAGGACTAAGGTAAAGGTTTCGGCAAAACCTTTATATGCGTTGTGATACTAACATACTCTTATACTGCTTCTCGCCTTTAGGCCCGACGGTCTGGTTCTGCAGCCGGGTCTTGACCAAGTCCAATGGGAATACCACGGACACTCCCACGATACCTGCGATCCCGCCATTTATGATCTTTGGCAACATACTGTAACAACATAAAACAAAACATTACGCATTAACACGACTATAAATAGACATAATGAAAGTGAATACGTTTGTCATACATTCATGGCCGACCAACTGGACTGCTTTCAATAGATACAGACGAGTAAAGTAGCTTTAATTAGTTTTGGCGAGGATAATAAACGCTGCTATGGTTGTGCCGCTAGCAACAAGGTCACATTAGCCATCACTAGTCACTGAAAATATAGTGATATCTAGAATATTAATCTCTATTTTAGTATTCCTGGTTCCAGTAGACGATTGTACATTTGTAGGGTGAACAAAACCAGACTAATGTGTTCAACATTGATATAATTCATATTAAGTTCTGTTGGAATCAGAATAAAGACCTATTTAAGTACCTAACTACTATATACTGTATTATATTATCTGGCCAGTTGCCAACACATACGGATATTACAATAGAGTGATCTTGTGCGGGGTCGACATTCTCTTAATAACACTTCCATTCCGCGCATGTGCGAAATCAGACGTCGATCTATGAATAGCAAAAATTGTAGGCGAGAACTAACGAACAACATTTTTTCATAGGTACCAACGTCACCTATTTTTTGTGGGTGTGTCGCTTTAAAAAATATAATAAAAATACACAATATTTATTGTAAACAAGCTAAACAAACAAATATATTGTCATCGGCATGCAAGGGCAGGTGGCAAATCGTCAATATGAACTAGGTACCTTTACTATGGCACCCACACTACTACAGCTACCCAAAGTATATCTCGTCATTAAGATTTCGTAGGCATTCTACGTCGACTTCTTAGATGACTTATTTATTTGCATGGGTAATCATTCAGGAACCAACCATATTATTATCACCATGACTATGTAACATTGCCAATCCACCCTGTCTCTACAGGCAGATCAATTTGGATCGATAAATCATTATCTAAAGTCCCAGTCATACGCTAAATGGTTTTTCATATCAGTCGGGTTAAAACCTGATACAAACATATTTTATAGCCCATACAAGTAGTTCAATGGGTGCTTAAAAGATAACTCTATAAATACAAAAGCGGTGCAATTTATCTCAATCTAGCTACGCGATTTAGGTACGCTTATCTGATAGTAAATGACAGGACCTTATGTAACAATCCGCAGAAACTAAGTGGTGGCCATACATATGTCTTGTACGTTACAGACTTCAGACATCCACAATGTCCTTTACAACAATATAATTATCGATACAAAAGACTATCTGTAGCCGGCGTTACGCCCATTTCAATAGATGGACGTACCTTGTATTTTAAGATGAGTCGCAAACTGAGGCGACGCTTAAGAGTGTCGGCCATTGACGAAATGATCTCTATTTGCATGTTTGCTTTAGGATTTAATATATTACGAGCTTCTGCTCCGCGGTGTCACCCGCGTTCCCGGGGAATCTTAAATTTTGCCGGGATAAAAAGTAGCCTATGTGTTAACCCAGGGTGTCAACTCCATACAAAATTTTGTTAAAATCTCTCCAACCGTTTAGACGTGAAGAAGTAACAAACATACATACTCAAAAACTTTCGCATTTATAATATTAGTAGGATTTCTTTCCCAAAACAGACGCCAGGACAATTTCACCGATATTTTGTACTAGGTAGATGTATCATACATGTGGATACTCTTGTCAAAAGTATTTCAATAATGCTCATTGGTCATTAATAACATGAAAACAAATAGCACAAACAAATTAATGTCATGGCCAAAGTCAAAAGGGTTCAAGTAATATAGGGCAGATAATGTATCATTTAGAAAATTTTGTAATGAAAATATAATACCAATGAAGCCTGTTTAGCTAAAATAGGAAAATATATATTAGAGCTCACAAGATAAGACTTAAATTACATGCTCACTTTTTCAGATTATGATAATTCTTGAAAAGTGACATCATGGAGTAATCTGCCATCATGAAATGTTTCATGTTTGGTTTCAAGGTTTAATATAAAAGTTACAGTTTTATTTAAATTGTTTAACATACTCTTATATGTAATTTCTGTTTAGATGAAATAAAATATTTGGAGTGTTTAGTAAGCTATGAGATTTTTCGAAATTCTCACATTTTTATCAGGATGTTGTCATAGTAGCATAAAAAAATTAATTATTTATTTAAAGGAGCATATATGTAATACTTACAGGTGAGAGGATTTATCTTCCTTAACTTGTTTAACAAATTTTGAAGTATTTCTATAATGAATGATAGCACAATTTGGCATATTTATAGTTACAAAATATAAGTTTATGACACAGTCAGAAGTAAACTGAACAAGGAAAATATTATGGGGCATATCTCACTATTTAGTCACACATAGATACTTAGCTTTTGTAAGAACTGTTGGTTTGAATATATTAGTTATGCTAGTAAAATCTTTGTAAACATTCGAACTAGTCTTATAGGTGGCATGTCCTGTCAGTGCTGGTATTTTTACATTTTGCAATATTTACATTCTGATAATAATAATATATTTAAACATATATTTTAATGAAGATTTGTAAAAAAATAATGGCATCAGCTGATTGTTTTTACAAATTGTTAAACAATTTTAAATCTTATAAATTTAACTTGAGTTTATTGACTACATATCAGCGTTGCCAGATTTATTTTTTGCCAAGTCGGGATTTTGGAACTTTTTGAGTGACAAAAGCGGGATTCCTTTGTCGAAAGCGGGACATAGTAAAATATTGACGTCGTTTTTTTTTTTTTTGTCGTGTCTCTCAATTTGGTGCCCTTGTAGACGTCACAAAAATATTGACGTCGTTTTTTTTTTTTTTTAGTCGTGTCTCTCAATTTGGTGCCCTTGTAGACGTCACAAAAATATTGACGTCGTTTTTTTTTTTCTCGAGTCACGCTTTCTCAGTACGCTGCACACACGGTCGAGTTATTCCCGAAAAGCGGGACAGAGCCTGTCCCGCGCGGGACATTACAATTTGGTATAAAAATCGGGACGGTCCCGCCAAAAGCGGGACGTCTGGCAACGCTGCTACATATACACAAACCTTTACAAAACATTTGAGTGATTGTGCTTCTACTGGTATTTTGATGATAGTGACTTATAGAACAATTTAATCTATTTTCCTAAATGGAATATTTTTAGTCTGAGGTCTTTACTAGCCCTTATAAATAGACTTACTCTAACACTGGTTCGGTAGGTTGCTTTTGCTAAAGAAAAGGCAGAAATAATGTATGAAAGGGGTATTTTCAATAGATGTAATAGTCAACATACAGAAGAATAATGAATATTAGTACAAATAATATTCTATATATTATATTTTCATTTACTTATGACTATATTACTTTCGGATGCATATGATCAAACTAAGGAAATGGGTTATATGGACTTGCTTGGTAGAGAACACCTTAAAAACGTATTTCTAATTCTTACTTGAATTGTTGTGGCGGCGGCAGACCGCCCTTGGGTGATTGTTGTCCAGCCATTTAGAATTTGGAGTACCTGTTAGGTAAAATAAACTTTGGATTTACTTATATACGGTAGCAGCCTAAAAAACACGCACGCCGCGTAATAAGACATAAGTAAATTTATATTCGTACGATGGTAAAAAAATCAATAACTCAATAGAACAGGGACTTTCAAGTGGAGCATTCTGTTAAACGTCAAAAGAATTAAATGTTCAAGCAATAAATGCTTTATATCGACATTAACGTAAATGTACTTAATTTAAACCTAAGGAGAAAATACACGAATACGTTTTACTGATTACATTCTTACCTTCTACGTGATCCTTGAAAAGTTTGTGAATTATAACATGCACATATTGAACTTGAGTTTAATTTAAAATAACAGCTAAAAAGCTATTGTTTGAATGGATGGAAAATGAGAAATATTGTAGTGATACAGTGGAGTTCGGTCTGATATGGGTGGAATCAATTTTTGTTCATTTTGTTTCTGTCTGACGGTTGTTTCTTCTATTGAAAAAATGACAATTTGTTTGACATGACAGACACAAACATACGTCAGGCAGGTTGAGTGCTATTCGAATTGACACACCATAATTTCGATTTTCACATGATTTTACCGATTTTGCAAATGTTAACATTTGCGAAATCTAATGAAATATTTATGAAGTACTATGAAATAGGTATATGTAAAATTGCTACATTTAGTAATAAACAAAAATCTTTTATTAACAAAACATGCCAGAAGAAAATTTTTGTTGAATGTGAAAAGCGGCAATTCAAAAACCGAAACATTATTCAGAGAAGCAAAATAAATCACACAATTAAGAATATAGAAATACGATCATTTTTGGAATCAACTGCTATTTTGACCAATTGTTTTTAGGATATTAGGGAAAGGGCATGGAGGATGGGGTAGGATATAACTGATATAAGGAAATTTCCAAGGTAATATAATATTAATAGTTTTATAAAAATAATATTCTACAATGACAAAGTCAAATTATTTAGACAAATTTATCTATTGCGATTAAAATGGGAAGCTCGATTGTGAATAATCGGATGTTTGATTTATTTTATACACAGCACTAGCGTTTTTGAGTAATATCTGCAATACAGCAAAACGTTTCCTTTCTTTTTTTTGGTTGACGTAATGTTTTTGGTTTCAATCACTATTTTTTGTTGAATAACACCTACTTAAGGATATGTTTATTAAAATAAATAATAATATGGTATCGAATTTTCTTCATTTACCAATATTTCACTTTAACAAATTGCCCGCCAAATTCAAATATTACTTAATTATGTAGTTGTGGTTTATTTGTTTTTTTTTTCGAGATGTGTTATTATGACATAATAATCACTACTTTCTACTGGGAATAAGGAATAGGTATTGAATGGTGTTGTATAAAAAAATACAGCTTCTAAGTTCTTTTATGTCAATGCACACTTTACACGATTTTACACCTTAATGTTAATAAATTTTCCCATTCATCGTTCGATTTGAGACTGTATTTATTATCATCATAGCCTATGATATTTAAAAATAAATCCAGAGCTATAGTATTACGAACACCTAGTAGTATGTATGCATCAAACTTATGTGAAGGTATCTAGGTGATAGAGTAGGTACGAAAGGTGGAAGAGATTGTTCCTCATATCGATCGTAATTTTGATCGATACTGATAACTACAATGCTATAGATAAGATCGTACTATCAATATTTCAAGATAAATCATACACTTTATTTGAGAAAAAGAAAATTCAATAAATGATTTAAGTCCTAGGTTTCTAAATATCATCATATGAAATATTTAATCAATTATAAAACCTTGGATTAAATGAAGGGAATATAGATATGTATGTATACCAAACATCTTAGTATTAGCATGTCCATATCATCTTACTAATTAGATAGGAAGGTACTAGGTACTTACTATACCTACCTAAAATATTTTGAACGTAATGTATGTCAAAATTGTGGGTCTACTACAATCCTATAGTTTTTGTTCACCTAGGTACCTAAGTCGTCTAAAATATAGATAGATATATCCCTTTCGCTGTCCATTGTTTTCCGTGTTCGATCATATATAATGTTCGCTGACCATCCCTCTAACATCACAGTTTCAATTGATTCCATTCGGTAGACAACAGCAAAGTAACATAACATGGCTCTCAAGATGTTGGTAAGGAATTTTCAAAGGACCTGAGGAGTTCTCTTTTCTACAGACTTTTGTTTAACTTACCATGCTTGGATAATATTTGTTCGGGTCATAACTTGCAACTGACTTTTAAAGGAATTATCGAATATGCTAATATTTTGCATTTCTGTTTGTTTTGGGAATAAATAAATAATTTAAAAAATAACTTGTCCTTACAAATATTTTTTAATAGGTATTTTATTTTAATTTTAAGTCGTATTTTCTTGCGTCCTTTAATTTAGAAGGTGCTGGTACGAGTATATAAGGAGAGCGGGGGTAGCATCCCGGTCAATATATAAGAAATTTATTTTGTTGCAGATGTTGGTTAGTGCGTTGATGGCAGCCATTTCAGTAGCAAGTCATCCTGTGAAACGAAGTGTTCCTGGATGGGAGTCTGCTGGATGGCCTGCCATGGCTCCTTGGGCCCAAGGAGGTCACGGTATAATGGAACATTTGAAAATTGTCTATGTCCTTTTGTAATTATGAGCAGTAACCTCTAAACATTTATTTTTCCAGGAGTCTGGTCATCAGATTCCAACTCAGACGTAGCGGGCGCGGTGGCGGCTGCCAAGTCAGCGGCTGCAGCGGTAATGGCTGCCCAGCATGAAGTCGCCTCAGCTAAGCACGCAGCTCTAGAACAGCAGAGCGTCGCTAGTGCTAAGGAAGCGGCTGCAGCGCTGGCCGCGCATAAAAGGTAATAAATAGGCTTAATCTTTTTTTAAATACAGACTCTGTTATTCCTAAGTAATTGCAATGAGTTTGTATATCATGTTTTTTTTTGTTTATGGAAGCAATACTATATATTTATATAGGTACGTGTCAGTCAAATAACTTCACAAGTCTACTTAACAACAATCAACACCTTACCTTAACGTAATATGTGGGTATATGATATAATATTTTGTTCGGAAACCACCTACCTAATTATTAATATTAGATTTGATGTAACTATTTTTTTGGTTTGTAAAGCGAGGAAGCTGCAAGAAACGCCCGGGCCCATGCATTAGAAGCGGCACAGTCCGCGGTACAGGCGCAGGCGCAAGTGGCAGCTGCCAAGGCGCGGGCGGCAGTTGCACAGAAGATAGCAGCCGCTAGAGAAGCAGCCGCCGCTAAGGCTATACAACGTGCTGCTAACAATCAAGCAGCTAGACTGCAAAATGCTGGTAAGAAATTCTTTTTATTTAGAATAATTTTTTGATGTAGGTAAGTAACTAACTTAATGATTATAAGGAGTATATTTCCGCTTAATACGTTTTTATATGACATACCTACTGTGATTGAACCCAATAAATACTTTATTTTTTTCATTTTATTTTATCCGCACATGATATGATATACTTATTCTTCCAATATAATTTGAAGTAGGTACTCCCAGAACTAATTTGATTGGACGATTGGAGTAGGGCTGAACAAACTTAATAACCTAACTCAGTTTTGACGCATTTGCATATCGCTTGTCTTTAACAATATTACTAGTGGGAAAATAAGTATGTATAAACCTGATTAACTCTTCAGACATAGAAGCTGTGAAGCTATCAGTGATACAAAGCTCTGGAGCAGCGGGTGCTGCGGGGGCGGCCCAACACGCCGCCACCGCAGCCGCCGCTGCGCTCCGCCCCGCGGTACCCACCTGGCCATCGAAGCCCTGGGCTTCAGGGTGGAACCCTGCACCGGCTCCTTGGAATTGGTCTTAAGATCGTAGTTATTTTCATGTGTTGGTATAAATGGGCAAGTTTAAAAAGGAAATGTTTCTGATGATCTGTAATAATTAAGTAGGTTTATGTACGTTTTAATTTTTAGTTATAAATAATTCTTTACGTTAGTTTTTACCTAATCCTGAATGTAATGTTAACAGTACATATATAAACCCCTAAGGGCTTGACCCCCATATAATAACGTGTGTTTATTGTTATTTTTTTATGTATCAAATTGTTCTTATTAAGGCCTAGACATAAGTAATTATCTAATTGAATAAATGTTTAATGGTTGCAATTTAAATTTTGTATTATTATTTCTGGTATATCGTATACATAATGATTCTCTGAATAACCTAATACATCAAAGGCCTCAAACTTAAGAATAGGCCTTTTAGGTGCCAAAGAGCTGAACTGCATACTTGACTCACTGTGCTCGAATTGGGGTAGCACTGAATCTAACACCAAATTCTTAGGTTACCATTGAATCGGTCGATTGTTCTCACGCCTGCGCCATAGCTATGACAACTGGAGATGAAGCTCCATCTATCCTTATTTTACAGCTTCCCACATCTATTTTTCTCAAGGAAATAATATTTTTATACAATGTAACAAGAACAAATATGAATATACTGAATTAGAAAACGAACTGCAATAAGGTAAGGATACTTAACAATTTTATTCCATATGCTTAACGTGCGTAGGAAACTTAACGGTGAAACTACTGTAATGACCAAGGGTGTGCCTTAAATATTCATTTACAATTAAAAGTTGGGCCCTCATTTTTATTTCAACGGCAAGTCTCCGTACGAACAAGCGTATCTCCTAATGGAATTTTTAGTGAGGGATAACAACAATAATGACGTCATAATAGCATACTAATTGGCACTAAATAGTAGGACAGGGAAGTGTTTCATAATTAAACATAAGGTCCCAGATCTCCTATTTGTGCTGTTATAAATATTAATGCATTGTTGATTTTTGTATGCAAGGATGTGGGCTTACCACATTATCCTGATTGCACTGGGATGCAGCATTCCTCTAGCAGCAGCGGATATTGACAGACGACGATTTTCAAACCCAACCTATTACAATGTTGGTGGAGTCCTATCTAGCAATGAATCTATTGCTTTCTTCAAGGATACCATCTCGGTGCGTTTCAATTCAATGTACAAAATTAATAACAAGTAGGTAACTACACTAACTACCTACTAAAAACCAATGAAACGCCTTAATTTTCAGAATTTAAATTTCAAAGACCAATATGTACCGCGAGGAGTCACTTACCACGATTATTCAATCCTCATGGATCCAAATCCTATAAAAACGGCACTGAACGTCTGCAAAGATCTTATTGCTCATCGGGTAAGTACCTACCTACCTAGGTACTATTGAAGAAATGGTCAATATAGTCATGAATAAAATTTTAAAATATGCATTTATGTAATTTTAGGTGTATGCAGTGGTGGTATCTCATCCCCTAACAGGAGATCTGTCACCAGCAGCAGTATCTTACACCAGTGGCTTCTATCACATTCCAGTCATTGGTATATCATCAAGAGATTCTGCTTTCTCGGATAAAAATATTCACGTATCATTCTTGCGTACGGTACCACCATATTCACATCAAGCTGACGTGTGGGTGGATGTCTTGAAGCATTTCAACTATATGAAGGTTATTGTGATACATAGCTCTGATACTGATGGACGAGCTATTCTTGGAAGGTTAGTTTAGTTTGATTTAGGAGGAGGATAAAATTTGTGATTGTCTGAGTCTCTAATGGAAGCTCCTTCTATCTTCTAAGAGTATTTAATAATGTACATACCGTACCATAACATAATTTAAGTGACAGAATTTAATTATTTATTATACACCTAGGTTCCAAACTACATCACAAAGTGGTGACGAAGATGTGGATCGTAAAGTTGTTGTTGAACAAGTCATTGAGTTCGAACCGGGATTAGATTCCTTCAGTGATAAACTGATGGACGTCAAAAGTGCTCAAGCGAGAGTATTTCTTATGTACGCAAGGTTAGTAAATTATTCCCAGCCAAGATTTTAGTATACGCAAGTAATGCATAAAATTACTGAAAAATATTTATGGTAGCAAAACAGACGCAGAAATAATATTCCGAGATGCAACTTTCCTGAATATGACAGCAGCTGGATACGTTTGGATGGTGACAGAACAAGCCTTAGATGCCGCTAATGCACCAGAAGGGTTACTTGGTCTACGTTTAGTCAACGCTACTAATGAACATGCTCATATTCAAGATTCCATGTAAGTTGAAAACCAGTAGATACCTAACAGACGTTACTGTATTATTTACTTTGTTTTATAAAACTAGTTTATTTGATACAGATATGTCTTAGCGTCGGCGATTCGCGATATGAACACCTCAGAAGAGATTCACGCTCCACCATCTGACTGCGATAATTCAGGGTCTATTTGGACAACGGGACGTCTCTTGTTCGATTACATAAGGAGACAAAGTCTTGAAAATGGCGCAACAGGACATGTAGCATTTGATGACCACGGAGACAGGGTACACGCTGAATATGATATGGTCAATGTGAGAGCTCAAGGAGAGCATGTAGCTGTTGGAAAGTATTTCTATTCGAAGGTACTAAAAGTTTTAATACATAAAACATTAGTCGATAATAACTAAATATATTGCATTAAGATTTAAATCTATTCTGCAGGAGACACAAAAGATGCGCTTGGAGCTTAAAGAACAAGAGATCATTTGGATGGGGCGCAGTCCGTCGAAGCCAGAAGGGTTTATGATACCGACACATCTAAAGGTTTGATTGATTGTTTGAACACAGTTATGTATATACATAGTTATTTATTTTGAGAACATGTTAAATATAGTTGTAACTTTTATCCCCAAAGGTATTGACAATTGAAGAGAAGCCGTTTGTTTATGCACGTCGTGTAGACGATTATGCAAGTGATTGTACGAGTGAAGAAATTCCTTGTCCTCATTACAACGCCAGTGACGATACAGGTACAAATAATTCTAGATATATAATATGCACTAATAAGCTGGCTACTAAATAGTAAATATGTACTAATAAATCCGTTATTCTTCAGGTCAACTTTACTGCTGCAAAGGTTTTTGCATGGATCTCCTACGATATCTGTCTAAGGCAATAAATTTTACATATTCGTTAGCCTTGTCACCTGATGGCCAATTTGGGAATTATATTATTAGAAATTTAACTGCTCCGGGAGCTAAAAAGGAGTGGACAGGACTTATTGGTAAGAACTAGTAGGAAATATCGAAAATCCAACAAATCAATGTATTTAACTGTACCTACCTAATAAGCGTAAAATATGTACATCATGGAACTTTTTCACCAGGAGAGCTAGTATATGAGCGGGCAGACATGATCGTAGCTCCACTAACAATAAATCCAGAAAGAGCAGAGTTCATTGAGTTTAGTAAACCTTTTAAATACCAGGGTATTACAATTTTGGAGAAAAAGGTACTTTTACTGTATTCCTGTTATTAATTATTTTATATAGGAATTTAGTTACTCTATCTAGTTTTATTTCTTTGCAGCCCTCCCGCTCTTCAACATTGGTATCGTTCTTGCAACCATTTTCCAACACTCTGTGGATTCTTGTTATGGTATCAGTACATGTCGTGGCATTAGTTCTATATCTCTTAGATCGATTCTCACCCTTCGGTAGATTCAAGCTCGCTAATATTGATGGTACCGAAGAGGATGCATTGAATCTATCCAGTGCTATATGGTTTGCTTGGGGCGTACTTCTGAACAGTGGTATCGGTGAAGGTAAGTCTTCACTACGTAGCTACGACTACGACGCTACATATTTACCTACCTGATGAAACATATTTTTAGGAACTCCCAGGAGCTTCTCAGCACGAGTCCTTGGTATGGTTTGGGCAGGTTTTGCTATGATCATTGTCGCTTCATATACAGCCAACTTGGCTGCTTTCCTCGTGCTCGAACGACCTAAAACCAAATTAACTGGAATAAATGATGCAAGAGTAAGTAAATTAATTTATGCGACCTTCGTTTCACACAATATTGATAATAATACTTTCGGTTTCATTTGCAGCTCCGTAATACAATGGAAAACTTAACATGTGCCACTGTAAAAGGATCAGCAGTTGATATGTATTTTAGACGACAAGTAGAACTGTCCAACATGTATCGAACAATGGAAGCCAATAACTACGATAATGCTGAGCAAGCCATCGAAGATGTTAAACATGGGTACCTTCTTTTGCAAATAGCAACAGTAGGTAATGTGACATATACATTAAGGTAACATGATATGTAACAGTGATTTTATTTTTAGGAAATTAATGGCGTTTATTTGGGACTCATCCCGTTTGGAATTTGAAGCAGCACAAGATTGCGAATTGGTGACAGCTGGAGAGTTGTTTGGGCGATCTGGCTATGGCGTAGGCTTGCAGAAAGGTTCTCCGTGGGCTGATTTAGTTACCTTGGCTATACTGGACTTTCATGAAAGTAAGTGTTTTGCTTTAAAATGTACCTACAATAAAATAGAAAACAGGTATATACTTACCCGACCAAATTAAAAATGTAAATTATTTTTAAAGGTGGCATAATGGAATCTTTAGACAATCAATGGATATTGAGAAACAATATGTTGAATTGCGAAGAAAATGAAAAGACCCCGAACACTTTAGGATTGAAAAACATGGCGGGAGTATTCATTCTGGTGTTAGCGGGTATAATCGGAGGAATAGTTCTGATTGTTATCGAGGTGGTGTACAAGCGGCATCAGATCAAGAAGCAGAAGAGGATGGAGATCGCCCGCCACGCTGCCGACAGGTGGCGCGGCGCCGTTGAGGTAAACAGAGCAAAAGCTGAAGCCATGGCTGTGGACCACTACGACAACATCAAACAACAATTAGAAAGCAAAATATAAACTTGTAACTGCCCCCTAGCTGACGACCCATGCGTATCCATGTAGGTCAGGGATAGCGAACCTTTTCAAGAATCACCAGTTTTAAATAACAGTACACGCGCACTAATTTGTTCATGTAATAGGTACAGATTTTAAACACTTCTTACTATGTTTCTTTTTTACAATTATCTACTTAATACACTTTTACACCCTCATGCAATAATTATTACCTGTAATGCTTTGGTTCGCCATCCCCGATGTAGGTATTTGATATATTGTTAAAGACCAATATTTAGACGACACGTATTTTAATAAATCCATTTATATACATGAAATAGATTCTTAATTTCAAACTCATAATGACGCCCCCGCCGTATAGACGTCGATGCGCATCACAAACCAGGCGTGGTATTAAAATGTCGATGTTGTAAGTAGACACACTCATGGTTATATGTTTCGGTATCGCGTTTAAATTTTTTTATGAACTCGATATTTTTTTTTTCAGAAACGGAAGTCATTGCGAGCTGCGATTCTGCCTTCTCAGCGAAGAGCCAAGTCTAACGGTGTTAAGGAAGCTGGGAGCATCAGTCTTGCAGTTGACAGAGGTGCGAGACGCCGTGATGAAGCAAGGGTACCGCGCTATTTACCAGCTTATACTCCTGATGTGTCCCACCTGGTTGTGTAAATATTCTTGTTCCTATAAAATTCTATATTGATGTTAGGTGTTACAGAAGAAATATCTATGAAAAGGCCTAACTAAAGGCCAGATATTTCCTATTACTGTCTTTATATAAGCTAACACAGAATAACTTCATGCTACCATAACGTATGAATGAATTCGTAGGTAGATATTAAATTGGTTAATTATTAAGAAAATATGATACCTATGCCAAAAAGGTTAATTTTGCATATTTGAATGTTCCTTGCTATGTATTGCAAAAGTTAGTTTATGTGAATTGATAAATTACACAACGATAAAAAAAATTGCCATATTTGTCCGAGTCCATTTAAAATTACGTAATGATGTACCTACCTAGAACGATTTATGAATTAGATAGAATCCCATTTGGTGAAAATTTAATAGTGATTTACGATATTAATAAGTGTTGTTGTGTAGGTGTGTAGTTAGCTCTCGTGGAATTTATCTACAGGAAATGGCAAGGGGTAAAATAAAACGAAGGTATAAACATCATGTAATTATGTAAGGCATGGCACTAATTTAAGAAAAGGCTAATATATGACTTTAGGCTCTAATTCTCTTATCGGTGTTGAATGTAGTGTAACAAAAGCAGTCAAGATTTTTTCCAGAGTTTATAATTGTTACTCTATGACAAACGTTACATGAATAGAACTGTGATTTAGTTATTATTTTTCTATATATTTTATCAGTGTGATAATTTTGTGACACGCAATAAACAGTTTACTTGGGTGGTAAAAACTGTTTTATTTTTGAAATGAAACACCATTTAAACACATCTATATATTTACATAAGAATTTTAACAGTGCAGTGTGGGAATTATACATTGTACCATATTTCGTAAGAGCTATGGTGCTCTTATTCACAGCAAGAAGCGAGTCGAATAATAATATTGCCAGGAAATAACGCAATTAGGGAGTGTTGGTTAGTTGTATGGTTCAAGTGTGACACCACACTGCGACCAGTCAAATCTTCACATCGATTTGAGTGAGCATAGCGTGGGGTGCTGCGTCACGCGACAACCCTACAACACACCACCGTTCCCCAAGCCTATAGGTTATAACATTTACGATACATAATTCAAAACATTCAGTAACAACATTCAAGATATAAGGAAATATATTCCGAAAATACACTGGATATTTAAAAGTCGTCCGACTGATGCCGTGTCCTTGCGACTTGTGCTATAATACTGTGTCGGACTATAATGTGACGTTTCTACGCACTCCACCAGTACGGACTATCATCAAGGCTACCTGTTTCAAACAGTTATATGGTAACGACTTATTGTTTCCAAACCCTATAAACTACATCCTCTAAAATTACATATAACGGCTATGAATGAATTGTAGTAATATAATATTTTATTATGAATATATATTTAATAAAATTATCTTAGCTGGCGAAACTAATGTACGAGTTAGAAGCTCTTTAACGTCACGTCGATTACCAGAAATCAGAAACGCACATGATTACACATATAAATTAAACATTTTCTGGCGACTTAACGGGACCATTCATCAGGACACATTCTAAACAGCGATAAAATTGTACGCATTATTATAAGATATAATTAATTAGGCAAAGGGAAACACTTATTATTATATTATTTTAGTTCTACGTATATGTATAGAAACTTTAAATATATATATATAGATTGTTAGTAGTAACAAGTGTGTACTTTTCACCGAAAATGTTTTAATCGGTGAATTTACGGTTAGGGTTGCGACCGAACAGAGCGGTACGGATCTCCGGCAGCAGCTGCTGGGCGATCAGCTCCAGGCGAGACTCCAGGGTGTTGCTGATCTGTGAAGTGAACCAAATAACGTTTTATATACAATTCTTACTGTATGTTAATGCTAAATTGGTTAATCGTTCCATGACCGTAATTCGATACGTTACGCGTGTTATATTGTGGGCGTCTAACAAATTTATATTTAGTTTTTTTTTGTTAATAATGTACATACTAAAAATTTGTGTACAAATCCTTAAACAAGCATTTTTTGCAACAGAATGAATAAGTTTAGTTAAGCCTACTTGTTTACTAACACTTTTAAATATAAAACATACAAATCGACTTACGGTTTAAAATATACTCACTCGCCATATATAAGCCCATAGGGTTTTTGTGGTTTTAGTGTAAGAACGATCCATTATGTATATTGCTATTTTGATCATAAAAAAAACAACAACAACATACTAAAGTAGGTATATGATGTTACCTTAATGCGTCCCCTGTTAGCGATGAGTTCAATCCCACCGCAGGTGTCAGGAGACAGGTAATTCTCACCGTCGAGCTTCAGCTGGACATCCTTCTTGATCTTAGCCTTGTAGTCTGTCTGAGCCTTGCCTAGTACACCCTCAACTAGACCCTTGTCGGCTTGTCGCGCGCGGATTGTCACGGTCGGCTCCATCAGCTATTATAATAAGGAAAATTTATAAAACTGTATAAAAGGCATTCTAAGAACTTATAAGGATTGTCAGTAGCCAGTATCTAAAATTTATATCGAGACCTCATCTAAAAATAATATATATCTAAAAAATATTATATCTAAGAAATAGTAATTGACTAACCATATCAAAAAGATTCAGAACTCATATTTACATATAAAATTTTCCTTAATACTTGTCAAAAGATAAACGGTATAAATTAAACAAACCTGGAACAGAGCTTGGACCATGAGTGTGACAAGCAGCTCAGTGTACAGCTTGGTGTCAGATGGGACCTCAGCCAGGCGCTGGCGGGCCTCGTCCAGTACATTACGCACGTGGTCTTCACGCACTTTGAGCACCTTCAGACGAGCTTGGTTCAACATGTTCGAAGATTGGCTGCAGAATTATTGTATTAATGAAACAACCATATGAACAGATTGTTAAACAGTAAATGTTTAATGCAGTATCAGCCTAACATTATGCCGAAGTTATTTAACCACAACATATAATAAATAAACCTGTGTTTAAAAGTTCTATTCTAGTCAGGGAACTTTGTTGATCACATATATTTCTTACATTATGTCCTTTGGAAATCAGTACTATATTAAGAAGTATCCTTAAGAATTTTGATCGAATTACTGAATATACTTAATCTAAATTTACAGGACAATAAATTACAGGAAAATAAAGTGACCTCATTAATAATGATTATGAAAAAGAAAAATATTAAAAATAATTTGAACAAAAGAATTTTATATTTATTAGTATCTATTTCATTGATTGTGTGTAGGACTAGTATATTTTGACAAATTCCCTGATTTCAGCTCTTATCTACCTAGATATGACTTATGCAATCAATGTTATCAGTCAACTCAATACCACATTACTGAGCAGACCATGAAAGTTAAAATAAAAAAATGTGACTTATAAAATTGCAATAATCAATTTAAGCATTTTGTTATAGTCACATGATATTGAAAATATAGAATGGATAACTAAAATTTCAATAGTAATCCAATTTGATTGAAGGTTTTAATTTGAAATAATTATATAAAAAAATTGGTTGCCTGTAAAGTCGGTATACGGGCGAAAGTTTTACGTGACAACGACTTTGAGTGGTAAAATAATTATAATGTGAATATTCATTCGTATAGTAGGAAGAAGGATGAAATAATAGTAACAATTTAAAACATAACGTCACGTTACGTGAGCGGAGCGTAACGCAGTTTCTTGAAGTGTCACCCGGCAAACCAATTTATAAGACGTTGTCACGTCAATAGTAACAATTTAAAACATAACGTCACGTTACGTGAGCGGAGCGTAACGCAGTTTCTTGAAGTGTCACCCGACAAACCAATTTATAAGACGTTGTCACGTCAAAAAAAATTGTTTTCAAAATTTTAAGAATTAATACTAAAAGTAGTAATGTAACATAGAAATGTGTTTGCATTGAAAACTCAATCATGAATTGAAAATTAACACTTGTATATTATGTCCATAGAGAATACATCCTTGACAAGTTGTAATCACATGACTTGCCACACTGTGTGTAAAAAAGAAACTAACATCTCTGTGATCTAGATTTTCATTCATAATTAATACCAATTGATTAATTAGCACACATAAAATGATCTTGTCAGAATGTAGAGGTATTTAAATCTGTTATTTTTTATAAAGTAAACTAATAATGATATAAGTATCACATCAAAATAAGTTTTATGAACAAAATGTGCATTTTATGCCTATGATTTATTAAGGTAGTAAGGGGAAAGAAAAATTTTGATAGATGTGTCTATCTACCATTTCCTTAGGTTTGACAATGTCTATAAGATTCTGAGAATGTTACATGACCATGATGGTGGTATGAGTATTTAGCCCATGGTATGAAATAAGCATGAAGGCACATGTTTTCAGTAAACATAGGAAAATGAATGTCATATAACATGGTGCATGTAGATAGCAGACCATTCCAGTATAGTGTGCCCGTTAAACATGGTTCTTACTTTTGAATCCCTTCAATCATATAATTAACTATAATACTGAAAATTTTAATGTGCCTAGCATGAGGAGTGCTAACTTTATAGAATACAGGAGAAGACCTACATCTTTTTCTGGAGTTCAACCTGTTTTTCTTTTTTCTCATAGTACTCCATGATCTTGAGTCGCTGCTGCTGCACTAGACGACCCTTCTCGATGTTGAACTCCTCCTCAGCCTTTGCATCGATTTCCTCAGCTTTTTCATTGGCCTCTTGTTCGATGAAGGCCATCATATGCTTGATCTATAAAAAAAAAGCATAACGGACACGCTATTTAACATATTTCAATCAATAATATGACTTTCATCGATAGTTTCAACACATTTGATCAATTCTACTGCACAAGGCAAATGCTTCATCTTGGATCAATTATCCCGACAAAACTATGTCGTTGGAACTACGTGTGACTTTAACTATATAATCGTATTTCATATTTATACCTGTTTCTGAACATCTGCGTCGCTGAGCGCCATGGCTGAGGGTTAATATTTAGCACCACTAACACGAAAAAACAACCGATAAAGAGCCAGAAAATTAAAAACTGGCTTGAAGAAGTAAGTCGACGCCTATCAGACGTGCTCCTTCATTGAACAATCATATGATCTTGGTATTGCCAACCGTAATAAGATTTGTCCCATTTATTATACCATCGACAATTTTAATCGATAGTTATAAAACACGAGTCTTGACTACGTCTTTAAATGAAATACATTTTAGAGAAAATTGGCAAAGTTTTGACACCCAAAGGCGTTCTATCACTTAAACAACAAAGCTTACAAAATATGTATACATAATACCTAAGACTATAATATAATGACTTGACACTGGCTATACGAATTGGTTCTGGATGCCTGCAAAATTATAACGATTTCGCGATGTTCGTACAACAATCTCTATATATCATCATGTGGTTAATATAATGATATTCCCGATAACGTTACTACATATTTACTATTCTAGTTTCTATTTATTCTAGTCATTTATTTATGTTCACATCATACAATCACGTTCACTGATAATTGAAACTTTTTTAAGAAATTCCTGTAAACATACTGAAAATTATTATCGCTTCAGGTACAATAAGTTCCATACGTTGAAAATGAATCCACTACACATTCAAAGACAGAAGGGAGTGCACTAAGTAAATGCATTGAGGAGCATTGCAAAATCAACGTCAATCAAAATTATGGAGCCCCAAAAATGAGTTCCACGTAAACTTGGTGCGAAAACAACTAGTACATAATGAATCAAAAACTCTTTTTTCTATTTGTTTTTAGTTAAATCAACAAGTTATCAACGTGAAAAAAACAAATACCCTCTTACAGCATACAAAAAAAAATATCATAAATTAAAATACCCACATGCATGACCATCTTTTCAATGAATAAAACTAAGGTTTAAAATTTGAGGTAATATTTCTAACACTATTTTCTTTTAATTTTACAGTTATATAGTACCTATTTCTCAATGAGATTTACCCTGTTCTGACATTGTTTATTTTAACATGGTAATTGTAATTTTGGAGCAAAAATTGAAAATAATTTACTTATTTAAAATTGAAACCTAATTCTTGACATAAAATATTATTAAACTATTTTAAAGATTTTCTTTTTATACAATTTATGAATTTTTTAACATTGTTGGTGGTCGTTGATTAATCAAAAAAGTTTTGTAATTAGAAAATACATTTCCGTTCGTCCGCTTTCAACAATATGGCCGCCAGTTGTTTAGGGTAATGTGGCGTTCGACAAAACTGAGTGAAATTGTTAAAATATTTATTAGTGACGCAAAGATGTATAAAGTTTTCAGCGTTTTATAGCAGTGTTTAATGCAGAGACGTTTATACGCAATCTCTTAGTTGGTGAATAAATTTTGAATGCATAGAAATCGTTGTCAAAATTGGACAGTCAACAAACTTTTGTTTATTTCATTAGAGTGGATCTATTTGTTACTGCAGAGGGTACTCGATTATGAACCATCTATACTGGTCTTGAAATAGTGGAACAAGGACTGACGTCGACACTTTAGGTAAAGATCATAATTTTAGAGGAATACGTGCTCTAAAACACCAGGGTCGCCATTGTTTGACATACAGGGGACGAATTTGTGATATACTGCTATACCTACCTATAATAAATCCTATTTGTTGATAATAACAAACGTTATCTCGTAATTGCCACCATTGCTTCAAATCACCTAGTGGAATAACATCTTGTTTGTTCTTATTTTGATTAATTTTAGTCATATGTTTGGACTGAATTCATAGATTTATTTGCAAGATAAGGGGTTGTTTCATGCTCATTATAAAGTCCAGAGGAGACATATGCAAGTAAACAGTCATGGTTTTATAATGTACTTTTATATATAATCTTTTTACAGAACTTTATTTCTTATATGCTAGAATTTCTGAGTCATAAATGAACCAAAAACAATTTCTCATCAGGCTCGCTTATTGCAAGTAAATGACTTGCAAGAGTGAATGCGCTACACCCATGTCTGATCAAGATTTATTAAATTTGTTGTCAAATTGTGAAGTTAAAATACTGAGATTACAAAAGTTATCATATAGCTATCTATATGACATGTTAGTATTTTTAAATTTACTTATTTATGATTTATTTAAACATGTATATAGATAGATGTGTAGAATTAGATGTAGCAATATTTCTGCTAAGTTTAGCATACTCATTACCCCATATGGTAACAATTAAGTGTTGTATGTAATGATAAAGATATTGGCAATAGATTTTTGTGTACGTAAATGCTAGCTTGTATATTAAAATCGTTATTATTCAGTTGAAATTGATTTTATTATATAAATTTATAGATGCTTTCATCATTTTTTTACCTTTACATACAAAACCACTTCTTACATATCTATGTTACAGGAAACTTGTAACTTCAGAACACCCAATTTCATATATTATGTGGATCACCAACAACTGTACTTAATATTGCAAAATCTTGAGACCTAAAAAGGCCATAGTAAACTCATTCAGAGTATAAAGGAAAGCTGACAATCACATAATAGACCTCATTGTTCAACAGTAAAACAATAGCACTTTTTTGTGATGATTTCCCAATTTTATGATACAAATTACTCTGCTTTATAAAAATACAAAACATTTATGAAACTACAGCTTATTCAATATCATATCCACATATATAAAATTGCCCTAATTATTTTTCCTGTCCTAGATATAATTGACAAACAACAAAAAAATATGCTTTTTATCTTCACTTTAATTATTAGTACACTGTATTTCCATTAGCATATTTAAAAGTTATCTAAGAAAACATTATAAATATAGCGCAGCTTTCACATACATTAAGACTTGCATTGCTTTAGACATTATTTCTATTTGTAGATTGATTTTATGTATTTTCAAATCGTTGTTGTATGTTGAATGTTGTAACCATTAGTAGATTAATGTATTGAAATTGTTAGCGGGCTGTCAAATAAAAAAGCTTAAAATCAAAGTTGACTTTGATTCTTAGTGTTGGACAATATCCCTACTGTAGTAAAATAATTTGGATCATGCCATTGTTAAAATTGTAAATTTCCACAACTTTTTCAAATTCATATATGCAATTGTGTCCCCTGAGTGCCTAACTTTAATAAGTCACACTAACTTTCATTTAAGATTTCCCGATGTAATACATTCTGAAATGATATAGGAAAATATAACTAAAAACATTCCAACATATTTCTAGGTTATGGCAAACTTGAATTTCCAACAAGCTCCAAGAAGCCTAGCGAGCGGCGGCGTGGGCGGTCGCGTCGGCTCAGGTCTGGTCGGCGGTGTATCAGGTCATGTGACGCCGACATTCGGGGGCGCCCTGTCGCCCGGCCGCAACTCCACGGCGATACCGGGCGGAGCACCCCCCTCCATGGCGTCGAGAGCGACGCTCTTTGGCCAGCGAGCGTTCGCCGATCGGAGGGTCCCCATGCCTACCACCTTATCCCAACCTAATTCTAATTCCATGGTAAGTTTATACAATTTTATAAATTAATTTTAGTCTTTCTTAAGATATGTACAGAAAATACATTACTAATATTTTGTCTTTAAAAGTGTTTGGTTTGATACACAATGAAAATGTAAACCATCTATTTTGGTTTTTAAATGTGCCTCCCAACATGTGTGTCAACTTATGGGTGGTCAACCTCTTCAAATGCAAGGAGATATTCTTATTTATGTATTTAAATCTCTGTTCTATTTAAACCTCTACAATGTGAAATATTTATTATAGTTATGAAAATTATTTAAATCAATTCAAATATCTAAAAGATTTTCCTATGAATACAGTTTTGAGTGTATCATATTTTTTGCTTCCCATCAGGCCGTTTGCCACCTTAGTGGTTTAAAAGAAGAAAATAGTAACCTATAATAGAGATACGTACATATATTAATAGAGCATGTAATGTATTTCAGTCGAGTATGGGCAACTTGGGTGGTCGGTTCGCGGCGGGCAACAACTACCACTCGGTGTTCGGCGAGGGCGGCGACACGTCGACGCCGCCGCTGCTGGACCTGAGCGAGTTCCCGTCGCTCACGGCGCGAGGTGCGGGCGACCAGGCCCCCGCCGCCGCGCCGCCGCCGCCCGGCTCTAAACCTTACGGTACATTACATTACTCACTATACACTACACACTACCTCACGCCGCCGCTGCTGGACCTGACCGAGTTCCCGCCGCCCGGCTCTAAACCTTACGGTACAATACACCGACTTTACTTAAGCCCCTTTTCCCCCAGCGACGCCCTGAGCCGAGGCACGGTCCCACAGGGGACACCCTCAGCGTTGTCGCTTAATTTCGTTTTCGGTTGAGAGCCCTCTGCGCTCACCGAAACAGTCCGCGTAACGGTGTCAAAGCCATCTGAGGCTAACACCAGCTAGTCCGTTAAAAAAAAAAACTTAAGCCCCAGTATAAATGGATGCTGATAAGCAATATTGTAACTTAGTCTTTTTTTTTAAATTAAATGACCTTACGTTTGGCTTCAGACACGCTTTGGCATGAGCGACGTCGAAGCCTAAGATGTTACACGCTTGCCCAGAAAATGCCTATTCACTCTAGCCTTGAAAGAAACCAGATTGTAAGTCAGGAAAAATAGACGCCGGGAGCGTATTCCACTCCTTTGCAGTTCGCATAATGGATGAGATGTAGTCTCGGCAAACGTAGTGTAGGACGCCCTCCAGCCCGGTGCGCGGTGGTCCGACGTCCTGCGTATGGTTGCCGGGAGGGGCTGGATGAGGAGGGCGGAGAACAGGGATAAGTGGGGCGCATTAGGGGAGGCTTGCGTCCACCAGTGGACTGAATAGGCTGAAGACGACGAAGCAATAATGTGTTAACCCACAATAAGTCAAGTTCAAAGTTTTTGATATATTTTTTTATTATGCATCACGTATTTAACATTCTACAAAATTGTTTAAAAAAAAATAAAACGACATAAACAATGGATTTATATCATAAAATAATCGTGTATCACATACACAATATTATCTTAAGACGGCATTTTCTCAAAACCAAGTTTATGAGGGTTAACACATTATTGCTTACGAGCATCCAAATTGTTACCAGGCAAGCCAATGGGCAAAAACACCCCAGAGGTCAGTCTGATTAAATGGCATGGATGAATAAAAGCAACACGAGGACGGGTCAGATCGCCAATGATAGACTCAGATGGCGCAAGATTCAGATTCTCAGAGATAAGATGATTCCGTAGGAGATGTCTCTTAGTAGCCCTAGTGATTGCTTGGAATAGATTGCACACATATGTTTTGGTATCTAACAATACTTACACTGTATGTTGCACATATATACAGATAAGCATGGATTTTAGAGAGAGAGATAACAAAATGCTGACATGAGTAATCTAGGTATATGGCTAAATGACAAAATATATAAACCGCCAAATAAACCAGTAGGCATGCTTTTATACTGTAATGGGAGTGATTATCGATACTTTTTGTATCACTCTGAATAAAATCCGTTATTTTTAACGGCAATGTAAACTCGCCTAAAAAGGTCATTACTCTGACGCCAGCAGCTGGATAAAGGCAATTTGAATAGACGAGCACAGTGCTTGATGTAGTGCTAGGTAAGCCTGAGATGGTCACTCATATATTTCATACATATATCATTTCTGGGGGTACCTAACCATATTTACCAACGTAAGTTATTTAATTTTTATTTATACCAATTTTTTTACATATTATATATGTACCTAATATGATAATAAATGACTGTGGTGTAACGATATCGTAGCTAAATTTGTAATGCTCCATTGAGCTTCAGTTTTTGCGTCGAACACAAAGCGATTCGTTTCGATATTGGCAACTAGTTTGCGTGAATAGGATAAATGTTCTACGATGCACTTATTTGCATGTTTTTTTTTCAATGGGCTGTGTTACAGTTAAGTTAACTAACATAAAAATAAACCCATGTCCTGAATTGATCTCTGAAAATGTTACTGTACTTATTAAAGTTGTGCTTTGTATATGTAAATCATGCCTTTTCAACACGATTCAGTCAGCGTAGCGATTCATAAGTGCTTTATTGAGGCCTATATGAATAAAAAATATTTTGATTTTGATCAAGTTTTGAATCTTATATACATGATTCTGTTATAACCATCAAGTTTTGAATCTAAACCTTATTCTCATACAGCTAAGGTTTAGGACCTTTTAATCATATTGGATATATGGAGATGTTTATAATAATGCAGAATTATACAATTATTTACCAATTCTATATACTTGTTAGAAAAAAACATTTAGGTGTGAAATGCTCGCTTTCACACGTTATGTAGAAATCATTGTATAAGATCTAAGTTGGTTTTAAAAAGAGGCACATATTTATTATAATAAGCCCCAGATTTTTATTATAAGAATGCCAATAGCTATATAGTGATGTGATATTCAACCATCGAGCATGTAACCAATAGAGTAGCAATAGTGAGCCATTTGTTTAGGCAACGCATCAATGATTTGTCACGTATAACCGGTATAACTAACAAACCACGCTCGAACTAAAACAGTACCCGACCAATAAAAGACCTGTGTGTACGACTTGACCTTGAGTCGGCCAATCAGAACACAGGGGCCGGCGCAGCGTTTTGGCGTATTTTGTTTTCTAACAAAACTGTTAACAGTTCCACTCTATTGGTTACATGCTCGATGTATTCAACAGTCGGTATGGTAAAGCAGCCAACGTCCGAGCAGTCGGAGTTCACGATGTCGTCGGAGGACTTCCCCGCGCTGCCCGGCACGTCGGCCGGCGCCGCGCCCGGCCCGCCGCCGCCGCCCTCCGACTACACCAACCACAACGCGGACAAGCCAAGGAAGGGGATACAGACATCGCCTGATGGTAAATATATATATACCTACTCTATATCTAAAATATAAATATCCTTAAACATATATATATATAACTACTATATACATAGATAAATATCCATAAACACATATATATATATATATACCTACTTTATACATAGATAAATATCCTGAGTCAATTTTCACTCACGGCCAATCTGATTCTAAACTAAGCAGAGCTTGTAATATGGTAACCAGATAGCTGATATACTACATATTCTACTTTTAAATACATACATATATAGATATTTACATCCAGACACAGGACAAACAGACATATTCATGCATACAAATGTTTGTCCTGGGTGGGATTCGAACCCACGACCCGCGGCTTGAGAGTCACGGTCACTAACCACAAAGCCAACCGGGCTGTCATATAACTACTATATACATAGATAAATATCCTTAAACATATATACATATACCTACTATATACATAAATATTTATCCTGAGTCATTTTTCACTCACTGCCAATCGGTTTCTAAAGTAAGCTTCAAAGTGAACTTGTGTTATGGTAACCAGATAGCTGATATACTACATATACTACTTTTAAATGCATACTTATATAGATAATTAGTAATTACATCCAGACATCTGTGTCTGGACACAAATACAAACAGACATATTCATGCATACAAATGTTTGATCTGGGTGGGATTCGAACCCATGACCAGCGGCTTGAGAGTCAGGGTCACTAACCACAAAGCCAACCGGGCAGTCTGCTATAAAACTACTCTTAATATACTAATATTATGAATGCGAAAGTAACTCCTGTCTCTCTGTCACGCTTTCACGCTAAAAAACCACTGAACCGATTTAAATGCAATTTGGCACACACGTAGTCTCGAGCCTGAGAAAGGACATAGGCTACTTTTTAACCCGGGAAAATGAAAGGTTCCGCAGGGAGCCACTAGTACTTAATATATATTATACTAAACAATAGTTTTGACTGCATGATTTCAAAATAAATAGTTTTATTATTCATTATGGATTAAATCCCGAATGCCAATTGAACAAATTGTAAATGGGGATTTTAAAAGTCAGGGAAAGAAACTGACAATGCAAATGCAGTTTACAATCATAAATCTGATTACAGAGCCTTATAGGTTGCTAAGCATAACACTAAAAATGAATTATTCTTAAATAAACACATCCTTTTCTGCATTAGTTTGCTATTTTCTCTTAGTGTGCAACCTGTTAAATTAACAATATAAATTTGTAGTTTAATTGGGAACATAATTTCCTAGAATACTAGAAATTATGTTATTTATGTAGGTTTGATAGTTATTTTCATGTTGACTTTTTGTTTTTTGTTCCCAAAGTTGTCATACAAGGAGCACATACGGATTACTATGGTGTGTATTGAATGATTAGATTGGAGATATTATAAATGTAGTTAGAGTTCGTAATTTATTATAGGCTCAATGTAATGTGTATGCGGTAATTATTCAATTCACTAACTGCAACAAATATTGTTATGAATATAGATCTCTGACATTCAGAGATAAACGCCACGCGTCAAGCGCTTAGCCTATAATAATGCGAATTTAATAAATTACCTACAAAATTATGACCTAAATTTAATATAACTAATAGGATATGTATTTCCAGGTGACTTTTCAGGCAAAGTGACGAATATACCAGAGACGATGATACCTAACCAGTTTGGCATAGTGGGATTATTAACATTCATTAGAGCAGCGGAATCCGACCCTAGTCTGGTATCGTTGGCGTTAGGACAAGACTTAACTGCACTTGGACTAAACTTAAATTCACCTGATAATCTATATCTCACCTTTGCTGGACCATGGGCGGATACACCATGCAGGTTTGTATTTCAGAACATAAAATATCATTCTAATGTCATCAGTAACTTAATGTAAATTGTTGTGAAAAGGAAAAATATTCATATTGCATTCTGATTAGGCTGACACCTAATAAGAATGCAATTTGAATAGCCAAGGAATAGGAATAATTATGACAAATGTTTGATTTTAGAATTATATGCAAATGAATGCTTTTCTCCGTCTATGTGGTTAAAACAATGTATAATTATAATTTATTAACATATAAATATAATTTCCAGGCCACAGGATATGGATTACCACGTGCCTCCCGAGTATCTGATAAATGGTTCAATTAGAGAAAAACTGGCGCCTCTACGACTGAGTCGATATAAGGAAGACCTATTATTTTATTTGTTCTACTGTTTTGTTGGCGACGTACTACAAATAGCAGCTGCGGCGGAGCTGTAAGTGTCATTTGAATCTTACATTCAATAAAATAAACAGGAGGTTATATCCTTCTAAAATAAGAACAAAAAACATAATAAAATCAGTTATCTAGTCGTACGATACACGCTCGATTTAGTTTAAACCCATATTTTCGGGTTTCAAGAACATTATAAATTAAGCTACATAATGTAATGACAGATCATTTGGGTTTGTGGTTAGTGACCCTGACTTACATCCCAATTTCTATGCATGAATATGTCTGTTTGTTCTGTGTCTGTATGTAAATATTTAAATGTAGTATATCAGCTATCTTATTACCATTTTTCAAGCTCTGCTTAGTTTAGAATCAGATTGGCGTGTTAAAAAAATATACCTGGATATTTATTTATGAAATGACATAAGGTTCGTGTTGACCACAGATATAATCGCGAATGGCGGTATCACATGGAGGACAAGGTGTGGATCTCTCAAGCGCCCGGCATGCCCATGGTGGAAAAAACGTCCACGTACGAGCGCGGCACCTACTACTTCTTTGACGCGCACAATTGGCGAAAGGTAAATTGTCAAAATTTCATACAATTTGCGTATGATTTTATTATTATGATTATTATAAAGTATTAGTAAGGGCTCACTAATCAAAATCTTGAGAAAATTAGTTAGTAGTTGTCCAAAGATTATACTTACTTACATCATTAAAAGCTAGAATTTGAAAGCGTCGTAAGTTGCTGAATCAGCCTCAAGGTATGCTGTAAAGCTAATTAGAATCTAACTGCTTTGTGATCATGGTTATATATCTTGGTATGACGACAAAATAACTTGATTACTGATTGATATATAAGTGTATTTTAAAAGCATACACATACTTTAATAACTATTATTGTTAACAGGTGGCGAAAGAATTCCACTTAGACTACAGCAAACTTGAGGGACGACCGCAACTACCGCCGCACGTGCTCACGTAGCGTCCCCGCCGCACCCTCTCTCACACCTCTATTGTAGTTTTGTTATATAAAAAGTACAAGTTTAAAAAAATTACTTAAACTTTTATTTTTAGATCCTTGCTTTAATATAAATAAGTGCTTAGGTAATGAATTTTATTTGTTTTGAAACATATTCACTGGTTTTTACATCTCTATCCATGACAACAAGTACCCAAAATATTAAGGTATTTATTTATTTACATTAAATTTCACGGTATAACACCAATAACAATATGAATGTTTTAATCTCTTTGCATACAACTTATAAATTGTGAGCATGATGGTAATTGTTTTTTTTTTAATGGACTAGAAGGTGTTACCTCAGATGGCTTTGACACCGTTACGCGGACTTTTTCGATGAGCGCAGAGGGCTCTCAACCGAAGGAGAATTTAAGCGACAGCTCTGAGGGTGTCCCCTGCGACACGGTGCCTCGGCTCAGGGCGTCACTGGGGGAAGTGGGGACTCACTCGACATGATTATTTAGGGAGCGGACTGGGTCGTTGCTGCGGCACGGGCCGCACTAACACGACGAGACTGGGTAGGACGTCGCGACGGTCCTCGCCGGCGAGGACGGAATCGGATTTGTCATGATGGTAATGTTAAAATAAATAAACATAATAAAATACATCAAAATGATATGCTACGAAAATGTGTATTTTGAAAGGGCTAACAGATAAGTCTGCATTGGTATGTATATGTTTTAAAGATAACCCACAGTAGGTAATATTTTTATCTGTTATGGGTAAGATGATATGTTCGAGAAGCTATTGTGATCAAAGAATTACGTCGAGTATTTACTATATGTTTATAATGGATATAAAATTATTATATTATATTTTGGGTGAAATTACTGATTACTTAAAACGCGAACGGATGACACTACATTATTTTGTCGCACTCGGCGTTAGTACATTGAACCACTATTGCACCTCTGAGAAGTCACTCTAAGGGATCATTAACGATAAATTAGCATATAATATATAAATCACGGGTAAAAGTAATAATTATGTATGAAAAGCTTTTTTTTATTTATTAATGAAAATCCTAAAGGACTACGCCGCTATATTCAGTGGATAAGATAGGTTGCGCCAATTTATAGCATAGGGAAGACTCCTAGTAGCTCTATATTCCTAGTGATAACTTTAGCAATGAAAAGGAATGGTATGTACAAAATTAAACAATTATTGTGAAATATTATCTGTATTTAAAATCTCGAGTAAACTCAAATATTTTACGATAGCATTGTCGACAATGCATGAGTTACCTTGATGCACCAATAACTCTTAGATAACTGAGAACTGAAAAAAGTGCCTTTGGGTCTGATGGCAATCAACACAAAGAAATTCTTATCATAATATTACTGTACAAAATAGCTAAAATATGCAGTCTTTGTTAACATTTATATTCATGGACAAAAAAAGGACTTCATCATACAGAAATAATACTAAAACAAAATTTCTTAATCTATTTTCCAATAATACCTGAAAATAATTTCATTGGGTACAAATTATGATGCTGGTTGTAACTTTCAGATATTCTGTATATTTTAGCCTAAGCACTAGCGGTATAAATGCAGCTGTTTACTTCTCAGTCTAAGTCATCGGTGCTGGCGGACGGCGTTTCGCCAGTGGGAGTGCTCGTAGATGTATTCTCTTTCATTGTAGGTTCCTCATCGTTTTTTCCCGGCACCCACAACCCTGCGTCGACGCATCTCTTCATGAAGTAAACAGCTTCCTCTTCAGGCATTTTTGCTATAGTCGCTTGAAGCATCGGTACATCTTGGGCATCAAAACACTTTTTGAGTTCCTATAAATAAGACAATTATCGTATTATTATTTGTTATTAACAATGCAGAAAGAAACATGTTTTAATTAAATGAATGATTGCCAAGGCAAATATGTGTAGTAAATCAACATGTAAATACTAAATACCTATTTTATTGATGCTTTTAAATTACCAAGAAACTAGTAGTTCCTACACAAATACCAATATGTAGTAATAAATTTATCTTTAGAAGCAAAGGATTTTATTTAATAAAGGCATAGTTTATTTAACTAGCTTTATAGATGTACTATTTATTATATTCTCTATTTGGGATAATATTTAATGAATATTTGGGTTAATGCTAATTTCTCTTACATCAGGCAACTCCTCATAAACTTCCACTGGGTCAAGACCACCAGGCCCCAATCTTGCCTTTCTCTCCTCCTCCTCTTGTTCACGAAGGGCCTCCTGAATTTTCTCAGCAGCACGTTTCTTGATCCTCGCTTTGAATTGGTTCAGTTCATCATCAAATGAATCCTTGTATGTTTTCTCCGCAACTTGAATCCTGAAATATTGACATTATTGTTGAAATGATAGTAACCATAGTTTATCAGGGTACTAGTGGTTCCCCGCGCTTTTACCCGCATACTCGGGAGATCTTTTTTTATTTCCGGGGATAAAAAGTAGCCTATGTCCTATCTCAGGCTCGAGACTATCTGTGTACCAAATTTAATTCAAATTGGTTCAGTAGTTTTAGTGTGATAGCGAGACAGACAGACTAAGTTACTTTCGCATTTATAATATTACCTAGTTAGGATAATTGTTCTAAGACAGAATTGCACATATTAATTCCATACAAGTATGTACAGAAAATGCATTAAGTAGCTTAATTAAGATAGTTATAAGTTCAGTACTTAGAAAAGAAGGATCCAACACATGCCCTAGGGTCCACATCCAATTGTCTTGATAGCTCCAGAATGTACTGCATACAGATTGTTTGGTGGGCAACATGAGCCATTAGTTCATGTTTCTGTAAATAATTCAATAACAATGTAAATATTTATATAAAAAATATATTTAATACCAGTTAATCCCATTCCTTTAAAAGCATATATTTAATCCCTAGTATACCATCTGGTTAGGCACTATTATATCATTATTTTGTATCATGACACTGCTTAATTTCCCAATTTTCAAATTCTCAAGACACATAAGTGGGTGACAAATAATTACATGGTAAGTAATTGGTCAGAATACTGGACATTCTAATTTAGATGTAAGTTTAAAACAATGTTTTTAGCACCTTATATGCAAAAGTTTGTTTGAGAAGACTGAATTGGACTTTTGTGTTTTTCATCAATAAGTGTAAATTAATCCTAGAAATTTAGTTACAATATAAGTTTTAGCAATAAGCATAGTGCGGATTGGTAGACATCACATGCCTTTAATTGTGTTTTTTCCGACTGCAGGTTTCCTTACAATGCTTTCCTTCACCAAAAGCCAGTGGTGTGAATCCATGGAACAAGCATGCAATGGCATAAGTAATTTATTATAAACTAGTGGCTCCCCGCGGTTTCACCCGCGTTCCCGGGATAAAAAGTAGCCTATGTGTTATTCCAGAACATATTCTAGCTCTGTGCCAAATTTCAAGCAGATCCCTTCAGCCATTGGAGCGTGAAAGAGTAACAAACATCCATACATACATCCATACTTACAAACTTTCGCCTTTATAATAGTAGTAGGATATCTCAACTGAATCTAATGCATGAATAGAGATTGTATAAGTAAAAGAAATCTGTAACATTAACACACATGGTCAATTACATTCCTAAGTAAGCAGAGCTTGTACTATGGTAACCAGATAGCTGATACACATATACAACATTAAAATACATACTTATATCAATATTTATATCAGATAGAATCGAAGGGCATGTTCTTTGATGAAAATCAAAAGCATGACTGGGGCTAGAGAGTTGTTGTGGTAATCACAAAGCAAGCAAGTTTCAAGTTAAAATTATGATATAGAATATTAGGTACCTCTTCCATTTCCAAGTTGATGCACCATATAACCAGGTAGTTAGCAGTCTCCTCACTCACTAGCTGAGTGTGTGACTGTAAGAATTGTTTTGAGTCATCATACTTCCGCAGCAAACCAAACTGTTTTAAAAGCTTCTCATTCTCTCTAATAAACTTCTTCATTCTTGCTTCTTTTTCTTCTTCAGTTAAATTTTCATCTTTAGGCCTAGGTGGCTTCGTGTTAATAACAGTTTTGGTGAAACCTGGCTCACTTATAGTGTCAACATTCCATGGGGTCTGCTTTTCCTTTTTTTTGAGTTCATCCTCCTTCTTAATTATAGTTTTCTCTTCCTTTTCCAATTCGGCCAGTGATTTCTTTAAAGAATCAAGGTCAGGATTACTAGGGTCGGCTTCAGCAACTTTTTTCTTGGTTTCTGCTATTTTTCTGATAGTTTCTCGTTTCTTTTGCTCATGTTCTTCTTTCTCTCGACGCCTTTCCTCCATACGCTCGACGCGAGCTTGATGTCGCCAACGGAATAGCGAGGGTGTGTCAATATTAGGATGGGTCTCGTCTTCATCATCGGATATCTACAGATAAACATTAGAATGATTGAGATGGGGCAATATGTATGAGACATTTTAACTACAAAGTATAAAGCCTACTTTCCGGCAGATTTAAAATTTGGATTGGATAAATTTATACTTTGAAATACTCACTTCGATATCTTTCCACTTGCTATAATCCACCATTGTAAGCTTGATTCAAGTTATTTCTTCTTTCTTATCTAATACAGCGCAGTTTCTTCACTTTAATTTCTTTCTAGAATTTCACAGAAATTAATTGTGAATAATCAAGACAAGGCAAGAATAAAATGTTTTTTTTTTTTTTACATACAAATGGCACAGTGTTGCTTACTTACTTCCAAAATGTTACCCTTGGCCCTCATTCGCACGAGAGTTTTTTTACCGGCCGGTAAAAACCGTTCAAATACAATAAATGCATTCCCATGTACCTATATGTTCACACGACAGCGTTTTTAAAACGCGACACTTTTTATCGAGCGGTGTTGCATTTCAACTTTGGGCGTTGGAAATAGAGCATATTATGGTAATTGGAAATGCATTTTTTGTGTATGAACGCTTTTTTACCGTACGTTAAAAAAACTCTCGTGCGCATGAGGGCTTAAATAATAATTACATGTTAAGACCCCCGAAATTACCCGAGTGCTACAAATTATGCTTCTTTACTTAAAAGCACACTTAGTTCTTAGTTCAGTCACGATTAAATGTATGGGCCCAATTCCTTTAATTAATTAAGTAAACATGTTTTTTTAAGTAACTGCTAACCAAATAGGGTTGACATTGACAATGCGTCGGATTCATAAAATTATTTCCTGCGTCGTGATGTACATTCATTCAGATATACATTCTGAAATTCGCATATATTTTGATTTCAGAGCGCAATCCATCCATAGGTAGCGTAAACATAATTATGATTGATGTGGCTTGCATTAGTAAAATATTCAACAAACTAACACAATAAATTAAGAAGTCCCTACAAGATTACATACCACTACTATAAATTTGGGAGATAAAATATCTTGGTAACCCTGAACTATTCCATAGACAAAGCCTTTTTCTTGGGAACTGGCGGGCACGGGGAAAATAAGTTTTGAGTTATTGAGTTCGTTATAATATTTCTTACAAACAGACAGTTTAAAGTTTTCTATATAAACATTATTACATATATGAACTTAACTTATTTTACAGCTTTCACATGTAAACATGAGTAGGTACTTGATTTGACAAGTTCGTAGTAGCTTTAATTTAATCACTCAATTTTATCTGGTGAAAATATAGATGTTTTTCTTTTAAATAATATATAGTTAAGTAGTCTCTAAGACTTATCAGCAACATATGCGCGAGACGTGTAACTTCTTAATTTTTCTTTTTCTTTTTAGCAAGTGTCGTAAGAATAGTTGTCATAGCTGTTGTAATAGTAGTCATGGCTTCAGTACTGGACGTTGTGGTGTTTAATGCTTGTTCTTCATCGTTCTCTACTGGCTGCTCCTGATTTTCATCGGGAATACTGATTTGGAACTGCAGCAACACCACCAAATAAGTCACCATTGTTGCCAGCAACTGTAAAATTCAATTGTTCTATTAATATAAATGAGGGCTCGTATTACTATTCAATTTTTTTTTTGTTTATTTAGGTCGAATTGGGCAAATTTTAGGTCTCGTAAATGGTACGATAGGTACTTGACATTAAATTCATGGAAAGATGTTTCTCTGGTTGCCTATTTGCTATTCGTCCGTGTCATATATTATAATAATATTAGGTACTTAACTACTTACCCATTATGGCATACGGTTTAATAGAATTATAACTTACCGATTTAAACAGCGTTCGGTTAACGTCAAAGAAACCCCCAAGGCTTATTTGCGACGGATTCATCTCTGTCGCTCGGAGGAACATGTTCACCTCTGTTTGGGCATTCGTATTCATCCAGGATAACTCCACCATGAGAAGCTTCTTTTGGAAATTGGTTCGTACCTGAAGCACACGACATTAGGTATCAAGAAGGTTATTTTAGGTACCTACATTACCTACTTATGTAGACGGTATTAGGTTAAGAGAATTCCAGTGAGCATTTTATCGTAACTTACGTTATGCGAAGCGTAGTGCGCTTCATCACATATAAAGAATAGTAGAAAGATACTGCATATTGCAGTTAACGCTAAACCTATGTCTTTGACTCCGAAGCCTTCTGAGATTTGGCTGAGCAGACCATATATTGACAAGGTTATTATAAGGAACAGGTAGAGACAGACGAATGTGAATGTGTAGCAATTAGCAATGCCAGTATCGCGAGCAAGTTTACTGAGACGTAGCCAAAGTGCACGGTATTCAGCTACTTTGCCTGCTGGACCAATATGACGAAGAGCCTGAAACAAGAAATATTTGGAGTAGATATATTTTAGTAACGAATTAATTACTTATGTAATAACTTACTAACCTGTTGAAAGTCTTCGGCTAAGATATTGGCACAAAAGCTAAGGATCTCGCAGAGAAGATACCAATATCCACCCAAAATGTACGTTAGTATTTCCAAAAACACGTAGGGAATGATTTGCATGGCTTTGAAGTGCACCATCGTTATGTGGGTGACGATAACCGAACTGGTGGAGAGAATGGGTATAACGACTGCGATTATTAAGGCCTTCTTATACAGTTTCACTGGAAGAGCTCGGGCAGATAGCTGTTTATAAGCAATCTAAAAAAGAAATAATGATTAGAAAACTTGCCATCACAAAATATTTTCATACATGTACCTACCTATTATGAAACAACATAGATACCTCGAACTCCACCCAGCTGTTAAGTACACTAGCAATTTTTCTGGTCTCATACCACATCACGGGAACGACGAGTACGGGAAATAAATAAACAGTAAATAGATATTCAATCACTGCTTCTTCGAATTTTCCTTCGGATGTTCGTAGGATCTGGACCTTGTGAAGGGAAAGATAAAGCACGTAGCTGACCAGTGTCGCGTAAAATACGAACGAGTATAACATTGAAGACGACGTAAACTGGAACTGGTTGACTCCAGACGATGGCCTCGTCAATGGTAGAACTCCCATAATACGCAGAATAGTAAACACCGGTTTGATGTTCTCATAGATGATATCCTTGTAAATATGGGAGTTAATCAGATTATTCCTCATCGGAGCTACTGCATTTGGGGAAAATGGCTTCATATTAGGTGTACGCACCGGCGTGACATCGAGGAAAACGATTTTACGTTTAGGCTTTTCCTCCATTCGAACTGGATACCCGTTCGGTACATTTGTCATAGGATATAGGTGGTTACTGCTGTAAAAAGTCATCTTAGAAGCGCGGTAGTATATAACGGTGGAACTTTTTGTGGGTCTTAGCAGTTTATATGCTTAGCGTCGACTGAGTGGGGGTTTTCGAGAAGAGGAAGCTTAATGACGTTAGGGCGGCAAGACGTCATATTTCAAAGGTTGACAAGTTGATTGCAGCCACGTAAGCGTTTTGACGTCCTTGTGTTAAACTTTCATTGCGCACTTCACCTTCAATGGAACCTTGAAATTGATTACGAGTCAGCTTATTGTTTTGACTCGATAGCTTGGCAGTTAACTATCCTACCTTCATACTGCTCGCGGGTTCGATTATCAGCCTATTCGAACATTGATGTCTGATTGTAAATACCTATCTATATATCTAAGTCGGATTAAATTGGTATTAATTGTGTAGGAACTGCTATTTGATTATTATTCTGATTGGCTGTGTAAAAATTATCCAGGATAATAATTTTACTTATTTTTTTCACATGGTTATTGTTGTGTAATTTTCGATTTTATGCTTATTTAGAATATTATGATTTCAGAATTGACTCACGGAAAAAAGAGCGGTGGCTAGCAGTATCAAGTAAAATGCGGTCAAGGTGACATTCGAATCAGCTGGGCTAAAATGTCTGGTTGACTACCTTTCATGTACGGAACCCTGGAATACTGTTTATATGATATGATTGTTATATAAGCTATATAAGATTAGTTTGCTGCATATAAGACTGGTAAATGTTTATTTCTATACCGGCATTAGCTTAGAATACGAATAAAATACAATATAGAAGTGATACGGGGAAAATTTTATTTTTCCCGGATTAAAAGTTGCATGTTCTATTCAACATTGCAAGCATGTGCCTAATATCTTTTAGACTTGATCCTGCTGAGATAGTGTAACATACATACATCCATCCAAAATATTAAGATCATTTACTGGCGTACATTTTAGCCCTATGTATGTGGAGTATGTATTCAACTGTAACTAATTATTAACCTTGAATAGGTATGACATGTTTGCATACGTATAAGTTCAACGTTCAACATTATTCTTTGAAATTATTATTTGGTTGATGATTTTAGTATACCTACCTAGATACGGCCAATTTACATAGTCACTTGCTTGAAAATACACAATTATGGGTTTCCTGCTTGTCCCTACAAATGAAGGTCTTGAGAATCCGTTTTATGGTTCATAAAGCTTAGGTGAGCGATAAATAAAACTCAACATTACTTACCTGTAGTGGACAAGGCAGTAAAGATACTTGTGAAACATCCAATTGAACAGGAGTGAATGTTCCAATTTACGATGTCGTTCCAATAACGTCGTAAAACATGTTCATTCTATTGTTACAACATATAAAGTATTTACTTAGTTATATTGTTAGGATGCTATAGCTAAAAGGTAAAATGAGTACCAAAAAGTTTTCTATATAACCATGCTACTGATTAATTAATTAATAATATCGTGGAAAAGTAATTACTTAAAAGTGGAATAAAGTAAATCTGAACTTACATCCGCATAGAACTGACTAAACAAACAGATGTGAAATAGGGGAACAAGCGTCCACAAGGCTTCCGGTCACCCTATCCATCGACAAGTTCCGCAACTTAGTCCCTACGTGACACGCTTGTTTGATACTATCATTGAGTAAAACTTGATTATAGCTTCTTTGCCTGACCGTTTTAGTCTTTTAAGGAAAGGAAAATTACTTACATAGTTACCTACTTAATATAAAGGTCATTCATCATAGGTAATTATTTATTTCATGTAGGTAAATATAAAACTAATATCACTTTCGTTACATAATGTATATAAGTTTTTAAAGGTAGGCTACGTACTACATTAGTCCCATTTTGATAGGTAGGTACTTATACAGTTTTACTGTATCTAGTATCAGTTTCACATCGAAATTATTTTCCCATATATTTCAATATCTTCAAAGATCTGAATTGAAACGGAACAATGTAAAGTTATAAACGAACTCCTAACTTGGTAAATTGTTTAATTTCTCGAAGATTTATCGTCATTAAGTTTTACGTGATACTTTCTTAATGAGTTTGTAAGTGGATGGCGGGCCGAGGTGGCCCCTTGTTGCTCGTAGTGGTCCCATCAGTATATCCGGGCCAATTTACCTAATCCTCTATTAACCCCGACGCGATGCAGCTAAATTTGATTGTGAGCGGCTTAAGAAACCCCTGCGGCTAACCTTTCTTCTTGATTGCTCCCCAAGCGACTCCGTGTAAATGACTGGCCGTGTTGTGTTATGTACCCAGTGTACCTAATGTCATACGCAATCAGCATGTAGCTGTTTCTATTGCGATTTTAATTTTGTTTTCTTAGCTGTTACATTTTGTAAAATAGGAATTACTAAAGTACCTTTATAATACAGAATTAAGATAGTTACTTGCATTGTTTGTGTTTTAATATTTTTTTGATAATTCTAGGTACTTAACAGGTTCTCATTACATAGAATAATAGAGCCGTCTCTGTCATGCTGTGTAATTTACTTATTTATGGAAACATGTTGATACACAATATTTGGCATTTCACCTTTATTCTCAGAAAGTCTTAGTCAACTTATTCATTATCATCATCATTTCAGCCGTAAGACATCCACTGCTGATTATACTCGGGCTTTGTCCTAAGAGATTAGCATGTTTACATGTAGTACACACTAGGTGTCGCCATCTGCACTGTACTTGAGACCATTTTTTTTTTTTTGTGTGGCGGGTACTCTCTGACCGGCCTTCAATCTTACCTTCATTACACGTTCAGTGCTCAGCCACTCCGCACGTATCGGTGTACCGCGCAAAGTTTATTCGCTGTTACTTTCTTATTTATTTCTAAGTGATAATGGGTAAACGAAAACGTTATTCTGATGACTATGATAATATAGCCAAAAGAATAAAGAATCTTGAACGGGAATTATTGCGCGTACGACGTGGAGATCAACAGGATTCACGCAGGATCTCATCATCATCTTCAGATTCTGACAGCTCATCAAGCAGCTCTCACAGATATCCAATAACGGTACCCTCGTTGCCTGAGCCTCCATACATAGAAGGTTAGTTAATTATTTTTTCTACCTACCTACATAAATATTAATAATATTTATAATTATTGTGTGGTAGTCTATGCAATGCTATAGCCACCTTACAATAGGCTTCAGGTTAAAAATTTGAAAATTCTAATGTAATGTATCTTTTAACCTATATGAACATAAAGCAAGTAAGCTATTAATGCGGGCAGTCGCACTGGGCTGTCACTTTAATAGCATTTGCTTACAAAGATTGGTTATGCGGGCTGCCTCTGGGGCTGTCACTTAATCAAGTCTGATTGTTCAAGGTGTGCCCACGACATCGATGGGCGCCGAGACTGCCGAAACAGAGCTACCAGAAGTAAACGCTGCGCCGGTGATTCCTCAATCAATAACCCTAACCGTGACTGATCCAATACCTTCTACCAGCGCAACATTGGATCAAATACTGCCTGGTTCTGATGACCACCCCCAAGCACTTGATGATGAACTCCTTCATATTCTGGGTAACGATCCTTCGCAGGTAAAGAAATATAACAAAGATATTCAACCGGAACTTGCTGTACGCTTACAACATATAGCCACTTCTGGGCTATCCAAAGAAGATCGTAAGGAACTCCTTGAGAAGTACCTACTGCCAGCAAACTGTAAGCTTATCGGTGCACCTACCTTAAATCCTGAAACGGAAAATGCAGTTCCGGACTTGGTTAAAAAGCGCGATAAAGGGATTGAACTGAGACAAAAACAACGGGCTGCTGCTATCTCATGCGTAGCGGAGGCCTTGACGGTGTTGATGTCTTCAGATCCCAAAAATACTGCTGTTATACAGCTTCTGTGGGACGCTAATAAGCTACTCTGCGACAACCAGGCTTCTGACTCCTCAACTAGGAAGAGTTTCGTGCTGAACAGTCTCAGAAAGGACTTAAAAGATCGTCTGCTAGCTACCAATATCGACACTATGCTCTTTGGGGAAAAGCTGCCCGAAACACTTAAGGCAGCTCAAGCTATATCTAAATCAGTTGCAGATATGAAACCAACTCCCGCTAAGCCGCCGGCAGCTACTAAATATAAACCAGCATCACATCATTTAAACTGGCGTGCTCCTGCCCCAATGCCCAGGCCGAGGGGAACCAACAGGAGCAAGGAGCCTGTTCCTCAGAACTCACGCAAGAATCATCACGCGAGCTCCTCGAGGAAGTCGTCGCATCCAGCGCAGAATTTCAAACGCAATCAACGTTAGATCCGGTAAGATACGCTGGTAGGCTGGCTAGTTTTCATAGTCTGTGGGTTCTTATAACTAGTGATAAAACGCTACTTTCATGGATAAAGGGATATCAAATTCCTTTCTCGCGCCCTGTAGTCCAGTCTTCAGTACCGGCACCACAGACATATTCAAATTTTGAGAAAATCGTGTACCTAAGCTGTATAAATGAGTTATTAGTAATTGACGCTATTGCTGAATGTACCCCCTGCGTAGGACAATTTATATCACCTATATTCATAGTTCCAAAGTCAAACGGAAAATCTCGTTTTATCTTAAACTTGAAATCCCTCAACAAGTTTATAAAAACTACCCACTTTAAGCTAGAAGATTTACGTACTGCGCTTAAATTGGTAACAAAGGGTTGTTTTATGAGTACTATTGATTTGAAAGACGCATACCTTATGATACGCATCCATAAGGACTTTAAGAAGTACCTAAGGTTTCATTTTAATAACAAATTATACGAATTCAATGTTCTGCCGTTTGGACTTAATACCGCGCCTTAAAGTACGGTCTGCTTTACACAAAGGAACTAGAGCGTTGCAAATATCTAAATCTTAAAGACCACGATAATTACAATAGACGCATGAGCGTACCAAAATCTCTAAAACCTGACCTTGAGTGGTGGTATCAAGTAATACAATATCCCATAAACGAAATTAAACGGCATGAGTTTTGTCTAGAAATTTTTTCCGATGCCTCAACTACGGGATGGGGAGCCGCCTGTGGTAGGGACCGTGCAAGTGGGAAATGGACTGCCGCCGAAAGCTCCCGCCATATTAATTATTTAGAAATCTTAGCTGCGTTATTCGGTTTAAAAGTCTTTGCTAAGGATTATCACGACTGTCAAATCCTGTTACGGATAGATAACACAACAGCTATCTCGTATGTTAATAGAATGGGTGGCGTTCAGTTCCCACATCTCACTCAAGTCACTAAACAATTATGGCAGTGGTGTGAGAAACGTAACTTGACTGTTTTCGGTTCATATATAAGTTCTATTGAAAATAACGTAGCCGACGCAGAGTCACGTCGAATTCACCCTGATATAGAATGGGAGTTATCTGACTTTGCTTTTAAAAAAATTGTTAAATGCTTTGGTACTCCCCAAATTGATTTATTTGCCAGTAGGCTTAATAAAAAATGCTTAAAATACATCTCTTGGCATAGAGACCCAGACGCCTACAAAGTAGACGCCTTCACTATGTCTTGGTCAAATATTTTCTTCTATAGCTTTCCACCTTTCGCTGTAATCCTCAAAGCTCTAAGAAAGGTCGTAGATGACAAAGCTAAAGGAATAATGGTAGTACCAGCCTGGCCTACACAGCCTTGGTACCCTCTATTTAACAGTTTGCTAGTAATCAAACCATTGTCGTTTAAACCCTCTAAAACATTAATAAATTCTCATTCCAGCAATCGAGATGTCCACCAGAGGATTACCCTGGTTGCCGGGCTATTATCAGGGAATCGTTCATAAGAAGAGGATTACCAACAACTTCGATTCCCATAATGATAGACTCACTTTCTGATAATTCACAAAAACAATATGACACATATCTAAAGAAATGGTATATTTTTTGCAAAGATAATAATATTGATTTATATGAGACATCCGTTAATAGTATATTAGAATTTTTAACGCAATTATTTGATTCAGGTGCCCAATATAGTACATTAAATAGTTGTAGATCAGCTCTTTCCCTGATAATGGGACAATCGTTAACAAATGACTCATACCTTAAACGATTCTTGAAAGGAGTTTATAGATCGCGACCACCGTTACCTAAATATAACTTCACATGGGATACATCCCTTGTTCTAAACACCCTTGCATCTTGGTACCCAAATGAAAATTTAAGTTTGGTACAACTTTCCAAAAAATTGGTAACCTTACTCGCCCTTACAACAGCGCATAGATTACAAACTATTTCAAAAATCGACATTAATAATATAGAGTTTCTCCCTACTGAAATTCATATCAAAATACCAGAATTGATAAAAAAATCTCGTCCCGGCAACTCGCAGCCATTATTTATACTTCCTCTGTTCCTTGAACGGCCAGAGATATGCCCCGTTGTGTCCTTACGCTGTTACCTAAATAAAACTAGGCCACTGCGTACTAGTTCTAGTCTATTTTTAAGTACTAGAAAGCCACATAAAGCCATTGGCCCCCAAACATTGGGCAAATGGGTTAAAGCCACTTTGGGTCTTTGCGGGATAGATGTATCTGTCTTTAGTGCACATAGCACAAGACATGCTACTACGTCTAAAGCTCACAAATTAGGAGTTAATTTAAATTTAATTAGAAATACAGCAGGATGGAGTAATAACTCACAAACCTTTGGCAAATTTTACAATAAAATTATAAGTCAAAATAATGATTCATTGGCAAGAAATATTTTGATTGATTCAATTACATAATTAAGTATATCTAACTATATTACTTTCATTATTATTATTTAAATAAATATAAGAACATGGAACTTCATAATAAATAAAAATATCATAATAATAGTGTTATATAATAATAGATATATTTTTGTTTATATTATTTTCATTTTCACTCTCAACATCTACATGTAAACATGCTAATCTTGAGGACAAAGCCCGAGTATAATTAATGATTAAACGAGCTTACCTGTAAGTGAAGTTCAATCATAATTATGCGAGGGCTTTGTCCGAAGAGATTAGCAACCCACCCAGCCCTTATATCTTGTATGTAAGTAGCATACATTTATAATTGTATGTAATAGCATACACCCTGAGTCAAGTAAGTTACTTCACTTTTGTTTGGTTTTTTCATAGCATCCTATGCATAAGTTCCAGGTTATCTACTTATATTATATCTCTGAACTAAATGAAGGTAAGATTGAAGGCCGGTCAGAGAGTACCCGCCACACAAAAAAAAAAAAAAATGGTCTCAAGTACAGTGCAGATGGCGACACCTAGTGTGTACTACATGTAAACATGCTAATCTCTTCGGACAAAGCCCTCGCATAATTATGATTGAACTTCACTTACAGGTAAGCTCGTTTAATCATTAAATATAGGCCTCCCTCCATCCGCCCGATTTCCATGCAGACCGGTCAACTTATTTGCTGCAGAATATATAAGTCCCTACTGAAAAAAGTAGATAGGTACATATTAGGTCTTTCTCTTCGAAGTACGTTATAATGTGGGTTCTTATTCTGTAACTTCAGAATTAATGTATTTTTACTTTATTCTACATTTCTATTTAATCTGGTCTAGTATACATGACCACATATATTTACAATTCCCAAGAAGAATGCAAGTATTAGTTATTAAAGAATTAACAGGGTATAGTTAATGGAAACGGATTCACGCCAATATCTCTGTCTGCAATAAGATGCGATGGCATATTGAAATCTCAGCGTCCCTCCGTGAGAGGGCTCGAGTGGTCTCTGTGTCACTCACACTCGCTCTCAGGTTCGATTCCCTCCCGAGTCCCGCACTCACTGATAAATATCACTCCAATTCGATTTATGTCATCTGAATAATAACATTCCTTTGAAACCTGCAATAAAATAAATGGTGTCTTAGTTCTGTAGGATTAAAATATTAATATAGAGATTCAAAAGTTAATAAACAAAACATTAATGTTTCCTGGTTTTGTCCCTACATATGCCTAAAAGAAATATTTCGATATATACGCTTCTTATAAAATCTACAAGGAAAATACAGGCGCCGCTGTATGAATGTAATATGGAGAGTTATCCCCTTAATGAACAACGTTACTTAAAAGTTTGTAACCGCAACGTCAGCCTCTGCAATATCTTCGTAGACAACCAAAAGTTTATGTACGAACTGCTGTATATAAACTTTGTGACAATGAGGTTGACTGACGGGATGCGACGCAACGCGACTCGTATACGCGTCCTACACAACTTTGTCATTAAACTTGTCCATCCAGGGTTTATGAATAAATCCATTCGACCAACTTTTTGGGAAAGTTCTGAAGAAATCTTCCAATATGTCTTCGATAGGTTTGAAAACTTTATCTATTGGAAAGGCAAAAAGGAAAAGTTCTCAGATTAAATTTGATTTGTTTGGAACCCTTGATAATCACAACAATGTAAAAATTTCCGGTGTTTTAGATTTCATATTAAAAATTGTTATCTGTATTTTATTAAGTATATGTAAGTATGTAATTACAAAAACTGGTGATGTATTTTTGAAGAGGCTAGCTGCGTGGTGCGAATAGGCATTGATACTGCGACGTTGCTAACATTTCGAAATTACTAATACGGTCACTACTTATAAATTCCACCACCGTCAGCAAGGAGGGTTGAGTTTTTTGGTTCAGATAGTGTATTCAATGAAGGGCAGGTATTATCACAGGTCTGCAGATCCACAGATCCGTAGGGTTTACTAACGGTCGCACGGCAGCGAACGTTGGGCCTTCTCAATAGGCCCCAGATTATCATCTGAAATTCCAACCACGACCGGTGCTAATACAAGATAAATATTCGCACTCGCACTAGTAATATTTGGGTGACGGTAGGTTGACGTGAGTTTCGCTTTGTTGGCTAAAGTCGCCAATGTGCGATTATCGTCGGGCGGATTTTCGATCTTTGAAGAAGTAGGTACTAAGTACAGGACGTATTTATACGGACGGAGGGCCGGTTATATACCTACTTAAGTACTAATATAATTGACTCAAGTAGGTACAATTGGTAGGTAGTAGGTACATATTTTATAATAGGTATCAATAGAATATTTTTAGGAATTAGATATTTTTGAAAGAGCAAATAGGTACTCTGATTTTTTCAATAATAATAATTATTTAGAGCTTAACTATGGTTCGGCTTACATTTTATAGTCAGAGAAACTTAGTTAAGTTCTTTTACCTTGGGAATACCTAATGTTTAGTATCCTTTATTTGTTTACCTTGTCACATATCGATAATATTCTTCATGATTTGATTCAAAGCCATCCTCTAACTATTTAAAACGCTTTAACTCGTTTTCTTGAGCACTCTAGAGTTCTAGACCGGAAATGGAAGTTGCAATATCCGCTCCCTCGCGTAGGCACCTACTCTTCTCATTGCATTAAACCTTCTCGGATAAGACGGAGCTGCAAGCGGAGCTTAATATTTTTCCATTAAACGAATCTTCATTTCAGTCAATGAACACAACATCATAACATACTTATTATACCTACTGTGAACTAAAATACTGGACGTGTACTGGTTTATCTGGATGTTATGCTCGAAATGTCATTGTCAACTGCCTTCATAGTTTCACAGAGGATCTACTAATGCTAGTACAGCCGTTAGTGAGTCGTCAAAGCCTTGTGTGGTAATCATCATCATGCAGGTGATCTGTCAGTTTGAGTCACGTACGTAGCATGATTAACGTATACGATCGTATGGTGTTCATTTAACCTTATATTGTCATATTTGGATACCTAACTCACTGTTTTACCATAGACTATGCATTATTTCTGTTGCATTGTTGATACTACGGTCAATATAAACTATGACATGTGCACACATACATCTCTAAATATTATCATTTCTAAAAAAAACTCAATATAATCCAATCAGCAGGTAATAATAGACAAGAAATTCACGATATTAGCAATCGGTTCGTTATGCTTAGAAGTTGGCTGGCGCAGGGCGTTCGTGTGTCTGGAACGGATCTAATTGCTCTACCATGACTACAGAATGTCGTCTAGATTGGCGAATTTGGCATGCGCTAGTACACTAAGTATATTATGGCACATGCAATTAAATCGAATTACTTACCAACGTACCTAATATTATAAGACTATCTATGCTTTTTTTTCATATTGAATAAAACATTGCACAATTAAACGTACAAAAACAAATTTTATGTAACTAGTTACCCGGGAATCGAATCCTGCAAAAAATAGGGTATCTTTTCTCAAGTTGAATTTATTCCACTGGAACACAGAGCAGAAGGATTGAAAGAAATATGCATATATTGTTAAATATCCTTTAAGCACTTGAAATACCTACATATTTAAACTTTCTTACTTTAAAATATCTACTACTGCTTGCTGCAGCTGTAGCATATCCTAGACTTTATAGTGATAATTCACAAGCTACCCATTCAAAGACAAGACAAAGCAAAATAAATAGGGAACAAAACCTTTTGTTTATTCTATCTTAAACCGACTCCTATCAAAAGCACTTTGTTGTCTTAGTTAGAAGGGTTAACTGGGAAACTTGTAAACACATTAAGCTTTACTAGTTCTCTCTTTGAAAGAAGTAATTCATTGAAATAGATAGAAGCTCGGAGCCTATATAACTTTTATAACTTTTCTAGTATTTTTTTATGCGAACAAGAAAAGTTAGTTTCGTTTTGTTACCTTCCTTTCCTTATTAGTTCCGGCTAACATTATTCCAACTTCAGCAATATTGCATTTACTGTAGGTGTTTAGGTACCTACCTACAGAAGTACAGACAGCAGATAGCTATATATCTTGTATTACATCATAATTAATTGTAGCTATTCATACTTTACTACCTCTACTGCTTAGAATTAAATAACTTTACCAAGACATTTTCTGATAAAGTTCATTCACTTGGAAAATTGGAGACGCTGCCGCAGTTGCTTGTATTTAACATTTTCTAACCTCCCCTTGTTTATCATACATGTCTCAACGGTTAAGATAAATGCATAATGTAAATAAACCACTTGAAGTTTTACGATGACATACAAAGAGTATATCATGAAATCTTGTCGTAAAACATTTTACACATTGAATTATTCTGCTGAAGCTATCGTGTCCGAAAGTCTCTCGGTTAGTGACCGTATCACTCTAATAAATACGAGAAAGAATAGAGGGATTCCAGACCGGGTTTATTGTAATAAAAACAAATAGGGATGTGCCGTATAGCTTTGTAAATAAACGGAACAAACGTGTGGCGAATCAGTTTACTTTTCAATCTCTGGTGCCGCTGGGACCGCGTGGACGGGATAATATTGTTAAGCTACCTATAGGTATGCTATAAACTGGCTTCAACTACAAATATAGGTGAGCTTATAAGTTTGGTTCAATAACAGTTTTTGATATTTGTGACAGATGAAGGATTTTTTGACGCAAAATAAATTTGTCGGTACCCACATAATATGTGTTTCGTAGCATGTAAGTAGGATTACTGACCGGTTAAATGTAAAAAAATATTTGCTTATTTACTTGTATTAACATTCAGAATTACCTATAATAATAAAATAGCTATCATAAATATACAATAGTTTCTTGCTGGTAAAAAGCGGTATCTCGAACTATTGTGCCGTAGAACAAAGAAAAAAATATTCATGGAATAATAAGTACTTGCCTGATTAACCTACGAGAAAAGAGAACCATTCATTCTCACAGTTAGGCTTCTCTCAGAGAAATGCTCGGCTATCTAGATATTTGCTCTATTGTAAGAGAAAAATACTTGGATTTCATTTGCGGGAGCGATGGTAGTCGCGACCTCATAAATATTCATAAGATCGTGCGACAGCGGTGCATTGTGCAACTCGCATTAGCTTGCTTAACCTCCTGTGTACCAAATTTGCACCCAAACTGATTTATATTATTAGTTCTGTAAAAAAGTCGTGATTTATTACAATGACTAGGTAATATTGGGGCTTGAATTTATTATGAATATGCCTATTTTTATATAGGTAGGGTATAAGGGTACTTACCTATCTGTAAAAAATATAAACCTACTTGTAGGTACTACCTACTGGATAGATATTCATTATTTTTCTGTGTTGTTTTTGTTTGCCACAGCAATTTTAAAATTATGATATACCTAATAAAGCTCTATACCGGATTTCAGCTATCGTAGTTTCATTCAAGTCAGAGATCGTATTATATTTTTGGGGAAAGCGTCGGTTTACCTCCACAGTTCCCATTTTCTTCCCCCTCTTTGTTCCGTGACTCAAACTGTAAGATGTTTTATTGCAGTTTCTACGTTCCTGTAGGGTGTGATAATGGAATAAAAAATACTCGAGCCAAGCAAATTGTGAAAACTAAAGAGATTTAAGGTTTGTTTACACTCAAACAGCATTCGGTTTTCAAATAAATAATGCAGAAAAACAAGTGTAGGATAGGATCAGTCGACATCATGATCGCATTAGAATCCGTACTCTGCTAGACGTAACGTAGTAGGTATTCCATTGAAACACATCTTTTGTTTATATGTCAGGCAGATTGCGAATTGCTATAGCATGCCTAGCGACAGTTTCATAAGCCATTTGTACTCACTAATGTAAAAGTACCCTTTGTCACCGTCTGCTGACTACTGAGGACTAGGCAAGAGGGAGAGAATTCTTCATCTTCGTATTTGCTAACTGTGCATTATACAACTTAGTAGGACCTCATTGAAAGTGTTTTGTACTTTACGTCCAAAGTACGTAGTACGTATATGGCATAAATAAATAGAAATAGTTATTTGTTATACAAGAGTGCAAAGTTGCTTTTTAACCGCGTGTTCAATTTTGATGACCGAGCAAGCGAAGGATTCTAAAATTGAATCACGAGCGCAGCGAGTGATTCAAAATTTGAATCCTGAGCGTAAATAGGTTTAATGTTTTTTTTTAATTCACAAACTTAGTGCACACGATGTTCCAAATTCAATTTACTTTATCCTCTAGAGAATAAAAACGGCTTTTCCACTCAGATATTGAAGATTAAAAATACTCTTTCCGAGATGGTGGGATGAAAATTATTTTAATGTACATACTAATTTACATAAAAAAAAAAAAACATACCAGTCGAATTGAGAACCTCCTTCTTTTTGAAGTCGTTTAAAAATTACGAAAAACCATATTTGACGTCGAAATAGATCATCAGATCCATGATTTTTTTACTCGTATGTTGGTATTGTGGAAAAGACATTAGCTATTTATTTATGTCCCAAAAATTATATATTCCGCAAAACTACTCCAAACAAGAGCTAGTAATAAGAGCTACCTACCTAAACGAATAAAATAAAATATAATAATAAAAATCTTGTCAGAACTAGGTTATAGGTCGATGTATGATGTTAAATAGTAGGTATCATACTTACATCGAAGTTCGAACAAAAACAATGCAGCAGGTATAATAAATGGCAGTCGTCTATCATTTTATAAAGTGAGATGTCGTAGATATTTCGATTATTCGAGGCTATTGTCCGATTGTTTCCATTTGAATTTAAATTTCAGGTTTGTTTCTGTTATCTTATCGTTGTTCTCTGTATTTTGAATTAAATTTATTTATTATGTGAAAATGTTTACTCCGACAACAACAATTAATTCATATCATAACATCTGTGTATTATAACTAATTATGTTTACTTTCTTTCTACCTATGTTTATTAGATAACCAATAAAATAATTTTACCTCCACAAAATTACTTTTTTTTTACTTTGTAGGTATAGGGTTGTTCGACCATGTTAAGTCGTGATGTGGCTTTTGGTAGTAACAACTCTATGCCTAGAAGAGTATACTCTTCAGTGTAGCGGTTAGCAGATACTGGTTGGTGCTTGACGGTAGAATTTCAACATACCTAAGATATATTAGTATTTTGCTAGGTAGTTAGGTATAATAAAAAGGTACCGAACGTGGATATTACTTATAATATTCAGGGAGTGAAAACTTAAAAAATATATTAGGGGAAAGATTGAATAAGAGTTCGGTATAAGTATTTACATATTACAATAGCAGGTACTAGATAGATGGGTACCTATTATATTAAGGGTACAACATACCAGCTCGACAACAAATAACGACTATGACAAATGATTTATTCTTCACTTGTTTGCACTGTTTGGATGGGTTCCTGAAGGAAAACTTTAAAACTTTTTAATTATCCTCTTTTCCTTGAGTGCGTTCCTTTTTGTTTGTCCATTGTTGTCCCTAGTGATGTTATCTCCTCACTTTTTTGTATTAAGTAGAGGTATGTAGGTGTGGTCAATATTTGAATGTATATAATGTCCGTATTAGGTTAGTAAGTACATATATCTAAGTAGGTAGTAGTAAGTAAGTACCTATCTAATAATATCTCTATCGAGAAAACATGCTCATTATTGTATATCTAGAACTACCTAATACTTTTCAGGGGCTAGTAGAAACATTAACAAAATTTATTAGGTAGGGTATGTATCTACATTATTCTTTCATCATTATCGGTATCAGTCATAGTATTGGTCTTGATTTGCGAATACTGGCTTTATTATAACATTCTCAGCAATGAAGAGACAACAGTAAATAGGTTATAGTCAAAACACGACACATTTATAGGTATCTCCGTTGTTTATAGTGTTGATGTGATTAGTTTAGTTTTATGTAGGTGGAGAGGCAATTCGCCTAAGAACTCATTAGTCAGTCCTCAGAGGATATGGGTACGTCCGTAAATCTTGTTATATCTCTTGTAAGTAATTCTCTGAATATAATAACGAACGCCCTTGGGCTGTTGGGAGGTTTCGCGAAAGTTTTTCGTTGGCCACTTAGGACTCGGTGAGTTAAATTGAGTTATCACTACCTAGAAAATCGATTAGTACCTGCTGACCTTTGCGTTAATTATCACGTAATAAATAGGTTTATTTACTCAGGTTATTATCAAAATAATATTTTGGTTGATTTTTATTAAGTTTCATTGATCATGTTCGCAACTATTCACTCTTCACAAGTAGGTATCTTGCACTTTAGTAATTGTAACCTATGAGTACGATTTAAAAAACGAAACAAACCGTTCATTAAACTCTTTGCATGTTCCCGCCAGCCAATGATCAGGCCCGAGGTCAAAGACAAGACCACAAGATTACCTATTAGGGATTTTATTCGATTCGTTACTGTTAATATTATTAATAGTATAATTTTAAAAAGGGTACTATGATTTATCAATATACTTTTTACTTGATGAGAACGTTAAATTTATTTATAGAATATTAATTAATTTTATTAAATTAAATAATGACATCGACCATGTATTGACATATCTGGGAAATTCTAACTACAGTAGTTATGATAAATTTATGATTATGCTTTTACTAAATGAAGAAACAATAATAATATTACATCAAAAATAATACTTAAATAATAATTCATTGGGATCGATTATTTCTTTAATCACATTATATCTAACAACTTTATCACAACTTTTATATATGGTCAAGTATTTTGACTTTGATTGTTTGATTGACTGACTCACTATGATAGATGGATGGTTTCTGACAGATGGTTTGATTGACTTAACTCTTATTTTGCTTGACTTGGAACTTGGATAATTGATATTTGTTCGTTTTGCTATTTGGTTCATGATTTTGTTAATTAGAAGATATATTCTGCTATATGTAACATAAAAATTACCATGATTTCGGAAGACTATGTCGCGTCAATTGTAGGACAAGTGGCATGTACACTGAATCTAACAGGTTGGCGTTATACACGGCAAAAGTTTAAAAGTATTGCTCAAAATTACTTCGGGATTATCATTCCTGTTACTCTGGTAGGCGATATTGATTGTAAAGAAGTATGTTTTAATTTAATTTTAAAATTAGCACCCACTGACGAGCGCTATCGTGTGAGTGGCGCAATAAGTTTAATGTTTGCTCGAGAAATATATGTTTACTCGACTGTATTAAAGAACTATCAAGAAATACAAAGGTTTATTGTTCCAAAATGTTATTATGTATGTAAAGAGTATTGCAAAGAAGCTATTGTTATGCAGGACATGCATGCAGATGGCTACAGGCCATACAGTAATGGGATGTTCTTAGATTTGGATCATGTAACTATTTCGTTGGAATCTCTTGCTAAATTACACGCCCTGTCATTTATTATGAAACATAACAAACCTGAGTTATATAATGAAATTGTTAAAGAATGCATTCCACTGAGTATAAATAAAAATAAAAGATTTTTTGATATTATGGATGACAGGTTATCAAAAGCATTAGAGAAATTTGCAAATACAAAGTATGTTGTAGTGTTTGAGGAATTAAAACAAAACTGTTCTAAGTTTTTTGATGACTGTGTGGACACAGTGCAGGCTACATCAATTTGCCATGGGGATATGTGGAAAGAAAATATTCTTTTTAAATATGAGGTAAGAACGGGATTGGGCCATTTTATATAAGTACTTGCATTAATTTGACTGAGACTTTTATACCAAGTATTTTGTCATTTATCAATAAATATTTATTAGCCATGTCATATTTAGTATGTCATATTTATTATATATTTTTCTTTTAAGGAAAATAAACCAACATCAGCTTGCTTAATAGACTATCAAACATCCCGGTTGATAAGCCCAGGATATGATGTGTTATACCTTATCATTAGCAGTACTAATGCTGATTTGAGACAAAAACACATAAAGCAATTGTTGAATACCTACTACCAGACATTTGATCAAGCGTTGACAGAAGTTGGCTTGGTATCAGAAGCATTGTATTCTAGGGCAGCATTTGAAAATGATCTGAATGTAGTTGGTCCAGCCTGCCTGATAGCGGCAAACACTGCTTTGTGGTTGTTAAATGGTCTGCAGGAAGAAGGACATGTTAGAAGTAAGCACATTTGTACTACAAAGGAAGCAAAGGAACAAGCTGTGAACCAATATAAATCTATTATAAAAGCTATTATTGATGATTTGTCTAGCTATGGGTATCTAAATGTGTAAATTTATTATATTGTAATTAAGTATTGTATGTGTATTGTATATTATTGTAGTGTAAGAAGTATTGTAATTTATTTTCATAAACATATTAAAATTCTGCCAAACTAAATTGTAATAGTCCAATATTTATATAAATTATACTCTTATACTATTTATCTTTTATAAGCCATCAGATATTATCATCATTATATAAAATGCCAAATTAAAATGTGATATTATATGATATATATTATGATATGTGAAATATTTACAGAGCTTCTATTAAAAAGCTGGGTTATATGTTGAAATATTTTAATAAAATGAATTGTTCTTTATTTTTGTGTTTTTAATTACTGTTCAACAAGCTACAAAGTTCAGAAGGACATTTTGTGAAAAACATGAGTTTCGCCATTCTTAACTCTTAGTAAATGTTTAAAATGATGAGTCTATCGATTACATCATTGCAAAGTATTAGGTATTAATTAAGTTACCTACTATATATTTATACTCATTTTAATTAATTAATAATTTTAACTCATTTTGTAAATACCTATATATTAAACCTACTTACAGTAAAATTACTAAGTTAAAGGTCTATGTTGAACCTAACATGCGGCTAAACGTCTGCTTCCAAGTCACGGCCGTTTAAAGCGATCCCATCTCAATTCCATTCCGAGAGAGAAAATCCCCTAAGCCTGTAAAAAGACATCCGTGTGAAATATTGATGGAATTTCTAAAGATAGATAGTGATAAAGTTTGAGACCAACAGGCGAGACGATTAGAGATAAAAATAAAGGCTTTTTATTTATCTTACAAAAGAAAAAGAAGTAACTCATTTATGCAGACAACGTAGGTACCTATATAACTAACTAGGTACCTACGTTATAAAAATACGTTTCCTAAAATGTCTGTTTAATAACTTTAATTTAAGTAGGTATAAATCGAGCCCATTCATTTTGGGCAAATTATTATTTGTACCTACCTAAATTCAAAACTTAATAAAAATTGGTGTCTACCTAGGTACAGATTAGGTAAGTAATAATTTTGATTGGAGATACATATTTCCACAGTCACAAATGGTCAAGTTTTTATTATTTTGTTTTTGTAAACTCTTTGGCTTGTACAACCCTCGTATAATTAGATTAATAAAATGCCAAGGTCAAAAGTAATAAAACTTTTCCATTTTATATTACAGTCGTGTTGTTAATTTCTGTCACGTTTTCCGAGGTGATAATGAAAAAATGATGGGACAACAAGATTATCTCCTCATTGTTCGCGCCCGCTATTTATATCGGCGTTACTGTCAAAAGTTATGTTTCCATAATAAATTTTGCTGTTAAGGACAAAGGTAAAGTTACCTCGGCTTTGTTATCCCATAACTGCGTAACTAAACCCATTAAAATAATAAAAGCGTCAAACTAGAGTATAACAGTTGCCTTCCGCTCTGCCTCGAGGTTAATGTTATTTTCAAGTTGGCAACAGATAGTAATTAATTTCCATGACGCCGCGTTTATCAAATCACTAATTAAGGCTATCACTATATATTACATTCATATTTGGAATCATTAAGAGTTATAATTTTAACTTATAGCAGTTTCCCCTTGGTTTCTACGATAGCGAAATATAAGTGTCACACAATTTTTAAACTTTAAATTATCTTGTGCCAAGTTTGCAAGATCTATAATCTTCTGATGCGATAAACTTTTCTTATGGTTTTATAATATTTTCTAAAAGCAACGTACAAAAGACGACACGCGGTGTAGCTGGCTCGACGCCAGTGCAGCGAAACCGGGATTAAAGGCCGTAACGCATGACCTGAATTGCATCCAGCCAGCAGAGGCTGGCCGTATAAGCTGACCTTGTAATAACGCCTTTACAGATTGATCTCCTTATGGAAAATGTGAACAAATATCAGCCTATATTTGACCATGTTTAATGCTGATGTGGCTAAGTGGCGATAGGAGGAACTCTTGGATTGGTAGTAAGTATAAGTAGGTATATAATATGAAGTTTATCGGTATAAGCGATGGGCAATAGAGTGGGACCGGATAATACACAATGCGTGGAACTTCCAAGATATTTACTCATTTAAATATCTGTTTGTACCTACATATCACAAAGGAATATTTAATCTACGAGTATTTAGGTACTATTACTTATTTAATATAGGTATATAACAAATTTCCACGTTATATAAGTATATATTTAAAAATAAAGTGGTTTAGGTCTAAAAGCAGCAATAGGTAGGTAACATCTATACTCAGATTATTCATTGTAGGCAGAGAAATGAAGTTTCCAGTGTTGCAGTTTTTTAGCCCCAAATAAATTGTGTTGTGGTAGATTCAAATTTTTACAACTAAAAGTTGGCTAAGGACAAAGGAAACTCGACTAGAGTTTCCTTTTTTTTTATTCAATGTCAAATTGCCTTTATATAAATAAAAATATGTTATTTATGGTAATAAAACAGAAGACATACACGGTAGGTAATTAAATATTACATAAAATACTCTTATGTATATTATTTGTTTTGGGCTATTGGAAGAACTATAGTCATCAATTGTCATGCTATGGACCCCATTTTGTTTTGGAAGTGACTATTTGTACGGGTACTGGACAAATAAATTATATTTATTCGTACAATTATTCATTTTTTTTTAAATTAAGCATGAATTGGATGATTAGCCTATGTTAGGTTAATTAAATTAATAACATTTATTCGATTTTATTTATTTAATTTTGGTTTTAATTAAATTCAAATTTAGTTTAAAAAAAATGAAATTTGGGATTTTCGACTAGATTTATGTATCGGATACTGAAAGAACAAAACTGCCGAACATCACTATTGTAGCGGGTCACCCTTTTTTGTAACAGTGACAGTTGCACTTGTCACTTCTCTGACTCGAATTATTAATCCTACTATATATATGGTAAATGACCCAATGGTGGCCAGTTTAAGAAAAAAAAAAACAGGTTTTTGTGAAATATTACCAAAATTGTGAAAGTTTCAGCACTGAATATAGTGAAACTGTAAAATCCAGTCCTTATTTAATATTTGTAATGTGTTGCGCGTGAGATACGGCAAAGCTGGATTCAATTAATTTAACAAATAAAAGTTGTAGTTTTGTGACCCAGTCTTGGACAGGGAAAATTCATTAATGGATACCCCAGTCTTAGTCTAAGTTTACATTATTTTATGGTTAACACATGAAACAAAACTAATTTTGATTTTAATTAAGCAATACTATTTTACAAGTGAAACTTTCTGCTCACCGCCTGAACGATTTCCTTAAGAAAAGCCGTCGTTGTCAATTTCAAATCACCTTACACTTTGTATTCGCGCATATTTGTACATGTAACTGACTGAATTCAATAAAACGTTAAACTTAGATAGTTCGATGTCTAAAGTCCATGTCACAGTGATCCCAATGTAAAAACATTCGCTCATGTCCGAATTCTAGATGTTTCTTTTAATTTATTACTGGCCATTACTGGTACCGTGGCCACGACTGGTACACTTACGATAGGTACGTAAATACCGTAAATACCTATCTAATCTATGACACTTGTGTTTACTTATACAAATATGCATATTTTATGTTTCGGCTCCTATAAGTCATAGATATTTCTACCTCATCTTATTTTGCTCATAGCGGCGATAAGTTAAATAAAAAAAACTTTGTCTTGGAAGTTGGCATTTTAGCCAGACGGCTCTAGTTTCCTGATCTTCCGAGAACTATAATATAATACTAGGTAGGTAGCTACGTAATTATGTCGTATGCAGCTAGTATTGAGTTTGGACCGTAGATTGCATCTGCATTTTAGATTGGTGCCCGGCGCCGCCCGTGCCCCGGGCTGCGGAGGCGGGCTTAACACTTTGCCGTTTGTTTTATTTCAATTTATATTTTAATAATTATAGTTTGCGGCATTCACGTGATAAAACAAAACAATATATCTATACTAATATGAAGCTTAAGTTTGTTTGCTTGAACGTTTATCTCAGGAACTACAATTCCGATTAGAAAAAATATTTCAGGGTTAGATACTCCATATATCAAGGATGGCTATAAGCCATATATAATCACGCTACGAACAGTAGCAGTAGCTACGAATAGTAGCGGAGCACCAATAAATAATGTATCAAAATTGGGTTACTACTAAAATTGGGTATTTAGAGCTAACGATGTAAACGAAGTCGCGGGTTAGCTTTAGCTCAAAGAAACTATTTCACGCGAACAAAGTCGGGGGCAGAAGCTAGTTAATATATATCTAATATTTGATTTTAAAGGCTAGTGGTCCACCAAAGACAGAGGCGACGCGCGCGAATAGTGGCCAATAGTGTGGTGAAGAGGGCTTGGCGGCGGGAATTAACGGGTGTAGTAACTGGTACCTAGGTACCTAGTTACTTACTTCCATCGTGTTATGGTCTGCTTACAATGTTTTCCTCCAGTAGCTCTTAACTTATTATAGAATTCGAACACTTACCTGTCTTATGTCCCTTAAAATACATTCAAGAGAAGTAGATATGTGAATTACTGAATTTGCTTGTATGGTAAATGACCCAATGGTGGCCAGTTTAAGAAAAAAAAAACAGGTTTTTGTGAAATATTACCAAAATTGTGAAAGTTTCAGCACTGAATATAGTGAAACTGTAAAGTCCAGTCCTTATTTAATATTTGTAATGTGTTGCGCGTGAGATACGGCAAAGCTGGATTCAATTAATTTAACAAATAAAAGTTGTAGTTTTGTGACCCAGTCTTGGACAGGGAAAATTCATTAATGGATACCCCAGTCTTAGTCTAAGTTTATCTTTATTTTATGGTTATCATATGAAACAAAACTAATTTTGATTTTAATTAAGCAATATTATTTTACAAGTGAAACTTTCTGCTCACTGCCTTAACGATTTCCTTAAGAGTAGCCGTCGTTGTCAATTTCAAATCACCTTACACTTTGTATTCGCGCATATTTGTACATGTAACTGACTAAATTCAATAAAACGTTAAACTTAGATAGTTCGATGTCTAAAGTATATGTCACAGTGATCCCAATGTAAAAACATTCGCTCATGTCCGAATTCTAGATGTTTCTTTTAATTTTTGGCCATTACTGGTACCGTGGCCACGACTGGTACACTTACGATACCTACCCAATAAATAATATTGTTTGATCTTTTGAGTCCCATTTATGAAGCTATTCCTAAGCAGAATGAATATTCAGAACTTGCGGCCATATAGTTAAAATAAAAATATTTTTCCTCTAGGCTTGCGCCTTTACTAAAGCAATTTAACTACAATTTCATCTATTTTAAGCATTTGCTTTATTTACCCGAGTACTTAATATCCGGTTTGACTTCGATCATGAAATGAAGGTCGTTATGAGATTTGACGTCGTAATAAATTAGATGAATTAATATTTAACGGCAGCTGCTTATAAAAACATTCAGGATTATCTTGTTTTTAATGATTGTTGACCGATTTTGGCACTTATTTATATATAAGTTTAGATACGTTAAATTAAATTAGCTTACAAACAGCTAACTTATTATAAAATTACGCATAGCCAGTGAACAAACAAACAACCAACAGTAATATACATATGTTTGCCCGAGGCGGGAATCTCAACTATGACCTCAGTCAGGAAACTACGCCATACCAATGTTATCCCGTTCCGGGCCGTCCGATAAATAAGTACCTTCCCAAAACAAGGACTTGATTGTAGGCGAGTTGGTATGTGGACTCTACCTACTCCATACACATCTATAAATGAAAGATCTACATAAATAAATATGTAATTTTTAATAAGAAGTCGTGCCTATTTTTCGGAAACCATAATTACTTAAATCTTTTAAAAGTTTAAAGCTATATTGCTGGCGCTCGACGCTAGCAGCGAGGGCGGGTGAAACGTTTACTACTATAATGTATCGCACTATAATTTTCCCCCCTTCTTATTACTACAGCAAACTGAAAAGTTTAATCTACAGAAACTTTATAGGTAATTAATACGAAAACTTTTTATCAACAGAACTATAGTTTAGACTCGGTGATAAATATAAACAATAGTGTTATTTTAGATAAATCGTATTATTCTTTTCACCATGTCCTTGCAATCTTCTCGTTTCGATAACTCATTTTGGTACAGTCGGTAAACTGATTTGCTGCTTGAGCTCTAGTAATCTGTGAATTTCTCCAGGGAGCACGCACGCCAACCTGGAGGTGATTTGATAGATAGCATCGTAATATAAACTTAGGTGTCTTCTAATTGAAAAAAATAGAATGTACTTAGAAATACACACGTAGTTAATATGTATTTATCTCCAGGTTAATTAAAAAAACACTTAAAATCTGGTGAAATAAGGTCATAATCAAAGAAGCTAAATAAAATATAGGTACTAAGTAGGTACCTACTAGATCAAAAATATCACACAGTTCGACATGTTTTAGATATTTCTGAAAGGTCAAATTAATTTATATGTTGTACTTACGTAACAAATGATATACATATACCTATAGGTAGTTAGTTTGTCGTCTTGTAAGACACGTTAGATCATCAAAGTTATCCGAAATAGTTTTTATACATTTACCTTGTAATCGATATCGTTGTAGGTATTATCGGCTCTTTAGTGTAGGTACATAGATATATTTTGGTGAAAAGGTATGATCGTAAAGTAGCATAGTTTGTGAAGAAAGATCGCTTCCGTGTCACAAAGGAACAAGATAAGGAGATTATGTCGTATTTGACGGCGTGTAACACACGTCGCCATGGGAGTGCCACTACACAACACATTGGTAGGTACTTACCTATATAAGATTATCAGGAGTTTAATAAGCATACCTAGAAATTTACCATTATGATATTAATCTGACAGGGATGACGATATAATGCGTTAAGAATAAGCTTTTAACTAAGTATTACTCATGTATAGGTGTGTAGGTGTGTTTTTAATTACCGATAGATACTATATCTATCGTACTCTAGTCGCTTTATCATGTACTAGCTGCCTCCCCGCGGTTTTACCCGCGTAGTTCCCGTTCCCGTGGGAATACAGGGATAAAATATAGCCTATGTTACTCGGGGATAATGTAGCTTTCCAAAGGTGAAAGAATTTTTGAAATCGGTCCAGTAGTTTCGGAGCCTATTCATTACAAACAAACAAACAAACAAATCTTTCCTCTTTATAATATTAGTATAGATATGGTTATTTTTTTAATCATATCTTCGGATAAATGATTTGTCGCCATCTGTTTAAATAACTAACACAGCCAAAATGATATTTGAAAATGGAGTTAGTTGCCTTATTTGAAGTTTATGAGTTAAGGTTAAAATTCTTAGTAAAATTCTTGGGAATTTGGCTTTTCGCCAAGTTAAGTGAATGAGGTGAACATTTTTTTTGCTGTTATTTTTACCGCCGACAGACCGGAGGATGTTACACCTATTAACATTAACAATATATAAGGAGATTACTGAAGTGTTGCCGTCCTTTATGGTGCCTTAAATGAGGCATATTAGACCTAACAACCAACCGCCAAATATTTTAAATCTTTTTACCTTTTCAACAAACTATGATCTATATATATAATCAAATCTATTTTCAGTGGATAGCACTAGTGAATTTTGACTACTGTGACTTTGACTAGTTACAATGAAATTACAGGCATTTTTTAACAACCGTTTGAATGTTTGTCGACCCACTGAATATAAATTGGCATGTTTATCTTTGCAAAGATTTTCAACAATGGCGGTCGCCAGCTATTAGTACCTTCTGTCCCGACTCCGTGCCGTGTAGGTATACTGTGAAAATATTCCTTGAGCTTTGAACTGATTACCTAGACCTTATTCGATTATTAGAATTAGATTAAGTGTTTGTAATAAGCAAGCAAGATATGTATTCGTCGTTGGATAAAAATCCATGTTTTTGCAAAAAAGAGCAGTCCGTGCTATTTATAATTTAAGCTCGCGAGCTTCCCTCAGAGATAAATTTAAGGAAATTAACATTCTCACAGTTGCATCACAGTACATTTATGCAAACATAATATTTGTCCGTCAAAACATTAGTCTTTTTGCTAAAAATTGTGATTTGCACTCCATTAATACTAGAAATAAGCATAAACTTGTAACATCTGCTTATAGACTACAGAAAGTGCAAGGATCATTTTTAGGACTTGGTGCACGGTTTTATAACAAAATCCCCACAAATATTTTAGAATTGCCTATGAATAAATTTAAGGAACGAGTTAAGTCAGCTTTGGTACAGAAAGCTTATCCTACTAATATTATAAATGCGAAAGTTTGTATGGATGTTTGTTACTCTTTCACGCTCCAACGGCTGAAGGGATCTGCTTGAAATTTGGCACAGAGCTAGAATATGTTCTGGAATAACACATAGGCTACTTTTTATCCCGGGAACGCGGGTGAAACCGCGGGGAGCCACTAGTTATAGTATAAATGATTATATTAATGATGACGAGGCATGGGTATAGCGCTCGTTCTATCAGGACTAATGTTATTATTGTTAAAGAAATTGTTAAAACTTGTTTTGAAAAGAGTAATTGCTGAGTTTATTGCCGGCTCTTCTCAGCAAAAGCAACCTTCCGAACCGAGCATTAGAGTCGACGTTTCATAAGTGCCTGTGAAGGCCTAGTTGAATTAATAAATTTATTTCATTTCATTTCATTATTTCATTTCATTTCATTTCATTTCATTTCATTTCATGTAACAACAATAACGTGTAAAATCTTAGTGAAACATTTTATTATGTAGGCAGGTGAGTATGGGTAGGTCAACCATTCAGTCACGTGCGTCCTCGACAAACGACGAAACGTGGGTTGAATCTGACAAAAAGTTTGATTGGAACAGGTAGGTAGACCTTCAGAGCTCTTGTTATTAAAAAAAAATACACCGAGATTTGTTAAACCACCTGATACCAGCTTAGTTTTGCATAGTTAATGACTTGAAATTAGACACAAGATAAAAAAGTTTTCCATGATTGAAAATCGAACTAGTGATGGAACAGTGGTCGAGTAGGTAACAGTTTAGGTACCTACTTACCACATTTTATTTTTCATTATTTCATAATAATTTACGTACCTGCTTACCTACCTATTTATGAAGTCATCAAAGCTGGATTTTTTCCATTTCCATTTCCAAACCACAACCGTAATCTTTACATTCTCTTTTTCATTTCCGTAGTCTTATTAATTATTTATTTCTGTTCCTTTTATTTTTGCCAAAATAAATAATCCTTGTCAGCGTAAATACTAAGATCAAAATTTTAATGTAACATGCACATTAAAGTTTTAAGTAAGTAAGAATATAAATTAAAAGTTATCTACTTAGGAAAAGTTCTTGCTTGGCTTTCTCAAGTTATACGATATCTGAGTTTTATTGAAAATAATTAGAAAAAAGTCTTTACAATAAGTTCAAAGAGTGTTATAAAATGCGGGTCCTAAGAATTTAGAAGAGAGAGAATATCTTATACAAAAACATAGTTTCTGAATCTCCTAACATTTAGTTGATTTATACCTTAACCGTTAAATTACATATTAATTATGAAATAATAATAATTAAGTAATTGTGTAATAGTAGGTATGTAAGCCTACCTAATATACCTAGTAGATAATTTCGGTTATTTGTAGGTATAGTTAGTACGGAACATAGTTATAATGGTTGCCTACTTAGTCTGTTTAATATTATGGGGAATATCCTTAGACATAATTAATATTATATTAAAAGCATATGACAGTTACTTTGATATAAAGGTTTCCCTATTATTTTTTTATGGTTCTTGCTCTGTATAATTTTGTAAAATGATCTTGGTGAGATTGAGACATGAAGGAAAAGTATATAAGGCCGCGTCCTAAACTTTTAAAAGTTCTTGTGATACTAGAGAAAATAACGTATAAAACCTTCAGGTCATAGGTAACTTCATGAAAAATACGAGACTTGAAACCATTTGTATTATGTGAAGGAAAGTGCATGCAAATATCTCAAGCGTGGCTACAGTTTTCGATTTCACGCGTGGCTCGCTTCGTAAGCGGCGAGTCGCCCGTTAGTCGTACCCTTGCTTTATATGCTTCAAATATTTTGAGGTGAGTGGGCTAAACACCTACCTTTTAAACAGAATATCAGGACTGCCAGACCAACTTCGGCCACCCTAACAAGCAGGATTCCGTCGCGGCCTTTCTACCTCTGACCACGTACAATACTTACCTTAATCAAATACTTAATAGAAAAAATAAAGATATTAAAAAATTGTCACGAAAATACTTGTAGGTACCTACCTGCAAGTTTTATCGAGTTTGGAATCATATTCACTGTCTGTATAAGAATGTCCCAGAATATAATTATATCGTGTACCTACTTATTCAACAAACGTAGCAGATAAATGCACAATTAGTTAACAATCGTCGTATATATTAAATCTCATCTCTAAATATCTCCATAAGTAACCCTGTATCGTGGGTGCCGTGTAGCGTCGTCGGTCGCACAGACGTGAGTCAAGGTACTTAACCCACGTCTGCGGAATCCAAGATTTGCCGGTAATCGGCACTCTGTCAGCGCACCGAGGATCGTCTCCGGTACTTATGCGGTTGAATGAGGGTTGATTCGATAATTGATTCGCTCACGCGTCTTATAGGGTAATACGTGGTGTTCGCCGCGATGTATTTGATTTTAATTCCATTACGCAGTCGGATTACCCTATTTTATCTGCGGTTTGTCTCGTTTCACCGCACATTTATGACCAAATGAAAGATGTCAAATAATGTAAACGATTTGCTATTTAAGCGAATTTAAGAAAAGATTTCAAGCAAGCATATAGAACGACACAAACTTTAATAATACATTTTCTCTCATATCGAAAAATGTTAGTACTTAGTTTAATATTAAATACCAAAAATATTTAATCTTCATATTCCATTTGAGACTTGCGTGATTTCAATCCAGTGAACATGAATTCCAAAAATATATCATTCAAAATATTTATTGCCTTAGCAAAAGTATCTACCTTACTTATTCGTGTAGGAGGGAATATTCCCAGATGCAATGTTGCATTTTTATTAAATTCTAGTCGAAACCACATATATCATTTGAAATGACTCCGACGTGATATTGCTGCACTAAATTCACTAATGCTCGTTATATCTGCTATATATTAGAAGCATGTGCCACCAAACTGCAAAATATGCAGTTGGAGTTTACTTTCTTAGGTATCTACTAACAAGTCAACATACAATGCAAACAACAGCGAGGAACTTACGAGTATGGGCATATAAATCAGTCCGCCCGTCTGTCTGTATCTGTATATTTTAATGCAGTTTTAATTTCCGACGCAAAAAGAGGTGTTTGATGTATCAGTCTATGTGTGTGTGTCTCTAGCTGATCATCTTAGCTCTCAAATGAATGGGCCAATTTTTTTGAAGTTTTCTTTGTTTGAATAATGGCGTGATTGAGATCATTGAGCATTCCCTAACTAACAGATTCGGGGTATTTGAAATTATTCATTTGAATTTAAGTTTAGAATTTGATAAAAAATTCGTCACCTATATTGAAGTGACAAGCTTATGAGAACTTGACGGATGAATTATAGTATAACTACAGAGACATAATGCGGTCCCTAGTTACAAATTATTTTCGTACCTCAATTGTCTACCTAATTGAGAGTCTCTTGGATGATTTTGTTTCTAATAAGTGACATAGAGGACAGAGTTGGTGGCGCGGCGCGCGGCGCGGCTGCGACGAGCCACTTCTCACAATGGCTGTACTTCGCCTGTCTAGTTATCCTAACGAAACACTCTTCTTCGGTATCATTGTGTGTTTATTTATGGAACACAATGTTTGTTTGTCTACCTTACTATTTGATTTTATTGAAGGATACCTGGTAGCTATGTCCGCAATTTATCTGCGATACTTACCAGGATTGGAGAGTTTTCCGAGGATGATAATCTCCCTGTTTGTTTTAATCCATAACAGCGCGTCAATTAATTTATTTGAGTCAATTACGTTAAGTCACATACACTTAAAAATTTCCGTTTACAAAAGATAAATACCTATAATAAATATGATGTTGTTTTTGAAAAATTCCCCAAACAAATGTAGGTATGTAGGTACTTCCATGCATATTGTATTAATAACTAACACTAGATATATATAACTAAAATGTGATGTATTTTCAATTCGCAACATTCTCGTGGGGAATCATCATAAAATCCACGCCGTGAAGTGGCATAGAGCGTCGTGGAACGTCAATGAATGCAAAAAAACTGCATAAATAAAATCGTCTAGTAACTAATAGGTACGGTACGTTTTCTATCAAACGTAGGGCTTTTTACGGCATTCATTATAGTCAAATGTATCATGGCTTACTTTGCAGATACAAAGTACGGTATCTTAATTATGTATATCCCTGTGGCATTAAATAAGAGCTTAACAGCTTAGCCCCGAGGGAAGGCTGCTTGTTAGGTGGCAATTGGGTCCGCGGCGGGCGGGCACGATTCTTCGTTACGGAAATTGGCCACATGCGCCTTATATAAATGTTACATTTAAATAATGTTTATGCCTATATTATTCTATAATTACTGCGGAGTAGGTACTATGTACTTTTAACTTAATACTCCCGGGGTAGATGTTAGTTTCTATTGCTTTTTACTTGTAGGTATTTCGTATTTGTTTAAACTCGCCATATATACCTAACTGTATTAGTAGTACTTACATATGTATTTGACACAATATTGTGATTAAAGCTAAATATATGTGACGACGTAAATATTAAGTATTTTCAGTGTTTTATTTTTCAATATAGGTAACACATGTTTGCTCGTAGGTAAATCAATATGAACAGCACAGAGAAATACATTTCAATACGTGACTAGCGTAAACAGGCGAGTAGTACAAAGTACTTTATGGTTTCCTTACGATTAGGTACTTCCTCTATTGAAATCTCAAGTCACAACTTTTGCATCAAAGAATTCTATTTCACTAACACTACAAGCTACAGAATTGTATTTCTCTAAACACAAAAATAAATCGTAAAAAATAAAGTATGCTTTTCATACCAACATTACTTTAATATTTGGACCGTGATTTTGAACCAGTAATGTATAAAGAAACAATGTAAAATGCATAGAAAATATTTTGTTACCTTCAATGGATATCCAATAACTATAAAATCATTTTCGTCATAAGTAATATCACCTTGGGGGATAAAAATTCGCGATTAGCGTAACAAATTGTGATTACATAAAACCCCCATGCCAAGACATTCATAACAACTTGTAGCTACAGTAAACACCCCTACCTCTGTTTACACTGTGTTTAAATTCTTCCGGGTATTCCGTAAGAGCGAGTCTCCTTTATTTTGTAAAATCAGCATACAAATTGGGGTTTTCTTGGCTTTATTAAAATTTTATTACAAGGCTTACATTTATGTCGTTGTTTGGCGGGCAAAGTTCTTTGTGGCCTGCATGTTAATGCTATCTTGTCGAAGCTCCTCTATTTTAATCCAGTAATTACTCTTTATTTTTAGATGAAACAAAATTTGATTGCTTTTATGCAGTATATTTAATGAATATTTTGCTTTTCTTTCATAATTATGAACGTAGTGAAGTTTATTAGCTCATAGATGTTTATAGCTTTAATTAAGTTACGTGTTACCAAGCAGAATAACTCTGTACCACCTAAAATTGAGTTTTATACATAATTTTAGGCTTGTTAAGAACTCGAGTGTAGCCAGGAGCATTAACTTGTGTAGTAATAAATAAATTTGTGGTTTTGTGAGCTAATTTGGGGCCGTTAATTACTATACCGGAAGGAACTCTCCGATTAGGAAGGGAGTGTTGACGATGACCGATTACCGAGCGTGCGGGAAATTCTAATTATTTTGTGTGCTGCTCAAAAGGAATATATTGCATTTTAATTACTTACTCTGAAATGGTTGTTATGGGGTCGCTGTACAAATAAAAAGTATTGATATAAATATGTCATCATATAATAAAATAAGTCATAAAACTTTGTAAACAACCAATGTAGTTAGTCGATATGGAAGAAAAATTCATACGATATTAATTTTTGTTTTATTTGCCCTTATATTACTTATTATTATTTAAAATAATAACTACTTTTAATATGATGTACCTATTTACACTAAGGAAGCATGTTTTAGTGTACTACGATTATGTAAATACGTATGTATTGACGGCGTCACAAGTTCCGGCAGGAGTCGATTTTCCATTTCCCTCGCTAACGGTTCAATAAAGTGGCTTGATTTGTTTATCCTACAGATTTATAGCACAGCTGCTTCTCATAGAAACTCTAGTTTGACAAAACGTTATAATCCTTCGTGAACTATTTGTCAATTTATGCTTGTGTAAATCAAGGAAACGACACCGACTTATCCCTATTTCATTCCTTTTCACGATTACTAATCCGAAAATGATTGAAAAAGGTCAAGCTACTCTTATAAAAATAATATTTTTATTTCGGTCCCATATTTACACAAACGATCGTGGCCGGAACATCTTTATCCCTTGTTTCATAGAGAATATAAGAAATACCTTTTTGAAAATATTGCAGGTACGGCGATAAAAGGAGATAGTTTAAAAAAAAATAAAAGCCTTTATCATACGAGCTTTATAATTTGCTGAATTAAACATGTGTTGTAATCTTATTACGATTCATGTACGTAGAGCTACGTAGCATGCAGCTCGTAGCAAGTGCTACGGTGTAGCTTCCGTAGCACAACAGCCCTGGATCCAATTTAGTATCTCAGTGTCAAAGTGGCAGTCACCGACGCTTTGAGACGTGATTCTCCCTATTGGAATGCAGTAAATGTGTGCTCAACTGCATGGATGTGAAACGAAGGCATTGTCTTGTGTTGTGACTCAATTTGACTACAAACATTTGACATGTATAAATATTGTCCATTTGGCAGACGGGCCTTCTAATGGTATGTGTACATTTATAAAAGCTGCAGTTTTATTGTCCAATACTTAAGTTCTTCAAAATCACTTGAGTATCTTTGAATGTCTGGTTGAATGGGTGAATGATCCTGATTCGGACTTGGGTGAAAAAAAAAAAACAATTTAATGTATAGTCGGATTAATAATTCGAGTCAGAAAAATGACAAGTGCAACTGTCACTGATACAAAAAAGGGTGACCCGCTACAATAGTGATGTTCGGCAGTTTTATTCTTTCAGTATCCGATACATAAATCTAGTCGAAAATCCCAAAATTTCATTTTTTTAAAACTAAATTTGAATTTAAGTGAAACCAAAATTAAATAAATAAAATCGAATAAATGTTATTAATTTAATTAACCTAACATAGGCTAATCATCCAATTCATGTTTAATTGAAAAAAAATGAATAAATGTACTAATAAATATAATTTATTTGACCAGTACCCGTACAAATAGTCACTTCCAAAACAAAATGGCGTCCATAGCGTGACAAGTGATGACTATAGTTCTTCCAATAGCCAAAAACAAATAATATTCATAAGAGTATTTTATGTAATATTTAATTACCTACCGTGTATGTCTTCTGTTTTATTACCATAAATTACATATTTTTATTTATGTAAAGGCATTCTGACATTGAATAAAAAAAAGGAAACTAGTCGAGTTTCCTTTGTCCTTAGCCGACTTTTAGTTGTAAAAATTCGAATCTACCACAACACTATTTATTTGGGACTAAAAACCTGCAACACTGGAAATGTCATTTCTCTGCCTACAATGAATAATCTGAGTATAGTAGGTATTCTTATCAGCTATCTGGTTGCCATAGTACAAAATTAGTTATTTATTAAGTGTCACTTTTGTATAGACGGAACAAAGTTTACTAAGAGGAGTAAAATCAATTTCAACCGTATTCAATGGAGGGTTGAATTTATAACCAGAGCGAGGGTAATGTCGTTGATCTTATCACAGGTCGTTCGGTTTTTACCGACCAATGTCACTACGCGCGCACGTGAACAACTACTACTAAAAGATATACCGAAGTAAATGATCCTCATTTAGCTCGTTCACTCCTTCATGGAGAGAGACGTCTAGTGCGATTTACTGTTGTTTCTAACACGTTTATTTATATTAAACCTTTGATAAAGTGGAGATTTCTCTTTGAAAGTTCTAAAAGTCGCTGTGGTTTAATAGTGTTTTTTCATATTTGTTGGCCTGATATAAAAAGCCTTTTTAGTCACAGACTTAATAAAGTTTTTTATTCCGAGAAAACTCTCAATTTCAGGGAAATAACCCCGAGGGCTTTCTCTGAAACGATTGATTTTTTATATGATCTATTTTACTATTCCGTACTCTCCTACATTATTTATTAATTTTAAACTACAGATTGAGCCGCGGTTAAATATAAGGCCAAATTAATAAATGTACCTATATCCTACTAATATTATAAATGCGAAAGTTTGTAAGTATGGATGTATGTATGTATGGATGTTTGTTACTCTTTCACGCTCCAACGGCTGAAGGGATCTGCTTGAAATTTGGCACAGAGCTAGAATATGTTCTGGAATAACACATAGGCTACTTTTTATCCCGGGAACGCGGGTGAAACCGCGGGGAGCCACTAGTGTGTGTATAAAAAAATCTTAAGGTATCTAAAAAGTTTATATAAGAAGACACGTTAGGTATCTATTTGAACATTATTTATTCCTCCGACACATGACACAGAGAAATGTAATCTCATCTGAAGTCAGTCAATTATAAAGAAAAAACCCGGTGCAAGTATTTTGTAAATCATCCTCATCAATCTTCCTGATACGTGTTACTATCGTGAGATGTTTTCGCATTTTCGATTTTCCTTCCAAGTTTTCCGATACATTTGAAGTGAGTATATAGAATGTAAAATGTTGAAGATATAGGTACCTACAGGAGTTAATAAAATGGCAGGTGGTGTCATTTATCGATATATATATATATATATATATATATTTTTTTTTTTCTGGAAATGAAAGAAAAAAAAGGTTTTATTTATTATTCACTATCTCACAGTGTTTAGTAGGATATACATAAACTTTACTATTTATAAGAAATAGAAAAGTAGCCACCGTTAAAGCCAGTTAGTTAGTTGTGTAGTCAAATAACAAAAATCCTAAAAAAATTAAATCAAAGAGAATAAACAAATTAGGCCACTCACACAATTACGCGTTAAAAGTCAATCAAGTCAATGACGTCTCGAAGGCCCGCGGCTGCTAAAGAGCATCAATTATACCAGCCGTCAAGTTAGTCACTTAATAATTTGAAAGGCTTTGTTCTGATTGCAGTTCAAGTTAATCAAGTTGTGTCCTCTTCGTTTACCGATTTTCGTGTACAATAAAATTTGGAAGGCGAAGGGGGACGGGAAGGCAAGACAATCAGCGCTAAAAGCGCCATTGTCAATGTTAATGAAACCCTGAGAGATATCAACTTTGTTTTGAACCATTGTTAGCGTCATTCATCGTCGACTTTTCGCTTCTATAAAAGTTTCGGTTTAAATAAGTTGAAGACTATATTTTTTATTGGAAATTCAATTTGTCTGTCGTTTCGTGTTGAATCAAATTTGTTTTTCATTCAATTGTTCTGCTTTTACTGAATGAGATTTTGGCTGTCTGAAGCTGCAGTAAATGCAATCAGAGGTAAAAGGCATCGGTCTTGCTTTGTCCGTATAGTCTCCTGGGAGCGGCCATCGCTCTAACGTTTATAGCTTTTAAAGGAAGCGACGAGAGGTTTTAGGTCTTGAGTATTATTTAAGCCTTTTAACCGATTCGAACTAGGAAGTACAGCTTTGAAATAAAAAATGTTACGTCACTTTAAAAAGAAAAATGAAACTCCACTATGATCACTCACGTATTCTTCCGCCATCCATCTGTCGGAGAAGTTTTTCTCGAAACTATATAACAAGGAGTTGGGAATTTGATATGCCTTGTTGACTCGCAGATACCTTCCCGCAACAAATATAAGATATCTTGTATAGATATAAAAATCTAGTAGTTTGATTTAACTTTGTCATGTTATGTATAAAACAAAATAAGAGAAATATCTATTTACCTAGTATATCTTTTATTTAAACATTTTTGGCACTTTACAGAAACATACAATTATCGTCAAGCTAATACATTTTTAAACTTGATACAAAACTTAGAGTCGTGCTAAAAAATAGTAACATAGATAGGAAAGGTATCTTTGTATGCTTACTGAACATTTTAGCATACCTGTAGGCAGATCTTTCGCAAGAAACTTTAATAAAACATTAGTACCGATAAACTGCGCAGTTAACTTACGTTTAAGATTTATGTTTTATAATCATTTTAAGTAAGCACTAATGGAAGTTTCCCCTACATATAATTCAATAAGAAGTAAACAATGTTGCCATCCTTAGGTACACAACACACGAGTGTGAGACGCCACGAGAATCTAAGATTATGGCTCTCCTCTGTTGACTTTGGTTCCATTACTCGATATAATATTGCACGATTCATGTATACGAGCATTTCGTAGCCAAGTCAACAATTTAATAGCATGAGTTATTTGTTTGCGTTTGTCTGTCTGCATTATGTTTTTATCTATGTTGATCTAAGTACCTACTCATTATCCTTATAATACTTTAAGATCGTTTGATGGATACCGGAGAGAGGTGAGTGATTTATATTATAATAAAATAAAATTATAATAAATATATTTTTTTCTTTCCCAAAATATATTGTTGCAATAAAGGCTTGGAAACACCTTTATTATTTTTATAATTCTTATTCTGCCATACTTTACATTCATATAAGTTGGCTTGAAATATAGACCGGGAGTTAATTCTCGGCCCTTGCCTAATTTGATTTCATATGCGTGTTGCCTTTTTACAAGGTTTGCCCTGAATAATTAAACATAATTACAATTTTACATAAACGTGGGTGTTAGGTACAGAACCTATTCGCAAAATGATTTTGTTTTCACATTCATCAATCTTCACTCAGGGAATTAACCGATTAGGATTACCCATTCCTCAATTAACATTCGAGTTCTATCATACGTGATCCATATTCATACGTCAGGTCGGGTCTTCCCCGGTAATAAATTGCTTTATACAAAGGCCCTCCTGTACGAGAATCTATTAAATTAATTAATATGCTCCATCGGAGTTCTTACATTATAAAACCTACGTGTTCTTCGTAATAACAAAATTACGTTTACCAAGTTTGCAGCGCGCTGCGGAGCCGCGGCGCGCAGGTTTCTTAATAATACTTGAAATCATTCTCCGTACAATGTAGGGTTAAAGGTATTTTCATGTAAGGAAACGTTTAAGAAACGCGAGAATGGAGCCGCTCGGATGCTTGCGCTGTAATGTCATTGCCAGTCAAGTGCCAACGTAACGTTGGAAAATACTGGAGTATTTTCTTTAAATAGATTTAGAAACCGAGGTAAGTACCTACTAGGAACCTAAACAATCTAAACGTAGAATTTCTTTATATAACTCCGTCTAGTTAAAACAGTGACATTAACAGTGTGACTCTGTGACTTTTTAAGTATACTACTAATATACTAAGTTTTTAAGCTATTGCATAGCTTTTATCGCGGGCTCTGAGCGCGGCGACCGAATCAAGAAATTCCGTAACGAAAAAACCTAACACCCACCACTCCGACGGGCAAGGAGGTGTGGCTTGAAGGCCGTGCATCGTCTAACGTCGTTTCAGTTCGGCAGTCTTCGACACGGCGTTGTGTGCGATTAGACGTATTGTACGACTCTACGAAACTCGCACGAATCGAGACGAGCTGCTCCGAAATCGGACGAATACATAAGCAGCTGTTTATGAGAAAGTATATAGGTGTATATGTATTTATGTACAACAGTGAATAGCTGTACTTGTAAAATTTGTGTATGAAGTGTTTTGAATATGAATGAACAAAGTGCATTTATTATTAAAATAAATAAATAAAATTATAATTGCATAAGTTGATACAAAATGCTATGCAATGCAATAGCTTTATTTTTTTCTAAAAATAAATGCACATGGAATATTAGTGAAATGTTTGTCACCATAGAAATAGCGAACGTGGAAACGGTGTGGCGTCGAGCGTTGCAGCTTTGTGCGGCCTATACAGAGTAGGCACATGACGCTGACGTTTGCGATCCATTCACACGAGTCTTATGCACGAATCTGGATATCAAGAGAATCAGCACCCAAAATTTTGTATCTGAACCCATTGTTTAGTTAGTTACTGTAATCTGGTAAGTGTTTATCAATTTATCGACAAACAGATAAGAAATAAAAATTCATACTTACTCATTATTTCTCAGTTAAATCATAGCATATTATTTTCGCCTTTATTCATATGCACGGCTGAAATATGTTAAGACAAATTATCACATTGATTGACAACGTTTTATCAATTACCACACTGACTTTTTGGAAAAAAAAGTACATAGGTTATTATTATTGTATTAGGTAACATTTAAAAAGTGCATTATATAGAATGAAATCCTTTATCCTTTGAAACAGGTGCGTTCTAAACAGCGGGAACAAATAAACAGAATGCCTTTCATCCCCGACGTCAGCATATTAACATAAACAAACATGCAAGTAGCGGTATGCATCAGGTAACGTCTTGGCAATGTATTGTCAATGTATATATTACAACTATATCCTAAACCTAACTAATATTATAAATGCGAAAGTAATTCTGACTGTCTCTCTGTCTGTCTCGCTTTCACGATAAAACTACGGGACCGATATAAATGAAATTTGGTACACAGGTAGTCTAGAGCCTGAGAAAGGACGTAGGTTACTTTTCATCTCGGGAAAATGGAAGTCTCCCGGGTACGCGGGTGAAACCGTAGCCACTATCAAAGAACAAACTTTAATTATAAAACAGCGCAACAATTTTCTAAAACATAACCAAAGCTTCCAATATACCCATCCGTAAACTTTAGAACAACGAACCTATTTCAAATACAGTAATTAAAGTGAAATCGTATCCTTCATTAAAAGAGTAACATAGTAAATACACGATTCTCACGTGACCCGAGCTGAAAGAACACACACATTAGGCAAACAAAGCAAACGCCGACAGACAAAATGTGGTCCAAGCAGATAACTCACTAAAGTGTTATTTGCAGAGAGCTGGCAATTCATTAGGCGAGGACTAGTCGAGCAAACACCGGCGTACGAGAGAATTCGCGAGATAAAGCATCCAGCTCGCAGGCCTCGGGAGCGGAGGTGACGGATCGTGATAACACTACTAAATTAGTGTGATTACACCACCTGTATGGAGAGAAACTGTATGCTTTCCATCTACTGCTTTTATTTGAATTTTATCTATGTGTATAGACTTATTTTGAGACTGATTTTGTTTTTGCTATACCCGCTAATGTTTTGATTGTAGATATAATATATTTTCTACAAACCTAAAGCCTATTTTATCACTAAGTGGAATAAATAGGTTAGAATTTCAAATAGGTATAGTTGTAGCTAATGCAAACAGGCTAATGTATATCCACATTTACTGGAGCTAAACCTGCTGATACTTTAGCAATTTGAATGCAACCAATGTAGTGCACGTATTCAGCCGTCTGCAGCGCTTGCGTTCGGCTTGCACCTGGAATGTGAACTGCCTGAAATGTAAATGGTACACCGTTTATATTGCCGTTGCAGAAAGCTGTAATTTATTTCTATTGTACACTGGCACTTAGAACATACCTACATATAAGTAGCGCACCGAGACACATATAAATGTGTCTCGGTGCGCTCCTCACCGCCTATCCGAGTCAGAGGTTTGGCATCACGGGTAACGGTATATTAAGTAGTTTTCAATGTGTTCCAATTGCTTGATAACCTATTTCTTATCGCGTTACTATAATACATATTTTAAGCAAAAAAGCACTTCAAAACAGTCCAATACCCGAATATGCTAAGTACTCGTTTTTAACATATTCCTAAAGGTCAAACAATAAATTACCTACACCGGAATTCGTAGTAAGCAAACGCCTTTGTGCCTACATAAAGCGTACTTTGGTGTAGTAAACATGCGTCGGTACATACGCCAATCGTTTATTACGTAAAAGAGAAACTGAGAAGGGGATAATACAATACCTTCGTGTCATGTAGGTACGTGCGTCTGCAGAGAATTGCCGCCCCGAGGGTGTAATTCATATTCAGTCTAAGAAAATTGTTATTATTTGTAACGAATTATTCCGTCTGCGAAATGTTTCTCCTTTGTATCTTTGCTGTACCTAATTTTTTAAACCATTACATTGTATTTTCGATTCGTTTATTAGACGCGCGCGCGTTGGGACTTTTTATGATTCAATTTGGCTCTTGTATTGAATTGAAGGAGATAAATTTGGTTGATATTTCTCAGAACTTTTATCTTGAGAGAAAATTTCATTATATATTTGTAATTTAGTTGTTTCCTTAGTCTACTAACAATAATGAGGGTCTCTTTCAACTTTTGGAATTACTTCACTTACTTACAGGTTGCGTGGAGAGGTCTTAATAATTTAGAGTAGTTTTTGGTTGTGGGAAAGTTTGACGGTACATAAAGACCCCGCGGTTGATCACCCACTGGATGGAGACAGTATAAAGCCACTCACCACCCACCCGAGTTTAGAGTCCATCAAAACCACTGTTTTATATATAGTTTTATTAAAAGTAAATTCTATTGAAGTCCGAGTCTGCCTTCTATGTGTAAGTGATATTCGTAAATTAAACTCTTACACTGTTATTAATAAACGTAGACTAAAGCAGGAGCATCTTTATTTCAAGTATTAAGACTAAAGTAACCAATTTCATTATTAATAAACAAAGAGTAATGAATGAGTACGCTATTTCCACTCTGCTCTATGCGTAACATTTAAACTAGGGGGCACCCTAGTTTAACCAAACAGTAAGGTGTAATGGCGGAACTTGTCAGATCACTAGTCACTGTGGCGAATATTTTTCATTATTTCTTGATTTCTCGTGTTGTTTACGTACAAGTACCTACTTACTAACGAAGTTATTTCTAAAATTATGTAAAATGGAAAGAAGAAAGATTTGGACGACATGATGTTGATAGATAAATAAATAAATATCCTGGGACATTTTTCACACACGGCCAATCTGATTCCAAACTAAGCAGAGCTAGTGATATGGTAATCAGATAGTTGATATACTACATACTAGACAACTAGATGAAATTGAACACAACTCTCTAACAAAAAGATGTAGAAATTTTATAAAATACAATCCACTGGGTGAACTTGAAGAAGAGGAATTTAAAAATAAGTAAAGATTTTCGCGATCCATTGAGATCCTATGTAAACGTCTACATGTAACTCTTTGAGGGGGAAAGCAGCTCGAGCAGCATTTATAAATGAAAACTTTTAAGTAGGTACAAGTAATAAAGACAAATTTTTCAATATCAATTAGTTTCATTTTTATCTAGTCATATAAGCTGGGTACCCTGTATGCCCTGGTACCCCGGGTACCATAGGAAATATTTCTTATTCAGTGGATCAAGCAGAGCTTGTACTATAGATAGTATCCAGACAACTGATAAGCATAATTATATCTCTACTAGGGACTCCCCGCGACGTCACTCGCGTTCCCGGGGATCTTTAATTTTACCGGGATAAAAAGTAGCCTTTGTCCTTTCTCAGGTTCTAGACTGTGTACCAAATTTCATTTATATCGGTTCAGTGGTTTTAGCTTGAAAGTGGGACAGACAGACAAAGTTACTTTCGCGTTTATAATATTAGTATAGATTATTAACACTCAGACACAACATATAACTGTGTTTACCATACAATTATTTGTCCTGGATGGGAATTGAATCCACAATATCTGGAGCAGTCTGGTTCCTTAAACATTGAGCCAATACATATACTAGAGAAACAATTTAATTAGTAACACAAATCTGGGGTTCAGTGGTTATTATTAAAATAAACCTGGTGAGCTTGAGTAGCTAGAAACAGAAGGGCAATAGGAAACATAAAAATATATTTATTAAAAGATTTTATTCTGATAACTATTTCATTTCAATTTAGCTTCTAAAATTTGTCAGTTTAATTATCCTTATAATATGTCAATTTCAAGAGCATTCTTCAGCCATTTCCATTTTTCTTTTATGTTCTTTAGCTTTTAACTCACAGTACTGAGCAGTTATTTTTGTTAATCATGATCCTGAAAACAATAAAAAACAATAATTTACCTATTATTTAATACACATTGTCTGAACTGAAATCAAATGTCTAAATATAACGAATAATAATACAATTATAAAATAATTGCTGAAACAACAAACGATGTTTACGTAAATATGTTAAACTCATTAAAATCTAGTATGCTACTTTATTTGATAAGTATAAAATAAATGTATAATTTACCTTTTCTTTTACATCCCAATTGGTCAAACGAGCACGTTCAGACATTTTAATAATAAAAAACAACAACTCAAATCGTCATATAAGCATGATATCAGTCCATAATCAAAATGAAAACTGTCAAATTACGTTCGGTTCATTCAAATTCATTCAATAAACCATTCTTTTTATTTTTTTTGCGGCTGGGGTTGCCATAGCACTAGCACTACTCAGCGTTTTAGGAATGCTTAGTAATTCGGAACTTACGCGGTGTTTATTAATAACGTAATAAATCGGAAGCTAGTCGCGATCGAATCTACGATTAACTACTCGGAATGTGAGTGTGGATGAAACCAAGAGTAGGCCATTTTTATTAATAACACTGTTAAGAAATACTAAAGAGATTAATTTAATTAACTTCCTCTTAGTGTTTCAATTAGCTTTCAGAAAGACCATCAAAGCATATACATATTTGATGTACCTAGTGTACTACATGATAAATTATGTACTCAGTGTTTGAATAATTTATACGTAAAGCCCAAAACCCAGAGTCAAACTAACGACATAACAATCGAAGGTATTTGCTCTATATATATAAGCCGTCTACAATAGATGTCTGTCCGTTGTTCTAGGTAGCGTTCATTACTGGAAGCCCCTTGACTATTAATATAGGAATTAAGGAATAAAGTGATGGGCCCATGTGATCTGGAAAGACAAGGCGGACTAAGAAGACAAATTAGTGCGTAAGTCGCAGCTTTATCTGCTATGACTAAACGATTTAATCACATAATGTATTTTGCTTCAAGCGGTATAAAGCTCGGATAGAGACTGGTAATAAAACGTTTTCAGTAATAGATATTGAATAAAGAAATACGATTTGATTTATATTTAAAAGATTTACGGTGTACCGCAGTGGGATTGAAGCAATTGCTGTTAGTCTGGCCTATCGTTGTGTCAAATAAATCGCTGCCTTTTCGCAACGTTACACTTCGCATTTGCCCCCAATAATGAAATTTCAAAGGCAATTTAACGCTTTAACAATCCGTAAGAGTATGAAGATCTTCACTAAAAATATTTGAGCTCCAATGTTTTTCTCGTTGGTTTTTACCTATACATACAAAATAAGTTAAACACAATATTACAACATTTTCTCTTAGTTTGTAATGAAAATTCATTAGACATAAATAAACATACTTACGCATTGATTTCTTTACGTTATTGTAAGTAAAGAACAAATGAATCAGCATGCTTTTAAAAATATTGAACATAAGTTGTTTAAGGGTAATAGAAACTTTCGACACCCTTTCACATGAATGTCATAGGCTACTAAATCCTAAATAAAATATATAACACTACGATTTATTGAGTCCATTTCTTGTAGATTTCGGGTATGGGCATTTGGCGCAGGGCCAAATAATTCGGAGTTGAATCGGTAAACTGGGCTTAGCTTAAGTTACGAGCAGTTCATTGCGTTGATTTTGAACGGGTAAATGAAAAAAAATTATGAAATGCCCCGTTAGGGTTAGGGTAAAAGTGCCATGTATATATAATTTTTGTTTTAAATGTTTGTACTTATACACACTACATATTTATAATTAAATGATGTGAGGTTCCCGCGTTTACGCATGTTATGTATTTGGTGACGATAAAAAAAAACAATAATATAGGTATAGTATAAGTATAGATATACACACACATACCTGCACACATTGGCATATAATTCATCCCTGAACTCATTTCATTTTAATTATCGTATTTCGTGTATGTTTACAGGTTTACCTACTTATATAAAGTTATCCCTTGTAAACCTTTTAAGGTTTACGGCTTTGTATAATAGGACTTTTGACGTACTCCTTAATATCCTCTCGAGAGCGCGTTCTGTGAAAGACCGTTTTAACTTATTCATGGCAACGACAGTTGGTCACAATGTCTTGAAACACCGCAGCTGTACAACAAGTTGTTTTCATTTTTTTTCGACAGCGAGCTTTTGGCTTAAAAATTTATCAAAAGCTGTCTTAACGGCCAGACTTTTTGAGGTCTAGAATGCAGAATGATACTACATTATTTCGTTTAACTCGAGGAAATGAGATGTCGTCTAAATTGTATACAAGAATGTTGAGTTAGTACAGATACTTACCTACTGTTCCACAATTAAGACGTAAGTACAATTAGAACATAATATTTTTATGAAAACCACTAGGGGCTGACTACTATGTAATCTGAATCCATCGACGTATAGCGATAGACAAGAACGTTCATGTAAAACATTTGTTTAAAAACTGGTAAGAGTTAGAACTAAAGTTGGCTGCAGCGCTGTATTAAGCTGTGTCAACTAACCAAACTATTTTGAAAGATACAGCGCTAGATTGCTTAGAGTATAGTTTTCTCGCGACCAAAACGTCGTAAGCGCCGCAAATTTCATGGCGCTTACGCGTTTCGTTCAGTTAACTACACTAAGATGTCGTCCCTATAGAGTTCACACCGCAGATGTGACACATCTTTTTTACCTACTAAACTTCATTAGAATAAAACTCGATTTCAAAATGTATTATATTAATATTAGGGGGGCCTAGTGCGGATTGGCGGACTTCACATGGCTTAAATGAGTACTCAGAGGTACGGGCCAGGGCTTGAATTAACATAAAACAATTATTCAAAATATCAAACTATCACTACTAATTAAAAACTCATTAACAATTAATCAAATTAAAACCTTTCTAAAAAAACATATCAAGTCTGTGTTCAGTTACATATTTTTACCTACAACCAGTTTTAAGGGAACATCTGCACGTTTTAGTATATGATTGTAGAATGGCGTGGTATTTAAATAGATAAATTGTTTTTCTACTCTGGAATTACGAAATTATCACCTATTAATTCACTTAAACAGGAAGTAATTTTACTTAGTTGACTACTGACTAGTTATTTACGTCCAGGGTCTACTTTGATTCGGATTATCGTTGTTATTAACGCTGCTCCGTGCGCACCCGCACTGAATGAATGTCGAAGCCACACTAAAGTCGGGTGAGCGGACTGCAGTTCAGTTGAGTTGACTAAAGCGAGTGTTCGGAACGCCCTATCTAGTACGTAGTACATATAAATCGATGTCTGAATCACTATCGCGTAGATTACAATAATTACGTTCTACCTTCATATTAACTACTTTAATATTAATTTTTTTCCAAGAAACTAGAATGAATTTACTATAATACTTTATTGTTTACACTAAATGTCGTAACTGCTAATGTTATATTTAGTTAAAAAGGAGAATAAATAATTTGAACAACATTGGCGGCCTTATTGCTAATGCTGTTTATCTCAGACAATCTTTATCGGTAGCAGGAACTCATCGAATAGTAGATATGACTATAGGAATATAAAATAAACCTATAACAAAAGTAAAACCTATGTGTATATGTTTAGGGGTGGTAAAAACGTATTTAGCCTTATCACCAGGCTGGCTGGAATTTAATACTGGGTTGGTTACATAAGTAGACGCTCGGGTATTCTATTCGGATAGCTGTTTTTGCATAGTAAATAGTAGAACCTACATTCGGACGTGATGGTACAGGGATAAGATAAGAGGGATGAACTATGTTACTAGTGTTGAGAGTGTTTAGGAATGACTACTTATTTTTGTTACTTATATCATGCATATTCATTTTTATAAGGGTATTTTTTTTGTTTCACATAACTAATTAATGTTATGTGGTAGTTTGGGGCTTGTATAATTCCAATCTCTATAATGAGTGTGTTTATGACTCTATTATGTATCTACCTGTATATAATAGTCCAAGTGTTAAATATCGTATTGATCACTTCGATCTCAGTTGATGAACTTCATCAGCTTAACCTAGGCTGTTATTTATTGCTCTACTAATACAACCATTTTGAAAAAAAAAAATTGAATCTAGTTTTAAGCTTTAAAGAAATAAAGGGTTCAAAAAGACAACAGGTACCTACCCACTTGTGCATATGTGGACAAAACTAAAGGATAAGCCTTTAAGTAGCCATTTCGTTTAAGCCCTTAATCGATCTTTGTTGCTTCAACTGAAAAGGTATTTTACATTTTAACTATTGGGTTAGTCAATCATGTTGCTAAAAATAATTCTTACGGGATAATATATTAAATTTAATTGATTAAAATGAACGTGTGCAATAGGTAAATGGAATATCTTACCTACTGTTGGAATATTTGATATTCATTGCATGAGTGGCTAGCTTCGGTCTTTTCTTATAATAATGAGAAGGAAAAAATAAGTATTGATGCTATGTATATCATCAGTCGATGCTTATTTTTTTTCTCACCCAAAACCTGATATATTTTATATTCCACTATAAAAATAATTATAAAAACTGTAGTAATGCTATAGGTTCATGTTCATGTTAATTGATTTGACAAAATTATATCAAAAACATCGCTATTATGACATGGCATGGCTATCAACTAAGTACCAACATAATATGCAGTGTTTGAATAGCAGGAAAAAATACTGCACAGAACAAACTTTTGGTTTAATTTTGTTTGGTTGAACTGAACTCGAAAAACGTATAAAAGGCCGATTGTAAATGCAGTTTCAGTGGTAGTTTTATGTAAATTGACTTATGTACAACAAACTATGATCACTACAGCATTTTAAATTCCTGACTTTAGGTGGTTTTACTGTTTGTTTTCCATACAAATAAATAGTTATAATTTATTCTATTGTTAGGTATAGTAGTTTTCTATTGTAAGTAGTAGGTATTCATATAAGATTTATTAGTAGGTATAATATTGCTTTGTGAATTGGAAAGGGCACTCTTTTTGTTTTCAATTCTCAACAGTTTCCTGTATTTTTTTCCTTGATAAAAATAAATATACTATAGGTATTTCGAAATATTATTTTTATTAGGTATATATCAGTCAGTTTGCTTATAAAAGTCAGTTTATTCATCTTAGGTTGCGGTAAACAATAAATTATATCTACCTAGATACTATCAAATTCTATTCTATCAAAATATTAATCTGACAAGTGCCAATGCAATTACCCGCGATAGAAATCGGCATACCTACATAAATAATTCATTTACTTCTTCACTGTTGCTCTTTACAAAAGTGGTAGTACAAATATTTAACTCTAGACATTTCGCAAGCTGTTAAATTTATTATACACCTGCGACGTGCATAACGCTATAAAGCTTGAACAAACTTTGCAAGAGTTGAGAGCTAATTGCACGTGCGGAGTCGTCCCTACTTTTTGGGTTTGTTTGCCGACGCTTTCGCCACATGAGTGAATACCAACAAGAGTTTTCTCAGCCCACGTGGAATGTGTGTACATGTGGGTTGGCAGGTAAGGAAAATAAATGCAACGACATGATAAATGAGTCGTGATTGTCCACTGTCTGCTCCTATTACTCTGATTTGTATGCGCGTCGCTATACGCGAAGACTAAACTCGTATCGCATCCCGTTTTTCATATATTATTAATTATTATATCCAATAAAAATATGACGTTGAAGTGTTGATGTTTGTGTTTATTAAATTATTTTATTTTCATTGTGGTAAAGAAATAAGATTTGATGAAAATAAATTATTTTGTGCATGTTACTTATTGTGTATCTAGGAACATTTTTAACCATTCCGAAATAATGAAAGGGTTAGGTCTGCGGAAATCGCATGCGCCAGTAGCGAGACGAAAACATTTATATGAAACTAAAGTAAAGGGTTAGGTATATACCTACCGATTACTCTCAGATAAACGTTTGGTACTCTCGATACATTACGCTACGTTTGGATAATCAGAATGGATTTATAAAAAAAAATTACGACTAGGTATTTATTTTCGATAAAATTTATCACCCGGATAATTGTTTGCCGGAGCGGGTAAATCAACGTTATTCGATTCGCCACAGGCAACAAACATGACTCTCGTTTGATGTGTGGGCGTTAAAAGTCTCAGTGTTGTTTATACTAAATCTGAATGAACGACTTTATATACAGCAAAAGTAAAATTATTGCAGTCTTATACGAATTCTATAAATACCCACTTATAAGAGGGTTGATCAAAGTTGTGTCTTCAAACTCTTACTTACATTGGTTCTGCCGTTTCGTCAGAAAACGTGATAAACAGCCAGCAGAAAAGGCAACAATAATCAAAGGAACCTATCGTAAAAGTATTTATAAAAGAGACACATTTTAATCAAAGAAATATAGCGGCCACCTAGGGCTTCGTGTCCTGAGAGTGACCCTCCACTATGCGGATGCTGCTGGTTCCGGTCAACCCCACACGGAAAATTCAAATCGAAAATTAAACATTTTTTAAATTTTGATTAAGGAAAGTTAAGCAGGTGAGTACAGTGAAAGTATCGATTTTAGATACTGATACATGTTCGTATGTAGGTATATAGACAATAGAATGTTGATCCTTTTGCCTCAAAAGAAATGCCATTGAATTAGATTAAGCATTATTTACGTCTGTCCCACATTCCATTAGAGGATTTCCCAGCAATGGGCCATCAACAGAGAAAGGGAGCTAGAAAAACGATCAGCACGACAAAATATGAGGTTTCTTCGAATCTTACTTCATGTAAAAGATCCTGTGTATGCCTACCTACATACAATTTGTTTTTCGTATGCCGTACATCGATTGTTATAACGTTATTGTTCTGCTCATTAAATATAAATCAAAATGGAGTTTATAGTCTAAACTGTCCTTAAAATCCTGAGCATGAACTTAAATTCTGTCATGGGGACTTTACCATGTGAAATGAGGCAACTATCATTGAAGTATTAATATGATAGGTAGCTCTTCAAATGCATCTATTAAGATATTTACTATGGAACTTCCAGAGCAGGTCAATCTATCCCAGAGTGTTTATTCAGCTTGGGAATAAAAACACTCCGGGAGTTTAGGTTTCTACGCCATTTCTAGTCGCCGGAAAAAACCAAAGTTATTGCTTTTGTCGTTCCAAAGAAGGCTGATAGGAAGTAAGATACATGTCTAGATCAATGTTGTTTGAGTTTTTATAAGACCTCAATCCTTTATGTCTGATATGTCTATGGATGATATTTATGTACGGTGTAATTTGAACCAAAATAATATAAAGATAACAAGAAATAAATAAACTTAAAATAATGAAGGCGGTCGTACATGGAGTACTAGGTTTCGGAGAAAAACATTATTAATACGTTACTATTTATAAAGTGTTTAAAATCGAATAGCATTATATTTATCTATACGGTTATTATCCACTATTTGGTAAACTTAGGTGTGTGACCATAAGTCAATGAACTGCAAAAACAAACCTTAGTGGATCCGGGACGTCGTCCTATAAAATCGACATGCAACAAAAGGGACCAAACAGTTTTATGGTACACATAAAGTTCGCAGAGTATTTTATTTGATTAGGTACTTATGTAAGGCTTTGGTCGCCACTACTTTTTCCTATAAAATTACGTTGGGTTAGTCTAAGCCGGCGCTTAAATTATACCTAGGTACCTATGTGCGCGGAATCCCAGACATGAGTTGTTCAAATCACTTTTATTTAGTACAAACGTTGTTGTTCATCTTTATGGCTCGATAGTGACGTAACAGAACAAGCTATTTTCTCAAGCTATTCTAGTAGCTTCGTTAATAATATATTGACTACCTACTGTCGAATACCTACGGTTCCGGTATGTTATTGAGAAGTATATAAATATGAGACATTACCATAGTCTGTGCGACAGTACAAAATATGTCTTAGTGAACATTATCCATTGGTGTAAAGTAAAGAACACCCCTTTTGCCAATAATCTATATCCTACAAGTACTTATATTTATTAAGTAAAGTATTTGTCATTCTTACTTATAGGTAGTTATACTTATAGTTTCATAGTTACGGAAATAATATATCAATCATATTGAATCCTTTATTAAGAATAAATTATATAAGAACCTTAAAACTCCTAAATGAATCGCTTAAATTGCAATCGGAGTAACCCTGTTCCCTTGTGGCCACAGTGACCGAATAAAAATGTTCTAAATAACGAGTTAATTCGAAATCTAAATTTAAAAGAGACATTGAAATTCCGATTGCTCATATAAAAAATGCAAGATGTACGGATTGCATGGTGGTTATTAATAATGAAGGCTTATCGAAGGGCGTGGGCACGAGGCGCCAGCCAGCCCACACCGCGCCAGCCAAGGCTGTCAGCTGACACTGACACGCATTAGATAACAAAGGGTTTCTGAAGAATCAGCGGATCGAATAGATCCTAATAATAGGTGGTTAGATTGGTTTGTATAGTATAATAATGGGCTCTTTGATGTAATTGCAGATCTCTTATTATTTGAATTCAATTACGCCTCTGTGAAGAATATCTTTTGGTGGTTAAATAAGCAAGTTGAACGTAAGATGGATGGAATGTATTTAAGATATTCGTTTGGCAGCCGTTAATAAATGACTAGTTAGTAGCTATATATGTAACGGCTTTCATGTTCATTTGATTATATATTGCGGAGCAGAGGGAGTAAAATAACATTCGATTATGTAAATATTATTCAGCCACATGAAATAATCAACTATAACGAAGTCATTACGCAAAGGTGATTCATACGTCTCACGGTCGGTAAGTAGGTAGATACTGTCAGCCCGCCACAGTTATCTCATTCCGAATTAATCTGCACTCAACCCAAGTAGGTAAGCTCGCAGAACAATTAATGGTTTGTGGGTAAACTTCCCCGACCGAGTTTGTGTGGCGCCCCTAATATTATGTGCTGTGAAGCGTATCTCTATTTAGGTACAGTTAAATATTTATTTGCCACTTGTAATTAGAGTTGTTCGCGTGATCCGTGATCTGTATCAGAACTTTGTAACCGCAACTAATTTCAACGGGTAACCGTCATATTGGAACTTGGCCGGAAAGGTTTGTTTTGTTAGGTTGTCACCAGTTTGTTTGAGAAACCCAATCGTTGGAAGGATCTTCCTTCAATTCTTTTCTGTTCTATTTTTATATGCGCTACTCCTGTTTACTATATCCCTTATATTTACGTCTTACTGTAGCTGAGGCTCGAATCATAATTGATAATGTATAGTAAAAGTAACGATCCAAATATATGTATTCATTAAATAATATCTCGAAGAATATCCTAAAGTGATAAATTAATGTCGGTGTAACGGTTAGACTCTAACCAACATTATGTCGATCGAACGTGGATAAGATCGTTTCTCGATCGTGCAATTAAACTACGTGAATGCGTAACACAGACATATCGTTGATGTCGCTACGACGACGTCGAAGTAATGTAGCGTGAATCGGGTCACTGCATATACTACACAAAGGCTACTTTAGCCTTCACTTAGTCCATTTATTTCGTTAGTCTTGTCTTTACCTTCTTCGATTTCCTACTATTATTTACCTACCAAAATATATATGTTTTTTAGACGATGATAAACCGGAACACACAAAAGTATATTCGCTAGGCACAAAGGTTTGAACACATATCACGACACCTAAGCAAACAAACATATCATATTTCATCCTAGTGTTCTGGTAATTTGTTTTCACCACACTGCCAACTTATATTTTCCTCGAGACCCTTATAATGTATGGAAGAGACTATAAAATAACTAGGCTGTCTTAGGTCAGAGTGTTTATAATATAATTGTGTTTATTCGGTTAGAAATTATGTGAGCTATGTGAGAAGTCAGTAATTTTACCTACTGGAAATCGCAAATTTGTTTACTTAATTATAATAGCACGTACTTAATTATAAGTATAATTGTTTTTTAGGATGACATATCTAGTGTTCTGACTAAAATTCTATTTATATATCCAATTCTTATGTTGATGTTGTTAACTTGTGTATGTTCACTCCGTATACCAAGTATTTTTCATGCCATCGAGGGGATTAGAAATATATAGCTTCCACATAGACACTTTAGGGATTGGTAGGCGGCCAGGTTTTCTGACGAATGTTTTCCCCTATCGAAGCATTCGAGATGGTTCGAGTAAATTCTAGCCAAGCAGGTCTGGGAATGAAGTATTTATTAGTGTAGAGCTATATCCAAAATAAAAATTCCTACATTTTATACATATGTAATTTAAGATGTTTATATTTAACGTCATCATATTCGGTTACGATATCTATCACCAAAGATTCTCTTCACGTTTTGCTATGAAGGGTATTCAGAAAATTATAGAGGCTAGTCGATAAAATTAAGCATGCATACCTACCATTATACCATTATTATTATGTGTAAGCCATTAAGAAGATACGGGGCGTTCGTAACGGAGCTGAGAGATTAGTGAAACTGCTGATTTATTTATTTAGATAACGGCTCTTATATTGCATGCTTCTAGACATAGAGACTAAAATTATCTTCTCATTTTCATTACATTCCTATGTAATAGAATTTACAAGTTTTCTGTCTCTGGCAATTTTTTACATTGGTTTTATTCTATCGAAACCGGAATGAAAATATATTCTAATTTTAGCACTTGCGGGTCGAAGCTCGCGAATCCCGATTCACCTTTTGGACCTCTACTAGGTTAATAAGAGTTTTTTTTTTGTCAAATATTGTATGTCAATGTAACGATTATGTTACAATAGCTAAATCATGCTCATATTCATACGTTCTTTATATCCCAAGATCAGTCTGGCACTTTGAAGATATATTCTACTCTTGATTCCAACTAGGCGAAGTTGTAAGCGCAGTTCGTATCTCGACTAAGCTCTGAGGGATTTATGCACAGAACAAACACAGGGATCCCATGTGCTGAGACACTTCAACTTGCGAAGATGGGAGTGCTTGTAGTCGTGAGATGAGACTCAATATATCCATCTTAAACTGAAACTTTACAAGCGGATGTGAACCTTAGCAGCATTGTAACAAGATATAATATGGTGAAATGTTAGTGTTACCATTCTATTTTGGATATAATGATTATAAATTTTATTATATGCGTTTTACTTACTGCTTTAGTGTGACTTTAAATAAAATAATGTGGATATCTATAATATGTAAAATATGTATTCATTAATATTAATAATGTTCAGAACTATTTGCTTAAATATGTATGCAAATAGTTCTATTTTACTTTACCTGAGGAAGGGCTATAAAATAAAACCAACGTAAGATTTGTATTATCGCCGTTAGTTACTTTGTTGTCCAATAGAAACAATATGTCTTTCTTATATGTCGGCGCTCATTATTAAAATGTTGTTATTCAAACGCGCGCACGTGCAATATGACATCATCGCGCCACTCTGTGAGTCAGGAGAGGTGGGGGTACGGACAGCGGGTATAAAGCGGCGCGCTCGGTGCGGCTCGGGGCAGAATTGTCAAGGCACTCGTTCCGTCCACATCTCACAATTGTGACGCGGATCACGCCTGATTTACTGCGTTAACTTTATTTAAATTACGTTGTTTTTATCTTTAAAATAATTTCGTAATTTATTAACAAGTATGATTCAATAAATCATTTTCTACGCAAGATTACGTAGAAAATGAAGTTTTGCTTAATCATGTCTGAAGACCAGTCTAGAGGTGATTTCAGTGGCGAGGACCATCGCCCGCCATCACCAATTCTACAACAAGTTTCGGTTCCATCCGAAATATAATTGACATAATATACATATCTGTTCCACCCCCAAAATAACATATACCTATATATAAATACAATTTTACAGTACCTTACAATTCTTTCGGATCACAGAGTAGGTAATAGTTTCAACAAAAACATTCCATTTAGACGCCAATTGAAATAAACTCTTGGAATACTTGCGTAACTTTATACAAGAGTTTCCTTGGATTTCAACAAAGTTCTCAAACAGTTGGATGAAGGAATCCAAGAAGATTCAAATTAATTAGGGGCTTGATTTCAGCTGCTTCTATTTTTGGTAAAATATCTGCATAAGAAAACTGTTAGTTATTTCATAAGATTTCAACCGTATAAATAAATAAACTTATTTATTTGTCACATAAGTTATTCGAAGTGAGAAGTGGTATGGTAAATGAAAGTAGGTTGCCCAATATTGAATCAACATCTTTTAAAGTAACTTTATCCTGTCGACCACTTTATTTTCTTAACGAGTTAACCTACTTGTTTTTCACCACTACAGAAAGACATTGTTTCTTTCTTAGTTCACTTCGTTAAGAGCAGCTACTTTCAGAACAAACTTTGCTATTATTTTTATTTTTACTAAGCCTGTTATAATCGAATGGGCTGAGGAGTCATCCCTTGCTCGAGTTTGCTTGGGCGGCAGCGGTGCGGCGGCGGTGCGGCGACGGTGCGACGGCGGTGCGGCGACGGTGCGGCGACGGTGCGACGCGGAGGCGGCAGCACGGCGGTTCCGTGCCAAGATCTTGTCGCATTAATGGCTTCCATCCACTAATTTAATTTAAATTTTCTTGATTACTTTTCGCTTTTGTTGATACCCATGTTTTTTCTAAGCTAATTTTGTATTTTTTACAAGAGATCGAAAGTCAGGCACGATCTAAAGGGGATAAGGTAAATTTTGTCCAAAAACCCACGTAAGTAAATGTTTTTCTTATTCTTAGCTCGCCTACGACGAACCGGGAGGGATTTGCTTTTTATAAATAGTACAGGTTGAATAATAAATTGGATATAGGTATGTCGGTACCTAGTGATGAAATGTGATTTAAGAGCTAAATATACTTTATATTGTTTCGATGTGAGTAGCTAAGCTATATGGAACTTACCTTAATACATTTCTATTTTAAACCATATTTTCTATGTATTTAGGTGAATTTTAAATATATCATATTTCGAAAAAGATCATAAGGTACCTTAATGAGACACTAGTGTTAGTGAATGAAGTCGGTAAGTTTTACCTCTAAACTCGTGTATACCTATTACCGGAAAGTGATCTGAAAAGGGCTCAATGTTTTGTGTCCACTATCATTGTTACGTTCATACAATAAAAGGGCTTAAGGAAAAATACACGGCTCTTTGTGAGCACAATATACGTTACAACGCATATAAAAAGGATTAAATTGTTCACAAAAGGCGATTTTATGAATCCATTTAAGTATAAAGACCCCCTGAACCAATAGAACGTGAAGATAAGACGTCCCGAAATAATTTAGAATTTCACTGAAAGAGGTCATTTTGGCTTGAAGGCCACTGAGAAATAATTTTCATGATAAGTCTTATAGCCTCACTTCCCCAAAACTAAATCTAATTCTTAACATCTTCATTTAGCGGCTTAAGTTAATACTGAATCTAGTTTAGGTATTTTATTAGCTATTCCAATTCTCTACAAATGTGTGATATTGTGATAAATTTCTTCAAGTTATTAATAATAATAGGGAGTGATTAAATAAGGGTGGGGTAAGAAGTGATTAAATAGTTTGTGAATTTTACTTACCTTTAGTTTAAGACGCATAATGGCAGTCTATTAATAACACAATATACTTAGTATGCATGAGCTAGTGAGGTATAAATTTATATACATATCGCTGTTCGATGGCCATTGTGTTACAGTAATTTATTACTACGTGAACATTCCATTAATTCTACGGTGATTTCATGGATCTAAGAAAATGATTGGAAAATATTGATAAATAACACACATACCTAACTATCTATTTATTAACGATGTTCTTTAATTACGATTCAGTTGAATTAAACTATGTACTTATACAATTTTATAGTAAGTCTGTTTGATAAATGTTATTTTAAATAAAATATTAAAACAGTATTTCCTACGTTCATCGCAGCTTTATTTCTAGTAAGAAGCTTGTCGTTATTGCAAAGCCTTTACCGATGTTTGTTATCTTACGTTTGATCTTACAAACTGCTCCTGGATGCCTCTAGCTCTTCTATCGGACCTATAATAACTATGCCTTTATACTATAAGTTTAATTGGTTACGTTATCATTTGTGTAACTACAGAATATATTTTATGTATTTTGTAAACGGTTTACCAACTTTTGCTGTAGAAAAATGAAATTCTTCTATATTCACTTGCTAGTTTCGATATAAAATGCCATGACCTTTTTATTTTCTCTTTCTGTTTTAAAAACAATGCAGTGCTATATAAAATTGCAATAACCACGGCTTACTGCCGTTGTCGTATGAATCTGCAAGTAGGATTAGCGTAGAACTTGGGAGAAACATGCTCATAGTTTTTAAATGCCAGTTTTGTCTGCTAGCCTAATTGGCATAAAATTATTAACTTATATGCTTCTAGAGTTTTGCTTCATAGCTTAATGTTAACAAGACATGTAGTATGAACACTTGCTTAATCATGATGTCTATTCTGAGCTTTTGATTGTATTATTCATTGCATACCACTTACAGGATGTTAGTACATGGAGCTTAGATACGAGCTGCGTACTACACTATTGAACAAGGCTACCCGTGTTGACGCTTGTTAACTGAATAATAACAATAAATAGTTCAAAACCATAGTTCAAAACTTACGAAAATAAATAAAATCTGGTTTTTCGGAATTATATCATTTTTAGTATCTAGTCAGCAGAACGGTTACTAAAATTCTCATAAATTACTAAAGATAGATATATGGCGCTATAGCATCGAATGTCAATAAAATTTTAGTGTTTTGTTTTATGTTAACCACTTGTCAGTTTTAAATTTTAAAATATATGACCCACGTAGAATGTGATTAATTACGTAATCAGTGCTTAGCAAAGTATTAAGTCGTATTAAAATAATACATTTTATAAAACAATCAACTTTAATTTGGCTTTTAATCATAGGTATCTCTAAATTGTTTTAGTTTCGTTTATGACAGCTCTTAGTGCTAGATTCCATTGGGGAGTACTTAATCATCTACTTCCGCTTTGGAGCAGCAGTGCACTTGTAGCTATTAGATACTCCGTTTCAGTTAAAAGGATAAGGAGCTGGTGAAATTAGAAGCAATAGTGACTTTATAATTTCAGGCCTTTGTATAGGATACATTTCTTAGGTGAAACATTAATTTGATTAATTTATTCTTACTAGGCTTTCATAATTTTTTGTTTACTGTTTGTCGATATGTTATTCTTCTGTCAATAATCTTGAGTTAATTTGTTGTGGGGTGTAAGTAAAACGCATAAATAGAAAAAATATTTTAATATAAAATACGACAACCCATTCCAAATTATTAATTCTATTATGTTATTATTATTTACAATATCGAAAAATCTAACTATTATCAGAAGTATAATTACACTTAGAACTGTTGAACTTACAATATGTATATTTTAGGATATAAGTAGGTAGGTATTTTTTTACCATTTATTTTTGTTGATATTTACAATGTACCTACTTCTACGTAAGTATTAGACAGGCACACTGGTATTGATAATGTACAGTGCATAGTAAATAAATATTTTATGACCAGAATTATAAGAATCAGAAAAGGTACAGAATCAGGTAGATTAGTATTGTTAGGAATGTGGAATATAAAAGTACTCTTATTATTAAAATGAAATGATGAACCAACAAAAATCTGGAAGTTAATAAAAATATATAATTTCATATATAAAAATAATATTTGTAAATTCCAAAGTAATAATAATTCTCATTAAGATTTCTTGTTTATATTCTATACAAAAGAGTTCTTTATATTTTACTGAAAATCAAGAAGATACTCAATGATCCAAAAATGTAAAACTGACTAGAATATTTTGAAGTAATAATTAAAGTTATATTTATACCATTTTTTAAATTTAGGAACATATATTTGTGACTAGCTTATAGCACTACGTACACTGGATCGAACTAATAACAAAAACAAATTCATGTTACTTAAACGTTTGGCAACAAATTTTTCATTATCTTTATATCAAATAAAATGACAAATCTCGATTCAGAGAAAGCTAAGGTTACAAAGCTACATCAAAACTACTTGTAAGGCATAACTTTTGAATACAAATTAAACGTATTAAATTTTTCGGATAGGTTCATTTCAAAACAGACAAGATGGAAAATATATGGAAACAAACGTACGGGAATAAATGCATAAATTTTAAGGCAGAAGCATATGGTTTGGCATTGAACTATACTTAGTTTTGTACATTGTTGATGGATATCGACGAAAATAATACCAAAATCATAAAACTATTTGCGTGATAGTTAAAATTCTTATTTTACCCGTATTGAAAGTCGATCGACTTTCTATGTTTCAAAAGTAAACCTTTGGTAAACAGTATATAGAAACATAGAAATGAATGTGTATGCGTTTTTATATTAGTTCAAAAGTACTTAGACTCTTTATTTATATTATATTTATCGTCTATACAAAATTACGTAAAAAACTACTTAAGTAATATATTATATGTTATTTACATTTGGAAGGACGTTATCTCTATAAGGAATAATTATATTACCTTTGAAATCTAAGGAATGATATTTATATTTTGGTAATTTTTGTATTAAACATTAACAACAATAAATTAACAGTAATATTTAAACAGTATCAACCTTTTCCATTACAGCATTGTAATACAAAATAAGAATTAATAAACAACCAGGATATTCATTTAAAATAGCAGATAATAATAATATATGACATACTATGCTAGATACTGTTGCGTACATTCTTATACTGCTAGCAAATATTCTGGGATATTTAAAAAAATATCTTGGGATTATATACGTAACTAGGTACTTTTATAACAAATAGGTACTTAGTAGATTTCAAAAGGCATTTATAACAGAACATAAGAAAACAATTGGGAAGCATGAAGTATGTGAGAAAATTAACAATGCCATTGTTTCAGTCTTGATCATAATTTATTCAGTCTCTACAAGATCTAATAGTAAAAGTAAAGCTTTGTTACAATGGCTTATGAAATTCACAACTTGTCTTGTGTCGCAAGTCTACTAATAAATAATTTGTGAAATACTAAAATGAGGAATTATGTTATTCCTTAACTTGTGTTCTCTTATTATGATTAGGTAGTAAGTAGGTATTTCTACGTATTTTAATTAATTATTTGGAATGTTCTGCACCCTTAATTAAAATTAACAAACAATTAACTAGATAACAATAAATGTTGATAAAAGATTGACACTGTCCATCTAATAATATTTGAAACATCTGATATTGCTATATGTACTTATATATTTCAGGAATAATATAAACATTTACAATGTCAAGAAGCGCATTAGTTCCCTCTTTAATATATTATGTACAAAATCAGAAGCCTCTAATGCACGAACAAAATACATACACACAATTACATACAATTAGCACAATTACTATATACACAGCTATTCAGTAAATCACAGCTCCTGATTGATTTTTTCCACATTATATTCATTAATAGAAAATGACGTTACAACAATCTTAATTTTATTTACAATCGTAGGTACATTAATTAAAGTCTAATTTGAGACTTCAGCTTTGGTTTGGTATGTGACTTTTTTCTTGTTTCTATTCCGCCTTATGGAAGGGTTACGGCTGTCGCTTTCGAGGCTGACTTCGCTGACGGATTCGGCGTCTTGACAGCACGGTGCGTTGTCGGGGCACAGGTGTCGTTCTACACAGTGTATGGGTTCGTCGTAGGAGGCGTGGTCTAGTTGTCGCATGCGGTACGTGTCCGTGCACGCGTGCCGGTCGCCGCCGCGGCGGGCGCGGAGCGAGCGGCGGTCCCTGCATCAGGAGCATCGGGAGCGGGGCGCGCGGAACGTGCCCGCGCGGGCCTGCTGTCACAAGCGACACATCTCGTGCTGTGTCACCGACGAGTACATCATCGTCGCTACTGGATACTGCAAAATAATACTCTATGTTACATCGGATCAGTCTATGGTCATTTTATGTTACGTTTGCACGGATAATGTTTTAATGAGGTTGGAGCTACCCCGTTGGTTTGGTTCAAATATCCTAGCGGGTAATATAACATTAAGTCGTAACATCAACATAACACTTAAAGTTTTTCTAGAAAATTGTGTTGTGATCGATTGCACCTATCCTATTAATGATAGTTTAATCTGATAATAACATTTTAATACATAAATTCAATTAAATAGTGGAAGAAATTCAGTGCACAAAAAAGGCGTGCCACTTTTAAAGGAAGCGATGACGACTGACAATAGCATATTTGGAAATAGGTAGGTATATGAACACACGAATATATATTTAATAGTTTGAGGTCATGCAAACATTAATTAGGATGATCGTTAAATGTTCAAGGTTATACGGTTCGATTCAGAGGTATCCTATATTGGTAGGTTATCAAAATTCAGGTTAGAAATAGTTGAACTGTAACAAATTAGTATCACAGGGCATGCACAGTTTGGAGCAGTTTCAAATATAAAATGGTTTTATGAGAATGAAACTGAAGCACCACAAAGAATAAAAATATATCGTCTCATGGAAACCAAGTGCAGGCACACAGTACGAAGGCACACAAGGTACGAAGGTATATATGGGGTATACAGACACATAGTGCATTGTTTGAGGTAATGTCACCTCCACACGTACCTCTAACATGATTTTTGTTAATAAAACTGTCGAACTCATTATAGTGCTCGCAATTTTTTACTCAAGATTTTAATCCTCCATGACTTAAAATGGTTCAATGGCGTTAAGACTTTAGGAAGATACAAATCGAAATAATATTTCGACAAGGCACTTGGAAAGGAGGACGAATCGAAACGATGTACGAGTGTCGTGTCGCTATATGTAAGTTTGTTCGCAGGAGTTTTGTCTGATTTGTTGTATGCCCATCAGTTCGCTCGACGAGTAATAACGACGAGTGGTGCGCAACTGAAATTAAAAGAACATATTCATAACAATCTAAGAAGAAGCGGCTTCGGCTTGCGACGCAAATTAGAAAATTAACTTTTCAATTTAACACGTTTTCTATTCGTGTAACCAAAAATCTAGTAATTTGTAATTTGCATACAGATAGTTTTCGTGCGCTCACCTGAGACTGTTTATTAAATCGAAGCTGGGGCTGGTATTTTCGTCGCAAATTTCTTGGGCAGCAGACGCATATAATTCTTAAAAAAGCCCTGAAACAATAATTGTATTATGTCAGTGCTTAAAACTAGTTAGGATAAATAACATGTATCCATGATTTGAGTTCAAATAAAAATGCTTTGTTATCTTATTCACTAACACGGCAATTTGTCGAATAACAAAATTTAAAAACTTAGTCATACTAAGTTAATAATATTTTTTAATATGACATTGGATGATCCTTGGTACATATTATAAACACTAATCTGATTCTGAAGTAACAGCCTGTTTTCTGGTAGTCAGCTACTAATCAGTCTATATAATAAATGATGTGTGGAATACGAACCTACAACCAGCGAATACCAACTTACAGGGTCGCTAATTACAATGCCAACCGGCCAGAACCATTGTTGAAAGTCAGCAAAAGATATCGAACTTTAGTAATAACAAATAAGTCGTGACACCAGCGTCAATTACAGTTGTAAACGACTTGCGACCTCAGTCAGCGGTCGATCTGATGAGCCCAGGCTCAACATAATTAAAGCCAAAACACTTACGACAATGATCTTGGCAACATTTAATTTAATTTTGCTTCTAAGATGCCTATCGATCGATACCGTTTTCAGATTTTGTGACAAGACAAAAATGAATTATATTAGTATATTTCTGCTATTTCCAAGTGCATTTCTTTGAGTAATATTCATTTTTTCGAACACGGTTTAAAGTATATATAAATTAAAAAGTTATAAGTACCCTTCGAAAGTGTGAAACTTCTGGCGCAGCGGATGAAAGAAAGTTTCTTGAAGAATCAAAAGGAACTGTAATTTGCTGTACCTATCTTTTATAGGCTTTGGGAATTCTGTTAGTTGTAACGAAGACAAATAATGTATTTTTTTATTATAACAACTAAAAGTTGGCAAATAAACGCGAATTAGAATAGACAAACGATTAATTTTGTAGCTTTGCTTATGGAATTTAATAATATACTTAGATAGAATAATCAGAATGAGGACCTCTAGTTTTTGTAATAGAAATATATAGAATAAAGATATTGTTCATGAGTCAGTCATTATTATCTCAAAATGACAGATTAATCAGTAGGTAATCTATACACAAACATGTTCCACTTAAATAGTAATGGTAATCTGTACTAAGTACCTACTTAGAAGAGCCGATAACATTGTCTTGAACCCTACACTAGAATACTTTGTCTGCCTCCTCCTAATCCATTTACCTCTCTGTGACAATATAGCGTTAAACACACATCAAGAAGATGAGCCTTATATACCTATAACTAGCTTCTGCCCCGCGGTTTCACCCGCTTTCCTGGAAAATCTTCAAATTGCCCGGGATAAAATGTACCCTATGTGTTAATCCAGCGTATCAGCTAACTCCATACCAAATATTATTAAAATCGCTCCAGCCGCTTAGACGGAAGGAGTGACAAACATACACACAAACTTTGCTATAAGTGTGATACAAAGGTATAAACACTAAATATGTAAAGTAAACCTTTCCTAAAGGGAACAAAGTTTATTTTGCAATTATAATATTAGCGTAGAACAATATTTATGTATTACTGACTGTGCGGTCGGGTATATTATAAATAATAATAATAATAAATATCCTGGGACATTTTTCACACACGGCCAATCTGATTCCAAAATAAGCAGAGCTTGTGATATGGTAATCAGATAGCTGATATACTACATATGCTACTTTTTAAATACATACTTATATAGATATTTACATCCAGACACAGAACAACAAGACATATTCATGCATACAAATGTTTGTCCTGGGTGGGATTCGAACCCACGACCCGCGGCTTGAGAGTCAGGGTCACTAACCACAAAGCCAACCGGGCTGTCAACTGGGTTGTTATTGTCTGGTAATTAAAAAATAATAAGGCTCGCTAAGGTATTATAAGCAACAATTTACCGTTGATGAACTACAACCTGAAGCATTAACATGTTCGCTTGAAATTTTCACAGGGTCCCTTTATAATTTACACATTCCATATTGTTTTACCAGTGGAATGAAGTTAAGATCCACAAGCGCCAAGTGTTTATTGCTTGACGCCTGAAACAACACGGCGGATCCGCTTCCACATCCGACTTTGGTCTTAATCAAGCGCTGTTCTTATGTTAATATTCACTATACTAAACTTCATAGTCAGTTCCTTAATTGCAGTGCGAAGCTGAACTACTTTTAGAGATAACAACGCGCCAGTACTCAGTAATTGAAGGTTTTGAATAACAGCGGTAGGGTATTAGCTAACAGTACCATATATAGGTATATTATTATATATTTCATATTAACAAAGTTGAATAATTCTTAAATCCAAGATGCAGATAATATTAAAATTATTTTTAATCCAAATTAATTTGCCACACAATAAAATATGATACCGGACTTGAAGTCAACATATTATAGCTGACATAAATAGATATAAATAAAATGCAATTGGTGTAGGCATAGGTACCTAAGCCATTTCAAGTAGTTTGCCCTTTAGCTTACTTTGTAGTTAAAGGTTAAGTTTGGGGCATTACTGATTTAATGTGAGACTAAAGGATCCTGTGTAGCCGGCTCACTCAATAAACACTGCGCTTGTTTTGAGTGGGTTCAAGATGAAAGTTCAGCCGTGTCAAATATGCTAAGGGCTATCAACCTTTAAACCCTTAAGGTACTAAGCATGGGTACATTTTAAAAATAAGTATCCAAAGCATATTATAAATGAACCTAATCTGTACCTAAAAACCATAATAAGCTTAAATGGCATAAGTTTTGACCTTAAATATTGTTAGGTACCTATTTATTTTAAAAGTGAATTGTTCGGTGCGGCCCACGATGGGCGGAACCCTATAATTTAGGGATACAAAGGGAATCTCTGAAAACAAGTAAGTGAAACAATTGTTCAGGTTTCTACCCTTTGTTAAAGGATTGTATTATTAAATGCTTTTAGAACTCATTTAAAGTAGTTTCTTGTTTATTATAACTATGTATTAGTCTGATGATGTACATGTTTCGGAAAATCCTTGTTTTGTGTAGCTGTTGTTTTTATTATGATAACTGTTTTATGTATATTTTGCTGCAAGGTATTTGTTGTAATGATATTGATGTCTAGAATAAATTATTTATAAGACTGAATTTTAGACTTAGAAAAATTATTTTATTAGATAAAGGTGAAACGTTATTACTTTTTGAAATAATCCACTGTATTGTAAATTCTTATAAGATTTTGCTTTATTCTTGAAACATCAGATGTTAGGTATTTTTTGTTATTGTATGCAATCAATAAATTAAATCTGTGTATTGCTTTTATTTAAATGAAGATAAACATATATATAAATATAAATATTGGGCCCAATAATAATAAATTATATGTCATTTCACAAAGTTTCGAGTATACATAATGAGATAATATTGGTGTAAGTTATCGTTACATAAACCACCGATTTGGGAGTGGATCCGATAATGAAAGTGTTGGCACTTGGCGCGGATCCAAAACATTGGAGTTCAAGGGCATTTCAGACAAACATCATAAACTATGGATTCAAACGACTCGTTGTTGCTTAGATTCGCAAAAATATTTTATACTAAGAATCAATTGGTTGGTACATTGGCATTATTGTATTGGTATTGTGAAGATGTTGAATGCAGAATGAAATGTTGTCTTAAAGAATAGCTTACTCTACCGCCCTGCTATTGGGTTTCTCACGATGTTTTTCATCGCCGAAAGCCGAGGCATTCATCCACTGAGCTATCATCGTCTAATTTGTTTATGAAAAAATATAATCTTTGCTAAAATCGTGTATAAATCTCCTGTATTACCTTAATTAGTGTGAGACACCTGTGTCATACTGAGTCTAAGGACTTATCTTTTTGCTTGACTCAGAAAAAAGTGACCCGTCGACCCGCCTCTTCGCAAACAGGCACTTTTTGTGAAACGCTTAGGTTTGCTTTTTGAGAAATAATGAAAGTATATTATTTACGCTTAATAGATACCTACCTATAACTCTATGTTTATAGTTTTATATAAGTTTGTGATATCTTTGATAACAAATGACTTATAAAACAATCAAGTATGGAGACTATAACATTTTTTTTGTTATAAATAATATAATTTTGTTTTGGCATTTATAAAGAAAGAAAAGTAAATTCGTTACATAAATAAAGAAAATATGTTTTAAAGAAACATTAGGTACAAAATTTCCTTCGTCAATAATTTCGAAGTATTGAAACATTTTCACTAGGCTAAATTCATATAACTGTTGTATAGTATTGTTCTGTCAAAGTATAGTACCTAAAGCATATACTCTATTACATATAACGACGAGAACAAATAAATATAATGACGTACAGCACTCATTTGGTTTAAAATATGGGCAACATAAATAAGCCTTTGGTCGTCCCCATTGCAATACCACTTAGCGAAAGTCTTTTAGGATGTGCCATAGAGCATTTTCATGGAGCATTTAACATTATACTGGCAAGATATTTCAGCTTTTATCATCCATTTTGATTTTTGCCTTCGTATTTATTTGCATTGTTTTTATGACTTGTGAATAATTTGGAAGTATTTTTGTAATCTAGCTGTTAGCTTTTCAAATGTGATGCTCATGCTCTTGTAATGAAGACGTATATGATGTGGTGATGATGAACTATTGCGGCAAAGCACAACAATGGGCTAACCAGCATTACAACAGAGCCTTAAAGGTATATGAACCAACATCTTGATATTAATGATGTCTATTAAATATTTATTTAAAGATACTCACTGACCCCGTCACATGGACACCCTTTTATTGTATATTTAAATATTGGTTATCTCAATCATTATGAACTTGAAAGGGAAAATAATGGTTACTCTTGGCCAAACAATTATGTAGGTACCTCATCAGACAGGTTGACTGCGAGACGTAAAAATGTAAGGGTCCATTGACGTTGGCGCGAATATAACATAATCTGGTTTGTTGTATCTTCACTTTGGTTTTTTACTGTCTCCTTCTTTCATTATGAAAAAAATCTGCTCTCTTAATGTATCTGTTTGTCGAAGAAATTTGTTGTCAGGAAATATAAATGGAGGTAGTAAATAAATAGACATTTTAAACAGTGAATATCGAAAACCCAAGAACAACATGTATGAACACCAAGGGATTAAAAATATTAAAAGGAGAGACGCAAATCTCCATTGTTATGAAAACGCAAGTTGACAGACGTCAGTTGCGGGAATTCCCGGTAACTTTCGGAAAATCATGGTTTCCGTTTCGGTCATATTGAATTTCGCTCCAAATTTTTCTTCATTTCCGTTCGTCTCCCTTCCGCTGCAATGTGAATTGACCCTAAAAGTTCTCAATTAAATGAATGAAATGCCCCGCGCTGGGCATGCAAAGGTCCAATTTGTGGCGCCATTAATTAAATCGACCCGCAGAATTGATACCGACACGAATGACTGAACTGTTCAAAGTGATTTATATACACGAATTTTTGCAATATTTGTTTAACACCATTTCCTATTTGTTTATGGGCCTTTAAAAGGGCCTTTGATCAATTACACGGCCATCAAGGGAACTGTGAGATGAAAACAATTAGGATCACCCTTTTCTGCAATTTTATTTACTAAAAACTTATTGGAGGCGAAAAGTAATAGACGTAACATTGTCTTTTTGTTTTTCTACTATGTTGAAATTTGTGTTTAAATCTATATTTAGAGATCTAGCTCCAGATTCTCATGGACTATCTAGTATATAAACATCTTTCAGATAGTTTGCACCAAATCTAAATTCATATATATTTATGTATAAATTAATCACAAGTGTGTTGGTAAAATGCTTATTATTATGAGTGATGGTTGTGACATCGCATAGAAGTCAACATCGGTCTCTGTTTTTGTATGGCACGTGAGTATTAATTTGTTATTTTTACATCGTTCATTTAGTTCTATGTATCCATGGCTAAAAGCTTTCCGTGGCATGTCGTTAACAACTAACAAATGCATAACTTTGTATTAATTGTGGCATATAATCGATGTGACCCAAATACGAAATGGTCTGGATGACCTACATTATATATTTTGGTAGACTTTCAGCTTGTAAAATTAGATGATGTATTAATAGTTAATTCGGGAGTTATCTATAGAGAAAGCAAAATTATCGTAGAAGTGCTACATCGTAGCGGGTTTTATTGGCTACGTGAAACTGTAGCGCTACAAGTGCTACAGACGGTGAATGGCGGAAGCAGGTTTCCTGTAGCGCTCATTGTTTATGTAAATACAAATTATTTGTATAGAAAACTAAATAATATGTTTTCATTATTGGTTGATGGATACCAATTTATTCAGGCTTCGATTGAGGAGAGTACTAACCCGAGGACTCACAGTTGGAGTTCTCCCATTTTTAGAGTAAACTTGCATTTTATGGGCAAGCGTGTGATATCTTGGGCTGCGCCTTCGCTCATGACTGAGTGTGTCTTTAGCCAAACGTAAGGTCAGTTGGTTTAAAAAAAAAGTCTAAAACAGCAGAAATATTGAAACATAAGCTACAACACTGTTATCAATTAAGGTATAGGTACGAGCTGAACATGTAACTAATTGTGTTAAATTAGTATTACCAGTGAGGTAAAACTTGAACAATGGCAACAAACCTTCGCAACCTAACTTTCATGACAATAGAATTTAATGTTGGCAACACTACGCCGCGCAAACTTGTCAGTTCCGCCAACATGCCGGAGTTCACTTGTCGACCGGAACAGGATGCTCGTCGCCCTACTAATGTACCCTACGTACATATACAACTGTACAAAAGTACAACTTTGTTTCAAATTATTAAACAAAATATCAAAACGACTACACTCATGTACCTACCTACTTATATTATACAAAAATGTAGTTTGCTTATTACATTTAGTAGTATATGTAGTATATCAGCTATCTGGTTACCACAACACAAGTTCACTTTTAGCTTACTTTGGAATCCGATTGGCCGTGTGTGAAAAATGTCTCAGGATATTTATTTATTAATTTATTATAATTTAAGAAAAAAAGTTTGAACTGTTTAGTTCTCCTTCATTCACTGTGTTAGATATAATGGTCGTATTGCTTAAATGTCAAAAATATAAAGTTACAAACCCTCTAATCTTCCTCGGATCGAACCTTAAAAACATTTTATAAATGATAATATTAAAATCCTACCTAATATTAAAAATGCGAAAGTAATTCTGTCTGTCTCGGTCTCACGCTAAAACACCTTAACCGATTAAAATAAAATTTAGTACACACACGTTAACAACAATGACACTGTAAAAAAATATACTCAAAAGATTTTTATTTATTTACACAGTTGTCTGAAGAACAAATTAACATTATGCACACGTATAAAGTCTCATTGAAATAGTAATAAACAAGCGCCAAGCCTTTTCGTGTAGCCTCCAAACGCGTGCTCTGTACAGTTGTATTAAAATTTTCATTTACCGCACGTGCAAGTGTCATGGAAATAAGTGGACAACACGAATTTATGCGGGTCTCTATTTATTACGACAACTTGTACGATTAAAATTCATAGCAGTAGCATTTGTTTGGTTTTCCTTCTAATTAATGATTTATATTATGAAGTTTACATAGTTTTCATAAAAAGGATGTGCAGGTAAAAAGTAATACAAGTCTTAACGTGCCTTTGTACGGAACAGTGGGACGGATGTATCTGCCTTTTTGTGTCATTAACGAAAGAACGTTATAAAAGAAAGCCTCGGTAAGAGCATTTCAAGTTCTTTTTAGTTTTAAATGTGGGCTTTTTCTCAAATTCTTTGAATGCAATGTTTTAAATATTTTGAATTAATTATAAAATGCGAATATCTATTGTTTTTAGATAACTACTAACAAGAGTTAAAGGTATAAAAAATATAAGTGTATATGAAACCAAATTAAATATTTTAGTATATATCAGTTATTTGCTTCCCATTTCAGACTTTATTTAGTTAAAGGTTAGGTATCTGTTATTGGCTCAATTTATTATACCAATAATATAGCGAATAGAACTGTGTTTAATTCTCAAAGATTAGCTTTCAGCACGTTACGCTATTAATAGGCCATTGAAGATGAAATTTTGCAGGTTACGCAGATAATGTCACCTGGTGGCTGAGCTGAAACATTCACAATTCATTTCTGTCTGTGACTCGGCATGTACTAAATTAGATTTAACCTTAGCCAGAGGCAACGTATGAATAATATACAAGTATTACCAAAGCTTGCGCACTTCCAAATTTTGCCCGCTTATAAATAGACATAAGTAAGACCCTTAAAAAATTTATAATTAGGTTTGTCCAAAAATCCCCGAATTATAAATTCATCAACAACAATTTCTTGTGTATAAATGTTAATGCTCGGGTATTATTTCATGGTTGGAAATGGCTTGGTAAATAATATCTTCAATTGATATAAAAATACATCACATTATTATTTTCAATGTGGCATACCTACATTGTAGGACCAAAGTAAATAAAAAAATAAAATTATTTGATTTTCTCATTACGTTTTTATTCAACATCGTAATATGAATTTATCATAGAGGCTGTATTAGCGAGAGGCGGAGTGAGTCCTCACACAACCCTCAATTCATGGTATTGTCGTGTGACAAAAAGCCGTCGTTTGCTCGCGCGATTCCTCCATTTGCCTGGAACGAGCCCGGAGTAGTCGTAAGACTTTTTTATTCCTGAGATTACGATCCCAGTAAAATGTAAAGTGATTCCATTTTCCTTTGGAATACGTAACACGAGAGTTATTGCACGTAGTTTCTTTATTATATTGTTAGGATTTAGGTAGACTAACGAGCACGACATGTCTGGATTTAACGCTCAGCATGACGGCGACGGGCGTTTAGAAAAATGTGACACGAAGATATAATGTGTTGAGAGGCCGTCGCGACGTCGTCTCACGATATTGTTCTACAGATGGTAGGCACCTACGTAATAGCAGATACGATGTTTTTAAGGTAGGTATTATGTGATATTTTTAGAGGCTTTCACAGATTGATATGCTTGTGTAGGTATATAGTGCATTTTTAATAGTTTGTCAGCTTAAAAATATGTTTTAATTATTTTCTTCTTTTGTGTAGTAAGCCTACAAAATTGTGGAGGGCGTTCTTACTCGAAAGCTTCAAAGAAAGTGGGCTAGTCCACTTTTGGCAAACAATAGTTGTAGTGTTCTTATAAGCCGCCGCTTGCGGGACAAAAGGCGAGCAACCAACGGGTTGTTTTCTTCTTCTTACGACAGTTTAAAGTTAGTTGCAAACTGTAAATGTTCAAAGACATGTTCACAGACAGTTCTTCGGAAGATAAAGTTATAGTCAACTTTAGTTGTGAAACAAAAGCTATATTGTTTTTGGTTTATTTTATTTTATTGGTATCCTATTTGTTTTGCGATGCTTCCTACTGATAAGTTTTCATCTACTCGATAAAAATAATGTTTTACTTATTTCTTCCCCATTTTTTATTACGTTATTAATAAATAACTCTGCTAGTAATGAAACGATTCATTGATCATTTAGTTAAAGTGTTTTGTTAATAATTAATTTACCTTTACAATTGATGTATGTAAATAAAATACGCTTTGACTGATTATTCGAAATGCTTTTACGCTTCAAAGCGTTAATAGAGTTAGCTAGGATTTTGCATAAATGCTCCCCAGAGCTTTGAATAAAACATAGATTAAGGATTTTGTAATTCAGTTGGGTTTCTAAATACTGTTCTGGCGAGGGGAAAATTGTGTGTCAGAAATTATTTATATTATTTAATTGTAGTTAAAATAAAAATACATTTTGGAAAGTTACACGAGGTCCTATATGTATCCTAGATACTAACCAAATTCCAGTAGTATGATTATCAAATAATTGGTACCTACATAAGTATATCATAACTAATATATATACTTAATTATAACACCCGATACCCAATGTTGATAAAAATATTTCTACCGAAAATATTGTGTCCAATCTAAAAAATAAACTATTAACTGTAACTTGGAAGAACTGCAAGTTTAATAAATAGGTACCTACATTATGAAGGTGAAGCTGTGCCTCCTCTATAAGTACTCTATTTAACAATTCTGCGGGAAGTCCGCTTTCTGACCTCTTACTAGACCAGACCTAACCAGAGGTCCTTAGGTATATGAAAATTTTAAATATCATCCCAATATGCATAGGTACTTTGGATAAATAATAATCACAGTATAATGAACCGAGAGTTGATAAAAAAATAAACCAAGGTACAAACACAGTTACCACGCTGTCGGTTGTTGTGTTACAAAAAAAACATAGGTTCTTAATAATCCGTATCCAATCATATTGTTCATAAAAGCTATCCACCACACACAGAAATCAGCTTATATCTGAAAATCAATTTAGTCGCTGTCAAGCAATTTAATTCCATCATGACATAAATATTTAATAATCTAGAGACAAAAAAGCTACGTTTAATGTAAATATCTTTTATGTCACGTCAAAATTCCCCGTTATCTCGATATAATCCGTGTATTGATGAAATAAACGACATTCCGATTTGTACATTGTCGATAATTGTTTTCAGGCACATGGGATAGCGATTGTTGTACCTATAGGATAAGTAGGCACTGAAGTTTTTACATTGCGGATGTGTTATTTTTACCGTTAGGAGTCACGAATGTCTTTTGAATGCAGAAAATGGCGGTTCAAATTGACAAACGCAAATAAAGTTAATATTATGTAAATGTTAATAGTATGTTATTGTTTTACAATTTATAATGTACTTGTTGTTCAGTGATGGCAATTCTTATTATATTTCTTCGACGCTGTCATTCACAGTTTAGTCTTTATACATATTATTCTCATCGTTTCGAATAACCCAGATACAGGATTTCACTAGAATGTATCTGTATATAATATGCAACCCAAATTATGTTATCCCAATCATATTACATTGCCTTGAATTTATAAACCCATAAGTAGGTATGTGTTTAAACTGACCTAAGTAAACTGGTTTCGGTTTCCTGGTTTATAATACTTGTATAAACTAAGTCTGTTAAAATAATATTGACTTCAATCCATTAATGAACTAACAATCTTATTCAAATCTGAAGACTTGAGCGTGGGACGATGTAAGGTTCTATTTATGAAATTAAATGGGTACTATTTTTACGTGAAATAAATTATAGCGATCAAAAGGTCATCCAAGTTTGCATAGTGAACGCCTACTTATGGTTTATTTAATACTAGCGAACCGCCCCGATTTCGCATAGGCTTCATAAACACCGTTATAATTTTGCCATTTTATATAGAATTTTAATGAATTGTACAATAAACCTACGCATTAAAACAAATTAATATCTGTTGCGCAATTTAAAAGATTTAAGCATACCTACAGACGGCAAGATGGGACATTGTTTTATAATATGTTAAGATGACAATAGCATACATATCATAACTAATCATACCAAGGATTGTAGTCTAAAGTAAAAATATGTCTACACTAGAGCTAGGCGTTGTAGGCGTTGATGCCTACATACAAATATAAAAGGTTTGACATTATAGAAATATCATATTTTAAAATGCCGCTATTCCATAGATAGGTATATATAAGATTCATCTCTGGCATTTAATGTTGACCTCTAACGTACACGTGTTTATATTTTAGATGATTAGGTACTATGAGGATAAGAGATGCAGCCATAATCATTTTAATGTAAAAGTTTGGTTGAATGTCTGTTCAACAATGTTCTGTTGGTTACTTTAATCCTGGGAAAACGTAGATTCCCGGGAATGCGAATGAAACCGCGGACTATTGTGGCGCGGTGGCGCGGTGATACATAGGCCGGTTACGGTCGCTATTTATATTTAACTTCACTTGTCTGCCCAATGTGATTTATTTTTAAACTGGCTTCTAACCGTGGCTTCACTCACGTAGAATAGATTATTACCAGGTTAAAACGTTCCAACAAACTCCCAACAATCTATAGCATTGTTATGAGTTACAGGATTAATACGCCATTATTAAATAACTGCAGCCTTTAACTAACTGCTGTCTTTAAAATAGTTTTAGTAAATGGTTTGTTGATATGCCTTAGGTTCTTAAAATGAATAGGTTTTAAAAATAGGTGCCATTGGGTAGGTATTAACCCGAGTACCTACTTACTAATATTTAATATCGTTTTTGGTATTAAAATAATTGAAAATGGTATACCTTGTAATTCATCTGCCTTTCACTTTAAGTGCTTTTTTGAAAGATAAATAACCGTCGAAATGTTATGGAATTCAATTTATATGAAAAACGTTTTAATATCCTTTTTAACTAGAAGGCATTTAAAAAAGCGGGAATAAGATCAAAAGTAACGAACGATCGGTGATTGCGATTTATCTTGGTAAAAACGCTTCGGATCGGGACAAAACGCTAATATCGGCTCCTCTGTAATGCCATTAACCCTTAAATACTGCGGGCCATTAAATATTTTACTTAAATGGTTCTTTGCAAGGAAAATCCAATAAGCTTGCGTCGCGCCGTTCGTTTCCAATCGTTGAGATGAGACTCGTCCAACCAACTTAAAGTGGATTATCGAGGCGTTGGAAATCGTTCGAAACCTTCGCCGCTTTGCGACGAGATTATTATTAATAGGATTTGCCTGTTAAATTAATCAAGAAAATAATGTCACCCTCATTGTGGCCGCATACCCTTCTTACCTAAATAGGCTATTACTTCACCAAAAATCTTGTGATCATTTGGAGAAATGAAGATTAATTTAACGTTGCGAAGTTTGGGATTTAGACTGTAAAATGTTTTAAATATGTAGATATTTATATACGACATAGGTACGTAAGTATATATACATGAAATAATTAACTACTGAAACAAACGAATCAAATTGAGCTTATCACGTGCCTACGTATTGTTTGACGACTGATCGCAGTAGGGTTTATATATTGGGTTGATTTGAATTAATTTCGATAAACCCAAGGGTTCAAAATTTAGTATAGTTAATAAAATGCGCCTCTGTGTAATTGTATTTGCACGTTGTAATGGCGTTATGAAGAAGTCGACGTCTGCGCGCCGCTCACCCTCGGGCCTCGGTAATCAAAACAATTTTATTACGATGATGTTTGAAGGGTCTCCACTTGTTTTTATCACATTTTTAAAATGAATACCTTATTTTTCTTAACTGTATGCAAACATTTTACAGCACCTTCTAAGACTTTAACGGCTCCTTTGCTACTGCTAGTTACATTCTGGGGTGTGATTCTGAAAGGTAAATTATATTAGTCCGCCAGTGTTTCACTCAGGCATTTATGCTCTGTTTTTTCAGTCCCTCCGCATTTATGTGAGTGGTAGCGTGTATAATGTCGCATAATATTTTTTGTATCTTTACATGGATTACGTAATATTGCTAAAATAAATATAAATGTAAGTGATGATGATGATGATGATTGAGCACCTCACCCAGCCAGTGCAACGACTGACCCCTTGTCCTTTACAAATGGTTGTGTTTGGTAACTGAACAGAGACACTGGTACCCGATAAAGTTAATAAAATTGTGAGTTGAAAAATATATATTCTTAATCGATTGGTAATAAGTTAGAAACAAGGAACTTACAGCCATTGAGTGCTAAATGTGGACATACAATCGATATAAAGAAATTCCCACACCTAATTACAGTTTGCTGTGTAGAATACTTACTAGGTGCTACAACGAGGTAGCTAGTTGTATGAAATTATAGGCCATGATCGGAATTCGATTAAAATTCACTACTAGGTAATATTATTGTTTTTACTAACAATATTGTTGTAGGTCAATATCGTATCCCTCACAAATATAAACAGCTTCTCAAGTTTAGACATTTAGTTTGATTTTGCTTTATGAATCTGTTTTGAGTTGTGTATTATCGTAAGTGTACCAGTCGTGGCCACTGTACCAGTAATGGCCAAAAATTGAAGAAACATCTAGAATTCGGACATGAGCGAATGTTTTTACATTGGGATCACTGTGACATAGACTTTAGACATCGAACTATCTAAGTTTAACGTTTCATTGAATTCAGTCAGTTACATGTACAAATATGCGCGAATACAAAGTGTAAGGTGATTTGAAATTGACAACGACGGCTTTTCTTAAGGAAATCGTTAAGGCGGTGAGCAGAAAGTTTCACTTGTAAAATAGTATTGCTTAATAAAATCAAAATTAGTGTTGTTTCATGTGTGAGCCATAAAATAAAGATAAACTAAGACTAAGACTGGGGTATCCTATCCATTACTGGATTTTCCCTGTCCAAGACTGGGTCACAAAACTACAACTTTTATTTGTTAAATTAATTGAATCCAGCTTTGCCGTATCTCACGCGCAACACATTACAAATATTAAATAAGGACTGGACTTTACAGTTTCACTATATTCAGTGCTGAAACTTTCACAATTTTGGCGATATTTCACAAAAACCATTTTTTTTTTCTTAAACTGGCCACCATTGGGTCATTTACTAAATTTCAGTTTCGAAATTGAATATGGCTGCGTGCCAAGGGCGTCGATCTATGATTTAGTTAACAACTCACGTATATTTTTATACAACATTATACCTATATTTTTACAACAGCATAATTAAACCAACACAGAATTATTTTAATAAGACTGTAATATACTGATACAAATTGAGCTTCAACTTGATTTGAAATATCATATTTTATAGACGTATCTATAAAAGACGTAAAATCTTTATTCCAATTTCTCCAAACAGAAAATCAGCGTGAAACAAGAACAAACTCAATAATAAGGCGGCAAAGTAAACTTCGTTAATCTAAAGAAGCCAGTGCAATAACCGTTGATGATTCATATTGTTCTACAGTCGCGTTTTATTTTCAACGAATTTTATTTAACTGGGTCAACTAAAGGCTACAGTTTTTACAACGAATTACAATCAGCTACTTAACGAGTTTCATTTCATATTTCGCTTTAAAGAAACAGGTATGAAAGAGCATGTTTTTAAACTGCGTGTTTTCTGGTTCAAATATGTATGAATTTATTGTTTAGGTATATAATGGCTACATTTTAATTAAATATTAAAAATTATTATAATTTTTCGTAGTACTACTTTTGTGTTTTATCCATCATACTCACAAAAGCAAGAAATACACCAATCAACTCGCCACTTTTTATCCAACTAGCCGCCCTCGCTGCTATCCGAAAAAGCCGCGCCAACGTAAAACCATTTAAAGGGGATTTATTCGAACCATAATCAGCGTAATTTGATTTATGACGACATTGTAACTCGGGTCACGAATCGACATACGACGTGAGTCGAGGATACCCCATAATTGACAGCCTGTGTCCCACAATTTAACATGGTACGTTATATCGGGATCAGAAAAGGCTTAATCGAGCGAGTGTGTGCCGCGCCGCCTCAAACTACGCAATTCCGCTCGTCAGTAGGATTGTGCGCCGAGCGTCTATTAACTACCTTTGAACGATGCAACCCACTTTTGCACACAAATACACGAAGTTACAATAGTTACTTAATTGATAGCTTTCTAAAGCGTTATGTACCTAAGTAAGTAAGTGTTTTTAAAAGTTTTAATAATGTTCCTGATTTATTTCATGGTAGTTTTCGATGGTTCAAAAGCGAATACATAAAATATTGTATAAAGGATTAGCATATATCTACATATCTTTGTGTTGTTGCTTTTATTTGTGTTATTACTTTTATTTTATTCAATGTTTGTATTATCCGTTAGTTTTATTTTATTACTTATTACATTTATTATCGTATTGTGTATTGTGTGTGTGTATGTTTACTATGTAGGTAGTTTATAATTTAGTTCCAGCTGTGAAATATGTAATTAGTGTAAGTTGTGTGCAGTTATTATTGGATAGCAGATTTATGTAATATTTTTTTTTCTTCTCTGTTTTATGTGTGTTTTTTAATCTGTTATCTGTTACTGTGCCTATCAATAAAAATAAAATAAAATAAATAAAAATAAAAGAATGGATGAAACTGGTGTCATCTTATATCACTATTGTCAGATTATTTTCTTTATTGTCTGGAATAAATCTATTTTCTTTGTTTCTTTCTTTCTAATGATAAATAATTCAAAAACAATATTGATTATAATGGATTAATTTAACAGCTACATATTATATTTACAAATTATTTCTTCTATGTAATATAAATATCAACATTCATAAACCTCACCGCAATTCAGTACGTAATTAATTATACACAAATTCATAACTAGCCACATCCATTTTATGGGCATATTTTGAATCAAAGGAACCTTACTTAATATAAGCATGTAAAAAAATGTGTGCACTCCAGGTAGGTAATAATTTAACTAAAAACCGTTGGTGTGTGTTGCGCTCACGACTCATTCGGTAGAGTGCATTCGAGTAGTAATGTTTTATTTGCTGCAAGCCCGCGTTTCGCTGCTATGAACTAACAATGACATTGTTGGATTTTTAATTCAATTTTCTCTACTTTGTAGCATCAATCCCGTTGTTTTATGGAATAATAGCAAATCGTTTTATTGAATCACTTTGACAGAGAATGCATCACTTTGCCGGGATATCATATCATAACCATATTATTACTCGGCTAATATGGATGCTACAAATTAATTTGAACTGCCTAGTCAGTGCACTAATCTGACAATGCTAACTAATTTATTGACACATACAATTTCTAATGCTGCGTAGCAGCAGTAACTTAAAATATTTATATATACACATGCAAATGTTTATTGATATTTTTAAAAGTTAGTACCTACAACTTATTTCCGAATAAACAAGAAGTTAGACAACATACCTTCTAAAGTCTCTGCTCCAGCAGGCGTATATGACGGGGTTCATTGAAGAGTTGACCCAGCCGAGCCACGTCACCACCACGTTGACGATCTCCTCGTGCGCTATGCACGCCGAACAGATGCCCGATAGCAAGTTCACTACGAAGAAAGGCAACCAGCACACTATAAACACTCCCATCACTATACCGAGAGTCTTTGCTGCTTTTTTCTCCTTTGCAAATTTTGCTAGTTTACGCGACAGCGAAAAGTTTTTAGGCAAGTTCTTGCCGTGAGTTACGTTCGTTAAACGCGTCGAGGAACGTGACAATCCATTATTTTGCAGGGCCGTCAACGGTTCTTGATCTGCATCCTCAGGAGTGCACACGCCGTGACACACATCACTTCGCTGACGCACTGTGCCACCTCTGTGTATCCGGAGCGTCAACTCGAGCTCACCGCTCGGCCGCATCACCTGCTTAGTGCCGATCTTCAGCGATCGCGTTTGAATCGTCGCCGCGCGATATATCCTATAGTATGTGAACACCATTACGAACAAAGGTAAATAAAAAGATATTGTCGATGAAAATATTATATACTCTAAGTTTTCCGTAAACGGACACTTATAATCCGGCACTTCTTCTATACGCACTGCGCGCCACCACGCGATGGCGGGAAATGATATGGCACCGGAACACACCCACACGGCCGCAATTAGAAATGCGGCCTTCCGTCCACTCATTCGCATTGGATAAGTTATGGGGTCCGTGATGGCCCAATACCGATCCAGCGATATAACGCACAGATTAAGTATAGATGCAGTACTGAATAACACGTCTAATGACCGCCACACATCGCACCAATCCACACCAAAGAACCACGTGTGTTCTAAAACTTCGTACAGTGCCGAGAATGGCATGACCACTAAACCGACGAGACAATCCGCCACTGCTAGGGAAGTTACAAAATAGTTTGTTGATGTGTGCAGGTAGCGCTCGCGCACTACGGCCAGAATGACGAGCATGTTTCCGAAAACAGTCGTCAACGAAAATAATAGTAGGAATGTGACGAGCAGAGCTCTGTCTTGGAGGAGCTTTATGTATTCGTTCCAGAGTTCCACGGAGTCGTCTGAGGAGTTGCAAGCCGTACAGTTGTCAAATGAAACGTTGAACTCGAGAACGCTGTTGTAGGCTGCGCCATTGGAGTCCAGGGTGAACTGAGGCCGGTACGATACGTCCAGTTGGCTTCTTGCCACCAGTATATCCGGTTCGGTAGCGTTCATATTTTTCCAATGGTTATCCGCCCTCTAGCGCCATGGTGAGTGTTTATGTTTTCCTTGTTTCGCCCGCAGCCATTTCGAGATTACGTTCTTGGCAGGCATCGTGTTCCAGTATTCCAATTTCTGGCACATGATCTCAATTGCATATTTTTTTGTAGCGAGCGGAGTGCGCTAAGTCGAGATCTGTAACAAAAATAACGAACTTAAAGAAAACTTTCTTATACAAAGACAAATTACACGCTTAAAGTAACGTTAAGAAGGCGTCGTGTTACAAAGTCAAACGAAATTGAAAACTAAGTTTTATGTTCACTTTTGCGCTCATTACATCTGGATTAGCGCTTGTTTGGTGTTTTTTATGATTTGTAAAGTTTGACCTGACCGATAGAGCCGGGGGCGTGTATGTCATTGCCACGGGAGGGTGATGGCGTCACTCTGAGCGGTCGTCATCATCGACAGGTGGCCTTGCTGGGACATAAATAGCGCTTAGAGAGCAGTCGGCGAGATCAAACGAATTGTGTTCTGTGGGCCGTGAGCAACCCGTCCACATGAGGGCGCCTGAACCGATTCGCGCCCTCCCCGCGCCCTCCAGCGACGTCGCTCCGCGCATCCAAACTTTACATTCACTCGTAGCTTTCTCATTGTAACGTGATGAACAGGTGGCTTGAGTTTGGTTTGGGTAATCATAAACTAAATACAGGCTGAGTCGAAAAACGCTTGCTATTCTAAAAATCATAAATATATTGCTTACCTATGTTTTGACACTAATATTCATTTAGTAGGTACATGAATTTATTTTAGATATCGGAATTTATATCAAATAACAAAAATTTGCATATAAGATAGAAATGACGAGCTGCCAAACAGCATCCACATCAATATAAACTTTGCTAAACAAGTTTCACCGTCTCTCAAATGCGAACGGAAAAATTTGCGTAAATATCATCTAAACTTCTAATTGACAATTTACGAGTTAGAAAACTCTACAGAAATATTAAATCCAAACCGTATATTAGTATGTTCCAAACCAATATTATTAATTATTAGTTTAATTTTCGACTAAAGTAGATTTGAGTATATAAAAATTAAAGTTCTAATATGTATGTATTTCATTAATAGTAGATTAGCCTTCTATGTAGTTACCAAAATATAAGCTATGCTTAATTTGGTCATGTGTGGTCATGTTTATTTATTGAATATATCATATAAATAAAATAATTTTGTTTCTTGAGTAAGAACTGCTGTTCTTTTTCGTCGTTAAAGTAGAAAGCAAAACTAATATTATCTGTGCTCCAACACGTGTTGTAGAGGGAAAACAAAAACAAACACAAGTGGAAGTTCAACTTAAAAAGGGTAAAGCTATATTTAACTGTCCAAGTCCATATATATAGGCAGTGAGCGGCAGAAAGGTTGGTGTTATTTGTCTCGTGGCTCCGAATGAGTAGGCGTTTAACATCAAAATTCACTTTAGGGGCAAGCGACCGGTCGACCATTAATTTTACATAGGTTCCTACTCCGTATCTCATGAAAGTAGGTACGTACGTGCTGGACTATTTTAAACCATATTATACATAGTCACCATATAATATCAATGAACAATCAACCTTGCAAACATGCCTAAATAAATTAACTCTCTTTCTCACATTTTAGGTAAAATGTACTTCTTTATTAATGCGAATGTTGTTAATTTACGTGCACATACATAAACCGTGAAACATTTTGTTGAAACGACGCCTCATTCCCTCGCCTGCAAATTAAATAAGCCAGATGAGCCTCGTTTTACATAGCATTGTTATATAATGTTATTAACTAACTGTCCCCCACGGAGGAACTCAAGTTTCCCGGACGTACCTTATACCTTGCTAATACACGTTATTAAATAATAAAAAATTGCTTAGCAATATCGAGTCTGTCAAATGTCGATGTAAAAAATATGTATAAATACAGATCGATGACACTTACTTAATAGCAAAATTACTTTTATTTTCAACAGGCGCAGTTTAGTCTGTCTACAGTGTTCGCTCCGTAGCATGTCTACGAAAACTAATAAAATAAAATGACAACAAAGTACTAAGGTCTTGCAAAAATCCTTCTTTATATTTGAAAGCAACAATAACTTGAAGAAAATTGCCAACTGCCGCGCATTGGTCTGCTACGTCACCCGCTACGTGGAGCTACGGTTTTCGTAGCCTTTATCTCCGTAGCGGAGTTTAATCTCGTCACCACTTACTGCCACAAATTAGTGGGTTTCCATTAGCGAGCCATTATGCACACCTGTGTCATATTGTACTAAGATAATAACGATTATAGGGGCAATCAGTGGCTTAATTCGCTATATATTTTGGATAAAATTATAGGTACTTACTATAAATTCGCCAGTTCTCTTATAAAATGATCGAACTAAATTAGTATAAGCTAATCGTATAATTAACTGGTGGATATTCTTTTTGAGCATTAAAATGGTGTTAAAGTCGTCACTATATTTAATATATATCCCGTTTTTATCCACCCATGTTCTACGGTGTGTATTCTTTAGAGTAATTTATAGTTTCCGTTCAATGATCAAAATCCCATAGAACAAAACTGAATTTTCCATTTTTCCAGGTAACTTTTCCAATTATTTTTTCGCTAAGAATCGTACACAAACCATTTACTAACAATTCAATAATGAAAAATATCAAGTGATCGAACGGTTTCCTTTATATGATTATAATTTAGCTTTGCTGTTTCTTATTAAAAAACCGCTGCTATAAAGTATTCTAGCTAGCACGAGTTCGTTTCTCTTGGTAGTGCCTCAGGTGATTAATAGTCGCAAATACCTCGGGGCAGGAACGATAGCCCACAGCGCAGCTCCCAGCTCGGGTGCGTGATTACACCGTGTAATTAATTCACGACACTGAGGAGTGTCACTTTGATCGCTGCCGACGCATCCACCCCTCGCATATACCTACGACCTACGTACGTAGTAAACGATGCCGCTTTCTTGCGTGGATTATGAGAGCGCTTTGTGGTTATCCAACTAACAAATCCAGCGGATGTTTTAGGGTGGGTGGTTATGTAAAAAATAATTTATAGAAGTGGGAATTTGAAATTAAATAATAAATTTGGCGATATGTGCAGTAAATTGTATTTTATTATTTGTTAGGTAGTAGTAACTATATGATTTTGTTCCCTTACATGTCATGTGTAAGGAAAAAAATCATAGCAATATATATATATTGCTATGATTGTATATCTATATAGATATACACATCATAAATATCCTATTAAAAAATAAACATCATCCGGTAGACATTAATTCAGTTTCCATGCAGTTAATTTTATAAATAATTAGGGATCGGGCCGTAACTTCATTCAGATTTTCTACTAATTCGCGTTCACTTCACCCGATCTTGAGCTCAGCTTTTAAATAGGCTCTTAACTAAAGCTAGCAATTATTGGGGCCGCCGGGTCACGCTCCCAGTACTGAGGGTACGCCGCATAAAATAAATCTTTTGGGTCTACACTCCAAGTTAAGGGTTGCTAATAAGTGGTTAACTGATTAAATGGATATTTTATAAATTGCCTCCAATCTATTGATAAAAAATCCAACCCACTACACATTGAATTATAGATAATCGTTTTAAATGGGAATTCATTATTGATGCCATTGTATTTTATAAATAAATCAAATTGACTATGGAATATTTAATATAAACGAATATTAACCACCAAATACAAACACAAAGCACGAATACGAAAATGAACACAGAGAAGCATTAAAATGCCAAACAAGAGGAATAATACACGTTAATTAGAGAGTATCAAGTTCGCCTTACGTTCAACTCTAATGAAGGCGCAATAATAAATCCCTGTAAGTAGTTCGTCATGAGTTATTATAACCATTACTTTTTTCCGTCGGCAAGTCTTATCGGGTCTTTTCATTTACGTCTGGCGACAGTGACAAATCTGTCAGATCGGGAGGCCTGCCCCTGTGATTTATAGGATCCCGTAGGATGAACAACGACTAACAAGCGGAGACTTACAACAAAAGCTGTCACTTCCCGCAGATTATAGCCGCCCCCAGCTGATTGTATGATAGGAAACTATTATATTACTGTACACTGTCTTTGTACAGAAGCAATTATTACTTAATTTAGTGCCTAAACTGTATTTTCAATAGGGTCGTTTTCTATATAGGGGTAAACACATTGCTGTTTATTAGAAAAAAATCAATATGTGTTGATGAGAGATTGAATATTATTTTTTATTTAAGTACTGACTTAATTTACATTAATGAATAGTTGTTTACACTTTATTTATATCTTTTGCATTTAGGTATTATAATTTTTTTAATTCCAAGGCTTAGGAAATTTGAATGAAAAATGCCATGTTTTTTATTCTTACAGGCTTACTTTTAAAGCAAACTATACTCTGTACAAATCGCTTCTTCTTTCAGGTTGTCATGTCAAAGGTGTCACATGAGACACATACATATGCGGCACGTCCACCAAGCATCGAACATGATTAATGGTTTCGCCGCACCATCGAGCCGCACCTAGTAAATACACCTGTTTCTTAGAAAGTAATCAGTGACCTAATTACGTGTAAGGGTTTCCCCTGAATAAAAATTGCATGATAAATCTAGTTGTTTTCTTCATAGTTGATAAGCGATCGGCTAAAGTTTTGTGGAATTGCATATTTATGCCTAATGCATGTTTTCCGTGCTGTTCACTTGTTGCATATTAGTACATTTTCTTTGTGCAACAATTTAAACGGCTTGAAGAAGTTTAATAAGTATTTCATAGTAGTATTCAATTCTGGAAATAAGTATTTGTATTATAAACTAGCTGACCCGGCAGACTTCGTACTGCCCTAATATAGTTTGGAAAAATAAAAGGTCTGTTTTTGTAGGGTTTTCCCGGCAATTATTCCATTTTTCTCACCTTTTAAACCTTCCCTGGACCCCCACGAACATTTCAAGACCAAGAAAAGATAGCCGTAACAGCCGTTCTCGAGTTTTTGTGAGACTAACGAACAGCAATTCATTTTTATATATATAGATATGTGTTTTTTTTAAACCACGACACGGTGGCAAAGAGGCATACTTATTTATTTCCACAATACCAATTCCAATGGCCAATTCTGACTATTCTTGTCAAAGGTTTTATTTTTATTTTACACAAAGTACCATCTAAAACCTATTGAAAATGTTGCCTTCATATAATATTCTTGCTACATTTTTATGTAGCACTTGTCGGATCTGTTGAAACTTGAGAATGATTAGATTCATAAAATATTATTTGATGTTACTAATTTCATCCATAATCGAAGGTATTTCTCGCGAAGCCCACCGTTATAGTAACAGATACCTATCTTTAATAACGGTAATATTAATTTTACCTGCTTTCTTGCTCTTTATAAACATTGAAGTCGATCCACGTGTACTTACTGATACTAAGCATAAGGTGTAGGGCTAATATTATCCATATTTTCCTCTTTCGTCTAATCAATTTATCTTCCTCACTTAATTATGGAAGATAACCTCATAAACCAACCGAAACTTTTTTATCTTTATTAGTTAACAAACAGTAGTCTTGTACTTAATATGCTGAATGTAAATTATATACAAAGATACAACAAAAGATTTGTGTAAGTAGAGGTTCGGGCCGGGATTTGTGTTTACGGAAACTCTGTTTTTATGAACAAGTGTAAAACCCGCAATAAATGCCGCGTTGGTTGCCCGATGAATGAAATAAAGCCACGATAAACGGTATGTGGGTATTATACAACCTATATAGCTAGCAGAGAGGGTAGCAAACATTATGCAAAGTAGAAAATCCCATTTACCACGTGTTCCTCCGTGTCACCTCCCACCAAAGGCCTGAAACAACGTAATAGAGTTGTTTGTAGAAGGGAAGTGAATTCATGCCCTTCGATACAATAACGTTCCTTTGACACGAATTTTTCGCAAAAGAAAATCGTCGATGGAAAATTCAGATTTTCGTTTGATTCTTTTGCACTGCACCATACCGCCCTTTTTTTTGTATTTTCCAATTATACCTTTAGTGGTGTGAAAGTGAATAAACGTGTAAGTTTCATTATGTATTCCTATATCATCATTCTTTACTGTACCCATAGAATTATTTCGCTTAATTTTTTTTTGGGAGCGTTCAAATATCGTAGTAAGTATTTAGAACATTTACTAATGCTACTTAATAAACAGTCTAGCCAAAAACAGAATGAAAGAGATATCGATTTAACAAAGTAAATCGAGAGAGTTCCTATAGAGTTTCCATCTTTTTCGCGTACGTAATCACATCGTAAATCACTATCTTGAATCGAATTCGAAACGAAAGTTTGGATACGAAAGATTTATACTTCCTACTAAGGAAAAAAATGAAAATATAATTGCTTAGTATACCTAATGTTTTTCCCTACAAATCTTTATTCCGAAAGACAAATATTACTTCAGCTCGGAAATACTATAAATATTAATCATATTTTTGTTTAGTTGTGAACTTGTGGTTGAATAGAAATGTTATTATAGAAATAAATACTGACTAATGACGTCATACATAACGCTCCGAATCTTAAAATGGATATAAAACATATTAAAGACATCTTGAGAACTAGGAACTGCTATAATACAGACAGGCGTTAATATACTATACTTACAACACTGTTTAACCACTACTGTACCTACTGCTTAAGTACTATAAAATAAATATACACCTCTAATATTCCTATATTTATTTTTTCTCCAAAAAAGTGTGTTTATTATTTAAACATGACATTCTAAGCACCCACAATTCTTTAATTACTGAGCAAATTATACGTTGCATATTAATAAGTTGTCTTTAAATATTTAGAATTAGCTCGAGAAGTAATTTGAATAATGTTTTACCGCGAAGAATACTAAAATTTGGAGGGTTGTGACGTCGTACCCCTCACGGATAAAAACTGTTGGAATGACAATTAAGATGTTAATTTCAACGCAATTATTACAGTAAATAAACCGATTTAAATTAGAATATTCTCTTTTCATTTAAACCATATGTTGAATATTTATTAATATGTTAATAGAAGAACAGGAGGTTTTAAATAGTACAAGGAATTTGTGTGTTTGAACTTTATGCATATTTGGCCGTTGATGTGGTTGCCTTTGAAACTTATTTGAAAAGCATATTTTGTTAATTTCTAACTGGATATACAAAGTTGTAAACAAACGGTAAAGCTTTTCTATCAAACCTCGCTATCCTACTGCAGTTCTTCATCAACGCTCATAATTACGTTCAATCGACAAAATGATTTGTCCAATGTGGTTGGGAAATAGGTTTCAAATTGTTGATAGGAAACCACAGACTTTTCCATTATTGTTTGGTCGGTTCAATTCCCACTTAGAGCAAAAATGCTCTAAGTGGGAATGCTCTAAGTGAATCATATGAGTTAGTATATAACTGATGATATGATAAGACTGACTAAAACATATACATACATACAAATAATAATGTTTTCCTTAATCCTTACCACACTATTCGTAGAACTCATTTTTAAGACGGTTATCGAGAGAATTTCTTTTATTGTCGTATTTCTTCCGGTACACGTGCGGGATTAAACTAGTATGTATATATATTATATAAACACTAATTTACCATGACTTTTTAATAGTAATTGTCCTAGAAGTAAAAAATAAGCAATATTCTATTTATTTCTAATTCCCTTACATATTTACAAGTGAATTTAAATGCAAATAAAAAACATATTTGCTACGATTGATGGGCTGTCGGCACCATTTACTCGGGCTTAGTTTAGTGGTCAGCGGATGATTGATGAATAGTTACTTGTCACTTTGCTGGGGCGATAGAACCTTGATTAAATTATTCGCAACTCGCAAACAAACGGAAATTCTATTGTATACCTACTATTAATTGGTATACCTGTGAATGGTTGTGCGAATCTTTAATGTTTGTTTACGTCAATATCTATATAGTACCTACTTTAAACTTATTTATTAGAAATATAAGTACCTATAGTACGTAGGTATTAGAACCTTGACCTATTAGAATTTTGACCTTATTATTTAATTCAATATCACCTTTTTATGGGCCATATTGTTATGACAATTGTATGCGGGGTATTTTTATTATACCTACTGTGAGAATTTGCTATATTTGTTGTTACGAAACACTTCAAGAACTAAGGTCATTTAACTGTAATAACCCACTTTGCTATTGGTAGATATTCTATATAAAATGTAATGACCATTTTAAGCCCCTCCATATAATTGCTAAAAAACTCATTCAACGATAACAATTCAATGGTATTGTTTATTTTTTTAACTTTATTGAGTCATCAAAATGATCGAGTCTATAAAAAAACAAATAAGTCCAGGCCCCTTTATAGATTCACGAGTGAATCGATAGATTTAACGACTCACTGTTTCCGGTGTGAACGGTTTTAGAGGCTCTAACGGCCCATTTGTCACTTCCAATACACATTCCAACTTTTCCTGCTTTTCAACTAATCTATTGTAAGCTATTTAAGCAGTGTAAAAAGTTTTCTCCTAAATGTTAATGTAAGTGATTTGCAAAATGTGTTTAAGCTGAAATCAAACTGTTGTAGTCTAGTTTAAAATTTTAACAAACACTACAGTAAAATAAGTAGAAAAGTAGAAGCAAATAATAGCAAAAGAGATTTAGATGGTAGGGCACAGAATAAGGAAATTGTCTGGAATAGCACATAGGTTATTGTTTTTTCCAGGATCATTAAATGGAAGCTCAGAGCGGAAGCTATCATCAAAATAAAATATTACTAAGTATGGTAAATGACCCAATGGTGGCCAGTTTAAGAAAAAAAAAACAGGTTTTTGTGAAATATTACCAAAATTGTGAAAGTTTCAGCACTGAATATAGTGAAACTGTAAAGTCCAGTCCTTATTTAATATTTGTAATGTGTTGCGCGTGAGATACGGCAAAGCTGGATTCAATTAATTTAACAAATAAAAGTTGTAGTTTTGTGACCCAGTCTTGGACAGGGAAAATTCAATAATGGATACCCCAGTCTTAGTCTAAGTTTATCTTTATTTTATGGTTAACACATCAAACAAAACTAATTTTGATTTTAATTAAGCACTACTATTTTACAAGTGAAACTTTCTGCTCACCGCCTTAACGATTTCCTTAAGAAAAACCGTCGTTGTCAATTTCAAATCACCTTACACTTTGTATTCGCGCATATTTGTACATGTAACTGACTGAATTCAATAAAACGTTAAACTTAGATAGTTCGATGTCTAAAGTCTATGTCACAGTGATCCCAATGTAAAAACATTCGCTCATGTCCGAATTCTAGATGTTTCTTTTAATTTTTGGCCATTACTGGTACCGTGGCCACCACTGGTACACTTACGATAGTATATGCATGTATACGTACCTACCTGTCATAATTACCAAAGAAACCAAAGCTTATATCGGCCGTATGTATTTTACCGTACCGCATAGAAATTTGAATATTGCAAGATCAAAACAATGATTCAGCGATACATGCTCAATGCGATCGAACTGGCACACTTCATACTCTTTGACACCCTCCATAATCGCGCAGATGTCTAATGATCACCGACGTAGTGTCGTGTCGCGTCGATTGGTGTCAATATTCCAGAGCTCCACCGAATTAATTGCGACACATTGAACAGACTCCACGGAGACAATAATGTCTTATATTATGGAGATATAAGCAATTAATAGTGCGATCTCGTATAGATTGTTATGATTAATATCTGTCATTATTATATGGTAACGTAATAGTCAAATTATGGTTTCTCTGTAAATAATAAAGTGATGCGTACGATGCAAGTGGAATCTAGTTCCACCTCGAAATTTAAGTAAAAACGAACTGTCTGTATAACATTACAATAATAAAAAAGTTGAGATCAATATTCATAAGATATTCTAATCAGACTTATAGATTTTCATAATAACATAATTCAATTTATTTAGATTTAATTTAGGTATATTTTTCAAGTAACATTTCATTAATGTTGCTTTGCGCCCTTAATGTAACTTTAAAGCACCATTTGTAGTTTGTTCATTAAAAGACGCGTGACCAAAATATGTGAAATACGGAAGAACTAGGAATGGAAAATTGTGAAAAATAATTTTATCAATTTATTAAGGCATAGGTACTCTGTATAATAATGTCATTATTGTCTGCAAGTTAACAATATTCAGCAATATCAGCAGTTAAATGCGATGTACCGCGTTATTATGTGCATATTGATGGCCACTAACTTCTCCATACATTATGTCGGGAATCGAGATTAAATTACGGCTTCATTTGCAACGCAACGTAGTGAAGGCTCGCGGCCTAATGTGTTTCAAATAGTCTGGTAAGGAGTAAGCCAAAAACAAAAAGTCAGTTTTTTACATTTACTTGGTAACAAGTAGCGGTATTTTTCTATGATTGATTGAGTTACTGGTTTATGACCATCGGGATTTTTTTTCAACTGATTTTGAGCAAGGTTATCAACATTTTTTATAAGACTCCTCGAACCCTAAATGTATCACACTCCGTATATAATAGGTAGTATTTTTATTTGTAACACAAATCTGTTTTCGGTAGAGCTATTTCTAGTTTTGGTACATTAGGTCACAGCAGGTAATCGACTTTGATCGATGTCTCCCTCACTTTAGTAGAAAACGTAACAAATGTTATGTAACCACACTTATGATAGATTACTTCCTGGGAATCGTGGTTGACTTACCTTCGCTTCAAATAATGACTTGATAATGTAACAGTCAGATACTAAGTAGAATCCGTTTCAATATGCAAGTAACCTATTTACCCAACAAATATAATTTAGAGAGGGAGCAATACTAGCAGTATTATTTAAAATTTAACGTTAATAAATCACTACAGACAAAGTTTCTTTTTGGCGTAAACTTTTAAATAGGTATCTACGAACCGAGAAGTACCCTGCAACTAAAAGTACGTAATCCGATTTCCGCAAAAGTCGTGTCCGGGTGTTACCTTGCCGAAGTATTTATTTGCTTGAGTTTCTGGTGACGGAAAATATTGTGAGGAAGTCATAGTTTGGTGGTAGGGTATGTACTTTGCCTAAGCCTAGCTGGCTACCACCCTAATGTTGAAAATATGCAATTAAGCACAGATCCAGTACGTTTCCCTGAGAACCAGTTACTTTTTGGACATTGTCGATTTTGACAAAAACTATAAAAACTATAAAAAAGTTCTATAAAAACTTAACAAAATCTGGTAATCAAATTAAAAATATACACATAAATCGCATACGTACAAATATGACATAATAATATATGTATATTATTATGCGTATCATAATAATGTGACAATCGACCGAATTTAAACTAAATTTATCACATTATACGAATTGTATTGTATGTAAATCTTGTAAGTGTATGTAACATTTCGGTCTAGTAACATAATACTAGCTACAATTCAGTGGGGTTAGTGGAATGGGTGCTAAAATACGGATGTACTCACGGGAGCATGCGACGAAAGTTTTAGATAAATGGCTGTCACATTAAATGCTAAGCTTACTCGTTTGTTCGGGAAATTGTCAGTTTGGAATTTGAATCGAATTGGGTTTATTATGCTGTTATTTTGAAATTACAAGTTATTGAGGGTGTATATTAGGTATAATTTCTGTTTTAGTATACTTTATTACTAAGTGTTTTGCAATGTCCTCGAGTTTCTTTGTAATAAAAACATAGTAAAAGTTGAAATTGGAATTATATTTGAAATACCTATTCATCTCGAAAAAAATTAGCAAATAAATCTTTTTATAAATTATCACATAACACACAACAAAACTGATTTATTTATTGTAAAATTAATGTATTTGGCCTCTCAAACATACCCATTATATTTTATAATAGCATCATATCTAATCAATCACCGTAACAGTGGTTCAATTCTAGGCATTCTTCGACTGAAATTCTGACAATATCTGGTGTCTGTTCAACCAAGATTGATGTGAATGGTAATATAGGTCATTTATTAACGTCGCGCGTCGGTCAAACTATGGGGTATTGTAAAAACCCCCCGGATTCGACCTTGAGGCTTCACGACACGACCCGCGGACAAAAAGCTTCCGTGTAAACTGTGCACAAAGGCAGAGCTGTAAAGGTGTATTCTATTCTGCATATTATAGTAGTATATTGGACGCTATTCATGTTACAAAGTCGCCTAATATGTTTTTATTCTATAAATTTGGTTCCGAAACGAATCAAGACAACTCTAACATAATATATTAATAATACCACAATTACGACCTATGAAAAGCTATTATATATTAAATTTATAGCAATTGTGATCACGTCAATATGTTGGAGTGTGAAATTTGCTTCTTTTAGCTAATGCCATTTTTATGTCTAAATGATAAATCGGTAGAACTTTGGTCTCATTGTGAATTTCATACGCTGAGATTTAAAGTGCTTTTTCAAATAAGTCAAAATAGCAAAATTCTTCATAAACTGCTCCTCATATCGTCGGGTAAAACGACTATCTTCGACTAAATAACACATATGTGAAATTATATAGGTACTATTTTATATTCACATACTTACCTGCTGAGGGCAAAAGGCTTTTAGACTTTATTCGACTGGCAGCCATCTCACCCAGACACCTTGGTGATGATGTAACTATGTATTGTATTACCTACTTACAAACTTGAAACTAAAGGTTTCATTTTAAATGATGAGTTTCTAAGTTTTGGAAATTGTTTTCTTTAAAGCATTTACGTGGACAAAGCTAATCTGCCTATACTATGCCTATATATCGATTCAACCGCAGAACAAAAACACTTCGTAATTGATCATCCACATAAATACGTTACAGAAACGTTCAAATAAAAATTCATTAGGTAGTTAAAGACATTGGACACGTCTATTAAAAATTTTAGTTTGATTTTAATTTTTTTTCTATTCAAATATTTAAGTACCTTGGTGATTGTCAATACTATCAAACCCGTAACTTTCAAATTGTTAGTTATGAAGTAGAATTCATGGGATTACCCATTATACATTCCATAATAGTTTCTCTGAATTGCATACAAAATCGATTGCTATATGTTACGGTACAAGTTGCAAATGTAACAAATAAGAATTATAATAGAAAGTCAATATATAATAGACCAGGGTCTTGGCTTCTTAGTAGATAATTCCACTAATCCCAAATTTCAATAAGATGTTGGAGATTTTGCAAAAATAATGAATAGGTATTAAATATACAATACAACACAAATAAAGATTTTAAAATCAATTGAATGAATTTAATGGCTAGCAATCGTAAGTTGGTGGTGTCTAATGCTCTAACAAGAGGAAATACTTAACTATAAAAATTATCTCTAATATTTGAAAATGCATTGACAGAAATGAAATGTCAATACGTCAAACCTCAACTAAAATAAGGATATCTTTATTTAAACTGACCTACTTAATTCGTTCAAAAATAATACGAATTATAATTGGATGACGTTCGAAACGATTATCTCGTTCCAATATATTATTGTTAAAAGCGGCTGAAGCTTTCACACTAAACTGCAACATGGACAAAAGCCTCGATTACAATAGCCCACAACACCCATGGTCCGAGCCTGACGGACGAATTGACATATTTCTATCCGAGTCATATTGATTGGTATTTGCTTAAGCGTGAATGTCACATTCTAACCGCACTCCAACGTTAAGCGTTCGATGAAACTATATTGAATTGAAATCATTTAGGTGCTAACTTTTGCTTGCATTTTCACCGGTAGCATGTTTAGTCACACGAATTCCTTTTTGATGTTCGTTGAATTCTTTATAGTTCGCCTTGTGTATTGTTATATTATAAGATGGAAAAATAAAATGATGCAGGACTAAAAAGCATCGTCATTTAAATTGCTAAAATTATCCTTGTCATCTTCACTTAAGATTATTACGTACCTATTGCTGAAATAAAGTAAGGCAACTATAGGTCCTATAGTGTTATTTGACCAAGAAATATTTATAGTCTTATTTGAAGAAGGATATTACCACAGCTCATAAAATATGAGTTGTATACAAATACCAGAAAAACTGGTGTCTCTGTCGAAACGATGCGCATTGATAAACTTTAACGACGCCATCTTTGTGAGCTGTGATATCTTTTTACTGCTCAAAAGCGCAATATGTTACGCTTTATTTACTGCGAGTGATAAATTTACTTTTATGACTGTCTTATTTTCACAAGAAAAGGTGAAACAACCTCACTGTGCCGTCGTCGGAATTTTTCCATTTTTTTCTAAGGATCCAACACCAATAAATAATTTTATTGGTGTTCGGTGAATGTCCGAGTGTTTGGATACTACTCGAACTAGTAAATAAATAAATGGGTTTTTATTTTTACTTTTCACATGTCCCTTTCCCTTTCAATATAAATAGGTACACAAAACCAATATTCTTATTTGTATAAAATAATTCCAAATATAGAAAAATCTGACATTTGTTTATTTCCGAATTCATAAAAGTTAATCATTTAAATAGTTATATCATTTAAATCGAAACATTCTCGTAATACAAAATTATCAACACATAAAACCATTCATTCGTGAAGCCATGAAAACATCGAAACATTTGCATTTTATTGGAATACACTCGAATTTGCATAACAAAAGAAATTGATCATTGATCTCGAAAACAAACATAAGCGAAATGAAAACCCGCGATCATCACGTACCTACCTACCTATATTGTTATAATATTGAGATCAATTTACTTTTATCCTTATTTTTATTTCAAATAAGCAAAAAATAAAATATGCATTGGTTTTACCACCTACTTAGATACGTAGCCACTTAGATACGTAGCGGAAATTGTAACCAGAGCAAAATTTTATTCATTAACATATGAGTAATCGCTGCTACTTATTAAACTAGTTACCTAGATACTACAAATTTATTTATATACATAGCAACTTTGGGTGCACTAATACTCAGATGTAAAATAATAGGAAAAACGCTTTGTAAGAGGTTGTGAAAGTCTTTTAATTTAAATATTTAAATTTCTTTGTTCTATGTCCAATATGATTATAGGCTTAGGCTGTCATTGAAAATAATGATCTATGGAGTGCTGTTTCAAGGCTTCAGAACGTGGTGAAAGTTGAGTCGGAAACTAGGTATGATGCTCGTTTTTTTACCAATATTACTCAAATATAACTTTTGAAGAGTAATAATATACGTAAATAACGTCAGAGTAGTTATAAAGATACTGTAAAATTATCTAATAACAACTTTAAGTAGTACCTACCTAGATCGCTACCTGAGTTAATTATAAATCATTCAATAATATAATCAATTAGTCACAATTAACGGTATATCGGTCTAATCGAGGACCAGTAGGTATAAACAGCCGGAAAAGATTGTCGAGTGGCAATGACTAGGTACTTGAGGTTTATTCGTCCCACTTGCTCGGTGAGTGGACGATAGTTTGCCAGCGAGAGCTTCCGACGTTCACAGAGTGCTTACTAAATTACGTCATAAAATATAAATTCCATGAAGAATTGCACTGTCCAGTTCGCATTATGAAAACGTGACGTTTGTCCAGTAAATGCACAATACGTAAAAGGATGTCTTATCGGGCATTCACTTAACGTGCATGCGTTTCTACTGGTTACTAGGTACTCTGACCAACTATATGACTACTGCATAATTTAATTATATTACATACAAACAATACAATACTACATGTTTGCCAAACAATTTTATTTTTAAAGTACAATGTCAGATCTACGCTAAAATAACTGGATAAATAGAAAACATAAGGCTATGTATGCTAGGCTGTATAATATAAAATTAATTCTAAGCACATTTCATTCGCTTTGGTCTCACATCAACTTTACATTTTAATGCAATAAATCTGAATCTATGTTTCTTATTAGATTCAATAGCGAAATTCACGTAAGAATATGAATGTAGTTGCCATCAAAAGACCGACGACGTACCGTACCTACCTATTTATAGGCTTCTTTGTGCCATCCATGATTTGACAGCTGCCGTCGGCCGACCGTATATCAAAACTCAATAATATGATTATACCGAGAGCAGAGAAAAGAAAGGTAAATTTCGGTACATACTCGTAGGTACACACATCTCGGGGTCATTATATTGAAGTCTATTTATAAACTTTAGATGGTTATAAAGCATCTAATATATAATCATAAGAAATCTAATAACTTTGAGTATATTTAAAGCTCTTTACTTTATATTGCAAGCCGCAGGTCTTGGAATGAAATTGTTTCTAAAAATAGCGACGAGCGAGTGCGAGTGCTAATAAAGTCTATAAATGTGTTTAAAGCCTCTGCTTTCTTTGAGTTGTTATAATGTTTTCTCTTTGGGATTTTCCTTTCTGCAATAAAAAATAATGATTTGGTATTTATTGAAACAGATAATTAGTATAATATCTTACTATTGCCCTCCGTTTTTAGAACCCTGATAATAACCCTCTTATTGATAAGTCAAAGCATGTAAAAATTATGACGTTATACTAAGTAAGTAAATATAGATCCTCCATCACTAATTACTATGTTGCATTGTTCTACCGAAGCATTGGGCCGGCAAACAAAATTGATTATTTGTGTTGTACATCGGACAATAGGTACTCACTCATTCATTATTCATACTGCTCTATGATTTGTAAATATGTGTAACAAGTCAATTAACTAATATTGTGTGGTTATTTGTGTTTATTAATGATACGATTGCACTAAATATTATAGTGGTTAATTATTATGCCAAGTTGAAATATCAAAAACTATAATATCAAAGACAGACCCGTTGGCTTTGTGGTTAGTGACCCCGACTTTCAAGCCGCGGGTCGTGGGTTCGAATCCCACCCAGGACAAACATTTGTCCAGTGTCTGGTTGTAAATATCTATATAAGAATGTATTTAAAAGTAGTACATGTAGCATATCAGCTATCTGGTTACCATACCACAAGCTTAGCTTAGTTTGGAATCAGATTGGCCGTGTGTGAAAAATGTCCCAGGATATTTTACAATATCATGCTGCCACATTACTATGGTGGAGTAGCAAAATGTCAGACAGACAATGCGAACCCAATACCTACGTGAAAAGCCCAAGCATGATTTTTTGTTGGCTGTTTATAATTCCTAGGGATAAAAGAACATTAAGTACATATCATTTTAAATATATTTTTAACCCTGACGTAACCTTATTTGAGGCAACTGCTTATATTTAGAACATGCTGCATGTGTAGAACTAATATTTCAAACACGACTGGTAAAATACACGCAATCGTCTAATTTCCTACATTATGTGTACGTACGAATTGTTAATGAAATACTCGTGTACTTGTCTCTTTCAATTTATTCTATTAATTCTGACTAATCCCAAGCTTCAAAACTAGATTAGATGCTCAGTCGAAATCCATTCCATCACATTCCTTCTCGTGCCAACGTTAATTTTTGGATTTAACAGCGTCTGGCGTTAGATTCAATTCATTGAATTCGTTTTGTCTGGGTATAAATTTCCTAGACTGTAGAATAATACGTACATATTTTTAACAGTAACGTCAAAACCAGCTCTACTTTGTTTGATGACATGAGTGATTTCATATTTTGTACTATGTTGGGTTCATTCACGCATTGATTTATTACAAAATACTATTTTGTCTGAGCTCGACGTTTCGTCCAAAGTGCACTGCTTGCTCGTGGTAATGAGACGAACTAGAATATTTATATAATAACAATAATTATAAAACCAAATAGTTAGGAAGATACTTGCTTATCACATAACTTGTCCTCCCTTGTCATTTCGTGACATATCTCTTTGGTAATCAACATGAATTTCCTATAATGCGTGTCTTGCTGTTTTGTTATGTCCCACTTACCCCATGTCGACCTACAAAACTAAAATGACAATGGCGGATTCTGTCGCAGTCGAATTTCGGGATTATTTATGATACAGCAGTCTATCTATTATATCGTTCCATAAAAAAATCCTGTTTGGTTTTTTTTGGTAAAAACAAGGAGATCAAATATTATATTACGAAAAAAATTAATGGATGCCTACTTTTTATTTACGATAATGTAAAATAAACATAATCAAGATATTATGATGTTATTTGCGACAGGTTGTTATTGCAAATAAAACAAATTGAATCCAGATGACGATAATATTAGGCAAGAAAATACATCAAATATAATTTATTTAACATAACTCGCCTTTGATATTCATAACATGACAGTATCAATTTCAATACATGGCTAAGATCAAATAAATCGTACTATCTACTAAAGTTAGACGTCGGTTAGATATATGGTACATATATACTTAGCGCGTTTGATTTTTTTTAGAAATTATCATAATCTCTTTTATAGGATTGCCGTTACTCCATAAAAAATAAGCAATAAAACAGTCTCGAATAAAAATGAATAATTTACCATGAGAGATTTATTTACTTTATTTAGTAAGTTACGGGCATAAATGTGTTTTCTTTCTCCTCATATACAGTTGTCAAAACAACAATGTTTTTAGTGTCATTACTATCTATTAATTCACAACCTTGATAATTCAAAAGATCTAGGATATAGTTAGTGGTTATTATCTTTTGCAATTTACTTAAAAAACATACCTCTGACTTCATGTATAGAAGTGATTTAGCCAGTAAATTTAGTGGATTTAATTAATGGGTCCCTTGGCATACCTTAAGGTAGATTTTATGGACCGACCTTACTTCGGGATCTTGCCTAAACTCTTTTGGGAACAATTATTCTGAGTACTTTCAGATGATAATGTGCCCATACTCTTCGGTATTTTTTTTAATGCGCAATTACGGTATTCAGGATATGCTTAAGGCGGAAAATTGGATCTTTGTAACTTAATCATACATATTAATTTTATATGGCTGAAAGGTTTTATATGCACTAACTAGTGCACAGGCAAAATATTGCCTGGACACTTTTAATGTTATCAACTCATCACGTGGTTTAAATAGTCCACTCATTTGAATAGTTCGGACAACCTCGGGGAAGTTGCTGGAAACAAGAAGAATACAACTTATTTGTGCTAAACAGGCTAAACATTATCAGGTTTTTTAGTTTTTGATGTAAAATTGGGTTTTAAAGATTCATGAAGTCCCCCAGGATCGCAGGTCTATCCGCGCGGTGTTAAATATATTTCTATGTAGGTATATCTTTAGATATAAAACAGTCGCTTCGCTGCGCAATCGCTCGGTTAGTAGAAGTCATGAGTTGCAAATAGGAGAAAGGACACCTCAGAGAATTGAAATAGTTCGCAGATCGTTCTCAGCTCTATCTAAACTGCAATTTATGCATAAACGTATGTATGGAGTTGAATGTGAATAACTTGCCAAGATATGAGACATTTATGAATCCGTGTATGTACTTGCGGAGTTTGTGGTACTCTGGCTGATCTATTTTATAACTAGTGAATGTCCAAATATTAATTCAATTATATAGTTACTGGACAAATACCTAAATAAGATTTTTTGCAAATCAAAGCATATGCAACATTGTTAAGAATATATTTTTTACTAGTTTACTTACGTAATTATGCGTTAATAGTAATAAAGCCATGTAAGATGAACGCAGCTGAGCAATGTTCATTCGGAATTCTAGAACTATAAATTTAGCGTGCCGAATAGAAATGTAACTATAGTAATATTACAGCAATCTACAGGAGACTCGCACTAACAATGGAATTTAATAACACAAGAAAACCCTCATAAGTAGGACATGTCGAAAGTACATAACCTACCACTAAAATACATGCGCTGACATTCTCATATTATCTAGTGTAATAAAACCAATGCATGCATGCACTTCGAATGTCGGCAACAACTTTTAAAAATAATTCAACGGTGAAAACATGAACGTATTTTGCCACAATTTTAAATTAGGTGCTTTCGCGAACGTTAAAACGTCGACGACAAATCCGGGCTTTCGCAAGAATACACATGCATTTCAAGACTGTTCATTCAAATAACTTTCGTGGTGAATTTCAGTGGCATGCCGAAGAACTATGCATTCAACTAACTGCTCGTGACACTGAAATATGTCCCTACTTATGAACGAGGGCTGCAAACAATGCATGCGTGGTAAGCAGCTCTTAAGTATTTTCAAGAAATTTGTCTAACGAGAAAAGTTGTTAAAATGCATAGACATATGTATTTTCACAACTTTCAGGTACTTAAAAAAGCTAATGATTTATAAGGTAACACAAACATTTCAGTACCGTCAGGGTTCATGAAATGCTTAAAATATATAGACAACCATAGTCAACTTCAGTTGATTACTTCCTCGTGTATAACCAAAGGAAAATAGATGAAAACTCGGACAAGTCCTATTTAGAATCACTTCTGAAAGCTTTCGTGGCAAGAGGTAAATTGATTTTTGTAAGAGCTTTTGTAAACGTGGATAGATAGAGAAGTCTAATAGAAGGTACTTAGACGAAGTGTCGGGTTATGAAAAATGAAAGATTTTGTATAATAAATAATACAGGTATAATATTGTTTTATAGCCTTTTATCTCATTTAGCTTATGCTATTTCATCTGCATTGCAAATGGACCGGTTATGTTTTTCAATCATTATTTTTATTAATGTCAATAATAATATAAATATGTGGATAAAATTAGCATAGTAACGTGTGAAAGCAAAGGTTATTACGATTAACGGTTATGACAGAAACCGTCGCCCACGCAGATATGAATATAAAAATTGTGTAGTTCTAACGACTAGTACTTAACAATGCACTTACTATATGAAAGTGATGAAAGTGATAAAAATAAATCTCTTTTTTACTATGTTATGTTATTGACTGTATAACATATTCGAGTCTCAGCGAGTTTTACAACACTTGCAAAATTGCATATTGCTACTTATAGTGTAACGATATTGCTTCCACTCGTGTCTCGCCCATCAGTTTATTAAAAAATAAAAAGGTTGTTACAACATTACTTGATATAACATTATACTTAACCAGGCTGCAGGCCTCTGGTGCTGCAAGCGTCCATAGGCTACGGTAACCGCTTCCCATCAGGAGGGACCGTATGCCTGTTTGCCACCCTTGTGGTATAAAAATACTTAACCAGGCAATGTAGGAATAAAAAATGTCAGTTAATCTAGAACTAAGTTTCACAAAATCCCGTTCAAATTTTCTAGCACGTTACCTTTCGAGACGGTTTATTGTGCTTACCTATTTGGTCCATCAAAAATATATCTGAAAGTTTCTGTGAAAACAAATGTAATCATGAAGAAAACTCGTCAAAATCGAACCGCCGAGTTATGACATTATACAGACTATCAAAATACTTCAGCCATAGCACATCACCTTCCTTTCGTGACGGAATAAAATAACATGCGAGTAAGAATAAAGCTATGAGGAGAACAATAAAACTTTATACAGGGTTACCACAGTTCAGAGGATTGGCCATCATTCACATGCTGAAATCAAACTGGAATACTGAATGGAATTTCAGTGAGCGTGAGTGTGATATGAGGAAGCGATCGAGTCACGTAGCACTTGGTTTGACTTGATAACGGTATTCACGGTGAAATATTAGTATTCGGTGACACATTCACAGATCTTCAAGATATGAAAATTGGTTTCGTAAGATGAAATGGTGGTTATTTTATGTGGAAACCGGCTTTTTTATACGTGTTTTGATATAGCTGGGAAATTTTTAAGATATTTCAATATGTATTTTAAATTATAAGTACAGGTATAAAGTTGTTAAAGAACACCAGACTGCTATATCGTTAAGGACATTTCCGAATCTGTGGTAAAAAAATGTCTAGTATTTTCCAAATAGAAACGAAGGTACGAAGGTGCGTATTTGTACATATTCAATTCCGCTGCAACCTACTATATGTCTACAAGAACTTCGCCATAAATTCAAATTTACGTCAGCATTAGGTATGATAATGAATTTTTAAACAATATGTCGTTGTAAAGTTAGGCGGTCGAAACAAGGCAGCCGTGGGAGGTGGACCAGAAAAGGACGACCACGATTAATTTAATCCCATATAAATCACGAATATCTCGCGAGCTGTGACACGGATAAATGAATTACCAAAAATGCTTGCCCTTGTTCCCGTATTATTCGAATATCAAGCGTTTTTCATTCGGAGTCATAATTCATTTAGAACATTTTTCAGGTCAGCATTTTTTTTAACATGAGCTGAGATGACAAAAAGATTATTGACGTTCCTTTTAAAAAAATATCCGTCATGAAACCCGTAATATTAACTACATTTAATACTTCTGCATAATGCAATGAATAATTTTTTTTTATTCACTAATATCTAGGCCTTTTCAATTTTGAATAGTCAGACTCTAACGCTCGGTTCGGAAGGTTGGTTTTTCTGAGAAAAGCCGTCAATAAACTCAGTTGAAAGCCATCTTAGTATCCATTTCAAGTTGGAAATTTATTGAAGAATAATGATGTTGGTTAAAAAGTAAATAAAATTTACTTAATCAGTAGGTACCTATAGCTATTTGACCTTTTTTTCGAACGAAAGCTATCTGACAATTTGACATTATTGTTAAGGGTTTATAGCTTAACTTGACACGTTCCTTGAATTCATTATACATACTAATTAAATTTATTTTAATTAATGTAAGTTTTTGCATATTTAACCAGTTTAATTTTGTAAGGATAAAATTGTTATTTTCGTTATTTAAATAGTTCATTTAAATTTCGAGTATCGATGACCTAATCGTCGATATTAGCTTCGTCTTAAATTATTATCAATATAATAATAATATTTTAATTTATTTCAGACTTAAATCCATATATCTTTTGGTAGTAGGTAGGTACATGAAATGATGTACTTATAAACTAAGGATGTTAGTAAACAGCAAAACAAATAATAGTTATTTAGCGCATTTGTTCTTGAGATGATAACATTGCGAAGGGCAATATGAGTATTGGATATAAGTTTGGTGGTTGCAAGACCATAGTAATTGTATGAGTAGGTCGCTGTTGCTCCTTCGTTCCGTAATATTCTGAAATTTGTTTAGTAATACGCTCGCCTCGTATAAAGACAGGTAGACGACGCGCGGTGTTTCCATTCCAAGTGTTCCTTTAAATCTGTTTTGTTACGGTAGACACTTTTATTGGTTCAATTGAATATATTATACCTATTTAGAGACATCATACGGATAGTAATGGCTCAGAACTAATTGCAATTACCTATTTCGAAGACTATTGTGCTATCTGAAACCTGTTCATATAAGTTTTCTTCTTTTCATTAGAACCTACTAAATATGTATCTTTATATTTTCCCTTAGTGGTCAACAAAGTACCTACTTTAACATTAAGTAGATATATTAGATCAGAAAAAGTTTCAACATTGAATTTCATTTTCTGCATGTAAACATTTTCCTCAATCACAAAACTTTTGATGCCTCTACCTACCTCTTTTATAGCTACTAATCTAGCCATGGACAAACGGCTATCGACCGAAATTGATACTACCACATATTACTGCTGGTCGTAAAATCTTTCGGTTAAACTTTAACCCGTACCGTCGCCATGACCATAAAAGTATTGGTAAGGAAATACGTAGGTACATATAACGATAATTGTAGTTCTCCATACCATACGCCAAACATAAAAATATCTTAATCATAATTTTTAATTACTTTTGCTGTATATTCACATAGATAAAATATTATGTGATTGAAAATGCCGATAACGGCCGGAAAATAAAATTTTCTTAATACGCCAGTCGACGAGACAGGTCAATCGGTCGAGCCAGGGATAACCGGAAACGAGTGTCCAGAACACGCAGGGTTATCACAAACGAAAGACTTCTTAGCAAACTAAGTTTATTTAAAATCAATATTATTTTCTATTTACTAACAGAACATATATCTCGAAATTATAGTCATCGTAAATCATTGAATGTCTGCCGTCTTTTGTAATATTCGCGCAATTGACATAATTTATGTACAGAACATTTATATGTTCACGAAAAAATGTTTGGCATTATATTTATCTCATAATGTCAAACATTTTGTTTCTTGGTGCTTATTATATATCTACACTACACATTTAATGTAGGTATGTATTGTATATATGGCTTTTAGATAAACCTTATATCTACCCCAAATTCGTAATTACCTACCCCATAAAGTGCAGAACGTCGAAACTTAAATGTTACGGACACAAAATCACAATAGGAAAATATGCACCATTTTATCAAATAAGTATAAAATAAATTCACAATAAAGGATCACACCCAGTGTCAGTTTTAATACATATGCAGTGTTATTAATAAAAATGGCCTACTCTTGGTTTCATCCACACTCACATTCCGAGTAGTTAATCGTAGATTCGATCGCGACTAGCTTCCGATTTTTTACGTTATTAATAAACACCGCGTAAGTTCCGAATTACTAAGCATTCCTAAAACGCTGAGTAGTGCTAGTGCTATGGCAACCCCAGCCGCAAAAAAAATAAAAAGAATGGTTTATTGAATGAATTTGAATGAACCGAACGTAATTTGACAGTTTTCATTTTGATTATGGACTGATATCATGCTTATATGACGATTTGAGTTGTTGTTTTTTATTATTAAAATGTCTGAACGTGCTCGTTTGACCAATTGGGATGTAAAAGAAAAGGTAAATTATACATTTATTTTATACTTATCAAATAAAGTAGCATACAAGGTTTTAATGAGTTTAACATATTTACGTAAACATCGTTTGTTGTTTCAGCAATTATTTTATAATTGTATTATTATTCGTTATATTTAGACATTTGATTTCAGTTCAGACAATGTGTATTAAATAATAGGTAAATTATTGTTTTTTATTGTTTTCAGGATCATGATTAACAAAAATAACTGCTCAGTACTGTGAGTTAAAAGCTAAAGAACATAAAAGAAAAATGGAAATGGCTGAAGAATGCTCTTGAAATTGACATATTATAAGGATAATTAAACTGACAAATTTTAGAAGCTAAATTGAAATGAAAAAGTTATCAGAATAAAATATTTTAATAAATATATTTTTATGTTTCCCATTGCCCTTCTGTTTCTAGCTACTCAAGCTCACCAGGTTTATTTTAATAATAACCACTCAACCCCATATTTGTGTTACGAATTAAATTGTTTCTCTAGTATATGTATTGGCCCAATGTTTAAGGAACCAGACTGCTCCAGATATTGTGGATTCAATTCCCATCCAGGACAAATAATTGTATGGTAAACACAGTTATGTGTTGTGTCTGAGTGTTAATAATCTATACTAATATTATAAATGCGAAAGTAACTTTGTCTGTCTGTCCCACTTTCAAGCTAAAACCACTGAACCGATATAAATGAAATTTGGTACACAGTCTAGAACCTGAGAAAGGACAAAGGCTACATTTTATCCCGGTAAAATTAAAGATCCCCGGGAACGCGAGTGACGTCGCGGGGAGTCCCTAGTAGGGATATAATTATGCTTATCAGTTGTCTGGATACTATCTATAGTACAAGCTCTGCTTGATCCACTGAATGAGAAATATTTCCTATGGTACCCGGGGTACCAGGGGATACAGGGTATCCAGCTTATATGACTAGATAAAAATGAAACTAATTGATATTGAAAAATTTGTCTTTATTACTTGTACCGACTTAAAAGTTTTCATTTATAAATGCTGCTCGAGCTGCTTTCCCCCTCAAAGAGTTACATGTAGAGGTTTACATAAGATCTCAATGGATCGCGAAAATCTTTACTTATTTTTAAATTCCTCTTCTTCAAGTTCACCCAGTGGATTGTATTTTATAAAATTTCTACTTCTTTTTGTTAGAGAGTTGTGTTCAATTTCATCTAGTAGTCTAGTATGTAGTATATCAACTATCTGATTACCATATCACAAGCTCTGCTTAGTTTGGAATCAGATTGGCCGTGTGTAAAAAATGTCCCAGGATATTTATTTATCTATCAACATCATGTCGTCCAAATCTTTCTTCTTTCCATTTTACATAATTTTAGAAATAACTTCGTTAGTAAGTAGGTACTTGTACGTAAACAACACGAGAAATCAAGAAATAATGAAAAATATTCGCCACTGTGACTAGTGATCTGACAAGTTCCGCCATTACACCTTACTGTTTGGTTAAACTAGGGTGCCCCCTAGTTTAAATGTTACGCATAGAGCAGAGTGGAAATAGCGTACTCATTCCTTACTTTTTGTTTATTAATAATGAAATTGGTTACTTTAGTCTTAATACTTGGAATAAAGATGCTCCTGCTTTAGTCTACGTTTATTAATAACAGTGATGTAGTTTCATTATTACTCTGTCTCATCCAACGAGTGTCATCGATATACGTCAAAATCTATATCGAGATATAATTCCGGGTCCCACCGAGCGCCGGCTCCGGCACCGGCACCGCCTACGTCACTCACAAGTCGATTCTATCACTCGATGTTGATTAGATTGGGAATCTTGATCGAACTCTCTTCCTCATAAAAATATAATTTGATAGAAATAAAAATAAATTGCTATTACCACACTGAAAATCTATGTTGCAGAAAAAACATATTATTTATACTTTAGTATTCAGTTAGGGTAGAAATTAAAACAATAATGACATAATATTTTAACCTCTCACATAAACAGATTACTCAAATGAGTTACAAAGATTTTGCTAAGCGATAATATGTTCACCAATCTTAACTAATATAGTGTGAAAGATATATACTAAAGGTAATGTGTTTTTATAACGTGCAATAAGCATGAAACCAAACGTAATATTTTGCAGCAAATTAAACGTTAAGTAGTTGGAAAGTCGCGGAGCGTTGCATTATCTATTTAACTGCTGAATAGAGCTCCACGTACGGAACCTAAATGTAAATTTACATCCGTTCCGCTATGACTGCACTAATTACGAGCAACGAGTATTTTATTGCGTTAGTATTGAATGTGTGAAAATGTTAAGCTCATATAAGCTCCATAGAATGTCATTTTAAGGATCCCCATAATTATGCCGCTATTTTATTATATCGACGGTAGAAAGCAATTTTGTCGTATCTAAAAAATTGAGGTTTACACCAGAGTAAAATAACACATGAAAAATATCATAAAAAAAGTATTGAGTCCTAAATAAAAACTTGTAACAAAAATAATGATAATTCCGGCAGACTCAATAAATTTATTCTAAATTCTTTTCTTCAAATAAAGATAGAAAAAAAAAACGATTTTCCTAGATACGAAAAATTTGCTTTCTACTAAAATCCGTTAGAAATATTAGCTCAGAACGTTTTTAAATTTATTTTTAGAACAAAAGATACTATCAGCATGACCAACGAAAACTAAGGAAACACGTCTTCTATTTCAGTTCAGCCAACTCATGTTAGTATCAGGAACTAAATACAGAATCATTTCAACTATATTTAGAAGTTTCAAACAGTTGCACCATCAGTAGAACGATTTATTGTTAAAATTAATTATACATTTCCTGAACAATTATATCTAAAATATGGCGCCGAAACATCGGAAAATTTTTGCATAAGAAATTAATCCGATTTCACAGACAGCACAGACCCAACGGAAAAGTATTCTCGCTATCCGTTGAAACTTTTGAACAGAATTTAATTAACGGCACTTTTGACACATAGATACTTATCTAAAATGAATCATAAAAGCCATCGATTATTATTTAATATGTTCTTATACTATTTTAATGGTATTTGGCCATTATATAGTTATAAATATATTTAGTTCATTTCTTATTTTGGACAAACCTAGGTGATAAGTATAGTATCAACAAAAATATATAAGGTAAGTGAACCACAAAATAATATTGATAATTATTTTATAATAATAACAATATTCGAAATAATAGAAGATATCTTTAATCTAGAAATAGGATTTGCTTTTAATAGTTATTTGTTATACAAGAGTGCAAAGTTGCTTTTTAACCGCGTGTTCAATTTTGATGACCGAGCAAGCGAAGGATTCTAAAATTGAATCACGAGGGCAGCGAGTGATTCAAAATTAGAATCCTGAGCGTTAGCGAGGGAATCAAAAGAGCACGAGGTGAAAAATCTTTGCACTCGAGTGCAACACGTAACTTTTCATTCCACCTCAGCGAGGAAATGACTAAATGCAAAAAAAAAACAAATTGAAAAAAGAACACCAAGAAGGTGCCGAGTCTGAGTTTTTAACAAATTAAAAAAAAGTTGTATGATATATTCGGCACCATAGAGGTAGCAGTAAATAGGTTTAATGTTTTTTTTTAATTCACAAACTTAGTGCACACGATGTTCCAAATTCAATTTACTTTATCCTCTAGAGAATAAAAACGGCTTTTCCACTCAGATATTGAAGATTAAAAATACTCTTTCCGAGATGGTGGGATGAAAAATACATTATTAGGTAGGTACTTATTTTTAAATAGTGGAAGTAAAACTATTACATAATTCAAGCATGTTGTGATTTATACTAAATTACAGCTAAGCTTGTTTAATACCATGTCACTGTATCCTCCCCACGCTGACCTTCGCTGAGGATCGGTATCCCGTTCCATACTTTGTCATTCTGTCCTTACGCACATTTGTTCCCAGCGGCCCTACGAACCGAGTAATCGCTATCAAAATAACTAATGCCCCTTCGAGCCAGGCGCTTTTCCATAACTCAGCATCAGACTTGCGTAATAGAACCTACCTAACATTAATCTAAGTATTGTAAATTCGATTGAAATCTATCGATTTGTATGTTTTGTATTTTCATAATTCGTCATAGACAAATATTTTCCAAAATATACAACATAAAACTTTAAAATATTTATTTACAGCACTCCAGTTTCATCTAATCAAACGAAATAGCCATGCATAAATCTTGTCTTCGTATTTTTATGTTTAAAAGCGGTTTGGTCTAGACAGAGTAGAGTGTAATGCAAATACTACTCTCTATGCACTTATTTGCTATCAGTAGATCATTGATCTAAACAGTACCTACAAATGTCTATGCCGTGCCAAAAATGTATATAAAAATGTCTTATATAATGTCGGGTAACAATTAAATACAAGTATAAGCTCGAATTACCTTCCGCATTTCTAGCAATATCGGGTATATCGGATAGATATGTCGGGATATAAGGATAAAGGTAGGTATTTATTTATGTGGTGATAATAAACAAACATATTTATGCACATAAATTAAATGAAATGAAATGAAATAAATTTGAAATGAAATGAAATGAAATGAAATAAATTTATTCATTCAAATAGGCCTTCACAGGCACTTATGAAACGTCGACTCTAATGCTCGGTTCGGAAGGTTGCTTTTGCTGAGAAGAGCCGGCAATAAACTCAGCAATTAATTACTCTTTTCAAAACAAGTTTTAACAATTTCTTTAACAATAATAATATTAGTCCTGATAGAACGAGCGCTATACCCATGCCTCGCCATCGTTAATATAATCGTTTATACAATAATAAGCCTTCTGTACCAAAGCTGACTTAACTCGTTCCTTAAATTTATTCATAGGCAATTCTAAAATATTTGTGGGGATTTTGTTATAAAACCGTGCACCAAGTCCTAAAAATGATCCTTGCACTTTCTGTAGTCTATAAGCCGATGTTACAAGTTTATGCTTATTTCTAGTATTAATGGAGTGCAAATCACAATTTTTCGTGAAAAGACTAATGTTTTGACGGACGAATATTATGTTTGCATAAATGTACTGTGATGCTTAATGCACATAGAATTTAATAAAAATAATATGATCAGAATATCAGATCCGTCGAAGTTATTTGAAAAATTAACAAGTTGTTTTAAAATATAATATATTTGTTACCTATCTTATTTATGGTATTTGTCAAATGATCAAAGAGTTTGGTTTTCCATTGTTTTATGACATGTATTCATTCCGATACAGTTTTGCACAATATTGAAATACCTACTTTAAACCAATATTTAGTTTTAGTTTGCAGTGATTTGCCCTACCCTTTTCACAGCGGACTTCTTAATTAAATTTTCATTTGAAATTCATTGTAACATATAGCTAAGTCATTAAATATTAATTGAATATAATATTTATATTTAAAATGACTTCATTATTAAATTTATTTACAAAAAGTGATTTATACTTTAGTTAAATCGGTATCTAATTACGGTAGCACAACAGTTAAGTAAATAGAACTTCGCATATATCACAAAATATATTGAAAAATTGCCGCTGAGAACACAAACCCTACGAGGTATGAAATCCAGAAAAATACATGAAAAATTCTTCCGACAGCGACTGCAGTCCGTCCTGATCTTTTCATTTTTATTCCTCCAATGCGTATTGTTCGTATTCCAGTGGTCTAATTGGAATCTTCCATTTTCTATTGTCATTTTCGTTCTCGGCGCGGTTTCATTTAGATTGAAATGATTGAACGGAATTTCTTGTGACGAGGGGAACTGAAGTGGCTGTATTACGGAACTAGCTTAAATGCTTGGAAATATTCGATATATTTCCTGCTGCTTTTTCATGGAAATGATATAGCAATTTCGTTTCAAATTATCTCTATGAAAGTGTTTTGTTTTAGTCAATTGTTTTGTATTCTTACAAAGGTTATTTATTCAGATTCCTTTAACGACTGTATCATAATCATAAAGATAGTTCATACTCGTGTGTATTTTCAACCCATATGTTTGTAAATGCATAGCGGCAGGAAATGTGTGGGTTTGCATTCTGAATCTTTTCTATATTATTCTCTCTACTACGAGCTGTGGTGACATAGTGCCATCCATATCATTGTAGTTGTTGAAGCTACGACGTAGCACAATGTCGCGTGGATTTCTATAAAAAAAGTGAAAATTGTCAGGAATATTCCATTCTACATTGATAAAAAAGATTGCACGATAACAGCGACCCCAGCTGTTAATAATAGTGGAAGAAGTCTGAGAACTAAGAGTTTAAGAAGTGTTAACATTCGCCTAGCCATAAAACTTCCGATGTTTCCGGACATTAAACTAGGTAAAATGCTGTCCGCTTTCCCGAAACATCTTACTTCTATTGTGTTGGATCGCTCCGACAGACATTAAGTGAAATTTACGACCACGACCGGCCAATTTTAGACAGGATTTAAGTATTGCCCTCAACGATGCCTAGCGATGCGGTCGTTCGACATAAAGTGCTGCCCTTACAACACATTCTTATAACAATTTAACCTTTAACAACAACCCATTATCTGAAAATAGCACCGATAATAATGTTGCAATGTAAATAAACTTATTAAAATATTTGAGTCATCAAAAAATGTATTCACAAACAATCAACCTAAAATCTTCAATTAGAATTAAAGCAATGGTTAGTGCAATTCTCAGCACTCAGCATTAGAGAAATGAGATTGAATTATTATAACATCGAATAGGTACAGATTCAATTATTTTGATTCGTTGAGCAATGTTATTATAGTCTGAATAAAAGTTTAGGCATAATACCTCTAGGTAATACGTTCGTTGAAATAAATATTGTGATTCAGATTTTCTATATATAGTGCCTCCATTTTTGTAGTTAATCAACCAAGTAATTATATTTTGACAATCAGTTTTTTTTATTTTCTTGACCTACTTATTATTGATTATCTGCTTGACTATTTACTTTGTTGTTATGAATAATTGGGTAACAATATAATAAGCCTAAACTTACTAAAATTCATATTAAAAGTTATTATGAAGCGATGCATTGCACCATCATAAACAATACAACATATTATTTTACAATACATAATATATAAACATTCTACTGTATTGAATATAACCAAACTAAAATACAGATGGAGAAATCGTTGCTAACCGATAATTTGCCCGTTCTATTTACTCACACAATTCCTAAGAAAAATACACAGAAACTGCGAATTTCTCGTGCGTGTAAAAAGTAGTGGCGGTAGAATAGCGATACGACACGTTCATATTATATTAGGTTAGTTTGATGCGATATTTGTTCGAAGAAGACTATAAGCTATATACGGATCATTCAATAAACAGTATGAGAAAACCTTAGTACGGATAGTAGGTAGGTATTATTATTGGGTTCAGGTTGAAAACTTCCAGTCATGCACCTTTGATGGGGGTTTCTTTTTAGTCATATTTCCATTTATTTTACTCCGGCTTGTGTCCAGCATAATATCACCAGGGTAAGCTAATGATGAAATAAAAGTAGCTACCAAAAGTAGTAGTAAAATGTACCACTTACCTACTATACTTAGGTTACCTAAATTAAAATAGAAATTTAAAAAAAAATTGTCCGCAACCGAACATCGTTATTAACTATTGGTTCATACATAGTCGTACGTTAAGAATATATTTATAGCATGTGTATACATGCTTATACATGCTTATATAAGCTGGCTTTATATCAAGCTTATTTTTTTTCTATGCTTAGAGCAGTTAATTCTAAAACGTCCAAACTTTGGGGTGCTATAGTTCATGGTGACATGTTGATAACACAAGAAACTGCGTACGCAATGCAGATGCAGTGATGTCATGTTTCAAACATCGTATTCTACATTTACTCCGCCGTATTATGTAGTAAAAAGCTTATTGATATCACTATACTCAGAATAGTTGTCGGGTATTTTGCATTGAAAAAAGAAGCAACAAAGTTAACGAACTTATCGGTAAATGTTGTAAGTACTAGATATATTACTAAGTATAGAGTATATTATATATTTTATGATTTATACATTTAAATGGTTTACTAATAACCGATACCTACCAAACTGATATATGATAACAATACATTTATTTTGTTGGGTCATATTTATATATCTATCGTAAGTGTACCAGTGGTGGCCACGGTACCAGTAATGGCCAAAATTAAAAGAAACATCTAGAATTCGGACATGAGCGAATGTTTTTACATTGGGATCACTGTGACATAGACTTTAGACATCGAACTATCTAAGTTTAACGTTTTATTGAATTCAGTCAGTTACATGTCCAAATTTGCGCGAATACAAAGTGTAAGGTGATTTGAAATTGACAACAACGGCTTCTCTTAAGGAAATCGTTAAGGCGGTGAGAAGAAAGTTTCACTTGTAAAATAGTATCGCTTAATTAAAATCAAAATTAGTTTTGTTTGATGTGTAAGCCATAAAATAAAGATAAACTAAGACTAAGACTGGGGCGGCCATTAATGGATTTTCCCTGGCCAAGACTGGGTCACAAAACTACAACTTTTATTTGTTAAATTAATTGAATCCAGCTTTGCCGTATCTCACGCGTAACTCATTACAAATATTAAATAAGGACTGGACTTTACAGTTTCACTGTATTCAGTGCTGAAACTTTCACAATTTTGGTAATATTTCACAAAAACCAGTTGTTTTTTTCTTAAACTGGCCACCATTGGGTCATTTACCCTACAAAAAATAATTTCTGTATCGTCATTGTCTCAAAATCAAAACAAAAAATAGCTTGTCATTTTAACACAACGCTGTATTTTAATATACTTGATTATTAATTATATCACAAAACGTAGATGGGCTTAGCAGAATAATTTAAAACCCTCATTAAAAAGCAAACTTGCAATTGTATCCCGAAATAATAGGAACGCTTTGATTCAATGAACCGTAAAACAAAAATATGCCTATTCGGCAAAAATATAAATTTACGACAACCCCATCAGAGGATAATGTTCCGGTCGGACAAAGATATTATTTGATTGAAGGAGAATTTCTGAGGATCGCGAATGCGGGCGACATTTGGTGCCGGCGGTGTCACTTTATTGGCAATTCATGCCGTCGGGTGCGGGCCGATGAAAAACACACGCCCTCTGTCGGCTACAAGCGAAATCTGATAAGTGAAATGTGCGCCATCCCGTCCATTCGACCGGCAAACTCAAATCGGCAAAAAGTGGACACTCGTATCACGCGCAATATTTTCCAAGAGACTTTTTTACGGATGCTTTTTGTTGCTTTATGTTGCGCATCGAAACAAAAACATTGCAATCAGTCGTGTGAAATGGTTTTATTTTTTTGTTTTAATGGTGATTGAATGCATATTTTAGTTTGTATAGACAAGGGTGCATAACGACGGTAAATCCCTTTGTGAATATGACTGATTTCAGTGGCATTTCTAAGTAAGTAGTTTAATACTTGTAATGGGGTTACCCATCACAAGGTATCTACATAATCGACTGGAGTATACAAACACCTTGTAAACTAATTTGGAACAGCAATTTAAGGAATAAAGCGGGAACGATACATCATGTTATATACCTATTTGATAATATGAAGGAAAATTTTAATGGGAACACAGTGACGTGGCGGTAGGCTTTACACAAACATGAATAATGAAAGCGCAGCGATCAGCCTGAACTCTACATACAACCTCCTTTTACATGTTCTGATTTTGCACTGTATAAAATTCATTCTTGAGAAATTTTATAATCCACATCAAAAGACTTTGTAATACATAGATAGTTCTTTATCATTTTTAATTCATTGGTCCTCCTCATTTAACTGCAATTTAAAAGCCCTTAACGATCTACTAAGTAACGTAGCGGAACAAAAGGGCTAATCTAATTAATCTTTCGCGTAATTTCCAATGAAAATCACAGCTTTACCTTTTCTCATATAAATACCTAGGCTGTGATATAAACGAGTCTAATATCGAGAGTGGAGCCTAATTAAATTAGATTAGGTACCTAACACCGGTTTCGGGCCTCAAATTCCTCGTTTTAATTGAAAATGTTTTCTAAATAGATGTGTAATTATGAACTTCACTGTAAAACGTCACATTTGAATTTGAACACGCACACATAATACTACTCGTTGCCACTGTAATTTATTTTCTGCCCTTTCTTTTATAATGGACTAAGAGCCCGTGAACGCCAGACCTTCGTTATTTTATAAAAGCTGAAAGTTCGTCTGCGCATGCTCCCAACACAGGTAAGAACGATGGCCTATTATGAAGTTTGGGTCATCGTGGCTTTGGCAGCTATACGGTACTAAAGGTGTGTATAATACCGATCTAGTTTCGTCAAATTATAAAGTGTGATTTTTTGGTATTATCTTCAGAATATTATTAAAAATCACGTTATTGATTGCCAGACACTTCACATCGTGGCAAACCCTTGCCAGACACCCCTAATGTTCATGAAATTATAATTCTACTTACGTTATAGTATAAAAGCTGATTTTTATATATAATACTTAGGTAGTAATAAGATGATGTTTCCTCATCAGCCAGACATTTTTGATAGTTCCAACCCCTTGCCAGGCAATGATGTAGGGTCGCTGTAGGAGCGAGCGCGAGACAGTATATGTATGATAGATGGCGAGAAAGGTCCATCGCGATCTCTCACTGCACAGTTGTTATTTCTACTGCGCATGTATTAGTACTTAGTACATGTTTACATCAGCTAAAATAATCTTATATGCTTTCTTCAAGCATTATTAATTGAATAATTTATTTTAATAATATATGTATACGCATACCTGCATTTCGTTGCTTCTATCCTACTGTAGGCGTTTAACAGAGGTTACGAACATTAAAACTTTTTTTTTACTCACTTTGTCTTCAGCTAACCTAACGTACACTTTGTTTTGTACTATAACTTTTTGTTAAATATAGTTTAAACCAACTATTTAGAGTTTTATTAAAGCTCCATTATGTCTTCGTGAGACAATATATATTTTATGTTTTAGCCGTATTAAACATCAAAAATAGACGATCGACAGCAAGCTCAAATATGTGCGTGTTTTCTTGTTTTATATACCACTACGGTGGCAAACAGACATACGGCCCTGATGGGAAGCAGTTACCGTAGTCTATGGACGCTGCAACACCAAGGGCGTCACTCACGCGTTGCCAACCCTGTAAAAATCTCTTCACTCCCTTCTGTGCTATACGTCCAAGACGTAAGGATAAAAGCTCAAAAAAAGCGTGCACTTTCTGCAAGCAATTACTCTGCACCGAACATACCACATATATGTGTTTAGTATGTTTCGAAAGGCAAATTTCTCAAGATCTTATAGAATAGATTTTTTTTAATTTTTTGTTATATATAATTTTTAATGGGATTTTTATGAAAACTGCCAAAAAATTTAGAATATAATTAAGATGTTTTGGTCTAGAAGTTGAATTTATGTTTCATTGTTTTGATTAAAATACTTATTTTCTTATTTATTAAACCTTGTTTTATTGATATGTAAAGTAATTACTATAGTAATTCTTTAAATTGTTGCGTGTAACACCGTCGGCTATGTCACGTGATAAATATCTTAAGCTATGGTAAGATGGCGATAAAAACGTCGAAGGAAAATTGATTTGACAACTAAGGTTGTTTTATTAAAAATAAATTGTAAAGAGATAATATGTGGAAGAATAAACATTAATTGTCGTTTCTTGTTCACAGGTTTGTTTATTATAATTGTATGTGTACTTAGATATAGAAATAAATGTTTAAATAAAATTCTTGTTCACAGAGCAACAACAGTTTATTCATTTACAAATTAATCGAGGCTATAATAGATCTTATAAAACGACAATTTTGCTTATGAGATCTACATAAAAGGAACAAATATGGAGAAACTCCGTTTTGAATTTCAAATTTTGCCATCAAGTGACGGAAAATCGAACATAGTTTGTATAACGTCAATAGCAACAAGCGACGCTAAAGTTTATGCTGTACCCGAGGAATTCCAGTCAGTTAGTTACCACACCGAGGTCATAAAGACGCCTGCTTATTCGAAAATAAAAAATAGTTTAAAGAAAAGGTATCAAACTCGGAAAATTTGGATAACAATGACAAAGGAACTTAGTGATACCTATATAGATGAGGATGATAACTTACAATTTGGTAACCAATACCTTGAGGAGGTTGAACAGAATAAAACAACAACATCGGCACAAATTAGTGAAGCAAGTTTATTAGAAAAATTATTAGAAAAAATGACAGGAAATATACAAGAGACTAAAGAACAAAGTTTAAAGCATATTGCAGAGAAATTTGTGATGGAGAAATTTACTAGCAAAAATAGCAATGCTAACCAATGGATAGAGATATTTGAAAAAGAGTGCATGCGCTTTAATATAACAAAGGATGTGAGTAAAATTGAAATACTTAGACTGTTTATGGATAAAAGTTGCTTAGACTGGTACAGTTCCATGATGATAAAACTGACCATGGACTCTGAATGGTCTATATGGAAAAACAAATTTTGTGCATCATTTACAAATAGAGGTTGGAACCACATTACTTATGCATTGTCATTTAAATATAAAGATGGATTGTTGATAGATTATGCTTTAAAAAAAGAAAAGTTACTACTGGATATGAGGAACTCGATTGATACGGGTACTTTGATAGATCTTATTGCGGCTGGTTTGCCTGAATTTATACTTAACAGGATCGATAGAGAAATATTGAAAGATACAGTTGATTTGTTCAATGAAGTGAGGAAGTATGAGCATATGATAAATAAAAAGAAAAATTTGGTGTATAAAAAATATGGAAGTCAGACAAGCATCAATCGGAATGAAGATCGGAGCCAATGTAAAATTTGTGAAAAGTTAAATAAAGGAACTCGCTATCACGCTGAATCTACATGTTGGTTTAAGGGTAAGGAAGATGAGAAAATAAAAGTAAATAATACCAAACATGTTAACAACTCAGTCATTGAAGCTGAACTAAATGATACTTATCAAAAAAACTAATAGGGACACCATTAATAAAAGTTAAAATGCTAGTAAATGATATATTACAAATATATGGAGTTTATGATTCAGGATCAAATGTATCCTTGATTAATTCTAAGTTATTAAAACTAAGTGGGAAAAGCAACAATATGAATGTGGCTAATTTAGTAACTATTAATGGTGTCAAGAAAACAAGTGGTTCGATAAATGTAAAAATAAAAATATTTGAAATTGAGGAAAATGTGGATATATACATTATTGAAGAAAACAATTTCAAATATGACTTTCTCATTGGATTAGACTTGATAAAAAAATTTAAGCTAGTACAAAATGAAGATTTAAAAATAAGTCAGAAGCAATGCTTAAATAAAATACATATAAAATTGAGTACGGAAGAAGAAGGAAAAAATATAGCAATGGAAGAGAACAAAATTAATTTCAATGATGGCATAAAGGAAGAAGACTTTGATATTAAAATAAATCATTTAAATGAGTATGAAAAAAATGAGATAAATAAAGTAATTAATGAATATAACACAGCGTTTGCGAAAAATAAATATGATGTGGGTACTGTCAATGGATATGAAGCCAGAATAAAATTATTGGTAGATAAGTATTGCGGAAAGAGGCCTTATAGATGTACTATAGAAGACAAAAAAGAAATAGAGGAACAAATAGCAAACTTATTGGACAATAAACTTATTGAAGAATCCTGCAGTCCGTTTGCTGCACCTGTCACGTTGGCGTTTAAAAAAGAAGATAATAGAAAAAGTAGATTATGTATAGATTTTAGAGAACTCAATAAAATGGTGGTACCGGAGGCACAACCATTTCCATTGGTAGAAGATCTTGTGGCAAAAACGAGAAATTGTAATTATTTTTCAACTTTAGATATTAACTCAGCTTTTTGGTCTATCCCTTTAAAAATAGAAGACAGAGAAAAGACAGGTTTCATAACTCAAGAGGGTCATTACCAATGGACTTGCCTCCCATTCGGATTAAAGACTTCACCTGCAATATTCCAGAGAATACTAAGCAATATACTGCGGAAATACAAATTAACAGATTTTACTGTCAATTATATAGATGATATATTGATATTCTCAAAATCTTTTGAAAAACACGTTTATCATCTAAAACAATTGTTAGAAGCCATTAAAAAGGAAGGTTTCAAATTAAAGTTCCAGAAATGCACATTTGCATCAGATTCTGTAAAATACCTGGGACATATAATACAGAGAAACTCTGTAAAACCATTAAATGACAACCTAATTTCGATAAAAAAAATTCCCATTCCAAAAACGCAGAAAAATGTTAGGCAGTTTTTGGGGAAAATAAATTATTATCACGAATACATCCCAAGAAGTGCAATATTACTAGATCCATTGCACAATTTATTAAGGAAAAATCAAAATTTCATTTGGTCTGATAAATGCCAAGAAGCATTTGAAGAAATAAAAAACTTACTATGCTCTCAACCAGTATTAGAAATTTATGACAAAGATTTGCCAATCAAAATTTACACAGATGCTTCTTTAGAAGGCATTGGAGCTATATTGAAGCAGACGCAACCCGATGGTAAAGAGAGACCGGTAGCTTACTTTTCCAAGAAGTTAAATGGAGCCCAAAAGAAGAAAAAGGCCATCTACATAGAGTGTTTAGCCATTAAAGAAGCAGTACAATATTGGCAATACTGGTTATTAGGAAGATCCTTTACTGTTGTCTCAGACCATAAACCATTAGAAAACATGAATTTAAAATCAAGAACGGACGAGGAATTAGGTGACTTGATGTTTTATCTGTCACAATATGATTTTAATATTAAATATGCTCCAGGTAAAGATAATGTAGAAGCAGATTGTCTTAGTAGAAACCCTGTATTAGAGGAAAATGAAAATAGAGATGAAATACTACAGATTGTGAACTTAATTAATCTAGAAGATATTTTAATGGATCAAAATAGCAATGAAGAAATACAAAAGAATAGAGATAAAATCTTGAAAAGACAAAACATTTATTATAAAAAAGTTAGAAATAGAGAAAAAATAATGCTATCTGAGCCATTCAGCATAAAACTTATAAAAAGTATTCATAAGAACCTTTGTCATATTGGAATTCAACAAATGCAGAAGACAATTAGTCCACTCTATATAGCCAGAAACCTAACAAGAAATATTAAGGAAATATGTAGAAGCTGTTCGATTTGTATAAAAAATAAATCAAGAGGACAAGATAAAATTGGATTTATGTCACACCTGGGTCCAGCCACTAAGCCTTTTGAAATAGTCTCTATTGACACAATAGGAGGCTTTGGCGGTTCAAGGTCGACAAAGAAGTATCTACACTTATTGGTAGATCACTTTACAAGATACGCTTTCATACTGACGTCAAAAACACAGGGTGCTTACGATTTCATAAAACTAGTTTCAAACATATCTGAAACAGAAGATGTTGGAATGCTTCTTTCTGACCAGTATCCAGGTATAAACTCGAAAGAATTTAAGCAATTCTTACAGGATAAACACATACCTATGATATTCACGGCAGTAAATGCACCATTTTCTAATGGCCTAAATGAAAGATTGAATCAAACATTGGTGAATAAAATACGATGCAAAATTAATGAAGTTGGAAATAGTAGAGCTTGGACTACAATAGCCCATGAGTGTGTCGAAAAGTATAATCAAACTATTCACTCAGTAACTGGCTTCTCTCCAAGTTATCTTTTGTATGGTATGAATGTTGATGTTTTACCGGAGGAATTGAAGGTAGAAAGAACTCAGACTTACTGGATAACAGACAGAACAACAGCTCTAAAAAATACACTAAAATCACACAACTACAACAAACAGTTATTTGATAAAAAAAGGAAGTACTGTGAATTTAATATTGGAGACATGGTGTATGTAGAAAATGGGAATAAACTGAACAGGAGAAAATTAGAAGAGCTGAAAATTGGACCTTTTAGAATTGAAGAAAAAGTTTCTAAATCAATATACAGAATCAATATTGGGCACAGGAAAAGAGAATCGGTTTTATACCATATCACTAAACTTATTCCAGCACCAAAAGTAGAAGAATATCAGATGAAATGAAAGAGCGGAAGGTCTATGTCTTAGAAGAAAATTCGCATGGAAGTTTTATTCTCTCGGGGGGGGGGAGATGTAAAGTAATTACTATAGTAATTCTTTAAATTGTTGCGTGTAACACCGTCGGCTATGTCACGTGATAAATATCTTAAGCTATGGTAAGATGGCGATAAAAACGTCGAAGGAAAATTGATTTGACAACTAAGGTTGTTTTATTAAAAATAAATTGTAAAGAGATAATATGTGGAAGAATAAACATTAATTGTCGTTTCTTGTTCACAGGTTTGTTTATTATAATTGTATGTGTACTTAGATATAGAAATAAATGTTTAAATAAAATTCTTGTTCACAGAGCAACAACAGTTTATTCATTTACAAATTAATCGAAGCTATAATAGATCTTATAGATATATATCCATTACAAGCCAATTAGTAATACCACGGTAGATATATGAGCGTTTAAAGTGGTGTGAGCAATTTGCTCCCGCGCGCCTTTCCATGTTATAAAAATAGGCGCGCCTCCTCACGGGTTAATTAAATTTTTGAGTATTATTTATTTGGTTTTTTTTATAATCTGTTATTGAGTGATCGCGATAGACCTATCTCGCCATCTATCATACATATACTGTCTCGCGCTCGCTCCTACAGCGACCCTACATCATTGTCTGGCAAGGGGTTGGAACTATCAAAAATGTCTGGCTGATGAGGAAACATCATCTTAATACTACCTAAGTATTATATATAAAAATCAGCTTTTATACTATAACGTAAGTAGAATTATAATTTCATGAACATTAGAGGTGTCTGGCAAGGGTTTGCCACGATGTGAAGTGTCTGGCAATCAATAACGTGATTTTTAATAATATTCTGAAGATAATACCAAAAAATCACACTTTATAATTTGACGAAACTAGATCGGTATTATACACACCTTTAGTACCGTATAGCTGCCAAAGCCACGATGACCCAAACTTCATAATAGGCCATCGTTCTTACCTGTGTTGGGAGCATGCGCAGACGAACTTTCAGCTTTTATAAAATAACGAAGGTCTGGCGTTCACGGGCTCTTGCTCCATAAAGTAGGTTCCTACCATTTAAAAATAGGCTATACAGTAAATACGGTACATAAAGCTGATATTTAAATTTTATTTCAGTCAAGAATTTTTAATGTGTGCTATTTATGGTGACATTGCCTTTATTATTATTATTTTAGATGTGTAATTATGATCGTTTTGTAAGCTGTAACGCATCATTTTTATCCTGTATCCTGAGTCTGTGAAATCATGCAAATATAGGTATGGTAAATGACCCAATGGTGGCCAGTTTAAGAAAAAAAAAATAGGTTTTTGTGAAATATTACCAAAATTGTGAAAGTTTCAGCACTGAATATAGTGAAACTATAAAGTCCAGTCCTTATTTAATATTTGTAATGTGTTGCGCGTGAGATACGGCAAAGCTGGATTCAATTTACCAATGTAAAGTCACACAATAAAGATTATTCTATTCTATTCTATTCTATTCTATTCTATTCTAATTAATTTAACAAATAAAAGTTGTAGTTTTATGACCCAGTCTTGGACAGGGAAAATTCATTAATGGATACCCCAGTCTTAGTCTAAGTTTATCTTTATTTTATGGTTAACACATGAAACAGAACTAATTTTGATTTTAATTAAGCAATACTATTTTACAAGTGAAACTTTCTGCTCACCGCCTTAACGATTTCCTTAAGAAAACCCGTCGTTGTCAATTTCAAATCACCTTACACTTTGTATTGGCGCATATTTGTACATGTAACTGACTGAATTCAATAAAACGTTAAACTTAGATAGTTCGATGTCTAAAGTCTATGTCACAGTGATCCCAATGTAAAAACATTCGCTCATGTCCGAATTCTAGATGTTTCTTTTAATTTTTGGCCATTACTGGTACCGTGGCCACGACTGGTACACTTACGATAGGTACCTCAGTAAATTATTTTTTTCCATAGCAACTCACTTACATTTTTTATGCGTTTTTTTTTTATTTAAATCAATATCAATTAGTAGCAAAATGTACTGCATACATAAATCAAAATCTTTACAAAAAATAAAATCTGAATCCTCATAAATAAGTAACTAAGAAGCCTTCCGTTCTGCATAAACTATCCAGTTTACAACTTTAGGGGCCAATTTGGCACACAAACCACTAGAAAATTCCCTAGTGAAATATCGGTTTGCATGGTACTGTATACACCTACTACTACTATGTATATACCTACCTTGGTTTAAGGGATAAAGCTAAGATACATTTTACATAATATTGTGGCTTTATGTTCAATTTCTGGCTGATTGGATAAACAATTAAAAACTATATCACATAAATATAAACTTTATTGTCAAGGTTTTGAGTACTATAGGGCCTGCGTTTAATTGGAAGCTATTCGTACCCAAATTTTCAGAAACACAGGCTAGTTTCCCAGAAGTGGCTATCTGGCTCGAACACTTTCATATTGCTTATCCTCGTCTCAATCATTTGCTATACACGATGTACCAACCTAGTTTTGGTTTAATCAATGTTTTAATCACGCCTATATTATACTAGATGATTGTAGTGAAGTCATAATTTAGATTTGTTTCTATTATTGACTTAGTTATTTTCCTATTGACAAAGTATTACCTAGTGACTTATAAGTCGGAGCTAGTTGCAAGTTGAGGTAATAAATTTGGTGAATATATAAAAAAAAGATATTTCCTAAATTTTCCAGGATTTTAACATCGCATTCGTTTATTAACGAACTGTTGTCACTTTCAATAAAATAGGCTTATAGTCTGAAAACATTCCAGCACAGAAAGTCAATAATAACGCGATTCCCAAAGGTGCAAAGTACGGATAGAGTTGTATTTGGGAAGTAACGAGGGCCAAGTTAAAGGTTTGTTACGTATATTCATTGGGGTAAGATTTTCCTGTTACCAACTTGTCGATGAGCTAGTGGCTTCATCAATATTATTGTTCATCTATATTACTTAAAATGCCTGTATACACCTTGCGTGTTCATATTTTGCGGTGACTAGTATTGCTTAATACCTATTAGTAAATTTTGTTCATCCGTCTAAAGGCACGGGTATAATAATGAAAGCATACTAAAACCAGTACATATTATTGTTTTTATGTAATTAAACTAAATATTTGGAACCCAAAAGAGTTGCCTCTGAAACAAGCGTCAATTTCATCATGAAACATCAACTCACAAATTGAAAGGTTCCTGTAACACGACCGCCTCAAACTTTAATCTTTAGTAGTTAATAATTGGTTCTATTTGCATTCCATTAGAACGAATTCTCAAGACAGTTAAAATTAAAACTGTAATTTCCTCTCTTGAAACTTCTGTAAGGGTTACGTTTCAGACGCTATCTACGTTCCTTGCACAATTGTGTTCAGAAACTTTGTTCCTCTTCTCGAGACATTATAAAATAAGCTTGAATATTTTATCCCTAACGTACATAGGTAGGTACTAGTATCCTTGTTCTGCACACCTGTGCATTTGAAAATATATAAATAAATAATAAATAAATATCCTGGGACATTTTTCACACATGGCCAATCTGATTCCAAATTAAGCATCAAAGTGAGCTTGTGTTATGGTAACCAGATAGCTGATATACTACATATACTATTTTTAAATACATACTTATATAGATATTTACATCCAGACACAAGACAAACAGACATATTCATGCATACAAATGTTTGTCCTGGGTGGGAATCGAACCCACGACCCGCGGCTTGAAAGTCAGGGTCACTAACCACAAAGCCAACCGGGCTGTCAATATGTATGTTATGTTAATATGTCAATAATTTCAAGTCTCAATAGATATTTAAATAATAATGTACTCACTGAATCTAAATAAGTACCTACCTACATGTATAGCAAATCCTTCTTATTTGTAGCACTTACAAAAAAAGCATTTTCTAGGCATAGGTACTTATGAATAATTTAAAGTCAAAAAACTAAAAGAAAACTGCATAAACCCACACTAAAGGTACCTAGTTAAAAACTATGTCATTGTTGACATAACAGCAAATAATTCGGAACGCCCTCGAAATCCCTGACCGCCACTTGTTAAGATGGATTGTAAGCAATTTTCCTGGCTCTCAGTTCTCTAACAATGCTCATATCATCCACGGTAACCCATTGAGGCCTGTCGCCTTCGCTCGGTTCATCCAATTTATCGCGAGTATTTCTGAGGGACTATTCCAGAAAACGTGCTGTGCAATTCTGTTGTACCGGTCGTGTCATTCGAGTTATTAATATATAAAGACCTTATTATATACATTTCGGACGTATATCATTATATTTCATTTTTGGTTCATTCAATTCTACGGTTAATAAATAAAGAATTTAATTTTGGAGCTTTCCGCGATCGAGTCGATATTATCATTTTGAATACCTTCAGTTTGCTTTAACTTATTTGGCAAACAAAAAATCTTAAGACTGCTGTGTACGTTATTATTTTTCTCTTAAATTATAGGTTAAAAGGGTCGAAGGGAGCATTTATTTATATTGACAAACGTCGATATCTCAGTGAAACGAGTTCGGACGTCGTACAAACTTGTTAAGAACTTACGCCTAAGTGCCTGAAGGTATTCGTTGGGAATGAGATGGGACATTCTGTATGAGTATCATAATAGCCCGTTGAAGAGCAGCAAGGCTTTCCACTAGATGAAACGACACTTAATGTTTCAGCCTCATTCAGTAATTACACCAAAAGTTACACTTTAATTGAGCTTACACAATAGATACGCAGAATTCATCATAATAAAAAACCCTTTTAAATGTTGAGTGGAGAGGATCATTTATTTAGCAAAAAAATGGTAGCACAAAGAACCTTTCAGTGCATATAACAGGCGAGATCACAATGAAACGTTTGATGATATTCATTCATCAAAGCTTCCATTCGAGTACATAGTGATCATTCTATACGCTCCTGCGTAATTATGGTAATCATCGCCTGCCCTCCTTTGTGTTATATCCTCATATGACCGACTCATATATTTAATATCGTATATTAACTTTTATGCATTAACCGTTTCGGTTACTTACTTTGGAAATAAAATAAACTTGCCTAATGTCCAGTACTATATTAATTAATATAGGTATTTGAGGTTTTAGTTTTATATGAGTTAAATAAACAGGATTTTTAATGCATTATCTATGCTATCATAACGGCTAACAAATCATATTAAATATAATCACAGTCATAGACATTATAGCTAGAATAGGTAACAGTCTTCCCGGAGGAAATCACACTTGATTTTCAGCCGACGAGAAAAGGTTTTGTTTTCAAAACGTTTTTAGAAATACCCCATGGGATGTTCGAAATGTTTCCATATAAAAAAATATATTTCATAAATGTATCTTTTACATTTCCTATAGTGTTTGAAATAGGATCACGAATATGTTCCGTTGATTTTAGGGTTATTTACTGAGTATTTTTATTTCTTATATTTATTATATTGGTTATTTCTTTTTATATTTGAATTCTAGAATAGTGATAGGTACATAAAATATCAACATGGAAGAACATAGCTCACTTATCAAGTTCAATGTCATGACTATTTATAACTGATTGATTGATATCATGATATTAAAAATGCTTTAAATTTAAATGAATGAAGATCTACTGTCACGAAACTGATGGCATGTAAAATTTATGTTTGTATATTTTCAAATTAAAATTTATATATGCTTGTTAGGATAAAAAAACCGCGTGAAGAATAAACAATATCCTCGTAGTCCCACAATTTCATTGTGACGCTGAAACATGTTAATATGAATGCTGGTTGCGAATCCAACATTTGTCACGCACGAGGCATGAGGCGCTATCACATTCAGCCGTATTATTTCATAAAGACATTTGTTATCTGAAGTGAGAGTGTTAAATTATTTCATGCCTATACGAGGCATATTCCCCTTTTAATATAACCAGCTTCCGACAAGGGATTACGGGTTTCACAGAAGTATCTCGGGATTATAGTTGCTTAGTGAGTTTTCAGAACGGGGCAGAATATATAATGATAATGTGAAATAATTGCGTAGAAAGTTGCTTGCTTGTAATCTAATAATAGACTTGAGATTTTGATCATGAAAAAGCATATGGGAAACTACTACAGTGTAGGTACTATAGCTATTTGGCTCCAGTTATGTGATACTATCTCACCACAAAATCATAAAAAGAGGTATCAATACAGCCAAAAATATCATATATACTTTTATGGTTGGTCACGGTCTAATAAAACCTATTCATATATCTAAATTAAGAATAACTTACACAATTTAAAATCAAATACATTCACTTGAGTTGAGAGTTACTTAAAAAAAATTTGAGGAAGAAAAACAATTAAATTGGCACAAAGCCAGAAAGACTGTTGGTAAAAAAGTTAGCTTAATTTAAAAGATGAAATGTATTCTCTCTACAATCAGCTTTTTAAATTTTTTTCCACGAACGCGTAATTGAAATATATTCTTTAATATAATCTGCAAAATAAAGCTCACATAGTCCTTAGGCATATTTGCTTTGTAATATCCACAAATATTATTTTCTAATAACTATCCATGCTATTTTCATTTCAAAATATATTTTAAATGAGTGGCTTAGGATAGAAAAACGATGATCTCGAACACCCGTATTTATGCAATTGAAACAAGACTACAAATCTAATTAGCAATGTCTTAAAATGAAATCTATGACTTTTATATAAATAAAAGGCCATCGAAATGATAATGTTTATGTCTTTAAAGTTTAGTGAGCGAATTTCCCATTTTTTTGGGGCTTAGACCTATAAATTCAAATATAAAATCATTCTCGAAAACAGGCATAATAAATCTATCGTCGAGGGATTTCACGTACTTCCACCCTGCATCGGAACAATAATTGGCTATTAAAAAAATAAAAGGCACTGATTATATTTTGTCATGTACATAGATAATAATGATAGACGCAGTAATACGCTTATTTTTCGTATTCTTCAGAGTTCAAAAATATCAACCGAAAATGTTATTATTCAAGAAGAACGTCGAGTAAATTGGGTTAAGTCAGTCTATTTCGGTTTTCGCAGACTATTGTTTCCATGTCGTCTGCTTTATGACACGACATTTTAATTAAATATCCGGCCAAGAGTGGGCCGACCCGTACTATTACGATTCCATATTAATTCAGTTAGTAGTTTTATGTCTATTCAAATCTTACATGGTTTACTATTTTGGTAAGGATTATAAAATTCATAAATACTAAGAACTTTGAAAGGTGTCCGTAAAATTTTATTATTTGACTATACCTAGGTACTCTTCACGACTTAATGTAGGTATTTTTGAATTAAAACACTTTATACTTTATGGTTTTCCAAAATTATGTTAGCTTTCTATAAATTCTTAATCAAATTCTTCTAATTCTTTTTGAGTTTATCCATCACAAAAAATCAAATCTTTCCTCATACCTACCACGGCGAGCGATGACTCGACATGATGACAAAACAGCTCCAACTAATATGAAATACAGATACCAACATAAATATCTGAGCTTAACCTTGTATAACTTGTTAAACTTTAAGTTAATAGAGGTAATTATAGTAAGTAATAATTAGTTTTGTTGGTGCATTACTTAAAGCAATAACTAATTTCGAATAGTTAAATTGGCTGCGATCATCCAAATGAGTTTAGTTTCAGTTACTTTAGTATTATGTCTTCAATATTATGTAAGAAGTGTTAACTTTTGTTTGTTTAGTTTACATGTTTTGTTAGACCATCAGTAGGTAGTCTTGTCTAGTAGAACATATATGTTTTAATACATAGAGTAGTTCAGTATGTGTAATATATACCTATATTTTCACTTTAATTATTAATATGCTTATGAATGTCAATAAGCTGTATATATATAATTTTGTAATAAATTCACAATAAAGAAAATTATATTCATAACTTGAACAACAAAAATATTTGGCAATATAATGAATAAACTTGCCAAAATCAAATTCACCAATCCAATACATTAAGCAAACTGATCGTATGAAAAACTCCTGATAAAATAATAATATTTCAAGGCAATAAAATGTATGATTTACAGTTATTGGATTCTTTGCCATAACAAAAGTTTATTCGTTGTCAAGATGTGTTATAATGGCGACAGGCGGACAACGATGATGGTCGTAAACTTAAGTTGATGAAATTATAACGTGATAGCTGTGTCTTAGCTAATATTATAATAGTCCACGGTAAGTGCATAAAGTCGGTTTAAATCCCACGAATGCACTATGGACTCTAGTGACATTCCACTATTACCTACCATGCATGGTAAAATCGTAAGCATTTATTACGATTTTCCGATTTAAGAAACACCAACGTATTCCTTTTAGAAATTACATCCGGAAATATAAATAAATTCAACTAACAAAAATAGGTAGGTATATAAGTACATTAGGCTGGAAAATATATTATGTTTATATTAATTAGGCAGTAACAATATTTTACAAGTACCTCTATCTATAAAATATTAGCATTTCAGTGTATATCTAGATAGGGTTTCAGTGATTTGAGGCCCGTTTTGCAATTTTTGTACACTTGACTTTTACGTGTCTACAAAACACCATATCGCCATCAAATAAATGGAATCCCACTCCCCATAAAACACCCTTCGATATTACAAAAGTTGTATACCTACAACAAAGATAGTCATTGGTTTTGCAACAAACTTATTTTCAGAATAGGCCATTAACCTTGGATCAAAGAAAGGGCAGAACTCGTTTCAGTGGCTAGTGACGAGGGGAGAAGTGGTAAAACTAAATAGTTCCTACGTAAAGGGGTTATCTAGGGTTATTTGGTTGCATTCCTCGCGAAACTGCTGTTTTTCCTCTAACAAACCAGTAGGTACGGTATATAAGATAACATTTTTATGTGATTCCTTTACATTTCTAACTTTATTACTTGTTTAATTTCCTTCATGTTTATTAAATTACGATCTCGCTATCTGATAAGTATTAACAAGATATTTATAGGAGGAAAATGGGATGTCGTAACCGCATTGCAAGAATACTAGATCTTTTGTCATTAATATACTTAGGTACCTACTTACCACATTTGAAAAATATCTCACCCTCCACTGAAATCTGGTATAACTTAGATAAATGCCCTGATTTCTTAAGTTAACCTCCAACGTAGGTATAATCTCCTTATGTCCCTAATGTGGATATTATCACTTGGCTCCGTAAATCTGTAGCAAACACGCTTAACTCATAAGCTTTAGCTGTAAATTTTACTTCATAAAAGTAGTTAAGGAACTTTGAGCGTAAATCATCAGTGTACACTAGCTGTTTGATTTGTGAACTAAACGCGACCGTTCGTAGAAGTTAAACATTTTCTCGCATAACGCTCGTCTCGAGTTTCCACTTCGAATTACGGTGGTACCGTTGCTTTGACAAAGTTCCTACCTTTGCGGTGGCTCTAGCCGGGATGTGACTGTTTCGCGCTGCCTCAAAATACGAACTTAAATTACCAACAGCGACTAAGTACTGCGATACTTTCAGTAGAAACCCTGAAAAGAGTAGTTGTAGTTTAGGAACTAAAATTACATCATGTCGTATGTACATTTTAGTAAAGGCAAAGTTACATAATAAGTTGTCTTAAGCAACAGCTTTAATGCCACACGCTGCGATAATTTATGAATACCATTTTTTTATGTTCCTACTAACTGCCAAAGTTTGCCGCTTACAAGAATATATACAGAGTAATCCATAAAGTATGACTTGGCTATTTTGTGGCTGTATAGAACTTTATATAACTTTGACACAAAAACTGTAGTAACGAGGAAATGTAAGTTCTCATTAAGTTAAGAAGTTAGGATGAGACCTACGCACTTACGCCTACGTTTTGCGAAAACTTCCAGAATCAGACAATTTTATTACTTAGATAAGTTGTCTACTACAGAGATGAAATAGCATTTTTTGTTTAATTTAATAACCCTTTAATAAGGATAAGGATTGTGTAGTTGTAGGGTTTAATTATATTAAAATCCTTTTTGTTCATCACGCAGATTGAAAAGGCAAAATTGGCATTAAAAATGTATGAGGTGGACAGTAGATTTAACCCACTTAGACTCACTAATAATTCTTTCTAAATGATATTATTTACTAATTAAATCCTCGTTATTATTGTTATAATTGCCAAACAAAAAACATGATCACCTGTGTCCATTAACATTTGCTTTTTAATAGGGCTACGACAAAATAAGTATACGTTTATATATACTCATATAGGTATAAACGGTAGGCGTTCATATAAATAAATGTATGTGCATATTATTAGTACATTAAAAATGCTCTTTGGCATTTATCAAGGGATCGCGTCGAAGCGCCGTAAAGTTAAAAATAAAAATAGTCTACAGCTGAAATTAGTTACCGACGGACGCGGGTGAGCCGTGTGGTAACAAAGAGAGGGGGATTACATCCACACCGAGGTAATTAATGAGCTCTTTGAGGCGCCACGTTTAATTAAGCTAAATCATCATAGCGATAATCATGTTTTCTTTTAGTTTGATCTCTTGTAACGCAAACAAAGAGCTCTATATGCAATTAAGTTTGGATTCTAATAGTTTCTGTTTTATGACGGTAAGATTAGTTTGTTTTAGTTTGGTTTGTTGCAAAATTTTATGTGATAAGTAATTAAATTTTGATGCATAAAATTATGACATATAAAGTAAACAAGTACCTAGTTATATTAAACGAACAACCAATATTTTTATAATTATTTATATAGATACATAACTATCATAACAACGACTATTTATAATAATTCAGACAAAATTAGAACATAGGGTTAGTTCAAGGATGTTTTCAGGCATCGCTACATCTGCTAGCTATTAGCTGTTCGATCGACAACACAATGCATGTTAATAATATGAGCGGGAGTACACGGAGTATTAAGTTACTATCACGTCTTAATGAGCACCTTCAGTTCACGAAGCTTATTATCACATTTCAGTATATAGGTAGAATAGTAGGTAGCTTTTGTTAGCTACGTGACGTGATAAACAGTAAAGTTAAAATAATATTCGTCCCGTTCAAGTCTATTACTTCAAGAGCGTATCGAAATTGATTTCTATATCTTCTGGATGTAAATATCTATATAAGTATGTATTTAAAAGTAGTATATGTAGTATATCAGCTATCTGGTTACCATATCACAAGCTCTGCTTAGTTTGGAATCAGATTGGCCGTGTGTGAAAAATGTCCCAGGATATTTATTTATTTATTTATTTTTTATATAGAATAGCTATAGCTAGTATACATCGTCTTATAACCACTAGAAATATAAATTGGTACGTCAGTCATGCAAATAAATCAAACCATTTATGGTTTCTGGTTTGGTAACTAAATTAGGGAACAATAGATAATATGAGTCTACTAATTTTAGCTATAATCGCGGTTTACTAAATATGTTTAAATTAAAACGACAAGTGTTATTCAATGCTACATAACATCTTTAGAAGTACGATGGTGTAATCGTAACATTACTTCATTAAATACTTGGTAATTTTATCCCAATTTAAATGAAATGATTCGATGACATTGTGTTTACCAGTCGAGTTGTTCCAAACAATAAATCGCAAGCCACACTGTTGTGGATAACTGCCAACCTTTTAATTTTCGAAAACAATACACTGCATACGATGGATTCTGTGACGAAAAATATTCTATTTGTTTTGTTCATTAAAAACCCCCAGATTGATGATGTGTTGAATACACTTATGTTTTTATTTTCTTGTATTCATTATATAAATAACAAAACAAAGCTCTTCATTAGATATAATTTACGAACAAAAATAAGTAAAAAAATCAGGTAAAAAAATTATATCAATAATGACTTACTAGTTTCCCCTATACCAAGCATATTTTTTATGCCTCTATAATTCTACCGTTGATCTATCTACAGTCTGCTATTTACGAGATAGTTGCCGTTTCACTATTCCAACAAACTTGTAACATTACCTTCACTAGAAAATGCATAATTATTGTTTCCATTGATTTATCGATCATGAAACTAAGCCGTGCGACACTTTAACTTAAATGTAAGAAATCTTTAATAATGTTTAAATAACAAACAGTGGTGTTTATTTTGTTAATATTTATTGAAAAGACTAACAAACTAAATATTACCACAAATGCATAGTTAGCGGAAGCTTATTACCGACTCAGCTCCGCAGACATTTACTCAACATGATAATGCCTAACAAAATTAATTAACAATGTTACATCAGATTAACCATATGTTGCAATATTTACATGAACCAATTTTCCCTTAAAAATACCTTAGACGCAACTCAAGGTTACTTTATTTTCAATAATAATGTAAGAAGTTGGGTCTAACACTCATCTTTTAGTTTTGAAACCCTTTGATCTTTGAACCCTACACTCTACAAAATTCTCTAAAGTGTTCGTAGTGAATCGCAAACTTGCACAACTAAAACATGTTTCACATTTACGAGCTCTCCAAGTAACTTTTTAAGAAAACCTCGTGTTAATAAAAAAAATACTGAAATGTCAGCTCAGGAATAATGTTGATAGAAGAATAAAGACCGTGAGATAGCTAAATATAATAAATTTATTATTCAAAGTCAAGGTAAAATGATAATAGTCGTTAATATAGGTCCAATGAACATGGTATGAAAATTCAGTACTGGTCCAAATATTCAGCCTTGTGGAACAGGTCCTGTTTTTTGTCCTGTTTCATGTACCTAATCTCAATTACGTTGATTACGCTCAACATATTAAAATATATAGGTATACATAGAAAACGTTTCAGTTCACGACTTATTCCCAAACACAAATTTCTTTGAATCCCTTTGTATCCAAAAAAACGTATAAGCTTTGGACCTAATATCCATTTAGGTTCATATGGCAGTCGTAAAACGTCTTGATACCTCCAGGAAAAATTAAGTAGAGACTTTATTCTGGGCATGACCAAACTGATTGTCGTCCCAAAAGTAATTGGGGCAAAGGTTGAACTAAATAAAAGAGGATAGTTAGGTAAATAGAATTTATTAAACCTTTTCTAACAAGCCCCTTTAAGAGTCCAAAATTTAAATCTGTTTACGTATTGTGTATGCACGTCATCAATCGATTTTGTCTTTATTATTTAGGTTACCCAAATATTTTTAATATCGTCTAGCTTCTGGCACATATCGCTTTATCGGCGTCCATATAATGTTATTGGACATTAGTGTTAATCTACATTGTGAACTGATTAGTTTAGCACAGCTTTAGGTATCAAAATATTGCTAAGCAAATGATTGCTATCAATTTTCATCAGTCAACTTCGAACTTGTGTGATGTAGACACAAGATTACAATACACAAGATACATGCAATATTTGAACTAGAGTTCTAGATCCACTTAATTTAATTACTTAGGACCTACTTACTTAAGGTTACTTGTGTCGCCAATAGATAAAGAAGAAATATACAAAAGAAAAGAAAAAGTGCATTCCCATTCTGCTCTCAATAGCTTTATAAAAATTTAAGTAGACAGATTTATAAAGAAATCTTTAATAAAAATAAAATGTCATACAATATTCACTAGGTGCACGAATAGCAAAAGGCGAGCGTTTCGTGGAATTGCCATCAGTCTTGCGTGCGCCTGCCGACTCCCCATCGATTTTATCATTTCTAACGATCCGCTTAATCTTGTTGAATACAGTCAGTTCAACTGAAATATATATGATGATTGGGATACGAAAAGCCCAAAAATGTACTAACTTCACAATCGTTAATATCCCATGAGATAGAAGTGGGCGAACGTGGGCTGATAGATAAAAGGTTAATGAATGCATTTAGTGAAATCTTCCGTCTACGCTTGGTCGGCAAAAGTATGTGCTGAGGAAAGCTAGCTAGGTTAACTTCAACTATTAATGAAACATAGGTATTAAGAAAATGAATGAAAAAGAAAATGTTGCTTACCAGAGCACTAGATCAGTTTACATTGCATGCTTTAATTATATTATGTGAATAACAAGAAATCCCTCCAAGCCGGAGATGAAAATTAGCGTCAGCAACTAAATTTGTGCTCTTAGTAATATACGAACCATTAATTAATTTTATCATTCATAATTATTACGTATATAAGCGGTAAATTACTATTTAAGTGGAGGACTTAAGTAATTAAGTAGACAACTGTGAATCTGGTAAATGAACCAACCGAGATTATATTAAAAGCTGAGTACTTGGGAGCAGAAATGAAGCATTTTACCTCCAGTTTTCATGCCAATTTCGCTTTCAGCCGTTGAAAGTTTTCTTTCCGACCCAATTTTATAAGGTTTGTAAATTGCTTTTATTTTCAGCGGGGCCATAGGAACATAATTATTAAGTAAATAAATCTATGTACTCTCAACAACTAAATGATATTGATCAACATATTGTTTCTATTCTTATTTTGACGCCAAGTAAAAAAAAAAGTTTTGGTGAAACCACATGTCACATTATCATTGTTATTTACTCGCGTGTTATTTTGTTTCATTTCTACCCCAGTCCGATCGGACATAAAGTGAATAAAGTTATAGCTGGATATTTTCGTCTTTTTCATATTTTTTTTGATGCACCGCCCGACCTTCTATTAGCTTTTACAGCTAGTCCGATGCACGGCTCACTTTTTGAAGGTATTAAAATGGCACAAGCATTCAGAAGCTTACCAACGTGTCGCACTCTCTTTTATATCATTTTTTTTCAGTGCAGCTTACATAGTTTACGAGGAATGTGAATTTCATATTTTTGACAAGCTAAAGGTGCTTGCAAATTGGACGGTTATATAATTGACATTGTAATTTCAGGCATTTCAATTGATACATTGATCAGTTTTATTTGTTCATCGCTTTATTATGATTATCAAAATGAAGGCAAATATATATGGATATAGATAATTATTTACATCATTAGATCTCTTATTGTTGAGTACTGCACCAAATATCTGACCTCGGTGAAAGATAAATATCCTTTATCTGGGGCCTAGCCAAACGGCCCAGACTGTGATAACAATATAAGCTTAATAATATTAACATTATAATACCCTTTGTTACCGTGCTTTATTCCTTGAAACCTTGCAAATGTCAAAAGTTTTGATGAAAACAAGATCGTTATTAAATTGGGTACAATCATAATTTTGTTAGGTTTGAGTGAAACGGTTGACGCCGACACGGTGACTTGTACTCATCAATATATTATTGAGGCCGGCATGATAAAAATCAGCTGTTCTATATATTTGGTTATTTTGATATATGTGGATCCTTAATGGAAATATGTAGAATGTAGATTAAAAGTAGTACATATATGTTTTGTTTAGATAAATTGTAGTTTGTAATTGTAATTTAACAGCATCAGTTTATTAATTAGATAAGAATGATATCGCATTTTTGAAATTTCGAATAATACTGTAATTTCGAATAAACACTAAAGTATGAAAAAATTAAAATCTTTGTGTTTTTCGCTCATGTTTTATTTTAAGTACACTTATAAACTGTGAGTTAAATGTAAGCTAATAGTCGGAAACTGGAAGCAATCATTGAGCTAAAAACCCGACAGTAACGCGTTGCGGCAAATATGAAACGACCACAAAATGTAATTCGCGTCGCGGCTGCTGCATAAACGCTCACAACTCGTGGCATATTATTGTAAAACAGAACAGCACTGTTTTTCTCCATAAAATAATAAAAGTGTAAATAAATTATAAATACCTACACGAAACAAGTAGTATAATTTTTTTTGCGCCCTAGAGATTTCGTCTTATATAATTATGTAGGTATACAAGACGAAACAACAATAAAGCTTGAAGACAAATTTTCTTCGAAATCATATTTAGGGTATTTTATTATTCATACTTTTTCGGAGTATGTTTTTTATAGAATTGTAATTAACTCGGCTACATAGAGAAATAGGCATTAGGTATATTGAATTTATTTTAGCAAGTTTTCTATACTAAATTCTTAGGGCATCCAGAAGCAGAACAGCAATACCAATAAAGTAAGAGATTGCCACCAAGGACACATAGCAAAATCATCATATTACTCATCCTTAGATACATGTCCGGTAATAGAACTTTATGGATTGTCTCTTCTTGGACATAAATGAAACCAGGTAGTCCTTTTATACAAGTTTATTAGTCCACTTTACAATTTATTTTGAATTTATAGTGAGAGCTTGGTGCACGTCAAACTACGTAGGTTAGGTAAGAGGGATCCTGTCGAGAGGGGGAGAGCTCAACGTCAAAATGTAGCATTGCTATTGCAATTGAATAGGAGTGGGCGCAGACATCCTCCCCCCGTTGAAAAGCGTCCGGTTTCAACTAATTACTGCCAGTCCAGTTCTTCTGCAGTGGGTAGAGGGCAGAGGCGCACCAGAGGTCGACGAAAGCATCCTCTTGTAGTGTTGACATCTGCTACTCGAGAGACCCCGTCGGAACCGGGAAATAGTCGCTGTATGCGTCCAAGGCGCCAGCAGAGTGGTGGTATATTATCTTCTTGTAGAAGCACTAAATCTCCAACATTTAATGAAGTGCAATTAGTCCTCCATTTACAGCGTTGTTGTAGTTCGGCAATGTATTCTCGCTGCCAGCGTGCCCAGAAGTGTTGATTAATTTGCTGAAGTCGCTCGTAACGTTGTAAGTTTGTTGCCTTATAGTCTTCTAATGCAGGTGATGGTAATGCAGTTAGCGCTCGGCCAATTAGAAAGTGTCCAGGAGTGAGGACTTGGAAATCATTGGGTGAAGAGGACATAGGGCACAAAGGACGGCTATTCAATATGGATTCTACTTGTGCGAAGAGTGTAGATAATTCTTCAAAGGTTAGGTGGGTATTACCCATAACACGTTTTACGTGAAATTTTGCCGATTTAACCCCAGCTTCCCAAATTCCACCAAAGTGAGGAGCGTATGAGGGTGAGAAAATGAATTTAATTCCTTCATCACTTGCGAAGTTAGATAAGTATGGCTCATTGGATTTGAAAAAATTGTTTATTTCTTTCGCTCCGGCTACAAAATTGCGTCCGTTGTCGCAGAATACTTGCGCTGGCCGTCCCCTACGTGAAACGAATCTACGAAAGGTGAGTAAAAATGCATCTTTAGTCATATCTGATACTGCTTCTAAATGTAAGCACTTGAATGTCAAACAAATGAAAAGACATAAGTAACATTTAATTATCTTAGAGCCGCGACCCTTTCGGTTTAGAATAAAGAAAGGTCCAGCGAAGTCTATCCCGACTATCATAAAAGGAAAATTGGCAGTAACACGCTGAGTTGGCAAATTACCCATGATAGGTTTGAGAGTTTTACCTTGTAGCCGTCGGCAAGTAAAACAATTGCGTACTGTGCGACGCGCTAATTGCCTCCCGTTTATTGGCCATATGAATTCTCGGATTATCGATAATAATAGTTGAGGCCCAGCGTGCAAATTATGCTTATGCTCATAGTCAAAAATCAATTTAGTAAAATGATGTGATGCATGCAATAGTACAGGATGTTTTTTATCATACGTAAAATTAGAAGCATCTATGCGACCACCAACTCTAATTAGTTTAGTTTGGTTGTCGAAAAATGGACTTAATGCTAAAATATTAGATTTTGTATTTAAAGGTTTCCCTTTTGATAAAAGCTTGTATTCAGCCTGAAATGATTGTTGCTGAGAAAAAATACATAATTGAAAAAATGAGTTATTTAATTCCTCAGTAGAAAAAGATTTTGTAATAATTTTACCCTTTGGATTTTTAATGTTGTAAATAAATCGTAGTACGTAAGCCATTGAATGTTTTAATTTTAAATATTTTGAGTACCTTTCAAATGAGATTATGGAATTGTCAACAGTAGTAATATGTGCTGTGACAGTAACTTGCTTAAGTTCAGGTAAGTCATTATGATTAAAATTATGTTTGTCTAAAACAGGCCAAGTATCTTCAGGGTGAAGTAAGTATTCGGGTCCTAACCACCAAATTATTTTACCTTCTATATGATCAGGACTTATACCCCTAGAAATAAGATCAGCGGGGTTTAAATTTGTGGGAACATACCGCCACGAATATGGATCTGTTAGCTCGTTTATCTCAGCAACCCTATTAGCGACAAAGGTTTTTAGGTTTTGATAACTAATGTGTAGCCAACTTAAGACTACAGTAGAATCGCACCAATGAAATTCACGCGTAATTTCGCATCGTAACGATTTCCTAACTGCCTTACACAAGTTTGCAGCAAGCAAACTAGCACAAAGCTCTAATCTGGGAATCGTAACTGGTTTGATAGGAGCTACCTTAGATTTGGAGCATAAAAGTTTAACAGTCACTTCATTTTTGGAATTTATAGACCGCAGATAAATACAAGCGCCATATGCATCTTGTGAGGCGTCACTAAATGAATGAAGTTCTATTGACACCGGATCGTCACAAATTGCTCGTCTTGGAATTTTGATTTTTAAGAGTGTAGGCAGAGACCTGGTAAAGGAATCCCAAGCGTCCTGTATATTATTGGGTACTAGGTCATCCCAACCTAACTTTTCCCGCCATAGTTGCTGTAAAAGAATTTTGCTTTGAATGATACAAGGGCTTAATAATCCCAGAGGATCAAAAATTTTGAAAAGTGAGGAGAGAATTGTTCTTTTCGTTAATTTATTATTTTGAAAAGGGAGAGAATTTTGAATAGGAAAGAATAGGTCATCAGTAGTAGGTTCCCATCCTATACCTAAAGTGCTAGTGGATTCACTTATGGTCAAATTGTCGTTATCATTTGAAGTCGAAGAGAGAATTGATGGTAAATTGGTTTTAAATTTTCTTAAATTCAAACAGCCTTCGTTTAGTGCTACTGTAACAGACTGCTTAATATAAATAAGAGTTTGTTTATCGTCACAGCCAGTAATTAGGTCATCTACTAGAAAATCACGTTGTATTATAGTTTTGATGTTTTCATCGGGGCATTCTTCCCCTAACTGCCAAAGGCATCGCGTACTTAGGTAGCTTGAACTTGCCATACCATAAGTCACTGTGTTAAGCCTGAGAGTTTTGATGGGTAAAGATTCGTCTTCCCTCCACAAGATCAACTGCAGGTTTCGATCTTCATCGTGTATCAAAATTTGGCGATACATTTTTTCAACATCACCAGTTAAGAGGTACTTGTGCTGACGGGCTCTGATTAATATGGAGAATAGACTGTCCTGCACATTGGGACCTATCATGAGGAGGTCGTTAATGGAATACCCAGAAGAAGTAGCAGCCGATCCATCAAACACAACTCGTACTTTAGTTGATTCGCTGGTATCCTTAAACACAGCATGGTGACATAAAAAATAAGATGAATCAGGTTTAGAAACTGCCGAGTCCGAAAGATGACCTAACTGTGCGTAATCACGCATGAAATTTATGTATTGTATTTTAATATCTGGGTTTTTTCTAAAACGTTTTTCTAAATGTAACAAACGTTTCTTGGCTAAATTATAGGAATCACCTAAACAGTCTGGTGTATCCTTAAGTGGTAGCTTAACTAAAAATCGCCCCGACTCTAGGCGAAATGTATTAGTTTGATAATGTTTTTCACATGACAATTCGTTTGGGCTTAAATGAGGCCTTAGTGGAATTTCTTCGAGTTCCCAAAACTTGGTCATTTGTTGATTTAGTAGATTGTATTCAGAGTGAAGATCGAATGATGTGACTGAGTGATGACATTGAATGTTTTTGGGTTTATGAATTAAACCTTGATTTGCATATATAGGACCAGAAATTAACCAACCGAATTTGGAACTTCTGAGTTTAGGAATATTAGGGCCGAGCGATAGTTGCTTGCAGCCTAGAACGTCCCAAAAAATTTCGGCACCGATGAGGACATCAATCGGAGCGGCCTGGTTAAATGAAGGGTCAGCAAGTTGTATATTTGGAGGTAAATTAAGTTGATTCGTATTTATAGTGAACTTAGGTATATCTCCTGTCAATTCAGGTAAAACTAAAAAAGGTTGAGTAATTTTAAATTGTTCAGTTAATGAATTTAATTGTGCCACACAAGTGTCTATTGATGTTTTTGTATGGCTATTGCCAATGCCTATAATATTGACAACATTGTTGGAGTTTGATTTTAGACATAATTTATCTCTTAATGATTGGGTGATGAATGAAGACTGACTACCACAGTCTAAGAGAGCTCTCACACGTAATGATTGTTTAGTAAGTGGATTTGTTACTTCAACTAGTGCGGTAGACAGTAAAACATGAATAGAATTCTGATTAGAAAAATTTACTACGGTTTCTTGTGCTTCGGCAATAAATGATGTAGCTCCATCATTATCTCTATGATTGCCTGAGGAAAGAGGTATGTGTAAAAGAGTGTTATGCCTTTTGTTGCACTCACGGCAAGGTCCGAGTCGGCAATCTCGCAAAGTGTGACCGAGCCGTAAACAATTTGTACATAGTTTTAATTTATTGGCTTCAGCTATGCGGTTTTGGACACTCATGGCCTTAAAAGTAGGGCAATCATAAATTCTATGACCACCACGGCAAACAGAACAAGTATATTTGTTGTCAATAGTACCGTCATGACAAGGAAATGATTTAATTTGAACTCGATCAAACTTATTATTTACTACTGTAGGCTTAATATTTTTAGTATGATTTATATTGGATGAACCCTGTAGCGATTCTAATACATCAGCACGCTCAATAAGAAATTTATGAAATTGTTGTAAATCAGGTACGTCACTCAGCGTGCCACGCCACTCTTCCCATTTGGTATGAGTGCGGCTGTCTAACTTTGAGCTCATAATATGCACGATAATAACATCCCACTTGTCAGTAGGCTGCCCCAAGCTGGATAACGCTCGGAGATTTTTAGTAACATGATCAACCATAAATCGAAGTGATTTGTCAGATTCGCGAGATAACTGTTGTAAATGTAATAATGAATTTAAATGATGGTTGATAAGTTGACGTTTATTATTGTAACGTTCGCATAATAATTCCCATGCACAGTTATAGTTTGCGCTCGAAATTTCTAAATTAGTAATTATCCTAGATGCCTCACCTATCAAATAAGAATTAAGGTAATGAAACTTATGAATTGGCGTTATTCGCTCGTTATTATGAATAAGCGATGTGAATGTATCTCGGAACTCGAGCCAGCGAAAGTATGCTCCGTCAAACTTGGCAATATGAATTTGTGGCAATTTGAAACTAATTTCGCGATTATTCGACTCACTGACAGATGTGGATGCAATGTCGCCATATTTTGGCTCTTTGATGCATTCAACATTCGATAGTTTTGAATCATATTTTTGTAAAATGTTTTGAGCAGTGACAATATTCGAAATAAACAATTGTTCAATATCATCGCGTTCATTAATTTCATCATCCAAATCTATCGAGTTTAACACCTCTATTTGGCCTTGCAAGTCATCAAATGTATGCGATAATGTCTCGAATTTACTAAGTTTTAATGACAACTCTAATAACTCAGCTTTATTTAAAGATTCTTTACTCGACAGACTTGAAAGATAGTTTTTAAACTTAGTTATACGTCCTTTTATTGAGCTTCGTTTTACTAATAAATCTGACAATTCAGGCATATTTACTACACTTGTGTAATGTTAAAACAAAAATAAAAAAGATTTTTAGTTGAAAAATTAAATAATAAATTATCTACGAAGTTATGTTATCAAGTGTAATAAATATGTTATGATGAAGGAATTAAGTATATAAAATAACAGTATAATTTGCTCACGCGTGTTGTACCTGGTTTAACAGGGCACTGCTCACTTTAGGCGTAATTCGTCCTGCTGGTTGCGGCAGCAGTACGATCTCCTGAGATCTAAAGACCTCCAATTTAATGCAAGAATGTTTATCCTGGAATGTTACGGTAATAACGATGAAAAACTAATTAAACAAATGTGTAATTTACGGATTTACGGAAATATTTGTAATCAGTAAAAATTTACTGAAATTTATTTGAGACTACCCTGTTCATAAAATTATAAAATAAAATTGTTAATTACGTACTTAAAATATCTGTTGATTTCACTATTTTTCTTTAAATGATGTTAATTAAGACGATTAAATATAGCACTAGTAGAATCACTGTGAATGTAATGGATATTGGGATGGATAATTGATGAATAATGGATGGATAATTGACGGAAAATTATTATGAAGGAACGACACTTAGCTGCACTGGCCTGGCTTTCCAGCAACGCTGATTGCTGATCACTGTTAGCTGCAAGCTGCAATGGCTTTAGTATTTGTAATAATCCTTGGTTGATATCCTTGAAGTAGTATCCTTTGGTTGAAAATGTCTTTGGGACACGTCCGCTGATGCAAGAAAATGTCCGACCGGCGGGCGGTCGTAATTATCAAAAATCCTTGTTTTTAGCTTTTATCTGGTTCTGTCTCGGTCGCCAACTTTTATGTCTCTTCTTGGACATAAATGAAACCAGGTAGTCCTTTTATACAAGTTTATTAGTCCACTTTACAATTTATTTTGAATTTATAGTGAGAGCTTGGTGCACGTCAAACTACGTAGGTTAGGTAAGAGGGATCCTGTCGAGAGGGGGAGAGCTCAACGTCAAAATGTAGCATTGCTATTGCAATTGAATAGGAGTGGGCGCAGACATGGATAAAGGAATATGTAAATGATATGGTATGATTCAACCAAGGGTATGGCCTTCGTCGGATTAATATCTCCATGCGATTCTCGCAGAATTTGGCAAAAAATAATTTGGATGGGTGCCAGCATCGAGCCTGCACGCATGCCTATCAACGATAGTAAATCTCTCAATGACGCTACATCGGCCGACCTTTCCCAGCTTTCTATAGAAGATCGCGATAAGATAAACGCCAAAATGAGACCTTGTAATGAATTGAAAACATTTATGGTAAATTAAGTTGGCTGTGCATCGGCAATTTAAGTGATATCTATATTTTTCCGGCAGATTACAAGATCGATGATCCGACAAGATAGAACAGCAGTTGGGCCTTTTAATCAAAAGTTCTATTGTTGTCAGGTTAAGAAACTTTAAATCAAATTGAAATAACTCGTCGGATTTAAGAAGCAATTCGCTTATGAATAAAATAATGACTTTTTACATATGGCAATCATTCGTTCATCTCATTGTCTCATTGCCATGTTATTTATAACATTTTCTTAAGCATATTTTAAAGTTATCAAAATGATATCATCACTTCCGTAAAATATGTTCCTAGAATTATAACTAAGAACAAAAACATTTCTACTTAAAGTAAAGAGCTTACAGTTAGGTACAGCTGGGGGTAAGCTATTAAAGTATTTCTGTATCTTTCAACAAAATGAAAAAGTTCTTTAGTACAGAGAATATAGAACGAACTCTAATAGTGTCAGGTCAAAGTCGTTCATATGCTGCAGTTTTACTGAAATACTAAGAACTTGCTGTCACCATAGCATAGATTTTGTGATATTTTGTTCCATTAGGCATTAAGCATCGCTGGCTAAAGTGGGGTATAGTCTAATGATATGGACGAAACGATAACTACCAACAAACGATAAGTATTCAATCCAGATGATTCTTGTTTATTTTACTTCTTTTGTTTTTTAAGTGTAATAAAGATAAATAGCCAATATTCGTCGTAAATTTGTACCGAAGTAGAAAAATAAATAAGATATCTTATTCATACATTTCAGTTTGAAAAGTATCGCTATCACAATAAAGTCGTTATATATAGGTACACTGAAACGTTATAAACCAGAAAATAAAATTGACTTTGTAAGTTTCCAAGGAAAACTCCGCGGTAAAACGGTTTAGGTGTGTAAGCCCACAAATCACAATTATAGATGTGAATTTATTTTCCAGGAAAACGGTAGCTACTCATATATTGCTAAAAGCGTATGTTTGTATTACGGTTATTATGTAGCTTTCGGATAAATAAATATCTTACCTGAAAATAAAGACAGTATTTCATTTCATGATTTATTAAAATATCGCAATTATTTCTTTAAATAGACCTTCCTCGTCTAAGGACTTCCCCCATCTTTATTAAAGTCTTACTTGTCAATCAATGTTGGAAAAGCTTGTGATCGTTCGTTTTATATCAAAATGAACTAAAAGAAGAATAAATTACGCAAAAGGAAAAAGGGTGGCTGAGGAAAAAAACATATCTCATAAAAATTTTGTACGTACTCTGAGATGGAAAGGCAGTAGCGGCTGCCCAAGAATCGACCAAACATGACGTGCTCGGGGCACTCTGACAAGAGTGTACGGCTAAGAAGAGGTTCTTTATCTTCCACACATAGAAATAACGTTACGTTTAGAGTTATCTTTAGAGTTTGAAAATAAATAGTATTTAATTTCTTTAGTCGTCTCTTGGAAGATAAGCCTTACTTATAATTTGTATCACTCACTTTGCAATCAAAATTCGTTGAGCAATTCGACTTCGGACTAATGTGTAACACTTAAGACAGACATTTAGGTATAAATTATTGTTTCCTAACTGCTAGATAATAGTCCGTTTAACTTGAGTTCTAAACTTAAACCATTAGAACTCAATAACTCAGTCGGTGTTCCGTTTCTCTAGTTTGCCTTCCTTCACCGAGTACCGAGTAACTACCTCAAATTATAACTTTCTTATAGATTATGAGAGCATTACTTCGTTAAAATATATACAATATTAAAAGTTAATCTGATAGTTTTACATAAAATATTTGTCTTTTAAACTACAATGCCTACTATACCTGCCTTAGTTATTTAAAATACTTTTGCAATAATTATTTTGTACATGTTTTTGATCTAATATTATAAAATTTGTAAGGATGTATAAATGTATGTTTGTTACTCTTTTACGCCAGAGCGGCTGGAGGGATCCCGATGAAATTTGACACGGAGTTACATTATGTTCTGGAATAATTGATAGGCTACTATTTATCCCGATAAAACTACCCCCTGGGAATGGGGGCGAACCGCGTGGTACCAATAAAATAAATGAAAATATTCAAGAACCGCCATTTTCATTTTATAAGACACTGTCAAGCAAAATATTTAGCTTAGTGCCATCAGCTCGAGTATGGACATAGAACAACTAGAAAAAATATTGTATATATTGGACAAGCAAGGTTTTGAACCGTAATAATATAAAGATTAATACGATAGTAACAGTTACAGCATATCGATTTCACGTAAAACCAAGTTATTGATTTCACATTGTCTAGTAATATAAAACTGTGATTAGGCTATGTTATAAGCGACACCTCATGTTAGTGCTTCCACGGTAAAGAATTTTCGAGCGATTTTCTTTTAATTATACGTTTTAGTATTTTCATAGGACATATTCAACCAATATTAAGTAAAATTAAGATAAATATGTTCTTTATATTAGTTGGAAATAGCCATTAATAAATTCCGGAATTCTTAAGGGATAATTTTATATATAAGTTATAATTTTTGGGGCGTACATAATTAGAGATATACTTTAAGACGTCAAACAGTTCTCACTTATGTAGTTACATTAAAAGCTAAATATGATATTCAGTTAATAACATGTAATACAAGTAGTTTTAAATAACTTAGTTGGTGAATCTGATGACGCATTAAACTTACCTTTGAAGCAATTCCTCGCTCAACGGCATACCTACCACCTGACACTAGATAGTCCAGTCCACACAAAATTCTTTACACAATTTCAAACAGAGCATCTTTAGACGTTCACATTAAGTTTTCCATAACTTTTCATTATGCCCGTGTCAGTACGGAAACTGTCTCTGACCCATAGTGGTACCTAAAAATTTTCTCTACACATACTTTTGTTCAAAAATCACCATTATTCACGCTTGTGTTTTTATTCATTCATGTTTAATTGTGTGAGAAGTTTTTCGCGGGAAATCGTAGTGATGTCGCCTGCGTGTGGCGTTGGGACGCGTCACTCGCGCTTCCCTCGGCCATACTACCGCTCGGAGCGATTACCGGCCCGCTTCGCTTATGCGCAGCGCGATGCGCGGATTTACTTACACCTACATACTTTCAACTTCATATTATTGCATTATAAAGTATTTGCCGGCCATAGTGAATTTCAGATGCATATACATTCATATGTATTTTGTAAGTAGTATAGCAGGTGTATGAAGAAAGGAGGACTTTTTTAGGTTTGCCAGTACCTAAGCGTGATCTTATCTTACAGTCAAAATAAATTAATTATGAATTTCAGGGTAGTCCAAAATTTTATAACTAATATTGATCCACAACTTTAAATAGATCTTTGTAATAGGTTGAATGGTGTTTTTAATATAATGTATCTTTCCTTATAGATTGCAGGGCATTATTAGTTATTTTATTATTTCTACTTATTGCATAATAGCTCCTAGTACCTAGGTATGTGATCGGATTTTATTTAAAAGATTTAAATGGTTTTTCTTATAACGTCACCTTCTATTAAAATATTGTATTTATATATAACTTCTAAATAATAATAGCTATGTGTAGCAAGGAATATATTAAGATGATTTCTTAATATTATTATAACCTTTGAGAGCATTGTTAACGTTTGGGTTTGTTATCACGGCAAACAATGTAAATTGTGGTTTTCTGTCTTGCCCCGAGGATCAAGCGTGGGAAGGTATCAAGATATTAAGCCAATTCACTTAATTATAAACTTCATAAAACAATATATATCTATGTAGGTAATTTAATTAGGCAAGTTAGATTTAATGGTGCAACATATTTAAAACCAAGTCTAGCGGATTATATTTATAAACTGTGTTTAATACAATACATTAAAACAAAAAAGACAATCGGGCTCGTCCGGGATTTGAACCCGGGACCTCTCGCACCCTAAGCGAAAATCATACCCCTAGACCAACGAGCCGGTTGAGGTGACGGTCGAAATTAAACAACATATCGCCGAAGAGAAAGGTATACACTACTGATTGGTCACATCGCGGAGAGATCGTAAAAACAACATTCCAAATTTTTCGTCTCTCATATGAATTGCATACTAATTAATTTGCTTAGTGAACATGTTAATTTTCACATCAAATCGCTAAATTCAAATCTAGAAATTTCGTTAAAAGTCATAATGATAGGTATATATTAGATAGAAGAATATGTCTGAGTATATTATTGGAACCTATAAATAACTCAGACCATTGCTTAAGGGTTAGATGGACAGATATCGGTATATAAAAATAGACTCAGTTTGTTTGTTAAATCATTAGGATTGTGCTAAACGTACATTGTAACGAAGTTTTTATGTCACTAGTACAGAAATAGAAATCATTCTCACGCACGTTTTTAGATCGACAAATTAACTATTTCAGATCTGATATAGAATATTTATTTACCAACAGGTAGCAACGGAATTGTAATCAATTTAGACCTTTATGTTCATTGGATTAAGTAAGAGTGGTTAACATACACCTTGTTTACATTTATGGCCTTGCTATCACTTGTGTCAATAAATTCTAATCATAAAGGTATATTCAATGTATCTGATAGTATGTAACCAATATAGTATTTAGTGAAAACATGATAAGGTTCCTTTTTCAGCTTATCTAGGTAACGGTGTAACCATAAAGGTTTTTAATTAGATGATGTACATAAATGTGTGTTTATCTATAAGTACTAATATTATAAAGAGGAAAGATTTGTTTGTTTGTTTGTTTGTTTGTTTGTAATGAATAGGCTCCGAAACTACTGGACCGATTTCAAAAAATCTTTCACCTTTGGAAAGCTACATTATCCCCGAGTAACATAGGCTATATTTTATCCCTGTATTCCCACGGGAACGGGAACTACGCGGGTAAAACCGCGGGGAGGCAGCTAGTGATCTATAATATTTGTACAGAAATATATGGATATTTGAACAATCAATCAAGTTTGAAAAATGCAAACGTGTAGTGAATTATTTACAAAATATATAAGTAAATAGGTTATTTACATAAGTACTTTCTTAAAAAAAGGTTAAAGAAAATTAATTTCGTGCTTTTTAACCGACTTCTTCTAACAAACCATTTGCATAGAAAAAATATAATTTGGTGAAGTGTACTTTCAAGTGGTTTTCTATTATGAAGTCGGGTTAATAATTTGTTAAAATCTGAATGTGTATATTCACCCTAGATTCGGGTTTCGCTGAAATGTAGATACGATTTTGAATAGGACATTTAAGTTAATATATTATTATGGTAACCTTACGATTTCAAACAAGGCATTTAAATGAATAAGGAAAAAATTGAGATTTTCATTATATTCTTAAGTAAATCTACTATATCAAGAACAGATAAGGTCAACTAAACAGTGTTAGGGTGAAGTGCCCTAATAACGACGCAAAGGGGAAGCGATGGCAACATTTTACTTGATTTAACCGCAAAACGTGTATTATTCTTGACACGTATTTACTAAGCGAGAAAAGGCGCCTGATTTTTTCAACAAGCAATGTGACAATAGCAATTTTGCGAGAAATTGGTAAATATTTTTTATTAGGTACAAATACGTTTAGGCATGCCATTACGCTATTTCCGTCACGTTTTTCTTATTATGTTTCTATTTATAGGTAGATAAGCATAAGTAAGAGAAATGAATTACTTACGAAGTCCTTACAATGAGGCTTATTTATCTATGAAATTAAGATAGCTACATTATTAGGCAGGTATATATTCTATAAAGTAGGTTCCTCGACTACTAATGATAAATATTTCATAGAAATATTTTTCGTAAATGAAAGAACCAAGATTTTTCATAATTTATTGGCTTAAATTATTAAAATAAATAAATTAAACTAGAGAGTATAAGCAAGAGGCCACTCCAGCAGAGTGCCGTGGAAATTCATTTAAATTCCCCAGAAGCCGAGACGGTTCTAATTGACTTCAGACTCGAAACAAAATTTATCCAAGAAATAAATACAATTTCTACCCAATCAGTTTAACGGAGTTGGTTGAATATTACAAACAAACAATTCTAATTTACAACTAAAATGAGCAAAATAATTAAACATAGAATCAGAACTGCTATTTTATCCATTATTGTATTCTCCCATAAAATTTTAATATTCTTAACGCCAAATTTGTACAGAGCCTAATGAATAAAATAACAAACCCTTTTTATTGTACATTTTACAACCAATGCAGTCTTGTTTATGACTACTACATTTTTACTATTTATTTAATCAATCTCCAATATCACGAGTAATTCTATCATTAATTTTAATGAGCATCACTTTTTTTAAGACTTAAATTTTAAAATTCTAACACTACAATTGTATTCTGAGTCAACGAGTAAAAACCGCACTGACATATTAACTACAAATATACCAAAATACAAAGAAATGTAGCTAGCTTATCTATGCGTATTATGTGTACTTACTACATATAACATTAGCGTATTAAGTTTGATGATTATAAACAAAATACGACAATATTATTGAAATTATAAAATAGCATTAATGGGGCTGACAAATAGATTCTAGGCAGAAGTTAGACCACAACTTTTCATTCATGGGCGATTGACGGGTTACGACTGACATTCAGCGCGTTTGGCATTGTCAGGCCAGTCGCACACGTTTAGGTTTACATTGAAAACTGTTCCAGGTTGACAGGTGAACTGCACTCCCTCGCCGTTGACGCATCGCCAGTACTGTCAATAGAAATAAAGGTTAAGTTTCAACAAGATAGAAATCACATTTTTTGCATGTTCAATTGTTCATTTGAGATGTCAATTAATAAAAACTTTGGCAACAGACTCTCATAAAAATAGAAGATGCTAAAATATTCGGTACTTATATATTATGTGCAAGGGAATATTAAATGTCGAGATATTAGGTTAAGTAAAACCAAACAGTGGGTTTCGAACCCATGATCTTCGTTTCCACTCCAGCTATTATCGCCATTATCGAGTATACAATTATTAATAATTCAGGAATTTTCGCATAGCACGACTAAATATCGTATGAAATACATAAGGAAAATAAACACTCCATTACCTTATCACACTGTTTCTTATCGGGAACGTAATCTTCCTCAGAACTGCATACATCGGCACTGTCAACTTCATTGTTCTATGAAGTAAAGATACTTTTATGAAAATCAACATAAATTATAGGTACATCTTTTTCACATTATGATAATCATTAATAATTACTGAAAGTAATAAAATCTTTCATTACCGTTGGAGGTTCTTCTATTTCAGAGGAATCTGGTACTGAAACTTCGTTTGAAGCTACAGAAGTGCTCGCCTGGGTTGTGGTCGTAGACGACTTGGTTGTTGTAGCTTTTGTGGTCGTAGGCTTGGCAGTGGTCGGCCTCGCCGTTGTGGTGGGAATGGGGTCACCCTCCGATGGGTCCACGGGAGTTGATGGTGGACGGGCCCATTCCGGCTGAAAATAAATAATAAATCAATATTATTTCCATTCTTATTTTAATAATAACTCGCAGGTCACGTGTTTAATGCATAAATACAAACTTACAGTAGGGGTTGCATTTTCAGTACGAGCAGGAGGAACAGAATAAGAGCTCATGTGCTTATGAAGCAGCTTAATTAGAGGGTTCTCCTCTCCACAAAGTCCCTTGAAGTCATCCATATCAATAGCCCAGGTCATTGCTCCTAAATAGCCCTTCTGTTTGATCCATTCCATCTTAATTTCTACACTGCGGGTGTCTTCATAGCCCACCCACTGAGTGCCTTTGTAAGCGTAAGGGCATTTACCATGGTCGTCCCATTTCTTAGTCCAGCCGGAGCCGTCTTTGTCGACCTCAGTACAGATCTAGAAATTAATGGCAACAAATTAGTACCAGGTACAATGTTTTAAAATATAACTAACAAAGTGGATTAAGGTCTAATTACCTCGTAATAAGCCCAGAAGCCAGTAGCATTTGTGTAGGGCGCTGGGTCACCACCGCCTGCCTCCTTATTGATGTACGTTCCGAGACCGTAGTTGTTGTTACCAGCTGAAAGTGTGAACGAGCGTCCATAGAAGGGAATACCAACAACCAATTTATTGGAGGGGCAACCCTTTTCCTCCCACAATTGTAGACCGTCATTCTAAAATGAGACAAACACATTCATTGTGAACTAGATTTATAAATTTGTAAGTGAAAAAATAGATTTCAACCATATAATACGTGTCGTACATAACTAACGTATAGAAGCAAAAGAGTAAAACTCAGGTACTGATTACTCACCACGTTAAGCTTTTCATATGCCCATTGATCATGGGGACGTTTATACAGAGGCGAGTGGACATCAGCGAAACCAGCCCAGTTACCGCGAAGATCGTACGACATCACATGTATAGCATCAAATATCCTGAAAATTATTATATAAGTGAGCACTGATTCAAATGTAGAGCACTCTAATTTTCACTGAATAACAAAACTATTTCCAAAAAATTTCAAGGAAAATATAAATTTTATTCTGTTGAATATATCATTAAAACTCACTGGCAAAGTTCAGGTACATGGTAGCCCTCCATCAATCTAAAGTTGGCGACTGGTACAGCAGCAGTCAGCTCCCATCCTTTGCCTGCTCTAATGAATGCCCTATGCAGCTCCTCAACGAAGTATAAGAAGCGATCCTTGTCAGAGAATGAGCCTCCTCTGTCAGCCGCTCCGGGATACTCCCAGTCCAAGTCCAAACCATCAAAGTCGTATTTTTTCATGAAATCTGTATCCAAACATCAATCTTTCTATAGCTAATTGCTACAATAAATCCATATAGGCTTATGTTCTCCATAAAATCTTTATTGCCGGCCTAATAGTCATTGTTAGCATAAGTGGAAATACTAATACAATAATTCGGGCAGTAAGTATAATACGGGCCTTTCTTCATGAAGATCTAAAGCAGCTAGTATATAGTAAACATTACCATATAGGTCTTATAATATATCCCACATAAAAGCTTATCTCATGTAAAACTCATATATTTCCTAGAGATATGACAATTATTTGCAGATTCAAAGTAAAGAGCCGACTAACGGGATATAAAAATTCCCTACGGCGCACTGTGGTACGGATGGCATTGGCACGACTTGATGTGAATTTTATACGTTTATTTTTAAATCGCATAGTGAAGTTCCAATATCTTCACCTTATCACAATCTAAAGCGTATCAAAAATGTTAAATGTACCTATATATTCGTAAACGTGATTCAAATATATTCAACCTATTTAAAATGAATCAGATTCCAATTTCGAATCGATGGTCCAAAACATTTTCTGATATTGGTAACTAATAAAGTATGCAGCGTTTCGTATTTTAAGCACTGTTTAAAAAGCGCTTATAAGCAATGCTATTGATTCGACCCCGTTTCAAATGTTTGCTGCTATATAAACACAGAATAGTTTTATGATATTATTATTTCCATTAAGAAAGGAAATGCAAAATAGACTAATTTAACTTTGATTAATTTAATCGTCACAAAACAAACCACAATAGGCTGTTTATGTCTGATCACAGTCTGTTTATCACGCACTAGGTACTCTACCGCGCGTTTGTAACCACTTGTCTCTGCCAACATACGGAAGCAGAACGTTTCCACTTCGTAACTCTAAACGTAACTCACTATTACCGTGTTTCCCGACGCGAAGTTCGCTTTTGCTCCACATAAAGTATAAAATTACCAATGATTTAGATTTTTTGCAGTGTAATTTTTATTTATTTGCTATATTTCAAATAGTTTCACATATAGTATATTACTAACCAGTACAAAGGTGCTAATAAATGATATTGAAATGGAATTTAATATGTTTTAATTATTTTTGGTTGACTTAACAGGTTTCCTTCTGCCATAACAAACAAACTACCCTCCAACGTTAGTTCCCGCGTGTTGCTTATATTCCTATTCGAGTTCCCCTTTGGTCTATAATTTTGTTTTGTACATATCTGCATGATATAGTAAACCATTCTTACCAACAACACTTCTGATAAACGCCATCCTCGTGTTCTTCGTCGCTACCATGTGAGAGTACTTGGAGCCTCCCTCAGCCCACCCGCCGACAGCCACCATGAACTTGACATTGGGGTGAGAGGAGCGCAACGCTGTGAAGTTTTTGAAGCCATTCTTCTCTACATCCAACTGCAAAGCAAAAAAAGATTCTTCAAAACTAACCGAGAATAACAAAATTTTCACTTCATATCAATCAAATAACCATGATACATATTCAGTTTAAACCAAATTATGAAGAACACAAACAATAAATCAGTTATAAAATATTACTTTTATTGTATACAATCTAAATGACTATTTAACAGATAGAGAGAAATTCAAGTAAGGTGAAGGTTTTCCATGGTCCTCATAATAACATAATGTTCTCACCTCAGGATCAATGATGAGAACTTCGCTGGTCTTCTCGGTGACTCCGATGAACGAGTAGATGATGTGTGTGCACATGTCCACCGGGATGTCCTCGATGCCGTAGCGGCCCACACCCGGCCGGTACACCGCCCAATTACTGAAGTAACATACTATGCGCGCTCTGCTGTCCGCTGTTGCAAATAACATAAATAATAAATATAAAGACTTACTGTCTACTTATTTATTTATCTTATGGCACAACTGTACCTCAGAAACTTCTGAGGGAATATTTGATGAATATTTTAAACACACATTTAAGTCCACTAATATAATTCCTATTTTTGTACGTAGGTACATGACAAATTTTAAGAACGTTTCATGAAATATATACAAATATATAATGTACCTATGTAAATAAATACAAATAAGACATTTTTCGTATGTTGTAAGCTCAGATGTAAAAAAAAAATATTTTGCATATTATTATGTACCTACCTAATACATAAATGGTATTGGTTAAGCTGCAGTAGAACCCATTAACGGTCTAGATTTTTAATAGCCACTTCTAATTAGGTAAAGAGACTGCGGTGATGTGTAGCCTAGCATTTCTATAACTAGGGACTAAAAGCCTTTCACGTATATGTATGTACAAAAATAAACCTAGGACTTACATTCATATGCGGTCGTGGTGACTGCTAGGACCGCCAACGTCGCTAGTATCGCTCGCATTTTGCACCTGGAATGAATAATAAACACTTATTAACTATCGAAACAATATAGGGTTCTAATGACACATAAACATTCTACCTTTATATATGACGATTAAGTCATACTGATTAGATTTGTTTATCTGCATAGTGTTTGTTTGTCTTTGATGTGACGGTAGCGCATAGAAAAACACTAAGCTATATCTAATTAAACTAATACTTATATTAATTATATTTGAGATCCTTTTCCGATAAGATTTATTACTTAAACTATAACAATTGCAGCAAGTAATACTATCAAAGTAGAACTATATGTCTTTTAGAAAATTATTTGGTTTTATTTTCGAACAAGGCCCAATGCTGTTTTGAAATCCAATTTAAAATTGAACATGGTAGACAGACGTGTTAACAAAATAAATTAATTATTTATCTAGGTAGTCGCTCTTTACAAGAATCGGGCCGAAATATCTATTTTTTTTGTGTCAGAGTGACCTAATTAAGGAGGTAGTATAGCGCCTAAGTAAAAGTAGTATAGTTCAGTCAACATAATACATTTCTATCGATCAATCAACAGTACTGCAATAAGTGTCGCCATTACTTTCATCGTGTTAAAAGAAACTAACAATGTACCTATCAACAAAATCACTTTCTAAGTACAAGTAATGTCAATTAAAGCGGCGTGTTGCAATGAAAGAGATTTATAACGGCTGTTCTGTAACGGGATGCTCTAGATGTGTCACTGGCAGTCGCCTGGTGACCTGGTGCCATGTTTACACGCCTACTTTACTACATAAATACTAGCTAGACTGTAGTACATCCACTTTATACAACCTCGACAAATTGTAAAGCTAGAAACAGCAAGCGTGTCAAATATCATACCGCCGCGCTGTCAGATATAAGTAGGATCCATTAAACAGACAAGTTCGGATTTTTGTCCAGATTGACAAAAATTATAAAAAAATATTCTATATATCCCATATTCCAAAGGAAGTAAAAAAATATCAATTATCTGATTGAATTCTTATGCCAAAAAACTTTCTTAAAACAAACATGTTAACGAGTTTTTTTGCCAAATAACCGAATCATGTTTCAAAATCAATTTTCTCGAACAACGATCCATCAGTTTAATTAAAACTTTGGGAAACGTTGCCCTGTCGTTTAACCGCTTCATCGGGTGTATGAGCCATCTGAATCCGGAATGAAAATTTCAATAAATCTGCATAATAGATAGAATATAAATAAATCTAAAAACTATTTGCTAGATAGTGATCTCTCATTTTCAACAATATTGATTGAGCACAATTGGCCAATTTTATTGTCACTATATTAGTTAATAAGAATAAAAGGTGTGTTTTGCGAAACATCAAATTAAATGGCAAGACAGCCCTAAAGTGATTGTTGGCATTTACAAAAGGCGGGATCATTTACTACCAATCGAATTACAATATATTGAACCTTGATATCGTTCAAAAGTCGTGGTACTCATCCAAAGAGCAGTGAGAAATGAACTTTGAATTTTGGATTTAATGCAGGTTTAAAGGCACGAGCAGTTTAATGCTTAACTTTGATATTTTAATTCGACAATGTTTTGTTCGAAAATTGTTGATACAAGGAATTTCTGTGCAATTTGTTGTCGGCAAACAATTAAATGCATGCAAGCTATCTGATCAAATCCCGCTAAACCCGTTTATTGATATTTGTTTAGTGCTTCAATGTAGGTACCTATTTGCGTTTTATATTAATTCCTGTGTTTTAATAAAGAATTTCTAAAAATTTCATTTTATTTCTATTATATTTATATCATCACGTGCACAATTTGTTAATAAATCAAATTGTTTTTTTCCTAATAGGTAAGCGATAAGACGTAATAAAAACATTTTGAGGAAGCATTTCACGAATGCATCATCTGTATTTCAGGAGCTGCCTTCTAGAATGTCACATCGTATGTACTTGCATAGCATCATCATGAGATTTATCAATTAATCATCAGCTAGCCAATTTGTCAAAATATAATCTTCGTGCAGTGTTTTTGCGGATGAAAACATAATTAAGAATTCAATGTCTATGTTGACACAGTAAAGTTAGACCTATGATGAGCCTTGGTAGGATATGAAAAGTTATCGTACGTTTGTATCATATAAAATCTGCTTAACACCCAAATTTCCATACATAATCATAAATGCAAAACAAATTTCTCGACACAGATTTCAATCGTTCTGTTTATTCTGAGAAGGACAATATAGAGAACCGGTTGAACATCTGCAGGAACGCGGAGAGACTTGAACCCCATCTGCAATGCAAATGTGCTCACAAATCAATGCCTAACTTATTCTGTTGACAAATGTTCCGCTACTTTTTAAGTATCGTCAATATCGATTCTCTGTTTCGCACGAGTTTACAAACCCAGTGCAATCAACGTGTTCTTTGACGCTGAAAGGCTTTCCTTTAGAAAAGTAGTTGCAATTGACTCATAGACAACCCTTTGGAAACCTTGGAACTGCAGATAAAAATACCTTACTAACTAACCAAAAAAATATCATATAGATTCATGATTTAGAGATATATATTAACTAAAAGTCATGTAATTACAAAAGATTTAAATGTATTCCCGTATGTAGATTATTAGCGCGATACCTTTTATGAAGTCAGACAAAGCTCGGGAAATTAATTTTAGGAGTTTAACGAGATTCTCGAAATAGGAATTACTTTCACACTAAATCGTGGAAGTTTATCTTTTTTAACTTTTCCCAAATTAATTTGTTTGGAACACTCCTCTCGAGGCTTCGTACCGCGGTGAACAAAGTAAAACATAATTTATTCTAATTAATTATTAGGTCAGGATGTACATCTAAACTTTATAAACGTTAGCTGAGCGGGAAGGAAAACACAAATCTAGATAATAATATATTTTATAGTATTTTCATTTCTGGAATAGGTAGGTATAATGGGTTAATCTATGTTATTATAACTGAACCGACTTTCATATTTAATAGCAATTCCAGGCTACAGGTCAAGTGATCAGTATTGCACTGTACACATTTATATTCTGACCGAAGAGCTCGCCTCAATTTCTCAGTAGCAATAAACTGTCAAGCTACTGTCCTCTAAAGTGGTATAACGTGGAGCTTCCCAGTCAGACTCATTTCAAATAAACAAGCTCTTTACAAACCGTATAGCTCAAGTGAAAAGTAACCATTTTCCGCGCTGAAGATCGCGTGGCACATTTAAAAACATAATATTTGAATAGATTTTCTCTCCGACCAATATTTTTATCCTCTAGGTAATTTGCCTATGTGCATTGTATTTTCACCAGACAGAGTTTTTATATTTTTGTTCATCCTTTAATTGTAAAATAGAAATAATATAGAGAAGAAATTTATAGTAAATTGATACGGTAATGGTGATAGAAAATTCGTTTAAGATTATAATGAAGACATTTATAGGGGTCTCGAATAGAGCTAATGTATTAAAATTGGCATCTGCTGCCGAATACTAGCTAAATATCTCGACACCAGCTATTTATACTACGCTAAGTCCGAAATGTGTACTTTACAGGAGAGGCTTATAAAGGAAAAAACGTGATAACTTTTACATTAATTAAGATATCTATTTGAAATTTGGAACCCTTCATGGTTATTTTTTTCATTATAATATCTCATATTTATTTTTCCATAATTATTTATATTTTTCGATTTAGCGCTAGTTAGCCGAATATAGACGTAATTCTTCAAATTAATTTTACAAGTTACACACGTCTATCTTAAGTTAGCGTTGTGTATTACGGGATGTCATAGTGATAAAGATGTGTTATTTTTATTGTGTTGCGATGATAATTTTTAAATAAATCATGCATTATTTGTAACCTTAGGGTTATATATATATCCGTAAAATATATTATTATAAATTCACTGGCTAAACAACTAGTTATTAAAGTTAGCTTTTTGTTAACCCGTATATACGTCTCTGGCGGATATCGTGTTAAAAGCCGCCAAATTATAAATAGCGTACTATACATCGACCTGTGCCACAGGTTAACGCCTCATTTATCTTTCCGAGGAGCTAAAAAATATATTGTTTTTTATAGATTCTAGATAGAATAGAGCAGATAATATTATATTCTGTAATTTTGATACATAATTTAAACTAATAACGTATAAAACTAGTAAGTAATCAACAGTTAATTAATATCAATTATGTGCTTACTTATGAATAATTGAAGATCAGATCAATCACAGTTCGATTTTGTACCTTATAATTATTTAAATCAATAAAGTACTTTATATTGTTATTCTTAAAAGAAAATGAACTCTCCTCATTATGTTCAGTTATTAAAATAATAATATTTATGTGGAAAGCAAGATGGGAGGCATTTGCCCTGCAGTGGGATACCCATAGACCCAGGCCTTAAATAAAATAGATAACAATAACGATAATACATTTCCGAAATAATATTGTTATCACAATAATATTTAAAGTTTTTGTATTTTGCTGGATTGATTTAACCAAGTTTCGTGTCTTTTTCGGGACTAAGCTCTAAAAGTGGGATAATCTAGTATTTTTAAAATATACTACATGTTTGCTTACGTTATCAATCAAAAGATAAACGTTACTTATTTTCCAACAGGCTGTAGTTACCAATATAAACTACTAGTGGCTCCCCGCGGCTTCGCCCGCGTTCCCGGGGATCTTCAATTTTCCCGGGATAAAAAGTAGCCTATGTGTTATTCCAGAACATATTCTAGCTCTGTGCCAAATTTCAAGCAGATCCCTTCAGCCGTTGGAGCGTGAAAGAGTAACAAACATCCATACATACATACATCCATACTTACAAACTTTCGCATTTATAATATTAGTAGGATTTTAATTAATTTTGTTCTTGATAATTTTGTCATCAATAAAAATTAAGCTAATATTGTTTCAAGAATCAAAATAAAGGAGTTCCATTCCCTATCGCACTGGTGTATACCATTCAACTGGAGAATACACTTCTCTGCCTCTTGCCGTCTTTTCTATTAAAGCCGTATGTCTTTTTTCCATAAAATGATTGCTTCTTCATCTTCTCTATCTTCATTTGAAAGAAATGAGCGGATAATAAGTATCTTCAAAATATAGTAAACGATATGGTTTGGTACTGTTTTATCCCTCACGCAGTTATCTGATTATAGGTTGACTTTGTGAACTCCCTAAGATGTTAATTTGTTAAATATATTGTTTAAGCAACTGGCAGCATAGCAAACAAGCAGCCTTTTTAGCCGTTCGGTAATCACAGTATATAAGCGGGGGCTTATATACTCATCTTCGAGCTTAAGATGTTAGAGACCGACATCAGCATTTTTAGGACGATGGCATTTACTAGTTTGATACCGCAGAATAGAGACTATCATTGAAAACAGGGGAAAGTTATAAAATTACTGGGGGTGGATATTGCCATTACTAAATCTGTATTACTACTGGGGCTATCATTCATGTGCAAACCTGAAAGACTTTCCTGGGCAGACATACCGATTTGATGTGGGATTGTTGTATTTTCGGTTTTTTGGTAAGAAGTCGGCTACACCGTTTGAAGATAAGGAACTATATTAGCTGTGTTGTCAGAAGGATCATCAGATACGACAGAAAACAAAATGTCGATGCTTGTTGGACTTAATGTCAACGGAGAAGGCTTTTGGACCGAAGTCAATACCTTTGGTAAATAAATATTAAGTGGAGTATAAAGAGCCCCCAAGTCGTTTAAGTTTGTATCTTGTAGGTCTGCACATAATTACCATAATTGACTGAACTGGATAAGTAGGTATATAATGATTATTATTTTAAAATTATCTCATCAGACATAACGTGCTCATAAAAAATCCCGAACTCAGGATTATTAACTTCAGCTGGTAATTTATTTGGCTACGATTCTACAAAAAGGGTAAAATATTGTATTAAAATTATGTTTTTTATTATCATAAAAACATGCCGATACATTAAAAATATGAATGGTGAAATTACCGTCGAAAACGAATAAATATAATTGTATTTTGACATAAGTATTTAGCTAGTAAAAGTCGCTAAGTAGCGCATTCTACAAATGAACAAATATACCTGATCGTTCTAAACTACGCTAACTAGTGTTTGCGTAGTATACACGGACTTTTATAAAAGCGCTTAAATTTAAGAAATACGTAGCGTATTACTATAATATATATTTAAATACTTTGTAATACATAATATAATCTATGCGCCCCCTCCCCGTGGACACTCCGCTAACACTAGTTGGCGTGGTTTAAATCGAGTGATTTCAAAAAGTACCTGCACTTAGCGTTTTATAAAATTTGTAACTTCGTTATTTTTGTATATTTCTTCACAATTTTTTTTTTACATATAAAAAACCTAATTCTAAGAAGCTTGGCATAAAAAAACGTTTTTGCCAAATTTCGAGTTAGCGTAGTGTAAATAGCTGGTGTCGATCTGCTAGTAAATGTTAGGTAGGTATACTTAATTATTATCATTGGTTTAACCTACGCAGATGAGTGATAGCTGATTAAGAAAATTAAAATACTAAATGGATTAAAAAATAGGACTGGATTCTAAAGACATAAAGTATTTACATATTTTAATATTGTTTTTCTTCGAATACTAAATAACTACCGCAATTATATATAAATAAATAAATGGACTTCATTTACATTACAAGAACAATTGTATGTGATGGTCTTTCCATCCATCGGTATTACTTAAGTCGGGACGCATCCCTATAACAACAAAAGTTCCTTATGGCCGATACAATAACTCGTAACAGAAATGTCAATAGCATCGAACGTTCCGTGCGTCCGCGCATGGGCACGCGCACGCCACGCAGCGTTCCAATGAGCGGTAGTGTTCGCGAACTCGCATCGAGAATACTAAACATCCCTGATGAGTTAACCGTGGCCAGGTGTCTTATCCTTTGTCATCTGAGGTCATCGGCCGAAAGTGAAACCCTTTGTCCTAATGCGTCCAGTTTCAAAGTCGATTAGCACATTAAACGGACGTAAAATTCGAGATAAAGTCGCAGCTCGCTAGTATAGTCGTAGTAATCGTTGCTCATTGGCCAGTTACAGATAGTATCCGAGTTTATTAAGCCCTATTCCTAAAGTAAATATACCTTGTCTGTTTAGAGAGAGAGATCAATAGAAAATGATAAAGAAAACTCTTTACATATCTTCGTAAAAAGTATCGTAGAATGTTCAAAATTTATATTTGCTTCTATCTATTTTTGTAGGTAAACAAATGTACCGAATATATATCCACAAATAAATAAAATTAAACTAATTAACTAAACAACCAGATATAGAGTAGCAGATTTGTTTTAGAAATTCGCTAGTGAAAATCTGCGCAATATGAAAACTCTCTATTATAAAAAAGCTAAAAATGGAACGAGATATATTAAAGGTCAAGCGAAATTTTATATATTCTAGATATTTTGATGATATAGTTTTAAGTTGATTAAATAAATAATGTGATTCTATTTTGAGGCACTGAAATCAAGTGACTCGGTACTTCAACTTCAAGAAAGACACAATCGAACAATCGATATAGCTAATTCATTACAATGTTCGTAAAACTTAAAACAGATGCAATAAAACCCGTAAGTACCTACGTTTAGAGCTTCGCCATTCCAATATACAGTCGCAAAAATATGTTTATTTCGATGAAGTCACATCAAAACTATTTGAAAAGGTTCCATAAAAGTTTTCACATTGATAACCAAGACGTGTTAGAACAAAAGCTATAACTTCTCAACTTTGCGTAGAAATGCAGTTTTGAAGCACTCCTATAAGATTGTTTTAATTTTTTTTGAGGATACAAATCAAGATTATAAAACTGTTAGAAACGATATAACTCAAAACATGTATTAGTTATATACGGTGCATCAATAAAATATCCCTTTAGTACCTACTTCTAAAAAAAATTGAATAGCGCGTTCGCGATTTTTATTAAGTAGAAAATATTGTTATTATTTTCTATGTATTGCTCACTTAGTAAATAACGGTGGCGTAAATGTTAGCCTACGACAATATTGCAGGGATGTTTTGCGGTCAATAGCAGACAATAGCTGATGACACGCAACCGTGCACCGGTAAAAATATATCACAGTAAGATACTATGAGTAGTGCGTGTTTGTATTGAATGAAAAGAAAACCGGTAACGATAGAGTCTCGAGGTTGATCGTGGATTCTGTTCTTAATATCGTTGATGGAAACAGTTCAAATTAAAAAAAAATACATAAATGTAAGGGTTGATTTAATCTGGATGCCAACGCAGTGCATTCAAATTAAATGCTAATATTTATTTTCATAATTAAATTCCATAGGTAAGTACTTCTTTCCAAAGTAAAGGTTCGCGTATAGATAGATACGATGCGCGCGCAATGTTTTTCTTGAAGAAAATTTAAATTCGATATAAGACGAAGAAACTCTTTTACTTAAGATAAATATTATTTCAGGTACCCTACGGTACGGAACGCTAAAAACTGAATTCACTCATGCTTGCGTGCAATTTGTGCGTGATGCGGAGTTTTCTTTCACCGAAGTTACCGAATCGTTTAACACGTGTCCTATTATTTGAAATATAAAAATTGGCATTACTTTTAATAAATAGGCATATAACTAAGTAGGGAGATTAAACGGTGAAGAACACTACTATTTTTCAACTTATTATTTTCAAATTCTGCGCAGAAATATTTATATATCTTTATTTGTGTTGTGTTATTTGGTTTTGAATGTACGAAATTCAGAATTATTTACATTAACATACGCTATGTTTAAGCAAAGTATAAATATGAATATGTAAACACTATTGAAAGTCAATAAAATTAACATGATTGTTATGACACTTTCACTTAAAATATCTAAGTCAAGTTCAACTTGAATAGACATTTTAAAATTATCATAAATATTAGACATTCGTGTTTTGGTATTTAATCTATGGTCTTCACTTGTTTACAAATAAATAAACTCAGCATTAAAGGCCTGGCACAATGCATGGATAATGCATGAATGCTATGGATAATCCCAATCAAAAATAAATTAAGGATATCCAATTTAATAATTTGGTATTTGCATAAAATATCCTTTCAAGTATATAATATACACAGGTACTCACAGTTTGGGGTGTGACTACGCTCGACGCGAGCGCGGGCGTGCGTGCGATTGTGTCGCGACAGGCGGCGCATCACAGTTTTATGCGGGTGCGCACAAGCCGGCAAGCGCCGCCGTCGCTGCCGCCGCCGCGCCGCTGCATAGGGTGCGCAAAATATGACACACATATTTTTTCCTGTTTTAATCTGGTACTAAATTAAACAAGGTAATTAGTTATTGTCATAGAAATAATGTATATTGAATGTGATAAAAATATATGTTTGTGCTAGGTGAAACTTTTGAACTACCAAAGCAGCTTTTTCAAGTTTTATTTCAATAGAAAACATTGTTTCTCTTATTACCTGTTGTTTGTCTTATAGTGATTGAAATTTGTAATGTATTGTAGTGATTGGAAATAGGCCAAGGTGATGCGTTTGTGATGTCGATTCTACTTAGATATGCTAGCGTCTAATTATGAGAGTAGATAGTAATGTCATATATTATAATTATCTTATATTGTGATAAACGGATTGAGCTCACGCTGCCACCGCAAATTAAATCAGGCTGTGGGTTTAATATTCTCCCTGGACCAATAGTTTTGACTATGGTATAAAGGTTGTGTGAATATGTACTTTCATCAGTTACTTAATAACATTTAGATACTTTAGCTGACTGATCTTAATCAGATAATAATTTAAAAAATATCCTAAAGGCAACAAAAAATATGTACAAAGGTATATTTTGTGACAACGAAAAATTCAGGTAGTATGAATTCCAAATCAAAATGCATATTACTGCGTATTACTAAACCCAAATATGAGTCAAACCGTCCATTGTCGTACGTGGAAAGTATTATTTTCCCTAAACACACGGTTACTTGCAAAAATTACTCAGAACATAAGAGGAAGGACCTAAAGTCAAGCATTTATTATACATTTGAATTGTTGTTCATTCATTTATGAATTACGGATCCACGAAAGAGGCCTCCGTTCAACAATCGCGATAACCTATTAATAGGTATAAATCTACAGGTATTTATTACACAGGCTATGTTTTTTGTTCTCCATTATGTTAATTTTATCTATACTACCTATATACTTACAATTATTTTTTTATTTCAATTATCTCGTAAAACCTAACATTATAAATCCTGGTCCTAAGTAGAGAGCGTTTATAAAAATAACACGATGATATATCTAAATATTTTTCAGCAACGCCTGACCTGTATTTATTTTACACGAAGACAAAGGTGCCAGTTATTGTTATTATTGTATTCGAGTGAAAACAACCGTAATGGACACAATATTCAACAACCGGTGGATTTTGTATATAATTACCTACTATCAGCGGATTTGATGAGCTCTAAGCGTTGAATGCTTTACTTTTGTATAGCGATAGTAGAAAGTTAAGAAAAGTGTAATATTAATTTACATTATTTGTATATCTAGTTATCGGAAGTAATCTTTTGGGATCATTTTCTGTACATTAATACTCTACTTTACAAAAAAAAAACATAAAATCAACAGCCTGTATTACGTGGCGGCAATGCTGCGCAAGCGACGCTTCCCAAAAGTGCAATGTATCAAACAATGAGATCAACTGTGGGTGCTTGGGTCGACCAACGGTTCGAAAACCAGTATACGGGGAAAGGCTCTAAATACCATTTAATTTATGCCAATGATAAAAATATCCCGTTGAGGAGCCGATTAACTCCCGAATTTAAATGTCCCATACTGGTTTCACTGCTCATGAATCCGATAATGAAATACAATTAAGACTTCTGTATCTTCAAAAAGTGCATTACCAAATAAAAGACCCTGATGATGGTCGATTTCAATAATTGGACTTGTGAGTGTTGCTTCAGTAGGTAACGGGTGGAACCTATTACATTGTAAACAGGTGTTTACAATATGATCCCTTCTTAAAATCTAGGTTATCAATCAAATCTTCTACCACATTAAACACGGTTAACTGGTAACTATAAATGTAATACCTAGTATCTTCCACAGCCCTATCAATGTGAATTTTACAATCTTGCATTCGCAAAGTGGATGTAAAGTGAAAATATTTATACGAAAAACAAGTCTTGGAATGACCTAGTGGCTAGAGATTTTCTAACAGTCCCATTTATTATGCTTATACTTCCACTCAGGTCATCGTAAAATCGCTTTCCGTAAAATTAGGGTAATGAAATATTGTTATTACTTTAGTTATTAACCCAACTTAATTAATCCCTATTTTAGTCGTACCTTTAGGTACCAATTGTTCATTAACTATTCAACCATCTCACAGATAATGATATTCCGTCTGAGATAATTACTGACTGAGGACTATAACTGTTATATCGAAATAACTCTATATATGATAGGCTGAATGAACCTAGATAACTCAATAACAATAACAAATAGCATAAATAATTACCGAAATTTTTAAGCATTTCCTATATTACAGCCTATTGCTAACAGAGCGTTTTTTTCTAATATATAGGCTTCATATATTAAAGACAATTCCCCTATTTCTAATACTGCCTATAAAAATATGTTCATAAATTTTCCGTTTCTAATTTAAACTATGTCATTTGACAATATATGAGGTGTGAATGAATCACAATGACTTAACAGATGTATTTGATCTTAATTCCATTGATCTAAAAACCTATTGACATTTAAGATCGATTGTCATTGTCACACACAACGGCAAATGCCTATCTGTCTTCGAGATATAACGGAAGGAAGAGCTTGTGACATTGAACTGCATCCACGTTGTTGCGTACGCGCATCGAATGACAATCGACCGCTAATCACAATGGACGCACAGAGGTAAGAATGGCATTTATTCGTGAAGTAAGGTCGAATACAGTAGTATTTTTAGCAAATCTGTTATTTATGGGCTTCTATTTTTAAACAACAACCATATAGGTACCTAAGCTTTATGATTGCCAGATCTGTCAATGTATTTTATCTAAATAAGCAAATAATACCTAGGTATATGATTCTGCTTTCAATATAATAAACTCGTCTTAGTTTTTAGATGTTCAGTTCAGTTTCAGATGTTGATGAGTGTGTAGTCACTTATCAATTATTGCAGGGTTGAATGTAAAAGTAAAATAAAACAACAAATATATTAGGTACATAGCATAGGTATTATTTATTTTCGGATGTGAACAAGATATGCACTATATAATTACAAGGATTTGATGTATAGGATAGAATATAAAACAATATGCACAATTCCCTGTAGGTATTTACACAACTCATTTAAGGCATAAGTTAACACAGTTCTACCAATAAGACTCATTAGGGTTTACTACTGAAAACAGGAATTAGATATTTATAGTACTAACATATTTTTCTTTTCTAACAGATTTTATGTGATTGATTAGGTAACAGTTTTAGGTAAAGCTAAGACATTGCGATCATGATTTATATACTGGCAGACAAATAGGTACACTTGGAACTTAATTCCATACCGGAAATTTAAGGGAGCTGAGCTTATTCATTTACAGTAAAAAATACATGTATTATTAACATTAACATTATTTTCATTTTACTGACACATTAATAATTTTTTATGTATGCGCTGGTAGACTTTGGAAGATTGACTAAAAAAAAAGAAATATCTAAGTCATAATTGACAAATGTATTTAATAAAAAGTTTAGGACGCAAAACTAAATCAGTCTATAAGATGTTCATAGTCAGTTTAAGGAAGCTATCAGTTACTTCGTTGAAGTCTATAAGATTTATAAAAGATTCTAATCGACTATTGGATATTTTCCATTTTTACAAGCTTCGTTATATACTTGCCGATATCATGAATTGTATAATATAGTATGGCACGCAAGTTACTAAATGCTGATTAGTAAGTACTTATGTTACCTACATATGCAAAGCAAGAACTATTTGCTTTTACGAATACTTTATATAATGTATGTAGGCATATCATTAATAATCGGTATTGTATACTATTATCCAGAAGATAAATTGTAACACATCAAGAGTTAATTCGCATCCAATAAGTTGGTATTATTTTGTTTTCTAGATTGAATTACACACACTAACATCCAAAAAACATTATGTTAAGACTATTTGAAACACTTCCGTTCTATAGATTTGACATAGTATTTTCATGTTTATGTTTGTTGTGTCTAGATTATACTTTAAGAGTACAATATTTAAAGCTTTTTATAGGCATTAAATCGATAAGTACACGTTTTTTTATCATAAAAATTACTAATACATTCATACGAATATGTATTGGGGTATAATGACATTCTCATATAATAACATACCTACACATTCATATCACAATGTTACCAATCGTTGCTTCCACAGATAATAAGTAGGTGAAGCAAAATCGAGTACATATAGTAAGAGTTTTGTAGACACGTATATATTTGATAAATTCATAAGATTTCATACAAGGTAATTGACCAACTATGTGCACGAAAATAAGTCATTAACTTGACATAATTTTAACACAAACAAAGGACAAAATACTATATTAAACTGTACAGTATATCAAAATAAACGAAATAATACTAAAACGCATTGTAATTCGTTTTTTTTTACATAACTTAATCCATATAAGTATATTATTAATGTGCTTTAATTAATATTCAGTTAATTGATTAACATGGCATCGACTTAAATATTTGTTCTACTTAAATTTCATTCTATGATATATAATCTAATGTAACAATTCAAGGCCCTTTACATAGAAGACTTAATAAGGTACGAAAAATATCTATTAGAAAACGGTTTATGGTACACTCCATTCTAAATAATTAAATAGATTCATTAAAAAACTTGAACCATTACAGTTTTCAATAAACGATATTCGAAAGTTCGAACAAAACACATTTATTCATTGTAGAAGATTTAATTTCATTTAAGAAAATCGAATTTGACATATAGACACTAGAGCTACTTAACGTCTCATTTGAACGTGTGTATTTAAAAAAGTTATCAAAGAACAAAATTACATTTCACCTGGAAGTATAAATGAAATAAACTCCTCCTCTGCAGTTTTAATGTTTACATAATCTTAAATAAATTATACAACATTACTTCTATGCAATGTAATCTACTGAGGGAATGTTATTATTATTGAGCAAGTTGCTATTAAAATAACCGTTTATTCCAATTCCTATTTAATTTCCTAAGCAGTACATATTAAATATATATATGACATGGTGTAGGATATGTGCAAATCAAATAGCATTATACTCAACCGACCCTTAAAGCAATAGAAGGGACGGTAAATACTGGCTATCGAAATACTTTATATTTCGTAAAAAAAATAAGCCTGCATATAATTTAATTCTCCTAACAAAAGTAAGCTTTCCATTTTCAAAACCTTGTTGTTGTTAAATTGTATGGTTCGATTCAAAACTATGGGGTCAAAATAGTTTCATGCTAGTTCAAATAGTTTGGGATATAATTGAAGATAACGAGGTTACTGAAATATTTAAATACAATCCAAATTACTCGATATTCATCCATTTCGTTAAACTCATTAGGGATGTAGATTAATTACATTTGAATCCAATCCAATTGAGTTATCAATAGATGTTAATCGCGTCTTAAATATGACCAGTAACCTCTTTGTCTTCAAATCTTCAAACAACAGGTCGTAACAGGTAGACTAGGTCAATGTCATCAATAAAGGTCTAATCAGGTCTACGTGAAGAAATTGTCCCTTTGCTGGTAGATCGGGAGTTCAACGTCAGGTGATCGGTCGTCCATGTTATCTCCGTTTAAGTTTTGAGGCAGCTCTTCTAACGCTTTAACTGGTAACAGAAGTAGCATTTTAATATCATGTTTCGTACACGTAGACGGATAAAAGACAATAACTATTTTAAATGCAAAATAATAATGCAACTACTACAAAAATGAACAAAAATAAAACTACTCACAACACAATGCAACAAATTGTAATCATGCCGCAAAACACGGGACTTCGGATTTCTTCCAAGGACCGCCCAACTACTGTCGATGTATTGACGTAGTTTACGGTGAGGGTGCATCGTTAAGATGTTGAAAACAAAAATAGCTTTAAAAGGTTAAAATGGATTTACAAGAAACATGTGTTGTTAATATTGATAAAAGAATTAAATGTCGCTGATCAGTGGTTGGATGCAGACGGTCCTTGCTCAGTGTTGGTTCCTGCAGAAATGGGACAAACAAATATCAAGCTTACCGTTACATGCGTGTGCATACGTGGGTAATTAGTTACGTTAAAATCGTAAATAGAATTGACAAAATATTTTTACTTTTCTAATACCAAATATCAAATAATATCGATAAGTCATTTGTTTAAAATACTGTGCCAATTCTAATAAAGGTTATATTGCAATACACAAACAACTCTGTGCAAAATTAAAGCAACTAGATATATGACATTAAAATACAAAATTAATTATGCTTATTAAGTGGAGTTACTTTTGTCAAATAACAAAAAGTAAATGATTGTTTAATCGTCCGAAGCTTTGAGGCAATAATTTTTTTATCTATTTTTGTATGAATTCACTAAGTTTATTTAGAATATGATAATAGAGGATAGAGAGAAAACAATGAAATTTAAACGATTAAACTCATCACAATCTTTTGACAAAACTGAAAATATAAAACTCTAGTGAAAACAACATTTATTGCATGTCTATTTTGATTGGTGTTTCTTACCGGCGATGATTTTGCTCATCTCGGTGACCTGCTTGGCTAATATCTGGTTCATTTGAAGCAAGTGCTCGCGCTGCCTCTTCTCGTCTCCCTCCGGACTCTAACGGTCATCATACAAGCACATACATATAGGAGCGCTCATTTACATATTTACAGCCAACATTCGAAGCTGCTATTAAAGCTAGATTACGGTGTTTGTAGAAAAAATATAAGGGAGTTAGCTCTGCGAGATACCAACTTTCTATGCAAAAGAAGTCGCTAAACTTAGCCATAGCCCAAAGTAACTATTCAACGCGGACGAAGTCGCGGGCAGCAGATTGTTTAAGTTTTGAACCGAACATATATAAATAATTTTCTATACAAACACCAAACACGGTCTTATCTATTTATTTCTATATCTATTTAAGAATGCATGACTTTGATGATATGACTGGACGTGCACAAAATATAAATTTCTAAACAACAATAAAAGCGGAGCAAATGCAAAATGCAGTGAAGTTATGTAAAATAAGTTACACTGATGAAGAAGTATGTTGTTCGATAAATGTATGTAACGAAGAAGATTTATGTCTAATGGTTATAAGTTTGATAGAAGATGAATAGGTAACTGAATAATATAGAAATTGTTTCAAAACTGTTACATGTAATATGGCACGCACGCCACTTTCTGCTACATGTAGAATGCAAAATATGAATATATCAAATGTAGAAACTTTAATAGTTCACGAAACGAACATTGATCGTGTTTATGTAAGATACATGATCTAATGTAGCTAACAATAATGAAATTTGGTCAAGTTTACTTTCAAATATTCCATAATTGTGGAAAATGATGACCTACCTTGGTTGGATCAGCGGATGAGCCAGAAAGCATCTTCTTGATTGACTCAACTTTCTCTTGCCTCTTCTGTTGTTCTTCAGGGGAAAGTTCTGGAGGCTAAATAAAGTGAAATATTTTAAATCAATGATTATAACAGAGCTGAATACGTTTTGTGAAATATGAAAAGGAACTAAAACTATAACTATGTTGGTATACTATTTTGTTTTACCTTCTCCGGAATGTATCGTTCAGGAATAAGAATTTTCTGTGGTGCAGCCAACAGTTGATCGATGGTGTTATCGGCCATCCGAAGTGTTTGTGGTGGCAAAGCTGATCGTACCACATCGGGAGCAGGGGCTCCTCTTAACGCTCTTTCCATATCCGCATCATCCAGGGAACGACCCAGCTTCTGTAAATAAAGCATTTAAAAAAATCACTCGATATGACTTCAACTTCCCTCAGTTCTCAGAATAGCATGTTGGCTTAGCAGAAAATCAGGTTTTTCAATAGATGTTTATCTATACAATGAATTAATGATAAATAAGTAAATACAATAAATGTTATACATACTTGTTTAGTTATCGGATAATGATCGTTGATACTATTGTACTTACATCCTGATTATATGAATCTTTTGGCATCTCATTGAGCGTCTTAGCGCTCAAGTGATGTGGGGCGGTGTAGTGCCTTCTCTTTTCCTTGGGCACTTGTCTCCTGTGCAATGACCCATTCTTTGGTACATCCCCTGACATCTCCGTTATTATTTGTTTGGCGGCTTCACTCTTGAAGATTGGTGACAGTTCCATGTGCGAACGAGTCAAGCTAACAATGCTACTCGTCTTCGATAAAGGATCATTCGTTAACGTTCTGGAGCTATCCGTGGGACTATTTAAATACTGATTACTAATCGAAATAGTCCTGTCGTAACCTGTACTGCCGTACTGCTTATAATAATTGCTGCTATAAGTAGATGTTTCCTTGCTTCCATATGTTGATGCCTCAGCAGAATAATCGTAATTAGATAACGAAGGGCTCGATGGATATTTAGGGCTGTGATCAATATTTTTGTCGTTCAAGCGTAAGTAGTTCGGTGGTTCCAATTTGTTGTAATATTCTTCGTATTTATTATAGTCAGTTCGGGGCAACGAGGAGGCTCGGGAGTAATTCATGGGTTGTACAAGTTCCTCCTCAAGGAATTGGTCGAGATTTGCAGTGACGTTGTTGGAAGGCCAGTCCGACATTGGCTGCAGGGAGCGGTCTCTATCCCGCTGGCGTCTTTCACTTTCCCGTTTCACGATGCGAACAGTCTTAATTTCTTGTTTTTCGACGTTCGACAAATTGCCTGAAAATATATAAATGGTAAAAATATGGATTATATAATGTCATTTTTATTTTGAAGTATCTATTATTCGAGTTGGAATTAAGTTTTGCAAGTATATATTATCTCACCAAAGCCACCATGGTGCATATCCTCACTGGTCATCGGAGAAGTGACGTCAGCACCTGCACCTCCACCTCTAGTATCAACGTATAATGGAGTTTCAACATTTGTATGTCCATAATGGCCTGGAGGTACCAATGGCGGTGCCTCGTAATCATAGTCTGAATTACCGTGGTCGATTGTATGCCCAGTATCCAGATTTGTTTCTTGCCATGAGGACATCGGGCGGCGTTTACCTGTAATGTTGGAGTATTCCAATTTAGTTACGTATTATTGAATCGAACATTTTCATAAAATTATTGTTACTATCCATTCTTAACTTTTAATAATAGTTATATATCGTTATTGGTTATATCTAAGACTACAACAGTAGATAAATAAACAGGTTGAAATATTAACGTACCCGGCATGGAGTCGTGGGTAGTCTGCAAAGCGTGCGACTGGTGCGTCAGATGCCGGACGGCGCGACTCAGTTCTTGCCGTTGCCTCTGCAGAGCGTACACTAGCTGCTGTACTCGGGACACTTCTGTAATGAGATATCGTCATTTGTCAATAAAATAAATAGTTGGTACATTGACACGGGGTATAATTCCTACGTATTTCGAGTTTCATAGCAATTGACTCTAGTAGCTTTTATTTGCTTATACACGGTACTTTGTAAACTGTATTATTATGTTCTATGCAAATAAAATTGAATAGGTAGGTACCCATATTTTTATTAAGAATGCCGTCATGCCAACATAATAGTTATTTGTTATACAAGAGTGCAAAGTTGCTTTTTAACCGCGTGTTCAATTTTGATGACCGAGCAAGCGAAGGATTCTAAAATTGAATCACGAGCGCAGCGAGTGATTCAAAATTAGAATCCTGAGCGTTAGCGAGGGAATCAAAAGAGCACGAGGTGAAAAATCTTTGCACTCGAGTGCAACACGTAACTTTTCATTCCACCTCAGCGAGGAAATGACTAAATACTTCTCGCGTGATTGTTGAGGGAGAAAGCTCATTTGCGCATTATTAACAGTTTCAGTCAATTCTGTTGGCGTCAAGCAAACTTCCTCGTCGCTAGAATCACTCATTTTAGTTTTTTCACTTGTTTTCAAGTTTCTTGTTTTTAATATAAGGTTTAACAATGACGTGAAAAAATGCCGCGTAAAGAACCGCGTACAAAGCAAATTGAAAAAAGAACACCAAGAAGGTGCCGAGTCTGAGTTTTTAACAAATTAAAAAAAAGTTGTATGATATATTCGGCACCATAGAGGTAGCAGTAAATAGGTTTAATGTTTTTTTTTAATTCACAAACTTAGTGCACACGATGTTCCAAATTCAATTTACTTTATCCTCTAGAGAATAAAAACGGCTTTTCCACTCAGATATTGAAGATTAAAAATACTCTTTCCGAGATGGTGGGATGAAAAAGGTATTTATGTATAAAATGACAATGATAAGTGATCAACGTACCATCCTCCAGCAGCGCAGTGGGGTGTGCGGCGTGGTGCGCGTGCGCGGGCGCGGCGGCGCGGCGAGCCTGCAGCGCACGGCGCAGCTGCTGCAGCTCGCGCTCCAGCCGAGCGTTGTCTGCCACTGTCTGCTCCAGTTTCTGTCCGTATAATATGTTCGCTTATATTTCTATTCACAATGGATTAAACGCAAACTTATGAAACACTAAGCTGGCATTCCTTGTCAAGTTTAAATCACATGCAACCTTTATTACTATTACCGACTTGCAACAGTTGCAACACATCAACGGTAACCTACCCGTCTTTCAGATATCTCATGAGGCACATACTGTAACAATTGTGAGGCCCAATATACTTTACTTATTTATATAGTTTTCTGAGCATCAATTTGGAAATAAAGCACGTGCGTATGTGCTAAATACAACTAACAAGTTATGCCAATGTACAAAGTTAGCTTATATTGAAAAAAACATATTTTATTTATTTCTTCGTTAACACACTCCATGCAAATCCATCACCTTTTATTTCCAAAACGTATCACACAAAGTAGAACCTACATGTCGCTACCTTTCATGCATAATTCGTATATAGGCATCAGAAAAAATATTATTTACATCTTAAGAAAAAAACTACAGATAAAAAAATATAAACTAAAGTTCTTCTACAAACAAAAAAAATAATAGTGCTTACAAAAATAAATTAAAAGTAACCATACTAATTAGTAAAATACGTAAATAAAAATAATATAAGTGCATGATATAGACGAAAACCTTATAAACCTTAGAATTGTGCGCCAGCATTGCGTGTACGCGCGCCAACTCTGCTTCCAGACCGCTATTAGTGCCCTCTCTTGCTGCTGAACTGTTCATATTAACACTACGACCCATGTGGTTACTATTGTCGGGCAGAATTTCCCCTTTGTGAACACTATCTAATTTTCCACGAACACCTGAAAGTTTACACCGCCAAATGAGATTCAAAAATGGTATATACCTACATATTTTTTTATAATTTTATGTGACCTTATTCCTACATGCTTATAAATACATGACCGTAAAATGCCTACCGGAAAGCAAAGACTCAATAGTGTCTTTATCAGTTTTCAATCCCTGCAATATAGCAGCTTCATCAGAGAGTTCTTGTTCTAGCGCCCATAATTCCGCGACTCTAGCTCTCGCTGCTTCAGTTTCTAAAGGTTTCCCTGCAGCAACACTTTCCAACCACCTTCGATAATAAATAAACATTTAAATTATTGCCATGTTTTTTGTAAAAGTATATACATTCGTAGTAAAGGATCATTAGTTTAGTGTGTATTTATATTGTAAACCAATAAACTTAAACTTAATAATTACCTCTGCTGTTCCAGCGCATGTTCAGCAAGAACTTTCTGTCGCAATCTCTGATTCCTTTCAAGTCGCTCAAGAGTAGATCCCGGTCTATTATATAAAGAACCCAACTTCACCATATTATCAACGAGCTCAACAAGAGGTTTACTCTTTTCATATTGATGTTCTAACTCCATTAGTTGATTTTTCAACTGTTCAAGGCGTTGAAGATTTTCTTCTCGTTCCATAGCTTTTAGAGAACTTAGACAATCCTGTTGAATATTAAAAACTATTAAATAACTTATTTCAGTTATATAATATCTCTTTTAAGTAAGTTCGACAAGATTTGTCATGCAAAATAAAAAGCGTGAAATATAAAAAAAAGCCAAAAAAACACCTCTATGCTATTGATTTGTGCACAGCATTGTTCGATTCCACGATGCGTAGCTGCGTGACGTCTTCTCAGTTGTATCAAGAGTAATACCAACTCTTCATAAGTCCGCCCTAATAGCTCCCCAGCAGTTGGAATCTCGCCCAACTGTTCATTCAGATTTGGTTGCTGAATCCCCCTTTGCTAATGATATAAACAAAAACAAACGCACCACAAATAATAAAGCTATACTAATGAACAACAAGTACAGTGAAATAAATACATGAATACAGTAAATACTACAAAACAATGAATACTCTAAAAACAAAACGCAAAATGAAACATCATAATAGCAAACGCTTCTACATGACACAAAATAATTCAACAAAAAAATATATTTATACCGTTTCATTTTCAGTATTTCTTCGAACTCTAGGACTAACAGCTCTTATTGGCTGCTGCGAGGCTCTTGATGGAGATCTGGTCAATGCCCATGCCTCTTCAGTCGTGTTTATAGCATGTAACTGAAAAAGAATTCATACTTAGGAAATTCATACTTAATAGAAAATGGAAAAACTGTTTGAGCTTATTGTTATGGACTCTTACATTCTGTTGAGATGTCGACATCTGCTGCGAACTATATTGGTCATTGGATGGTTTTTCCTCAACCCATCTAACCCTTGGACTCACAGCACGTACTGGTATATTGGCATCTCTGTTACTTCTTCCAATAGACGTGTTACTTCCGAGAAAAGCTTTCTTTGACAATAGTTGCTGATTTGTTGAATTAGTATTAGTACCTGGTTCTATGTTTTGGCCTGTCATTGTCATAGAAGCTAAAATAAAATTAAACTAGTCGTTAATTGGTGTCATTATTGCCACAAAGTGAAAATAAAACACAATTAAATGTCATTATTTATGCTAAACATGATAAAGTGTGAATCAATTCGCATATCATTAGTATTATGTACAAGTTATTGAGCATGTGCAAAATCCATGTTAAAACTGCATGCTTGATCTTTCTATACACCTTATCGTGTTTAAGTCCTTCGAACCAAAACATATCTTGGTACATAATTTTGTAAAAACATAAAAATGCCAAGTTATTTACAGAAAGTTACTAAATATGACTTTGCTTTGCTGAGTATGGTAACAGAAATAATAACTTACATAGTGTACCTTACAGGACCATAGAATGTTAGAGGATACCTTCATTGCTTGCACTGTCAGTTCCCGTGTCCGTGCTACAGGCAGTATCACCTGTGCCTACACCCGGGCCCGCACCCCGCACGCACCTCATACCACTTTTCATTAAACCACTTGACATTAGATCCCACTGGCGAAGCTTTTCCCTATCAATTTCAAATTTTCTTTTAGCTTCACCCGAAACTGATTTTTTTGGTATAGCCGGAACCACAAGCGAATTACTCGAGGAATCAACCGCAAGTTGTTCATACACTCCTTCGTCTTGTTGTTCCAGAGACGTACTCTCAGCGAGGCTTACATAAACATCATTATCGTCTATTTTTTGTTCTTCTTCGTGAAAGTTATTATCATAGACGTGGCTACTATCTTTACACCTCTGTAGTCCCCCCTGCATATCACAGTTCACGTAAGTCACATTTCTATTTAGTTTGATGCATGTATCTTTCTTTACTCTTTTTATGCTATTTATTCCGGATGTATCCACTTTAATTCTGCTGGACATGGACGTTTCCATAGGCACACTATCTAAATCGTCCATTGACCGCGCATGACGATGAGAAACTCTTCTCAGATTATCCCTCCATAAAGCATCTTCATCCCAATGATTTTCACCTTGACATATGACATTTTCATAAGCACTGGTTTCAGCTTCGGCGTCGTAATAAACAGTAGTCGAGGAATTTCCACTGCAGTGAGATGACATACTTGTAGAAGATAGTTTTATCAATGAATTTGTATTGGAGTCAGGCAAAGAATTATCCAAATTACTATTGGTGCTTGAATTTTTTTTACAACGAAGACCCGATATTAAATTCATAGATTCTGGAATTTTGGAGTTTCTACCACTGGTAGATTCATAAATATTTTTTAAGTCAATATCAGGGTCTTTAACTGTTGCGCTCAAAAATTCTACAGAAACACTTCTAGCTGATGCAGCTACTTCAAAAGATCTATCTGTTGTATGCAACTGGTCATTCCTTATAGGATTATGTATGTGTGATATTTCCGTCTTCTTATGTAATGGTCCTCTGCGCCGCTGATTATTTAATTTACGATGTAGGTTAGTATTTTTTAAATAGTGAGAAGTATTTAACAAGTTAATATGTTCTTGAGAAGAAAGATCTGAGTAGTAGTAAGGTGCACTATGCTCAGTTGAACTTTCTCTACTATGGAAGCCTGCAGATGTAGAGGATGTATTTGTTTCGTTTGGTAAAGTCCTAAATGGGAGTTTTTCAGTCTCAAATTCTTTGATCTTATCGTCTAAAACGCAATTATTTAAGTTTTTACTCAACAATGTTTCTTCATCGTTATTTTTACGGTAATAAGATATCGGTGACCTTGGCAACCCTACAGAACTGCAAGAACTTTGAGAGCCTGTATAACCAGACATTTGTTCACTTATATTTTTTATTTGGGGAATTGTAGTTCTGTTTCCATAACTGTTTAATTTACCGCTATGACTTACAGGCGTACTGGAACAACGTATGTGGGCAGAATTTTGTAAAGCAGCCTGAGCAACATTATTATCTTTAAAATTCGAAGCATCTGCTGAAGTGGCATGCAATTGAGAGTTATGACTATTGGGTTCACATATATTTGGCTGTAAATTGTCGAGAAACATATCTAAATCAACATTTGTACCAGTTTCAATCTGAATAGATGCTTCAGACTCTACTAACTCAAATAAAGATTCATCAGAAAGTGGTCTTCTTTTCATTATCATTTCAATATCTTTCATACTACCAGAAAGGCTCATATCTATTGCAATTTCGCTTTCGTTTAAGCTAGTCACTTCTGATGAAAGGTTTGATGGAGCTATATCAAATTTACTACTTACATCTGATTCTAGTGATAATCTTGATGATCCTCTATCAGCATTATAACTTCTCAAAGAATCTGTCTCATTACTACTTGTATTATTATAGTGGTCGAATAAGGTATTGGCCAACGCATTTGATTGGGGTATCTCATTCATTTTGTTCCTTTCGTTTGTCAAACTGGCTCTACTGTTACGAACTTTTTCTCCTCTTGAAAGGGTATCGTGAATACATGTTCGACTCCCATAAATCATTAATGAAGTCGTTTTTCTTTTGACCGTATTCATTTTTTGATTTTCACTGGTCAACATTTTTAATATCGAGTTATCATATGATATATCTGATTTATCGATTTTTTCCAAAATATACTTTGAAAGAGCATCATCAGACAAATCGTCACAAGGTGGAGAAGAACTGGGTATAGGAGGAGGAGAAAGAATTTCACATTCTAAACTATCATGTGGATCTATGTTATTTCTGTTACCACTTAAATAATACGATGCTGGCCTAAATGTGTCCGATATACTGAATCTGTTAAAAGGGCTATCCAATGACATATCTTTTGATGCTTCATCGTCAGCATCAGAGCAATCCGATTTTTCCTTTGTACTTTTTTCAGTTTTTGAGGCCCTTTTTAATGTTTGCTCTTTAGTATCGGCAAAATTAGATGCTGTATCAGTCAAACATTTTGTTTGAGAAGTTGCCTCATCTGTCTTGTTTTCATTTTCATTGATATTATTAAGCTCCATATATACTGGCTCAATTTTACCATTATTAACGCAAACTATTTCATATGCTTGTGTATCAGATTCCTCATTACTAACGTTCATTTCTACATATGGATTATCTTCGTAGCTGTGCAAAATAGTTTGGTTGAATATATTTAAGCTTTCCAAAATTGTTGCATGTGCTGTTTCCATAGTCGATGTTTTACGTGGACTCATTGGTAAATAATGGTCTTCGCCGTTAGTACATACTGGTGGAGTTACAGAATCTCTACCATTTGCAACGTCTATTTGGCAATTATTTTTTTCTTCTGTCGGTTGATCATCGTTAACATTACCAACATGATTACAACTTTGTGTTTCTGCATCTGATGCTAACAACACTTCGTCTAAATCATTATCTGTATACTCTTCATGCGTTTCTGACTCTGCTTCGCTTTCGTGCGTCTCGTAACCTTCTTCCAGATTTTCATTTGATTCTGATTGTTCGTCGCTTTTGTTATTAACATTAGAAGTATTTATGTTCTCTGTATTATCAACTTTCGGTAAAGATAAAGTGCAAAGGACATTTTCATAAGTATTATCTAGGTTATTTTCTTTTGTTGAATGATTTTCTAAATTAAGAGCGGGACTTGGTGCGTGCGGGGCCAAAGGCCGCATAATGATAGGACTTATTAGGTTCACTTTATGAGACCTTCCTGCCTGCATATCTCTGGGTTTTTGCAGATCAGTGCCCGATGTTTCCTCTGAGATGCAAAAGTGAAACCGATAATTACTATCTGAATAGTAATTATTTAAAATATTCATTTAACCACCATTTTGTTAGTACATTCGGCATCGAGTGTTAAAAAGTAATGTTAACTACTCCATAAACAACACCATATAGAAGTAAAATGTTTATCCCACCACCGATAGTAAAACCAAATATGTTAGTGGCACAAAATCCCCGCAGGCAGGAAGGTACCTCTCCGCAAAGCGAAGTCATCAAAATACTACAACAGATTTATAATTAATCATACAAGTAATAAACATAAAAATCATTAATATAATATTGTTTTATTGCTATGGCATTTTTATAAATTTTGTACAAATTAATGAGAATGTATATGATCCGAAAAGATTACTTCATACCGGAATTATTTATAAGGGAAACGGTCACTGTAATAAGGAAATATTGTTTAGTTAGAAATAAATTACTGCGACGAATATAATTTGTATTTGTAGCATTATCTTACTAACAATTGATGTTAATTATGATATTATCTCAATTAGATAGTATAATTATAACAATACATCAGTTTAAAATTCCATAAGTCATGCAACTACAACATCAAAATTTTGTTTCATTTCATGCTTTCTTCTTAGTTTCATTGGAGTACGAAACAAAAAACTATTATTTGTAATATTTTCTTAACATGCGAAATGTTTTCTACTTACTAGCGAAATATCACAAATATATAGTAGAATATATCTATATTTTAATAAGAAAAAATTACGTACCTTCATCATCGGAAGAATAGCTATTATAGGAGGCGTTTGCGTATGTCTTGGGCTTATATTGATCCGAACGTAAAGATTGTCTGCTTTGGTTCAAAGATCGAGCCAGAGATATAGTTGCTGGAGTACTCTTTCTTGTCAAAGGTGATTGAAGCATCCTTTGCTTCCACTCTAACAATCTTTTCATCGATTCCTCACGCTATAAACAATAAGCACAAAGTTGAAAAAATAAAATAATATTACTTATGCCAAATAATATGTAAACCCTACGTGATGAAACATATTGCACATTCTTATAAAGATATTTACGCCCAAATATAGAACAAATAAACATAGTCAAATAAACATTAACAATAAGACTACAGGGTGGGAATCAATTTAGCGGCATGAAAATTGTTCGACTCGTATCAAAACTATTGAATAGATTTTTTATGTACCTGCTGTACTTTCTTTTCACCCTCTTTTTCATTTCCAGTCGATGGTAGCCTTGCACTGGCAGACCTCATAAAGCCTTCCACATTTGGATCATACCTGCTCATATCCTTTACATATCCACTAACATTAGATCCGTCACTCATAACACTTCCACTCCTATTTAAATAATCTTTTTGAGTTTCCATGCCTTTCTCTTTAAGCGTCCAATTAGAATTCAAACCTTCAATTTCTCCATATTTTGAACTGTTGTAGCTAATATTATCACGATTTCCCCTACCAAATTCTGTTTCGTAATTATTATTTGTTATCTGGGAGTATGCAGAACTAAGTTGCTTTTCCGCTAAACCACTAGCGTATTTCGCTAGAGGTGTTTGAATATTTCGAGGAGCTACTCCTTGTTGTAGATATTGAGCAGACTTTCGCATTTTTTCAGCGTAACTCTCTTCGGAATAATATTGATCTGAACTTGGATCATAAAAAGAATTTATATCCAAACTTGATTTAGGTCGTTGCGGTTGTCGTGGTGGATCACAAACTGTCCTGGCAGGCATAGTCTTATTTAGCATTTCGTTCTTCGACTCGTATTCCAAAAAATCTGCACTGTGAGGCCGTGGCATTGGTGGTTGAATACCACTTGATTGCATCTTTTTTCTTCTCAAAACTGAGGGACCACTAAAAGTTTTCGGGTTTTCCTGGGTCTGAAAACACATATTTTTTACATTAAAATATATATAAAATATATGGATAAATAAATAAATATCCCGGAACATTTTTCACACACGGCCAATCTGATTCCAAACTAAGCAGAGCTTGTGAAATGGTAACCAGATAGCTGACATACTACACATACTACTTTTAAAAACATACTTATATAGATAATGAAATCCAGACACAGAACAAAGAGACATAATCATGCCATGCATACAAATGTTTGTCCTGTGTGGGATTCGGACCCACGACCGCAGCTTGAAAGTCGGGATCACTAACCACAAAGCCAACCGGCTGTCGAAGGATCAACGAAGTAAAAAAATAATTTATTTACTATTTTTATTACTTACATAATTTCCAGTATATTCTTGTTGTTGTTGATGAGTAGAAACAGGGTCTTGTAATTGAGTTGTATTCGGAGACTTTGTTGACACGTAAGATGTACTCTTACCATAATCATTTTCAGTGCCATATATTCCATACACATCTTCATAATCTCCAATTTTCCCTTTATTATATGTAGACATTGTTGTTGATCGACCGTAAGCATCTGGGGTTCGTCTATCTATCAACAATCGTTCATTTATCGAACTACCTGACCTACTGGGTCTAGAGTTTAACTCTCCATATACGTCTCTGTTGTATGAATTTGTGTCGACACTCTTTTTGGGATTTCGAGATTCACCGTATTGAGACTCACAAATCACTGATTGAGTTCTGTCCTGTTCTGCAGACCGAGAACTTTTGTTATCCATTACATTGTCTTTATGAGGTGTCTCTAAATGACCAGACGTATCTTGTGTAAAATTATTTCGCTGTACTTGATGATCATATATTTGTTCATTTTGGTTTTCTTGTGGAATTTGTTGATGTTGCTGATTTCTTGTCCTATCAATGTAAGGTGACTGAGGATTAGACTTAAACATAGACGATGTACTCGGTTGACTGTTCTCAAGTCTATCGGTGACAGTGTTGGTCAATGGTAGAGAAAGGTGATGGGTATCATATGTTCGTTTCGTTTGGTACTGAGTCTGCTGCGGTGCCAATATGGGAGACTGCGGGCTCCGAGTGTATGTAGGTTCTTGGTTTTGTCTTGTCTGGTAATTCGTGTTATCCTGATATGGTCGAGTGTGACTAGTGCCTTGACTGTAGTGTGATGCAGACTTTTTAAGTAAGTCATAGTTGGGATCGTACCTGTAATTTTGTGAACATTGGGGTGTAATGTTTGTTGTTAACATGTAGTCATAAAATGTCATTAAAATACTATTATATTTCAATTATTTATAAGGGAAAGAATCACTTACATATCAGGACTAGGTGAATTATATCCTTCATTGGAACGTCTTGGTTTGGGTGGTGCATTAGCATAGGTGGGTATATCATCTCCATCCTATAAAACATATTTCTTATTTAAAATATACATATAGCATAAATTATAACGTATATCTATAAATGCGACAATAAAGATTCTATGAACTGCGGCGGTGTCCATGCAATTATTTGCAGTTATAACGACATGGTAATCGCTGTCCTTGGTTCCGCTCTGTCAAACTAATTGTCTATCACCTGCACCGGTACTCGTTCGTGAACACAATAAATACACACCTCTGTTTTACCAGCTGCCCGTTCATTCTGCTTTTGTGGTTGATCACTGAAAATAGACACAGACAATTACTTGACGCTGAATCAACCGTTACAAATCATTGCCCTTATGCTAAAATAAATCATCGAATCAACAATGCTTATCAATGACAGGTGTCAATGTTAGATAACAAATTATTTAAGAGCAATTAACAAGTAGTTATTTCAAGAGTGATCTAATCTCTAAGGTTATCTTACTTGGGGTTTTGCATGAGTGCCGCCATGGTCAGCGCCTTCACCCATTTCATCATGGCCTCTTGATCTGGTGCAGCCAATATGTAAGTTCTCATATTTGCATGTTCTAATTTGAATGAATATTTTCGAAGTACTTTATCTTCAGCTTTACACGCAGATACTTTATATGAAGGCAACAGCACCGATCCTAAAAGCTTTTCCTCATCTTGGCCTGTTAAAAAAACATTAAATTTATATTTCGATATAGAATATACAACAATAAATTATACAGAAATATATTTTAAATTTACCACATAAATACTTACTTTTATAATAAAATAGGCAGTACTCCGACAATACGAACCACCTCTTCCTCCAAACTTTCAATCCCTCCGATCCCTGCTTGTACAGTATACCAGAAACAGTGACTGGAGCAGTAGGCATTCGTTGTGCTATTGGAGATCTTAATGCTTGATTGCCACTGCTGCTTCTTCGACTATCGGAAGATGGGGACTTAACACTTGGTGAACTTGATTCGCTAGACTTCATAGGGGACACAAGACTGATATTATTCCTTTGACTTTGATTATTGTAATCCGAAGGAGGAGATTGACTCTTCCCTTTATCGCCTTCAGATGGTCGTCTATGTTCTTGCTCCCGATATTCAGATGGCTGATTGGACTGCCACTGTGACTCTTGATGATGGCGTTTATCAATTTCTTTATAGTCATTACTTTTTGAATATCTATCATCATTATGTAAATCTGTATTACTGTACTCTTTGAAGTCGTTTTTGCTACTATATCGATCTAAGTCTCTATATGACCCATCAGAATATATACTGTTTTGTAAATTCGGCGGTGGTTGTACTCCATGTATCTGTTGGAGGAGTAGTTGCCTCTCAGCAAACTTCTGTTGTTGGTGCATCTGTGCTTGATTCTGGTAGTGCATTTGTTGTTGTAATTTCATTTGTTGGATTTCATTGTACTGTCTTCGCAGTAATTCTGTGTTACTCTGAGGTCCTATTCTATTTGAATATGGAAGATATGGTTTTGAACCATACTGATTAACATTAGTTTTATACATAGGTTGATGGTTTTGGTATATTTGGTTGGTATCCTTCGGTGGGTTGCGTTTCAAATAATCTTGGTAAACTTCTGCATTATATCCTTTGGGTATGTTGTGAAGCAATTCGTGATTGACATTATGGTCGGTGTGTACTTCTGTTCTTTCTAATTTAGGTGGTGACTGAGGGTAATTGTAATTATCGTTTGCTCCGTAATGTCTGGCATAATCATGATTGTGTCCTGTACCATACACCTCATGTCTGTTTTCGAGTAGCGGAGATCGGGCATTCATATTTGATTGGTATTGACTTTGTAGCAATTGGTGCATGACACCATTTGGCTGTATTTGATTGGTTTGTGAAGAGGTAAGATGTGTTGCCATCTGTGGATGATGTTGAGAGTATATCTGTTCGGGGTGGACATGATGGGCCAAGAGGTGCTGTTGAGTAAGCGGCTGCTGGGTAGCCGGCATAGTCTTTTTATTCTCCATTTGTAATTGAGAATGTGAGACGGGTGGGTCAATCCTGAAACAAAAACAAATAAACATTAGAGTCAGAAAATGAGAACATACTTCCAGCCAATTAGTGTAAGAAATTTTTAGTTAATATAAACGGTAGCTTGATCGATAACTGTAGATCGAAACGATTTAACATGAATCCGTTAATCGAAGAAGCGTTATCGTCGACGGTTTGATAAAGTGCATGTTTTGAAAAGCACCTATGTAAAACGGCACATTGCGTAGTATCACGTAATGCTTTGTGGATGCCGACACGTGCGTGTTATTCACACTGCGATGTCACTTTGTTGTTTTGTATCAAATATTTAAAGATATGGTAGAAATAAAATTCTATGTCACTAGTTCTTTACATTAAGTTATTATTTCCCCGTTGCATAGAAGGGCACGTCAACCTTACATATATCCACACTTTTCCGATATCATTAGAGAAAAATGTCTTTTCCGGATTGGTTAACGTCATACTAATAGATAAGTGCTATACATAAAGTAAGTACATAGGTTGCTAGCTAAACTTCTAAAATTTAATATTGCTATAACTGTTAAATAAATATACAACACAAATAAATAAACTCAAATAACCTTTGTGTAAGTGACTCTGAATCTATACATATCAATATAATAATGATACACCAAGGAAAACAAGTGTAGACACTTGATAGACCATGTATAAAACGATTTGTTGTTATTAATGTTATCACCCCACCGCCATTATCATTATATAGGTACCTACCTACCTAATGCCTAAGGTTTATGTGTCATCGTCCTAATTCCCTTTATCGATAATAATCAATTACGATTATTTTAAAGTAAATATGTGTTAAGTTTTCTAGAGTACCTACCTACCAACCTAGATAAAAATATCATGGCCTACAATTGTGTTTATAAATGAAATACAAAGTATAGTCTAGTTTATGTAACGAAAAATTAATAACACCAATAACGACATTAATGACTCAATTACTTCATAATTTACAATGCACAATAACAGGTATAAAGTAGTAATTTATCTGCGATCATTTATTTTCCGCCCGTAGCCAAGCATCCGGTGTCGTGAGAGTAGCGCGCCTAATGACCGGAAGATGCTATGTAAATATCTAAGTCGACTGTCACTCACTCAGTCCGTCTTCGGTCACTTCCTACCTAACTTTATAATTAGCTATGTCAATCATTGCCATAAGTATCTATGCATTTAAACTTCACAAATCTAGTTAAGTAAAATGCAAACTGCAGTGTTAGAAGTTCGTCACTCAATGAACTAACTATTAAACACAAAACACCTGTTCAATATGTACCTAATATAGGGACAAGATAATAGGTCACTTTTGACATTTCATCAAAATTCAACAACGTAACCTTGTAACGGCGGGCATAAAATAAGAACTGCACAATTGCTTAACTTTTTTCAATTACGTTTACATATTTATTGTAATAATGACCGATACGAGTAATTTTACGATTTGCTTTCACTAATAAACCATTCTAAACATAATAAACAATTTCTGATCTAAAGAACTGAACGTCGTTACAATGTTGCGTCAGTCAACCCTTTTTCTTTTTAAACACTAGGGATGTTACTCTAAAAATCGAAAGCTGATAGGATTGTAAGTTGAATCGAAGAAAAGTCGTGGAGAAGACAAAGAAAATAATTTTACAAGATTTTGAACGAGATGTGAGAATAGACAATATTATTGAAAATGAATTAATAATATCTCTGAGTGCTGACAGCAGTGATGAAGATAGCAGTTCCGATAGTTCAAGTGAATAAAAGCAATTTTTTTGTTAAATTACGTAGGTACTTGTCTTATTTTGCTCCTTTAATTTATGAAAGAAAAAATAATAATGGGACAGGGATTCGCATGATCATTTTTAAAATTCACATATGTTTCAAGTCTGTATCGATTCATTCGATTCATTCATTTAATCGATGTTTTTAAGCAGGTCACCTCACTATGAATATAAAACTGACATCTGTCAAAAGTGACCTATTATCTTGTCCCTATTTTAGTTTGCTTTTTTTTTGGTTTGTAAGTAAATATTTTTCGATTTTCAAATATTTTAATGGATTTCTGACCTACTAAAGTAGGAGTTACAAAATCCACTGACTAATCTAAATATCAAGATAAAAAGATCTACAAAGGCGTGCACATTATTCAATCTGGCTTTCCATTTGCAAGTTAACATCAACAACGTCTACTGTGTTGAACCGCACGTTGTGTTTGTTTGTTGACCGTGACGATAAACCACGCATTATCAGGCAGGGCATCGGCCTTTATCACATTTTTTACAGAATGAGACCCTTTTATATCTGCGTTTCTACACCAAAGACTAAAGTTGCAAATATTTAAGCCGGATCATTGTCAAAAACGTCACGTCTGACTGGTTTATTTTTACATAAAGTCCCACAATTAACGCAGACGCGCTGTTTAGTCTGGCTCGTAAATATAATGTACATAATAATATGCATTGCGGAGCAGTAGGTACTTCAGAGCTAGTGGTCCAGTTGGCGAATTGCCAAAAAATGTCGAGCTCCGTTTAGACCGCGAGTCGCGTCGCCCGTTTGATCCCCATTCAATGTCAATCTAACTGCAAATTGACCTATATTGTACGATGCTCCATTTTACTAATTTATTATTAGTATGTAATTTTATTCAGGGGAACCCGAAGGATTTAAATAAATAAATTATTTTTGGTCATTAAAATTTTAATAGAAATATTTTTATTCACTTGGGTTTTATTAACAACTTATATTTAGAAAGTATACATATAGGAAAGTAGTGGTCAAAACCCATTAACTAAAACAACCTGTTAGGATTATTCTGAATGCAATATATTACACAATCTAATCGGCTGGCTATCAACATCGAACACATTTCAACTGTCCGCTAAATCTATTCGGGTCAGAGGGATCGGATGTTCATCACTCACTCATTTCTCGAGACTGACAACTGACGCTTCATCAGATTACCAATAACTTATATAATCCAAGACTTTAGCTAAATAAAGGAACATTCATAAACACACCACTGATGTAATAATATGGGTAATGTATCTATTGATTGCCTAAAACTGAAATAGGTATTCAGTTTCAATTGACTTCATTGTGCTTCAAATTATTAATTTGGAAATAAAGAACGTAGTTTTGGTAAGTATACCTAGTAAGGTAGCAGAATCAGGAGTAGGTACGTGTTTTGATATAAAAGCTATATACTTTAAATATAGCTTGTTACGTATATATATAATAATCTTTTTTTATTTATAATACTTTACTAATAAATAATACTTAAGACGTAAAAAATATTATTAATAAATAAATTATATACCTCTGCATTTACATTGATTTACATGGATATCAATCAAGAGACCACCCAGCTTTCAATGCCTTTCATCTGCATTAGCTGACGGCATAAAATAATGATGCAATCGTTTGCTTTAGCTATGGGTCATGTTTCAAGAAAGCTAACGTTGTAGTTTACGATAAAGTAAACAAACAAGTGAATTCTGCATTTATTGGGTAAGCAAGTAAGCAATTTAGAATTACCTACGCCTGAGATGAAGACTAATAAAGTATCTCAATTGAGAAAATGTATCATTACATAAAGATTAATAAATTTCGTCGCACCTTATTGAATAATCGTGTCTCCTTTTTGATAAATTCATGAAAAACATAATGAATATTAATTTTAGGTGACGTCACAAATAACCAGTAAAAATACGTAGGTACCTAAATGTCACCATCCACCTTCACTGCGACCATTTTTTCGGTATATACCAAATAAAGATATGACGACATAATACCATGAATCAGAGCTTACGATTGATATTATTATGTGTATAATAAAAAACCACATTAATGTAGGCGATGTTTAAATGGAAATATTTAAAATGAGGTGCACGAGATACAGCAGCTCCAAATCCAACAATGCATCATTAGTAACGACATACAACGATTTCAAACCACGTTTTATCAATTAAATACTCATTTTCCTACGTAACTTATTCACTTAAGTAGCGGCCTACTATTGATGTAAAGAAAATATCATTATAAATAGCAACTCTTATGTTGTGTCGCACTGAATAAGGCCCTATAAACGGTTGCGCAGTTTGTTTTCAACATTAAACTACCGTGTGACTTGAATATTTTTATGTAATATCTACCTGTTATTGAAAGTCAAGTAGGTAGATACATATATTTGAATATGGGTGAACAAAGTTATAAAAATATGAGAGTAGCTCCAATATATAAGCACTTTCGCTTCATTTTAGACACTATTGGCATGACTGAACTAGTCTATCAAACATTATACTGGTTTATCCGAAGCGATTGTAAATGACCCTAGTCTTGCGATCGAATAATCAAGAAACATTTGTTTCCCACACAAATTATGAATAATTACTAAATCGAACGACATTTATCGTGCCGCAACGGAAACAATTATCCAGAAATACACAGAAAGACGTAAAAATAAGCAAAGCTGACCACCGAAGTCACAAACCAGTAACAGTTATACAAAATAGACCACATCCTGACCACAAGTGGTGTTTCTCACTCGTATAATTGTGGAAACAGGTACTCACAACACGATATCCAGTATCCCCTTGCGAAACCTGCACAGGCGTTTGTTAATATTTCTATATAAGAGCCAAGGAGACTTGATCCTGAAACAGGTTGTCTATCTTTACGGCATCACTAACAAACCGCGTAATTTAATTGTACAACAAAAACGTAGCCACCTACCCACCTATTATAAAATAAAAATGGCAAAGCTAGGTAGATGTTCATAGATTAGTGATCGATGATCTAAGAATCTACACTTTGGTCATGTTAGTTTCATATAGGTATATTAGTAAGAAATATATGGTTTAAATCTAGATAGGTACCCACCTATTATACCAATACTTATTAGGTTTAATTAAAAAAAGTGTTCACAAGTTATATTATGAAAGCAAACGGAGCAAACCTTTAAAGAATTTTAATACTTACGAGTAGGTACTGCGAAACAACTTGTTGTACTGTAAAAATTACGTGTGGGTTGGTAGACATTTTTTCTTACCTTCCCAGTACTTTTATTTGATTTAATTTGTTCTAAGTTACTGGAATCCGTAAACAAGCATTTATATAATAAGAAACGTCTTTTTGAACGAGCATTTTTTCGTTTTCTTTTGATTGCGTAGTTTACATACATGCCTACGTAAGCAAAAGTTTTTCAGGTTTCTTTTTGTATTCACCTCGGTTTAATCAGTTTCGATTCAAAGATATTCCTCTTGTATTGTACATGATCTCAAATACATTAAGAACATTCATTAAAGTTATCCATTCCGGATAAACATACGCAATTCGATTTCACACAGTAGGTAAATAAGATATAATCTGATACGAATACGATGAGTGTTTATTTAAGTAGGTTATTTTGTTTCCGAGAAACATGGTATCTATATTATATCTAATTTCCGCGTTATAAAGACCTTGGCATATATTTATAAGTTTAAATAGACTGTCTTGGAATAAACAATAATCGAATAACCGAAGTGATTTTTATTTAACCAACAGTTATATTAATTAATCTATAAGCCACGGTCAGCAACCGACCGATCGTCACAGCATATTCAACTGTCAAATCACATTCCAAACGAGCCCCTGTGAGAACTGCGTAATCGGAATCTTCAAAATCAAACCTGTTCCAATATCTAAGCTAGGACATCAACCTTATTGGCATTATGAATAAAATGTGGCGATATTGTATAGCTAGAGTACGATTCACCGCAGCGGAATGCAAAGGCTCAGATGTCGATTGGAGTGTTGGTCCGGTCTGACAGCGCACCGCAAGCGATCGGTTCCCGCGTCGTTCCCGCGCATTCTTGCCACCGGCCGCGGTACCGAGGTGAACAACCCGCGGGCACGTCGTCGTCCTTGGAGCCGCGTGCTCCTTTCTACACAGCCTCCGTCAACTCTGTACCAGCCCGCCATGCGCCAGGGTTGCCACATGTCCATTTCACACTAAATCGTGAACATCAAAACACATCGCAGAAACCGAAAACATGCCGATGAGTCAATGTTTCGTACTCAGGCAGGTGACACATTGTTAACCGACTTCCCAAAAAGAAGGAGGAGGTTCTCAATTCGGCCGGTATATTTTTTTTTTTTCTATGTATGTACATCGATTACGTCGCGGTTAATGGACCGATTCGCGTGATTCTTTTTTGTTCGACGCGAAATAGCTGCCAGATGGTCCCATGAAAATTTCTTTCAGTTTGGTTTAGTAGTTTTTATTTTATAAGCATTATTGTTATTTGGACGATGTCATTTTGACGATACTTTGTATATTAGTATGTCGATAACTTTAACATTTCTAATCCGATTTGCGTAATTCTTTTTTTGTTCGTTATGGTACATATTAAAGTTGGTACCCTGGTCATCTAGTCAGCATATGATGATGGGATCCCAAGGAAATCGAGAAGAACACTCAAATTATAAGCATCTAACTGTTACGTTTCAGTCAATATCATACAGTTTGTTCAATTATTTGCGTTTGATCATGATTTCCTATGGATGAGCTGATGATGGAAGGTACAACTCCTCAAAGGATAGGAGTTTAGAGAGAATTCTTTCAAAATTATACGTACATATGGATAGAGAATAGTATTCCTTGAAGCTATTAGGTTGACCTTGAAGGTTAATCTCATTAACGTTTAGGTTTAATAGTGTTCTGTGATTGTTAAATAAATAATAAGCCTACCCATACTTAAATCACTAAAAAGCAAAAAATATAATGGAGTTGGTGACGCGCCCGTTGTTCACTTGTGCCGTGATATCGTTCACTCCACACAGTCTACTCTCGGCAAGCGGCGCGCGCGGTTGTCACTAAACCATCGCGCGTTCCTACCTCATATACTGCGGTTATATACTGGGGTTATGTATTGTGTTATATACTGGGTTTATGAATGTACTGTGTTTTATACTGGGGTTATGTACTGTCGTATATACTGGGTTTATGTATGTACTGTGTTATATACTGGGTTTATGTATGTACGGTAACCAGATAGCTGATATACTACATATACTACTTTTAAATACATACTTATATAGATATTTACATCCAGACACAGGACAAACAGACATATTCATGCATACAAATGTTTGTCCTGGGTGGGAATCGAACCCACGACCCGCGGCTTGAAAGTCAAAAATGTATGTATGTAATTATTATGGTATTATGTAAGTAATGTGTTATATATTGGGGTTAATAAATAAAATAAAATAAAAATAAAATAAAAAAATAAAATAAAAATAAAAATAAAATAAAAAATAAAATAAAAAATAAAAAAGCCTTTATTTGCTCTTACTACAATAATTCCTTAATTTACTATTTTCTTAACTACATATACACTATTATTAACAATTAGTAAGGTCCCCAGATTGGGTAAAGGCCTCCTCCAATAATGCCCACTTCTCCCTATCCTGCGCTACCTGCCACCACTTTGGACCAGCGACCTTTATTATTTCATCCTCCCAGCGTGTTGTGGGCCTTCCTCTCTTTCTTTTTCCTTGAGGTCCTCTCCATATGGTGGTGCTGTAGGTCCATCTTTTGTCACTAAGCCTCGCTATGTGACCGGCCCATTTCCACTTCAACTTTTGTGCGTAGCTTAAGGCATTAGTAGCTTTTGTTATTTTTCTTATCTTTACGTGTCTAATCTTATCTATTTTTTTTATTTTAAGCATGCTTCTCTCGATTCCGCGCTGACAGGCTGTTATCTTTTTCTTAACTTTTGACGTAAATTTCCATGTTTGACAACCATATGTCAAGCATGGTAACAGGCTAGAGTTCAGTGTCCTAGTTTTTAGTTTTACTGGCAAGTTGCTTTTGAAAATTTCTTTCAGACTCCAGAATTTATTCCAAGTTCGCTGTACTCTTCTTTCGATCTCTAGTTCGTTGTTTTCTATATCAAAGCTGATTGTTTTTCCTAAGTAAATATATTTGTCTGTGTACTCTAGTGGATATCCATTGACTTTTATCTGTGTTTTCAGGCTATTAGTCATTGCCATGGTCTTACTGAGATTAATATCAAGCCCTACATCTTCGCTAGCTGATTGTAAGTCATTTATCATGAGCTGTAGTTCTGATTTAGTCTCGGATATTATTATTATATCATCGGCGAAACGTAAATGACTCAGAAAGGATCCTTGTATGTAGATTCCTCGTTTACTCCAGTTCAGTTTGCTGATAATGCTTTCGAGTATGGCTATAAATATTTTTGGTGACAGGGGGTCGCCCTGCCTTACACCTCTCTTTATTGCAAAGCTTGGGCCCAGTTTGTCTAGCTTTATTCTGCCCTTGTTGTTGTTATATATATTCCGGATCACTCTTATATACACTTCGCTTACTCCTTGTTCTTTTAAGCTTTGCCAAACACTATCGTGAGTAACCGTGTCGAAGGCCTTTTGGTAATCAATGAATCCGAGGTAGAGTGGTCTCTGTTGTTCCCGATACTTCTCTATAATTAACTCTAAGGTATGTATATGGTCTGACGTAGAGAAACCCTTGCGGAAACCGGCCTGCTCTACAGGCTGTCTTGCTTCGATTATGGGGCTGATTCTCGAGTTTATAATCGCCGAGAAGAGCTTGTACAGAGTTGGTAGTAGGCTTATCGGTCTGTAGTTGCCTATATCTTTAGGATCTCCCTTCTTATATATTAAAATTATGTTGGACTCGGACCATTGTGTAGGCGTTTCAGAGCTTTTCAATATCAGATTGAATAGTTCAGCGAGCGGTGTTGCCAATACATGGTAAGCTATCTTTAAAGCTTCGTTTGTTATGCTGTCTGAACCAGAGGATTTTTCTAGTTTGAGCCTTTTTATTGCTTCTATGATTTCCATTTCGTTGATTGTTTTTATGTTTTCTTCGTTAACCTGTTCAATGTTCCCTTCATGCATGTTTATAGTTTTTTTATTTTTTAATAAGGTTAGTTGGTTTTGATTGCTATATAAGGTTTTGTAGAAGTTAGTTGCTGTGTTAATTATGTCTTTTCGATTGTTTAGGTCTTCGCCAAACTCTTTCAATCCTTCTATCCAGGTTTTGCTTGTTCTAAGTTCTTTGTAGGCTTTTTTTGAGCTGCCTGTGAGGTTAAGATGCTTTTCTATTGTACTTTGTCTATATGTTGAATAGTCCTTTCTTATATATTTATTGACTAGCTTGTAGAGTGCGGAGAGTTCGTTTTTCATAGCTCTCGATTTGTTTTTAGTTTTTTGAAGTTCCTTCCTTCTTTTTAAAAGAGATGTTGTACTTTCTGATATTATCTTGAGTCTTGTGTGTTCTTTTCTAGTTGCTTTGGCTGATTTTAAGCTCATGGTGATTGCATTTGTGATGTTATCGTAATGGGTTTGTACTGAGGTGTTTTCGTGTCTATTAAATTCCCGAGATATGATTTCTGATAAGGTTTCCCTGAAATTAGCTGTTTCTTCTTCTGATTTCAGTTGGTTTGTATGCTTATTATTATAATTAACTCTACTTTTCTTTATATTAGTTAATTTTACTTTTGATCTTATCAATCTATGGTCTGAGGGATAGTTTAAGTTCATAGTGCCAATATCTAGGAATAATCTTGGTTGGTTTGATAATATATAATCTATTTCATTTTTAGTTTTTCCATTTGGAGATCTCCATGTCCATCTTTTGCGTAGTTTCTTCTTAAAACATGTGTTTATTATAGTAAGTTTATGCTCCAAAGCGAAATCCATTAGCCTCTGTCCTCGTTCGTTCCTTGTCCCGCTCCCGAATTGCTTTGTTATTAAATGTTCGTCTTTCTTAGGAAATCCAATCTTCGCGTTGAAGTCTCCCATAAGTATGACATTTTTGTGTGCAGAGTCCAGAGCTGTGTCTATCGTTTTGTAAAATTCTTCAATTTCTTCCTCACTTGCAGATTCCGTTGGCGCATACGCCTGTATAATAGATATTATGAAGCCTTGAATGTTCATGTTTAGTACTGCAATTCTTTCCGTTATGCCAGTAAAGCTCTCTATATTGTTTTTATGTACTTTGTTTACTATAAAGCCTACTCCATACAGGCCGGGCGTGTGACCTACATAACAAAATATAAAGTTTGTGTGCTCTTCTATGTTGGTGCCTAGCAGTCTTGTTTCAGATATTCCTATAACGTCGTATTTTGTTTCTTGTAATGCTTCCTCTAACTCTAATAAGCGTTCGTATGACGATAACGTTCTGACATTGTATGTTGCTATGTATATATATTGTGGTTTTTCTTTGTTTCTACTCATAGTCTTTGTGGTAACATTTTTTGGAGGGTTATGGTCGTACTCTTCCACGGTGACCAGCCGGGTTGGAAGATTATTTTGTTTGTTTCTTGTTTTTAATTGTGTGTTTGTTTGTTCTGTGTCGGAGGAGGAGGAGGCGCTGAATTGCTACGCTTGATTGTTTTGGTTATTATTCTTATTCGTTGGATTTTTGACTACGTAGTTTAGTATTCCTTGCTTAACGATTCCCTCCGAGAAGCTGCTAGACCTCCTGACCGATGCAACAATTTGTTGTGTTTTATTCTTTTTATTTATTTGCGTATTTTTCTCTACATTGGTTTCAGTGGCAATCTCGGGTGACGGAGGGAGCTTCCTTTTAGTGTTATTTTTTGAGATTATCAGCTTATCATATTTAATCGTAGCTATGTTTCCTTTTTCTATTTCCTGTTGTAGTTGTTCTTGTAGCTCCTTTCTCTTCTCTAGTACATATTTTGGATAGTCTTCTTTAATGTAATAATGTGTATCCTTTAGTGCTCTTTTATGTTTCAAAAATTTAATCTTTGTACCTAGAGTTGTGAAGGTCACTACTATGGGGCGTAGTTTTCCATCTTTCTTTCCTATTCTCTTTATTTCTTGGATGTCGTTAGAGCTTATTTTTAGAGAGAGATATTGTTCCGTCCATATAATGAAGTTTCTTTCTAGGTTTTCGTATGATTTTTCCTTCTCTTCTATGCCAAAAAATACCAAATTATTTTTCCTTGCCTGTCTCTCTATAGCATGTAGTCTTTTTTCCTGGTTTTCTACGATGTCTTTCAAATTTTCGTGATTTTTTTCCAATGCAGAAAACTTATCTTCAAACATCCTGCTTATATTCTGTGTAACTTTCTCGGTAATATTATTTCCCATTTCTCGGATTTCTTGTCTTTGATTATCCAAATCCTTCTTTATTGCCTCAAGCGCTTTCAAAACTTCGTCCATTATTATAATGTTACGCTTAGCGCCCTCTAGTTATTACCGGAAGCTATCTTATGGAAATAGTGATATTGTTTTTGGACTTTGTCGATGAAATTCAGCTACTCGCCGCTAGATGGCGCTGTCGGAATTTCAAGGCACTTTTTTTTTTTTTTTTTTTTTTTTTTCGTTGTTGATGACTTAGATATTTTGATGTGGTTTCTAGGTTATGTTACTTCACAGTTTTGCGAAGATGTACAGGAACAACCTCCAACATCTGGCTCTTTCCACTAGATTATCGCCAGTTTGAATTAATTGAGCCGTCAAAAATGAAAAGCACAAAGTATATTCCTGGCCACTTATTGTTATTTTACAGTGTTTTATTTTAGAGATTTTTTACTTTAAATATGACAGACACTCTTGTTTCGCCGGAGCCGAAGTGTCATGTACTGTTATATACTGGGGTTATGTACTGTTTTATATACTGGGGTTATGTACTGTGTTATATACTGGGGTTATGTATTGTGTTATATACTGGGGTTATGTACTGTGTTATATACTGGGGTTATGTATTGTGTTATATACTGGGGTTATGTACTGTTATATACTGGGTTTATGTACTGTGTTATATACTGGCGTTATGTATTGTGTTATATACTGGGGTTATGTACTGTGTTATATACTGGGGTTATGTATTGTGTTATATACTGGGGTTATGTACTGTTATATACTGGGTTTATGTATGTACTGTGTTATATAATGGGGTTATGTCTTGTGTTATATACTGGGTTTATGTATGTACTGTGTTATATACTGGGGTTATGTACTGTGCTATATACTGGGGTTATGTACTGTGTTATATACTGGGGTTATGTATTGTGTTATATACTGGGGTTATGTACTGTGTTATATACTGGGGTTATGTATTGTGTTATATACTGGGGTTATGTACTGTTATATACTGGGTTTATGTATGTACTGTGTTATATACTGGGGTTATGTACTGTTATATACTGGGTTTATGTATGTACTGTGATGTACTGTGTTATATACTGGGGTTATGTATTGTGTTATATACTGGGTTTATGTATGTACTGTGTTATATACTGGGGTTATGTACTGTGTTATATACTGGGGTTATGTACTGTGTTATATACTGGGGTTATGTACTGTGTTATATACTGGGGTTATGTACTGTTATATACTGGGTTTATGTACTGTTTTATATACTGGGGTTATGTACTGTGTTATATACTGGGGTTATGTACTGTTATATACTGGGTTTATGTATGTACTGTGTTATATACTGGGGTTATGTACTGTTATATACTGGGGTTATGTACTGTGTTATATACTGGGGTTATGTATTGTGTTATATACTGGGGTTATGTACTGTGTTATATACTGGGGTTATGTATTGTGTTATATACTGGGGTTATGTACTGTGTTATATACCGGGGTTATGTATTGTGTTATATACTGGGGTTATGTACTGTTATATACTGGGTTTATGTACTGTGTTATATACTGGGGTTATGTATTGTGTTATATACTGGGTTTATGTATGTACTGTGTTATATACTGGGGTTATGTACTGTGTTATATACTGGGGTTATGTACTGTTATATACTGGGTTTATGTACTGTGTTATATACTGGGGTTATGTATTGTGTTATATACTGGGGTTATGTACTGTTATATACTGGGTTTATGTATGTACTGTGTTATATACTGGGGTTATGTACTGTTATATACTGGGTTTATGTATGTACTGTGTTATATACTGGGGTTATGTATTGTGTTATATACTGGGTTTATGTATGTACTGTGTTATATACTGGGGTTATGTACTGTGTTATATACTGGGGTTATGTACTGTGTTATATACTGGGGTTATGTACTGTGTTATATACTGGGGTTATGTACTGTGTTATATACTGGGGTTATGTACTGTGTTATATACTGGGGTTATGTACTGTGTTATATACTGGGGTTATGTACTGTGTTATATACTGGGGTTATGTACTGTGTTATATACTGGGGTTATGTATTGTGTTATATACTGTGTTATATACGGGGGCTATGTACTGTGTTATATACTGTGTGTAGCTGAACAAATAATAATTTCATTTCAACAAGGCTGCAAATTGTTTCCTTGATCCGCATTACCCACACCAACTACGCCCACATAAGGAAAAAGAGGAGCAATGACGAAGCTCATGATGTTGAGCCACCATCCTCCACCTCCTCTAGAGCTGTAGCAAACCGTATGTATTCGTTACTAAGTAACGGGTACGCCATCTAGTACCGAGAAACGAAACGTTACTCACGAATACTTAATACTTTTCGTTACTCGCATGTTTCGTATCATGGTTACATACGCTGTTTCAATCACCCAATGTTACGCTGCGTTGATGCGTGTATTGAAACGTTTCTTACTGATCGTTTTGCGCATGCATGCGTATTTTCCGCGAATTAAAAAGGTAATGTAAACTTAAGGACGTGAAGCAAAGTGAAAAATGCAGTTTGGCATGTAATGAATATGTATTATTTCTACAAATTGAAATTATGAATGCTGCATCTTATAATAAAATTATAGAAAGAACATGAAAAATATGTTCGCAAACTATTCGTAACGTGATTGGTTAAAAAAATGAAAATATATGTAATTTGTGCGGATATACTTCAAAAATATTTGAACCGATGTGCGCGCATTATGGTGTCAAAATTTCAAATATTCAAAACAAAGTTTTCTTTAACAGAGTATGCAGTAAAAAAAAAAGTATATACTTGTGAAAAAGTGTTTTCATAAAATTTTGCTACTAAAATTTCATAAATTTTATGTAATAGTATGAAATAAACGAAAGTAACGAGTAACGATACGATAGTAACGAGTACTGAATGTATAGTAACGAATAAATACGGGTACGTGATTTTTTCGTTACTTTTACACCTCTAACCTCCTCCATCCGACATGCTGTATTTTTAACCGACTTCCCAAAAAGAAGGAGGAGGTTCTCAATTCAGCCGGTTTTTTTTTTTTTTTCTATGTATGTACATCGATTACGTCGCGGTTAATGGACCGATTCGCGTGATTCTTTTTTTGTTCGACGCGAAATAGCTGCCAGATGGTCCCATGAAAATTTCTTTCAGTTTGGTTTAGTAGTTTTTATTTTATAAGCATTATTGTTATTTGGACGATGTCATTTTGACGATACTTTGTATATTAGTATGTCGATAACTTTAACATTTCTAATCCGATTTGCGTAATTCTTTTTTTGTTCGTTAGGGTACATATTAAAGTTGGTACCCTGGTCATCTAGTCAGCATATGATGATGGGATCCCAAGGAAATCGAGAAGAACACTCAAATTATAAGCATCTAACTGTTACGTTTCAGTCAATATCATACAGTTTGTTCAATTATTTGCGTTTGATCATGATTTCCTATGGATGAGCTGATGATGGAAGGTACAACTCCTCAAAGGATAGGAGTTTAGAGAAAATTCTTTCAAAATTATACGTACATATGGATAGAGAATAGTATTCCTTGAAGCTATTAGGTTGACCTTGAAGGTTAATCTCATTAACGTTTAGGTTTAATAGTGTTCTGTGATTGTTAAATAAATAACAAGCCTACCCATACTTAAATCACTAAAAAGCAAAAAATAAAAAAAAAACTACGTTAAAAAAACCGACTTCCAAAAATACTAAAAAGCTAAAAATAACTAACGCAATTTATAACACTTTCCTCTACTTACCTACTGACTACTTATTCTTTCCGCTTGCTGCTTGGTTTGAAGTCGGTGCCAAGCCATATATGAATAAAAAATAATACTTAAAGAAATAAAATGGTGTAACAAATAAATTTCTACACGATAACCTACTAACTACAAACTTCGTAAATAAATCAGAAATAACGATAAATGACAATGAGAAACAAATGAAAACGACGATGAAATACATAAATGTAATTTACATTCTACAACTATAGTGGTCCTGTAAAGGACCGTTTATTTCTAATATTAATAACTCACAAACCAAGAGCATGCGTCTAAAATTTAGAATTTTAAATGCAAACCGTGCCAAAGTTTTTGTTGACCTTATTAAATCATGGAGAATCTTAACAAAGATCTTTTGTATATTGTTTACTGTAGGTTTGCTAATTATGCTGTGGCTTGGCACCAACTTCAAACTAAGCAGTAAGCGGAGAGAATAAGTAGTCAGTAGGTAAGTAGAGGAAAGTGTTATAAATTGCGTTAGTTATTTTTTGCTTTTTAGTATTTTTGGAAGTCGGTTTTTTTTCAATATAACGTTTAAGTTGTGAATATGTAAATGTAAACGTCATGAACTATGTGTAAGGATGTATGTATCGTGTAGATAAAACCAAAATTCTTACCGCGAGCTCCATTTTTCTGGTTTTGATAATAGTATATATTTACTTTTACTTACTTCCATTAGCAAGACGCATGTACAACTTAATACTAAATGTTGACCGACTGCTTTACAACCAAACTGTTACTTTGCTAACTTTATATTGTTTACTCATATTTGAAAGCCCTGACGCTAAATGGCCGACCGCGACCCAACATACTCGGATAATTCACATGTTAGTGGTAAACTGTAATCTTAGTACCTACACGAATCTATGTGCTGTAGGACGTGTGATATCTTTGCGAGGTTTCTCTACCTATAGGTGTAGTACGGTACAGCATCGTTCCTTGTCTATCTTTCGCAAAATATGATAGATATCGTTCTATTTAATCACGTAATGGAAATAATTGTTGTATTTTATCTTGCTTCTTATTGTTATGTGTATCACTATCTGCAACGGTGAAAATAATGATGAATACGAGAAGTATTTTTTTGCATTTTGAAAGCATATAATATAATCAAAATTGAAGTGTTAACGAATAAATTAGGTATCTATTGTTGGTAAATAACACAGACAAAGTACATAGTATAAGGACACTTAATTGTAGAAATATACACAAAATCATCATAGGTATATAGATGACTAGACAGACGAGGATTGCTCGCTATGCTTCCGCCAGCCAGTCCGCCCCGCCCGCCCAGACGCATGGGTCGGGTGTGGGGGCAACCGCTTTCAGAATGCAAAATATACAGACTTTCATTCCACTGTGCTGTAATTAAAAATTTTAAAACGCCGTCTACTATTGAAATAATTTAAATAGGTAAACAAATTTACGTTTGTGAACATTGCAACAGCCGGACCATGAAAAGTTCACAAAGAGTGCACATTAACTTGTGTTTTTGTTGTGGGGACGATTGTGTTATGCTTGTTCGGTGTTAAGTTTCAAGTAACACCGCGTTACAGGTCAAAGTTACGCTCAGAAAATTAAATGAAAAACAAATTACAGTACCTAATTATAAAGAAACCAATGTTTGCGAACCGAAGTTAAAAGTATGTAATTCATTTGATAAAACTAACTAAAATTAACAACAAAATAAATAAAGGCTTTTGCAGTAGTAGTTCGTAGTAAATAACTTTGCAACAGACCTGTATTCGATTTATATGTAGTGGTTAATTGAGCGAAAAAATTGTTACAATATTATTCAAAGTAGCTCGCGTCGTAAAATCTTGATGGATGTCACAGTTAACGACTCAAGGTAAATAAAGTAGGTAGGTACTTTTCAGCTCACGTGTGTCTGTCTGTAATCACATCATATATTATCTAATGGTCAAAGGTGGTAACCGCACAAAGGAAAAATTACTTACTTACCTCAAAAAATGTGCTATGAGTTTAGGTATGTCTATCAACATTTGGTAGTATCCACACTAATATTATAAATGTCTGTCTGTCTGTTACGCTTTCATGCTAAAACTACTGAACCAATTTAAATGAAATTTGGTACACAGATAATCCAGAGCCTGAGAAAGGATATAGGCTACTTTTTATCCCGGGACAAATTGAAGATCCCCCGGGAACGCGGGCGAAGCCGCGGGGAGCCACGAGTACTAAATAAAATATGATGATTAAGTCGTTCCTATTATAAGCATGTATGTTTTTTTGTGAATTCTATTATGTTTTCCCCATATACCTCATACGATAATAATAAAAAACGCGCATTACATTACGTAGGTATACCGGTATGTACACTTTACTTACGCACAGTACCGACCTATCATATTTATTAGGTAGGCGCATCATATATTTATTTGGTAGAATTTCACATAGATTCTACAAATATTTTGTATGCGAAAGTATGTATATTTGTTATCTTTTTCACTCACTTTTTCTATATTATAATTCCGTTCCGTACTACAAATCAAGCCATTGAATCAATTTTTATAATTATAATTAACCTTGGTCTTGATATTATTGAGTTACCAAACCATAAACTTTCTTGTTTATTACTCGGGCACTCACAGACGAGACGAAACTGTGGGCCTTATCAATTCCTATTAACATACCAGACAGACTGTAGCTGCGTTTGGTAAACTGGTTCAGATATACAACATTTGACTCTGATTTCGAATGAAATATCGAAACATAGGAATACAAAACTTATATTTTAGGCTACTAAAATAATCTATTTGTTCTTAATTACATATTAAAATAAACCCTCACGTTCACATTAATAACTGAGTTAACCCAAAATACTACGGGTAGGTACGTGAAATACATCAAAAAATTCCGTAAAAATATTTCCCACATTTCTGCTAAAGTAAATTCACTGCAATTTTCAAGTAATAGCACGCCTCGCTGCGAGCGGAGCGCTAGGGGTGGAAACCCCTACCCGTATACGGAGCATCAATTATGGCAATGGACGACATGGTTTGTCTTTCATTCACAATTGTTAGCATGTGGAATTTTGGATGCTTTTGTTATTTCAATGCGATCGTGTGGGAGTCGTGACGTCATGAGATCATGGTCGCAGTGCTACATTCCCGCCGAGCCCCCTGCCAATGTGACGTCACGATGCGGTACCATACAATACAAAAATATTCTTCATTGCAGATTTGAATGCCCTCAATATGATGGACCCATACCCCATAATAGTAATAATTACTTTTAATGGACCTAATGTCAATCAACATGTTGTAAATTTATTATTATAATACATATACATTAAATAAATATATTGTACACCCACTTCAAAGCGTGGATTTAAAAAACAAATAAACAGAGCTAAGTTGCACTAACGTGCTAATTTATCCGTTGAAAATACTTGAATGAATCATTTGAATTATATTCAACGTACTCAACACAAAGTAAAAAATACATGTACCTAATCAAACATTGAGTAGTACTATATAAATAATGCACACATACTAAATGCTAATCAGAATGACGGATATTTCTCACAGAATGCTGTAATTTATTTACCTATGTTTGAACTCTCTCGTACTCATGCCAACGGATGAAGCTGAAATTGCACAAATTATTCGTGGACTGCGGAGTGATGCTGCTGCAGGCTATGATGCGATCTCAACACATCTGGTGCAAAAATGCGCAAATTCTCTGATACCGGCTATTACACACATTTGCAATGTTTCAATGTCTAGTGGAATCTTTCCCTCAACATTGAAAAAAGCCATAGTGCACCCTATTTACAAATCCGGTGACAAAGATAGTATAAGTAATTATAGGCCAATATCAGTTTTACCTGCATTATCTAAAGTTCTCGAAAAATTATTGAATACCCGACTTCTTGACTTTCTAAAAAAGAATAATATTCTTGCGCCAAATCAATACGGTTTTAGAGATGGTAAATCCACGGAAGACGCTGTAAGCGCTCTCATCGACCAAATCGTTGATGTTCTCGACAAAAAACAAAAGTGCTTAGGCATTTTCCTGGACCTAAGCAAGGCATTTGATACTGTTTCTGTTTCTAAGCTTCTCTTAAAAATGGAACGGTTGGGAGTCCGAGGATACGCTCTTCGAATTTTTAAGGATTACCTCTCCAATAGAACACAGCATGTTAAGATCGACTCCTTTATCAGCGAATCTGCTCTTATGGACTTTGGAGTGCCCCAGGGTTCAATACTTGGCCCGACTCTTTTTCTTCTTTACATTAACTCCTTGTGTAAGCTCTCCCTCCCCTACTGCACCATATTTACTTACGCAGATGATACTGCGCTACTCATTAGTGGCAAAACTTGGCATGATGTTTTTGTCAGAGCTGAACAGGCTCTAAGCCAAGTAATGCGGTGGTTATCAAGTAATCTTCTAAGCCTAAACTTAAGTAAAACAACATATTTAACTTTTTCATTAAAAACCTCTACTCAACCATCGAATGATCTTTTTGCACTAAAGGCTCATACTTGTATGCCATTAACCTCGAATTTCTGTCCTAATTCATGTAACTGTACTGTAATAGCCAGGTCAACTGAAGTAAAATATCTAGGAGTCTATATTGATCCATTAATCAGTTGGAGAAAGCACATTATGGTTCTCACTGCCAGAGTACGTAAAACTATTTATATATTTAAAAAACTACGTTATTCTCTTGATTTCACCACTCTGAAAATGATATATAGTGCCCTTTGCCAGTCTTTAATAACCTATTGTATTCCAGTCTGGGGAGGGGCTGCTAAAACGTTTTTACTACCCTTGGAACGCGCTCAGAGAGCTGTCCTGAAAGTTTTATCTTTTAAACCATTCCGGTACCCAACAGCTCAGCTTATGGAGGATACTCAAACTCTGTCTGTGAGGCAGCTATTTGTCCTGGGAACGGTTTTAAAAAAGCACAGCTCTCTACAGTATGCACCAACCACTACAGCAAAGCGGCGTTTGCATAAAGTGTGTGGAACTCCACGTTTTGGTAGCTCCCTTGCCTCGCGGCACCATAGTGTTATTGGAGGCCACCTATATAACATAATTAATAAAGAATGCAACATCTATCCACTCACAAAATTCGAATGTAAAAAGAGGGTCTCATGTTGGCTGCAAAATAAAACTTACGATGATACTGAGAATATACTTAAACTGACAATCCTGTAGCGAAAACCATTTTTTCCTTTTTCTCCTGCATACTAAATCAATCAATCACACATATAACCAACTTTCACAACCAACACACACACACACACATACACACACAAACACACGCACACCCACACTCACACACTCACGCACACACACACTCACACATACTCACGCACACATACACTCACCCAGACACACACTCACGCACACACTAATACTATAAACAGAACATAGTCTATTGTTTAAGATTTACTATAAGTTTTAATTTACTCACGCGACCATGTCACACCAATGTGTAGCTCTATTAGTGCGAGGGCCCTGGTACCCATAACACAAGTTCAATCTTAATTTGGGTACCAGAGTTCAACATAACTATAGCATTTAAGAAATAAGTCCATATTCTGTGTATTTTCCTGTGTGTATTTTTATAAACAATAAATATTATTATTATTATTATTATTAATTGAAGGGCATTGCTATATTATAATTGGTATTGAATGTTTTTGCCCGCCGCCGCTGCGCTCGAAGTACCTAAAGCTTTATGTTTTGTTTATGCAATCGATCATTCACTCTACATGATGGTTAGTGGTTATCACCGGACTGGCGGTCTGTCCACCCAGACAATGAAAATGTTAGGAACATTGCCAATATGTTTTCGGAATTGGAAAGCTTTTTAACCGAAATTCATTAACAGTTTCATTTGAAATACTTTTATCAACATCGCATTTTTATATAATTTAATTTCACCTTTGTTAATTTAAGTAACAAGTTGTATTGTAATAATGTAGAGAAGAGATTGTATCTAACTAACCTTTATAACTTGCTACAATATAGTTCGTATCTTGTATTTAATATATTCACACTCCTTGATTTATCAGCATGAATAGTGAATATTGTTCGACCTTCAATGTTTCTATTCAACCGTGTTGTACAATAATCCGATTTATGTGTTCATAGAAAATTATGTATAGTATTTATAAATAATATACCTAGAAGCGAATTGAAATCCTTCATTGACCTTTTCAATCTGAATGGCTAGTCTAGTGTCATTAAATTTAAATTTCGAACATAAATGACATAAAAGTTACTCTATGCATTTTTTGTAGTTAATTATTATTTGATCCTTTACCTAACAGCTTTGATATAATAAAGGGAAACGTACCTTTTAAGTGAATATATTTGTCAATTTTCCAGTCTGATTTAGGTCGATAATGTAAATAACAACCAGAACGTCCATTTTTCTTACTGTAAAATATGACACGTACCTAGTAGGTATAGATAAAATTACATTACATAGTTAAACGTTACCCAGTATTCGATATTTATTGTTTCGTAACTATATTAGTTAGTACGTTTAATTTACACATAATGATTAGACACGTGCCTACTTCTAAAGTTGAGTACACCACATACCTACTTGCTATGGAGGGTTAAGCAATATTTTTTTTCTATTTTGTTCTCGTATGGCGAAGTTGTATTGACAAATATTTTTAATTACTGAGGTATGTGTTAATATTATATGGTATATTCGAAGTAATTATATGACAAAACTAACGTACCGACCTAGTTGGCGCATTGCCTGCAAGTTCTAATGTCATGCTCTGGTTTTTTTTGGCGCGTAATGGAACCAATTTCTTTAGAAAAACACTTGACATAATAATGCTCTTAAACAAAATTATTTATCAGCTAGCAATTTTATTTGGTTAATGGACAAATTGTATACGTGTAATATATAGGTACTTGCTGACCCGCGCAACTTCATATCTAACCCGTCTATCTTCTATTGGTCAATTTGGTCATAATGTGATATGCCTTTCTTATAAATGGGCTTTCCAACATTACAATTTCAAATCAAATCAGTAGTTCCTAAGAAAAGCGCTAGAATAGTATTTATATAAAGTTATAAGGGAAACAGAACATTTATACTAAGGCAGTGAATCGAAATAATCTCAACGAAATTCGAAACAATTGTAAAAGATTAACTGTTAAGGCCTCACTGGTCACACCAAACAATCATACCTACACGAGTGTTATGTAGGTAACATTATACTCGTAGTCGTGACACACGTGCCAATGTGATTATCCTATACATATGAGCTATACCTACCTACCTACGTGTAGTGTAACTAATGTCTAATGCTCTTAATCTATCACAATACTTAATATCGCATTAGTTATTTCTACAATACGTGTAAAGAAAAGTTACAGCATGATAGTGAATGTAAGACCGTGGGATAAGAAAGTTGTGCGTTTCAGTTACCATATTATTATCATAGTTTATGTAAACCACTCGCCTTGAATGTGTTGTTCAGAATGTATGTGTATTTCATACTCGTACTTACCTACATGATTTCATTTAAAATTCGCTGTTATTTATAAAAGTAGGACGTCCGATAAATAATTAACTTTTATTTTAAAACTAAACTAAGTAAAGACTCCTTATCAGATATAATAATTGACCAAAGTCCACGAATATCGACCTATATTTTTAACCAAACATTTTGTAATCAACAGCTCGCTTTGCCCTAAATTCTACGTAAAATTTTAATAAAAAAAATAACGTAACCATTACAAAGACGTGCGAATTGCCCGAATTAAGTTTAAAAAAGCCATTATCATATTAAAGGTAACGATTACCTTCATTATCTTTGTATTTACGTGAGTGCTGCGTCTAATTGCTTGAGCCATCAATTATGTGCTTAATTTCGTTATAAGAAGCATGCGTTTTCCCGTAGATAACATCAAATGTGTCAGACAAGCGAAATGACACGGAGTCGTGAGAGTAGAAAGCCATTGTCACACTAGTTGTACGTACTCTAAGTAATAGTTGGTACTATTAATATTATACACACGGCATGATAGATAAAAACAACTAGGGTTGCCATCGCACTAGACAATATCTTTATTTTCATTCTATGAAGTTCAGATATAACCTACTAAAGGTTTTAATAAAGGATTTGTACTTCGTAGTCTTAAAGTAATCGTAGAAGATTTTTTAGCTGAGTCACAACTTAACACAGGCAAAAAGACAACCCTAATATTTCTTTCAGTATTATATAACATCGATATTTACAGCAATTAATGTGGGTTCTGCTTGGGTCACGCTTTTGATCAGTGGCTCTATTGATCATTCAGAGTGACATTTTATCGCTATTGTGACAATGTGACAAAAACAACTATCTATTAAGGAATGTTTCTAAAGTTGGTACCTACTGAAGGTACAACATTACAGCTACATGGTAAACCATAGAACCATTAGCAAACCAGCAACCAACTAAATATGCCAGTCCAAATAGTTGAAGCATTACGTAGTTAAGAGAATAATAAGATTTTCTGAATTTTAAACGGTAACTATTTAGTAGGTAAACTATAATGACTGTAGCTAATCCTCGGAAAATCACAGATTCTGAAACAAAGTGAAATACGTACTTACCTGCCGTACAATGTTAATGGAAATATTTTGTTAAGAAAGACCGCAACTATGAGATAAACCACGATTCTGTAATTAATGTGAGTAATATGGAGTCATTTTAATAAATAGGTAAATAAATTAAGTGCGAAGTGGTGAGCTATAGTATTATCTCTAGCAACCATCTCGTAACATAAACATAAGGTAGCCGAGCCACAACGAGCTGGTTATTATTATAAGTAACGCGACCCTCTAGCCGTCTCCTTCCACGAAACACTACACCACTGAATTACAAGTGGCTTTGGCGTGACCGCGATTGACGTTCGTGGATTAAGCTTAACGGTCAAAAGTGTTTAACCTACGACATTCTTTGACTTATTCGAAAATTCCAAGTTTGTACTACAGCCTAGTGTAAATATTTATTCGTATCGCAACCTTGTGTTGTAGTGAGTGTAAAGGTAAACGCTGTAACTGTACTTTAGAGATAAACAGAGAGCCCTCCGAGTCGCAGGTGTTACGCAACAGAGTGCCGCAGCCTGCAGTACCTATCGACCGGCCAACTAACTGCACATAACTCGCCATCCTAGCGCACTTCACCTACCTACATTCCACTCATAATCTCGAATGCTGCAACAGCAATATACGAACGAATATTTTCTTCCTGTAAACATTTGCAACATAAATAATCCGTTGCCTACAGCTTACGTTTGAGCTAACCCAGATTGCATCGGCACATTATAACTTTAGTGCCGAGCTTTGTACTCAAAATGTAATTTGGTTATATTTCGAAAACCTGTGTGATACTCGATCCAAGAGGTAGGACGTCCGCTGCATTCCAATGTTCCTTTCACGCTTCGCAATATTGGTGCAATTTGCCAACGATTAAATGTCAAAGTACAGAGATCGCGTTTCGGTTCGACCTCATGATGCGTCTATAAAATTAAACGGGATTCGGTTGTTTCTGCAAGTAGTGTTCGGTGCCGATTATTAAAACGATCATATCACGACTAAAAAGTTCAAGCTGGCTACATATCAAACTCCAACGCGCTCCATACAACTTTTGCCCAATGTTCGCTATGGAAAGACCTCGTTTCGATGACTGATTTTAAAAACCGGAACAAAACGACCAATATTTTTCACCATTCGAATGTAGTGACTATTTTCTGTGGGTATTTGATCAAAGTGTATTTTCAAAGGTACAAAAATGTACCGTGCATTCCTAATTGTAATAAATGATCAAGGTTAAGGGAAAATAACCTACAATCACTACCTACACAACGTCGACGTAATAACAAATACTGGCTACCACAATATACCTTTCAAATTATTTATAATGACAGTGCAGCTGCGACTTTCGAATCAGAAGAATTTCTTATTACCATTAATGGATGAAGGAAGGCGTACCGACCTACAGGTGTGGCCCAGGGTAAGATTGATATTAAAACAAATGTTACTGGCGAGGAAGAAGGTTTTTATTGAAAAGGCGATCAAGAACGCTACGTGCGGGAGTGAGCCGGGCACTCACCCTGCGGGGTGAGGCAACAGACGTGGAGAGGGGTGCATCTTGCCCCAGCTACTACGGAAGTTTTTATAACACAAGGCAAATCAAAACAATTCTATCTCAATGGGTATCATCACCTGCTAGCAATAAGGATGTAGGTACACTCATTGACTCATTGTTTATATTTGAACAAAAACCCTTCAACAAAAATGTTGGTGCCAGTGAACATAAAAGTAGATTTCGTTATTAAGGATGTTGTAAAAATATTTATAGACCAAAATAACATTATCACTTGAAATCTTAACGGAAACACAATATCTTAAGTTTTGTTTCCAAGAAAAGGATTCGCAAATGCATTCCATGCAGACAAAACACCAACATAGGTAGACAAGTGCAGCGGCTTCGCAAACAGACCTTCGCACACTATTGAGCCACGCGCCATTCATATTCCCCACCCCAGAACAAAGGTCTGGGAACAAAAAATATTTGCTTGCGAAAGGTCTTTAACTACCTGCTTTAGACAAGGCGCCACAAGAAAACACTCCTCTATGCTTCACTCAGTTGGATTCTTTATGTCCTTGCCGAGATGTCGATGACACATTGGCCACGCCATGTTTGAATAGATGTGCAAGAAATTTAACAGTTTACTGCTTATTTTTAGCAGCTGATCTGTCACGTGGAGTGACTCATATACCTACCTAAACTAAATAAATAAATTATAAATATGTACGTGTATGCAACAACAAAGGTTTTAAAGAGCCTGAGGCTTCGATGCAAAAACATAATCAATTATTACCTGCCTCGCTCGGTAAGTCTTTCAAGAGAGGTCAAAATAACGAATCTTTTTTGTGTTATGATAAAGCAAGACAAAATATTTCAAGTGTCATTTAAAATTATTGCCTTTTAAATAATTTCCCGACTGCACCAGAAGGAGGACATTCAAAGACATGTTGTTTACTACTAAATGGATATTCGTTTACATGTCGTTTACTTATTCAATTAATGGTATCGTTTGTTATCTCAAATGATAATTCTTAGTTGATGAAATATAAAGGATTTTATATACAAAAATTTTGTCCCTAGTTAATTGTCTTTTACGACAGGGCTAGTTGAAAACACCGCTTAACTGGAGGCGCAATTAAAATCTAACGTTGAGGTAAAGTGTAGTCCACCTGTTGACATCGCACCTGGCCACCTGGCTGGCAGGCACACAGACACACACAACACAACACAAGGGTAGCGTGCACCTCACATTGGGCTAACCAATGTTTATCTCTTCACAACAAATATTTAAACCTCGCGTGAGTAAACCGGAGATGCATTCAAATTGGACGCTTCGGGGAAATTCTGGAGCGAGGTGAGACAAAATGTTGGAGATCCTTTTTCAAAAGGCTTACATATAACTATAATTATATTAAACTAGTCGAACGACTGTCTAGTAACTAGTACAATATCCGGTTTTCCGTACCTTATACGCTGGCGGCATCAAATCCTCTTCTGCTTCACAGAATAACTTGGTTCATTTAACTTTAATCTGCTGACTGCTATCATTTGTCACACTTTTATGTTATCGTAGGTACCACTCAGAACACTTTACACAAAACACAAAAACTTTTTAGGTCCTCAAAATATTTGATTATACTGACTATTGTTTAATTTTCTGTTTAGTAATTAATGTTTATGATGCCCTCTCATAATCTTGAACTTCTTTTCTGTCAATATTTTCACTTATTTAATGTATTGTATCGTCGCTGAATTCCAAATTAAATATGTGCCACTCGGCACAGTGAGAGAACGCTAGCGGCTGTCCGCCGTCGACTGGTGAAGTAGTAATGTTCGAGCGTCGCGGAGCTACCAGCACCGAGTGGGAGAAGGGAAATGCGATAGATATACTACGTATCCTCGAGTGTAAAAGAGACAACCATAACGTCATCACTAGTACACCTACAAAGCAACAAATTAAAACTGTCCTCAAAACCAATAAAATATCATACTAACTCGAGTGTCTTTATTTTAACGGCGTAATACTGGTTTTACCTGTGCCCGACCGCGTGCCGATAAGGTAATTTGAATTCCTGCAGAGTGAAAAAGACGGAGGTTTCTGTTGGAGGCTTATACTTGTATCATGCATAAAGGAACGCGCGGTTCCTAAAGAAAATGTTAATAAATATAATTTGAATACCGGGTTCGTTAACGGTCGCGGTGGGTTATTCGGGTATAAAGATTTTTTGAGTAAAATTTAACACCTTGGTAGCAAAAAAGTAACGGTAGAACCTTCTTATCTGTCTTCTTTACAATAATATCCCTTCTAAGAAACATGAGTCATAGACTAAAACTTTCTAATCGCCGATTACGTAAGCCCCGTTAAATCAATGGTAATTAAAGTTAAGCAAAAAAAGCCATAAAAGCCGTTAATTCAATAGCCACGGTTTAACCTGCGTCAATAATACGGATTCATTCATTGTGCAAACCCTACAGTGAAATGCCATCGGTACCTTCGTGGTTCAGAAAAATACGAAGACTACTCTTCTATTTGCCTTTCTTATTGACTGTGGACAAAGGAAAACTTCACTTTTACCAATTAGTTTGCCAGCGCATGAGCGGTCGTTGACAGACGTGGTATTGTTTCCCAAAACAAGTAAAAATCTATTCGATATCGACACACTTTCGTTACACCTGTTGCTAGTTTCCATTGTTTGACGATATGAGTTCTCGGATTCAACCAATAAAGCGATAGATACAGTTATTGGCAACATGCCTACGATATTAATATCGTTTTATGAGATAATAAAAATCTAAATAAGTTGTTTACTGTTATAGTGCTCTATGGCTATAAAAATATCATTAGCTAGTTATTGGGAATAATAAAAAAACCGACCGAGTGCAAGAATGACTTTCGCACAGAGGGTTCCGCTTAATAATATAATTTCATAAGCAATACCCTCGTTATATCCACCCATAACTCAACATAAATATCATTTAAAATCATCTGATAGTCCAGTCCTCCATTTCCGATTTATTCCAAAATATTTTATGATTGATTTAGGTAACATAAATGAGAACAAGCAAGAACTACCTATACCAAAATAGACAGTGAAATGATATTTATTGTTGAATGTCCCAAATAATTTTGTAGGAAATTTTTAAACGGTGCCCTATTTTGATGCAGTAAATCATGAACAATTAAAACTCGCCATCAAAATATTGCGAGATAAACTCGTAAGTTTAACCTGCATCAATAAAATAGACAACTTATAGCGGTCGCTTATGCAACTTCGATATCATGTGGGTACCACTCCTTTTCCTTCCATTAAAATACTGTTTAAAGTGATTATGTATGGCACGCTTTAAATAAATTAAGAACTGCAGCAGCCAAGCATTCAGTTAATATCGCAAATATTGGTATTATCTTGTTACGTGATTTTATTGCTGGTCGTTGATAAACGCTTGTCGCTTTCGATTCCGATTCATCTATACTAATATTATAAAGAGGAAAGATTTGTTTGTTTGTTTGTAATGAATAGGCTCCGAAACTACTGGACCGATTTCAAAAATTCTTTCACCTTTGGAAAGCTACATTATCCCCAAGTAACATAGGCTATATTTTATCCCTGTATTCCCACGGGAACGGTAACTACGCGGGTAAAACCGCGGGGAGGCAGCTAGTATTATATAAAATGCAGCCACAGTCACAGCCATTTTATTAATATTTATCGCACTCGATACATTAAAGGCAATTGCAAACCTTTATCTTTTGTTTCGATCTAAAATCTATTCTATATAAGCGTTATTTCTCCAAAACAATAGTATGGAAACAGTACAACGAAAATAATACAAAAGTATGCCGGCGGATGCCGATGGGTAGTATTCGCGAGCTTTCATTGTTCTACTGAGTGTGTACTTTGTAGTCATAACATTATTATCATTTTTATGTTAATGGAAATGGTAATGTAGTGTACGAAAAGTTTGCTTTTTTAATTAACTTTTTGTAAATTTGTATTATCAATTCTGGAGATAGATTGTTGTGTAAAGCGAAGCTGAATTATCTAAATTTACTGTGTAGAAATCAATGGCCATGATTAACAGAGCTAAATACTGTCTACTGATTTTAGAAGAATTGACTTCTAATCTATAAGTATTTTAAGAAACATAGATTATAAATCTTATAATTTCCGTAAACCATTCCAAATGAGCTGCGCCTATAACTATGACACTTATTATTGCATAGATTAAACATCAACGCGGTACCATTTACGTTTATTTAATAATCAGGATCGACAAAGCCCAATCAACCATAATTACCTACAATGTTTATATATCCAACAAAAACAAGAGAAATATATTGAATAGATGTCTCTAAGTTACTTAGTAATTTAAGAAACGTATTGTATGTACTTAAACAATAGAAATATACTGTGTACGACTTAAGTTAAAAGTGGTATAGAACAAAGTCAAGGCAAGCGAAAGGAGTCACCAATTTTTACCAGATATCGGCGTGATTCGAATTGAAGAACTAGTGGAAATCGAAACAACCATTATACGCCGACCCCTTTACGCGATGAATAGTAATGACCCTACTTGGATTGTTCGTGATACGACTCATACCACGGCACCACCGCATCAATTATAGATGCATCAGATCAAGCTTTAGTAGGTTAAGGTGTGACTTGGTGCCGTCGATTCGTCATTGGTTGTCGGCTCCATAAAATGTTAAAGGACCCAGTACTTTTGATAAAGGTACTTAAATGGTATCGTGTAAATGCATATGTTGGTTGCTTTGTATGTTTCGCTTGAATATTAATCTGTTTTATTGTTTTTCAATAACGGTGAAATAAAATCGAAACGTTAAGACAAACAGTAACAGTCTTATTTACTTATAAAGAAACGGTAAGGTATACAATGACATGTTATTATTCCGAGTTACCTTACAAGAAGTTGGAGGTAATTCTAGACGAAGGCGGATACTGCAGATTATTTTTTAATAGAATGCAAATTACTTGACTAAGAGGAAAAGCTTAATAGATTATTTCTGCTGGCTTCACGTGCAAATTCTACAAAACATAGCTTAATGTCTTACCAGTAGGTATCCATAAGATACATCAACCATGATTTCTATATAACTGTACCAAAATATAATTGTGGTTATGGTAAAGTTACCTCAATGTAATTAATAAATATAATCTGCCGAATGTAGAACCGATAGGTATAGATGTTAACTAAGTAACGTCCATTAAACACAAAGAGCGACGCGGGTGTTCCTAAGAGCTTAAAGAGCCCTCAAACTCATCTCCTTTCGTTGACAGCCTTTGACCTTAAATTGGAAATTCTTTAGCCACCCGTCCTTGATAACCTTTCCTGGAGATCTCGTTACTTTATATAGAATAGTAAGAGAGTAGAATCTACTCTGTAGATATATATATATATATTTATTAAATGGAACTTTCTTGGTCTTAATACATGTCAAATATTGTAGAGATAAACATTCGAGAATAATAACTTATAACAATAAGGATGTGTTGTTATGAGAAATATAATTTTGCAAAATAGGTACCTTTCATTTATTTTATCTGTTTAGTTCGCTGTTATCTTTAGTAGAATAAAACATAAAGCTTTCTGACGTCGAATTTTGATATAATATTTAAGATATTCCTACAAATGGGAATAAACTACTAATCAGTATTCTTTGTTTAGCTAATTGATAATATGATTTTAATATGCAGAAACTATCTATTTCTTTTAAAAATAAAAGAAACATTAAATAAATTAATTTTAAATTGGTAAATTATACATAAGTAGAAGTATCTATTTCGGTGAAACTCGATGTCATTTTGTGACGCTATACGCGCCGCAGACGCTGCGCCGCGCGCCGTGTCGGTTACGAAAACGAATTGATGTGAAACCAAAATTTACTTTCCCTGCCAAAAACCACGTTTGATCTAAGATTAGATTAATGACGCAGATAACTACATACAAACAGTTTTGCTGGTAGACCAAAAGAAACGCAATCAACGCTTAGAAATAGAGCCATTTTGCTCAATTAAACTAGGCAATTAGCGAATATAAACGAACATTTTATCGTTATATAACTGTAAGTAAAAAATATAATAACAAAAATATTGGTCTTTCTCCGAATACAAAGTTGAATCAATGGCTCGATTAATGTAAATTGGCAATTTATATTAACTATAAAAAGACTACGCATACTTAAAGCTTGCTTAGTTTTTATACCCATCTCTGAGAGACATTTGTGTTCATGAAACTTTCACGTGCCTAACAATACGTCTAGACTTTTCATTAATGCACGACTCTCGACTCGCGTCGCTTATCATGTGTACAGGAACATAATATACAAGACAACTTGTCCCTTTTTTGTGGAAGTAAATCTGTAAGTCTGTAATTTCAGAGTTAAGACTGACAACTGAGGCCGGGCAAAGGTAGAATTAATAGATTTATTATGATACCACGAGTAAAACATAATAATGAAAAACCAACTATCTATCAATGATTATAGTGATATATAATAGTTTTCATGAAACTGTTACAAGTAGATATTTATCGACCTATTGTTCTAGGTAAATACAAAATTTTACACATAATACATTTATTTTCCGCTAGTATTTAACGACGAGAAAAACGGAAACCCTGTTAACAAAGCTTTACCGGCCTGTTGACGGCAAAGCTCTATAATTACTCAACCAAAAAATTCACATAGTTTTTATTTAAAAATAAGTCATTATGGCAAAGCTTTAAACGTAACTAGTGCCGACTTACGAACAAGTTCTACATGAACCCTAAAAAACAAAAAGGTATTCATATTCATATTCATATTCATATTATTTATTTGCATTCCACAAAATGAATATTAAAACTAGGATTAGCTTAATTTACATTGTGGACCCTGTCGGGCACAGCAACATTTACAAGAGTAACAAATAGGAGAGAGGAGGATCATGTATATCACAATTTAATTATTCTATATTGACTATTTTTATTTATTTTAAATGTATATTAAGTTTATTACTATTTATATAAGGTTTCTATCATTCATATATTCATCAACTGTATAATATGCTTTATCTACTAGTATTCGTTTAAATTTGTTAAAAAATATTTTATCGGTTTCGTCTTTTAATAAATCAGGTAATTTATTATATATTTTTATGCACATTACATAGGGACTATTTGAATGTATGGTTAAGCGGGAGGTGGGGAGCATTAACAGATTCTTATGTCTTAGCGAACGGCTTGTGTTTTTTTCTTCGCGTTTTTGAAAGAGACTTATATATTTCCTGACAAATTTGCATGATTCTAGGATAAAGAGACACGGTAATGTTAATATTTTGTGCTTTTGGAAAAAGGGTTTGCAGCTTGTTGTTTGGTCTATATTTGTTAGTATTCGGATTAGTTTTTTCTGTTGGATGAATAGCGAAGGCGCATCGACACTATTTCCCCACATGATGACGCCGTAGCTGAGCCACGAGTGCGCATACGCGTAGTATGTGATTAGTGCGGTTGGTAAGTCGGTGGTTTTTTTAATTTCGCGAAAGGCATATGTAAATTTTGATATTTTTGCTTTGATGTTTTGGATGTGCGTCTTCCAGTTTATATGGGTATCTATTGTAAGTCCTAATAATGTGAAGTTGTTTACTGTTTCTAATTTAGTGTTGTTGATAGTAAAGTTAATTTTTAGTGGTGATTTTTGATATGGATGAAATGTCATTAGTTTTGTTTTTTTATAGTTAATTTCTAAGTTATGCGCCTCTAGCCATTTTATTGTTTTAGTAAGTATAAAGTGTAGGTATATATTGTTATGTAACAACAAATAGCTATGAAAACAACTAGCAGACTTTTTTGTAAGAATCTAATTAGGAATAAGTATTAGGTAAGAGAATTCCATTAGGTTTATTTAACCAACTACTTTAGATCTGAAAAAAACTGCTTGGATGACAATCTTAGCAGGCACGCGCGCACACGATAAGCATCTACAGATAAAAGTAGATCAAATTAAGAGAACTCACGCTGTGTATCCGGACTTCTGTCTACAGCTCCATGGAAATAGAAAAAATATTAAGTATGTACCTACTCGTCTTAACATAATATTAGCCGGGACCTAAATCATATTATCGGATGGAGCTAAAATATAGTGTTTATCGAAATAAGGAAGTTAAAGGTCACAAAACCAACCGCCTCAGACATGACCGATAACACACAAACCAGAAAACTAACTAAATTTATTACTATCGGCAAGGCGGTAATGGCGTCATTAATTTGGGGAGACGTTTGCCAGAACAAATACCTACGAAAGACACACGGGCAACTGAAACTTCTGAAGAACTTGTGGGTGTTAATGGCTTAGCACAAATTCAAGTATAAAGCTGTTCCATAACGTCCTTCTCAGTATTAATAACATACCGTCGATACGAAAAAACATTGAATTTTAGGGCACCTAAAAAGGGCATAAGAAATATTCCATTAGGAAACCCTTTTCTATTAGGAAATTGAAAAGGTGGTAGAAAACACGATACTCGGACAATAAAGTATAGTTTTGTGTAAAATGAGCAAGTCACAGCCAACAACTTCAATGTATAGTAAAGTTGGAACGTAGTAAGGACAGTATAACTATTGTTATACCGTGGATGTACTTCACTGAGTGTGACTATTCTGAGCAACTGACATTGATACCGCCATAATAATATGCTGTCTGCCAGCTGACAGCTTTCACAACATGTCTACTGAATAGACATGTTCCTATACTATTTCAATAAGATTGAATAAAAATAGATAGATAGGTAGTTTACGGAAATGAAAAGACAATTTACGATATTAATATGTAAAATTTCCTATAATCTACTGGTAAGTTAGGTAAAAAAGCCTTCTAATATTATAAACGTCCAACATTTAAACGCTAGTTTCCGAGGATTACATGAATCCTTGTTACCAATAGATGTGTGTGACTCTGACACGCAACAACAGCTAAAGGGATTAAAAAGAAAATCAGCACACTTCTATTTTAGTAGTGTGCTCTAATAATAAAACTAAAGAAGCTTTAGATATAAACACATATATATAGACAACTGTTTATTTTTTATACCAGACCACCAAGAATTTAATCTTACGAGAGTAGGCTTGACGGTAATCCGCAGTAGAAGGATTAGTGCGATCTTAATAACATTATCTCGCATCTACACTCAAGCTCTAATAAAGCCCGGATTTACGAAAGCTACTCAACCAAAGATCCAACATACTGATAAACATAGTATTATACCTACATATATAATATGGGAAATATTGTTTTTCTTCATTCATGATAATGATGTTTCTTGGGTACCTGAGCAACATAAATCTAATCCTACTAATATTATAAATGCGAAAGTTTGTATGTATGGATGTTTGTTACTCTTTCACGCTCCAACGGCTGAAGGGATCTGCTTGAAATTTGGCACAGAGCTAGAATATGTTCTGGAATAACACATAGGCTACTTTTTATCCCGGGAACGCGGGTGAAACCGCGGGGAGCCACTAGTACCTAATAATAGCGGGAATTATCGCTTTCTCCAAGAGCCCTACTACTGTGTTTTAATAGTAGGTATTCCATAAAGCCAACGTAGGATATACCCTGTCTGAAGTAAAATAAAAGTTCAAGTTCGATCAATATTGATATCCTAATGGATAGGTCGTTATCAAATCCATTAGCAGCACCGAGGTTACTTTAAACTTAAGCTAAACTTTCTTTTTATTTTCGTTTATCTTATTACTATCGCTTTGGCAGTATTATATTAGTGTATTTTATAAATGTGGTCTACCTATCTAGATTTACATAAAGATTATTTTCTTGACTTTAAAATTACTTTTTCAACACAGACTTAACCGCTGAGCGAACGAATAGAACCTAACGGAACATTGCCAATAGGTACACATTTACTATTAAACATTTACCTACTATCAAATAAAAAGACTTTAAACAGGTAAAAACTCCAATCCAATGAATAATCCTGCTGTAGGTACATAAAATACTTTAATTGTTTATTGGGGCCAACTTGACGGTCTAAGCTTATTGGACGTAATTACACTGATAACTACAACTACAAAAGATAAAAGCCTTTTAAAGGGATTAAGTTTACTATTGAGTGGAAGGGTACTTAGATAGTCGCTATTCAAAGTTTTTTTAACTTATAGAAAAGATTACATAGAATTCGTTGTGATTGTTTCTAAAGTTGTTTCAAAAAGCCTTGTTTCAAGAATAGCTTTGTAATTAACTAATAAGTCAATGTCTTAAACTATGCCTCGAAATATAATATAACCAATATTATATTATCAGCTACGTAGACTTACCATTCCCATAGGTGCGCGAGACAATCGAACATGACGCAGCCATGTTCAGTGCTGATGCACGACGCAGCCGGCGCTGCGGCCGCCATATTGGTTCCTCGTTAATTTTCCACTAATTTCACTTGCATACAACAATCTCTACACTTCAAAATTGTCACTGTACGCTGACACCTAGCAATTTTGTGAAGGTAATCTCTGGAAAGAGAAAAGAGCCAATTAGTTTTGTTAGGGTCGTGAACACTGAGATGAAATGAGATGAAAGTGAAATTATGGATGTCTGTGTTTATGTTTACAATAAAAAATAATGCCACAATGGCATCGAAACATGCTATTTTACCAAATAATCATTACATAAAAATATTACTACTGCTACTAATACCCAATAATCAACCAAGTTCAACTGTAGGAGTCATATATAGGTAATTTACGTTATAAAAATATATCAAATGCGTAGAATATTTTTATTAATTTGTGTCATGCTCTTTATTCATAGACTAATAGATGTACGTATATTAATATGCAGATATAGGTGTTTAGGTATGCAACAACAATCATCAGCGGATTCAAAGAAAAAAACAATGACCTACCTAAAAAAATTACAAATAGAATAGTAAGTTTTTATTAATGATGGGCGTCAAAGCAAAATTAAATAATAAGTAAAATAAGAATCCACGTCACAATAAGTCGTTATTTTATTTTCTTCAATTTTTACTTTCATCATTGGCCCATTGATTTCCATCTTTCACTTTTCGTTGGGTTATTTGTTTTTCTGTTAACTATCTTGATTATCACAGCCACAATATTTAGTTAGGTAGGTATTGATCTATGATTTGTTTATTTTTCAGTTTAAAAAACATTTATAAAAGGATATAATATTTAGATATTTATTAAATTTACTATTTACAACATTTTGCTTTATTGCACCGCATTGTTTCATATTTAACTACCGTTTTACATATAATTTACTTTCTTATCAACATGAAACAGGTACAAGAAAAGCAATTGTGAGATAATTCACAATGGCCGTGTACCGGTTGTCATCGAGTGTCGTGCTCCAATTCTCGACTATCTGATGACCAGCGACCGCCTCAGGAACAATGAAGTTAATATTCTCCACAAACTATAGATTTGATAGCGGGCTTGCTGATATGCACGGGCGAACTCGTGTTCTTAATGACTTCTTGATAATAAAGTGAATAAAGGTGGAACCGGGTGCTACCAACACTCAAAAGCCAGATCTTGCGAAACATGAATAACATTACTAGAATATCTGTTCCATATACTTACAAAAATAATGCAATTCATGACAAAAGAGTTAACAAATTGGCAACAAACCGGCAATCTCAGATACTTGTACGCTGCACATCCGCAAAAAGGACAACTCCAAATGAATTTATATGAACAGGAATAGAACAATATACTTATAACAAATTTACATACCCTTGGGGCAATACCACACCCCTTGTTTAGAGAACCTTTATCTATGTCACCCCACATCACTTGAAGATAACATTGCAGTATTACAAAATAAAATGAAAATTCTTAAGAGGGCCGAGCTTGCTGTAGGTATTTTAGAAGCATTCGCACTTCCAACTCTTCAGCAATTATTTTGAAACATCGGAGTATTCTTGTGTGAAGACAGTTATCAGATGATCGTGGTTGAACGGGCGTGTGCCGCGACCAGCTTCAGTGAAAGTGTCCCTACCGAATAGTTAGCGGTACTTTAAGGTAATGCCGACACGCCGTGCAAACCAACATTTTTATTTTTGTAGAGAAATTACCGCTTCATCACCACAACATCCGCCCCTAATAGAAGTAATTTGAATTTGAAATCTACTTTTACAATAAAAAAAATGGCAGATTAAGTTACCGAAGTTCCTCACTATTGTAACTTCTGACGTTATTAGGTACTGTTATATTTGCATACCGCATGTAGGTACCTATTTAAGAAATACTATATTATCAGTAGTTAATGTTCACAAAGTTCAGAACAATATAGCTGATACCTAATACCGGATAGTGATATTTGAGTCTTAGCATGATCTGCATCGGCCTGCCCTTGATTTGGTCATCGAAGCATTCTCATTAGATTACCGGTTCTTAGTGAGGTTCCACAACAACCTCGAGATTGCATTTATTATTAAATAATAAATTGTAACTTATAACCAAACTGTTATTACACGCTGGGCAAACCGTGTAAACAATAAATACATCCAATTAACTACCGCTTTAACAACCTTTCACCGAATGGAATAATCTTCGTAAATGTCACATCATTGATGCATTTCTCCTGTAGTGGTCACACCACTCGTGTTACATTGACTGGTTAGTAAACAGCTTTCCACTATGTAAAGGGCCGCATTGACTTTCGACAGTCATCTCGATAGTATACAACCAGTTTCATAATGTTAAATAAATTAATCTTTGTAAGAAAAGAGTGAAAGCATAAAGACCTTTTGTGCATGATTTAAACGTTATATTTTGAGTAAAATCAGTGATATTATATTCCTAAAAATTAATCTGCCACAAATTACCCAAAACTAAAATAATTTAAAACTAGATTCGTATAAATATAGGTATAAACAGTGAGCGAGAAAGATCATTAAAATGTATCCTGTGATAATTGTGTAGTACCTACAGAGACTGTCTGGACCGCGCGTTTCTCAGCACCGGAGGCGGATTTGGCACGCCACGCGACTTTCGGGGTGGCACTTACGGTCAATGACTCTCACCATTATAGAACCTATTGCCAGATGGGGTGAGGCCGGTGAGGGTGACGTGCTTACTTACGATAAACAGATAACGTTGAATCTTACCAATAAATGAGATAAATAAAAGCTACAAAAACGTGCGTGTTACTTAACTAAGTACTCAAAATAAGATCGATCTAATCTAAAGGCTGATCTGCCAGTCTACAGGATATTACAGCGTCAGGATAAACCGGAAATCTTTACTTTACGCAAAGAAAATGTTTCAAGGAAATACCAATACTTCAAGCATATAATATATATTGTACATGTAGTCTTGGCATCCATTCCTGGTAAGAGGAACCGGTGCAACATATACCTAGATGAAATAAATTAATGTACCTATGTACACCATACTAAGAACCTAGTTGATAACTAAAGGGTTTTGAATACCATTATGCGGTCCCCGTGATTAGTTTCTAGCGATATATGCACAGAATTCTAGCTTGGACGCGATAACTAGGTCATCACAACATGCCAATAATTATTACACTTACCTAGTCCCTCATAAAACGATTTTGCGTCGCACTTGTTTATAGTTAGGAATGTGTTACAAAATATAGATCACCGAAGTTAATATGTAAGTTAGAACCACGAAGTAGATGATTGTGATTTAAAATGGTGAAGTATGTGTAGTTTTAAGGGTTGAATTGTTGATTTAATGTAGTAAAAGCGACGATGTATCGATTGAGCGGCGCGCGGCCGCGCGCTCCACCACGGAATGAGCGAGGTGCCGCCACCCCGTCCGGCTGTGTGCGCGCGTTTTCCACGTTTTCCCTCACATTTTCCCGCCGACATAACACCACCGGTAGTACACAGCGGGGGTTGTTCCGAAACTCGTTGTCAGGCAGGGCGGACTGCGCATTATGTTATTCTATATCTTACGAATATCCTTTTTACTTTTCTTACGAATAAACTTTGATAATAAAAAACCTTTAGTATATATACATAGCTAATAGGTATATTTCGGAAATAGGTAGATATGTATTTTTTTTTGGCAAGCCTTTGGCAAACTAGGTTCCTTCAATTATACTGATATAATGGTTCCATGATTCATCCTCGAATTCCTATCAGATTAAATATATGTAAAGTGTGGAGTATTTTTTCATTTAACAATCATAATTAATTCAATTAATTATCCTAAACTTTCAATTCGAGATCGTGTCGTAGCTGATAGGTACAGGGGTTGTGTTATGTACGATTGAGGAGGGTTAGGGAGCTTGCCCCTCACCCCGCTGTCCTTACCTCACCCTCAGTGAGCTTGAGGGCCTCAACCTTGCGGAAAACTGAGTGTTTTCACAACAACGTACCTACAAGGGCGGGAGACTATGATGCACTAACGTGCCAAGTGCGTCCTTTTAACTGCGCTTAGAGCGTCATCCTCACAATTACTTAGGTACGCCAAGTTTCAATTGAATGTTAGTTTTATGAAAAAATATAGTTTTTATTATTTACTATAATACCTATTGATTACTTACGTATTAATTATATTCGTATATCAAACCAAATAACTTATTTTAGGGTCTTGTGACCTTTTACGCAAGGAACCTGATTATCCGAGATATTATTGTAACGCTTAGCATATCCTAAGCGTTACTACATTACGCCACCCCAGTGCTAATCACCCCGCTAGATTTAGGGTATTATTATTTACTAGATGAAGCGCGCAACTTCGTCTGCGTCACACAGCTGAAAATGTCCGCCCGCATACCTAATGATAAAGTTCGTGCGCAAAATACTTGATCATTTTGTTTTCGCGGTACTAATTTTTTCCATATTATGCATTAAGTGAAATGGTTTTAATTTAGAATAACAAACAGACAAAATTTTATCTATCTGTATAGAATATATTTCATTCTATAAACAAACGTCCAAGTTCAAGGCGTCCAAAATAGAGTAGGAAGCCCCAGAATTATTCCCTACTAGCTGCCTCCCCGCGGTTTTACCCGCGTAGTTCCCGTTCCCGTGGGAATACAGGGATAAAATATAGCCTATGTTACTCGGGGATAATGTAGCTTTCCAAAGGTGAAAGAATTTTTGAAATCGGTCCAGTAGTTTCGGAGCCTATTCATTACAAACAAACAAACAAACAAACAAACAAACAAACAAACAAACAAACAAACAAACAAACAAACAAACAAACAAATCTTTCCTCTTTATAATATTAGTATAGACTAGTTGAAGTTAATACCTATTAGGTAGGTACCTGCTCATTAAAAATTTAATATCTAACCGGTTAAAAGTTATTCCAAAGTCTGGGGTATCTAGGTATCATTGCGGCATCCGCTTTAATCATTATTTTAAACTGTTAAAGATGGTCGTTATTTAAAATAGACAGTTATACAACTAGTATACCAATTGTATATCCATAACAACTATTAACAGAAAATCAGAAAAACTAACTATTATCCACAACACGCTACTTACCTCCTGTATAGGTCTATTATATTACTCTTTGCTACTTACTTACTTGGTCGTGCAGAGAAAACCTAAAACTCCTAAACACGCGGCGAAATTACGTTGGTAAAGGATATAATACATCGCCGATACATTCGAATTAATCAGATGAGATACGATAATACTGCATCTAAAATAAATTTATTTTGTTTTGTGGAGAACAAGTAAGTATGTTAGTTAAGTAATAATTTTTTTCTGTTTAACCAATAATTATGAATTTATCGTCAGTTGGTAAATTACTTCGTGTAGCTAACATTTTACTATTAGTATAAAATGATAATTTTTTTATTCATTATTCGTTTTTGGTACTTCCTACATTTTTTTTTTCTATGTATATTAAAAATGATACTAAACACTGGTTTGAAAAAAACAATAGCGTAAACCCTTGGCAGCGTATGTCATTGTTATGTCAAACAACAAAATGACAATTTTATGTCTGCACGTTACTAGAGGTCAACCTTTTCAGCTCACTTTTAATGTTTAATTAACATATTTAATACAGTAATAAAATTCTTCTGTATTATTTCGTGTTTTCTAACTATCTTTATAACATTTGCAAATTCATTAAATAAACAATAAATTGGACTACATTTTATTCAATACTTTACATAATCAAATATTATACTACCAATTCTTAAATCAATTAATTGTATACATACTGTTGGTAATATAGGTTTGTTCCGATCCGATGGTCGCTAATATAAATAGTAAATAATGTTTTTTTCTACTAGCAACATCGTAATTCAAAATTGGCAATACTATCTATCACAGACAATCATCACAGTTTGAATATTTTATTTTGATTTGAATGGTGGTAACGTAACGGCTTGTGGAAAATCAACATCCTACTTACGTTTTCTTTCTAATAATTTTGCTGTAAATTCGTCGTTCACATTTCATTCTGAGTTAATAATTTATTGCCTATGTTATTTTAAAATTAAGGAGCTTACTTGTAAGTATAGATTAAACTTATATCATGGCACTGAAGAGTGAACTTGAATCAAAAATAATCAACCACGAAGCATACGGAGCACCGTAAGTTTTGAATAAACGTATATTGTTTTATTAAATACACAGTTCACCGTAAATTAGGTGTCAAAAGTATACGAACATTGTCGCCTTTTTCATAGAAGATAATAATTAATTCCTCAGCTACAAATGGTCTCCAAGAGATTTCGAGCTTGGTTCGGCTCTGGGTCAAGGGAAATTCGGGCATGTTCATGTCGCAAGAGAGAAAAAGACTGGATTGCTGATAGCCATTAAAACACTGTTTAAATCTCAAATTGTTAAGTCAAGATGTGAACGGCAAGTTATGCGAGAAATTGAAATTCAGTCACATTTAAAGTAAGTGGTTTTTGCTACTGTATTATAGGCTTATAGGTGTGGTATCTGATTGGTGTGTTCTTATATAGTCTTAATAAATCATACATGTGCACTTATTTATCCCCTTTTATCCATATTATACATTTAGATAGTGGATCTTTAACAAATGTCCAGAATAATCCTAGAATTATCTCTCTAAGCTCTGTATGGAATACAATACAGGAACTTCCATAAGAGATACAAATCTACAATTATTGATAAGTAAAGTATATATTTGCAGACATCCAAACATATTGCGTCTACTGACATGGTTTCATGATGAGAGGCGCATATATTTGGTTGTGGAGTTCGCCGCTGAAGGAGAACTGTACAAACATCTCACTAGATCCCCCCATGGACGCTTTCCTGAAGCTAAAGCTGCTAGATATATTTACCAGGTAAAAAGTTTGTTATAAATATCCTTGGACATTTATAACACAGATAATGTCATTCTAACCAAGCAGATATTGTTTACATTAGCTAGAAAGCTGATATACTACATTTGAATACTCTATCCTCTATTTTTTCTTGCAAGTTATTAAAAATAAAATTGTCAACAGTAAAGTTTGGTTCACAATCTTTATAGAATAATTCAAGCACATACATAAACTAAATAATTATGCCAAGTGATTTATCCTATGATAAAGCAGCAATTACTTTTTAATTAACTAATTATTTTTTTGAAAAACTTTTAGGTAGCTGATGCAGTAGAGTACTGCCACAAAAATCATGTCATACATCGGGACATCAAGCCAGAAAACATTTTAGTAGCATTCAATGGAGATCTTAAACTTGCTGATTTTGGGTGGTCTGTGCATGCACCTTCAGAAAGGTATGTAATTAATTCATAATACTGTTTAATAATATTTTTAATTCCGTGTTAATATACATTTCTAGTTTTTTTCTATCAATATTATTCAGTTCTGCATCCTCCAAGAAAAATATAATATATCCATCCATTGCAATTGTGCCAATTCTATATGTCATTTTTTTTAACATCTACTTTTATACAGTTGTAAAATGATAACTATTTACCAATTTCAGACGAAAAACAATGTGTGGAACACTGGACTACCTTCCACCGGAGATGATTAAACGTGAGGTCTATGATGTCTCTGTAGACCACTGGTGCATTGGAGTTCTACTATATGAGTTCCTAGTGGGAAAACCACCCTTTGAGAGTGAAGGTCAAGACAAAACATATGCAAAAATTCTTTCCTTAGACATGGTGTATCCCAACTATGTGCCTGAAGGTGCAAAAGATCTTATTTCTAAGGTATGCTTATTTCAATATTATTAAAGTTAATAAATAAATAGTGTCTTATAAATAATCAAAGAATACTACTGTACATAGCATTTAAAAAATTCTCATAAAAGATGATGTAAGCAAAATATAAGGCAAAAATAAATTCAAATTAATGAATAGTCAACTCTCTCATTCAATATTATAAAGATATCTTCAATTAATTTTAGCTGCTGCGTCACTCCAGCAAAGATAGAATATCACTGGATGGAGTGAAGACACATCAATGGGTGCAAAAGTTCCAGAATCGCTGATCATTTGACCTGAATACCTTGATAAGTTAATGTGTTATGTACCAAAATTTAAGAAGTGAAAGAATTTGGTATCCGTCTCAACATGTATAAAAAAGTTGATTAAAGACACATTTCTCTTAGAGGTGAGACCAATTTTCTTAAATAAGGGCTATATCTGCCAAGATGGCTCACATCTCTTTTAGACAAAATGTTGCAAATCTGTTATAATTCTTTTATCCCAAACATATTACTTGATACAAATTTATGGGATTTTACATAAGTACACTTTATTACAAGTGTGTAAGATTTCTGTGTGAACTGTTATGTTATTATTGAGATTAATTTTAAGTGTCTATGTAACTAAATCTAGTAATAAAATGTGTATATTTAATTTAACATTCATTATATTATTTTTCTTAACTAATTCACATGTTTAATTCTTAACATTTGGATGTTGTGATATCACTTCTAAGTTGAGAAGTCATATTTGATGATATGATCAGAGGGTGTATCCCAATTTTTCGATCCAGCTGAGGCCCTCCCTACTGCCCTTCAATGGTTTGTACTCAAGACCCACCCAATCATTGTAGCCACTGCTTGATAAATGTTGAAGTACATATTTATAGTTTATCTCTCCAGGAGTGTCTGGCTCATTGCGATGTGGCACTTGAGCAATCTGTAATATAATGATTATGTTATTGAGTATAACACAATGTGTAATTAATATGAAAGTACATAAAACATATTCATGCAAGCATGTAAATATCTAACAAACACTGATGAAGTAGTTCTTCTTAATTTGTATTTTAAAACAAAGAATCTGAACTGATAACTATTATACTAAACATGAAATACTATGCTTTTACTACTGATAGCAAAGGTCAATATGATAAACTGATTTCAAGATCAGTATGAGGAAAATGAATATAGTTTTAAAAGAGCATAGAAATGATCGTACTAATTGTAGATGTTGATTTTTATAACTTTTACCTGTACATGTCCAACATATGGCATAAGGTTTGTGATATTGTGTGACATGTCTCCACATATCTGCTGTAAGTGGAAAACATCTAACATTAACTTCAGATGTGGACTGTTGATGCGTTTGACAATGTCAACAGCTGAAAAAGAAACAGCATAAAAAAAAATTTTTGTTGTTAAAACTGTTATTAAAATTGACATCATTTTTGCTAATCAACTTATCGGAAACATGGCTGGGTTATATATTGGGTTACATCACTTACATCCCAGGATAAGCTGTAACCAACATTACTAAATAACTCACAATAAACAGTGTATGTCCATATTCAATACTCATAATTATTACAAACCTTTGCCATAGTCATTCAAAAAGTATTTGGGAATAGAGTGCTGATTGATTGGTTCAATCACTCCAACAATATTTGCCTCCTTCAAAATATCTGCAGCATACTTCAAATTGTTTTCATAAGTTTCCCAATGTTTTGGTGTGACTGTGTCCACTTTACCGGCCATTATGTGTATTTTCTTTGAGTTTACAGCCTTTGCATAATCAACAGTGGTTCTAAAGTTTTCCCTGAATTCATTTTCTTTGCCAGGCACTGCTGTTACTCCTAACTCACCTTTTGTGACATCACCTGTGAATATAATAACAATAATTATTTTGTAAATACCTGCTTATATACTTAAATTCTTATAACTTATGTATTTACTAGAAACTTATTAAATTACCTGTCTTTAAATTAATCAGAACATTTTCAATTCCAGCATTTTCCTTTGCCTGTTTAAACTGATCAATAGTGAATCCTAATGGGAATCCAACTTCAACACCTTTGAATCCGGCATCTTTCGCTAAAGCATATCTCTCTAGAACAGACGTTGCTTCAGTAAACATAAAAGAAATATTTGCACAAAACTTCATTGTAACTTATTTAAAAAACTTCTGTTGCCGGTTATCTGTAGAGGTTAACTGAGTGGTGTAGAATTATGCAACTTGTTTAAATAACTACTGTTATCTCACCGCGAATACCAACAAGGCTTTTGTTTATCAATTATTAATATTATTATTTATTTGTTATCAACCAACGTATAAAATAGGGAGGTATGTACACTATATAACATTCGTAAGTATTTACCCTAGTCTTTGGTTTTGTACTATACCCTATACCACATACGTAGTAAAAAAACCGAGCCTTTGTTTTGTACCTACTTCAGTTTTGCAGAGACAGTTTGTCTGTTTGCGGCCTACAGAACTGTGCAAATTTTGACGTTGGCAATACATATTATGCACAGCACATATTGGCGGGTACTTCAAACAAAAAAACATACTTTAAATATAAGTTCTGTTGACTCATAGATCTTTCCAAATTGTGTTAAATATTGTAAAGTGTATCTTATATATAAAATTCTCGTGTCACATAAAGTTACCATAGTCCTCCAAAACGGCTTGACCGATTTTTATGAAATTTTATATGCATATTCAGTAGGTCTGAGAATCGGCTACTATCTATTTTTGATACTCTTGTGATCATGGGAACGGGAACTACGCGGGTGAAACCGCGGGGCGGTAACTAGATATATATAACTGCCGTTAAGTGAAGTGAAATTATGTTTGTCATCCTCAGTCAAGTTGTATCAAAGACTGAAAACTTATTTACCTACATGAATCACTTTCAAAAAAGTGAATTTGTTATTGCTGTACCTATTTCCCAAGACATGAGTAATGTGTTTATTTTCAAATTAATCACGTTTTACGCCACATGACCCACGCCAATAAATGAAACACAATTTTAAAGTAATTTCTATAATTATTCAAGTTTCAATTATTTACTATGTTAATAATATTTCATAACAATAATCTTATAAGTATGCATAAATCCTTAAGGAATATTAAAAACACGTGAAATTTCAACCACATAGGGTTAACAATGATGGAACTGTCGCTGATGTTACAGTTCATAATGTCAACAATTAATAAAATATTAATAGGAAATGGCCACTTCTTATTTCTATTAATAAAAAACATCGAAGCGCTCTAGATCTAAACTATAATGGAATGATCGCAATTTATAACGCTATGCTTATATGTGTAAATTACATTACTTGTTGCATAAAAATGCCGTCAAACAAATGCATGTGCTGGCAGTAAATATGCAGTCTTATAACAAGAGGTATTTACGGTTATAATATTTTATATAAATATGTTTTTTGATTTTAGCACAGCCATATTTCTATAATAATATTGTGTTGCTACAACTAGTTCAGTACACTAGATATCAATATACTTTAGGTACTTATGAAATAATTTGTGGACAGTTCTTTCAAAACCAGAAAGAAGTGTGTATAATTTGAGCAGACTTCGCCAATACCCTGTTGCACAATTTTCTCCATACAAGCTCGTCAATGGCAACCGACTTCCATTTTCAAAATTAACTATCAGACTTTCAAATTTATCTGGTACGAGAGACCAGAATAATATAACGATAATTCTTGAAACAAAAATAGGCTACCCACTAGATACAAAATGTAACTGGAAGACATACGAACTTTCTTTTAATACAAGTTAAAAAATAAGTTTATCAATTATATAATAAGTCCTAATAAAGCAGACACTGGGAATCGTGAAATAATTACACAACTATTAGAAAAAAAATGAAAACTTATACAAATCATTTTCACCTAGTTCATTTTGGCACTAAGGTCTTGCTGCTAAGTAAACGTTTACAGCATAAAATCTAGCAAGCTATTCTTAAAGCAAGAACGAATAAGGCCCGGCAACCCAATACGCATGGCAATTTTCGTCTGGGATCTATGTAGTATTTCCTCAAGTTTTGCTCCATTGCATAATTCTTGTTGGCCTTATAGCAAACTTATCTACCACTCGACTAGACGCAGTGACACAGGGGATTGCGGCGACAGCAGGAAGTCGAACTGGATGTCCAAGTCACTGTCAAACTCCACTCGCCATCTTTGTATTATCTGTAGAAGGAAATTTTATTAACACACAAGTATTACATATCATTATATAAGTGTAGTTTAGGTAGGTATATTATATTAACACAAGCTTCTCCCGCGACTTCGTCCGCGGTAATACTTAGTTACTTTGAGCTAACGCTAACTTTCAACCGCGACTTCGCCTACGTAGGCTCTCAAAAGGAAAAAAAAACGATTTTAAAACATTATTTATTGGTGCTCCGCTCCTATTGGTCATAGCGTGATGATATATAGGTATTGAAATCGAACCAGTAGGTAGTTCCTGAGATTAAACAAACAAAGTCTTCAGCTTTGCATAAAAGTATAGATACCTACATCGTAGATCAACTACAGTTGCCAAATGTCTACAGTACAGTTGCTTCTGAAAGCGTAGGTATAAGTATAATTTTAATGCCAAAAAACGTTATTCGGTACTATATACTCAAGTAGATGGGTTATCTAATACCTTAGCAAGTAGCAAATGCAGCTCGAGCTCGACGAATCTCTTCCCGGGGCACATCCTGCGGCCGCGGCCGAAGGGCGCCACCAGGCTGGCGGCGTGCGGCTCGCGCGGCTGCAGCCAGCGCTCCGGCAGGTACTCCTGCGCGCGCCAGAAGTTCTCCTCGCGACGACACGCCGCTCCCGTGTGAGCTAGCACGAACGTCTGCAATAGATGCGCCCTATTTTATATAACACTAGCTGCCTCCCCGCGTAGTCCCCGTTCCCGTGGGAATACAAGGATAAAATATAGCCTATGTTACTCGGGGATAATGTAGCTTTCCAAAGGTGAAAGAATTTTTGAAATCGGTCCAGTAGTTTCGGAGCCTATTCATTACAAACAAACAAATCTTTCCTCTTTATAATATTAGTATAGACTAGTGGACCAGGCAGACTTCGTTCTGCCCACCAGCACCACCTACCGGGTCCAAGTATATGTAAGCTATCCTATCTCTCAAGTTGGATCGAACTGCACATGGTGTGCAAATTTTATTATAATCGGTTAAGTGGTTTATGAGTCCATTGAGGACAAACATTGTGACACGAGATTTATATATATTAAGATAGTATAGATATAGAAAACACAAACATAGCCCGTGATATCCTATTCGGCAGATTTTTTGGCTAGTCCACGAGTAACTAATGACACTTTTTACATTTAGATAAGAGTTCCTATTTATCACTTGTTTGAATAATCTAAGAAGCATCAAATCAGAACTAAGGGTTCTGGATCCTTATATTTAAGTAAACACCAATCCTAAATAAACAATCTATTGGTATGACGTACCCCAGCAGGTAGCTTATGTCCAGATATGGTCATCGGTGCATCAAGAAGCCTTGCCAAGAATGGCGCGGTAGGCAGCAATCTGAACGCTTCTATAGCCGCTGCACGTACGGAAGGAGCATTCGCCAAGTCTTCCACGCTGAGGTGTTCACAGGACGGCAGCTCCGAGCGGATCCGACGCTGCCAATCCGGCCGGCGGCTTAGCAGGTAGAGCAGGAACACGAGACTGTTAGCCAACTGTTAACAAAGGGTTTAATTTAGGATAACTATAAATCTACTGAAAATAAATTAATGAAAAATTCTGAAACGAAATTACTACGGAACGGGCAGTAGGTAAATAATCTGTGTAGGTAATATGTGCTACGAATATCTTGTGCTTGAACATGATCTTGTTATACTCGTACCTTACGCAGATAGGTAGATAGTTACCTACTAAGTACTTATTAGTTACACATTAATAACGTAGACGCATCACCAAACGATTCATTATTCAGCGACTATTAAAATCAATGACGTCTACCACTTAGTGGTCGTTTTCCGAATAAAAACCCACATAATATGTTTTTATCAAAGGTAGTTTTTGTGAGGCAAACTCTATTAAGTATTATGCAAGCAAATAACGTGTACCTACCTAATAATAAAAACAGATCTTTTATATGTAAACATGGATATAAATCTTTGTTATAGTTCTCTATAAGTAATTTTATTGCTAATAAAATAAAACAAGATAATTTGAACAGTAAAAACAGTAGGTATGCAGTTATTCATAATCGCATCCATATTAATGATAATCCATTTTACTGCATGCTACAGCGTTTCGTTGTTTTCAAGGCCAGACTATTTAAATTGGTGTGCTACTACTTATAAAATACGTTCATTAAAATTAACATTCCTTTCCAATCTTCTGTGTCGCGCGAGACCAACGATAGACGTTATGAATCAGCTAATATCATATGGACGCAAAACAATTTAGTATCTTACGGAGTAGTAGACTTATATCAGCTGATAAAAAAAAGGTATCTAGCCCTTTTTTTTCATCAGCTCATATAAGTCTCCACCTAGGAGCTCGTGCATCCTCTAAGAGGGGTTTAGACGATAGAGACATACATACATACATACCTACATACCCATATATAACAATCAAAACTCCCATCATATATTTATTGCTTAACGCACTTTATTCATGTACACACAGTGACAAAAGAAGAAAGTAGGTACAAAATAGAAAAACAAAAAGAAAGATGCTCTTTTAATGTGATCGTTAGGAAAATAGGAAAAACCTTTCCATATCTTACAGCGTTATTTCATTAAAACAAACTACCTACGTAGAGTGTTTAGTTAGGTATCTACATAACTTTATGAATACCGGAGCATCAGTAACTTACTGTTTCAATTCCTGCGGTGATGAAGTCAATTACAGCAGCTTTCTTATCGCGCATGTCAAGTGCTGGGTTATCCAGAATCCTGAGGAAGATCTCTCGCATACCGTCTTGAGCTGAACCCTGTGAGCGACTCTTTGCCTCTTCCATTAGCTCCGATACTATCCTGCCAATAGTTTAACACTTGAAAATATAAGATAAATTAGAACTAGTGAATTCGTCTATAATTTTATATATTACTGACAGTAGGCTGTGATAGGCATCTGTTGCAGAAATCATTCAGTAGTGTTAAGAGTAAACTGCTCGGACACCACGATGTTATTAGGACATACATAAATCTGGTATTTTACAAAGTGATGATGTATGACACATAAATAAATAAATGTCTTGTTATTTTCTAATGGAACTGCTATAAAAAAACAATAATAAAAAAATATTTCAACTAAACTTCATGACTTAATCTTTGAAACATTGCTCAGTCGGATAATTTTAACTAGCAAAGTTGGGTATGTATATGTTAGGTACTAATTTCTAAATTAACATTAATTTACTTTTTCATCATGTCACGTTGTACATGATTTATGAAACAAACACCGAAATACTCACGTGTGTATAGTTTCCTCGCTATGAACAAAAGTTCTGTAGAGTGTGGTGGGTGCGAACTTCCATAGGGGTGCGCCATAGTAGGAGTCTCGCTGTGCTCTAAAATGCGCCTTCACAGCACTCGCCAGGGCTGCTGCTCGTCCTGACATATATCGCTTCAGGAATCCTAACCGAGAACCTAGCATAAGGCCGCATACAGCTGAAAAAAATATTTAATTCTGTTTTATTTTGTGCAGTTTATGTATGTCTACCGGCTAATAAATATCGTGATACTTTATATTTAACTAAATAACACCTACTAAAAATTAGCCTGTAAAGGTTCATCATCATCATCATCATCATCTCAGCCATAGGACGTCCACTGCTGACCATAGGCCTTCCCCATTGACTTCCATGCAGACCGGTTGTAGGTTAAAGGTTTCATATACGAAAATAAATTATTGTAGTCCTAGCGCTTGTCTTTTTTAACACGTTTGTATTATTAGGTACTGAAGGTAAATAAAATGCATTTGTACATGAAATCCAAATATACGAGTTATGTATCTACTATAGGTAGTAGGTAGATAATACTAAAACTGCTGTCATGATATCGTTGAAATCCTTTTGATATCGGGATAAAGAAAGCTCACTCCATAGTTTATATTGATATTCTACAGCGCTCATAGCTACATGCCAATTAATAAATATTTATTACATTTTAATTGGTTATTCCAATCCGTAATTTTAAAACACAATGTATAATAAGCGGTCAGTCCTTATTGTAAAGTGTAAGTTAATCACTTGTGGATCACGCAAGCTGTGCACATGATCGCGCGGTTAAATAACTACTGCAGCCGTAGGGATGAAAATAAGGCATTATCTTTTTTTGTGTACACAAAAAAAAATCAACTCATCAACCTCATTTTCATTTTCATCAACCATGTAGCTATTGGTTGAATTGATCATATTTTTTATTATTAGACTTAATAATTAATCGAGTGATGTCTAAAGATTGAACCGAATGAGGTTGCATTGCCGTGCACAATAAATATCATTCGAAATGAAAATAAGATGAATTTAGCCTATTATCGTCATATATAGCGTATCGCCCTTATGTATCACGATAACGAAGGTAATAAGTTCAAGAATTCATAGTAAATAATATTATCACCAGTCATAAACTTCCGGCCATCTGTCGTAACTCGCAACAGATTGTACGTGGCTATCTACAGTGCCGTAATCATAATGCATTTCTAATGTTGGAGTGCATTCCTCGAGGCACGCCACGACGCGGCGCGGTGCGGTGTGCGTCGCCCGAGCCCCGAGGCCCGACGCCTAACGTTGTTTTCTGACCCACTTTTCTCCCTTATCTCGGACAGCACGTCATTTTCTCGTCGTTGTTTATCGGATGCTTCTACTACATATTAGATCGGTAAATTTAAATTCTGACTCACCGACGCCGACGAATTTCCTGACTGCAACATTTACGATGTAAATTTTAGGTCATCGCTATTTGTTCCGAGAATAATACATATGTATTTGAAATTTTACCTACAAATTATCCAAGCGATATTTCCTTGAACCTTGTTTCGCGTAGGTACTCTTTGATAAATCGTAATAAAAGCAAATATCATGGAGTAATTCATTAATATTATATATATTAAATAATTTATTTGTATTTTTGTATGTAACGAATAAACTCAAAAAGTACTGGACCGATTTTAATAATTCCTTTTTCATTAAAAAGCTACATTATCACTGAATAACATAGGCTTTATTTTATCCCTGTATTCCCACGGGAACGGGAACTACGCGGGTAAAACCGCGCGGAGGCAGCTTGTTCATGGATAAATTCATAATAGAAAATGACATTATCATATGATATTTCTAAAAACAACTTACATTCAAGTCCCATTCTGTTAGTGAGCTGTTCAAATGCATGAACGGTTCCATCAATTCGTCGACACGTCTGCAGCAACCCGAGGAAGTCATCGCAGATGATGTTGAGTTCCGGCAGGAAGCCCTGCATGGTGTTAGGACTCGTCAGCTCTGATGTCAGGTGGCGCCGGAGATGGAACCACTTCTCACCTTGTCTGAAAAGAAAGAAATCTTAGAACTTTTGGCACTACACTTTCACTATCTAATTATGAAACTTTGACTATTAATTAAATCAAAATGATTTAAGAAGGGATTGTAAACGCATTCCCTAGAGTTACGTGTACCTATACATATCGTGATAATTCTTGCATCCTAAAGTAATTCGGCCAGTGTTAAGTGTAAGTTTCATGTTTTCATGTCGTTTATGAGTCAGATACATTTAGAGATACTTAAAATTCGAGACTAGCTTTGACAAGCAAACGCAGCTTTAAAACTGTGACAAGTAATAATATTGAAATGAAGTAGGTATACACACGTAATATCAAAATGGATATGCGCAAGGTTCTACGATTCGACATACCATCATGCCCTGATTATCATGTTTATTTCATTAACTCTGACTACATAATAATTTATGCAAATGCTTAACCTCATGTTAATGTGTCACTTAACATATATAGAACTGGGTTAAATTCAACTGAGAGCGCCTATTATTGACCCAGATATCATGATGGATAAATATAGTTTGACATTTAACTGTTTAAATAAAGTACATACAACATGGTCAGTTGCAATATTATATTTTGTAATAGATAAGATAAATTCAAGGAACTGGCGAAACAAGCCTTCATAAAAGGCGGTACTTTAGGAACCAGACAGGAAATGGTGATTTTTATGTTATAAAAACTAGTGGAGCTAATGGCGCAGGCCGTGGCTACGTGACTGGCAATATGCTTGTCAAAATATGGTACGTCGGCACAACAAACGGGTGCTTTATACATCGTTTTCCTTTAGTCTCGAGGTCAGACCACCCGTTGTTATGAATGAATAGATGCCTAATCAGTAGACCTAGCTATCTACACTCAAATTACGCTTAGAATTCAAAATAATTGGCATCATCAGCCAGACAGACGTCGTAAATATAAATTGTGCACGTATTCATTTTTTAAATACAACTTGGATCGTTAAAGAATAAATGTTTTAATAGGGTCACCGGTGTACAAAGATGTTAGTTACTTTAGTTTTATATTTAATAGTAAGTGATAAACTAACAAACTGTCTAAGTATTATGAAATATTATGACTGTTACGTTAGATCAATCATTAAAATTATGTCGTAACATTCCGTAGGTACCGAAGTAATGTGATGCCATAAGTACGCCGCATAGCTAAGTAGGTAACTTAGTTGAAGGAAATGTTACCCACAACAGTACCTAACACCCGTTCTATCGCATTCAGTCTCTTCCCGTTATATTTCTCCACCGTTTGTGGTTAACACTAAAGTATTAAACATATTGTAAGTAAAGGTAAAATAACCCTGAATTGCTTCCTGTATAAGGCTTAAGAAAGTAGTCAAACAAAGCTATCAAATGCTGAGTGAATATAAAGATGATACTTAGTGGGTGACATATTTCATCAAGGATCTAATTACACTTTCATTTGACATTACTATAAAAATCTATATGAGTCTAGTCTAATATAGATACTTACTCGTTCACAAGTCCTGTCGAGGCATATCTGTCAGGCCTGCTTCTGCGGTATACTTGTACGATTTCAGTTGGTGGACGGTAGGGCATCTTAGCTGGGGTTCGCAGTACAGCCTCAAGTGCTGTTCGCTCGGCTATGGACACGATAGCAGCGCCCCCAGGCGTCATTTCCATGAACACGGGCCCGTACCGTTTGAACATGTCTACAAATAAACAACTAAATATGACATTCTTCCGGGTAAGTAACTACTAACAAACTCATTGTCCTTGTGAAGCAGTGGCATATCTGTATTGCTGAATTTAGTTACAGTCAAAATTCTAGTTCCTACAGATATTCTCACCTGCATATGCTTCATGGAGCTTATTCATTCTATAGCGACTCCAGTACAGCCATCTGGTGCCGAGAAAGGGTAGAGCAGGTGGTCCTGGAAGGCGAGTCTTCTGCTTGCCTTCGACACCGACTGCGCGAGCTACCAGGGCAGTTGCGGCTATTAGAATAGCTGTCACTGCTAATACCAGTGTCGGAACACATGACCAATCAACGAGAGGGGGTGGCGTGCTCTGTGGGCAATAGAAAATACAGAATAAAATATCCACGTTTGTATCTCTATGTTATCAATAATGTGAATATAAGAGAGACACAAAAATATTCGAAGGCTACATAGGTACAATAAAAAGTGATTTATAAATCCGAGCTAAACATTAGTCCTTTATTAAATTGACATACAACCAATGGCCTATTGCCATATCCAAAACTTAAGATCATCGCCTAATATTATTACTAATGGGCATAAATTTATCTTGTTGCTACGAGAGTGCTACGAACTTCCTACAGGTTAAACTACTATGTCCACATGAAGGTCTACGTCAATCAGCTGAGAGGTGAACCGTCACACACCATTTATTTTTTTAAATTGAAGATAGATCTACTGAACAGCATAGTCAACTTAACAACATAGTAAAGCTAAGAACAAGATACCTGCAAGAATAATATTTGTACCAATTTATTTACAGACCTAAATAAATATAAATTACTACACTACATAGATGAATCGAAAGTAGGTAAGCAGAAAGTAGTGTTTTTAAATTACGAGAAAATGTTACAGTGTATGGCCAGTGCCAAACGACGTACTAATTAATATAGGTACCTACTTACGGTTTTATTCGTTTTTACTACCATTAGGCACTGTGCAAATTGTAGCGATTCCTAGATACATCATATCGGCGACAAGCTTCTAGAACTAGAGTTATTATACAAAACCGACCTTAAACAGATATTATGCTCTTGAATAGTTTTCATCAATTCTATAACAATCCTCTTTAAACCGTAAGGTTTTCTGTATTTTTACGTTTGTCTGAACAAAGACTGAATAAATGTCCGATATAAACTTAAAAAAAACATGCACAAAAACAGCTCCCATGAACATCATACAAAAAATCCTGGTAAAATATTTTAAAATACTCGTGTGTGGACTAAAAATCATTTAAAATTTTCTTGAACTTGTTACTAAAGTTAGCATTCAAGTTTCACGTTTGATACGAGTGTTGACCGAGTTCAAGGCGACGAATTTAATTTAATTTCTTAGATATGTTTCGGGTTTGAGTGTGTTCTTTTAAAATTTTGTTTGGTATCGCGGTCGTCGACCTGCGTGTCTCGAGCCGCGTGAACAGCGCAGCGGCGGGGGCGGGCGGCGCCGCGGCGGTGAGCAAGCCTCAGCGGTGATGGCTCAACGTTGACGTAGCGCTCTTGACATTGGCTTTGCGTAACTCTTATGTAAGCGGGTGAAGCCGGCATGGCGGCACGGCGGCATGCGGCACCGGCCGCACGCACGGTGCACGAGCCGCGACCGCGGGCGCGGCGTCAACCACCGACTACCAAGTGAAAAAATACATACCTAACTGCACTCAATGACAGCTTAATATTACGAGAAATTATATCTATGTACATGTTAACTTGACGAGCGGTCAAGTTTTTATAGCCACATTAACGGACTTGAACATTTCGCAAGTAAACAAGTTCATGCTACTTGCTCGTATTGGTATTTAACGGGAAATCTACTTTCGTAAGCCTGTTGCGAACTGTCGATGACTTGCTTTGAGGAAATCAATTAATGATTACATACACTCGAAAAACACCGTCAATCTGGGGCAGTCGGGTAAAAGACCATCTGTGTGACTTAATAATTTAATTAGATACTTGCAAAAAACGTATAAGCTAACTTAAAATAACTTTTTATAATAAGTATATACGTAAGTATATGGTAGAGAAATATTTATATTTATACAAACATTTGACTTTAAACATCTTGTAACTTATGTAACCTCATCTCATTCAGGTATGTACAATAGATCTTCTTGTGTGTTTTGTGCGTAGTGACATAAAGTTAACACTAAAATATTGTTACCAATCACTCGCAGAATGTGACGTTTTTAAAGGTTTCTGCATTCACATCTAAATATTTGTGGTCTAGTTTTAAGTTGTAACTAATAATGTAAAAACCATTGGCTGCCCATACAAATAAATATTCTCAGGTGTGTTTCTTAACCAATAAGATATGTGTGGTCGGAACTCCAGATAGTAACACCCTAATAAAGTATAATTTATTATACATACTATGGGAGTAGGTATTAATTACAATAACTATAAATTGTTAGTCTTATCCAGTTCACGGCCAACAAAGATAAGTAAAGACATTCAGTAACTACCTAAAGGTAGGTACTTATTCGTCAATCACTCATTAAATACAGATAGTTATAACTTGCACAGTGAAAATAAGATTATTGTTCATATATAAATAAACTTGTAATTATATGAACGGCGTATAGCAAACAACTATGATTCGACGCTCTCTATATTGGAATACCGGTGTATAAATGTAAGCCTGTAATTGTAACATTTTACTTAATGACCAAACTGCAAATATAGGTACTTTATATAAGCTTTTAAATAATGGTTTTGATTGTCCAGATCTACTTGGTAAGTTGTGTGTGCGTACCTTCTAGAATCCCGCGCTATCCCCGTCCATTACTGTATAACCCGCTATACCGTACAAATTTGGGAAAACATTCTCCGCTTGCCAGAATGACTCATCGATACAATAATATCTCGATCTCTTCGCCAGAAATTGATATATTCTCGAATACTATCGAGAAATTTAAATATCTAACTCGTACTCATCTGACTGGTGTGTAAGTGTCGACAAAACTTGTAACTGTTATATTATTTCATTTGTTTTTCTTTTTATTTGATACCAAAACAGTGTTTAACTTTAATTTAATGTGACTTTACAAAATTACTTGTTCAACCATAAGTAATAACTTAAGACCAACTGTATTCATGTATTATTTTACTTTTTTCTTTTTTACTTTTATGTTTTATCTGTTTGTGCTTTCTGTGATGTCCTGTAACTGAAGAAGCACTAGTGTAAGCGCCAATGTCATTGTTATTTTTAGTTGTAAGGTGTATTCTTTGTTGGATATCCAAAAAATAAATAAATAAATAAAATACTCGTAGCTACAACCAGTCCCGCAAACACTGACCCACTAACAGAAAGAAAATATCAAACTACCAGTTTTATATCGTAGGTATTCCTATAGTCATACAATGTAGCTAACTTCACTTGGCATTAACTCGTAATTGAGCTGCAACAAATCCGGGATTTGTTTCTTTGGTCAAATCATAAATACTGAACTCATACTTTTTGTTTAGTCTACCATATCAGTTTGCCCTACCTATGCGTCGGAGCCGCCCGCATACCTGGCAAATTGTATAAGTTCCACATAATAAATAAAGAAAGGTACCACACTCAACAATCACTGAATATCTCGTATCATCAGCTACACCACAAACTATAGGACCAACGTGATAATTAAAATAATTGGCCCTCAACAATTTAGAAGAAACGTAGCCGCAGACGGCGAGCTCGTTTAATTGGATTACCTACTGATTTTTAATTGATTTACTAGAGCATACACAAAATACCATTTGAATTACAAATTTGTGAGTTATGTTAGCTATTTCCATGAGCCTAGTCAGGTGTTAACCAATAATGTGGAATGAACTGAGCCAGGTTAAAAGATGTTACGGATCAACTTCAACAAAGGGGCGCTAACATAGAGCCGCGCAGTAAGGACGAAAGATAAGATAAAACACAATCAAACAAACACAGCGACCCTTGTTTCCTATCACTACTCCATCTCTACTGCTCCACATTCGGTAAACGATCCTTCAAGGGCATTTGACTTCACTCATCACTCTAAATAATATCGCATTCAATTGAGCGCATTACTTACTTGGCGATAAAGAGTTGCTTCATTTCGATGCAAGATGCAAGTTGAAATGAACTTGTTAGTCTAGTATTTGTTAGTCCACAATGGTAATAAAACATTTGAATTGTTTTATAGGGATATACGTAATGGTTACATATATATATATATATCAACATTATGTAACATAGCTTCAAAACAAATAAATGTAGATATTCTCGGAAACCGACTAATAAAACTTAAATACTATTTAAAAATACTTAGGTTAGCTTAGTACAATTTTACTATATTTTCCAGCATTATTTAGTTTTAATTTTTGTCTCTTTATAATATTTCCCACTATTGATTTAGTTTTGTTGATTGTTCTTGTATTAATTTACATGCGATCGTAACCAATAGAGGTACCTTTTTATATACATACTTCCATTATCAGAGGTTTCCTTAATGTCTTTAGAGTGTGTCATGTTGGTAATAAAATGAATGATTTTTATATACCTAGTTACTCTTTTATTTGTAGTTAAGAATATCATCGATCATATGTTATTTATTTTAGATTACTTCACGGTTAGTCAAATACGATTGAAATTCTTATTTTCAGAATTTCTCTATTGTTCCACTGTAGGGTTATCTCAAAAGAGCGAATAGTTTGATACTGTATATCTTTATAGTTGTTTTTATCATTGTCGTTTGTGTTTTAACAAAGAAGTTCCTAGGTCAAAAGACTCGTAAAATTCAACGGCCAAACTGAAGTGGTGTTTTTGATAAACAACTAATAAAAATTTAGAGATCCGTTTCTGGCGGATACATTTATCTTCGTAACGATACATTTTTGAGGCATTCTATTTTTTTTGTACAGTACAATATTTATAAAGTGTTACATTAAAATTCATAACATCATGTTCACCATGACTTGCTCTTATTGACAATTGCTCTACCTATATTTGGCCCAGCGAGCGCTACACGAGGTAGTAGTCGAAGTAAAGTATATTATTCTGGTAAGGGATATACACACAAACACATTGAATCGAAATTATCTTTGACATTGTCTAGGATATGAAAGTACTATAGTAGATAAATTAAGCAGGCGTACATTGCCCTTCTTTTGTTTTTTTAGCTCTTCTTTAACCTAGACGTACCTACGGCTGGTTTCATATGGTGAATGTCCTTTGTATTTGTTGCACAGATCAGTAGCAAATCTAAGACTATCTAGAGTAAGTTATGAAAATGTAAGTGATAAAAAGTAATAATATTTTGGTTTTTGTAGTAACTTTTTATATTATAAAAACATTATCAGCCAACGGTTAAAGATTATTTTAAAGGACCCCTTATTTCATACAACTCGTACCACATGTTCAATGAGGGCTGGTATCAGGCAGGTGGGCAGTAGGAAATATTTCGCCAAATGCCTTGTAACATGAAATGAAGTAGAATTATATAATTCGGAATCAGTTATTTATAACATAATTTAAAGACCATGTGGTACAAGCTGTACAAAAGAAGGGGCCTTAAATATTCTTTAACCGCCTTTTACGAAACCCTAAAAACAACATTAACCAAATGATGAATAAATACACTCTTTCACTAATGTTCGATAGTATTATGATGAAAGTAATTTAAACAATTACCGAGTTTAATTTTCATTTTACTTAATGAATAACTGCATCTACATCGACCTAAGGTGTCTGGTCGGTAGTTAGTGTCACATTCCACTCGTATCATGCACTTCAACCCCATGCATGTGCTATAAATGTATCCCTACCCTACAATCCAATATTACCTAGTTATACTTTGTATCACATTGAAGTTGGTACCCAAATCAACACACTGATCAAATGTACTCTGTATGGAGCAACCTAGATCCACGATATCATAATTTCAACATTTGTTGCATTTTCTATATCTGTTGTTTATTTACGTAAACAAACATTCATACACCTGACATTGGATATGAACTTATTTTTCTATGTGTTGTCTACAAGCTTACAATGTTATCAGAATAAAGAGAAGCAGAAGGTCCATGCGGATAAAAATAAAGTTAAAGGCCAGTTTGTAGCCACTTATTGATATTTTATCGAGCATAACACTATTTGTTTTTTGTACCCGAAGATTTAGGTATTCAGGTTTGTATGGAATACAATGTAGAAACATATAAGGGTGAATTTAATTGAGCCTGTGATATTATTACTTTAGAAACACTGTGCTGTTTCATTTGTAACTTTTGTCACCTTCGCGTCCATCAAGAGTATGTTGTGTGGACTTAAGTTTCGTTTGATAAATTTATCTAACCAACCTAAAATTTTATTCAATTAAATCTATTTGAATAGGTCAAAAATACATATTACAAAAAAATATATAGGGCCTAATCCTACCTACCGTTCTAATACGGAATCCCAAAAAAGGAACAATTTATAAATTGATATATTTTGTCTTACCTTTTTATTTAATCTCTTATCCTTTTTCGAGTCCACAGACGAGTAAAAAAACCTTGTCCGGCTGGAACCCTTTCTATCAAGGGTATTCAATACTTTTTTGTTTAAACGAGCTGGAGCGTGACAGTCCAAAAAGATTAAGAATTTACTCAAAAACCACAAGATGGATTTCAAAAGGACGTCTCTCTCACAATGTGAAGGAATTCTAAAGCTAAATTCGGAACTGAGTCGGAAACATAAAGAGAACAGCAAAAGTTGAACCACTTTAAACACAATTCTAATTAATTTATTTATGTTTCGACCTTTCTTTATCTCGGTGTCATCTGGACTGGTAGATAAATTATTGGTCTGCAAGCATTTTGGAATATACCTACCTACACAATTTTATAAGCGAATTGCGCACTGATTTAATAACTTGTTTGCCATAATAAAAATGGTAATTATTGTAAACCACACAAGTAGATAGATAAATGTACGCGTATCGTGTGAGGTGCTTGAGCGGTTGCGGCTGCTGCACCGATACCGGCACTTCCGCGTTTATCGAGGCCAGTTCACGCGGTTCATCGTCTACTTCAATTGATTGGACTGCAAACCACAACTTACTCCGACTGTAAGTTATACTATCATTTTGCCTGTTGCCATGGTTTCCACCAACTTCAGTACGAGTACGTACAAGTTACCTATTTTCAATAATGTCCCCTGATTATCTACACTCTGCAACAAACCATGAGCAATTGACAAGTAACTAACTGTGAAGTAGGTACACTCAACATTATTGGTCGTCTGGACTGTTTCTCAAAGAGATTAAAACAGCTACAGGGATGGGAGACAACTCAATGAAATAGTCTGCAACGGTTACGCTTCAACAAACCAATGAATTTCCTTTAACTAAATAGTATATTAACATATTATATACAATTAACTGTGGTAAGTTGTCATCAATTAATACAGATTTGCGATCTCCGATCAAATTCTTCACTATTAAAAGGTAATATAAAAGTCTTTGTATTTACATATTATACACATATGAACCTATGCCATACGCTTAAAGCCCATCTTTAATCTCTCAACTATCATCTCGCCCATAATCTATCAAAAAAGTTTTAATTACTGTCTCCTGTAACATTTTTGATTGCGGTCCTTTATATCAACATGATATGGACGTTCAAATGAAAACAGTTCCTATAAATATATGTTTATATTTCTTTGAACCATCAAGCATAACTAATGAGTACGAAGAATGCCAAAACGTTGATGAGTTGAATGAAACATAATGTAACGTCACAGAGGTTAAACACCTGTAGTGGTGAAATTGGTGATTGTAGTATAGAGTTGGTTTCCCTAGAGTGGAGTGGTTGAGGAGGACGCGATTCGTTTTGCTCCCCGAAGGCCGACCGGTCGGTGCGAGTCCCGAGCCGCGCGAGACTCGCCGCATCGGATATGTGTCACTATAACACTATGTTATACCCCTCCTTCCTTTCGTGAGACTTTCATACGTGTAACAAACACTATAAGAGCACATTAGCTTTTAAATAAAAATAAATGGTTTCAAAAATAATATTTATTTACTAACAACAAAAAAAAACTCAGACAGTTTTCAGAGATTATAACGTAGGTTTAGGATTATAACGCTCCAAATTAAAGGCCCTTTTATTTATTTGTAGGACTTCCTATAATGCAATGTACAACATACCTACTTCAGTCTCAAGACCTTTTACAGGATGTTCGCTACATTTAACTAATGAATGATGTCATACTCTTTTTTTTGTATTTTTAATTCATTTTGTATTACATGTAAATGACAAAACCGGTACCACAATACCTAATGGTAATAAATCAGCTGTAATCGTTTTAATTTGGAATACCTCTGACCATAATGAAGGTTACGAATAATATTTTAAGAGTTTTTTTATTCAATCGATTTTATAACGTAAAGTGGAACATTAAAATAATAATATGCTCTGATCGGGCTGTAATAAAATTATTGAAACAATATTATGCTGTTATTACTAAGGCTTGGATACTTGTATGCAGTTTTCGACTGTCAAAACAAAAAGATACCAACTGGACCAGTTGGTCTGGTCCCACAGCAAAAGGTTACTTCCAACCCTGCATGTTCTGCGGGTGAATTACCTGTACAATCCCTATTCAGTCTCTTCTTACCATGCCTGTAGGTACCTACTGGCGGGTATAAGCTACTTGTTAATAACTTTTGGCTCCTGTTATCGTAAAATACTCGTATATATACTCAAGTCAATTAAGTGAAGAGATAATTTCGTATTATCTAATTCGTTAATTTATATCTAGCATACCTAATATATTGAGGGTATTTTTTAACATTTATATGCGTGAATTACCATAAGTAGAGGTCATTTTAATTAAATTATAAATATTTAGGCATTCCTCTGCTAAATTAGCATGTCACTTAAGACACCTGGAAAAGATTTCAACGCACGCACTAGGCTAGAATAGGAAATAAATTATAAATCTATGATAATTAACTATGTAACTACTAATATTATAATTAGTATTTCAAAGTTTTAAGATAGTATTATATATAGCTTATGCTTTTAAGATACGAATGTAAAAAATGTGTGCTACTTTTCTTAATTCAACATGAATTGTTAGAATTACCTTTATTATTCTCATTATATTCGCTTAATTTTGCGCGCTTATCATCATTACTTACTTATAGCATATAAAATATATTTGTTGGAAAATTCAAGGGAATACCTACACTTGATATCTATGTAGTGCGTACCTACTAAGTGACTCATCTTGATCAACTACATGCTTATTTGATATAATAGTCATCATCTTGAAAATAGTAACAAGGCCACTAAGTACATTTGTGAAACGTTTAAAAATAAACATTATCTATGTTATAGAGTTAGTTACAAATATCGAGTAGGAATGTTGTCATAATTTGAAACTTTATAGAGTCTCTGGAGCAGTCTGGTTGACTAGCTTACATAGTTTCCCGCGTACGTAAGTTTTAATCCGCAGCATATTCTATCATGCGCCAAATTTTATTCACATCCGTTCAGCCGTTACGGAGCTGAGGTGACAAACACATACACATAATCTTTTACATGTACAATTCTAGTACGAAGATAAGATTAAACATTAAACATGCTTAGAGGTGAGAACTCGTATGTAACGACAAGTTAATATTAGGACAAGGACATTAAGTTACATGGCTTAAAAAACTGCCCATATAGAATTACGTAGATTATGTAATACTATTACTATAATTTTTGTTTCTTTTATTTTTATATAGCATCGTGGCGGATCGTCCTAAGGCCTTGGCCCACCGAAGCAGAGTATTTTTATACTACCTAGTGTCCAAGTTTGAGATAGGTAGGTAGGTATATATGTCTTTTGATTAACAGAAGTAGGTACCTATTTTATCCTACTACTATTATAAAGGCGAAAGTTTGTAAGTATGGATGTATGTATGGATGTTTGTTACTCTTTCACGCTCCAACGGCTGAAGGGATCTGCTTGAAATTTGGCACAGAGCTAGAATATGTTCTGGAATAACACATAGGCTACTTTTTATCCCGGGAACGCGGGTGAAACCGCGGGGAGCCACTAGTATAATAATAATAAGTAAATGTCTTGGGACATTTTTCACACACGGCCAATCGGATTCCAAAGTAAGCTTCAAATTGAGCTTTTGCTATGGTAACCAGATGTATGTATATGTGAACGATTATAATTAAATAAGAAATAACTTCCAAAATTGATATTAAGCCGTTAATATATATGTACTACTGACACATATTTTTAAACCAATGCCAAAAAGAGCAGTAATGTATTTAAAAATAGCCTTGTGAACTGAGGACATTTAAAAATAATGCTTGTAATGTGTAACTATAAAAATGTTTTTAAGCGACATCCTGTCACGGACTTATGTATCCTGTGATGACAAACATCCAGACTCATTACAAAAAATTGAACTTGTCTAACTAAACTTCACACGGCAGAGTGTACGAGCAACTATGAAACCTAAGTTAATGATTAGGTAGGGTGTAAGTTACAGCGTATCCATGAGTTATTATATCTTATGATTAGAACAGTGAAAACATACTGAGGCATTTTTAATGAGAAATAAAATCAATGCTACGAATACAAACATATTTCAAATTTAAATTTTTATTTTGCCTCTATTAAGGGATTTTTCGGACTCTGGAAATCCCTTTGTTTTGGCGAAATCTCTCCAAAATTTTGTGATCAAACCTTGAACGTGGAGCAACTATGAAATATATCTACATTTTTGTAGGTAATAAACACGATACAAATGTAACGAATCGATGGTTTACGAGCACTTGCAAGCCACATTATCATATAAATGGGGTAGTTTTAGCCAGCTAACCAGTTTTGGAAGGCCGCCGATACCACTAAGCCGATACCAATAATGAATGTTAAAAATACGCAGTATTTTGATGTAAACATGACATTAATGCTTACTTCACACAAACTATTTGTAGGTTTCAAACATATAATTTATATTTAAAATTTATTACAAAAATTTCAATGTTTACTATGTAAATTACAATTCTTTCGACTCGGGGACACATAAATTCCAATTGACAAACGTCCAGAGGTTTGAGATATAAATAAACAGCCCCATGTTTGTTCTCATTTTTCAAGCTCTCGTTTCTTGCACTTTGCATTCGAAGCTTAATTACGATACGAATGTTTTTATTCTACAACTGTATAAAGGTATAGGTACCTACATATTATAAACAAATAATAGTCTGTAACATAGGTTAGAGCTAGTAATTTCTACTTTATGGAATGAAAACCGCAATAAAATCGCATCGAAATTCACTTAATCACATAGAATTATTGCGTCTATATTTAGTAACACGAGACGTTACTCCATATCGCTGACTACAATCGAAAGGTCATTCAAAACGCAAGATTCTTCAATTAAACACGCAAAACGACATGTGATATTTTTCTGTACAACTAACAACACATACTCATTTTTATCTAACAGAAGATTTCGGTAATTACTGGTAAGTAGGTAAATAGTAAGTCGGATTGTGTATTTTAGAGCGACCGACTAATATCGGTTTAATAACGTTCAGTCGCAATTATTCTTAATTACTGTTAAGCAAAAAATTAACCTTGAATTGGAGGCAAGAGTAAGCGACCGATTGAATATTAATATATCGCGATGAGTGAACAAGCGAGCGCTGAATATTCAACGTCGCGGTCAAGCAGTCGCACGCACTGCTTCTGCACCCGTGGAGGTGCGTGCTCAGAACAACGGCAGCTCTATGGAGCACCACCTACCATTTAATAGAAAAAAACCGTCTAGAAAATAGTAAAACCTTTATTATAAATGGACTCACTACAACATTCGCGAGAAAATTCGTACCGTTTCATTGAGTTTTGCATCGATTTTGTTTAGAGACTCATTCGATCCTAATCGCAAGTTCACGGGCGGATTTTCCCATAGTTATGAATGAACATTAAATCATTGCAAAATAAGCGATAGTTAATATAAATGTCAGTAAGATAAAACCAATATATCTAAAACAATCCTTGCAATTTATCTTTACCACAATCAGGATATTCTGGTACCATAAACTAATTAAAGCAGAATAAAGATGTAGGCTAATCTAAATATTTACATCTTAATTAAGCAGATTGTGTAAAGGTCAGACGCAAAAATAATTACACACATCTCTTACGAAGGAAGTTACAGATGTTACGGATGAATAGTAGCTACCTACATCCAAGAGGTACACCGTATTTCATTACGACTAGGCCCAGATATTGAATAACTTTCGTTTTATTTAGTTCAATGAGTAGAAGTGAAACTTCTATACCTAAAACATGAGTTTAACTGTGTAGGTCTAAAAAAATCTGCTTCGGAGGAGTATCACAGGTATGCGTGTCTAGTTTATTTAATCAGTTCGTAACGAATAGTTCAATTTCTACATACAACAAATTAAAACCTTTTTTATTTTCCCCATAGTCATCGGGAAAAAGCGCCTATTAAAAATTAACTTAGAACATAACTTCGCCAAAACACGCAAACTAGGTGTAGCGCTTCATAATTCGCAAGAAAAATGTCTGAATAATGTATTATCTACTCGTAGTCATAACTTACACTTAATGCTTCGGTTCGGTCTTTCTGTCCGGGATATGCTAGCATAGACCAAACCATAAAAAAATGTATTTTTTTTTAAACGCGTTTAATAATAATTGTAAATAAATTAAACTGATAATCTATTTCAAAATAACGTGTGAATGTTTGATAGAGCCTAGTTATTGATAAATAAAATAATACGATGTTATGTAATAAACGCACTCATAATACAAAATAAATAATAATGCTCTATCTAAATATTTACCTAAACATTATTTTACACTTACCCAAAAGCTTTCCACGTAGTGAGAAAAGAGGAAATCTCCCGGAAGAGACATGGTTGCCGGCTTAAGTTCACAACTGGAGTGACAGAGGGAAGACGCCGCGCTTTTTATTTATGCACTTTTTGTTTACTAACATCACATAGGAATTCCTTTATCTCTGTCGATTAGGAGCTCACGAGTCGGGACTCGGCCGAGCAGCGCGCGGGGCTCTACACTAGCGACTTAGCAACTCACGACTGAGAAGCAGCCGTCTCGTTGCGCCCCTATATACCTACTTACTTCTTGCTTTGCCTGAATGCTTGATTTCACGCTCTATATCCACGAATTAATAACTATGGATTGTGGATATCGACCACCATTTATTCATTCCATCGTGGATACCACACGTGACTGAGAATCTGTTCGTCCGACTTTCTTCCCAACGATGCCTGATTGTCTCAATTAAGTCGATAAGGGCATGGTTGTGAAAAGAATTGTGGAATTAGTTCAAGGCTATGCCTCTCCGTTGTCCATATGCAACGTTAGAAATTATTGGTTGATACATAACAAATATTTACTAAGACACTGTTCGTAGAGATAAATTTAAAGATACGTGTATTTTTCGTTGAGTTCGGTAAACTGTTTGAAAATATTGTTTTAAATATTTACTTACTTTGCGTATTACGTCACAGCTTGGTTTCCAGAGGTATCTTATTTTTTCTGGTATTCCATTTCTATTACTCAAGTGCCTCATTACACGAATACGATTGGTTGTGGCGTCACGTTGTGCAGTACCTATACCAATAATAGTAAAAAAATAAAATACCTATCTTAGATGGGAAACAAAGAAGATAGCTACCTAAATTGTATTATACCTTTCTATAGAAATATACCTAAACGTCGCTGCAATTCAGGCATCGTTCCCTTCATTATCTTCTGTTGTCTGCAAGAAGTCATTGCATGCAGCCTTGTGCATTGACATTGACTACGTAAGGAGGTCATTCGCTGTTAACGACATCGAAGTCGATTTCAGAAAGAAAACCACAACACAGTATACACACTTAAGTATATCAAGTTCATAGGGACTGGACCCATCAAAATATATTCTTTCTAATGGGCCTACAAAATAAACTGTCTACAAAAATAAAATAATAAAAGACATACTTTTAGGGGCCCTTGTAAAAATCCTAACACAATTGATCACGCACGATGATGATGATGATGTACCTAACATTTAAACTCCCACTTTGATTATTGTACTTAATTATTGACGAATTTAAGTATTAAGGTTTGGCCGGTAAATAGCCATAAAACAAAATGAAGTCGTTTAAAAATACAGTTTTTGCATGTTTGAAATTTGACACCCGCCGCATATTAACTATGTAGTCATTTAATTTGTAACTACCTTATAAAAGCCTATGCCGCTTTGTTAAATGTTATTGTTCAACGTCTACGGGACCCTACAATACGCGTGTTGCAACACGCCCTTGCGCGGTTCTTTTATTTATAGGTAGAAACCCACCTAACTCGTTTCAATGCATCCGACCAACCCTTATTCTCCAAAACCGGCCACTAACAGAGGTGACCCCTTTTCTAAGCCCCGTTTTTTAGCCGACTGTCTACCTTCTTCAGTATAATAAGAGCAAGAGATTTGATATGTATTGTATAAGCTGCTCTACCACTTTATTGTATAAGAGTTAAGACGAGGGTAGGTGGAAGTAGGTGGCTAGCACTGATGAGATATCAACTCACAACTAGAAAATAAACAAGTTAATATTTATTTATAAACCTAACTACACTTTTATACTTTATTCCAATACATTAAATCGAGTAAGTAGCGATAAAGGTCTATGATGTATGATGTACTATGAGAATATTAGTATGTTGTACTGCTAATATACCGATTTTATTTTTTAACATTCACCATTTAATTACCCTCGGAACCTTTGTATATTTACTACCCTTAAATTAGGTAACTACCTATATAATTGTGTTAACACATGTTGATACCAAAAGGGGGTCCTATAAGAACCTATATAAGGCCAATTCACAAACATTGTTTAGAACCAGCTTTTTTCGTAAAGCATCTATATCTAAGGCTAAGCCCATTAGTGTTGATTTACCTATTATAGTAAAATTATAATGTTGGTATGAATAATTTTCGCTCGCTGCACTAATGTTCCTATAAAAAGTAATTTGCCCACCTACTTGCGTAATATACCGAAGACATACCGAAGACGACAAGTTTCTTTTTGAACATTATAAAAGTTATTGCTTCTATGAATCTTGTAGGATCTATCCTACTTGCCTGGGTCTAGAATTAAAAAAATGTAGGTAAATATTATTAACTTGTCGCTGTAACATGTCGCTGATATACCTAACGTTTTGATGTAAGTCAGAGGTTAAATATCATACTTATTAGTAGTATCTAAGTAAGTAGATAAAGAACACCAAATAACATAATATCAATCAAATTATATTAAAGAAGTTCTGAAACCGTTAGGATCGAACGCTTGATTCTTTTTAGGTAGTTAGTTTAATGAACGTTTTGACATTAACCCTGTGGTATCTTAACATATTTATTACATCACATTAATATTATAAAGGCGAAAGTTTATGGGTGTGTATGTTTGTGTTTGTTACTTCTTCCCGTCGAAACGGCTAAAGCGATTTTAATAAAATTTGGTAGGTAGGTATGCCTGACATTTAGATTAACACATAGGCTATTTTTTATCCCGGAAAAATTTAAGACTCCCGGGAACACGGTTGAAACCGCGGGGCACAAGATATAAAATAAAGTCGTTTCCTGCCGTCTCGCGTCTGTACGTCTCTTAAACTACGCAACGGGTTTTATGCGGTTTTCATCAGTAAATAGACGGATTAAAAAGAAAGGTTTAAACGTAATTTGCGTTATTTGTTGAAATATCTATGGTAAATGACCCAATGGTGGCCAGTTTAAGAAAAAAAAACTGGTTTTTGTGAAATATTACCAAAATTGTGAAAGTTTCAGCACTGAATATAGTGAAACTGTAAAGTCCAGTCCTTATTTAATATTTGTAATGTGTTGCGCGTGAGATACGGCAAAGCTGGATTCAATTAATTTAACAAATAAAAGTTGTAGTTTTGTGACCCAGTCTTGGACAGGGAAAATTCATTAATGGATACCCCAGTCTTAGTCTTACTTTATCTTTATTTTATGGTTAACACATCAAACAAAACTAATTTTGATTTTAATTAAGCATTACTATTTTACAAGTGAAACTTTCTGCTCACCGCCTTAACGATTTTCTTAAGAAAAGCCGTCGTTGTCAATTTCAAATCACCTTACACTTTGTATTCGCGCATATTTGTACATTTAACTGACTGAATTCAATAAAACGTTAAACTTAGATAGTTCGATGTCTAAAGTCTATGTCACAGTGATCCCAATGTAAAAACATTCGCTCATGTCCGAATTCTAGATGTTTCTTTTAATTTTTGGCCATTACTGGTACCGTGGCCACGACTGGTACACTTACGATACTTGACAATGATTGTTAAGGGTATTCGCAAATCAATGCTTAGATACCTAACAATAATAACAATTTTAGTATAAATACACCAATGAAATTAATTCGTCTCGTTCCCGACACATTGGAGACAACGAGAGCTAAAAGCGAAGAGAATCACCTATGCATCTTATATGCCCACTGCTCTACCATAGCTGGCTTTCTTAGGTAGCTACTATCATGACAATATGTATCCCCGCAGGATAGGTACGTACCGTACGTACCAAATGTAATCTAATTTTTTCCCTTTGGATTATTTACCTATTCAAAATATGATATAAAAATACCTATTTAATTATTAAAAATTTTGCTAGGTAGGTACATACGTATATTTGAATAAAACTTTACAGTGGGTAATTTAAGTACGTATCCATACTAATCTCTATACGCTTACCTAAGTAATCGATATTAAACTATGTAGAATAAAACATTTAATAACAATTAGCATTCCTGTTGGATAAATGACAGAAAATCCATTACCTGTTTTTTTAATTTAAAAGTAGGTAGTTTTCTAGCTCTTCTATTATTATTCGAGGGGCGGACCGCCCCGGGCGGCACTATTAGAAAATTGGAAAAAAAGGGCGGCAAATTAAAGTAGTAAATAAAAAACAACATCATAATTTTGTGAGTCCCTCTAAAAAAAAACGACATCATTATTTTTATGACGTCTAAAAGGGCGGCAAATTGTGACCCACGCTACGCCACGCCACTGCTGTTCCTTATACTCACCCATTCACCCATCCCTACATACGATCACCATGCGATCACCTCACCATGCCACAACATTGACATAATCATCGACTATTCGATGGAGCCATAAACAATAGTTATGTTGGATTTGGAAGTTTATCAGTGTAAAAGAGCGAGGCCCCATTGGTGCGGTGCGGTGCGTTGCGTCGCGTCGTCGCAACGGAACAACGCATTGTATGCCACACCTGCGTTGCGTTGACGCTGCGGCAACGCAACGCAACTGCGGTACGCACGCCGTCGCAGCTGCGTCTCAGTCCACCCAGCAGTGGATCGCAGTGCGTCGTCGCAACAGAGCTCCGTCAACGCAGCGCATCACCCTCCCTCCCGCTTCGTCTCTTGTCCGTCGATCCGTTGAAACATCGCGTGCGTCGACGCAACGGTCTAAGAGCGAGGCCCCATTGGTGCGGTGCGGTGCGTTGCGTCGCGTCGTCGCAACGGAACAACGCATTGTATGCCACACCTGCGTTGCGTTGACGCTGCGGCAATGCAACGCAACTGCGGTACGCACGCCGTCGCAGCTGCGTCTCAGTCCACCCAGCAGTGGATCGCAGTGCGTCGTCGCAACAGAGCTCCGTCAACGCAGCGCATCACCCTCCCTCCCGCTTTGTCTCTTGTCCGTCGATCCGTTGAAACATCGCGCGCGTCGACGCAACGGTCTAAGGGTGCGTTTCCACCAGAGATGTGCGAGGATGCGTTGCGAGGAATGTGTTTTTTAAGAACCAATAGAATCGCTTCATTGACCTAGCCTCGCTTAGTATAGCTCAATGAAGCGATTCTATTGGTTCTTAAAAACACATTCCTCGCAACGCATCCTCGCACATCTCTGGTGGAAACGCACCCTAATGGGGCATGTCATAAAAAATAAAAAAAACAGTAAATACATATAACCCTGAATTTTCAACCCTTTAAAATCAACCCCTATTTTACCATCGCGATTTTTATTTTATCTTCCGCCTTCACCGGTCGATAACCGATCAACGATCAACCGATCAGTTATAATAAAAATAACTAAATATTATTTAGTTCAATAAAAATTAAAAAATACAGATATTTTGAAAATAGATACATATTTTATCAAACATATATTAAATCACTGTTTTTTACCAATACACTGATGGATATTTTAATTTCTTTGAGACAACTAGGTATTATAAATATTATTTTTTTTACATTCAATTTATATTTATTTTGGAATGAAGTACATTTATTAATAGTTGATGTAACATTAAATAAATCGTATTTAATAAAGTGATAGTTACAACTGAAGATAATTAGCAAGAATTGTAATTTAAATTTTAAATTTATATTTTAAATTTAAATTTAAAATATTTTTTTATTATTAACAAATATAATGTACTATTAACTTAATCAGTAGGCTTAATTTTAGTAATAATTAGCTTGTGGTAACTGAAGTAGGACACATGTTTGAGATTAAATTTTAATTTAATGTTTCCCTTTCGCAACGCGGGATAAGGAACTCCCTTCCAAAATGGGAAAGTCGGCCACTGTGGCAACACACGCTTACACTATCTCTGTTTCAGTCGTGGTTACAGGGTACCTTGAAAAAAGCGCGGGAAACTTCGAACAACACGGGTGTCTTTTTTTCAAATTAATTTTTATTTAATGTTTTATAATTATAAGTGATCAGTGGAGGTGTTCATTGTATTTATTATTTGTATTTAGTTTATTTTCTGTAGTTTTCACATTAGTTTGCTGTATATAGGTGAGTTTTTACTTTATTTTGTATGATCGACGATAACGATCCCCCCGATCCCGGGGGTTCTAATACTTCTAATTTAAACAATAACGTAGCTCACTATGTAACAATATCAGAGCCTAATGATTCCGACTCATCGATATGCAAAAAGAAACCGCGAAAGCGGAATCATGACAAAAAAATATGCGGAAATTGCAACAGGAAAAAAAGAATGAACAAAATGGCAGGCGATAAAAATAAGGAATCTTGCAAATGCCCGGATAGCGATTGTATCGCAGACGACGTTCCACCTGTTTCTGGGTCTTTGGACGGAACTGACGGTACTTCATCCAAAGCCTCAGAACCTGTTTCCTCAGATACCCCATCCCCACATCCCATAAAAGTAGGACGTAGCTTATACTCCGCCATGGATTCTTCACCATATACCGTACATGTACAAAAAATTGAAACAACGGTCAATGATGGTACCTCTTTTCACCCAGTCGCATTCGGCAATTTTTTGAAAAAAAATAGTTTTAAAAGCATTATAAATGGAAGTATTAAAAAAATTGGTAGGAATAGAATTTCATTAGGATTTTCCAACTATACTGATGCCAACAACTTCATTAGTCATGATTCGATATCAAATCATAATTTAAAAGCATTCATCCCATCTTTTAATATTACTCGCATTGGCCTGGTTCGTGGGGTTCCTGCAGACTGGTCTATTGAAGAAATTAAAAATAATATATCTGTACCGTTTGGATGTGGAGAAGTTATAAAAATTAGGAGAATTAATTTTAAGGTCATGATTGAAGGTAGTCCCACTTGGAAGCCTTCGCAATCAGTCGTAGTCACTTTTGATGGTCAGGTGTTACCTAAGCATATATTTATGTGTTACAATGCTTTACCAGTAGAAACATACATTTTTCCTACCATCCAATGCTTTAATTGCTGTAGATATGGACATACAAAAGTTCAATGTAGGTCCAAACCAAGATGTTACAAGTGTGGACAAGAGCATACTGGGGTGTCTTGTAAGGTTGAGGATGATGTGGCATCTTGCTGCATGTGCTCGGGTTTGCATTTTGCTACCAGTAGGGTTTGCCCAGAGTTTGGAAGACAAAAGGACATCAAATCATCCATGGCAAATAAATCTATTTCATATGCAGAAGCCATTAAACTTCACCCTCCAGTCAACAATAAACTATATTCCGAGGCATTAATTCAATCTTTTAATTTTAATTCTCATAATGATAGTAGTCCAATAAATTTTTCAAGTATTAACAATAGTCAAAATAATCCTAGTGGCACTACGTCTTACAAAAAAACAATTTTTAAATATCCAAAAAAAGTTTCATCCCCAGTCAAAGGTTATGATAGAAAGTCACATGATCTTTTGACAAAAGATTATAGTTTCTCTCCTTCCATTAATGGCTGTGCATTGAAATCATCTGATGCCAAGGATGAATCTTCTCAATTAGCTCTTTCTGACATCATTGTTGCATTGATAAATGCACTTTCTCAGTGTAATCTTATTCCACCGTCCAACGTTGCTTCTCTTATTAATAGTATACTAAGTTCTTCTATAATCAATGGCCAAGCTAACAAACATAATTCAGTGGAATTGTCGTAGTATAATTAGTAAGAAATCTGATTTAATATACATTATAAATAAATATCATCCTTCAGTACTTTGTCTCTCTGAGACATGGTTAAAGCCTGGTTCTCATTTTAGGGTGCCAGGTTTTGTTTGTGTCAGAGAAGACAGGTCTGATGGGTATGGGGGTGTTGCCATCCTCATCAAACACTCTCTTTCATACTCTCCTTTATCTCTTCCATCTCATAGTAATGATTTTTCTATAATTGCTGTGAACATATGTAATATATACTTTGTCTCTATATATATACCCCACCCATCACAACATATATTTAGAGAATTAAATAATATTTTGAAATTTATTCCAAGACCATTCTTGCTGTTAGGGGATTTCAATGCACACCACCAAATGTGGGGAAGCTCTATAACTAACTCATATGGTGAAGATTTACTTGATATAATAGACACATTTAACCTATGTCTACTTAATACAGGTGCTCCCACTAGGAGAACCGGACCAAATGGGAATATTAGTGTTATTGATTTGACTCTATGCACTCCTGATCTATCCTCCACCTTGTCATGGCAACCATTATGCTCTACCTATGGTAGTGATCATTTCCCATTATTAGTATCATTTCCAAACCCTACTCCTGACCATTCTGTTGCACCACCTCGTTTGAAATATAAATTAAAAGATGTTGATTGGGAAAGTTATAAAGTTAAAGTAGATGAAAAAGTTTTATATTTACCTTCCATTGAACATGGACAAGAACAGTTATGCTTAAATAATTTTTCTGACTCATTATTATCTGCTGCTGATGTAGTATTTCCAAAAAAAAAAAGAAATTCAGGTAATATACCATCACCACCATGGTGGGATGAAGAGTGTACTATTGCGGTAAAGAAGAGAAAGGAATCTGAATTAGTATATCGTGGTAATATGACATCTGAAAACTTTACTGTTCTTTCAGAGATAATGGAACAGACCAGAAAACTTCTAAAACAGAAGAAGTTTGATGGTTGGCGTAGATTTTGTTCTTCCATTTCCCCCGATACCCATTCATCAATAGTTTGGCAAAACATAAAGAGATTTAAATGTGGTTGGATTAACCCTCCTAAAACAACACTTCCATTATCTCTATCTGATTCATTCCTAGATCTTCTTGCTCCTCCCAGTGTAATGGAATGTAATGAATTGATATCACTCAATGTAGGTTCATCATATTTTGATGATCACCAAGATGAGATTAATGCATTTTTTACATTGCCAGAATTACAAGGTATTCTTTCTGAAATTAAAGACACTGCACCGGGTATTGATGGCATACCATATTCTTTCCTGGCTAACCTTAATGATCCATCACTTTTATATTATCTTAACCTAATAAACTCTATTATGATTTCTGGTAATATACCAGACGCTTGGCGTAAACAAATAGTCATTCCTATACTAAAGCCGGAGAAACCGCCTTCAATCGCGTCATCATACCGTCCTGTAGCTCTGTCTTCGGTATTATTAAAAGTAGCTGAACATTTAGTTAAAAATCGTTTGGAATGGTTTGTTGAAAACAATAACAAATTATCAAAAAGCCAATACGGCTTTAGGAAGGGGAAAGGTACCATAGATAACCTAGCAATTTTCACCACAGATTGCAGGTTGGCATTCTCAAATAATAAATCGGTGCTTGCAGCATTTCTCGATATTCAATCTGCATATGATAATGTTGTAATATCTATATTAAAAATCAAACTCATTAAATTAAAAATCCCAAATTTTATTGTAAATTTTATTACTAACATATTATCGAATCGTTCTATTATTTTAAATATAGACGGTTCAGTAAGGTCTAGAGAATTATACAGAGGACTTCCTCAAGGATCGGTCCTTAGTCCATTGCTATATAATATTTATGTAAATGATTTAGAACCTATTTGCTGTAATTTTGTAAAAATTCTTCAGTATGCTGACGATTTACTTTTTTATGTTATCGACAGCTCAGTTAGTGATGCTTGTTCAAAATTAAACCGTTCCTTAGAAATATTAAAATTATATTTAGATGTAAATGGCCTTGATATATCTCCTTCAAAAAGTGTAATAGTTTTGTTTTCCAGAATGCGCTTACCTCCTCCTGTTTCAATACATTTTAATAATTTTGTTATACCTGTTAAAAATGAAATAAAATTCTTAGGGTTATTATTGGACTCTAAGCTTTCTGGTTGTGCTCATTTTGATTATATTGTTGCAAAATGTGAAAAACTTATCAATATGTTACGTTGCCTTACTGGAGTTTGGTGGGGTGCACATCCATACTCTTTGAAATTAATTTATAATGCAATGATAAGAAGTATTATAGACTATGGTACTTTTCTCTTAGAACCCGGTAATTTAGCTGGTTTTGTGAAATTAGATCGCGTACAGTCCAAGTGTCTTAGAATCATATCTGGAGCTATGAAATCCAGTCCAGTGAATGGTCTTCAAATAGAGTGTTGCGACCCCCCCTTTAAATTGCGCCGTCAGTATCTTTCTGATCGGTTTTTATCTCGATGCTTACAATATTCAAATCATCCAATTATAACGAAATTAAAACAACTATCCGATCTCACTAGGTCTTCACCGTACTGGGTTCATAAGACCCCTCCATGTTTGGTGAATAGTTGGAATAAGTATTCCTTTTTATCTGCACCTATTAACAATTTACCATTATTTCCTTTGTTTAAATATAATTTCAATTGTCTGCTCCTTTCTCCTTCCATAGATCTCGATCTAGGTGAAAGGTTGAAATCTGATTCTGAACTTAGCATATCCGAGAATATTGAACTTTCAAGTTGGCATCATATATTTACCGATGCATCGAAACCTGCTAATGGTTGCGTAGGTGTAGGTGTGTATCATTCACAGTTTACCATTACACAAAAAATTAAAATGCCTCAGGAATCGTCAGTGTTTTCTGGGGAATGTTTTGCAATTTTCAAAGCCTTAGCTTACATAAATAGCTTTAACCTTTCTAATACCTTAATTTTTACCGATTCAAAAAGTGCATTACAGGCTATTCAAAAATTTCCCTTCCGGAATAACACTCATCATTCTACGGTATATGATATAAGAAATTTGTTGTATAAATGCTATCAAAAACAGTTAACCGTGAAATTCGTATGGGTTCCTGGGCACTGCGGCGTTGTTGGTAACGATAAGGCTGACAGTCTGGCGAAAGATGCTTGTCTTTCTGGTGACATTCATCCGTTTAAAATTCAACCTAATGACCTTCTATTACTACCGAAAGATTTCCTCTATGAAAGCTGGAATATGCTTTGGCAAGATTCCTCAAAAATTAAAGCCAAACATTTATTTCAAATACAACCGGTTGTTCCAAAGAAACCGTGGTTTTTCTTTTTTACTCTCTCCAAAACTTTCACTAGTGTTTTAATACGCATGCGGCTGGGTCACACTTCTTGTCCGGTTCATCTGGCACGGTTGGGAATGATGAATAGTCCACTCTGTGCTTGTGGTGAGGATGTGGGTGACTTAAACCATATAATATTTTCTTGTCGCAATTTCTGCCGTTTATCATTTATCAATACGTTAATATCATTAAATGTTCCTTTGCCTACTTCTATAAGCTGTCTACTTATATCCTTTAATATCGATATTTATCTTGCAATAGAATCGTATCTTTCATTTAATAATATAAAAGTATAATATTTTCATCCCTCTTTATGTAATTTTATGTAATCTATCATAATTCATTTCCGTATTATCCTACTCCCCTGATCCTTTTGCTTCCTTTTCCAAATTCCTCTCTATTTTTATGATTATTACATTAAAAGTTTCCTCGTTTTAAAAACTTGACATTGGCAAATACACAAGCCGTGTAATGCTACGCAAAAAAAAAAAAAAAAAAAAAAAAAAAACAGGGTACCTTAGTCTATTAGTTTCTCTGTCTACGATAAAAAGCTATCTCCGTCACAAAAAAATAATTTTAGTAAATTTGCTTACCACGAAAAAATCCAGTATATCGATAAATAGGTATTTAAATAATTGGAGCATAGAAAAATGGAGTTTAAAAAAGTTTCTCATGTATTATTTGATTTAGATGGATTACTTATAGGTTGGTTTCTTGTATTGCATAATGTTTTGTTTATTTGTTTGTTAAAAATATTACTCACAATATTTATGATTTTTTATAGATTCCGAAGGTTTATATACCGAAGCATTTTCCGCAGTATCAGCTAAATATGGCAAAACATTTACATGGGAGCTAAAGTCTAGCCTCCTCGGTTTCCAAGGCCATGAATGTGCAGACAAAATTATTAGAATCTTAGAACTACCTATATCAAGGGATGAGTTCATGCAGGAATGCTATAAGATTTATGAGGTACTATTCCCTAAAGTGCAGCTAATGCCAGGTATTATTGACTGAATTGGATAATATTGCTCAAAGTACCACCCATTCATCACGGATGGAAAGTCATGCATAGCAAGTCACAACCATGTTTGTATTAGGTATTATTATCTTGTATTCAATTCTAAAGTTTAGAAAGACTTAAGTGATAAAAAACATCCACAACTTCATTAACAAATAATAATTTAATAATCAATAAATAAGTAAATATCTTGGGACATTTTTCACACACCACCAATCAGATTCCAAAGTAAGCTTCAAATGAAGCTTGTGTTATGGTAACTAGATAGCTGATATACTACATATAATACTTTTAAATACAAACATGTTATAGATATTTACATCCAGACACAGAACAAACAGACATATTCATGCATACAAATGTTTGTCCTGGGTGGGATTCGAACCCACAACCGGCGGCTTGAGAGTCAGGGTCACTAACCACAAAGCCAACCGGGCTGTCAATATAGTTCTTCAGCTAAAGGAAACATTAAATTTGATAATGAGTTAAAGTAAGTCAACATTCCAGGTGCCCAAAAATTGGTTGAACACCTACACAAGAAAGGGGTTCCAATAGCTCTAGCTACCAGTTCTAGTCAGGACAGTGTAGACATGAAAATGCAAAACCTCAAGGAGTTCCTAAAGTTGTTCCATCATCTAACCATGGGATCCACAGACCCTGAAGTGACTAAGGGGAAGCCAGATCCAGCAATATTTCTGGTCTGTGCATCAAGGTTTCCTGATAAACCCAAACCAGAAGATGTGAGTATTTATAAATTGATTTTTAATTTTCCTAAAATTTACTGATACAATTTGTATTAATGCATATTGAACATATGCATAAGGAACAGTCCCTTTTAAGTTAGCAGCGCTAATATAACCATATACATTACATGTAGAGAATTCTTACACCAATGATATTTCAACCAGTTGTACCTCATCATGGATTTTTAATAGGACCTAATTAAAAAAATTGTTGCAGTGCCTAGTTTTTGAAGATGCAGTAAATGGTGTTCATGCAGCATTAGCAGCAAACATGCAAGTTGTAGTAGTACCCGACCCACGCATAGAGCCAGAGAAATTAAATAGTGCTACACTTGTTCTTAAGTCTCTGGAAGATTTCCAACCTGAGTTGTTTGGCCTGCCTGCATATGATTAATTTTATAATTATTGACTAGTTATATATTTAGTTAAGATATACCTGCAGTACTTATTTTCAATAATTAAAGCATCCACTATTTTTTTTTTGCCATCTTTAAATAGATAAATAATCATAGTGTATTTTAGTAGTAGTAATCAAAGTATTAACTATTTAATTCTAATAGTACAATATTGCCTGTGTATAATATATACACAGGTTTATTTTAGTATTATTTGTATCATGGCAAAATTCATTATCAACAGATAGGTTGTTTTTAATTATAGTGCTTTCAGATCTATAAATTAGTTAAGATAGAAGAATAATATTATGTATATTGTGAATAATTAGGTATGTAGGATAATATTACAACTACTTCTGAAGTATTTGTCTGTATATAGATAAATCTTATATACCTTTGAAAGAACACTATGGGGTTGTCTGTTGTCAGTGTTTTAGTCCACAATTGAAATGATGCAGTGAAATCATTGTTTTTGTTCATGAAAGTACAACAATAAAGAAATTCGTATCACAACATATTTATTTCATTTATAATATGTACCAATCACATAAATCTTTCAGATCGAAATTTTAATAAGGTGGTAATCCAAAAAGTTCTGGGCGGAATTCTTCAATCGAATTCAAAATTAAGGTGGCATTGGGTGCTAGGGAACGATCCAGGCGAGGATCAGGGACCATCACCACCTGCATACCAGCCGCGTGAGCTGCATTCACACCATTGATAGAATCTTCAAACACCAAACACTGAAAGTGAAGACTTTGCTTTACGACAATTTTGAATTTTGTTTATATGTATAGTAAAATATTAATCATCCCTACTCATTAATATTATAAATTCGAAAGCATCTTTGTCTATGCTTTCACAGCTATTTTGATAAAATTTGGGACAGAGATAGAGTGAGAAACGATGGGTCGGAAGCTAGTAATAAATTAAATCGTGTTGTATTAAGCACTAGAAAATGTAAGAGGTGTACCTTATCAGGTGTAGGTTTATCCGGGAATTTATTAGCAGCAACCAAAAAGATATCAGGATAAGGTTTACCCCGCTTCACCTCAGGATCTGATGAGCCCCATGTTTTAAATGGAAGCAGATCAAACAACTCTTGATGATTACATGTTTTCATTTGGTATGTCTCCATACTGCTACTTGTTGCTAGACCCAAGGGTACATTGTTTTTGTGAAGGTGTTGAATGAGTTTCATGACACCTAGAAAAATCAATGCAATTAGATAATTACTGAACTTTTACTATACCTAGACTTTGTAGGTATGTCCATTTCGCAGATTCAAAATAATCAATAATACCTGGCATTATTTTACACTGAGGAAATAATTCATCAAAAATATCTCTTGTTTCAGCTAGAAACTCGTCCACAGTCATTGGCAATTCTAGGTCATTTATTATGGCTCCTGCAAATTCTTTACTTTGCTGACCCATTATTCTACTTTTTAATTCAAACGTATATTCTTTGCCAAAGCGTGAAGCTACTTTTTGAAAACCCACTGTATATAAGTCTTCTGTATCTGAAAGAATGGTTGGTTAAAGCAAAATGTACATCAAGAATGTAAATCTTTACTATGTCCTATCATCAATGCAAATAAAAGTCAGAAGGCCTAAATAAAAACATACTTAAAAAATAAAAGAATTATAATATCACGAAAAACACTAATACTAATGAAGAATTTTATTCATATCTATAAAAGCATGCCTGCACACATCATCTCTCCCATAACATCTTTCGTCCAACACCTCATACACTCATCACAATTATCTTGAACATGAAGATTTCCTCTTTTAATATATGACCCAGCTATTAAATATATTACAAATAGCATACAAATATATCAGGAGGAAAATTAAACAGAGGGACTAATACAGATTCTATTAAACTTACAAGTGCTGTCCTAACTCACATAATCATTTATGTATACAATCTTGTTACATAATAAAAACTTAATTTAAGTTTGACAAATGATGGTGTGGGAAATTGATGGTGTGTATTACCATTAATTCAAAACTTACTTAAAAGCAAACCATCCATATCAAATAAAACATGAGAAACACTCTTGAAAGTCATTTTTATTCACTTTTTATCACAGTGTAGATGTAATTATTTTTGCAATTTACTATTAATAATTATAACTTCTTATTTTTGTCTGATGTCTGCCCATCAGTTGTCTCATTGATGTAACATCTGCTATCTTATCTATAATATACATGACCTTAACTAATACCAATATAGATATATGTATATATAATTCAGACACATATAGATAAGTGAAATAAAGTATGTTTTAGTCATGATTGTGAATTTGTTCAAAATGGTATTTGAAACAACAACAAAAAAATGCAATAAAATCTTACAATAAGACTATTTTATGACACTAACATTATTCTTCAAATGGCGGTAATCCAAAAAGTTCAGGTTTGAAATCTTCTAAGCTGTTGATTACAAGAGTGGCCTCAGTAGTTAGGCTCTTTTCAAGTCGAGGATCAGGTACCATTACTACTTGCATTCCTGCGGCTCTTGCTGCCTTAATTCCATTCACAGCATCTTCAAATACCAAACACTGAAACAATTGTAGAAAGTTTATTGTTGGCTATCATTTATTTGTGAAAAACTGACCTAACATAAATCAATAAGTCTCTCACAAAGTTTTAATGTTTTAAATGCTATTCTATTCTATTATGTTCTAATTTATCAAATCAATAAATGTAACTAACTTGTTCTGGTTTTGGTTTGTCTGGAAATCTGCTAGCTGCCACTATAAATATATCTGGATATGGCTTGCCTCTTTTAACCTCAGGATCAGAAGAACCCAATGTCTTGTATGGGAATAGTGAAAACAATTCCTGATGATGCTTGTTAACCTTTAACTCATAACTTTCCTTGCTGGAACTTGTTGCAAGACCAATAGGGATATTGTTCTTATGTAAATGTTCTATCAACCTCTTAGCACCTGAAAAATATGTCATAGTCATATAGTCCCGTAAGTATATATATTCAAGATATTTTTAATATTTATAAATCCATAGCCATAAAAGTTATGTCAACCTTGATTATTTTGACAAAAATGATTGTCTGTTCATAATTTTATCTTTAGATTAGTTTATCTACTTCAACCAAACACTTGAAAATTTTTATGACTTGTCCTGTTAGGATGATGATGCATGCATGAAGCCTTGCATGATGGTTAAATTTTTTGTATATGTAAGTTTCAAAATATTAGTACATGGTAAAAATGTTTAAAAATAATGACTAGCGTTAAATACCTACATATGATGAATGATGATGCAATAGAAAAGAATATATATATTTTTGGCATAACACTTACCTGGCAAGAGTTCAGTGTTAATAAACAACTCTTCAAATAGCTTTTTGCTCTCGTCCAAGAACTCTTGTACTGTCATTGGTAAATCAAGTTCATCTATAATTTTCTTTGCCGCCTCCTGAGACTGTGTGCCCATGAGTTTAACTTTTAATTCAAAAGTGTAATTCTTTCCATACCGTGACACAATATTTTGGAACGCTACTGTATATAAATGTTCCGTATCTATAATTTGAAATTATGCAGTGTTAGTAATGGCTAATTAGCCCACAATACTCACTTATGTTATGTGCATTGTGCGATAAAAACGACAAGTTGCTGAATAAAAATATATGTAACCTCATAATTTTTTATTTGGTCCTACATGCCTTTATAAATGATCAAAAATAATCAAAACAGACAATTACAATCAAATTATAAATAAAGTATTTTTAGTAGAAATGCTTTAGTTTATGAAAACTGTAAACATAAGAGAGATTTCTAACAGCACTGAAACCTCAAATACTTTTAGATGAGGAAATCAAAACTTACTTAATATCAAACCGTCCATATCAAAAAGTACATGCGTAACGGGAAGAAATTCCATGGTTTCGATATTATCAAACTATTTTAAAACGACAAATTGCAAAAAGTTACCGACAAGTTAGTCAGAATGACAGGACAGGCCAGGCAGGGGCACGGCCGGCACACTTTGGACAGCAGGGCAGGGGGCAGACAGAACAACAGAAAGACAGAGTATAGACAAAAGTTAAATATTGATCTTAGATGATGAATCTAAGTTTAAAAGGTACACATAATTACAAAAATTATGTGAGTGTGACTGTGATGAAACATAACGTTATTACATATCTTCAAATAAGGTATTCTATCCAATTCTATTAACTTAATTAATATTATGTATACATTTCATAGGTTACTTTCACACTAGCAGCCCCGGGCGGGCAGATAGATATTTTTTGTAGTAATATAATTTATCTCTATGGTAAAAAGAAACAAATTGTCTGTTGTCTCACTGTCAAACTTGTTTTGATTTTACGAAGTTATGAGTTGGTTTGTTTGTTGGTAAAGTAAAACGGTAGCATAGTTATATTAAATAACGTGGATTAAGGTAGGTATTACGTTATTTAAATTTATTAAACTCTTGGCTATTCTTCAATTAAATTATTATAACGATTATATAATGTTCCTCTACAGGTAACAAACAACTATCACAACTTTCATAGTTGTAAGAAACATTTAAATGGAAGGGCCAGCAGGGATGAGTTTGTTTCAAGGCGCCGCGAGTATTCACATTAATAACAGTGCTCAAGATAGACTCGAAGAGCAGGAGGAACTTGAAGATCAAAAACGACGTAACGAAGAGGTAACTCGTCAGACTGATTTAATTTTTGTTTATTTCGAGGTATTGGTACTAAATGCATGGGAACAACCTTTTCTATATAAATGAATCTTTTACTTTTCAGCTTAAACATAAATTGGCTAATGCTTTTGATGATCTGATAGATGATGATGAGGCAAGTTCAGTCAACAGCAGTGGAAACTTTACTTTGGATCCTGCCCAAAGTAATGGTGGTAAATATGTTTTTTACAATTTAAGTAGGTGGGCATGTGTCTTTTCTTTATTATAAAGAATATCCCTTTAATCCTATATGTCTTGATATAATTCTGTAAAACATTTTACAATCTACATGCTTGCTAAACATCCAAATGAAATTTATTCTGTACAGAATTAAAATGTGTTTTTATGTATTTTTATAAATAGCTCCTAAATCAAGATCTGGAATGCCTCCGACTTATGTGGAATCTGTCAACCACCTGAAAGAGATACATCATGGGGAGTGTGAAACTCCAAAGAATTATGTTGATACTCCTAAGAACCACTTGAATCATAATATGCATCATCAAGAGGAACCCATAAAACTTGCACATGCTTTCAGCCCGTATGGAGCTGGTGATGGACAGAATAATTATTTTCAACAAGAATTTAGAGGTAATTTGAAACATAAAATCCTGAAAATTTTTTCAACACCTTTACTTTACTAGTGTGCAGCAAAATTATTATCTTCTGCCCCAACTGATTTGTTGATTTAAAATTCACTTATGTTAGAATACTAAAAGATGCTTAATTGTTAAAATCATACACTATTTTTCATGTCTAACGGAAGTAATGTTTAGCAGGTCACTTAAATGGTATTAATCATTATGATTCAAGACAAGAATATATGAACACTGAACAGCTGAAAGTTATGTATGAGGTAATGTTAAACATATTTACATAATTTCATATGATATTAAGTAATAAACGAAATAATATTCTGATTCCCAGTTACAAATACTATATCATATTTATGAATGTTGTCTAGTTTCAATGTCATATATCCAAAATGATCTTTGACCGATAGAAAGCTACACTACTAGAAATACAAGTCTACCCTAAGAACAAGTTGGTTTAGGCCATATTCCACTCCCGGAGACGGGCTCGGCCTTGTAGAGCCTCGCAGCGCCGGCGGGGCATGCGGTTGTGCAGCTTACGCGTGTCCCTTGGCCCCGCCACACGGCGCCGAGGCGTCCTCGGAACATCCAGGGGTTTAGTGTGTAGGCGCCGGCACCTTTTGTGCCGGTGAGTCACACATATTCCACTACATGGGCGTAGTGGAAATTAGCAGACTTCACATGCTATTGAATATCACTACTTGAACATGCAGGTTTCCTCATGATGATCCTTCACTTCACAGTTTCCTTCACTTAAAGGCCATGTAAAATCCAGATATGCATAATGTTATTTGTTTTGTAATAGATGCGTGTTAAAGAGTGTCAACAATTGGCAACCCAAATGGAAAAGATGGACACTGAAATTGACAGTCTGCGTGCGAGACTAGCTGCCTCTATAAATGATAGAGATAAAGCTGAACTATCACTGCAAGAAGCTCATCATTTGCTTGGTAAGTTATTTTACTATATTATTTTGATCACTCCCAACTACAAATTAATATGTATCTGTTAATTGTTCAAGGGCAGGTTGCTTAGCCAACCATTTATTCTATTTGTATTCCAAAAATAATGTGGGTCTTGCCCATCATGAATGCCAATTCAAGTGTCAGTAATGTCATCTAGAAAATTAATGGTATTTTTCAGCATCAAGCAAGCACAAGTTGATAGAGCTAGAGCAACAAGTAACAAACCTTACAGAGAGACTAATTCAGAGTGATCAGGATAAAGAACAGCTGAGATTAGAGCTCAGATCTGCTAATATAAGCCTTCAGGATGTACAGCAGAGACTTCACACAATGCAGGTATACTAATACTAAGTGTAGAAAACTTGTATTTTCACTACATGGATTTATTTAATGTAATGTTGTTTCTTTTTAGGTTGCCCATACTCATGATACTGATTCGTTGTTCAGGGAGCAACAAGACAGGTAATATTCCACTGTATACTATGTCTTTAAATGTCCACTATTTAACATGTTATTAAATTATTTTGTACACATTATTAATTCTAGGCACAGAGATGAAATGGAAAGAATGCAGAATGACTTAGTAAAGGCTAAAACTAGACTTGACGAAAAGGTAACGAAATCTTTGATGAATGAAAAATATATATATTTACTCATTTACATACACCCTATTAACTAGTAGAATAAATTAATCAATCCAAGCCACTTTTAGGAAAACGAAATAAAGACATTAGAGAAACGATGCATGCAAAAAGATAGGGAGAAAGAAGAATTATTGATAGAGAAGGGAGCTACAATAAACAGATTGGCAGGGGAACTTGAAGCAGCACAGAACAGATTAATGAGTGGAGAGACTTCGCGTTTAAAAGAAAAAGTATCACAATTGACGACAGAGCGAAATGCAGCAAAGGAACAAGTTAAAGAACTTGGGGTAAGAGTGTGTTATTCATAATTAATTTTATTCGGCGCTAGTTCTGTACATCCAATACATATTGTATGTAAAGAGATAAGCCAAGCATATAGGAAAGCTATCCTAATAATATTAAAGACGCGAAAATTTGCGAAAATGGGTGTATGAATTTTAATAACAAGCTTTTTTCACCCCGAGAAACATAATCTTCCCTTCGAAGCTAGTCTTTATGTACTTTAGTCCTGATAAAAATATTCACTTTTCAGTCTAAGTTAGAGGTGACCGCACATGAGCTAGTTCTCTGTCGAAATAAACTGACAACTAGCCAGAAAGAATATGAACATTGGCGGACTACACTTAATCAGATATTACATGAGACAATGCCTGATAATAACTATCTAGGTAAGTTAATTTCATTTACTCCTTATAGTATTTGAAAACAGGATCTGAAATGGTTTATTACATTCGTGGATAACAACGGCTTTTTGTATACCAAGCACATGCTATTCAGATATAAAAATATATTGTTACTAGCTACTCGGCAAACTCTGTTCCACCATATATAATACGTTACGACCTATTCATTCCCCTACTTACATAATAAAAAGAACATTTAAAACGGACGAGCCGTATCGGAAGAGTGCGACTACGAACAACGTGACACAAGATTTTTATATATCAGATACATTTATTCTTTAAATCATGTTGTGTATGGCTCATGGTTTTCGTTTTAGGTGAACCTCCATCTCCTGGTAAATTAACAACACTGAAAGAAGTCCTGAGTCGTTATAAATTACAGTTGCAAAAGATGTCATCATTGCAAGAAGAATTGTCTAAAAGGTAAGCACTTTTGTTTTATAGATACAGGATCTTTTCCTGGATAATTAAGCAAAGAATGCTTAATCACTATAACGATAAATAAACACATATTTCCAGAGACAAAAAACTGGAGCAACATCGCAAACAAGAGTCGGATCTTAGGACCAAATTAGAAGAACAAAAAGGCATAGAGATGCAACTTAACTCCCGCGTGGCGGTTCTACAGAACAAGATTGAACTACTCGGCAGTAACTCTGATAGTGAACTTTTAGAAAGCTATAAAATACAAAATGAAAGATTACAAAGTGAGATGGAAGATGTCAGAGCAGAATTGAAAACAGTAAGAACACAATAATTATCAAAAAAAGCTCTTAATAATGTTATTTATGAAAATGCTTATATAGGGGTATTTTTTGTTAGTAAATTTTAACTGTCCAAAAATACAGACTTAAAATAGATATTCTCTTCTCAAAAACAAGCATACAACTGAAAATATTTGGTTCCAGTCTGTTAATAAATACTAAGTAATTTAGTTAAGTAGCTGTCTAATAAAATTTTTACTTTATCGGAGCCCTTACAACACAATGAATAAGTAATAGAATTATTTATTAAACCATATAATTTATTTTCCAGTTGGACTTAAAGTATACGGAATTGGAATTGGAACACGAAAAGCTAAAAGCTGAGAAGGGTAGTCGAGCCTCCATAGTGCAGGAGGCGAATGCAGACTTGTTGCGCGAGCTCGAGCGCTACAGCTCACAACTGAAGGATACCCTCAAAGAGAATGGAGAACTCAAGAGTTTGTATCTACAGGTAAAACTTACATATTGAGTAGCTTGAATAATTAGATGCCAATTGAGACCTCTGAGTTTCATAAAAAAACTTACGTACGCTTTCACACCACTGGCTTTCGGTGAAGGAAAACATCGTTAGGAAGCCTGCATGCCCGAGATGTCACAATTAAATGCATGTGAAGTCCGCCAATCCGCACTAGACTCGCGTGGTGGACTATGGCCTAAACCCCAACATTGTTAGGGGAGGCTCGAGATGATGATGAAGATGTAAAATTGATACCAAAAAAATATAATATAAGACTGGTGTTATCTATACATACCTAATAATGGTTTGCTGTATATTTTAGTTGCACTATATTTTTTCCGTTATAGGCCTGTAGCTCCCGAGACGCAGTGACGAGAGAATTAAAAGATGCACAAACAAAAACACAAAAAGAAAGAGATTTATTCAAAACGCAAGAGAATGAATTCATCGAAAGAATAAATAAACACAAGGACCATATTGATAAGTTGACGTCGGAGCTCTCTGTCGCCAAAGAGGAAATAGAAAGAGCAAACAAGAGGATATCCGAGTTGCAAAAAGATTTTACGGACAAACAAAAAAATTTCACCGAAAAACTCGATAAGTATTTACAAGGTTGTGTTTGAATCTATACAATTATATAAAACTGAAGAGTTTGTTTGAACGCGCTAATCTCTAATGTCGACTACTGGGCAGTGGTCGAATGACTACTGGTCCGATTTGAAAAATTATTTCAGTGCTAGACAGCCCATTTATCGAGGAAGACTATAGGCTATTATATCATCACGCTCCGACTTATAAGAGTGGAGCATCAATAAAACATGTTGCAAAAACGGGGAAGAGACGTTAGCGAATATGCGCGGGTCAGCTAGTTATTTATAGTAAAGATATATTTCCAAGTAATTTAACGACATCATATATTAATTTCAGATGAGAAAACGGCAATGCGTAAGGAAATGGAACCTTGTGCGCAGTGTGAAAAGTACGTGAAAAACATTCGAAATTTAGATGAACAGCTCAGCAAATGTACCCTAAGATTAGGTAAGAAAGCAGACCAAATATGCCAGTTCATATAATCCTAGCATTATTTTTGTATATGACGATGTGACCAATAGGGCGCACCGGCGGTCTGTAGCTAGATATTATATATCACTAGTGGACCAGGCAGACTTCGTTCTGCCCACCAGCGCCACCTAGCGGGTCCAAGTATATGTAAGCTATCCTATCTCTCAATTTGGATCGAACTGCACATGGTGTGCGAATTTTATTATAATCGGTTAAGTGGTTTATGAGTCCATTGAGGACAAACATTGTGACACGAGATTTATCTATACTAATATTATAAAGAGGAAAGATTTGTTTGTTTGTTTGTTTGTAATGAATAGGCTCCGAAACTACTGGACCGATTTCAAAAATTCTTTCACCTTTGGAAAGCTACATTATCCCCGAGTAACATAGGCTATATTTTATCCCTGTATTCCCACGGGAACGGGAACTACGCGGGTAAAACCGCGGGGAGGCAGCTAGTCTATACTAATATTATAAAGAGGAAAGATTTGTTTGTTTGTTTGTTTGTTTGTTTGTAATGAATAGGCTCCGAAACTACTGGACCGATTTCAAAAATTCTTTCACCTTTGGAAAGCTACATTATCCATGAGTAACATAGGCTATATTTTATCCCTGTATTCCCACGGGAACGGGAACTACGCGGGTAAAACCGCGGGGAGGCAGCTAGTATATATTAAGATAAAAAATATGTTAACAGCATCCCAAGAAAGCAACGAAGCTCTCATGAAGGAACTGAAAGGCAAGGCGGAGTTCTTCCAGCAGTACATTATGGAGCGGTTCCAGAAGCTTCGGGAACAGCGGAGTGTCGCCACCAACACCGAGTCTGAACCTTCCGCCCCCACCACCCCCACCCCCACCCCCACCCCCGACCAGAACAGCATCGAACAACTAGTGCAGAACTGTGATGATGCATTCGCTTCTAAGGTGCCCATCTCGATACGACCATATTATTATTATGCTATATTTAAATAGATAGATAATATGCATTTCTTGACAATAATTATGTTAAAAAAAAATCCCTTTTAGCAAACTGATTCATACGTCTTTAGTATCTAATGCCATTACGTAAATAAGTTTTTAATAGGTACAGTTGCTCAAAAAGTGGTGTATTGCATGGACGTTTAGCGTCCGGAAAGTGGGCTATTACACACTAGTGCTTTTTTTTTACCTTTCCCGAACTCGTGCGTGCATCTTTCCCAACTGTCAAAATAATGTCTATTAAAAAGAAAAACCAACCATGAAGGTTTTACTAAAGAGTTTTTGTGATTAATACATATACGTATATTTCTAAAAAGAATCTTGTAATTTATCTCAATATCAGATTTAATGATTTAGGTTAGGTTTCATTTCATCTCATTTAATTTCATTTTCATTTCATATCAATAAAAAATATATACTGAAGACTAAGCTGTATAGATAGTTCCCTTTGCCTATCAAAATGGGCGAAAAAAAAAAACTCTGCTTATAAAATGGCGCCAACCGTAGGCGCCATTTTCCAGAAATTTTCATTGCGTGTTTAGTTTATTGTGTTTTTATTATTTTATTAAATTGCTTTATTTTTTCGCAACTGTATTAAAAATAGTCGTTCAGTACACTTGCGGAACCGTCATTGCAACTTGTTCCGACTGCCAACCCTCGCCTTCGGCTGCGCCGCGGCTCGGGTAGTCATTCGTCGGAACTCTTTGCAATGACAGCCTTTCCGCACTTGTAACGAAATATACTATATTGTCACATGGTTTTAATTTCAAATATCGAATTTTTTTCACAGACCGCTATGATGATGAAAGAAAAAGCGATAAGAGATCAAATAGCAGAAAAGTTCACCTTAGAAATGAAAACCGTAGAAATGAACTGCGCTCGGAAAATAAAGGAAATAGAAAGCGACAATTTGGGAGCGATCACTAAGTTGAAAGAGTTACTGGAGAGGAAGGCGCAAGAAGTTGAGACGCTCAAAGAGTTTATTATAGCAGAGAGAGGAAAAATTACTCAGATATTAGAGGCGAAAGAAAATGAAATATCGGAACTTATAAAGGACCATAATGAATTGCAGGCGGAATGTGAGAAGGCTAAAGATATTACTAAAGAATGGAAAAATAAAGCTGATAGGTATAAAGAGAGACTGGGTCGGTTAGGGTCGTTGGAAAATGAGTTGCAGAACGACAGGGAAAATTGGAAGCAGCAAAATAGTTTCCATCGTAAAGAATATGAACAGATGAAGGCTCGCGTCGCTCAATTGCAGGCCAATGTGACTAATATAAACATAAAATATGAAAAGTTACAGGCGGAACATGACACATTGCTAGAAAAATATAAAAATGCAAAGAAAACTATTTTCACTTATAAGGTAAATTCTCAACTACTTATCTATTTAATATTATATTGTATAAGGTGATTTAGAACCAAAATGTTTTTTTTTCTCTTATTTAGGATTATGTGGCAAAAAAAGATGCACATATAAACAATGAAATGAACAGAATCCAAGATGAATACAGGAAAATATTTGTGAAACTTCAAAATCAAATAAACTATCATGTCAACTGTAGAATACAGGATGAAAGGAGTAAAGGGAAACAGGCCCAGGCGAAAAACTATCAGCAATCTGATGTAAGTATGTAGGTATATGATTATTAAACGTTTGGGGCTGATGACACAGCAATTTAGTATCCCTGCAAAGCTGTACCCAAGATCGTTAATTTAATGAAGTAATTGTTTCAATTGACTTTAAATAATTTGACCTAACATAAATTTTATAAGTTATAAGTAATGTTCTGTCCCTTAATCGTTAATTAAGTACCTGCTATGCTATTCTGAATGTATACTCGACACTGAAGTCACTCGAGCGAGTATTACGTATCTCGCTCGCACTTATGCCGCTGCTATGCGTGCGAGCGAGATACGTAATACTCGCTCGAGTGACTTCAGTGTCGAGTTTACATTCAGAATAGCATAGCTGTTATTTGCCAAAGACACCCACAGAGCTTGGTTGTAATAAATATAAAAAAGCAAGATACATAGTCCATTACAACATAGGTATCTTAGTATATCACTAACGCACATATAAAATGATATTTCTATCAAGGGTTAACGTTAATTTGCTTCAACCTTACGAAATGTAACGAAGTTGACTTGTTTTAGTAATGGATAAGCGATTAATGAAGTTATCCTACAAGGGCGATGGTGCCACCAACTACCAAGGCTATGAATAGTGAATTGTTCTAATTGATGAAGTGTATGTAAGGAGTTCTTGATGTCTATTAAATAGTCCTTAAAAAGTAGCTAGTGTTTTGCCTTCTAGAAATCTTATTTTTTTGTATGGTTTATAATATTAACCCTAGAATATAACAGTGCGATAAATAAATGTATACCTACTAGACGGCTGAAATTCATTACATGTATATTTTTGTTACTTAATGTAAAAAAGATATTGGTTCGTAGTATGGACTTCAATGTTACTCTATGACAGAACGTGGTTTAAGCCATTGTCAAGTAGCCATAGAGAGTAATATTTTTACAAGAAGATATTATATCGTTAATATATTTGTTTTTAGTACTCCGACAGAATAAAGAAATTAAATGAGGACTTCGCACAATTAACCAAATCCACATTTAAGGATGAATCGCCTTTCAACCAGTGACGATGCATACAGCGGTGCTACGGTAAGTATTAATTTTCTAGTATCGTGGAAAATCTATATGAAGTTTCGGAAAATGTCGGGACCAATAAATGTACTTAATTTTAGTTAAAAGAAATATATTTTATGGAATTTTGTACAAGATATTGACATGCAAAACTATAACTAAGTATTTTGAAAGATGTTGGATAGTTATAAAATATATTAAAATATGTATTAATTAAAAGCGTTTGTCCCAAAACATGGAGTATTATCATTAAATTCTGTATTTAGTACAATACAATAATTAAAAAGCGTGAGTTCAACTCAAGTGAGGAGAGTTTCGAATACTAATGATTAATCCTTATTTGAAAATTTGTTTATCTATATTATTATAAATCGAGGGGAATTTTGATCCTCTCAGTGCAAAACTTTTTCCTGATTTTTATTAAATGTACGACTAAAGTCTATGGCAAAAATAGGACTTAGCTCATCATTAGTAAGAGTCCCTTAATGTATGTACGGAACCCAAAAATGTGACTAGTTTTGCTGAACTATCATTCCATTTAACGGATTTTTAAGAGCTCCTGTGATATTTGAGTACATAATTATATAATAATGTAATAAACAGTATTAGTATGTAAAACTGCAAACCAGATCAATTTATATAACATTCCTTTATATTCCATGTTTGTATTTTTATATTTACTTAGATAACTATATATATAACAGATTGTACTATTGCTATTTGGTGTCTAACTATATATACTTAGAAATAAAATATAATGATCTTTTTTGCTCAGTCGTATGATACGACTTGTATTGTATCGTTATCAATATGTGTCATTTAAATTAGAATAAATTTGTGTTGATTAGTATTATAATTGTTTTTACATAGTACACTTTCAAATTGAGCTGAAAACACTTTGGAAGGTGCAATAAGTTATTGTGAATTTATTTGTAAATAAAACTATTATTAAATTGATTCAACTTTTTCACTTCTTTGTATAGTACTTTGAGGGAACAAATGGCATTTTGGCAATATGACAAGGTATATCCTTTCCCCTGATATTAACTAGTAGTTCAGTGCCGACTTTCTTTAGGGTCTCAGCTACGTAACCCATGGCTACATTACCACCGAGAGACGGTGTGGGACATCCACTGGTTACTTTTCCTATTACTTCAGAGGTTATAGGATTTTTCAGCAAAGCGTCTTTTCTCGCTGGCGGGCCGTTTGTCATTCTTATCCCTACACGTCTCTTTGTAACGCCTTCTTTAATCTGTTTCATTATTATCGGTGCACCAAGAAAGTTTGCATCTGTTCTCCTTCGCTTGGCAATGAGCCACGTCAAAGCGGCTTCTACAGGAGTAACGGACTCATCTATATCATTACCGTACAGACATAAGCCAGCTTCTAAACGTAACGAGTCCCGAGCTCCCAAGCCCGCTAGTTTGACATCATTGGATTGCAACAGAGCTTCAGTTACTACGGCCGCTTTGTCTGCCGGTATCGATATCTCCACCCCATCTTCACCTGTGTAACCGCACCGCGTAATACGACACTCCACTCCGGCGACAGTAGCGACGCTTGACGTCATGAACATCAAATCATTCAATGGAACATTGGTTAACGGGTGCAAAGCAGAAACCGCTTTTGGTCCTTGGACGGCTATAAGCGCTCTTTCATTAACATCCCAAAATTCAACATTTACGTCTTTACCTTGCTTTTTAAATACCTCTGAAGTCTCTTTCATGTGCTGCTTATCTACTTCCAACCGTCCAGCATTTGACACTATGTACAGAGATTCATCACTCACTTTAGTGACTATTAAATCGTCGATAATCCCTCCTTTCTCGTTCAAGAAAACAGTTAGAGAACTGGATCCGTTACTCATACCTTTCAAATCGACCGGGCAAATAGTCTCGAACCACGATAAGGAATCCTTGCCTCGTACGTTTGTTTGCAGCATATGGGAGACGTCAAAAATTGATGCACTTTTCCTCGTGAACAAGTGAGATGCAGATACACTCATGTCAGAATATAAGACCGGCAGAAGGAAGCCCGCAAAGTCGACAAGTTTACCTTCATACTTGTTGTGCAAATGGTACAAAGGTGTCTTTTGGGATTTGCTATCATCGCTATATGCACGAAAACGTGACACAACGGGTGTCACTTGCTTTGTATTCGCGAGCGTAGCTAGAAAAACTCTATTGAAACTTAAAGAACACATTTTCACTGGTTAATATCCTTCAAGTGAATGTGTAAATTACTAAACAACAATTCTTATCAGCCGTTTGTAATGGAAGGTCGGAGGGCAATCGAAAATAAAGTTGTGATAAGGTAATGATGCCATGTTACATTAGTAGTCTAAAATCATTACCGAAGACATTTAAAAATGAATGTTGTGTGACAGAGTAGTTGTAACACGTAAACATTGATCCACTCCCAAGTTTCCTTGAATCGAAGCATTAAATACACTCACGGCACCATTTTGGAACAGGCAACAGCTACCCTAGCGACGCACCCAGCTGGTACACTGATCCATATATAAAACTAGAACAAGGAATGGAATAGGTGATATGCATATTTTTTGCTTTAAGCCCTTATGTTCAGGGGATAGAGATAAGCATAATTTCTGGTACTTTAACTAGGTCAACTTCCACATCATAAAGAGCAAGTATGTTAAGCTTTTTTTTCATATTAAACAAATTACTATACATGTTACCTAACATTTTATCTACCTTACATAAGTAGGTATTGCTAGGTATATTTAGATGTACATAATAATTTCATGTTTATGGATGAAAACAAAGACAAAGTAAATCAATATAATTTATTTCCAAAAAAATTATGTACTCTCACAATCATTTAACTTTTTTAAATACTCTTCATGTGTCCACAGTTCACTTTTGGTGGCTTCAGAAATTGCAATACTGGACAGTATTATAGCAATGAATCCATCAGCATCGGGGTGTTGTCGTAACAACTGAGGACTCTTAACTAGTTCTTCATTTGCTTCCACTAGAGTGCCCTTCATGCAACATGGCACTTCAAAACTTGTGCCGTCACTGTATTCTATTTTGCATATAACTGATTTCGGTGTTAACATCTGGCCACCTTTTTTGCCCTTTCCTTTCACAGAATTACTTAATCTGTCAACGCTACCAACAGAAAAATTTATGGTGTACTCTTTATTGTCCTTAAAGAAGAAATGACTTGGAGCAAGGCTGAGAAGGGCAATTCGGTTAGAATGAAACATAATCATTATATCATTATTTGGAATTCCATCAACATCAGTTATGTATCTTTTGCTAAAATACCTATCTGTAAAGGACTTTATGTTGTTCAAGTCTGGTATTGAATCTAAGATGTAAGAAGACATGATAATAATATTTATACTAATAAATTAAATGCAGGTTATTGAGTGTGGCCTTGTTGAGCTAATATTCTATTGCGGATCTCACTGTGCCGTTCTCTCGATTCATCTAAGTTTGCCTTTTGTCTTCTGAGGCGTTCTCCTTTTAAACACTTTCTCATATCACGATCATAGTCATTGCAATAACCCATAAACTTGCGAAAAGAGTGCTGTAACAAATTATTTGAAACTATTATATTTAACTTATTTAATTTTATAAACATTTACATAGGTTCATGAAACAGAAAATTATTAGACAGGATTTTGAATGAGGTTATAAATTGTTACGGTCTAGTTAATTTTATACACATTTTAAATGAATTTATAAACGGTGTTAAAGAGCTAACAAGTAAGTTTTTCCTCATAAAATTAAAATGTTGAGATTTCTTAATTTTGTTATGCAATTTCGTGTTTACCTACCTCTGCGTGACAGTCCATCAACTTTCGTATCAAAACATTACACTCGTCCGTATGTAAATGTGGTGACAAATCTGTGTGCATCACTTATTTTGTAAGTTATGACTAACAATAATTGATTTTATTCTAAATTACTACAAAATTAAAACAATATCTTCGTTTTCTCTGCTCCACTGCACAGTTTCACACGGCTCCGACGCATACACACCTACAGATATAATGTAATGTAACGTAACCTAACCAACCATAGAGCTATGATAAAAGAAACATTCTTATTCTACGATTTATGAACCAACCACCACTGACAGCTAGGGATGTTAATTTATTTTATATTATCCAAAATAGAGTCCCTTTAGAATCCATAAACTCTTCATCGATCGATTTAATTAATTTTTTCCGCTTGGTAAAATGTAGGCAGTGTTCCTTTTTTAAGTCCTTTAGGATAATAGCCGCCAGAAAGTAACAGCGAGTGCGAACGCTAGTAAATTGTAAACCATATTACCAGTAAGGATTTGGGAGAGGATTTGAAGGGGATTAGTATTTCTATAAAGCAGCAGCAAATTAAAAACTTATTTTGTGTTTTTTATTATTACTTAAACATGTAGTCACATTGTGTCTCAATAATTAAATATCTAACAAAGTATAATCAAGGTAGAGACCTCCTTTAAAGTATGGTATTAGTCCTACGAGTTGGAAAACCTATTTCCTTACCTAATAGGATACAACATTTTATTAACAAACTTTACAATAATATCTACATTAATTTAATTGCAGTGTTGAGACTTGTATAAAAAGACAATGTTAATAGGGATATTGGAAGTTGTCTTGCATTTATTACTTTCTATAACCACCACTATAATAAACGCACTAAGGAAATCACAATAAATAATCATACAACACAACATCATTCACCCCAAAACAGGAACAAGCGAGTATTTAAGCAAAATAATTTAAATTATATTAGGTATATAAATACAGAAATGCGATATAACAAAAAATAAAAATAGTTTTGACGCCCGATTAGACAAAGAAATGCAAAATGTGCCCAAAATATCCAATCCGATTGGCTAAAATTAAAAAGCGGGTGTTATGAGTGGCGCGGGGTTCGTTCGTTCGCGTAGGCATCAACTCTTGGGCATGCCCTGGGGAGTGGCGGTCTCAACCATCTTCTTGTATTTGCCCACAAGCTCTGGCAGATCGTAAGCGATGGCGACATCTAGCCGCGTGATGGGGCAGCCGCGGAAATAAGTGCATGTCGCTGAGAGCTGCTGGAACTCGTACAAGGGGTTCAGCCGGAAGAAGTCCCGGTAGGTTTCCGGGTCCGGCAAGTCATACCTAATCATAAGCATATTGTGAGAAAATGCACAAATACATAAACAGAAAAAAGTCTTCTATAAAAATGTATACCTGGAAATATTAGTTAGCGTGCTCAGCCCCTCGTAGATGTGGTAATTTTGAGGGTTATCGATGATGGCATCGGCAATTAACTTTCTATTGCCAAATATAGTCTTGTGATTGTAATATGTTGTAAGATAACAATCGACCATCTTTGCATGATTTCTTACTCGGACCTGTGTAAAAATATTTCACAAGTTTAGATTGTTGATTAAAAGACGACAGACAAGGATTCGGTGATGAGCGTCGCCGTTTTATACATAATAGTCTGTCAGTTTATAATGAAAGTAACTCTAAATTAATATTAGATTAATGATTTCAAATAAATTAGAAAAGTACCTACACCTTGTTCTATGGTAACCAGATAGCTGATTGATAAAGTGGTATTCATTTACATCGAGACATAGATCTAACAGACAGACATGTCCATGCCCTCAAATGTTTGTCCCGCCAACCGGTTCCTCAAATATGAATTGATATAGGTATACTTACAGCGAATCTCCTAGCGCTAGATATTTTGTTTTCAATGCGCTTGTCGACGGCATGCCGCAGGTCTCGCAGGAGCTCTCGCTCTTGGGCCTGCAACAGACGCACAGGCGCGCCTGCCTCGTAGGGCATCGACCACAGCGACACAGTGTACATGACCGGTGGCTGCGCGGAGCTCATCAGCGGAGAGATGTTCCATATCAATGCACTTTGTACACGCATCAACTCTTCCGGCTTCACTGAATCCGCCTTGTTCAACACGATGCGTGTCTGAAAATAAGAGTAAGAGCATATGAGCCTAACCAAGCTTTAAAAAAATATTTTAGAATTATCTAGAATATATCTTACTTATTTAGTGTTTTTATATATTATATTATAATTTTTTCTATTTACTTTAAAGTTAATGTTTTCTATTTACTTCTCACGATGGAATAGAGCATAGCAACATTAATGGATAGTAGAGGGATTAAGACGTCGCCGCTTAGCATAAATTAAATATAGCAAATACCGTTACCGACCTGTGATTCTCTGCCCTTGAGTTGGTCGAGGATAGCCTCTGTCTCAGGGCCCACATCAAGTTTAGATGGATCATACACCAGAAAGATGATGTCAGCGCGGTCTATGAACCACTGGCAGGCGTCATTAAATGGAAATACGCGTGAAACTTGTTTTCTCACTTCTAATATTCCAGGTATTTCCACGATGTTTACCTAAAATCATAGCATTACATACAACAGTATTAATGTAAATCAAGAATCACTTAAATTTATCAGGCAACAAGATAGCAATAGATAAATAAATATTCATATGATAACCTAAGCTTGAACTGTTCTTACCTTCTCCAATATTTTACTGGGATATCTGAGGCCTCGTAGGCGTTCCTCTAGACCTTGTCCAAATTTCTGTAAGCCTGAGAATGTCCAGTCGGCAGCTAGTTGTGTACCGTCCAGGACTTGAGGTTCTTTCCCATGCATTAAAATATTGAAGTATGCGGGAGATGGTTCAGCACCTGGAAATACAAGGAATATAAAACTGATGCTTATTTGTTAAATGATGGTAATGCTTCACATATAAATGTTGTACAAAATAATGCCAGAAAAAATTAATACCAGTTCGTAGAGACCATTCCGTAAATTCTAGCCCAGTTAAATAATTGAGGATGCTGGATTTTCCACCACTCCACGGTCCCATAAATAACACTAACGGCTTTGAAAATATTTCAGGGTCCCCAAAGTGCCTGTTACTCAAATCTCTGTATTTGTAAAGCCCTTCCAATGGTTTGATTGAGCTCTCGTATAACCGCTTCAAATCCCTTAGGACTATTTCAGCGGATTTCTCAACAGTTAGTTCTGCCTCGCTTGCTTCCTCATCTAATCTAAGAATTTGGTTGATGTGGTCACGAGATCTAAGATTTTCGGGAATTTCTTTAATCTGAAATTCAAAAACATATATAATTAAGGTAAGCAATAATGTTTTTCTGTACAAAAAGACGAATGACAATATAATTGTGTTTATTACATTTAACAATTCTTCCTCGGGTGCTCCTTCTTCATCTGATGAGGCTTCGTCAGCTTGAGTTGAAGCATCTTCTGAACCAGTTTCCTCAGATGTGTCTTCTTCAGCTCCTTCCTTATTTTCCTCATCAGATTGATCACTGGTAACTTCATCTGACTTGTCCTCTACCCCCCCGTCAGTAGTGACTTCAGCAATATTGTCTTCCTTACTTTCAGAGTTATCTTCTCCTGATTCTTCTTTATCAGCTTCAGATTCATCTTTTACCTCTTCAGAATCAGATTTATCCTCGGCTGAATTAACTTGTTCTTCACCCGAATCGTCTTTATCTTCTGATGTTTCATCTGCTGCCTCTTTATCTTCTTCGGACTGCGTATCTATTTCATCCTCTTTGGATTGTTCGTCTTTAACCTCTTGGGAATCTTCATTGTCTTCTTGAGAGTCATCAGCCTTTTCTTGAGATCCATCTTCATTTTCTTTTGTCTTGTCATCATCATCATTGATTTCTCCAGATTCAGTCGTTTCATCAGACTTTTCTAATTCAGCTTCTTTACTTTCATCACTGTCTTTGTCATCGACCTGTTCTTTGCTGTCATCGACTTCGTGTTCTTTTGATTCCTCACTATCGTCAGTATCGTCTTTTACTTCTTTCCCTTCTTCATTATCTAAAACAAAAAAATAAAATTAAAAAACCCAATTTAAATAATGAGGGCTTAAGTCGTATTTGTTGCCGCCCCTTGATGGGATAAAGACAAATACTGCTGGTGCGGTTCCTAACGTTATGCGATATAGTTATATTGTTGAACTGTTTTAATTATTAAATGACCTTTGGCTTAAAATAAGTTTTAAATATTAATAATGTACAACCTTGCTCGGCTGATTCTTCCTCAGTAGAGGGTGTATCTTCTTTGCTATCGTCATCATCTTCCTGTTTGCTTTCGTCTGCTTGTTTTTCGGTGCTGTCTCCGTCGTTTTCCTCCACAGTAACGTCTTCTTTCGTTTCGTCATCTTCAGCCCCACCTTCTAAGTTTTCTACAGATGCTTGGGACACATATGGCTCCTCAGCTACTTCAACCGATAGCTTATCGTCCTCTTCACCTGATTCAGTTGTTCCACCATCATCTTCTGCTGAAGTCACTTCTTTCGTATCGTCATCAACACTTGCTTCATTACTGTCGTTTTTTTCTATGGAATCTGAAAAATAAATAGACCCATTTAAAATGTTTATATTTATATTATCGAATAAATACATTGTCGTTATTATTTTACAGGTGATTAAATTGAATACATAGATACCTAATATTGTATAGGTACCTATTAGATAATACGTCGTCGCTGATTGAAATATCAAAATATATAATGGGATACATCGTATATATTTTCATAGCATTCATTGCTTGCAGAAAAAAGAGAAGTATTTTGGGTCACTCAAGTGATTTTCTAAAACTTATCAGTACGTATACGTTTTATTTTGTTAGTTACATTAAAGTCCGCACCGCTCATTCACTTTCGGTATAGGTAGGCCTATATGATCAGGCATGGTCCGTAAGGTAAGTGTTCAAAACCTAAAACCTTCAAACCTTTAAAATAAAAGTCCTTGACGGAACATATGCACAAGCACTCGTCTGTCGCATCTCGCATGTAACCTTTATAAAAAGCGTGTTTATTTTTAACTGCTTATAATTGTTATTTTTGTTTCCATACATTTCGACGTGGATGACTACGAGAGACGAGCGAGCGTTCTTCAAATAATTTGGCGGTGTTAAATGCGCTCGACTATTTGATTTATTTGCAACCTAGATGTGATTAGATAACACAGAATGGTTATATTTATCAATGGCTTAAACTTTGATGACGCACTGGCTAGTATGCAGTTCAAATAAAACACCATACCGACACTAATCTTGTGTCAATCCAAGGCTATTCCAGGAAGGTCAGTTTTAACGGCGACTTATTTACCTCGTAGATACATAATCGTAAAATTTCAAGGGAACGTGATTCAGAAATACATCCCAACTGAAAGATTTAAAGACACTAAAAAATTTAAGCTCTTGTTATGCTGTCTGTATGATTATTTCACGAATCAATTTGATTATTCTACGATGAGTTATAATTAATAAAATTGTATACAGATATAGAACTTACGCCATTCAGCTGTGTGTGACTACCAATATTACCATAATTTCTGAAATCTGTTATAACTAGGTAGGTAACTAGATAGGTACTGAATGTTTTCAAGACATCCAAAGACAAACAAACCTATATACTTGGGTACCTTTGAACATATTGATGGTTGTACAACTACTATGATCTTACATTATCTAATATCAACATATTTTGCTACGTTTTCTGCTGTAGGTAGTATGCCAAACAAAAAATACAATTATTTTGTTTCGAGAAGTGTAGGTAAAAATAGTGCCTTTAATGAACAAACGCTCATCATTTTGTTTTTCATTAAAGTAGAAGGAACCAAGGAAATTATTCGAATTGAGGTAAAAAGTTATTCTGATGCAGGAAAGAGGTAAAACATGTATTTAAACTTTAAATACATTTATATTATTACCTGGCTCAACGTCTCCTGATTCAAGCTCTTTAAGAGCCTTTTCGATGTATGGACGGCATTGTGATTCTGATGGTATGTCCTCGTCAGCTGAAACGAAATTTATACATACAGTTCTAACAAAACTGTAATGTCACAATTTTATAAACCTAGTAAAGAATATGCCGTATCTACCTATTAACTACCAAATAGCAATCCTATATGGATTGGCTAGATACATAGATGTTTGAGTTCGATGGCTGATGGTAAAACTATAAGTACCTGCCTAAGTATTATTTGGTATGAACTAAATATGCTTTAAAAAACTTATAGAAATCCCCAGGGTGTTTTAATAACTAGTAGGTGTTATCTATATAAGTATTTTACATCCCTTCGGAGGCATAACACCTATTTGTAGATATAGGTACCGTTTTCTAAACTGCAAAAAAGTACGTGGAAAGGATTTTAGGTACACGGTTGTTTTATTGTAAGGGTATCTACTACGTATTTCTGTTCTCCTCTTAATATATTCAGTTTTGACTTGTTAATAAATACGTAAGTAAATAAATACGTACTTGCTTACTAACAATTTATTTAGGTTGTTGTTTAGTTGCAAATACCTAAGAGAAAACGATTTCATGCCAGAAGTCAACTTACAACTATATTTTTCAAGATAATAAGTATTATCATTTATTGATTTCTCATCGTTATTTCTCCTATATCACAGACAAGCTATATAATCCAAGAAGAAAATTGTGCTTCTAATTTTGCATAATACGTACTTAGTTCGTTTTTAATACAAGTATGTAGGTATCTAACTTTAGCAATGCTTAGCTAGTTGGTAGGTACTTTTCAGTTATTCATATCAATCATTCATGATTATTCACCACTAAAGGTAAATTTGACCGACCGGTTGGCATGAGGCTTAGTTACCCTGACTTTCACACCACTAGTAGTAAGTATATTCTATTTCCACCGAGACATTCATGTGTCAGAATGCCCCGCTCCCGATATTTTGGAATCGGAGAAACATGCTTGCCTGTTTATTTAGTGTAACAGCTATATGCTATACCGAATGAAAAAAAAATGCTAGTTTCGTTAAATGCTAGATGAACCTACTTATCTATCTGCAGCAAAATTTTGCCAAAAGATGGCTCTGAGTAGGTCATGGGTGAATGGGTATGATACCATTCATTCATGCCTAATCAAAAATGTGGAATTTACGTCAACTAAAGTTAAATATACAAAATTTCGTAAGGTAGCTTGTCATTCAACCTTTCATGTATACCTACTTAACCTGTTTATAACATTAATTACCTACTCATTGACATTAGGTACTGCAAACACACACACACACATCTTTGAAATGTAGGTCTAGTATAGAGTATTTTAGTCATAACAGCATCCAAGCAGCTCGAAAGTCTTGGCCTTGCTACGAAATGATCCGAAGCATTAGGTATTATATTGTGCTAAGGCTGATGGATGTGAAGATAGTTATAAGTATATATGCTATATAAACTGCGATTACACTATTAGTTACTTCCATCTATCTGATCCCCTATTTTCAAAAATGTGGAATTCAATTAAAAAATTCCATTGGCTTAACGAATTTTGATGCCAAAATCAATTAGGCTTATTAATAGTCTTTTGTTTGGCTTACATAGGTCCTTTTACATATTGGATTTTACATTAGGAATCACAGCAAAGACACGTCGTGTTAATGTTTACCTACTTTAAAACAACTAACTACTTAGTTAAGAAATATTTGTGCATCAAAGTTATTTACCATCATAAATAATGACCTTGTGAAACATACCATTATTTAGACATACAAAATTACGTTACCTCAATAAAATACCTAATTATTAAGACTACCTTTAATGGATAGAACTAACCGACCTCATAAACGGGTTTGGGTAGATATTTTGATGGAGAAACTATCTATGACCTACATTACGACGGAAATTGTCAATACAATAGGTTACCTATACAGGCCGACGGGGATATCTCAATTTTCTTATATCTATAGTTTTCTTATTTTCTAATTCTCTTTACAATAAGTAGGTATACGGTATAGGTATTTTAAACATGCAGATGATTCAGTCGGTCGAAAATGTTAATTCATATTATTTAGAGTATTCGTATTATGCACTGAGTATCTACTTAGTTACTACCCTAGTTCTTTACTTAGGTTATTTTACTTCTTAGATATTATATGACCCAGTTCTATGTCACATTTTTATAATGTCGTCACGATCCTATCGTTTTTCACAAGATGGCGACGCACAACGACAAATCCCTGTATTTCTATTTACGTATCTAGCTTTGCGGTGTAGTTAGGCGATCCGCGGCGCTATAAATTCATTAAACTCTGCCTGATTGATCGTGCGCCTCGGGTAACAGGCGGATCTACATTACATCTGGGTCACTAGATCATTTTGTCATACAAAACTTCACCTAAGGTTATTGCCAAAAATAGAGCACATACGTGAGCTTTTTACATAATTTCAGCGCAAGTTACGCCGAAAATAGCAACGATGTAGTGACGCAGATTGCGAGAGTAGATCCGCAGCCCCCACTCAGCAGCCCGGCGCTCGAGCATGGCTCTGGCTCGCGGCGACGACGCGACGCAACGCTACGATGGACTCACCTCTCGCCGTCGCGGCGAGTGCCGACACCACCAACAACATGCACAATGTAAACCTCCATAGCGTAAATCTATTGGTCCACATTTTGTTCTAGTTCAGCCCCCCGAGACGGGCTATCAGTCATTTGCACTCACACTCGCGCACCCGGCCGATCTACAGACGTGATAGGTACACAATTACACTGAATGGACGAACACACTACCGCACAGAACGGCGCGAATCGCATTCCTGAAGGAATGCAGATCGGGCCGAAACTGTCGCCATAAAATCGCAGATGTAATAGGTTTTCCAGCATTTAAAATTTAAAGCAAACTGTGGCTGTTGTCAAAAGGACGAAATATTGAACTGGTTCTATTACGAACTGCGATTTAATGGGCTTAGGAATCGGTTGCAGCGGGAGGCGGTACGCGACACTGCATGTAAAGCCGTCGGACGTACTCTATTTCCGGAGACAGCACAGCATCGCTGGTCGGAGGGGTACTGGCGCGCGAGCATAGCCCTCCCCGCGCCGGAGCTTTCAGCGATATTCAGCCCGGTGCGCGTGCCAAGCGCAGCCCACGAGCGCGGCGCGGCGCGGCGGCGGCGGCGGTAGCGGCTACAGCCTCGACGCTTTGCACCAAACACTGTGTAGTGACAATGTAGCAGCTGAAACTATGCTATTAAGCATAGTGCATCAGTCAATTCTTATTTTAAAAGTTAATTTTACGAACATGGCTTAGTTTACATTCGAGAAACTAGCTCTAGAACATATACCTACAGCGGGAAGACTCGAAGAACCACTTCAAATACCAGTAGGTAGTTCCTGAGATTAGCGCGTTCAACCAAACAAACTCTTTAGCTTTATAATATTAGTATGGTAAATGACCCAATGGTGGCCAGTTTAAGAAAAAAAAAACTGGTTTTTGTGAAATATTGCCAAAATTGTGAAAGTTTTAGCACTGAATATAGTGAAACTGTATAAAGTCCAGTCCTTATTTAATATTTGTAATGTGTTGCGCGTGAGATACAGCAAAGCTGGATTCAATTAATTTAACAAATAAAAGTTGTAGTTTTGTGACCCAGTCTTGGACAGGGAAAATTCATTCATGGATACCCCAGTCTTAGTCTTAGTTTATTTTTATTTTATGGTTAACACATGAAACAGAACTAATTTTGATTTTAATTAAGCAATCCTATTTTACAAGTGAAACTTTCTGCTCACCGCCTTAACGATTTCCTTAAGAAAAGCCGTCGTTGTCAATTTCAAATCACCTTACACTTAGTATTCGCGCATATTTGTACATGTAACTGACTGAATTCAATAAATCGTTAAACTTAGATAGTTCGATGTCTAAAGTCTATGTCACAGTGATCCCAATGTAAAAACATTCGCTCATGTCCGAATTCTAGATGTTTCTTTTAATTTTTGGCCATTACTGGTACCGTGGCCACGACTGGTACACTTACGATAGGTACAAATTAATTATATTTTAAGTATTGATTAACTTTATTAAGACTGTTTATAGCTTATTCCGTGAGCTGTTTTAAAAACGATCTTTTAAACATAATCGTCGCTTTTGAGGAATATGATAGAAACCTGACAAAAAGAGACGGGATATTGAGCCTAGGTAGGTACGTACCTACTAGGTAACTTTAGAATATTATTTTTTATTTACCAAGTAGGTATGTAGGTATATGATAAATGTAGGCTACCTACCTTTCATAAATCTATCTTAGGTATAGGTCTATATATTTTTTTAATGATTCCACGCTAACTAAGCGTGGCTAACTAAGTACTAAAGGCGTGAACTGACTAAAAATCTTCATCTATAACATCGTTTTCTAAGGTGCCTCATGCATGTCGCTACGGTGGTATAAGACTTTTATGAGCATTGAGGTATCGCAACATTCGCAACGGACCTTATGACAAAATTGGGGTAAATATGTAGTGAGTAATACACGTAACTAGTGAGGTGGAAATTGTGTGAAATGTAGGATGTGATGATATCTATGCAAGGTAAATGATGTAACAGGTTGGTTGGCTTTGTGGTTAGTGACCCTGACTCTCAAGCCGCCGGTCGTGGGTTTGAATTCCACACAGGACAAACATGTACCTATGCATGAATATGCCTGTTTGTCCTGTGTCTAGATGTAAATATATGTAATATGTAGGTATGTATTTAAAAGTGTGTAGATATATGTAGTTTATCAGCTATCTAGTTACCATAACACAAGCTCTGCACTTCACTTAGTGTGAAAAATGTCCCAGGATATTTATGATTATGTATCAAGATGTATGCGTGTCCTGTCCTCCTAGGATAAATAAAGGTGTGAAAGCTTCAGGTCTCGTTGCGCGAGTTTAAATTTTAGTTTCCGTTTTAAAGAGCTGAAGTTTACAACTTCTCATTCAAATACAATTAAAATTAGAACATGAAAAAAGTCTAATCCTCTAGTATCTGCCTGGGAGGATATTTCATATAACATATGAAACTGATAAACTCTGTTTAAGTACTAAGATTTTAATTATAGAAGTTTTTTTAATGAAACCAAGTAGACAAGTAGAAGCAATAAACAAACATATCAAGTTATATTCCATACTTTATACTGTACCTTGTAGTATATAAGCAGGTTATTAATCAAATAAATCATATATCAACACAATTTCTGAAAAACAGCTTTATTCATTACTTAACATTTTTATAATTACAAAAATATTTCTAAATGCACTTGGGTGTGCATTATGTTATTCTATTGTATTTTTTACAATACATCATAAAACATATTATTATAATATGGGTCAATGTATTTAAACTTATATTTATCCCTTAGATTTAATTAAACTAATGATCAATGATGATGAGTTCATCAATACTCCAGTCTTCATAGGAATGGTCGGGAAGGTATCTTCTGATGATGATAGGTATTTTACGCTGTTTTAATTCCTTCATGGCTATTTGTAAGGGATCTGTTTCACCTTCTAACTCCACCATAACTGGAGCACACATTGCTATTTGTAAGGCTCGGGTACCTGAAACAAATTACAGAACACTTAAAGGGTTTGACAAAACAATACAAAACTTTCATAGATCAAGATGTAGAGAAGTTGAAACAGCAAGACTGCAAAAGTAATGTTAATATGTGTAGTAAAGTTACACAAATTAGAATGACTTTGACTCTGTTAACAATGTTGCTGCTGTTGCTCTAATAATGAGCTAGTCACAAATTTTAAATGTAAACATTTTTTTTAATATTACGGTACCAATACAGTAATAAACGGTAACAGCAATAACAATATAAGGAACATTATAAGCAATGCTCAGAGCCCAACATGTCTGTTTCTTCTTACAGTTCTTACAGAAGTATGAATTTGATAGCTTAGCAGGTATTTAATAGGCATAAGGTTGCATAGCGTTATACAAGCTCTGCTGAGTATGGAATCAGATTGTATTTACATTTTGTTCATTTGTCATATTACTTTTGAGCTATAGATGTGTGACCTTAGGACATGATTTAGGACTTTAGGAGTATAAATTTTATAGACAAAGTTGGAGGTTAACCTCACCTAAAACTCTCGCGCGTTCATATTTAGTCATATAACGTGTTGTTATCCGTTTGGTTTTGTCAACGCCGCCGCCAGCCTGGCCAGGTGCAAGCAACTGCGTGTTATAGCCTTCTTCCTCTTGTTCCTCAGTCTCCTCAATGTTATCATCATCATCAGCAATGTCATCGTATTCAGCTCCTCCGTCTTCACCCTCAAATTCCTCATCAGCCATTATACTGCTTTAGATTTTTGGGTCACGAATGGCTACAAATACGCCTATACAATAAATCTAATTTAACTCTAACTACTTAATCGATCTATTTATCAAATACTACGTAGGTATTAAAAATTTTCAAGACAATGCGATTTAAACTGATGCGGACAAAATCAACCAAACTACCATAGATGATACTTAATAACTAAAGACAAACTACTAGTTTAGTGCTTTCTTGGTAGTGATGTGAAATGAAAACCCCATAGATAGTTTATAAAACACAACAAATTATGTGCTAACTCGTGATTTCCACACCAGTGAAATACATACAGTTTCTAGAGAATTTCTAGGTTTATCACATAAGAAACTATGACTACTAATATTCATTATTATAAATTTACGATCTAATTAGTCGATGTTGGCTATAAAGCCCAATCGAAAATAATATTATTGGATATGTTCATAAAAAGTTTATGGTTCGTTTATGGTTGAATTGTGAAATCTTGTCTTTGGTACATTAGAGCCTTTTCCTTTTCCGGTTCTGCATTAAAGCTATAACCATGCCGGTGTGTATTTTTATTAAAGAATATTATTTTACCGTATCGTGATAAGTTTTTTAAGTCAATTTCTACTTTAATACAATTGTATCTATATTGGTGAATGCTCAAAACAGTGTTTTTAGAACAAATTTTATCCAACCTTTACTGCGCCCAAACAATCTGATACACATGGCAAAATTTGACATGTCAGATAAATTGAGAATAAAGTTTTAACTTTAGTGTGATTTACTAGATCATTGTTAAAACTATGTTTTGATTCTTATTTGTATCGTAATCAATATATTTATTTGTGTAGACTATGTTACCAAGTGGTGAAATAACCTAAATATTAAATTACGGTTTTCAGCTCGCAATTGACTTATTGCACCCTTCGCCCGCGTCAGAGAGGAGGAAACATAAATTGAAGAGGCTGGTGCCACATCCCAATTCATATTTCATGGATGTAAAATGCCCCGGCTGCTACAAAATAACTACGGTATTCAGTCACGCGCAGAGGGTTGTTGTATGCGCAGGATGCTCAACGATCCTTTGCCAACCAACTGGAGGTCGTGCTAGATTAACGGAAGGTATGTTCCTCGGATTTCATAAAATCATAGATTTTGTATTTACCATGCATTTTGAACATTTTTTAATAAACCTTTGCAACTATTAATACAATTCATACTGATATAAATATCAGTCTGTGCATGTGAAACTTTGTGTCACAGTTAAAGCTAATATAAGTATCTAAATAATTATTATTTACAATAGTCTTGGTTCTCCCCTTAATAGTAGATCTTATTGAACTAATAAATTAACTATTACTGTATTTATATGTAAAGTATATTTCATAATGTTACTCCATAACAATAAAATTCAAAAATAATCTACACATGATGACTATTGCACCTTAAGTAAGCATTTTCATTTATTTATTTGAATTATGAAAGTTATTCTGTTAATGAAATCACTTAATTAAGACATTTTTTCTCGTGGTATAAGTGCAAAGAGAAAAATACATTTAAGTTTTATTAGTACCAACTTATTTATGGTCTTATATTTTTAATTCATTCTTTTAATTTTATAAATAACTAGCTGCCCCGGCGCGGTTTAACCCGCGTAGTTCCCGTGGGAATACATGGATAAAATATAGCCTATGTTACTCGTGGATAATGTAGCTTTCGAATGGTGAAAGAATTTTTAAAAATGGTCCAATAGTTTTTGAGCCTATTCATTACAAACAAACAAAGTTTTCCTCTTTATAATATTAGTATAGATAGTATAGATGAGAGTTCTAGTTAACAATTTTTAGATAATAAAATGCTTAATATTTGCAATCCAGACTTTCATGAAATTGTGCAATACCTATATGTTGATAAGTGCTAGTCTGCAGACAGACATTTATTTATTGTCAAAGGCAGTGCAAAATTCTTATCTTTCTGTAATAAATCCTTAAGTTTGTGTTTGTTTGATCCTTAACATGCATAATGTTACTGAACAGCTCATTCAGTTTATATCAGATATTTGGTTATCATAGTACACAACTTGCTTTGTTTAGATTATTCTAAAGCAGTATTACAAATTACAATTTCATCTTAGAGAGGTCTTACTAAAATTTTGCTTGGATAGAAACAAGCATTAATTATTAAATTTGTTTCAGGATGTTCATTTAGAAGAAAACAACATTAAATTCCTGGAGAGAGCCCTCATAATTTAAGATTTTTGTTTAATTTCCAAATGAATGAAGGAGTGATAAGTTACAAATTCGTTAAAATGGATCCATTAAAGAATTATAAATAAAGGCTTTTTCGAAGGGAAGTGTTTCTTTTATTTTCCAGGAACCAAATTAAACCGATACTTAAATTGCATATTATATTGAATGCTTTTAAATTTTTACAATAACTGTATTATTATTGCACATTTTTCACATGATACAAATATCACATTCTTTAATACAACTATATAATACAAAAATAAAGCACTATACAAATATAGATATTTCATAGTCTATTAATATCACATAATTTTAGTGAGGTGTGCAGGGAAAAATATTGCCCTAAATTTTGTATACACACAACATCTGATATACACTAGGTAAAAATGTTGCTCATACTTATTTCTGGCATAAAGACATTAACTCTAGTGTATTGGTTACAATAGATTAAAGTTAAATACTAGTTACATACTTGGAGAAAGGTGAACCTATATTTTTTTATAAGCTAGTTTTTTTTTCTTCACACTACCAAAATTTTAAATATTTAAAGATATTGTTTTTCTGTTTAATTCTATAACAAAAGTATAATATTTAACATTATAACCTGAAAAGCAGATAATAATGAAGTTAGCTTCATAAACTATACAATTTTATTATTGTGTCAAGCATAGCAGCATACACAATCATATCTACTTCCAAGGATAATTTGCTCAGACATCATAAAGTTTTTAAGATTATGTTTCTAGGCATTGTCTTTATCATAAATAAATAATAATCTGAACTATATTAAAAGTAAATACAATCTAAGCAAATAACTTACAAGCATATAGGTAATATGTAAAATTATTGTTATTATGAATAATTTCCAACCCTGCTATTTATAAAGCACCTCATTTAATAAAACAAAGAAGTTTCAACTATTTCTTAATAGCAGAAACTTGTTAGTTATATATCTAAATATTGGAGATGACTTATTGACAGAATTTAAATATTTAATAAATGGTTATTTAATTAGAACAAAATATTATAATTAGCAACAACAAAGCCAATTGGCATCAACAGGAAACTTAACAAAACAGAAAACAATAAGATGTTATTTGTTAAAAAATTTATGACTTCTTAGTGACTGGGCATCAGGTGATTCCAATTTATCTTCAGCATTTTGAATATCTTGCTTGATGGCAGTAATAAGATCATCTAGGGAAGTAAAATTCTTCTCCCCTCTCAAGTAGCCAATTAAACTTACTTTCAAATGTGACCCATAGAAGTCACTGTCAAATTTATGCATTATGTGGGTTTCCTGTAACAATATTTTATTAACATTTATTTCATGGTCATGTACCTATGCATTAAATTACACAGTTTTTTTTTATTTTCTATTATAACAGTTACTAATTATCTCATTTCATAAAAAAACTTATAGGTAAAAAAATATTAGTAATCCACTTACAACAGACATCTGTTTGTTTTGGTAAAATGGACACCATCCAATATTGGCCACCATCTTGAGTACTGGCCCACAGTCTACTTGTGCCCATCCATAATATACCCCTGGCTCAAGATCCTTAGGGAGGGACTGCACTACCTCCAGAGGATAGTTAGCTGTAAAACACCATAGCAACATTTTCAATTTGAGTTATCACTAAGTTCTTATGATTAATGCATCCCTTTGGGTAGCAAATATATTGTAATTTAAGGAACCCAATTTCATAGGCATATTCACAGAATCTCAAAAACAATATTTATTATACAACTATCTCTTATAATATAAATAAGGTATTTTTTGCAGATTTAATATTTTACTGATAATATTAACACAATTTATTCACATATTGCCTAATATTTTTTATATATCAATTCATTTAACTTGATGTTCAAGTTAAATTTTTTAATCATTAATGTTTTTTATATGTCATATTTATTTTCTAGTCTACATTATATGATTTCATTTAACATGTACATGTTAAATTAATAGTTGCAGTACAAGTGTATACCTGATGTCAAACTGATCTAGCTCGTATACCAACTTTAGTAAGTTAATATTGAAATATTAATGTAAATTTTAGTCCATGTTATTAATTAATGTAATTATTTCATTTAATAAACTTAGTCACAATAAAGAATTTTTTTTTCACAATATTGATATATGACAACTCTGAATTCTAGGGCAACTAGTTTACAAAAATGTATGTTTGTTTAATTATTTATTTACCTGTAGGGCAGCCTAGGTCCTTTGACCCTCGTCCAAAACCCTTAATAACCTCTCCTTCGAGATAAAGTGGTAACTGCGAGGACGACATATTCACAGCTCTTATCAATGTGTAGAGAACAGGTATACGTCTATACGTGGCCACAATTGAAAAGACAATCACTGAATCACTCCCAAACTACACAACACAAATGAGTTTGTTTGTAAATGGATTACAAATCTATCTAACCATTTACAAGTACAAATTGTGACTTTACTTGTAAATTTAATATAATTTTATAACGTATACCAGAACTTTTAACGGATGTTAAGTAATCAAGCTACTTTATCTGAAGAAATAAAATTGATGAATTAAGAAGATTTACACAATTTTTTGACAACAGTGTACCTATCTCTTTTTATCGCTAATCGCCGTTCGTCTTTTTTGGCACTAACGTTCAGCGATGCGTTCAGCTGTCAAAATAATCCCATTACATTGTAGCGCTTAAGTAGAAAAGAATAAAGATCATTTCACTATACTTTTCATTCAGTATAAAAAAGACTATCAAATGTACGGTTTTAAGTATTATCATTCAGTATGATAACAAGTGCTCCTACCATCGAACCATTCTGACTATACCTATTTGGTGAAATAAATGGATGCAAATATTTATTTCCGTTTCAACTTCAATGAACACTAATCTTAAAGTATTTAAATATAATAATTTTACGTACCTTTTAACGGGATTATACATAAATTTCCTAATAGTGCATAAGCAGCATTCAAAATCTAAATATTTTTTATTGAAATAGGCCTTATGTTAGGTAGCTTTATGCTAGGTTTTGAAAGTTGCTTTTACTGAGAAGAGTCGGCAATAAAGTCAGCAATTACTCTTTTCAAAATTGATTAAATAGCATTCCTCTATGCAAATAGAGAAACCAAAATTGTTTCAATTTGGCGGGCTGGCTTGCCCAAAATGAGACAATAAACGTATCTATCAGCATGAGGGCTCACGAGAGTTTTTTAACGTACGTTAAAAAAGCGTTCAAATGCAACAAATGCATTCCCATGTATATTGTCACACGACAGCGTTTTTAAAACGCGACGCTTTTTTATCGAGCGGTGTTGCATTTTCAACTTTGGGCGTTGGAAATAGAGCATATTATGGTAGGTACTTAGAAATACATTTGTTGTGTTAGAACGCTTTTTTAACGTCCGGTAAAAAAAACTCGTGCGAATGAGGGGTTAATGTATCGAGGTCAATCTGCACGCAAGCAGCCGTCCTGTAGTGGGGTAATCAATCTGGTGAAGGTGGCTATGGTTGGTAAACAAATGGTTATCTTATAAAAGATGCAATCAATTTAATGGAGACTATAAATTTTAAAAGGATTGAAAGACGCTGTTATTAAATGATAAATGATATAAATACTTTTAATAAATAAAATGGACTTCTTTGTTCCCTTACCTAGGCTCTCTAATTAAATTAAGATTATATTCCATATTGTATATTAGGATCTTACAATGTGATCTATGGTATGATAAAATATGGATAAAATACATACATAGTTTCACTACTAACTAGCCTGTCTGTGGTATATAAATAATCTGTGGATAAAAGAAAATAAAATAAACTCTGGCTGCCTGATGTTATTTTTATTCGTAAATTTTGTTTGTTCAATTTCATATAGTCGTGGATTTCTCATTCACTTAACATTTCGACCTCATGCACGCGAAACGTCTGTGAATACTATAAAACTATAATAATGGTGCGCTCATAATTCTACCTGTAAAATTGCTGTTGACACTCGTAGCAGCGAACAGCCTTTGTGAGAAGCTTTTGTGATCCATTTGTTGTAAAACACTATGTCCTGGCTGATCTTATTAATAAAATGACTGAAAAAAGATTCGAAGGAGAGCAATCGTCTCCGTGGGATATGCCCGGAACCTCAACTTCTATAAGAGCTATCCTAGACACAGCATTCACATCTTCAGCTTCTGACTGTCTTCAAAGAAATGGTAAATATATAACGATAGCTAGCAAGTTGGATCATACCTGGAACTCTAACTTCATGCTTACTGTGTCGATTTAAATAGCAGTATTGTAGTTTGATAATTATGAGTAAGGATTCAGACTTTGTTGTAGCCGGTAAGGTTCACAAACGCTTGTAGCTATAGAAAGTATATCTTGGGATCAGTGTAATTTGCGACTAAAATATATTGTACATCGATGTTTCACTTGCATTGAATAGATCGCCAATAACAAGTATAGATAGGATTGTATGCCTATTTGTTGATTTAACAATTTATACTTATTATTACCCTATTATTACCCTGTTGTGACAAAACTTGTAATTTAACAGCTTGTTTCACAGATATCCGCGTAGATTCAATCCCTGTAACTTCTTGATGATGATGCTTGCGATCCTAAGTCTATTAAAGCTCTAACAACAATATTCTTACCTTGCATATCCTGTAAAGTTACCAAAGCCGTGGCTAATAACGCTATATGTTGGCCTGAACTATGGTGTGACGCAACCATAGTAGTAACTAGCATCTCTTCTACCCTGGATGATGCTGTAGGCGTCGTTTGTAATGGTTCCTGAGTAAACGATGTCTCTGCGTGCTTTGTACGGTGTAGTAAAGAGTGGTGGCGCTTATGGCATATACGACACGACATAGTAACACGACATTTATTAACAGAATGCCCTGGAATTAAACAATGGAAACAAATTCTATTATGTTTTACACATTCACTTCTTACAAATGGCTCTTATTTTTAAACTCTTTGCAATGACACAAATAATGATTCTCTTTACACATAGCACAAACCCTATCTATATTTGACGAATGCAATGATTAAATATTTTTATTTATATTATAACTATTATTTCTTTGATGAGTAAATGAAGTTGGGGTAATTAACTCTAATGTATGAAACTTGGATTCTAAAAACTTCTTTAAATCACTCCACATTGGTAACTCGTTGTAGTCGTCCTTGTGTGCATACTCCTCCCATTCCTTGTGTGACCCCGGGTCCAATTTCTGCACAGTTAGAAATATAAGTACCGGATCCCAGGAATCGGTGTTAACATTCAAGTTTTGTAAGCTATTTATACACTCAGTTGTGGTATCCAATAGACTCTTCAAATGTATGGATGATGGAGTTGTAGATATTCTTTGTGTAAATAATCTTTTCAATAATGAGTTTACAATAAGCCGTTTGTTGTTATAACGACTTTTAAAATATCCCAGGCATGTAAGTAGTTACTATCGGTAACTTGTATATGTTTAAGAAGTACGGCAGCTTCACCAGTAATGCTTGTCTTGAAATAATGTGACTTCTGTACGTTCATAAGTCTAGTACTATTATGGACCAAAGAATCATACATATCTTGAAATGTAGGCCACTCCTCATAGTCGCCGGAGAATGTAGGCAACTGTATTCTAGGTAATTTTACTCCAGACAACTGAGGTTCCATCGTAACATCGCCCTCCGTAGATTATACACTTTTTGTGGTACTTTTAGTTGCTAACAAATCAGTTAAATCGCCCTTAATGCATAAATATAGGTCCTCGTAAATATAAAGATCTTCGTTTACTAAGTACGGCAGCAAAGTACGTTGTTCTCGTGGCGTAGCCCGTAACAATTCATTGTGAATAGACTTAAATGTGTCCCAATATTCATCAATACATTTCATACGTGTTTCTATATAACCTTTTGTTAATCGATATTTAGGGCATTTCTTCAAATTTATTTCAGGCCACTGCTCCCGCGCCGTCGCCCGTGCGCCGCGCGTAGTACCTACTTGATCATTATTTTGCTGCGACATTATTTTAAAACTTCGATATCTCCTAAGATATTCATTGAAATCGAATGATGTAAAGGGCCATTATGTTTTAAATTAAATACTTGTGATGAGTACCTAACATATTTATTTGGATAAGGATTAATATCGTCTTTATAAAAAAAACCTTCACAAAAAATGCTTAATATAAGAACAAATTTGGTTAGCATAAAAACGGTTTTAGTGAGCCAACCTTAAAAGTTAGACATATCCTACTGTCGCGGACTTTATTTCAGAACCTTTAAAGAGGAACAATTTTTTCATATACATTATTTCTGCAAAACTTTGACCGTTTACGCAGCGCACGCAGCGGAAGCTCACAAAAGGAATGAAAAAAGCCCCGATTTTGAAATATGCTAGGTGCTCCGCTCTTATTGGTCATAGCGTGATGATATATATAATGGGACCAAACGGGAAGCACCAGCTTTCAAATAAAAAAATAATGAATCGCTTCGCCCAGTCGAAAGTTATAACGATATAATATAAGAATAGGTAACAAACATAAAAAAAATACGAATTGAGAACCTCCTCCTTTTTTTGAAGTCGTTTAAAAATAAATCCTTATAGCATGATTTAGTATTCACGTGTGACGGCGCGATGGCTTATTTCATCTATAATTTTGGTGTTTATATACCGATTTCTATGATTCTTTTTTTTATTGAATAGGTAATAATGTTAACTTTTTTCACTTTAACCATTAAGGCTGCATACGCGACGGAAGCTTAAAAAATGGAGTAACTTCTCCCGTTTTCCCAAAATTTCCCTTCACTACTCTGCTCCTATTGATTGTAGCGTGATGAAAAGTATATACTATAACCTGCCCAGGAGTATGAAGAATAATTGTACCAAGTTTCGTTAAAATCCGTCCAGTAGTTTTTGTTTCTATAAGGAACATACAGACAGACAAAAATTTTACTGATTGCCTATTTGGCATCAGTATCGATCACTAATCACCCCCTGATAGTTATTTTGAAAATGTATTTCATTTACAGAATTGACCTCTCTACAGATTTATTATAAGTATAGATTTCCGTATTAAATTCGCAGTATCTTCTCAAACACCGATATTCTGGTCGTGAGAAGTCATTATTTATGTATAACTTTATCTAAAAACTTCTTAAACTTGCATAAATCACGTTAAATATAACTTTCTGTATGTAATAACACTTGTAATTACGCATCAATTCTCAATATTTGCACTCACGGCGATCGTGACCCTTTCTTATCTCTGATGGAATGCAGGGTCTTTTGTTCTCACTCGTTGGATTTTTTATTCTCGTCTCGATTGCGACCATATGTTGTAGCCGGTAAGGTTCAAAATCGCTAAAATAAAACGCGTGTATCTTGGGATCAATGTAATTTGCGACAAAAAAATATTGTACATCGATGTTTCACTTGCATTGAATAGATCGCCAATAACAAGTATAGATAGGATCGTACGCCTATTTGTTGATTTAACAATTTATACGTATTTGAACTAACAGACTTCATTGCTGACTACAGGTCATTCCCTAACAGGGAGACTATCTAGCGGCTGTATAGCCTGGGGTTGGGTGATTGGATGTGTTCCACTTTAGTATTACTTTAGTTATTGCTTTTAATTTAATCGATTCACACATATAATTTACCTAATATATACAAAATAAATATAACATATCCAATGCAGTATTGTTGTAACCTTCTGTTGTTAAGACATGCTTTGCAACTAAACCTTATATCTATGATATAGGTCACCAGGCCTGCTGAGCATAAACATCTGATTGGAGCAGCATAGCTATTTTGACCCATATAAATATATAGAGACTCCACAGCAAACATATTAAGAAATTAAGATTATTTACCTTATTGTTTCAGATGAAATGGAATGTGATGCATTGTTTGCCGTAAGTGATGATGAAGAAGATGGGCTTTCATCAACAACTGAAAATGTATCAACATTTCACAATGCGCTGACACCCAAACCTGTTTCATCAAACTATGTGAACTCAACAACACCTGATCAAATTGTGGATTTGAACATAACACCACTCAGTGACCCTGTGTCATCACACACACCAGTGCCAGAGGAATATCAACCTTTACCTGAGGAATATCAACAACTACCAGACAGTTCAAGTTCATTAGAATTTTCTCTGGGAGGCAATAACTCAGACAGTACTGATTGTAATGGTCAGAGGCGGATCCCTGATGTCAATATTCGCTACCAACCAAAACCGATAATTCCTTGCTATTACCCAAATTTTGCACATTATACAGCTGGAGTCCGCCCTGCAAGAGAATACATGGTTTCACCATATCACAATAATGTTATTGTTCTAAGCGATCACAGAAACTACATGTCACACCCACTATCATATGCACTGCCTAATCAATCCCAAGTTCAGGAAAATTCACGAAATCATATGGATTATGAGCGCTTGCAACCTAATGCAAACCCTATTTATAATCAAGTTTCAAGTGCCCCTATACCCAGTTCTGCAGGAAACAATTCAAATGGTAATCTGCTGCCAAACAGTTTAGAAAGACCTAGTCGGAAGCTTAACATTTCACCCAGGAGAAGACAGTCGAAAGAAAATGAATCTGTTGCAAATTCAATAGAAGTCAGCTCAGAAGAAGAGGATAATGTTGTAGCTCCAAGGAAAAAACAATGTGACAATGGTGCTGGTCATCAAGCTACTAATGCAAATATTGATGTTACAAACAAACCTAGTTGTAGTCATTCTGATAAGGTACTCAGGGTAAATGTCAAGGAAGAACCTCAAGAGCATGGTGAAGCATCATCGCAAACAGAGAATTCAAATACAATCAGCCAGGTAAATAATGCTACAAGACATGGTAATAACAACTATTTACATGCGCAGACTCAACCGCACCAAGCACACAATATCCCAACATTTCAAATTAAACAAGAAAATCCAAGCTTTGCTCATAGTAGTAGTCACTCATATAGAAGTAATCAAGCTCTTGACTTAAATGACTATCAAATAGATGACGGTAACTGCTTCAGTGCCAATAATTACAATTTACAAAGTGGATCAAATCATCAAAACCAGCCTCACTATAGAAGAGTATATACGCCACAAAATATCAGTGCTGGTGAAAGCAATAGCCCAGCAGGGTTATCTGGGCAACAAATTAAACAAGAGCCAGGCATCCAAATAAAACAAGAAAATCAACATACACGTTATGTTATACCTGCTCAAAATATTATAATCGAAACTAGTGAACAGCCTAGAGTCAAAATCGAGATTGAGACTGCAAGTGCACCAAGAACCGAGGACCCCAATGATAATGTTGTTGTCAAGTCTGAAGTTGATAACACGAGAAGATGCTGTATTGATCCAGCCACTGATAGAAGGATTAAGGAGTCATCACCACAACCTGGAACCAGTTCTGGCAGACATTTACAATCATCTGAAAATAGAACAAATAAAGCTAACCAGGTAATTTCCATAATATTTGTAAACATTGATTTTGTTTTTTTTTGTGATGATCTATTAATATTTCAATACATGTACTATGGCTGGGGAGCCCAAGAGGGGATTCTGGGATTTCCTCGAGCGCTGCAGATTAGTATATGGGAGGTACCTTAGGTCTAGTTGAGTGCCTCAACCAAATCTAAGCTCTCCATGTGGAGCCGCGCGCGTAGGGCAGCCGATCAGATTAGTAAAAAAAAATTGATAGGTGAAGATACTCGAGCGTGTCAGATTAACGTATGGTGGTTTAATCACATGCTGAAAATAGTGTATTTCAATAATCTGACGATTTGAGCGTGACGTATGGGAGTGAGAGGGTCGCAAAGATGCAAAAAAAAATCGATGATTGGACATTCTCGAACGCGGTTGAATTTATTTTTATTTTAGAGAGAATAATTCAAGGATCACAGAAAGCATATAATCTGCCGATTTGGACAAGCCGAAGTAACAAAAAGTTAATTCCTAAGTTGCCTTATAGTTTCAAGCAGTAAGTGTAAGCTCAGAGACGCTTGATACTACAGAGCTATAATTTGGTGTGGTAGTAGATATTAACTACATCGACAAAGTTGAAACATAAAATCTAGAAAAAAAAATTAGGGTTCCTACTACACATGTAAATTTTATATTTATAATTTTTTTTAATCATGTCTGCGCCCACTCCTACTCAAATGCAATAGCAATACAACTTTTTGACGTAACTATTGACTACTGAGCAAATGTGCTGTTTTTTTTACCGCGACTGTATCTAAATCTAGGAATATATCCCTGATTAGATTTTTTAGCTTATTTTTATGTACACATGCTACACATGTAATTTATGAATTTTATTGTACACATCCAATGATTTTATAAAATCACGGAAGAAAACAAATCTTTAAACCGTCAGATTAAGCAAATATATTCGTCAGATTATGGCATCAGTATGACTAGGGTATCATGCTGAACCATCTGTATGAAAATCTGACGCGCTTGAGTATGTCCAGATGGCGATTTTTTTTTGCATTTTCAAGAAGCCGTCCTGAGCTTGCGTCGCGTCCAAATCGTCAGATTTTTGGATCTGAGCTTCGTTTAGGCTCACTTAACATGGGGGGCGGGACTCGCATGCGTATTCGCATCGTGAGTCCCGCCCCCCCGAGACGGGCTCGGCCTCCAGTTGTTTTTTTGGGAGGCCGAGCAGCGCCGGCGGGGCATGCGGTTGTAAGGCTTACGCGTGTCCCGCAGCCCCGCCACACGGCGCCGAGGCGTCAATGGAACCCCAGGGGTTTAGTGGGTAGGCACCGGCACCTTCTGTGCCGGTGAGTCTCCACATAACCCGGCGGCTCCCCCCGGAGCTGCCGGGTATCCTATGAGGATTCCCCTGGGTAATAAAAAAAAAAAAAAAAAAAAAAAAAAAAAAAAAAGGCTCACTTAACATCCCCTGTAAATATCTGACGCGCTCGAGCATTCTTTTTTTTTACCATTTTTAAACCATCCGTACGGCCGGCCCCACCATGCAAACTGGCAGATTAACATTCTTCTGTCATCAGAGTTACATGGGGTATATACAGTATCAATATCTGACGCGCTCGACTATGTCACTGTAACAATTTTTACATCTTTGCAAGCTCGTAGACGCTTGCCCCACCGCTAAAAGGGAAAACATCATAATATAACCTTTTTTACTTCCTATTATCTAATCTTCAAAATCCAATAGGTCTCCACGACGCTCGAGGAAATCCCCATTTAGCATCATCGCCTCCTCTACTACTATGTCACTTTTCAAACGGAGCTGTTGCGTTCCCTAGGGATTTTAAATGCAAAGTAATCTGTGTAAATATAAAGGTTTTTCTAAATTGTTGTGCCAAGATTCATCTCAATCCCTTGAACTGATAAAAAAACAAACATCGATACTAATTTTCACATTTGTTATTATACTAGGATTGTTACACTTCTCATTTTCTTCAAGGAAAACATACAGAAATTTTATTTCTCCACCTTGTTTTTTTATTGCAAACCTTCAAAATACAATTGCACAAACATTATTTCTCAACCGGAGCTGAAAATGTCTTTACCCTCCGAATGCCGTAGTTTTTATCCTTGAGTAACAACATGTGAAATAAGTCTCAAATTGAATTTCACCAAAGCTTATTTGCGTCAACTTGAAGCCAATGAAATCGCGACAAACAACAAAGTTTCACCGCGGCTCACGCATGTTTTTCCTCGTTTACAACTTTCCCAATTCGGTGTTCAGTATAGCCTTTTATATGTAGGCTTCATTTCGAAATCAACCGATCAGAATTGCGTTGAAGATAAATTGGGTAGCTCATACTATTAACATGAGCTTACAGGTTGCAATAAATATAGAACTATCTCGTAGGTGTTATCAAATAGATATGTCGCAGTCTGTTATATAATTTTTTATGTAATTTTCACATCATAGCAAACGAATAGTCAAGGTATAAAACAGGAAGCTCAAACCAGCGGTGGGTCATCGAGCGGAGTGCTATTGGCGCCCGACTTGCAGCTCGACTGGGTATCTGACTGTAGCTCAGATGACGATGTACAACTATTACCAGAGGATGTTAATAACTCTGTAAGTTTATGTAATAAATAATAATGTTTTAATTTAAGCGTGTTTTTTTGTGGTCTATCCAATACGGTAATTCAAGATGTGATTGAGGTGATTATTGTTTTAAGACCTTATGTTAAAATTGGATACTACAATGTGTATAAAAAGGTAAATAATTAAATGACAATTATTTCTCCTCAATATTATTGTTATATGTACCCGGTAGCCACAAATATTTATTTCATACCATGATATAAAGAGTTGATGATTTGATTTGATGCTATTATATTTACTTTTTAGCGCGTGGTAATAGATCTGACAAACTCCCCCGGGCGAGTGGGTCAGGCAGACATCAGTGCAAATGCGGTCCAAGAGGAGGTCCGAGATACCCGGAGTCCCCAGGAGCAACCTGCCAGTCAGCCTCGCGAGCCGAGTGAACCTCGCGAGCCAACTGAGCCGCGCGAGCCGAGTGAGCCGCGCGAGCCCAGCGAGCCGAGTGAGCCGCGCCAGCCGAGTGAGCCGAGCGAGACTCGCACGTTGCGACCCGCCTACGTGTTGCGTCAGCGCCCGCCGCCAGATAACTACCACAACTTACCGGAGGTACCGCCGCATGCGCATCTCCTGAGGACCAGGTCAGTCGTACTTCGAAACACTCACGGTTCTCTCTGCTTTTAACGGTACATAGGTTCCATCGAACACCCCTCAGGTTAAAGGGAAAAATCAGTAGGTACATGACAGTAGGGGGACTTTACTATATTCCTCGAAGTATCGAACGCTTCGGAGGACGGATGACGAACGACCGCAGGCGGTGGAGAATGAGAATGCTTAAATGGGCTTATGGAGAAAGATTTACTCGGGGTTGTATATTTCCATGGTTCTCGAGCATTGGCTATAGTGCGTTCGAAACTACACTCGGCGTCAAAAAAATCGCAACTTTCCTAAAATTTGTTTCAAGCGATTATTACTCCTAAGATACTTAATGTACCCTGCCGATATTTGTATCATTTGAAAGCTAAATTAATCAACTTTTAAAAAAAGAAGCATTCATTGAAATAAAATCAAAAATTACAAAAATACAGCATTTTATTTAAAAAGTGCCGAAATCCGAGTTTGCATCCACCCTAGTTGTGCCACCCTGGACGCGTATAAAAGAGGGGGTAACAGTCAATTATGGGTCACTTACAATCCAGACGTCACAGAGGTCACATCTGAAGAGCTCCTACAAGGAAAAATCTACTGAAAATGGATACCTCGGCTGAAGAAGCAGCTCAAGTTGTGGCCTTACTGTAAGCCGGGCTACGACAGGTTGAGGTTGCTCGGCGACTGAATATCAGCAAATTTCGGGTGCACCGTGTATTCCGACGGTTCCAGGAGACTGGTGGCTACATCTGGAGGCATGGATCCAGACGAAAACGCTGCACTACAGCCAGAGATGATCGTTACATTGTATCGACCTCTCTGCGGAACCGATTCTCCAACGCTGTGGAGGTGCAGTAGCAGCTTCGAGTGTCTCGAGAAACAGCAGTCTGCGTCTCCACGATTAGAAAAAGGTTGCGAGAAAAGAATTTGCTGCCTCGAAAAAATGCTACGGGCCCCCAGTTGACTACAGGTCACCGGACTTCCAGTAAACGATTTTCCGAATCGCATGAGCCGTGGACGTACGACCAATGGAGGAATGTCCTCTTCTCCGACGAGACTAGAGTGTGCCTGTACAGCAATGATAGGTGTAGAAGAGTGTACAGGCGACAGAGAGAATGTTTTACACCAGCTTGCACCGTGGAAACCCTCAGTTACGGAGGGGGATCCGTGATGTTCTGGGGCGGCATTTCAATCGACGGAAAGACAGACCTCGTGTGCGTTTCCAGAGCTGAAGGTAGTCGCGGCCAGGGATCTCTGACTGCTCTCCGTTACATAACGGAAATCTTGGAGCAGCATGTGGTCCCGTATGCTGGTTTTGTCGGCCCAAACTTCGAGTTTATGCATGACAACGCCCGCTGCTACACAGCCTTAATTGTCAAGGATTACCTGTATCAAGTTGGAATCGAAGTTATGGACTTGCCAGCCAAAAGCCCTGACCTAAACCCCATTGAGCACCTCTGGGATGAGCTGAAACGGCGTGTGCGTGTCTCGATGAGCTTTGAGATGCCGTCATTGATGAGTGGGAAAACATTCCCCAAGAACACGTTGTGACGCTCATCAGGTCCATGACTGACCGCATGGAAGCTGTTCGGAGAGCAAGAGGAGGCAGCACTAGGTTATAAGTTTAATTTTAAGCTTTAGAATTGTTGATTTTTTTATTTTTGTTCTGTTTCTTATTATTGCAATTTTAGTCAAAATACACATTGTTTCACATTTTCCAAGAATTTTCTTTTATTTGAGGCGGTGGTGGTCACTTTTCCGACATTTTTAGGTAGGGGGTTTTATTACCTATCAAATGATACTAATCTGGACAGGGTACAGATATTATCTTCGGAGTAATAATCGCTTGAAACGAATTTTAGGCAAGTTGCAATTTTTTTGACGTCGAGTGTAGTTGGCCGCGTCTTAGATGGCGACAGGGGTGTGGGGGTGGGTTGCCCGCAACGCACATGGGATTAGACTGTGATGACTAATTTATTTATTTATTTAAATCTAAATTTATTTAAATTTAAATGACTAATCTCGAAATATCGTGAACAATAATTGTTTAATTATTGAAAAGAATAAGAACAACCTTTAGAACTGAAGACTTAGGTCTGAACTTTTAGAAGTTTATATTGTACCTATGTTCTGACTATTTTATTCTGACATATTTTAATGATGTATGAAATTAATTAATTATGAAATTACTCTGACATATCCTCTGAATCATTCGATTCTGAACTAGCGGCGGACTCATCTCGCTATTGAAATCTCAAGTGCGTTTTGTCTAAACATGTCGGCTCTCCGGCCCACCGCTCACATACGTAAGGCGCGGCCAACTAGTTCGTTGCTTACTATAATCGTCGTCGTCATATTGAGTGTGGTGGTTGTGTGTGTTGGGTGACAGAGTGCGCGTTGGCAGGTGCATGGTGGCGTGCCGCGGGTGCTGCTGCGCGGTGCACGCGCACTCGCACGCGCACGGGCACGCGCACGCGCACGCGCACCCGCACGCGCACGCGCACGCGCGCATCCCGCCCGCGCACCAGCCGCACCCGCCGCACCCGCCGCACCCGCCGCACCAGGCGCAGCCCCCGCACGCGCACGCGCACCGCGCGCCGCCAGCACACAGTCTGTATAGCCTTTTTTTTATAATTTTAATTAAAAAAAAATTAAAATTCACAAAAAGTATTTATATTAAAGTATAAAGTGTTCCCTACTTGTTTCTTTTGTACCTATTTACATGTAAGATCAATTAGTAAATAAAAAATATCAGAATCTTGTATCGTACTACGTAGTAATAATAGTCCAATGTCTTGTAGGTATTTCGTATGTTTGTGTGTGGACTATATAATATAACAGATGTATACCTCAGTTAAAAAATATTAATATTTTGTTTTCAGTGGGTGATCGTCGATCTGACGGCATGTCTGTCGCACCCCCTTACATCGTGCACGAACAACTCTGGCAGCGTCAGCATCGGATGATGGTAATATTTCTAACTAGTTCTAGATATTTTTCGAAATGTGTTTCCATATAATGTAAAGTAAAAAAAACCGTGTGGTGTCGTGGGACACCGGGTTCCTTTTTATAAAAAATAAATATTAATTTTAAGTTCTATTCGAGGTATAAAGAAAATAATTATTCGGGTATACATTCCACACCAACCGACCAGATAAATAGTATTTTTAATACAGTTGCTCAAAAAGTGGTGTATTGCAGGGACATATAGCGTTCGGAAAGTGGGCTATTACACACTAGTGCTTTTTTTTACCATTCCCGAACTCGTGCGTGCATCTTTCCCAACTGTCAAAATAATGTCTATTTAAAAGAAAAACCAACCATGAAAGTTTTACTAAAGAGTTTTTATGATTAATACAGATACGTATATTTTTAAAAAGAAGCTTGTAATTTATCTCAATATCAGATTTAATGATTTAGGTTTCATTTCATCTCATTAAATATCATTTTCATTTCATATCAATAAAAAAAATATACTGAAGACTAAGCTGTATAGATAGTTCCCTTTGCCGACCAAAATGGGCGAAGAAAAAAAACTCTGCTTATAAAATGGCGCCAACCGTAGGCGCCATTTTCCAGAAATTTTCAATGCGTGTTTAGTTTATTGTGTTTTTATTGTTTTATTCAATTGCTTTATTTTTTCGCAACTGTATTAAAAATAGTCGTTCAGTACACTTGCGGAACCGTCATTGCAACTTGTTCCGACTGCCAACCCTCGCCTTCGGCTGCGCCGCGGCTCGGGTAGTCATTCGTCGGAACTCTTTGCAATGACAGCCTTTCCGCACTTGTAACGAAATATACTATTTTAATACAGTTGCTCAAAAAGTGGTGTATTGCAGGGACGTATAGCGTTCGGAAAGTGGGCTATTACACACTAGTGCTTTTTTTTTACCTTTCCCGAACTCGTGCGTGCATCTTTCCCAACTGTCAAAATAATGTCTATTAAAAAGAAAAACCAACCATGAAGGTTTTACTAAAGAGTTTTTATGATTAATACAAATACGTATATTTTTTAAAAGAAGCTTGTAATTTATCTCAATATCAGATTTAATGATTTAGGTTAGGTTTCATTTCATCTCATTAAATTTCATTTTCATTTCATATCAATAAAAAAAATATACTGAAGACTAAGATACTGTATACTACTGTATAGATAGTTCCCTTTGCCTACCAAAATGGGCGAAAAAAAAAACTCTGCTTATAAAATGGCGCCAACCGTAGGCGCCATTTTCCAGAAATTTTCATTGCGTGTTTAGTTTATTGTGTTTTTATTATTTTATTAAATTGCTTTATTTTTTCGCAACTGTATTAAAAATAGTCGTTCAGTACACTTGCGGAACCGTCATTGCAACTTGTTCCGACTGCCAACCCTCGCCTTCGGCTGCGCCGCGGCTCGGGTAGACATTCGTCGGACCTCTTTGCAATGACAGCCTTTCCGCACTTGTAACGAAATATACTATTATATAATTTGAAGTAAGAACGAGTGAAAAAAGCAAAAAATTCAAATGACGTTCCAATTTCAAACCGACACAATAATATCTTACGTTACGGAAGTTTTTTCCCGGTGGGTACCTATCCTCACCGTCCCACAAGGAACCTCGTTCCAAAATAAAATACAATAAAAACAAGTCTAACATATATATTTCTTATACTGCCCCAAAGTGCCCCTTATAATGTGGGAGCCCAGCCCAAATATAATTGTACCATATTTAATGTTTAATAAAGATTTTTTCATTTTCAAAGTCAATAATCTCGCAATTTTTTTTTATGAATACCGATTGCGTTAAAGATGTTGTATGTGTGTGCAGGAGATGCAGCGGCGCAGCATGATGGGCGACATGGGCGGCGGGCTGGGCCACGGGTTCGCGCGCGTGCAGTTCCCGCCCGTGCCGATACCGCCCACCACTGTACTCGCGGTATGTACCTACTTTTACATGCATGTACTATACTGACTGCCCGGTTGTAGGTTGAACTCCTAACCAGCACATTTGTGTACAAAAAACAAGGTTATTTATTCCGTTAGTGTTTAATAGATATATGGTCCTAATAGATAGATAGATAGATAATTCTTTATTGTTACACCACAGATAAAACTTAACTTAAATAACAAGAAACATAAAATACAAGAGTGTTACAATGGGCGGCCTTATCACTTATAGTGATCTCTTCCAGGCAACCTTAGGATGGAGAGGATCTATAAAAATTGAGAGCGGGGTTTTAATATTAAGTATTGTAATGTAAAAATAACTATAAATTTAGAAGGTGGGTTTTTTTGTCACAAAGGATAAACGTTATTCTTACGGGATATTTTTAAACATAAAAGCTAAATGTAAATAGTATATTTCTAAAGTAGGCATATTATGTCGTTTATATAGTAAAGTCCATGATAAAAGTAATATTTTTTGTTTATAGTTCCCTGAGGATTTAGAGCAACATGATAGGAGTGGGCCGCCTGGATTGCAACCTGGTTTGGTTTCTGCTCCCCTAGTACTGTAAGTAATATTACTTTATTATCATACCATGCATATTGGTTCATGTTTATTTACTTTACTTAATACAATATAATAAACAGGATTTTGGTATGTTAAGTCTGCCGTCATTCATTGTTTAAACTGTTAGAAATATTAAAATACTTAATAAATAAGCATGAATTACAGCAATATTTTTGGAACTTATACAATAGCAATGAAGTGTTAAGAATACATTGATGAGATGTATTTTTACAGCCCGGTTGACTCATATGTATTTATATAATTGTAAAATAAATAAAAAAAAAAAAAAAAAAACTTTGTGGTTAGTGACCCTGATATTCTTTTTTTTATTTATGCTGTTAGAAATTTTAAAATATATAATAAATTGTGACCTATATAATAGCAATCAGTATTAAGATATATGCACTAACAAGAATTTTTAATTTATTTCAGTGACGGTCAACACATTCATCACCACATGCATCACTACCTTCAAATGCATCCGCCACAGCTGCACATATCCATTCAGCCTTCAGTTATGGTGAGATAACGATAAAAGAACCAACTGAAACAACCTGTTGGCAGAATCTAGATGAGATCTAGAATCATCCGGTATCAAAAAAAAAAAAAAAATTTAGTAATTAGGTTTGCAAATTAAGGTATCGATATGATATTTCTAGGGTCGGCGGACTAAAACACTTAAGTTACAAATCACTTAAGTCAAATTAAGTTGTTTAGTCTGTTTCAATATGACTCTAAACTTATTGGTTTAAAAGGTCCCATTCACAATATCTCAGGAAATGCGTTCGCCTGACTAACGCCCGATGTTAATAATCTATCTCCTATCCGAGAGTAAAACCAACGAGTTGTCAAAATGGACGGATAGCTTATTGGCAAGCAAAAGCTATCATTTTCGAACAGATTCGATCGATCGTAGATCTAAGATAGATTGATTTTAAAGCTTCACCCAGAAAATGGATTGATATATCAATCTTAGATAGCAAAAAATGGATCAGGATTGATTTATTGACATCGGGCGTAAGTGGTTATGTTCAGTGACGAGTGAGATCAAAATAAGGAACTTTGGCAAAATAATTTTTTTGCTTTTTTTGACTTAAGTGCTTTAGTCGGCCGACTCTAGATTTATGGTGCGTGGTTTCCAGGCGGGCGGAGGTATGGGCGGCATGGGGGGTATGGGCGCGAGCATGGCGGCGGCGGTGGCGGCGGCGGCCGAGGAGGAGCGGCGCGGGCGCGGGCGCGGCGCCTCGCGCGCCACCATCGAGCGGAACACCTACCGCCACGCGTACGCGCGCCCCGCGCCCATACACCAGGACGAGAAGTGCACCATATGCCTCTCCGTGTTCGAGGTCGACTCCGATTGCAGGTACATTATCAGCAGTCGCGTAGCGTGCCTTGGCGAGGCCCCGTATAAACAATTGGTTGGGGGCCCTTATGAAGGCCAAAGATTTCTCACATGGGGCCCCGCGATAGCTACGCCCCTGATTATCAGAGAGCTAAGAGAGCTTACTCCAGACACTTTCGAGTCGGAAGTCAAAACGAGTGTTACTCAAATTAACGGCAATCCATATTCGAACACGATTCTAGCGCATAATCGTGCGGTGGCACTTTTTGGAACTCAGGCCTGTAGCTATAATCGAATATGAAGTAGGCCAGCATTGGTTACTGGCAGGGCGTAAAAAAAATCATAATAATTGATCTGCCCTCGAAGCCCGGGCTCCTAAATCGATCACCATGTGTGATACAATGAATGAATTCAATAGACAAAAAAAATCTCAGTTTTTGGTATTTTTAAAGTAGGGCATTGCGATTTTAAGGTAGGGTATTACCCCACCAATATTATATTTGTGATAGTCTCTCTCTATAGTAAATTGAATGAATTGCCATGCATGCTATTTCAACGCGGTATAGTTGCAATATGAGAATAACACTAAAATATTTTAGTTTTTATCAAATTACCTGCCCATTGGAGGTATTTATATTAGTTATATTTAGATTATTAATACATAAACTAAGGTAAATGCGAAATAAAGATTTGCTTGACCGTCAGTCAGTACCTTATACCTACTGTAGCATGCTCTGTAAATTACACTTTATGAAATTACATACTAAAATTTGATGTGATTTCGCCGTTATGCTCCGTGAATTGATCAATACAATCTTGTTCTATTCTAGGCGGCTTCCATGCATGCACCTTTTCCACATGGAGTGCGTGGATCAATGGCTGAGCACCAACAAGCACTGTCCCATCTGTCGCGTGGACATCGAGACACATCTCAACAAAGATGCCTCATTCTAAGGTAAACATTATTGATTGATAGTTTTTACTATGTGGTATGGTTAAATTAAAGCAGTCAATCTTTGTCTAACTTCACTAACTAATAGATACTAGTATCATATCAACCTACCCATCTATTGTACATGTACATGAAAAAGTGTATCTTTTTGTCATTAGTTTATGTAAGTTTATGTATTGGACAATATGAATACATTGAAAATGGGATCAAATGGAACTGAATTTCTTATATTTCTGCAACAATAAATAATATTAACATAAATATTTTGCTTTCAATTTACTGATAGTTTTATTCCATATCTTTTTCAGGACTTTTATGTTTCAATGTACCATCAGTTTCAATTATTTCTTTAAGTTTGATCATGACTTTGCTTTGACTTTGGATTTTTCATTAAGTGCTTCTGAGGTTAGTTTGTCTTGAAGCTGTGGTGAGGTGATAATCGCTTTTTGTTCCAGCTCCAAGCTCTCCTGCTGAAGGTCATGTGTCATCTGCTTCTGAGCATTGCAGGTCCTGAAAACATGGTACTGCCACTTAATTGTACATATTTTAATATAACCCACAGTAAGACTTAAGAATAAAATATTATTTGTATACTTTTAATTTTGTTATATAATCTTCTATTATTACAATGTTAGCAGTCAAAAGCGGTGACTATTATTGTTGATTTTATAATGATTAAGGTATCTATTTAATTATGTATTAAAATATTTTTTGTAAAGAGATTTGTTAATTTTCAAAAATAAGGTATAAATGGAAATCTTTTTAAAACACTTCACAAACGTAACACATAAAATATAAAGTTTTTTAATAAATGGAATTTTATTTCACATGAATTACCTGCAGGCATGGTCAATCCTCTCGCATATAGCATCTGAAGCAGCTATGTTGCCTGATAAATATGATATTTCTGCTGCCACAGTCGCTAATTTCTCTGCATAATCCATATAACCTATGACAATATTTGCAGATTTGTAAAAAAATAGATTTTACTTCATTGTTTTGATCAACAGAGCCAAAATTGGTGCCATTGGTTAATTTGATTATTATTACTTACTGAAGAGTGTATGAAGGTTGTGTTTGAGATCACAGAGAGACCCTCTCACAGCAACCAACTGGTCCCAATGATGTGGTGGAGTGCCATCTTCTCCCCATTCTAAGGCTTGTCTAACAAGGCTGATTTCTTTTGATAGAGCATCTCTTAATCTGTTAAGAAACAATTACTCAATTTTGCACAATAATTATAAAAATTATATTTATAATCATACAATTTATCTAGTTAAGTTGGATGCTAAAAACCATAAATTCAACTATTCTAAAATAAATTATAGCTATGGTATTTTTTATTTAGGAAATATACCTACTAATCTGCTACACTACACTTTGATGTACTGCACTAATGTGTTCTAGATTAGACTAAGATCAAACTAGATATGTGAGTATTTTGTGTTTATATGCACGCACACATTAACTTCCTTGGTATAGACTATAGTGCTTATTTTATTAGTGTTACTTATTGTAAGAAAAATAAATTAAACCAAAACCTTTCGCTAGTATCCTGTATAGCAACTAAAGTAACAGTCAGAAGTTGTGTAGCTGCATTCACATTCACTGTGGTTGCTTGCCGAATCAAGAAATCATGTTCCAAAGTATCTTCATCCCAAGCCATCTCAAACTCTTTCTGTTTTACCTCACACGAGGCTGTGGTTAACCCAATAGCAACAGGCGTAATGTCCCTTATTTTAGCTAACACTGTTCTCCTGTGGACTCTGCAAGCGGATTTTACAAAACTTATAAATCTATTCCTAAACATTTTCTCTGTAGATTGGACGACTTTAATTTGATTCTAGTTCATTAACTCCATCGTTTTTAATTAAATCAATTAAACAGAAATCTTTTTAATTTATTAGGTCCGCTGGACCTTTGGTTTCCATGAAATGAAATGAGTTAGAAATAAAGGAAATATTTGAAAAGTAATGTAATGAGGTTAGAAGTTTATTTATTTTTAAATGTCACAATGTCATGTCAGCTGTATGCATGACGGCCGGGCTGCCAGGTGACTATGTAAATTTCCCTGTTCACCTCAATTAATATATCTAAAAAAAAAACATATTGATGAATGATATTCAAATAGGCCTTATTGTCATCAACTAAATTTATTTTACATTTACCTTTTATTATTAAACAACTTGGGCACCCAAATAGCAAGCAAAATTTGATTTTAAGCCTTTACAAGCAAACTTATTATGAAATGGCATTAACGGGGTTAAAGCATGAAATGAAACCAAGTTAAACTAAATTATTTTCCCCTAAAATATTCATTCTCTAAAGTATCCCAGAGTACAAAAACAACCGAATTTACTCAGAATCCCCCCCATCTTGGCAGCACTGAAACAGGAGATGTGTTGTCTCGTCCGCCGACGATCCATCATTCATACTGCATTGCATACAGCATACATTCGCTGTCCGTCCGAACATTTGGACGACTCTTTTTTTTATATGTTAAATTAATAACATTTATTCGATTTTATTTATTTAATTTTGGTTTCAATTAAATTCAAATTTAGTTTAAAAAAAATGAAATTTTGGGATTTTCGACTAGATTTATGTATCGGATACTGAAAGAACAAAACTGCCGAACATCACTATTGTAGCGGGTCACCCTTTTTTGTATCAGTAACAGTTGTACTTGTCATTTTTGTGACTCGAATTATTAATCCGACTATAAATTACATTATCTTCTAAATTTAAAATTAGAACCCTGAGTCCGGGGGATCATTATACGAATATACGCAATCATACAAATAACAGAAAACTTCTGTGTACAGCAAGCAATCTAAACAGAAAACTACATTTAATAAATTAAATACAATGTACCTACACCTCCATTGCTTAAAAGATAATAAATTACATAAATTGGAGGCAAAAACTATTCGGTCACGTCATATTCATACGAGGGACCTTATAAACATATTCATTAATTTTAAGGTTTAGCGAATTCAAAGATTAGATAACTGTAAATATGATTTATTAATAAATATTTACAACAATTTCTTCCGTAGGTATATATTACTTATAAAACAAATAATAATAAATCGATACGTAGAAATTTCATCGGAAAAGTACCCCACTGAACAATAGCGATCTCCAAGTGTATATTTCAGCCCTAATAAGGGTTCTAAAGTGGTCACAGTGTCCTAGACCTATTGAAAGTCTCCGATAATAAAATTATATTGCAAATCTAGTCTTCCCACGTGGAACATTTTATTTTTATCGATGCAAATATTCAAACACATCGGAATAGTCTTTTTGACGTGTTGTTGAGGTGTTTACGTTGAAATTCAATACGCCTACACCTCGGTCCACAGCAGTTATGAGCTTTGTTGAATCGAAATCCAAACTATAAACAGGTGAACGGTTTTTCTGCGTGAAGTACATCTGTGAAAATAGTATCTATTAACATTTTTGTATTTTTAGGATTGAAACGAGTCAAACGTCTGTCTGTCTCCCGCTTGAATACCCGCCCACGAAATGTTGATTGGTAGTTCAAAAAGCTTCCTTGTTTTTTTTAAAAGTACGATAGAATAAACGCATAATTGTTCTAAAGCGAGATGTCGTTTTTGTCGCTTCAATGATACTATGCATTTTTGGTACATCCAGAATGTTCAAAAATCTAAACACATTAAATGAATACTTTAAACTTTGGAAATATTTTTGAAAATAACCATTGCTTTCGATAGCTATTAATAATGCAATATTATTGGTAGTACCTGCACATGCTGCCTGCATACGCGCGTGTCGAACAGCACACAGCGCGAGTATTCAGATGAGCCTACGACAACCGCATGATTGCCATCCGACTTTACGCAATACAATGTTGACTGGAAAGGGTCTATCTCATCGTACACCTGTCAAATAAATTGTAACAGGTTTTTTTCTGCTTCATAATATTTTCCGGGTTTTTCTTACTTCAGTTTATTGGGTGCATCGAGCATGTAACCAATAGAGTAGAACTGTTAACAGTTTTGTTAGAAAACAAAATACGCCAAAACGCTGCGCCGGCCCCTGTGTTCTGATTGGCCGACTCAAGGTCAAGTGTTGCACTAGACGTACACACAGGTCTCTTATTGGTCGGGAACTGTTTTAGTTCGAACATGGCTTGTTAGTTATACGTGACAAAGCATCGAAACGTTGCTAAACAAATGGCTCACTATTGCTACTCTCTTGGTTACATGCTCGATGATTGGGTGTCATTAAAATGGTGTCAAATTTGTTTTTACCCTGCGATTTGGTGCAGGGTTAATTGTAACAGGTTAACCCAATTCAATCTTGTTACATTTCATTGGAGAAATATATCGACTTACAATTTCACTTGTCCTTGTGTCGATTAATTGCAGCATGCCCGAATGTGTAACATATATGAGAGTATTTTCATTATGCCACTGAATATCACGTATAGTTCTTTTATGATTTCTCGTTTCAAATGCAGTAATTAAGTATTTGCCCCTGTAAGATATTTGTTATCAATATCTCTGACTATGGTAACAAATTAAGTCAGGTTTATAGGATTATTTCAGCAATATAAACAGATGGCTGACAGGTCTCAAAACAGTTAACTAATATAACCTGTTCCTGATTTGTTAAATGTATGGTACCTACATATTCACATCAAGTAAAAGAGGCTTACTATTTCCGTTCAGACCAATAGCCAGTTTCTCATTTGTATAGTCTAAAGACATACACCTGACACCTGCATTTTCATATATTGGTATGTGTATTACTTCTGGAAAATAAAAGGTCCAATTTATTTATAAAATCAAAGTGGCATTGCCAGAAGTGGCCCCAATGCCTCTTAGAAATGAGTAGGTTGGTTCTTTAATGTAATTACCTATTTGTAAACATTATATTTGCCATAAAATTTATCATTTAACATGTCAACACAGACTTTATATTTTTTCATCCATGACCAAAAGTGAACATGGATGTTTGTTTATTATTTATGTAACTGTAGTGTGGCTTCAATTATTAATAGCCAGAAAACTTACTATCAATATCAATGTAACCATCTATATCACTGTCTTCAGATAGCCAACTCCATAATTTCAACTGAGGACTATTAATTGAAGCAGTTATAACATATGACTTGCTCAGACTTTGAAATATTTCTACTGCAGTAACTTCCACTTCACCGTCTTCATGGCAGTCTTTAATGTGACTTAGTAACTGTGGTTTCCTTTTTATATCATGTAGTTTGTACAGTGCAGCTGATCCATCTCTAGAAATTGTATAATATGATTGGAATAATATATATGTTGTGCATGACTAGCTCTGCTGATAAACATTGTTATGGTGTACCATAAGAGCTCTGTTTGTTATTGTTATTAGCAAAATTATGTATAAAAAAAAAATATTATAGTTACCTACCTATTACCACATACTAGAAGACCATCTTTAACAACAAATCTGGATATATCATTGGTTCTTACATCATATTTTTTTACTTGTGGCACATCTAGTAACCAAAGAGTATCCCTGCAGTTTGGTAACCCAGTTTTGTCAACTGGGTGACAGTGAAGCTCTGTTCCAACGGTCAATAGTAATGCCTCTGAATTGTGATACTTCATCCATGGTATATAAATAGTGTTATGTACAACAAGTTTCTGAAATTAATACATTTTTATTCTTAATATGTAACAAGTAGAAAAATGATTATAATATGTCCTTTGTTAGCTTGTTTATACATATATTAATTCAAGCACATATAACATTTTTTGGTAAAGTACATTAATCATAGGATATTCTTTACAAACAGACATTACTAATAAGAGCTGTAGTAAACTACAGTAAACATATACCTAATATACTATTTTCAAATTCATACTTTTTCAATAAATAGAAATAAATTAACAATCTACAACCAGAAAAAGAACAAACAGTTTGTAGACATACCTACACTCAAATGTTTGTCCAAGTTGCAAATCAAACCCACTACCAAACCACGTAAGTGACTTAGAGCTAATCAGAGTGTAGTTATTTTAGTATCCTTACCTTAGTTTTAAAGAAACCTTTGCGCCAATTATGTGATATGCGACATCGATCGTACCATGAAAGTCCAAGGCTGCCGGTAAAAAAATATATTTGAAATTTTAATAGAACAAATGATTTTAGATTGAATAATAAAATAATTTACTTACCTACGACCTAAAGAGTTCTGCAGAATAATTAAGTCATTACGACATAAATATCTCCATATCGTGTTATCGTTTATAATTAAATTTCTTAGAGATTTGCAGGTAACTATGAGACTTCTGAGGTCGGTTTTAGTAAGCCGTTTTATTATATTTATTAAAACATCTACAGGCAAATGTAGAATGTGGATGTCGCCCATGGCGATGTTTGTTTGTATAACTTTGTTTTTGTTTTTTTAATTTTTTTTCATGATATCAATCAGGAAGTACTTGCGATTTGCGAAATGTACTTAGTTAAATAGCAAAGCAATATTTTCTTTTTGTCATATCACTACAGATGTAGTGTAAGTAATACCTCTTTTAGATATATAGTTTGACTTCGGTGTGTAACTGTACTTCACTCACAGAGACACTCTCACATAACTATATACCCTAAACACTACAGTGCACTATCCCATATTGAAGGACTTAGATACTTAACTTATGTAGCATCTTTTCTCAAAGTTTCCTAGAGTTAATGTAATAATCTACCTACATAAAGCATTTTGTAAACCATTTGAAATTCTATGGAAGAGTGACCAGGAACAAATTCAACCTTAGTAGCAGGTAGACGCGTGTATTCATTATGTTGTTACATTCGGCATACCCCGAACCGAATATTGATAAATTACTTCTACACATATACTGCGAGTGATGTGTCTTCACCTTGATAGATAGAGTATTGTTATATACTATGGGCCTGATGGGCCTCCCTAAGTGAACAAACTATGACGCGTAGACAGAGAAACTAATAGACTAAGTGACGATTCTTTCTCACTCACACAAGAAAGGGAGCGAACATTTTAATACGAATGCGTAAGACAAAGATGCAACTAGTACATTTTCTGTCTCATCGTGTGAAACCAGTTTTTTCAAGTGTTTCGCAACTTTAATTGCGAAACAAACCTGACAGTTCGTGTTTACATTGTGTTGGATCTGCGAATTATTTTATGTTTTAGTGTGTTAAAACGATTCTAATATAGTGAAAAACTGAGAAATGTATACTTTTATAACGCCAAAGGTTATACAATGGTGCGTTGTCGTGTAATTTCATGTGGAAGCGATAGTGAGCAGAAAATTGCCGGTGTCTCTTTTCACGCGTAAGTACGACAGTTTTTGTAGTTTATTGACCACAAATATGTGTTTTCAGGGTAGATAACTTATTTTATAGTATAAATTAGCAAAATAATGCGTTAAATTATGAAAATTAAAGCGTAATATCGAGTTTCAATCAAAATAACCTATAAAACATTATTGTGGAAGTGTTGCCAGCGTCCGGTAAAAAATCTCCCATTTTTATTGTAAAATATTCTCTTGAGAATGTGTATTAAAAGAAAGCGAACTAACATGGAATCCAATTATCACAGTGTTTTCTAATAGCCCGGGTATTTTTATCTTCTTCTTCTAATATATAAAATTCTAGCGTCGCGGTGTTTGTGGTAAAACTCCTCCGAAACGGCTTGACCGATTCTCATGAAATTTTGTATCCATATTTGGTAGGCCTGAGAATCGGACAACATCTATTTTTCATCCCCTTAAATGTTAAGGGTACCACCCCAAAAAAATTTTTTTTTCAATTTTAGAAACAAACATTTTTTTTTATTTCTTTATGATACAACATTAGTAAATACATATAACCCTCAATTGTCAACCCTTTACAATCAACCCCTATTTTACCATTGTGATTTTTATTTTTATTAATTTTCTCAATTCAATTTGATCTTCCGCCTTCACCGGTCGATAACCGACCAACGATCAATCGATCAGTTATAATTAAAATAATTAAATATTATTTAGTTCAATAAAAAAAATATATATTTTGAAAATACATATCTTATCATACATATATTAAGTTACTGATTTTTACCAATACACTGATGGAAGGATTTATTAACTAACTAATATTTTAATTTCTTTGAAGACAACTTTAATAAATATTTTTTTAGATTCAATAAATATTTATTGATAGTTAATGTAACATTAAATAAATCGTATTTAATAAACTGATAGTTACAATATGAATAATTATTTTTTATATTTAGATAACTAGCAAGAATTGTAATTTGAAATGCCCTTATAATAATATTTTTTTATTATTAACAAATATAATGTAGTATTAACTGAATCAGTATGCTTAATTTTAGTAATAATTAGCTTGTGGTAACTGAAGTAGGACACATGTTTGGGATTAAATTTTAATTTAATGTTTCCCTTTCGCAACGCGGGATAAGGAACTCCCTTCCAAAATGGGAAAGTCGGGCACTGTGGCAACACACGCTTACACTATCTCTGTTTCAGTCGTGGTTACAGGGTACCTTAGTCTATTAGTTTCTCTGTCTACGCTATGACGTCTTCGATTTTATGTTCGTTAATTTGTCAGTCCACTCCACGTCAGTCTTGCTTGATCGAATTGCTCAAAAATCAAACAAATAAACAGACCAATATTAAAATTGTTAAGCGAGTCTAATGGACTTATTTCACCAGGGTATGTATCAAAATATTAGTTTTATTACATGTTGGTTCAGATGATTGCCTTTTCTGTTGACCAATCCAGCTCTGAATTAGTAAAGATGAGGGTAATAATTGACCGTTTGCTATTACGTCGAACTCAACCAAGGCCGCGCTATGTCGTACCACTCGTACCTGGTACAACACATCACATCGCGATACTGAGGTGCGGACTACTCTGAAGTGATATCCGTGTGTATGAGTCCTCAGTGGGTGGATCGCGATATCATAGTATTACTTTATCGCGCAGTGCAGTGAAGCGCGAAGCGCCCTCCTCTCTCGCTGTTTGTGGGCGCGATCAATCAGTCGAAATCACTGTTACAATCGACCAGTACGCGTTTCGTTACGATCTTTGCCCTCAACTGTCGCGGCGCATAGTTTTCCAGTCTTGAAACCTGCCGCGCCAAAGACACATCAGCGAGTTTGTGACATTAATTTAGTGGCCAAAATTTAGTTTTCTTCACAATTTCTTATGTTATAAAAAGTAAGAAGTGTTCTTTGTTGATTTGTCTAATTTGAATAAATTATAATGAGTCATCAATTATAAAATTTGCTACAACTCAGAGTTTTTATTATACGGAATATAATCCTATTACTTGTAAGTAATTCTATGTGATTTAAAATGTTTTTGTTTTCCCCAGGTATGAAGGGTCCAACCAGACCTGCTCCAGGTGTGCCTGGGCTGGTTGTGAATAGATATTCTCCAGTCACAAACTGGGACAATGATCCATTTGGTGATGTGTTTGAACCTCAACCCCAGTTTGGTCAGAAAAAGAAGCCTCCCCCTCGTCCGCCACCACCTAAATTCAAACAGCCTAATGTACCTCCAAAACCTTCTCATTTTATTCGTAAACAAACTGTGCTTTCCTCCCTATTATCACGTAAAAACAAAACAGTGAATCAAAATGTTCATGCCAATCAACAAAATTTGGCTATGGATTTTAATTGTGAAGTGGACACTAATAGAATGTTTCCAAAGTGTGAACCAAAAAATGTTCAAATGGGTGCCTTGATTGACTTATCCTCACCTCCAAGTTCTCCAACATTCACTACACGCTCGAGCAGTGATGGACTTAGTGTGGATAGCTTTGGTTCAGATGCCACTACATCAACAAACCATCATAATGCACACAACGGTGGCAATGCATCACAGGCTGAAAGTGGTTTTGAGGATGATTTTGATCTGTTTCTAAATGCTAGAAAAACTAGGAATGATGATTTATTAGATGGTTTTACTGCAGTGGACCCCTTTTCCACACAAACAGAATATAGCAAGCCCACTCAGATAAAGAAAATAGCTAAAAACAAAGATTATTTTGATATGCCAAATAATGTGAGCCAAACAGTAGTTCCTTCTCTGAAGGGACCGACAATAATTCGGGCAAAGCCAGCCAGGCCAAAGCCCCCAGAGAACTCTGCATTGCTGAAGAACACATTTGGAAGTAGCTTCCCGGTGACCTCCATGAATGTCAATACCACTTCAATACCAATACAGAAGGTCAACAATAGATTTGGAGATAGTTTCGTAAGTAGCCTTAATGTTTATTACTATTGCTCAATTGTTAATCTATGTCATAATGAATGTGTTTCATCTATATATATAAAAATCAATTGCTGTTCGTTAGTCTCATAAAAACTCGAGAACGGCTGGACAGATTTGGCTTATTTAGGTCTTGAATTATTTGTAGAAGTCCAGAGAAGGTTTAAAAGGTTGGGAAGGTAGGGTAGGTAAGGTAGGTAGGGTGGAAGGGCTCAGATATTAACTTATATGATTTAAAATTCATAATTATGACAAGACAACGTCTGTCGGGTCAGCTAGTTTTAAATAATAATTAAAGTAACTTTTTGAAGCATGTTTGGTGTAACTCATAAAAATACTTACATGAGTAAAAAACATTTGAATCTTGTTTATCAAAATGGTAATTTACATCCTAAGTAAATTAACATTATATTCAGATGGAAATAGGTATACAGTAAAAAGTATAAGGAGGCGCCTACTATCTGCAATATGGGTGTGTGTAGTATGTAGCAATATAGGTATTGGTTTATAAATACAACATATTTTAGTTGATATATACAGTATTTATATATACTATGTGGCGCATGAGTTTCAACTTGCAAAAATAACTGAAAGCTATGTAGGGAAAATCATAGTATCTACTTGTAAACATTTTCTACTTGTTATTAGAACTAAGCGAAAGGGGGTGGACAAGTAACAATAGAATGATAAACTACTTGGACTCTCACACTTACATTAGTAGAAACCTTGCATGCATTTATTTTTTCTAAGTAATTATACCTATATAATTATCTCACTTTACTGCCTCAGTGGCAACATATTACGTGATATATATGTAATTGCTTTACCTAGATGTGACTAGAGTCAGAGGCGGACTGTTAGTCGGGCCCTGGGCTAAATCTACTTGGGACCTGACAAATTATTCCACTGATTGATATTTCGTCAAGTAACTGATTGATTGATATTTAGTATGTAGCAAAATAATAAATAATTAAAATATAATATCCATTATGACCTTTTGTAGGGCCTTTTGTATACGGGGCCCTGACCCAAAAGCCCTTATATAGATCCGCCCACGACTAGAGTGCTATTTGCTATTTGCTTGTTTCAGGACAAGCCTTTCAGTTGGGATGAGGAGGATTCCCCCGAGCGGGAGCCGTCTCCGCCGATGCCGACGATCCCTCCGCCGCCGCCGCCCGTCGTCGACGATGACCCGACCGCGGCGTGGCTCGATGACGCGAGCGACGCACCGGACCTAGCTGATCACACCGACAATGAAGAACAACCCTATGCCATAGCGCTTTTCGATTACGCCACCGATCATTCGGATGATTTGTGCTTTTCTGTAAGTATTAATTTCACTTAGCTGCCTCCGCGCGGTTCCACCCGCGTAGTTCCCGTGGGATACAGGGATAAAATATAGCCTATGACACTCCACAATAACGTAGCTTTCTATCGGTGAAATAGTTTTGAAAATCGGTTCAGTAGATCTAGAGATTAACGTTACCTCTTCATAATATTAATAGATAAACAATTAGAATGCAATTCAAATCGGTAACGACAAAACACAAGATGACACGACACTCCCAAAATTTTCTAACCACGAAACTGTGGCGTTCGACAACCTCATAACTATGTAGTTAAAAAAATATTGGTTCGATACTCAAATAGGTCTGAATAACCCTGAAATGTGGTAAAAAAAATCCCAAAAAACATAAATTTTCCCGAACATATTGCAAAATATTAACGGATTGTTTGTTTTCATAAATCGTGGCTGGTTGCCAAAGTATCAGTCTATTTATAGAAAGATATGTAGGTGTTACTTTTCTTTGTGGTACTGAACACCTATGTATACTATCACTATCTATGTTAACTCCTGACCAAATCTTGCTATGATATTTTTGTAACTTTTTGAGTTTATGCCTCATTTGTATTAAGCTTAAACATTTACTATTTACTAGTTTTGTAATGAGTGCTTAAAATTCTACGAACGTTATAGAACACTAAATCGGTGTCCCCGTATTTATATAAAATAATAATTATACTTTGTTCTTAAACTACCATATTTAACTAAATGGTTACCTATTACATACGGGAAAATCCGTGCGTTAGTCGTACCTATTGTTTTGGGCGTATAATTCCGGAAAGACTTTGCTTAGGTATTGTTAGTTACAGTAAATGTATTCATTAATAAATAAATAAAAAACATTAAATGGTCGGTATGACGTGTGTATGTAAAAGTCTGCTCATTTTACGTAGAAGGTTATGAAAATAACTGGTTTATATTATTTTACGTATCACCATTCCTTTTATGCAACTTCCGGCACAGATCGCTTCTTAACGCTTTAATTAAAATCACTGTGTTTTTATGCATATACTTCTATGTAGGTATTCCCCATAACAAGGGCGTCGCCAGCCGATGGCGCAGGGGGGGGCAAGTTGACTTTACCTACTACAATTCATAGTTTTCTCAGTCTCTCTATGAATGAGAAAAGTAGGTATGAATTGTAGGTAAAGTCGACAGCACATGAAACTTTTCACTTTTACTACGAGCCTTACATCTACAGCGATTGTAATAACAACAGTATCTTAGTACTATATACATTATACATATTATTCTGTGACAATACAGGTAGTATTATATTTGGCATATTTTTTAGAATCTCTAGGGGGGGGCAGCTGCCCCTCCCTGCCCCCCCTTGGCGACGCCCTTGCCCCATAAGTATTCTGTGACTTCTGTGAGACACAATAGCACATGAGTAGATAAACGGAACAGAGACAAAGCTTCATACAACCGCGCGAATCGGTTGCACTACTACAAGCACGCGGGGCGCGTGTGCGTGACCACTGGCCGCTTGTCGCGTACGCGGCGAGACTGACAAAAACCGGTTTGCCCCGGCACAGCCAGTTGACAATCGCAGGGTCTGCACGACGCACGTTGTTTATTTTATTATAATTTTATCGCATTTGTTGAATTGCTCGAGCAAAAGTTTCGCGAATATTTCGATCTTGAAATAAATATTGTTAATGTTGGCAACGAAATACTTAAACGTATTAAAGATTGTAAATTTGATATGCCATGTGACTGCTTCCCGTTAGATTACTTAAAAAAACTTTAAGTTAGATTCAGAATTTACCACACCATTAAAAGAAACAATAAATTGTTAAAAAACAAAAATTATAAAAAGAAAATTATTAGAGTAAGTAATTTGTAAAGTATTCCATCATACTGAATAATAAAACTATTTAACCAATGTTTAGTTTAATTTGTCTTAACTTATTGTGACAACCCTACTAAAATAGGTAACAATTTTGCACGTTCTTAAGAAGCTTTGCCTCTGTTCCGTTTATCTACTCATGTGACAATAGTGAATATTTGTATAGTGTTTTTATTATACCTACGTTGTAGAAAAATATCATCTTGTTTTGTTACGTCGGCTTAGGTACCTAACTATAACCGGAATGGCATGCAGTGCAAACACGCAAACCATTCTATTAACGTCTTTTTATATTTGTCCTCTATTTAATATCATTTACGTTTAAGGCCGAGCACAACGTGCCTATTAACTACCTAACACGCAATTTTGTGTACAATATACCTAACCATATAAATCTATAACAAAAAATTATGGCAATCTAAATAATTTGGAAATTACCTATATATTATCGTAACTGAAATTTTCATAGAATTATGTTTAAGTCTTGGAGTTATTCTTGAATATGTACCGTCATTGTGTGCTATCTTATTTGGATATCCAACTGAAAACTTAGTCAATTGTTCTTGTAATTTCTGAAAACTCCAGTAAGTATCCATTCATTATGTGGGCCGTGTCAACAGACGTACTTGCGCATTATCCGCACTAATACATTGTTATATATCTACTATACTAGTTATTATTGTAATGTATAATATACGTTTGACGCTGCCTCGTGGATGGCGCATAATATGATTACGTTGAAAAGGTGTATCGCTCCGTAGCCATCACGTCGGCCATATGGCCCGATGACGTTCGAGAAGTATGTGTTTATTGTTTGGGGCGTTTTGCATATCCCTCTCAGTACCCGTTGTTTATATATTTTCGATCAAAGGCATTAATGCACGACACACGACTGTAATTATCGATAAAAATGTTTTGCACGGAATGTGACACTATCGCAATGACAGGAACTTGTTATCAAATGGGCACTTCCATATATTGTTAGTGACCGATCTGCGACACTTGCCACCTACGTAATTTGCTTTGGTTTTCCTGAGTTAAATAACATAACGTTTGGAAATTTTCATAGATAATAAAAGTTTTAAATAATTCTGATAACAATATCCAATGAGCTGGACAGGCGACTTTACTCGGAACTAAATGTAGGTAAATATAAGAGTTTGGCCCTCTGCTTGCGTCAGCTGTTATTGGTATTGTCTATCCAAACATGCTAGAAAGGAAAAAAGCTACCAGTATCACTACTTTATTCCTTCCTTTCTAAGTTGAATAGGATAAATGATTGTAGATCTATTCCGATTAAATCTGGCGATGTCAATCAGTTAATTGGTTTAATCAGCTGATTCACATACCTATACTTGAAATAGCAAATACTTCAAGCTCATTGAACAGCATATAATAATATTTGCAAATATTAAATTTTGATTCAGAGTCTTGATAACAAGCTTCATATAATATTGTAATAATGAAACAAAATATATTGCCTATATACCTAATTAAGTGATGTTTCGTTTATATTGACCAACCGCCAGTTTCTAAATGCTCAATGATTTGTTACCGATTTCTGCCACTTCACTAATTAATTTAGTGGCAGATCTGTTCATGGTTCCTTATTTCACCAATTTCATGGTAAATAAAGTTAATGGTTACAGATTCATCGATAATAAAGTTTTTTTATTGTTTAAATATTAACCAAACAGAAGGAGACAACATCATTGAGAGTGACATGTATAATTTTATTTAAGAACTAGCTTCCGCTCCTCGGTATCACCCGCGTAGTTCCCGCTCCCGTAAAAATACAGGGATAAAATATAGCCTATGAAACTCACAAATAACATACCTTCCTATTGGTGATAGAATTATTCAGAGCAGTCCAGTAGTATCGGAGCATATTCATAACAAACAAAATCTAGTCTTTCCTCGTTATAATATTGATATAGATAACATAGCTTCTACAAATTAGGTCATTAGATGTATCATAAACAACGTTAAATTCATGTCACAACGCCCAGTGCGGATTGGCGAACTATAGTTTCGCATCGACAGTCCAGTCAGTTGCAAAACCTTGTTCTGAAGAACTTATTACAAAAAAACAACACGCAAGCATTGTAATATGCATGATATCGGAGTGGGTCATGTCATTAGATAATTCAATTGTAAACCTCTTTGTTTGTTTGCGTGAGTGAAATTAAAGTCATCGCACCAATAATAGTGCGGTCGATGGAGTTGAGGTCCTTGACTTAATCATATTTGCGTAGATGCGATTAGTTAGATACTAGGCTGTCTTCTAACAATGAACAACACACATTTACCCTTTGCATTACGAATAATAAAACTGAAAACCCAAATGACGTTTATGTCGACGAAATTGTAAACCAGAAAAAACACCCATTATTATCAGATAGTTTTCAATTTTTGCAAGGTCGTCGCTTATACCAAGCCAAATAAACAATAATTTATTTTGATTATTATCTCCGCCATTGTAGTGATAATTGTGTACAAATTTTAGTTTTATTAATAAAGTTTGTTATTGTTAACAGGCAAATACGATGATAAAGTTGATAAGGCGAATAGACGACGAGTGGTTATTCGGCAGTTTGCGGAGCGGCGCTGAGGGTATATTCCCATCCAACTACGTGGAGATCAAGGTGGGTCTGCCGAACGAGGCCCCGCCGGCGCCGAAGCACCTCGCCACTGCGGTCGCACTCTACGACTTCGAGTCTGACCAACCGGGCGACCTGCGCTTCCTCACAGCCGACACTATCACCGTCCTAGATAAACTAAACGACGAGTGGTATTTCGGTGAATGTAACGGCAACAAAGGACAATTCCCCATTAACTATGTTCAAATGAGTTAACCGTTCTGTCCATTTACATGTATTTTTTAAAAATATACATAGATTAAAAATTCTTAGTTAAATATATGTGATGGTGGTATTAATAGCCTGACGTAAACTTTTGTAAATGAATTAACATGTTATCTAAATCATTACAGTGATATGATCGACGAATTTAGTCTCATTTTACTCGATTGCCAATTTAATGCGTAATGATATAAGGTGCAATACTATCGTTTTTTATGATGCCTATGAACTAACAACTATCCAATAAATAAAATATAACATTAAGTAGATATTTCTTCCAAGCGCGTCAGAGAGTCACATGATGAAGCCATTGATTTTGTACAATTTATAATATGTTTGCGTTTTCGCACTATTGTTGCCATAATAACCTAAGTGCCCGCTAATTAGCTTAATTACCATTTGAAATGGCTCATTGTGAAAGTAATGTCACAATTCCACTACGAATTTAATGGACATGTTAATGAAATAAATAATAGTGAACTTGTCCCTGGGGCATTGTAAATCATTTAATAATAAAAATAACATGTGAAAACGCAGCTTAACATTTTATATTTTACGTAGGATTCGAACGACTGAATGTATATATTAGAGCTTGTATAAATAAACGTCCTTAATATAGAAATGTATACATTTTATAATATATTTATTTAACGGTTGTGTATATTTCGACTCGATCTGAATCTTAGTTATAATTGAATGTTTTGTATGTGTTAAAAGCAAGAGAATGGTGGTATCCATATACTTTGTCAAACAAAGTGTGGTTTACCGCGTTTGATAATAGTCCAAACTGTTTATCGCCCTTGATAACATTAGTCGCATTTGTTCCATTAACTAAATAAACATCGTAATCTGTTTTCAAAGATAAAGAATGCGAATTTATTATGATCATCGTGCAAAGCGTGAATTATTAGGTAGTGTTATTTTTGTATACATATTATTATTTTCTCTCGGATATTATCAACATGGCTACGTTTCATTAATATATGTATATTTAGTTATATTATTGATATTTCATCTCAATCATCACTGTAAGTATGTCTTTATTCTTATTCGTGTCATGTTTTTACCTGTAAGTGTTATTTAGGGACCATAATGCTAAGTGCCTTGAGTATTTTATTGTATGTGTATATTATGATATAATTAAAATAAAATTTGATTACGTACTAGAATATAGTTTTCTTTCCTAACTTACTTTATAAAGTATTACGAAAAAGCTATAATGAAACACGGTTCTTTCATCATTTGTCGTTAGGCCCGGCTTAAGCAATGCTTCATTGAATTGGTCAAAGCCAGAGCCCATCAACAATAGTTCTACAGATGGCTGAACATATTTTATATAGGTCTGACTTGTCTACCTAAATGAAATTAGGAATAGGATGGACTTGAGGTAGCCAGCACAAATTGGGAAGCAGTAAAACCAGTATAATATATCACGTATAGTGAGTTTATTATTAGAACAAAAATAATATTCTAAATTATTTAAATATTTACAATTCCTTATTTACAACTTAATGTCAAACATACCCTGTTCGCTTTTCAACCGTTGCGTTCATAAATAATAACGTAACTAAAATAATGTCGGTGGCAAGACAACATTCCGAGCACACGAGAATAAGTTGATGTACAAACAATACGTTTGTATGAAAAATATTATTATAAATGTTTGTGTTAGCAATGACAGTTGTAGGTATTAAATTAACTGACCCAATATATGTTCCTCATTCACAACATGTTGAAAAGAGAAAAGAGGGCGGGCTCTCGTACCAAATGTAACATTATAATAAGCTAATTGTCTAATAACACAGTCCCAAACATTTCCTTAGCATTATTTTTATGAATAGCTTTTAAATACAAATAAACTGTTGCTAAAGCTTATTGCGTCCTCTAACTGCAGCATGAAAACCTACGGACATTCAGGTACATAAAATAATGTACATAAGTATAATATATAACTGTATATGAATATATAGATAACAATAAGTTGATATTTATTTTTATGTAAAACTATAATTTAAATGGACCTAATGAACTGAACAATTACCATTATTAGAATGAATTGAGAGAATAATGCATGGTGACCCATTTCAATGAAATTGCGTCAATAAAAGTGAATAAAAATAGAGCTGACATATTGTGTTGTATATACGAACACTATGCAGCTATTTACTTGATTGGTTTACTGATGAACGTTGCGTTAAGTCGAGTTCAAATAATATTTAATGCAGCTGATATGTGCTCGTAGATCTATAGCATGTTGATCCACAATTTTGATGAGATAAACTAAATGAATGAGATCTAATTCCGAAAATCTTACAGTTATTTAGGTATATGAATTGTTTATGCTCATGAATAAAACTAAAATCCATTACATTCGATAATATAGGTAAATGTGTTTGAAAAAATAACCACATACTTTTCTGACCGGAATTATATACTCAATACATTTCAGTAACAAAAAAATCTTATTAATACCTATGTCCTAATAAAATTTTACTAACTTCTGTTAGTATAATTTCAAATAGACCTTATGAAGAGGATTTTTGTTCAAACAATATTGGCGAAAAAAAATTTTAACAGGTCAATACTAGGTTTTTATTTGATGGGACTAGAAGGTTAGCCTGTGATGGCTGTTACACCCTTAAGCAGACAACCGGTGAGCGCTAAGGGCTCTCAACCGAGGTCAATATTAGTGCTCCGTCCCAACATGCAAATGACACTGATTATAACATGGGGCAATAAATTGGATTATGTCTCATTCATACGTCATAAGGTCTATTTTGAATTTTGATCCTTGGTGTATAAATAAGTACAATCAGAGACGTTCATTTTGCTGCGATATCGTAACGATAAATCGCCTACATTTGAGTAACCATTATAATCCAGCTATGGAACTAGTCATGTGTAAAATCTACTGACGATAACTCTATTATATATCTTGATAGTATGGACATAACTCCCTGACAAGCATGGCTTTCTCGCATTGAGATACTGTATTGACATAAACATTCAGATACAATTTTACTGTATGTTATGTTCAGTTACTGGTTTAGGGAATTTGTATATTTGATTCGACTACCATTAATAGCCTAAATATTCAGTATATAAAATACTATACTAGCTGTGGTACATAGTAAGCGTTCAGCAATTTATAAGACGCAGTTAACTTAATTTGAATGCATATATTAAGGGGTTTATAACATGGCATAAAGCTTGCTATTTTAATAAGGTGACATCTATACACAAAAAGCAAGTAACAGTATAGCTTAACAATCCATCTTTCATACAATAATAATATTTACAATTTACATTAAATTCTAATAACGATGACACTTAAAGTTATTGTATATTTTCTGATTGTCGTGTTTGTTCATACATAAACAGTAGACATATGTATTACAAATAACGCTGCCATCTAAGACCCATCAACTATTCTTTCCTTTCCAATTATAATTATAGCAAACACAGATTCATTGGCCATGCAAATTAGATGTTATTCTCGAGATGCGATGACGCAAATATTATTGTATGGTTTATGTGTTTTATGTTATATTTACAAAAAATGTCAACACCACAGCCTTAGTCAGGCCTGTATATCGGTATTCTAGGCATAAACTCTATGAGCAGTACATACTCCATCATGGAGGAAGAGTCGCAGTGCTGCTTAGTCAGTCGCCAGCGCAATCCCAACTTGTTGTAGAGGCGACTGTTCTCCCACTCCAGCAGTTTATTCAGTGAATGTTGGGTCTGAAATAAATCAAAAAGAATAATTTATATACCTGGACTGTGTGTCCTCATAAATATTGATCACATTTAAAATTATACAAGAGGGTTCAAGAGTACTAGTATTGTTGCAAATAGATTTGTCAAAAATAGATGTGTCTTAAATGCTTATAGTAGTACATGTTTAATAAAATCTTGTTTTTTATATGCAACGAATCTGACATCAAACTAATCACAGCACTCCTATAGAACTCCTATAGTTTTGACTAGTGGTTGACTTGCTGGTTAGTAACCCCAAGAAAACAGAATTAACACCTAGACATTTTTGGGATGTTAGTCAGGGTCACCAAATCAGATACATATATATAAACAGGTGAATTACATTTTCTTGAATAGTAATAGTGCTACTTACCCTTTTACTTAGACATATGACCGGCCAGAGAGAGCATCCTAATGTACAACAGCAACACACACAGCCGCAGAATAGCCATTTGACATTAACAGGCAATGTCTTCTTTAAAACACTGTTAATACGGGCTACAGTTGCCTGATATTCTTCAGGGGCCACACGGGACTGAAGTCCTGAGGGAAATTCGCCGCTGAACCGGTTGCTTAAGCCGAAACTGAAATTGGCAGAAAGTATATATTTTATTATCATATAATTTTAATATTACAGTAGGATAGGTATTGATAAGTGGTAACCATATTCTACATAAAATAAAATTACATTTGTTTCAAATTGTCATGCAGTGATTATTATCAGTGTAATTCTTTGATGATAGAAAATTTTGAATTATTAGTAGAAGTATCTAATTAGAACAAGAAAACAATGTTTTAATCAAATAACATGGTCAACTACCATTATGTTAAGTTAAGGTTAATCCTTAAGAACATAAGCTGTGAACCCACTTGTATGCATTAATCATTTATAATGTTGGCTTAGTAAGATAAGAGTTTTCCTCATTCTTACTCCAACTGTGAAGCAATAAAGTATCCAAACGCTATTTATAGTAAGCTGGTCATACAATTTGTGTTGTTTATCATTGTTTACTTATTGATCCACTTAAACATTTTATGTACTTACTACTTGTTAATACACCGAAAGATATATTATTAAATGTATTTCTACTAGCTACAAACTTGACCCTTGAATCATGTTGCATTATGTTGAGTATGACAGGTAGAGCAAATTATGGTTGAAGAGTGACTCTTTTAGTTTTAATAACATGGCTGCATTTCTTGAAATTGTTTGGAAGGTGAATTTGAGAAAGCAAATTCATTAAAACATAAGAACTTACAATGTAGTCAATGAATTATTTTGGTGTAAGTACATAAAATATTGATTAATCGACCATTTAAAGAAAATCGAAATTTGGCGCTTACTCAACACAGCAGAAATACCCTTTCAATGCCATCCGACCAATATGACAAAGAACGCAGTAGGTATAACTTTGTACTTGTGGTTAAGAATGTTGTGTGGCTAAATTGTAGTAAATAGTGATCATAGGGGGTAGTGGATATAAACAGCTGATGTTATCAAACAGAAACGAGTACAAAATGAAAGCTTACACTGTCATGTTACCAGCCCCGCGGACGACAATAGGATCAGGCACTAACGTCACATGTGTTTCTTCTATATTCTCCTCATTCTCAGTCTCATCTGGATATATTGCGTCGAAATCTGCCATTTTACTTAATCACTAAATATAAAACCAATTCCGAATATTATAATAACATAACAAAGCACTTTGTTTGTAAGATTTTACTTTAGTGGAAAAAGGTACACAGACAGAGACAGACGAAAGTCAAAAGTGACATTTGTTTGATAGTGTTGACCATAGCAAATATGAATCGATATTTAGGTCAATTTGGGAAATCGAATAACCTTGCAAAAAAATTAAACTATATAATTATGTTATCCTTTGTTATGTATTTTTTTTTCAAGAGTTTGATTGGAGGAATTTATCAACAGTTTTATCTTTATTCAAAGTAAAGACACGTACGCATAACAGTTAAATAAAAATCTCTGAATTTTATTTCTTTTTGATTTATGTAAAAACATCCATTGTTAAACTAAAGTTACTATGTATACTATGCACCTTATTAAACACACCAAACGGTTTGATCAAATCGAATGACGGAATCACATAAAATCACTTAATTTAGTAACACTGCAAGAAATAAATAGCAAAATTTCACAGTACTGTAACTTCCTTACACTAAAGAAGATTCGTAAAATATATTTTATACTTGGCTATTAGGTAGATACGCATATTGGAACTTTAGAATTTTGATGCCCATTAATTATCCGAACTTTTAGACCTGCTCATTGCCAATTTAGCTAACTGATCCAATTGTGTAGGCACCGTTGTTTTTCCAAATGTAGGTATATATGTGATGTGTTTGGGACAAAATGAGTAGCCTTTCCTTATTACCTAATTTAGAACCTGGGACATTCTTCACGTAAGGTTATCTGATCATGATCCATAACTAAGCAGTCCTTGTAGGTTCTATGAGGGATATTGTTTCATATTAGCACAAAAATTATGCCAAGCCCTTGCAATTTTGGTAGTTAGTTTTTTGGGTAGGTGCCTAATTTGGAAAATGAATAGGGATGGTCCAAATATATAATTTTTATTTTAAAGATCATTAGTTAATATTGGAAGGATATTAATGATCGATTGTTGTAATAACTTTGTGAATAGTGTTTGATTGACCGAACAAGGTAGGGCCATTATGAATTATCACACGTGTGTGGTTGTATGACCACTATCATGCACATATCTACGCGCTCTGTTAACGCGCAGCTGTGACCTAAAAAGTTAACGTCTCGTTATTTATACAGCCTCCCTCGTATGATACACGAACTATAAGATTAATATTTGTGAGGATGTGGATGTGGCATTATTGACAACTTTATTTACTCTTGTATTTATCTCTCTGAGAAATGTTTATTTTTAATAGTATATTCAATGTGTAACGTGAAAAATATATGGCCCAGCAACTGACGGCATGTTACGGTTCAGTTGTTAGGTACTAAAAGAATATGGTCTAATAAAATTATCCACATAAAGGGCTTCCTCACTAGGTAGGTACATATTATTTCTTGAAGTTGAAGATGCCTTAAAAACAATGTGATTCCTACCACTATATTTTCTCCCTATCAAAAAAATCCTATCAAAGTATAAAGTTGACACCGTTAATAATAGTCGCTTCACCTGAAGTTCAGTGGTTATCTTCACATTAGGCTGAAGATGTAGTAAATGAAGTCAGGAATCAGTCAGAAAACAGTAAATTCTAGATATAAATAAATTTGCACTCATGGAATAGTGCGCATAGTTCACCATTCGCCTACATAAAAGCCCTCTGAGCCCTATTTGTACAAATACCTTTGACATTGATACATGAATATATTTTTCATCCCACCATCTCGGAAAGAGTATTTTTAATCTTCAATATCTGAGTGGAAAAGCCGTTTTTATTCTCTAGAGGATAAAGTAAATTGAATTTGGAACATCGTGTGCACTAAGTTTGTGAATAAAAAAAATCATTAAACCTATTTACTGCTACTTTACTACTATTACTACTGCAACTTTTTTTTAATTTGTTAAAAACTCAGACTCGGCACCTTCTTGGTGTTCTTTTTTCAATTTGCTTTGTACGCGGTTCTTTACGCGGCATTTTTTCACGTCATTGTTAAACCTTATATTAAAAACAAGAAACTTGAAAACAAGTGAAAAAACTAAAATGAGTGATTCTAGCGACGAGGAAGTTTGCTTGACGCCAACAGAATTGACTGAAACTGTTAATAATGCGCAAATGAGCTTTCTCCCTCAACAATCACGCGAGAAGTATTTAGTCATTTCCTCGCTGAGGTGGAATGAAAAGTTACGTGTTGCACTCGAGTGCAAAGATTTTTCACCTCGTGCTCTTTTGATTCCCTCGCTAACGCTCAGGATTCTAATTTTGAATCACTCGCTGCGCTCGTGATTCAATTTTAGAATCCTTCGCTTGCTCGGTCATCAAAATTGAACACGCGGTTAAAAAGCAACTTTGCACTCTTGTATAACAAATAACTATTGTAATGACTATGGTTTATGGTTAACTGGCTGTACCTCCGTTGAATATGCGAGCATAGTCATACTAGATAGGTAGGTATGCCTATATACTAATTCTTTTGTATCGTGGGTCAACTCAGATAACGTTCATTAGGTACTGAGGTTAACTGGACTTGAAGTTAGCCCCTATGTCAATTAAAATCCAAATTAATTCGCTCCATTTTTATATAGATGCATAAACTAAACTTCTTTAACACATGGAAGAATTAAATAAAGAATAAGGAAGTAGAGCAATGGATATTAGATTAATATGTTTCAATTCTGTTATGGAGCTTCAATTTTAGGATATCGAGGGCGTGTATTTGATATAGATGCATGCTACAATACGTGTAAAGGATAAAGGGCCGACCATGACAGATCAAAGCTTTTTCTAAGTGCGAGTGCATTAAATCAGTGCACAAATCGCATGTGCATGCGTATAAAAGCGTCGCATGCGCACCCCTCCGCATTCACAGCAAGTTAGAGCGCCCAACGAAGGTACCCACGCAACATGAAGGTAAACATTATCAAATTCGAATTATATTTTAATTGTCTTAATCTGTTTAAATGTAATAAAATATTAAGTAATTATGTTTATTAGTTATATATAGATATTAAGGTGTATTTCTGTTTGATGGAAAAAAACTATAATCAAAATCAAAATTATTTATTCATTAACAAAATACATACACAGCATAATAATTATTTGAACTTTCACTTTAAATATATAACAAAATGGAATTCACTTGCCTACGATGACGACCCCACTACATGAGAAGGTTTAAATCAAGTTTAAAGTAGTAGCTCATTTTTTGGTATATTGGATATATTTCACTATACATATTTCAAAACATTTCACATTAAAGGGTCAACAATTAATCACTATATTAGGTACATGTTATTGACGAACTGACTATTTCATTATACTTAATCGTAGTTTTATAATTGTATCGCTAGGTCGTTTTCTTGGCTGCTGTTCTCATGGTGAGCAGAGGATCGGCCGGCGTGGTCCCCCTCGCCGCGCCCTACTCGCCCTACGCGTACGGCGGTCTGGCGTCGCCCCTTGGCCTCGCCCACCGGCCGGCCCTGGCAGCGCCCTTAGCAGTGGCCAAGTACGCGGCCCCCGTCGAAGACTACGACCCCAACCCTCAGTATTCTTACGCTTACGACATCAAGGACGCTCTTACTGGTAAGTAAATTAGCTAATCCAACTTCCATATAGGAGTATTCATGAACAGTTTAAACCCTAGTTAGACCTAAGCTGTTAGCTTGAGTTGCCGGGTATCAGAGATATTTCAGGCAACTCTGGCATTCTGAATCTTTATTTACTAATGCACTATGGTGTAACCTGAACATATATTTATAATTTTAGGATTTAAATAATAGGTATTCTAGAAAGCTCCGCTAATGCACACAACCTTCAAAGTCTCACACATCTCACAAGTACCTATATTTAGACCTAACTTAGTAAGTATGTTCTACTTTACAAATGTAGCAATATACAATTGAATTCATTCCTTTGTTACTTTGTCACCTTCAATGCGTTACCGTAACTAATTCTGCCAAAATGGTTATGTAAATGAGTCAACATACTTTATCTCATGCATCGTGTTTATTATTACGGTACATAAACTGTGGAGGATATTTAAGCAAATATATTTCGTAACACTCAAAACATTTGACAATTGTATTAGAATATATTATAGAATCAAAACAAATCAGATCATGAAAACATTTGAATCCTAATAAAATTTAAACATTGTCAAAGACAATGTAAAAGTGAAAGTACACTTGCAACGTTAAAATAGTATGTATTATACTATCGCTTTCTTCAAATGACCTTTGTGTTTAAGTATACTACTATCTCTTTCAGGTGACTCGAAGAGCCAGCAAGAGTCGCGTTCGGGCGACGTCGTCCAGGGCTCGTACAGCCTCGTGGAGCCCGATGGCACGCGTCGCATCGTGGAGTACACCGCCGACCCCCACAACGGATTCAATGCTGTCGTTCACAAGGAGCCTCTCGGTGCCGTAAAGGCAGTCGCTCCAGCTTACTTACACTAGCCACGCTATTACTAACGCTATGTCAGATGGACCTATTTGATATTGTTTAGGATTGTACCTATAATGTTGTGGAGTAAACTGCCATATTAATCACTCCACTAGAATTAGAATGCGTATTAAAGATACTGAAATTATTATTTAGTTACCAATGCAGGATTATTGAAGGCTTTCAACAATTAGATCCGTCTGAACTAGCGTTCGCCCATGTCGATGTGACCTGAACCAATTACGTTAATGTTATATTTATGCTTATCGTGTAGTTAATATGTAAGTGTTAATACTAAGATAATAAATAAGAGGAATCGATGCGTTGTTTTTATCAAATATAATAGGTACCTAATATGAAATACTAGCGGACCCAGCAGACTTCGTTCTGCCCACCAGCGCTACCTACCGTGTTCATGGCGTTCAGACAGACAGATAGAGAGAGACGGCGGGGACTTTGTTTTATATATATACAGTAGATATACGAGTATAATATATTATTGGTGAATGTCGGTTTCAAGTAAAATATGTGACCGAGTTATAGATATGTGAGTAAAATAATGGCGTATGTGTGTCAGCCACGCCCGGCCATTATCCGCGACCCGCGCGGGCGCCGCGGCCACCGCCGGTCGCGTCACGCGTCTTGGGAGGCAACTGCCAACTAGTACCTACCTACTAGTGCACACCGATACGCACACAACACACGACAGTCAGCTGTTTCCTAATCTAGACCGGTACTGGCGAAAATTAAGCGGTACCTGGGCCAGCTGACACTCACTATGTCGGTCTATTTTTAAATGTCAACCTCGGTAGGCACTTGGTATATAAATTGAATTAAGATCATACCTTTCTTAAGACTCAATTGGTAGGTTAACAACTTGCAAGATGATTATAAAGCTGAAAACTGAATCAACTAATTGAATTATTTTGTGAAACAATAACGAGTTAACAATTTTGGTGAATTACTGAAAGTGACCAACGATCCATATGACTGAATGATCATAGTTTTGTTTCAAAAGACCCAATGAAAAAAAAATTATATACCTTAGATCTATTTCAATCGCATGATGTAGAGATATCGAGTTAACAGTAAATAACATTATTACTACGTTGTGCCCCCGTTGATGTCTTTTATAGCGCGATCACAACGATCCACAAAGCTATGATCATGGCGACTATGGCGAGGCATTTGTTTTGTCAGAATAGTCTGATATTTTTTACAAATATTCTATAGTAAATAGATAGATATGTAGGTTATTTGCCATATATCTTACTATACTGTTTACAACATTGTTTACGGAAGGCAACAATACATTGTTCTTAGTGACTGTAAATGGTCATGGATTTTTCCGTTGGTAATTGCACACAAATAAGGCCTACTGACATATTGCAGCACACTGCAATTAAATATTCGGTGGTTTTAGGAGCATTCAGACACAACGAGAATTATTAATGAAACAAGTACATAAACTGATTACAAATCAGTTGATACCAAAAAGAGTTAAGAGTACTAAATAAATATCTTTTTTCTAAGAGTCACTTGTGTATAGGTACTCGCAACGGAATTAACGAATGAGTTAGGGATCAAAATTTATATTTAAAACTTTAAAAGCAATCTTTGGAGCCAAACCAACATTTTTTATTTACACATCATAGAATTTCAGTACAATTAATAACTTGAGTAACATTGAAACTGTATTAAAATTTGAACGATGCTCTTTGTATAATTAAGGGTAGGGCATCAGAGTTATTTGAACCATATTAAACTGCATCCATCCGTTGTAGAGATACAAAATCTCCGGGCCATGGATAAAACCGTGGCAAGTAGCTTGTATATGGAAAAGGATTGGTTAAGAAATATTTCAAGCATACTGTGGATACATAAGCTTATCTCAGGATAAGATCAATTCGCACGGTACTGTGTCGCAGTTGCTGTTCGAAATAAGCAATTCTGAACCAAAGCGAATAGATGTCTCTTTTATCTTATGTCTAAGTTTTACTACTTTTTTTTGAGAAGCAACAAACACAGTTAAACTTATTACTATAGTAGGTACACATATAAAATTATACGATTGTGAAACTAACATTATTGACTACGGAATATTAAATACATAATATGACATATACCTACATACTTGGATGGAGTTAGAAGTACAAAGATACTTAAATAAAAAGTTCTAGTTTTGACAAATAATTTTAATGAATCACTGCGTGATGTTTTCATTTGAGATTTACATTACATATGTGTCTAAAACACATTATGAATAAGAAATAATTTATTATTTAGTTAGACTTAAAACTTGAACTGAATCAACCTTCATGTAGGTATAAGTATCATGTGAGCGCCCTTGAAACATGACATACCTACTCACGCGAATTGACAAATTTCCTTCAACCAAATCTTGGCCGTGACTGATTTAAGTATGTAGTATGATGTATATTAGTATGTATTAGGACCTTTTTAGGTACGATATTGGTTTTAAAATCAGTAGGTAGAATAAAAATGTTTTATTTTCACATTGAAGTGTTGCCTTAAGAAATATTAGTCATTCTACAACTAAGTGCATTTTTTTTCCCTTCGCCACAAGTCTCATATAATTCATGAGTTTATGTTCTGTTCCGGGATATTTCAAAGGACATACATATTTAAATGCAACTTGAACCAAAACTAAAATTTATTAAGTACTCGACTATATTTAACTGTTAGAATTTGTCCATGCAGTGGGCCAGTATTTACTGAATAGCTATTACTTTTACTCCATAGTATGGTCTAAACAAATGTCTAAAATTAAAACAAAAATATTTGAAAAATTAACTGAAATAACTAATGTTAAGGTTTAAATATGAAACTTATATTTATTAAGCATTTTAATTTTCAGGCGTGTCTCATTCTAAGCTTTAAAAGAATTGTCAGTGCATCCGTCTCTCTTATTAGATGAATTACGAATGAATAAAAAAAACGGTTTTTTAAATTCATCGGTAAAATATAATCTAATAATACAGTCACCTGCGTTTGTGTCTGCGGCCTCGTTTATAGTCGGAAACGATACTTATGGACTTCTGGTACAAGTCCCGATGTTAGCTTAGGGCAAAGTCTGTCTTTGAATTCAATATATGTATTAGATATCTATTTTCGTAAGTATTCTGAAAGTATTTAGAAGTTCAATAAACTGGTAGTGCCAAAAACGGTAGACGTTTATTCCTGACTAGATTAGTTTTGTCTTAAATACCTATATGTAATTCTGAACTATATCCAGTTGTGATAAAAATGTAAAACCCAAGCTCACAGGGAAAAATTACGATAATTGTTTAATTAGGTCAATACTTACGAACTTGTGATTATGTGATATATTTATTGATATATATATTAACAATAAAGCAATAAATATAAATAACAAATGTCATTGGTACTATTGGTAGGTAACAATAGTAGGTACCTATATAGCGCGCCCCCGGTTGGCAATAAGGAACATTCGAGTGAATGCAAGCCGCTTCTATAAATACGACCCACGATTATTCAGTTTGTACTATTTACATCGAACCCTATTGTCGAGCGCGTTTACATCATGTATAGGGTAAAACTAAACTTTATTATTTAATTACTATACGATTCGAATTGACAAATATTTTATATCACTACTTTTACAACTAGTATAATTGTGTCGTGTCGTCTAATCATGTTTTGCAATACAAGGATGTGGTTTATAAGAGTGAATTGAAACTGGATCTCAAGGGATTGTTATACTTATCTTGTTAGTCGGTTGTGTAACAAACTGCTGCCGCAGTTTCCGTTCGTGTTAAATCATCGTCCGCTCAAACGGTCACTGAGTTAGTGTCCAAGTGCATAATAGCCGGATATATGTATCCAAATCTTTATCATTCACAGCGAAAGGATATGTCAACTTCTAGATAAAATCTGGTAAATCGTTTATAGGTTTAATAACTATTAAAATTGTTTTTTTTCAGTTATCAATACTGCTTTGCGTTGTGCCAGTCATTAGTATAATAGTGAGGGATCCGCCGCCATCGCCTTCCGATTATAAATATTCGTACGACATCGAGGACCCGACCACTGGCGACAAGAAAAGCCAACACGAAGTGAGGCAAGGTGACGTCGTCTCAGGAGCTTACACGGTTCTTGGGTCAGATGGCACCAAACGAACAGTGGAATATACGGCCGATTCAAAACATGGCTTCCAAGCTGTCATTAGCGAAGAACCCGCTGAAGTTCCCCCAGCTACCAGTCCAAGAACATTAAGCAATGACTACGCAAATTTTTACTACAAACCTATCGCAAAACCAGCTTATTCACCAGTGAGTCCCGCGCCATATTATTCAAAGAACTATGACGCACAAATTGCAAAAACTTATTTCACACCATCCAATGAAATAAAAACTGAAAGACAGCATTTTATTGAAGGTCAATATTTTATTCCTAGGAAGTGAGATATATAATGTTCTAAAGAGAATGTAATGAAATGTGATATTATTCATAAGTATGACATTTTGTATAGATCGCTATGAAGTCAAAGTTATCAGTATAGTACGTGTAAGTAGTAACTAAGTACTTACTGCATATAATTCTATGCAAATTTGAATAGTAACTCATAAAAAAGAGTTAAATGTACTTAACATAGCAGTGTAGATAGTTACACAATGGGCATATTGCTTTAAGAATTAATTACAAATAAATTATGATATTATTATTGCATTTTAATTCTATCCTAATTTCAAAATAAAGTCCAATCCCTTAGATTAAACCATTTACCTAAACACTATATTCAATTTGCATATATACATTTATTATGCAAACACTAACAGTACGCCACGGGCGGTTCGATACTTTCCTGAATCACCTTGGAATTAATGCGAGATTAAATAATATAAACATCTAGGTATGAGATAATAGCAATTAAGTTAGTAAACAGTTCCGGAGCGACAGAGGTTGAAGGTCGAAGCGCGGGAAGCGGGTCGGCGAAAGGCTGTCGCGACGTGACCTTAGTATTATTTATTATTGAGCCTTTATAATACCTAACATACATAAAAATAAGTTGTTGGTTTTTGCTCTTAATGTTTTTCTTAGATAATCGTAACAATCTGTAGTATTTTTCCATATTATCTTTATGTCAATCAATAACCAGTAAAATATGATATCAACGATTAAAGTAAATAATATCAAATTATTAAACGACTAGCTGCCTCCCCGCGGTTTTACCCGCGTAGTTCCCGTTCCCGTGGGAATACAGGGATAAAATATAGCCTATGTTACTCGGGGATAATGTAGCTTTCCAAAGGTGAAAGAATTTTTTAAATCGGTCCAGTAGTTTCGGAGCCTATTCATTACAAACAAACAAACAAACAAACAAACAAACAAATCTTTCCTCTTTATAATATTAGTATAGATGGTTCCATTTTCTATCTATCGATACGAGTAAGAAGACAAATAAACAACCAGGGACAATATTTTAATTTATCGTTCACAAAGGTGCTACAGGGCAAAGCTCAAACCAGTATCCACAACCACATCGCTTGGGGCAGCCCTGATGCAGCCACATGTACTCCAGGTGGAAGTCGTGCGGTGAACAGTTGCAGCACATCAGACGCTTGTCTAGTGCACTCGGGATCAGGTTGGGACGCTCTCGGGTGCCGGGACCTAAACATTGTAAATGATTGCATGATATTTTTTGGATAGCCTTAATATTCCTTTAAACTGTAAATTTCTTTAATTGAACTTAGTGGGCCTATGATAAATTGAACAGGTAGATGACGGGTCACCAACATAAGATATCTGAAAACACTTCAATACTTATATGCGACGTATTGTAATTATCACAGTGACCCGTTTTCTGTTATTTTATACCAGTCGATCTAAGTAAATAAGTAAGGTCGCGATAAACAAAAGGCATAAGATATCTGCTTCCAAGAAAATATGTAAAAATAAATTCTAATGTGGCTTTTCCGTTTATGTATGGTGTTCAACAATTAAAGTATTTATCTTTATATCAAATGTTCGTACCTTTTTTAATAGCGAGGATGTAGAAGGGATCGCAGTTTCCAGCCATATGCGCAAGCAGTTCCCGTTTCTCGACGCCTGTCACGTGGTCCAGAGGATCATGCATCATGTTGTACACGCGAGCGCCCACGCGTCGCAAATGATTTACCGATTTTAAACCCCACATCGCCTAGAATATAAAATTGAATTTCCTGATACATTATACATAGTAAGTAGCATTTAAGCAGTCATACAAGTAGTATCTATATATATAAATGAATCCCTATTTCCCTTGGTCACGGCATCACGGCTTCCCTGTTTTCTAAAGTCGGGGAAGATGTGACTCAGATGAAGTTGCGCGTATATGATATAAATATAGGCACTATTTAAAAATCTCCGGTCTGAATTCGATCATACTACGTGCAGGAGTAAACGCATTTGAAGCGATTATTTTTATGAACAAGTTCGGAAAATTGCCTACGTCTATGTGTCATCTACATACCTATATTATATTAATTAAAGCTACATATTTTCGATGCTTACCATATTATTTTGATTTATGCCAAATTAACGGTATTTTGACGCGTTATGTCAATAATAGTTGGAATAGCCAACCGTATCCATTATGAAATTTATATTTTTGATATTCAGCCAGCTTTCGATAGGATGTATCAGTACGGCCATTTCCATAGAGATTCATTGCGAAATACAAAAATCTATGATAATTGCATTAGATACCTACTTATATCAAGTTATTTCCAGAGGCATAGGTATATAGGATAGGTAGCTCGTTTGGATAGAGATTCTTATATTAGTGTTAGTTATTAGTTTTCTTGTTCATTTCACGACCTTTGAAATGACCTAGATTTATCAATAAGCTACTCATAATCATACTGGATACAATATCGAACAATCAAAGGCGTCTTGGCAAGGACATGCCGCCCAAAAAGTCGCTCCACACAATGCAAGTAATCTTTGGGCCCAAGATCAATCATAGTTTGTCTCTAGGTCTTACTCCTAATTTAACATATAACTCGGACTAATTCAGAAGACTTAAAGCTTTTTAAGTTATGATTAAGTGATGTAACCTTTTCAAAGCAACCGGTTCATACGATCTTACATACGCATCGGAGCAAATGGTATAATGAAATGCCTGAGGCGGTCGAGAGGCGTATAAAAACTCTGTGAGATACAATTAAGGCACATTCAACTTGAGTTATTCTCTAAGTGAAGTCACTGTCATTCCTATAACAATGGCTTTTAAGGTAAGAAGTAACTTGAATACATAAATTATAAACGACGAATTAATAAGAGTTCTCCTAGCGTACAATCAGTAGCTTGTAGATCAACGGCTACTCTGGTAAAACTTACATCTAAGTACCTACCACCACATGGGTAGATACTATTAATAAGTTATTTAATTAAATTGATCTCATATTTTGAAAAAGAATAAAACTATAATTGGGATTCCACACTACCTTTATAATGGATCTTCAACAAAAACACACACAATATAAAATATCCTATGTTATCATTAATATTGCAGCGAATAAAATTTTCTTTTTATACATTTTCAGCTGGTAGTTTTGGTTTGTGCCATCGCCTCCGTGCAGGCCGGCGGCATCATCGCCCCCGCGGCGTACACCGCCCACCCTGCTCCGGTGGCATACGCCGCCGCCCCGGCCGCGTACGCTCACCACGCACCTCTCGCATACGCCGCATCCCCCGTCGTCCACGCCGCACCAGTAGCATACGCCGCTCCCATCGCCAAAGTTGCTGCCGTCGCTCCTCTCGCTAAAGTAGCCGTCGAAGAATACGACCACCACCCTCAGTACAGCTTCGCTTACGACGTGCAGGATGGTTTGACCGGTGACTCCAAGACCCAGCACGAGTCCCGCGACGGTGATGTCGTCCGTGGATCCTACTCTGTCGTCGACCCCGATGGCACCAAGCGCACCGTTGAGTACACCGCTGACGACCACAACGGTTTCAACGCGGTAGTGCACAGAGAGCCTCTTGGTCACGTAGCCAAGGTCGCCGCTGCCCCGGTCGCGTATGCCGCCCCCGTGGCCAAGGTCGTCGCCCCGGTCGCCTACGCCGCTGGACCAGTAGTCCATCACGCCCCAGTAGTCCACCACGCCCCAGTAGTTCACGCCGCACCCGTAGCATACTCTTCCCCCATCTACCACCACTAAAAGCCACTAGTCATAGTATTTATTTATTTTAAGACTACAACAATGGACAATAAAGAATTATAATTTTATAAAAATTCGTTTATATTTTATTTCAACTATAAAAATAGTGTTATGTAAATTAAATATACCTGGAGGCTCGTTTTATTATTCAAAAAATATGCGAGTAATACTTAATGTACAAGGTACATTTTATAAAAACATATGAATATACTATTTCAATTAATTTCTACGATAATACAATTTTATATTAAGACTAGCTTCTGCCCGCGACTCCGTCCGCGTAGAATAGTTACTTTGGGCTAACGCAAATTTTCAACTTGGAATTGAATTGAGGAAAAAAAGATATTAAAAAAATATGGCGATGGTAAAATAGGGGTTGATTGTAAAGGGTTGAAAATTCAGGATTATATGTATTTATAAAACTATTTTGGGGTGGATTACCCTTAACATTTAAGGGGATGAAAAATAGATGTTGTCCGATTCTTAGACCTACCAAATATGCACACAAAATTTCACGCGAATCGGTCAAGCCGTTTCGGAGGAGTTTAACCACAAACACCGCGACGCTAGAATTTTATATATTAGACTAGCGGACCCGGCAGACTTCGTTCTGCCCACCAGCGCCACCTACCGGGTCCAAATTGATGTATTATACATAAAAACCTGCCCCATGAAATACTCCTTAACTTGGTGAAAACCGGATGGAAATCTGTTTAGTAGTGTTTGTGTTCATCGCGTTCAGACAGACAAAACGGACTATGTTTTACATATGCAGACGTTGACGACGTCGACGTAAAATATGAATAGTTAATAAATCCTTCCATCAGTGTATTGGTAAAAACAAATACTTAATATATGTATGATAAGATATGTATCTATTTTCAAAACATCTGTATTTTTTTTATTGAACTAAATAATATTTAATTATTTTTATTTTAACTGATCGATTGATCGTTGATCGATTGATCGTTGATCGGTTATCGACCGGTGAAGGCGGAAGATAAAATAAAAATCGCGATGGTAAAATAGGGGTTGATTGTAAAGGGTTGAAAATTCAGGGTTATATGTATTTACTAATGCTGTATCATAAAAAAAATTAAAAAAAAAATTTTTCAAAAATTGAAAAAAAAAATTTTTTTGGGTGGATTACCCTTAACATTTAAGGGGATGAAAAATAGATGTTGTCCGATGCTCAGACCTACCGAATATGGATACAAAATTTCATGAGAATCGGTCAAGCCGTTTCGGAGGAGTTTTACCACAAACACCGCGACGCTAGAATTTTATATATTAGAAGATGTTAAAAATAATTTTAGGGACTCATAAAACCTTTGCTTTTACATATCATCAAAATACCACTAAATACTACATACTTTCATACTAAAGAAGAAACTATAAATCAAGTATGCTGATAACAACCTAATGATAAATAATAATTGATTACGGCCCCCATGGATATTTGCAATATACCTACGCATAATTTACTAACACACATTAAATTGTTATGTCTTATGAGGCTGTATAACACTGATATTTTAATATAACACAGGGATACAAGTACCTATATACACAACACTGTACAGTCTGTGGTATTGACTCAGCCTTATAAAAAATACTAGCTGCCGCCCCGCGGTTTCACCCGCGTAGTTCCCATTTCCCGTTCCCGTGATGACTTAGGGCTTTGAAAAATAGATGTTAGCCTATTCTCAGACCTACTGAATATGCATATAAAATTTCATAAAAATCGCTTAAGCCGTTTCGGAGGAGTATGGCAACGAAAACTGTGACATGAGAATTTTATATATTAGATGGAAATAATAGAAATGATTATCCGATAGACCGGTTAGCTTTGTGGTTAGTGGCTCTGACTTTCAAACCGCTGGTCGTGGGTTCGAATCCCACCCAGGACAAACATATGTATGCGAATAAGTCTGTTTGTCCTGTGTCTGGATAGAATTATCTATATAAGTAGTTACGTATTTAAAAGTAGTATATGTAGTATATCAGCTATCTGGTTACCATAACACAAGCTCACTTTGAAGCTAACTTTGGAATCCGATTGTGTAAACAATGTCCCAGGATATTTATTTATTTTATTTTATTATGAACCGATGGATAACCCGAGCCTATGGATGAAAACATGAAGTTTACCTGTCGAATACTTGATAAGGGTAAATACTTGAATGATTGAAAATGCAATAAAAGCCCGCCCTATTTTATGTGAAATTCAATTACATTATGTATATTTTTTTATTTCAAGATTTCTTAAAATACCTGTATTTTTAAACGTTTAGTGGTGGAGTGGTATCAAGTTTGATCCCTGAAAGCCTGATACCATTTCATTGGTGATGGAAAATAAGTAGATACATAGGTATAAGATAGGTGTGACGTCAAACATGTATATTTTTTGTGTGCAATGAGAAATTAGTAAACCGGTTATCATTGCGAAATTGAGCCCATAAATATTGTTTTTAAATACAGTTATTTTTTGTTCAAAATTATAAATCAATGCTAAAAAGTAACTATTTATATGTCTTACTTATTATATTACTAGCTTCTGCCAGCGACTTCGTTCGCGTGGAATAGTTTCTTTGGGCTAACTCTAACTTTAACCCGCGACTTTGTTCCTCGAACCTCCTCCTTTTTTTTAAGTCGTTTAAAAATAATCCTTACTTATAGCATGATTTAGTATTCACGTGTGACGACGCGATGGCTTATTTCTTCTATAATTTTGGTGTTCCTATACCGATTTCTATGATTCTTTTTTATTGAATAGGTAACAATGTTAACTTTTTAAAATTAGGGATGAGTGAGAGAGAGTATTATAAACGTAAGAGTAAACAAATATAATCAGAATGCTCCGAACTGCTAAGCTATCATGAGTTACACGTGTTATTGTGAGTCAACTATAAAAGATAGACATATGCTGTTGCGGGATATTTTTTAGAAAATTTTATGTAGAATATTTCCGTCATACATAATTTCTATGTAACTTTAACCATTAAGGCTGCACACGCGACGGAAGCTTAAAAAATGGAGTAACTTCTCCCGTTTCCCCAAAATTTCCCTTCACTACTCTGCTCCTATTGATTGTAGCGTGATGAAAAGTATCCTATAACCTGCCCAGGAGTATGAAGAATAATTGTACCAAGTTTCGTTAAAATCCGTCCAGTAGTTTTTGTTTCTATAAGGAACATACAGACCGACAGACAGACAGACAAAAAAATTACTGATTGCATTTTTGGCATCAGTATCGATCACTAATCACCCCCTGATAGTTATTTTGAAAATGTATTTCATGTACAGAATTGACCTCTCTACAGATTTATTATAAGTATAGATTTTCTTTCTCAAAGAATAATATAGATATAGGCTCTAATAAACAAGGTGATGGCTAGCCATACCCAGTCTTCCAAAGGAGAAATTAAAAAAAAAATATAAGTATTAAGGATGACTTCTGTTATAAAATTGTGTATTGTTCTAGATTTTACAATTTCATAATACTTAGTTGGCTAAAAGTCAAGAACGCGTCCGAATTTTCCGCCATTGACAAATTGTAGCTCATTTCCAATTGCGTGCACATCCATACTGATGCGCATACACAATGCCAAGCGTGAACTTGGGGCGGTGACACAACCACCAGCTACTATATATACCTCGCCGGACGGTCCAGGAGCATAGTCACACTTGACTTCTCTCGTCATCTCACCTAAGGGAACAAAAATGGCCTCTAAGGTAATTTTTCTCGCAAACTATAATTCTCTTTACATCAAAGATTACATTAACATCAAAAATTACTTTTTTTCTTAAACTTCAAGCTACTTTTTCTAACTTTCTTCTGTCTTTTATTTAAGTTTTGAAATCTTTATTTCTTTTAGTAAATTTTAGTTTTGCAAATAGAATTCTAATAATTGATAAATTGTATTGGAAACACTTTTTACAATTATTTTTGCCTTAATTGGGCTTAATTCATAATTTTGCTTAATTCATATACTTTCTCAAAAAATCTCTTTTAAGGCAATACCGGAAATCCGTTTCTGTCATTATTCGAGTTCTACTTACTACAATACTAGTCGACATGAAATAATATGGTCACGTAGAGTGGCGGCGACTAGCCACTGTTCTAAACTCATTAACATGCAGGAGGTAGCACATGGAGTGTCCTTGACGAACGAGGTATCCTCTGCTTGTTAGTAATTTCTCCGCGCATGTTCTTACGCAATTGTGCTAGTCTCGCCCTCGCAAACTGTGTCACTATTTCAAGTACAATTAACGTGATGCATATCACATCAAGCATCACAGTACAAATAATTAACAATCGATCAATTCTATTTGTTTTAGTTTGTTATCGTCTCTTGCCTCGTGGCTCTTATCCACGGCAGTGTCGCCTCGGGACCACGGCCAGTGGCGGCTGCTCTAGTGGCCGAGCCTGTCGTAGCAGCGGCACCGGTTGCAGCGAGACTTGAAGAATTCGATCCTCTTCCACAATACCGATTTGGATACGACGTAGCTGATGCGCTCACCGGCGATTACAAGAGTCAAACTGAACAGCGTGATGGCGATTTGGTTCGTGGCTCATACTCTCTGGTTGAATCTGACGGAACACGCCGTATCGTCGATTACTCCGCTGATTCAGTGAACGGTTTCAACGCTGTGGTGCGCAAGGAGCCTTTGGTAGTGCCCGCTCCCGCTGTTGTCGCCGAGGCACCGGTGGTTCCGGCTAGATACGCTGCTGCCCCAGTAGTAGCTGCTCCCGTAGCCGCCCGCATCGCAGCCGCTCCCGTAGCCGCGCCCGTGGTCGCCGCCCCGGCTGTCGCTCGGTACACAGCTGCCTACACGTCTCCGATATACTCGGCGCCCGTGGCCAGCTACGCCGCGTACCCATCTCCCTTCGCTGCCTACACCGCCCCTGTAGCAAGGTACGCGCCTGCGCCAGTCGTAGCCGTATAAGCTATGGTTTACGTACATACAACGACTGATTTCGACACAAAAAGGCTAATACATTTTTTACGACTAAATAAGTTTATTATTTTTATTTCTAACCCCTATCGTCTCATACAAGTATTGTTTTTTTATGCGAGTTATTATTTCTAACTTTTTTTGGAAAGCATATAAATTTATAACATAGTAGGTAACATACAATGAGTAGAATACCTGTTTACCATAACAATGATTATATAATCCATAGAATACTTTCTGCAAAAATAATGAGTCTGAGTTACATATTTACAGATTATTTATATTTTATAGGAAATATAAAATATATTTAAAATAACGTTTTAAGCGTTATCTAAATGTTCTTACCTATCTAACTTATATACGTCAAGCATAGATAAATTTTCTGTCAGTTATACAAAAGTCAAATGTGGGATGAACATAAATCATTTATTTCTTATATCGTTTATTTATATTGTTATTTTAAAGTCTTCATAGAACCAATCTGAAATGGAAGAAAAACAACTGTATGGTGCACTTACAGTGTACCGTGAAAGAGGTGCTTATCTTCGCCGTCTTGAACAGTTTGAAAAAGCTAAGGCATCGTACGACGAGGCCTTCAAAAGTACTTCTGATGATGTAAGGACTCTAACTGGGCGCAGTCAGGTATGCTCAGACGCCGTGCAACCCGTACAGGCGTACTCGGACGCAGAGCTGGCACTAAAACTAGAGCCCGGCAACATGATCGCGCGTAACATGCAGGCTCGAGCAATGTACACCATGTCTGACTTTGAGCGCTCCGTTGTTATGAACTTCCGAGGCGCCAGAATGCGTCGCCAACCACCATATTTTATGGAAGGCATCAATCAAGGCGTTGAAACTATACAAGACTGCATCGGAATAAACGCTGGCAACGTAATGTTAGACTTTTTACCCCTAATAAAACAAATCGAAGCCTTACGTACCGACGAAAATGAGCCGCAAAAAGTATTACACGTATCACGTATACCCAAACCTGAACGTAAACGCAAATTGACACAAATGGAGGCACGAAAGCATTCCACTCTAGCTCGCGTACTCGCCATGAAATATCTTGGACCTATGGCGTATGATAAATTCTTCTTGCAAGAACTTACTGAAGATCCCCGGCTCAAAGGGGCTAATTCAGGGGGAAGTTTACAGTTACAAGCAATAGTAAAAGAAGCTTTACGATCTCTCAGTGAAAGACAAGAGATGTTGCGTGCTCAACGACCCTACTATACAATAAAATTAGCTGAAAAGGCGGAATCTAAATATCAGAATAAATATAAGGAAGCTATATTGATTAAAGAACGTGAGATAGGGGCGCGAACTTCTGAGCGGTTGCTGAAGCAAATTGAAAAGAGTTTACGTGATAACCGTGTCATGGACTTGATAGCGCAAGCTGAGCGTATGCAGTTGTTCCTTGATGCTAAGACGCCTCGAACACTGCCTGATAAGGAAATTTATACAGACCGATTATATAGAGCTGTTGGAGAAGCGTACTTGTCTCAGCACCGTCTCTCGTACACCCTTAGCGAACGCGGTAACCGTCGTCGTATCGCATTCCTTATGGGTCTGTCAGTCGGTCGGCCGACATCGTTTGATTCTGTTATGGCAAATTATCCACACAAATTTATCGACATCAAACATGCAACTGCGAAAGTTATATCTACTCTAGATATGTGCGAAAATTCTACAATGAAATGTTGGCTTCAGTACGAACTTGCTCGACTACTTTGCACTCAGAAGAACTATGCGCTCGCTAAGTTCTATGCCAAGCGATGCCAGCGAGAAGCACATGAACTAGGTAATGTAACATGGTGGCTGAATGGTTGCTTTGTACTCATGAGTGGTGATATGCAGCAAGGGAACGCAAATGAGGTGCGCATCCAGGTGGAGGAAGCATTCGAGTGGTCAAAGAAATTACAGGATCCGGAGCGAGTTCAAGCGTTCTTGGGTAAATGTGCAGAAATGGCAGCCGAAGCGGTAGCCGCGGATGAACGTAAAGCGATAATACAGCGAGAACGACAGATAATGGCGGTCATGGACGAAGTCCAACGCGTCGAAACACAAGTGTTATTCAAGCGAATGTCGACGGTGCCAGTGGGTCGACAATTTTCAGTACTGCCACGGAAGCCGGAGCCAGGTGGCCAGCGCACGGAGCGACGTCGTCTCAAACAGCGTGGGCTCACAGTTATACCTGGACCAGAGAAAGCTTTGAATCCACCGCCGCGCTCTGACACACTAGGGTTCCAGTTGTTTGATATCTAATTTTACATAGGTACTTATTTTTATTAAAATATATTTGTATATTATTAATTTTTAATAGTAGACTACCCATGCCAAAAAAAAACTATTTCGGTGTCAGTCCGCATTTATAAACGCAATCATTGTATTCGGCTTATGAAAAGAAAAATATTTACTATTGGAAACATATTACTTTTACTTTCCAAAACAATATATTTGGACAGCCCGGTTGGCTTTGTGGTTAGTGACCCTGACTCTCAAGCCGCGGGTCGTTGGTTCGAATCCCACCCAGGACAAACATTTGTATGCATGAATATGTCTGTTTGTCCTGTGTGTGGATGTAAATATCTATATAAGTATGTATTTAAAAATAGTATATGTAGTATATCGGCTATCTGGTTACCATATGTCAAGCTCTGCTTAGTTTGGAATCAGATTGGCCGTGTGTGAAAAATGTCCTAGGATATTAAAAAAATCTTAAATTAAAAATATATTATGATGAAATGTTAAAACTGTACTAAAAAAAATATTAAAATATTGCTAGCCCAAAAATATAACATCATACATAGATTGCGGCTAAGTACGTAATAACTGTCTTACTTAGTTGAAACGAAACACGTATTCTTAAAAGTTATTATATTACCTACCTAAAACTGATAGTCTAATTCTGAAAACCGCAACGTTTGACTATGTACTGAAAAAAGTATAATATTAGCTTAGTATGAAGTATGTCTGCTCTCAATTACTTTACGTGTATAAAGGAATATCTAGGCTAATAAAACTTTATGTTATAAATTAAATAATATTTATTTACAGTATGGCTTTAGTGACATTGAAGTACAATTTAGTGGTGGTATAAGGGAGCGGAGTAGGCAATGGGTGCAGAGTAAGAGATCGGAGCTGCATACTTGGCCACGGGAGCGGCGTGCACGACTGGGGCAGCGGCATAGGTCAGGGGAGCAGCGTACTTGGCTACAGGTGCGGCGTGTACAACTGGGGCTGCGGCGTAGGCCAAAGGAGCGGCGTACTTAGCCACAGGAGCGGCGTGGACAACTGGAGCAGCAGCGTAGGTAAGGGGAGCAGCGTACTTAGCTACGGGTGCGGCGTACGCGACAGGGGCAGCAGCCACTTTAGTAACGTGGCCAAGAGGCTCTTTGTGCACTACAGCGTTGAAACCGTTGTGGGGGTCGGCAGTGTAGTCAACAGTGCGCTTGGTGCCATCGGCGTCGACGAGTGAGTAGGAACCACGGACGACGTCACCGTCGCGGGTTTCGTGCTGGGATTTGGAATCGCCAGTGTGACCATCTTGGACGTCGTAAGAGAAGCTGTACTGTGGGTGTGCGTCGTATTCCTCAACTTTGGCAACGGCGGCTACTTTAGCGATGGGGGCAGCGTAGGCGACGGGGGCAGCGTATTTAGCCACGGGGGCTGCGGCGTACGCAACTGGAGCTGCATGGACGGCGTGAGCCGAGTACGTCAGAGGTGCAGAGTATGCCAAAGGTGCGGGTTGAATGTAGCCGGCGCTCGCAGCAGCGACCAGGCAGCTGAAGACGACAAACTGAAAAATATAAAACATCAAGTTAGTTTAAACATACTCAATATACACAATTATTTTTATAATATTTAATTCCGAGGGTCTATCTATACCTTGAATGCCATTTTAGTTGTGATACAGTTCGACTGTGAGATTGAACTGCCGTATCTAGAGTATGCTCTCGTTTTATATTAGTCGTGTGTCCAGTCGTGACATTCGGATACGTGTGACGTCACTTATCTGGGGCCGGTAATCGAACCCGCACCTACGAGAAGCTTATTGAAACTTTCGCTTTTAATTGAAGCTGTTAACCGCAGCAAGGTCGCGATCTTCACCGGAATGCGGCCGCCTCGTATCGCCTGCTTGCCGCCGATCTCGTTAATTCCTCTCATTGTTATCTAATTACCTATCTCATATTTTGTAAGGTCGAATATATTCGTTTCCAGGTAATCAAGAGCCCAATTAGTAAATCGCCAATAAGCAATATTTGTTATTTTTACTTTATTGGTTAGGCATATTACTCAATGGCTTATGTATATGTATTACGTAAAATTTTAGTACTTTTGAACAAGGGGTTTGTTTGATTTCTAAAAGTTTTGATATAGTTACTTTATTTTCAAACTGTTGGTTTGTATAGGTACTTTTCGATTAGTGATTTAGTTCAAATAGAATAAATAAGTAGAATAGTAGAGAGTAGATAATAAGTAGATTTTTATACAAAAATACTATTGATATAGGTATATAGTTACATGCCAGATAGGTACATGAAATATTATATTGCTCAAATATCAATAATGAAATTATAGTAGGTAGGTCTTTACTTGTAACTGTAAGACCTACTGTACTTTGGTAACAAGACAAGTGGTATATAACTGCCACGTATAATATTTTAAACAAATGTTTAAATAGGCTGTAGGTAGGTACTAAGAGGAAATCGATTCTACGACCATTAACGTGAATAGCTAACCACCATGAGTATTACAAGAAAAGGGTATTTGTATGATGATTAAGATAAAAGAAATCATCACATCAATAAATATGGATCGAAAACATCAAACACAATATAATATTCAATTCATTTAATAACATAAATAACAGTCATATAAAAAGGCTTACAAATACATCGTAACAACAAAATTGTAATAATTCATCTAGAAGTAGTAGGGGTTGGGTAGTCTGGGGGCGAACAGGGGCGCGGGGGCGGGGGCGACGAGGGGTGCTCTCGCAAGGAACGGGGCGGGGGCGAGGGGTGCGGGGGCGACGACAGGCGCAGGGGCAATGACCCGAGCGGGGGCAGCTACCACCAGAGGCTCCCGGCGGACAACCGCATTGAAACCGTTGAGAGGATCAGCTGTGTAGTCGACGATCCTCCTCGTGCCGTCAGGGTCAACGACCGAGTAGGATCCAGTGACTAAGTCCCCATTTCTGTTTTCCTGGTGACCTTTGTAGTCTCCTGTGAGAGCGTCCTGCACGTCGTAGCCGTAAGAGTACTGGGGGAGAGGGTCCACGCGGGCTAGGGGGAGGGGGGCGATGACGCTGGCGCTGGCAAAGCCAACTAGGCAGATGAATACTACAATCTGAAACAAAAAACAATTTAATTAATAAATGTTTATGAGGGATATGGTGGACTTCAAGTTGTAGGTAGTTCAAACTCGGAGTTAGAGTAATGAAACATTCATTAATGTTTTAAATAGGAGTTGATTGCATGAGATTGTTGTTGTGACGATATTTATTTATTTATTTATTTATTTATTTATTTCTTGGAAGACCAACAGCTATAAAAAAACTTAAATATATTTTACAATGAAAATCAGGAAGCCAATTAAAGGTCTTCGCGGATAGGATATAGATTACAAACTAAAACTGTGACGATAACTTAAAATTAATGATGAATAATAACTACAAAAAGTGCACTCAACATATCTATAACATATTTATAAATATATTTTCGCAACATACCAAATTCTGTATATAATATTGATATGCAGTGGTTTATAAGGCAGCCACTACGATACTTCAATAAGCCACGCGTTAATACAAGCGATTAATTACGCAACGCGTAATATTTTGTCGTGCGCATTTATATGCGTGGCTTGTAAAGTTTAGCGATGCGCACGCGCCATGTTGCGCCTTGCAACACGCTCCTGTCTGACTGAACCCTTTCCCCGAATGATGTGGCGAGAATAGTTAAATTTATTAATGTACAAACACTTTCTACACTGTAAATATAAGGACACATAAGGGCTATTATAATTTCTATAATCATGTAATTATTTATGGCTTTGTAAAGTACATATTTATTTGTAAAGTTTGAATAACAAGCTCGGAGTGTTAATGACTTCAACGCGTGCTCACGTTTGACGTTACTCTATTGCTCTATCATTTAGTTCAACATAAAATCTGCTACAAACGCTTGCGGCAGTAAACTGCCATTTGATTGCAAAAAAAAAGGAAATGAAAAAGAACAGTTTGAGTTACTACTCGTATAGGTTGTCTCCTCTTACTGGAAAAATCCGCGGCCGAGTAATTCGTTTAAATATAAAATATTTTTATGTTAAACAATATGTAAAAAGAAAAATAACAAATAATAAATCCATTGATTGCCTGTTACCTAATGTTGCTTTTGACTAAAGCAACAAGCCCAACCAAGCTTAGGTTCCATGGACCGACTGTCTAAACTTCATATGTGGGCAACACATTTACATACAATGATCAATTGTGTACCGACACTTGTGTGCGCTGATTGCTCTTTAGCTAAGTCGAAATTGATTTCAGCTTCAAGGTATTATATTTTTAATTTCAGAGCTATTATGAGTCGATAGAGATAAGAGTCAATCTCAAAGTTTTGTGCAATTTTCCATAGAGTGTTGACAGATCAAATTGGTAATTTTAATTACGACAAAACCCATTTAAATACACGAAATAATCAAATAATAGCTTTACTAAAATTCATCCAAACAAAATATGCAAATTACACTTCATAATTCTATTGTTGTATAGTAATAACACAAATAAAGCAACAATATATCTATTTAAAAAAAAACCCGATTCCAATTGACCAACATATTAGGAACGATTTGAAGGAGCATGCAACCTGCACTCATTGTTATGGACAGTTGTGAACGAGAACGTCACATAGAAAGATGGTGTCGCAAAGCGTCCCGATATGGATCCGCATTGGTCAACCGCTACACGCGCCGCCCGCCGCTGCCGACTGATGCTTTTAGAGCCTTCATATGACTGGTCTTTCTTTGATCAAATAATTTCAAATCCGTCAAATATTGCAACATTGATAGATAATTGTAGCTAGAAAATTTTTCGAATACTTAAAATGTTGGTACACCCCGGATGAACTCATCACTAGCTTTACATTTCTATCGAAGTATATAATACTGCTGAATTGCCGAAAGCAGTGTTAAAAAAAACTTCTTATGAAACTTTTTTATTATGTACGATTGACAAAATATTAATATTGATTTTTTTTACTGTGTAGTAATTTATGATTTCTTACCTTGGAGTCCATGTTTGTTTGCTTGGGATGGGATGGTCACAGTCCTCGAAGTGGAATGTGTCAGCCCCCTGGCGCGCTCGCGTTTTATATTGTCCACTGCGTAACTCGGGACGTGAGTACAATACAACAAGGCTCATTGAAGAAAGTGATACCAATTACGCGACCAATCTGATTCTTGCAATACATGTTACGTTTTAACATCTCGATGCTTTCTTTGAGGACCCTGACGATGACGGTGTGAAAATCAATGGCGATTTAAGTGATACCTGGAATTGTAGAGGAAAAGTTAATTCGAGCGTGTGAATCGTCAAATTATGGTAATTTCTTACCTTGGATTTTCAACCACAAAGTCGGCAAATTTATTTATTTTATTGGCAGTTTTTCTATTCAATATTCAAATATTGATATATCGCTATTTGTTTCATACCATGGACTTGAGCATTTATGCCTAATGGAATACGTAATCTATGTCAACTGCAGTTGAAATTTAGAGTAAAAATTGCACATACATAAGTACAATTTTTAACCGACTTCCCAAAAAGAAGGAGGAGGTTCTCAATTCGGCCGGTTTTTTTTTTTTTTTTTTTTTTTTTTTTTTTTTCTATGTATGTACACCGATTACGTCGTGGTTAATGGACCGATTCGCGTGATTCTTTTTTTGTTCGACGCGAAATAGCTGCCAGATGGTCCCATAAAAATTTCTTTCAGTTTGGTTTAGTAGTTTTTATTTTATAAGCATTATTGTTATTTGGACGATGTCATTTTGACGATACTTCGTATATTAGTATGTCGATAACTTTGACATTTCTAATCCGATTTGCGTAATTCTTTTTTTGTTCGTTAGGGTACATATTCAAGTTGGTACCCTGATCATCTAGTAAGCATATGATGATGGGATCCCAAGGAAATCGAGAAGAACACTCAAATTATAAGCATATAACTGTTACGTTTCAGTCAATATCATACAGTTTGTTCAATTATTTGAGTTTGATGATGATTTCCTATGGATGAGCGGATGATGGAAGGTACAACTCCTCAAAGGATAGGAGTTCAGAGAAAATTCTTTCAAAATTATACGTGCATATGGATAGAGAATAGTATTCCTTGAGGCTATTAGGTTGACCTTGAAGTTTAATCTCATTAACGTTTAGGTTTAAAAGTGTTCTGTGATTGTTAAATAAATAATAAGCCTACCCATACTTTAATCACTAAAAAGCAAAAAATAAAAAAAAAACTACGTTAAAAAAAACCGACTTCCAAAAATACTAAAAAGCAAAAAATAACTAACGCAATTTATAACACTTTCCTCTACTTACCTACTGACTACTTATTCTTTCCGCTTGCTGCTTGGTTCGAAGTCGGTGCCAAGCCATATATGAATAAAAAAATTACTTAAAGAAATAAAATGGTGTAACAAATAAATTTCTACACGATAACCTACTAAGTACTAACCTACGTAAATAAATCAGAAATAACGAGAGGAGATCATGGAGAATCTTAACAAAGATCTTTTGTATATTGTTTACTAATTATGCTGTGGCTTGGCACCAACTTCAAATCAAGCAGTAAGCGGAGAGAATAAGTAGTCAGTAGGTAAGTAGAGGAAAGTGTTATAAATTGCGTTAGTTATTTTTTGCTTTTTAGTATTTTTGGAAGTCGGTTTTTTTTATTATATATATTTTTTTAATATATTACTTGGTGCTTTGCAATGTTGACTTACTACTATTTACTCAAACACAAGAAGTATCAATATTTGTGTGCAACTGTGATGATGATGAACTGTGTTAATTATGTGTGTAAATGATGTGCAACTGTGTACAACTGCTGAAGAGATTTAGACAAAACTTAGTACACAATTGATATTATATAGTATTAAGGCAGGAGTCATGGACACTGACGATGGGGCTGGTCCAGAAATTCCATTTTGCTCAGCGTGCTATGGAGCGAGCTATGTTAGGCGTATCTCTTACGGATAAAATCAGAAATGAGGATATCCGTAAGAGAACTAAAGTAACTGACATAGCTCGCAAGATCAGAAAGCTGAAGTGGCAATGGGCCGGTCACATCAGTCGTAGGACCGATGGCCGTTGGAGCAAACGAGTCCTAGAGTGGAGACCGCGTCTCGGCAAACGTAGTGTAGGACGCCCTCCTGCCCGGTGCGCGGTGGTCCGACGACCTGCGTATGGTTGCCGGGAGGGGCTGGATGAGGAGAGCGGAGGACCGGGATAAGTGGCGCGCATTAGGGGAGGCCTACGTCCAGCAGTGGACTGAATAGGCTGAAGATGATGAATAATGGTAATTACATATTATACTTACATGAGTGAATTTTAATAACATTTTAAAAACTATGTACCTATTACAGGCAAGTTTCAGGTTGTTCAAAAAATATTGAAAGGCATATAAATTTATATAAAAACTAAACTACTCTTCATATATATAACTTAATGTTTTTATTTATAATTTTGTTGTTATTTAAATGATTCGAATTCGATTTCTATGAAATACTTAAGTAGTATATTTTCGTAGAACGTATCTAGGATAGGAAATGTATGGTTCATAAATGAAATTGGAAAGTGGACAATCTTAATTTTTTCGCAGTTTTTGGAATATTGTTTTTAGAATTATATGTAACTGTAAGAACTACAAAAGAGAATAAGTTATTTATCTAAAAATACAATGGACTAATAGGCGTATCTTCACGTCGCACCAACTCTAAACAAATATATGTGCCGTAAATTTAAGTACAACAACGAATATGAATATATTTAAATTTGGAGATGCCGCCAGGATGAGGCAAGCGCGACACGAACCACTATAAATGCTGTTAGTGCCTAACAAGGGGTACAGTTCACAGCTCCAAGCACCCCTGAGCACATCTCAGCTAACCGTAGAAATGGCATTCAAGGTACAGAACCACATAGGATTGTTATTTATGAAGTGTTACAAAGTGTGTGTAAAAGTGATCTATACGTTTCATAGTGCAAAATTTATACAATTTTATAAAAAAAGATTCCTTTTATGTTTTATTACATAAGTACCATGACCAATCTGAGTCCGATCTACGGTAACCAGATAGCAGATATCCACTTCAAATTTAGGGGCACAAACAATGTTCATTAAATATCTTAACTAATGTATTACTGATTCACTAATTTTATTGTTTTAGTTTGTTGTCTTCTCTTGCCTTCTGGCCGCGGCATATGGCAGTGGCTTGGCTCCGGCAGCCATCGCAGGAGCACCCCTTGCATACACAGCACCTGTAGCAGTCGCATCTGCCAATATCGAGGACTTCGACTCTGTCCCGCAATACCGATTTGGCTACGACGTAGCGGACTCACTCACAGGGGACTACAAGAGCCAGGAGGAACAACGTGATGGTGATTTAGTTCAAGGCAGGTACTCTCTTGTGGATCCCGATGGTACCAGACGCATTGTTGATTACACTGCTGATCCTCTCAACGGTTTCAACGCGGTAGTGCGAAAGGAGCCAATCATAGCTGAGCCTGCAGTAGTACCTGCTCGTTACGCCGTGGCTCCTTCAGTGGCTCGATATGCCGCCGCTGCCCCCGCAGTGTCCGCTCCCTACGTGGCTGCCCAGTACGCTTCAGCTCCCATTTTCGCTGCACCTTACACCGCCGCCGCCCCCGTAGCAGCAGCTTACAGATCTCCATATGCTGCCTACACCGCGGCATACACCTCTCCGCTGTCGGCGTACACTGCTCCAGTAGCTGCCGCGTATACATCACCCTACGCAGCTCCCTTCGCCAGTGCTGCGTACACCGCCTACACCGGTCCGTTTGGCGCCGCCTACTCCTCCCCGGTCGGCGCTGCATACTCTGCACCAATAGCTGCGGCATACGCAGCCCCCGTTGCTGCGCCCGTAGTTACAGCTGCTGGTTACCGCAACCCTTAAAGGAGACAATTGAATTGATAGCATTTTTACCTGCAAAGACTTATTCTGTATTTAGTAGTAAGTGTTTTTGATATTTTTGTTAAATTTAATAAACGAAATCAACCAATCTTAGTTCACTATTTGTATTTTTTTTGCACTGCCACGTTACAGCACTGTAATAGTTATTTGTTATACAAGAGTGCAAAGTTGCTTTTTAAATTTGCTTTATCCTCTAGAGAATAAGAACGGCTTTTCCACTCAGATATTGAAGATTAAAAATACTCTTTCCGAGATGGTGGGATGAAATAGTTATTTGTTATACAAGAGTGCAAAGTTGCTTTTTAACCGCGTGTTCAATTTTGATGACCGAGCAAGCGAAGGATTCTAAAATTGAATCACGAGCGCAGCGAGTGATTCAAAATTAGAATCCTGAGCGTTAGCGAGGGAATCAAAAGAGCACGAGGTGAAAAATCTTTGCACTCGAGTGCAACACGTAACTTTTCATTCCACCTCAGCGAGGAAATGACTAAATGCAAAAAAAAAAAAGTTGTATGATATATTCGGCACCATAGAGGTAGCAGTAAATAGGTTTAATGTTTTTTTTTAATTCACAAACTTAGTGCACACGATGTTCCAAATTCAATTTACTTTATCCTCTAGAGAATAAGAACGGCTTTTCCACTCAGATATTGAAGATTAAAAATACTCTTTCCGAGATGGTGGGATGAAAAATTATTTTATAAATGAGAAATGAGGTACCAAAAAAAAATTTTTGGTTTATTTATCTATGTATATTTACGAATAGATCGGGTCTAGTTAAATCAAATTTAAAATAAATAATTAATTGGAAGAACTAGCATAATATGGCGTAAACAAATATTTTTTAGTTAAAGTATTGTAAATGATTGATACATTTATCGACCTAAGTGTTACACGTAAACAATGAAACAATTTTCAATAAACCGCCTTGAGGTTTAACGCGCTTAGGTACAGTTCCTACAGGCATAAAAAATAGCCTATGTTTCAGTGGCGGATTTACCATTTTGCCGCCAGTAGGCTATTTAATTTTTGCCGCCCCTACTTTGAAATTCAAAACGCTAGTTTAGTTCACAATACAAGTCATATAGAAAAATAATTAATGACATAGTTGTAAGTAATAAAGGGATCTATAACTTTTGTATTTACACTTTTTTCACATTACCTCAAAATTTATTTGAAAAGTCCTTTACGAAATTTGGTGAAAACTTACCTTTGTATATCCTAAAGTCACTGTAATTTTTTTGAATTGAAATATTTATTTTTTCGCCTTATTTTGACTAAATATTGAAAATACAGCCTAATTTTTAATCGAAAAATTTCATGTCAAAATATCAGCTTTTAACAACTATTTTCGCATGTTTCTTGCAATATTTATGTTTTGTGGATTTGTTATCTTTTTATATATCAATGTTACATAGAATCATACGTTTTTCCAGTAATTATGTGTGAATTTTACTAAATAGCAATATTTTACATAGTGAAAGTACAAAAATCGGTTTCAATTTTATGCATTTTCTGAGAACATTTACCATAGTAATGTATATATTTTTTACATTATCAGGAAGAAGAGATTTCAACGAACAATAAACTCTCTGACTTTTAAAAAAAACTGAAATTTTGACGTGAGATTTTTCGATTGAAAATTTGGATATTTTTTCGATATTTAGTCAAAATAAGGCGAACCAATAAATATTTCAAATCAAAAAATTACAGTGTTTTTAAGACATAAAGGTAATTTTTCACCAAATTTCGTGAAAAAATAATTTTTTTTTTTGGATTAGATAAAAATAAAAACCAAAAACATGATTATTTGAACTTTTTACATAAATTTTGAGGTAATGTGAAAAAAGTGCTAATACAAAAGTTGTAAATCCCTTTATTACCTACAACTTTGTAATTTTTTTTTCTATAGGACTTGTAGTTTTGCCGGAAATCGAGACTAACCGTTTTTTACCTTTAAAACTCATCCCCCCCTCTTCCCGACCTCAGATCGCCCGTTATTTATTTTTCCTTTGATTTTTGTGATATTCTCGTCATTTTTAGACGGGTTTCATCCTACTACTATTTTTTTTCGCTTTTTACCATTTTCAAAGCTATCGAGATTGGTCTACATATTTTACAGCGCGTTTAGTAATCTATACTAATATTATAAAGCGGAAGAGTTTGTTCGTATGAACGCGCGAATCTCAGGAACTACTGATCCGATTTAAACAATTATTTCAGCTTTAGATACTACATTTATCGAGGAAGGCTATAGGCTATATATCATGACTCTACGACTAATAGGACCGGAGCACTAATGAAGAATGTAAAAATCGGGAGTATGTTTTTCCTTTTGAGAACTTCCGCTGCGTCCGTTGCGTAAAAGGTTAAAGTTTCTCTAAAATAATGTATGACAGAATTGTTTCCCTTCAAAAGTTCTATAAAAATAACCGCAACAGCATATGTCTATCTGTTAAGGTTGGGTCACTATAACCATTTTTATACTTACCAAATTTGTTCTAAAATAAAGCATTACTTGTTAAGGTGTTTTAAAAAAGATGATATTTATCCTTATCCAAGTAAATACGTTATTCATCACAAGTATTTAATTTAAAACAAAATTGCCATTAATATCATTCGATTTCTATGAATATCTTAGGAGATGTCGCAAATTTAAAATAACATCGCAGCAAAATAATGATCAAGTACTGCGCGCGCCTTCATGTACTGGGCCAGTGGGCAGGCATCTCAGATCTGTCAGCTCTGCTAGACCATTCTTCCACGTAAACAAAGACAGGTTGAAAGTTAGCGTTAGCCCAAAGTAACTGTCGCCGGCAGAAACTATCTTTTATATACGGATTACGGACATAAGAGTGTTCAGTATACTGTGCATTACTAATTATTAACAGTTTTGTCACACGTTCCTTTGTGCATACCTTAATTTTTTTATAATAAAAAAAATTTCGGGCCAAATTTGCCGCCCCCTAAAATCTGCCGCCCTAGGCTCCAGCCTACTCAGCCTACTGGTAAATCCGCCACTGCTATGTTTACTCCTTCGTAGCCTTCCCAGTGGTGAAATATATTTTTTAAATTGGTAATTTAGTTGTTAAGGCGTGAAAGTTGATAGCTGGCTGCTACACACATGCCACTTTTTTTTTCAAACTAATAAAACGCCCATAAATTACCTACATAAAAAACGAAAGACAGTCAACGTAACTAAGCCTCTTTGCGAGACGTACTCTTTCCCCCTGAATTTATGATGTTATATACCTACCTACTTACTTATGGAATTTTACGAATATATTTGATAGTCCACTAGTTGGCAGATTGAGAATACAACTTTGCAAAAATACCTCGCCACGCTCATCTACTAAGTTAAGCTAACTGAAATATTGGATAAGATGACATTATCTTTCAGATAATTGGTCTATATTTACAGGATAAATTAAATAAAGTTTTACAACTTTTCTTCAAAACTTACTTCTGTTATTCATTTATCTATTTATAAAAGGTTTTTTTTTTATTGCCAACGAAGGCAGACGAGCAGTCGGCCCACCTGATGGAAAGTGGTCACCGACGCCCATGGACACCGGCAATACCGGGGGTATCACTAGCGCGCTGCCTACCGTGAAGGACTCTTTTTACACCTCGTTTGAAGAGGGACATGTCATAGCGCAGGTAATATAAAAAAGATAAAACTGACAAACTAATAGACCAACACACAGCTGAAACCGCTGGGTCCCTGAACCACGTAACTGCACAAACGTTCCTTAGATGTGCACTAAGAAATACTTTTTTAATTCGACCCCTTAGGGTGCAAAATGAGGGTTAGAGTTTTATATGAAACTTCAATATTTTTGGTAGTAGCGTTTTGAAACTCATAGTAAGTAAATACTCTTTGTCTATATTAACTTAAAAGATTTATATTAAGCTTAAACCTACACCCGTGTCACAAGTCTCGGGATCTGCTCGAAGTTTCTCTCTCTGTCACACGATGGACCCGGCACACGGTGAATCCATGGAATGCTAAGAAGTTCGTCTCAAGCGTAAGAGTTTGCTAGGTTGAACGTGCTAAGCAACTGGTCCGATTTCAAAAAATTTGACGGTGTTAGATAGTCCATTTATCGAAGAAGGCTATAGGCTATATAGCATCACGCTACAACCAATAAGAGCGATGCTCGAACTCAAGCTCGAGCGAAAGTAGAAGCGAACCATTGAAGAATGTTTCAAAAACTGGAGTACTTTTTCCTATTGAGAGCTTCCGCTGCGTACGCTGAGTAATCGGCTAAAGTTTCGCAAAAATAATGTATGACAAAAGTTCGAACCATTGAAGAATGTTTCAAAAACTGGAGTACTTTTTCCTATTGAGAGCTTCCGCTGCGTACGCTGAGTAATCGGCTAAAGTTTCGCAAAAATAATGTATGACAAAAGTTCTAAAAAAAAGTCCGCGACAGTATATGTAACATATGTTTATCTGTTATCATTGGCTCACAAAAACCATTTTTATGCCAACCAAATTTTTTCTCAAATAAAGCATTATTAGTGAAGGTGTTTTTATAAAGTTGATATTACTTAATCCATATCCAAATAAATACGTTATTCATCACAAGTATTTAATTTGAAACAAAATTGCCGTTTACATCATTCGATTTTGATAAATATCTTGCGAGATACCTATCGTTAATTTAAAATAACATTACAGCATAATAATAATCAAGTGGTGCAAGCAGGCGATTGGCTCTGCGAGATGCTAACCTTTTACGTAAACGAAGTCGCGAATTAAAGTAAGCTATCCCAAAGTAACTATTCCACGCGGACGAAGTCGCGGGCAGAAGCTAGTTTATGATATTCAGATTTATACAATGTAAGGCTAGATCCATATTTTTTAATAATAATAATAATATATTTATTCGGTAAAAAGTATTCAGGTTTACAAAAATATTAAATTTAAATTTAAGGTTCTGTAGCCAACATACCTAGCAAATAATGGTCATCCACCTGATTTGATTTGAAATGTAGTTAAATAGGTATTATGCTTCCAATAATTTTAGGGTAACTGTTTACGACTACTTTGCTTAGGTATTTCTTTCCCGTACTATGGAGTGCTTAATTTGTAAAGCATATCGTTTATATCCGTCGCTTACTGTCGGATTATTAAATTTTCAGTGGTTTTCAATGTGGAAGTATCATAAGATCATATACTTTTAAGTCTTTATCACTTTATTCATTCATTTCATTACATAAAAAAATCAAAAATCTTATATCTATGTAAAAAAACAAGTCTTTAGAGGTAAAAATGGGCCATCAAGTCGATATTATTCTTCAAGGGTAGCGGTAACCTGCAGCAGCAACGGGTTCAACTATCTTAGCAGGAGCGGCGCGGACAGCTGCAGCAGCTACGGGTGCAGCGACGGGGGCTGCGTATGCCGCAGCTACAGGAGCAGAGTACGCAGCCGCGACCGGCGCGGGGTATGCAGCAGCCACTGGAGCGGAGTAGGCGGCGCCGAACGGACCGGTGTAGGCGGTGTACGCAGCGCTGGCAAAGGGAGCTGCGTAGGGTGACGTATATGCAGCAGCCACTGGAGCAGTGTACGTCGACAGAGGAGAGGTGTATGCCGCGGTGTAAGCAGCATATGGAGCTCTGTAAGCCGCTGCTACGGGGGCGGCGGCGGTGTAACGCGCTGCTACAACGGGGGCATTGGCGTACTGGGCAGCTACGTAGGGGGCGGAGGCTACTGGGGCAGCAGCGTAACGGGCATAAACTGGAGCAGCAGCGACTGGGGCAGCAGCGACTGGAGCAGCAGCTGCGTAACGAGCGACTGTAGGGGCAACGGCGTAGCGGGCTGCAGTAACAACGGGTTGGGCGACAGGGGCGACTGCTACTGGGGCAGCGGCAATGCGGGCTGGTACCACGACAGGCTCGGCCACTACGGGAGACTCAGCTACCACAGCAGATACGATCGGCTCCTTACGTACTACCGCGTTGAAACCGTTAACGGGATCAGCAGTGTAATCCACAGTGCGCCTGGTACCATCGGGATCCACAAGAGAGTACCTGCCTTGCACTAAATCTCCATCACGCTGTTCCTGTTGGCTCTTGTAGTCTCCTGTGAGTGAGTCCGCTACGTCGTAGCCAAATCGGTATTGCGGGAGAGGATCGAAGTTTTCAAGTTTAGCAGATGCGACTGCTACAGGTGCTGTGTAAGCGATGGGTGCGGCTGCGATGGCCGCAGGAGCCAAGCCACTGCCGTACGCCGCGGCCAGGAGGCAAGAGAAGACAACCAACTAGAAGAAAGGAGATACATTAATTAAAGCACCATTTTTAACTTTTTGTCATAATCAACACAAATAAACCTATATATTTCGAGAACAATTTTAATTTTATGCACTGTTTGCATTGTTCCAAAATTTTTATATGGAGCACTTTCACACACTTTGTTACACTTCACAAAATAACAATCCAATGTGGTTCCGTACCTTGAATGCCATTTCTACGGTTAGCTGAGATGTGCTCAGGGGTGCTTGGAGCTGTGAACTGTACCCCTTGTTAGGCACTAACAGCATTTATAGTGGTTCGTGTCGCGCTTGCCTCATCCTGGCGGCATCTCCAAATTTAAATATATTCAAGTACGCACGTACGGGGCCTAGCCGATGGGACGGCTGGACAATGCTACGTAAACAAAGCAGCTACTTGTGCAACCGGACCGTGGCTATGAAATGTAGCGGTCACACCGATTTTTCACTCAAACCACCAAATACATTAATAAATTCAGACGAATTCTTTACACTTGATGCCCGCTGAAAAATGATTTTTCAATTGATTAAGTTCTAATCTCTTTTGAACAGTATCGTACCTTTCAGTTCATAATATGAAGCAGAAAATATGAAATATGATCAATATTATAATATACTTCGTTTATGCCAAATAGTTACGTATTTGTTGATTTATGTAAAAAATAATAATGTATCAATATCTTGGTAGGTAATAAACAGGACGGATGCAAAGTATTTTCAAGTGACAGAGTTCCAGGAGTTTATATCCGTTAGTGCGGCAGGTAGTGTTATAAGACTGATCAACACACATGGGATTCATAATTATAAAAGTAAATATTACAATATTAAAGTATGATTATATTTTAGATTCGGGGCTATTTTTGGGATTAAAATTTTTACTACAACTTGATGTGTCGTAAAATCATTTCAATTAACTATCTTCTTGTTTATGTTGTTGATTTAATCAGATAATAAATAACTTTGAAATTGCATCACTGACGGTACCCTACTTAATGACTGAGGCTACATGCCTAATACGAATCGATTCAGAAATATGTATTTATAAGATATTTTTTTTAATAAAATTGAGTCATTTGTATTACTATATTATTTTTACAAGAACGTTGAAACCTAGTAATTTACATTTCAATGGCGAACATTTAGAAAATCCTATGTTCCTAGAACTTTCATTAGTTGTCTGCATTTCAAGTTGACCATACATGGCAAGTGTTACTCACAATATTGTTTGGTGGCATTCATCTGGTTTGGTGGCATGTGGTAGATATTACCATTACAATGAACAGTTTTTCTCAACGGATGTGCTAGCAAGGACATATCGACTGTAAACAAAAGAAACACTTCTTGCTTGTTTAGGTAAACTGTAAAGTGACATTGATTTTTAATGAAATTACGTTAATATCTACTATAGAAATTTACAATATTGAAATAATACTTGGAATACGTAGAAGAACATCAGTAACATAATTTTGAATGTCTGGTTTATTACTAGTATAAGCCCTAAACATTTTTATTATTCTCGTCTAGGTATACATATTTATCGATGGCTGTCGAGGACGACGGCGTAGGCGACATGAAAATGCAGAAGGCGCGCTTGGGGCATTTTCCCGTGTTGCGCACGCGCCGCGTGCCGTACGTCCTTCACAAGGTTGCCAATTGTTGCGCAACTTACTATACCGCCATTATCATGTGATGAGTGAGTAGTAATACACTACTAATGGCTTCTAAGTCTTTGATTTCATGAGGTATTTTATTGTGATGTTTTTATATATAAAGTATTTTTATATTACTAAGCTATTAATCGAAATATCTTGTAGCCGTAATGCAAGGATATCGTGAGAAACTTAAGCAAAGAATATTCAGTTGGTATAGATGTCATAATATATACTTAATAAGTAGAACATTGTAGAGACTCCCGATTCAAGCGATTCAAACGCAATCGAAAAATTAAATGCGCGAATATTATAATTTAATCTGTTGAAGATTGAAAGTGCCTAAATAAAAATCTAAATTAAATTGTATCATTTAATTACTGATATCATTCGATGATTGGGTTCAACTCACATTTGACATTTGTTCTCCACAGTTGTCGACTCTCTACAGGTGGCCTTTTTCAACTCGTACCTATTGGTACAGTTAAACCATGACCTATGCTTTTCTCGTAATTGCGTTATAAAGGTAACAGTCTTATTAAATGATATTATAATGATTGACAAATTATTACCTACAAAACGAACTTTAAAATATGCGACGAATTCACACATTTATGTGAAGAAAGCCCACAGACATAAATTTACATGAAAATACTTTCAACAAACTCATCAAGCACTTATGAACGGTCACACTCACTCCGAGAAGAGCCGACAATAAACTCGGCAAAATATTATTTTCAAAATATCCTTATCTTATATCCTAAGTACCTTCATTTAAAATATTTGGCCTCACAATATTGAGGTATTCAGAATCAGAACCGCCAAACAATAAAACCAATATAATAGGTAATCGATTTGGCAGACAAAAAAGAATGATTTGGTATATACATGTAGTATTGAATTTATGGAAAAGTATTGAAATTATAAAATTTATTTATCGCCATTTTATAGCCATTTCTTACCTATCACCCAAGTTACAGCTAATTTAAAATATCCATTCATTAAATAAATAAATATCCTTGGACATTTTCAGACATGGCTAATCTGATTCCAAACTAAGCAGAGCTTATGATATGGCAACCAGATAGCTGATATATACTTCTTTTAAATACATACTTATTTATTTATTTATTTTACAGGTAATTTTTATATATAACTAGCTGACCCGGCAGACTTCGTACTGCCCCAATCTATACATCTATACTAATATTATAAAGCGGTAGTTTGTTTGTTTGTTTGCTTGAATGCGCTAAACACTGGTCCGATTTGAAACATTATTTCAGTATTAGAGAGTCCATTTATTGAGGAAGGCTATAGGCTATATATTATCACGCTACGACCAATAGGAGCGGAGAACCAATGAAGAATGTTTAAAAATCGGGTTTTTTTTCCTTTTGAGAACATGTTCAAGACCAAGCTCATGGCTAGTCATCCAATTGGAACAGCTACCAGTAATGTGGGTAACTCCCCAATAGAACATCTAGACCACTACATCTATCTTGGACGTCGTTTGTCGTTTGACCGGGAGTCTCAGGTGAAGGAGATTGCTAGACGGATCCAGTTAGGTTGGGCTGCATTTGGGAAACTTGATGACATCTTCCGCTCTAATATTCCTCAGTGTCTGAAGACCAAGGCATTCAGTGCATTCTGCCTATCGTCACCTATGGTGCTGAAACATGGTCGCTTACAAAAGGCGACATGTATAAAATAATGGTTGCTCAAAGAGCCATGGAGCGAACCATGCTGGGCATCTCCCTCGTCACCTCGTGGACCGAATACCCAACGTCGAAATACGACGTAAAACGCAAGTAGTGGATGTGGGTAGACGGATCTCGGGATTAAAGTGGGGTTGGGCGGGACATCTGGCAAGGCGGGATGACGGAAGATTGGCTAAAGCTATTACAGAGTGGTGGCCAAGAGAGAGACACAGGAAACCGGGTAAACCACCGGCCCGGTGGGTAGATGACATTGTCGGAGCAGCGGGTAGGCAGTGGATGTAATTGGCACAGGACCGTATAAAGTGGCATAAAAATAAGGAGGCCTATGCTCAGCAGTGGGTTATTACGGGCTGATTAGATAGATAGATAGATAGAAAGAAAGTTAAATAGAAGAATGCACTCATAGATATTGTAACACAATATTTTTCCGTGTTTTGAAGTGCGACAGGATGGATTGACATTAGTGTTGCCCAAATTCAGTCTTGGTCTTGCAGTCTTGGTCTTGTTCTTGCGTTTTTGCAAGACCAAGACCAAGAACAAGACCGCGTATTTTTAGCAAGACCAAGACCAAGACTGACCGTGCAAGACTTGAGCAAGAACAAGACTAAGCCTGCAAGACTCTTGCGTTTTGCAGCTAGGACTAAGCGCTATTTCACGGAGTAGTTAGGTGTAACAGTTCGGTGTATAGGTACGCTTAGGAATTCTATGAGACGCAAAAAACTGTATCAAAGAATATGAAAAACTGGACCTATGCGCATTACGACTAATACCATAAACATACCTACAAACAGAATAAAAAAATATCCATTAAAATCAAACTGAGTGCATGCATAGTTATGTTTTAACCATCGGCACTTTGATAATGCGGCATCAAAGGTTTTGTACTTACTTCTCAAAGAAATTTGCCGCTTTTCGGAAGTACATGGTTATGATACACGCGCCGGCGGCTTCTTTTGAAATCATATACAACAATCGTTGCCGCCGCGCCGAAATCACAACATTTGACACTATTTGATTGCCGCCACAGGGCGTAGGTATACTCATGCAAAATAATTTCGAATTTTAAGAGTACCTACAGGTGTTCCAAAGAATAAATAAGTTTCAGAGTGCTTAGAATGAAAATGAATACATTATACTGATCTGTTTTAGCAAATGTAAGCTTATAAATCATAAATGTTTATTAAGAAACAGTTACTTCCATGGAAAACGACATATAGGTGAGTTGATTTTTCGAATTTCTTATCAAATCCTCAGTTATTTATTAATCTGCTTGATCTTTACTATGGCTATGTTAATTCAAGCTCACAATGTTTCAATTCTAATACGTTTTTCTAAGATTTAAAGTAAACTTTAATAAATAGTAATAGACTAATAGGTAATTGCAAGACTTGCAAGACTCTTGCTGCAAGACCAAGACCAAGACTGGGAGCGCAAGACCAAGACCAAGACCAAGACCAGGTGTATTGGCGCAAGACCAAGACCAAGACTGGCTAAGTCTCGTCTTGTTTTTGCATTTGGGCAACACTAATTGACATACAGTTGGTTGTCAAATATTATGATTGGATTGCGTTCAAAAGTTTAAATTGTGACAAAACTTAAAATTGATCAATTTAAAAACCGACCAAATTAAAAATCAGGTAAGTATTATTAGGTATTATTTTCGGAAATTAAAAATTAAATAATTAATAAATAATTTACACAAATTAATGTCTAAAACAAACAAATATGAACCTGAACTTTCGAGACATTTTACAAAAAATAAATTTCTGAACGCACACATGAATAGTTGTTACAGTATTTGACAGGATTGGACAACAAAAGTTTGACATGTAATAAACAAATTAGCATTTATTGAAATGATTAAGTATTCATTACACATATCGAGTTTTCATTGTTTTTAAGATGTATAGCGGAGTAAATGAAGCATTATGGGTCCGTTTTTTTTTACTGTGAACCGAATTGCATACAATTTTGGAATTAGGTTCATCTTACCCTTAACTTCAAAAGTGAAAATGATTTGAACTCCGCAACCACCCTGGGTGTGGTTGCCACCCCTTCTCGGGGGTGAATTTCTTTTTTTTCAAAATTGCCTCGGATATCAATAGAAGGCCTAATTTTAAGCAAAAATCATATATAAAGCTTTTCAATAAATCCAATACTTTTCAAGTTATTGGCTATTGAAAATTTGCAATTTTTTCACGGTTTTCATCGGTTTTTTGCAAATATCTCCAAAAATATACGTTTATCGAAAATTTCATCAAGAACAAAGTTGTAGCAGGTAAAACAATGAACAATTTGGTATTTTATAAAGTATTCTACGTGCAATATTAAGCTAGATATTAAAGATCAAAGCCGTGTTTTATTTTATCTGAAATTTAATCGATGTGGTCAATGCCATCTAGTGGCGAGCAGATGCATTTTATGCATTTACATACAAAAGGGTTTTGTAGCGCATAAAATAAGCTTTAAAATGAGCACTATTTAAAGTCTTTTGCACGTAAAATAAGTGAGCTGTATTGCAAATAAGGGGAGCATCTAATGTTTTTTCTTTTAAATCAATGGGTTTCATAAGTGCCATTTCCACCACAATTAAAATTAATCGTATTCCGCCTAGAATTAACTTTATTATGAAGAGTTTGATGGATAGTATCAGTTTGGCTGCTTCAGGACACATATTTTTCAAAAAATTCATGATTATATAAAAAACAAACTTTCAAATATTTATAAAATTCCACCCTATTTTTCATAATATCTCAAAAAGGACGACAGATACGTATAAAAGTGTGGAAATAAAAAAATTGATAATTTTCTGACAAACAATTTGGATGTTTTGGTTTTTCTGTGAAACAAAAATTGACGGAGTTATGATTGTTTAAAGAGCGCGTGGCAGCGGAATCACAGCCTCTCTTAAGCCCTTTAACCCTTCACCGTTTCAGAAAAAGGTTTTTTAACTATATATTGCAATAAAGGATGTTGTAGCTCTTTTAATTACCTTTACAATGGTGTTTTATAACTTGTGATAGCATGAAAATTGAAGGAGTTATGGTCCAAAAACTTAACATATTTTTATCTACTTAGTAACTGAAAATTTCGGAGTGCGAATATTTGGAGCAATGTGAAAGTACGCAGTATACTAGAGACCCACAACTATTGTAATGTGTATATATGCTACTAGAAATGTATGAAATCAAGGAATTGAATACAAATCCTAGGAAATGTGTACAGTTCCGATACTATTTAGGAACTGTGTACAATATTGTTTGAAAAACTATTTAATGCATCGATATCCTAGGAAATGTATAAATTTCCTCGGAATTATATGGAATACCTGCTGGTCCACCGGCAATGTGTAAAATAACTATATTTGGGCGTAGTAATCAATGTTATGTTAGGACAGTAAGTCTTTGTCACTTTTTTTGTGTTCATTTCAGAACATTTAGACGTTCGAGGCTTAAGGGTGGCCCGAGGGCCACCCCCGCCGCACCCTAACCTATATTAATAATATATTATGGCGATAATACACAAATATTATCGCCATAATATATTTATATGGTATATATTTATACCAAACTATGACACATTTGCAAGGGTTGTAAGATTTTCAAGGGGTTGAAAATGATTTTAATATGAGGTAATTATGTAAGAAAATACTTTACAATTTCACCATTTGCTATTAGACATGTTTTCTAGCGATAAAATGGCTCAATGTAATTTTTTCCATTAAGGGGTGGTTTACACCCCTTAAAAATAATAGGCGGAGTTCAGATCATTTTCACTTTTAAAGTTAAGGGTAAGATGAGCCTAATTCCAAAAAATTCATGCAAATCGGTTCACAGTAAAAAAATTCGGAGGTAAGACCGTATTTTTCGCTTCGTTTACTCCGCTAGTATTCTGCTATTCGGGGCGGAGACAAATCCAACGAATCAATAACCATGGAAATTGGTTCAGCAGATCTCGAGTTAAAAGTGTTGTAACAAACCCGTCTTTGTTTTATATATATAGATAAGTAGAACATTGTAGAGACTCCCGATTCAAGCGATTAAAACGCGATCGGATAATTAAATACGCGATATAGATATTTACATCCAGAAACCGAACAAACAGACATATTTATGCATATAAATGTTTGTTCCTGGGTAGGAACCGACGACCGGCGTCTTTAAAGTCAGGGTCAGTAATCACATAGCCAACCGGTCTGTCAACTCATACTCATTGGACCTAATTGATGTCCTTATTATAAGACTGCCCATTTTTTTTACTCCATTTCATCGTTTTTGGGTATCATATGCCTATATTGTGTCCTTTTGTTGGTTCAAAAGTGTAATTAAATATATCAGGCACGCAACCGTGAGGTCGTACCGGACGGCGCTCACCGCATGTCGTGTGTTCGAACGTGACCTTACATCACGATGCATAGGTATTTCGACTGAATACACTTTTCTGAACACCATTGTGGTACCTACTTTAGAGCTTTGATGGATTTTATGTAATGGTGTTTTTATGTGAATATTTTGGATCAAAATATGCTATAGACATGTGTATTTAATCTAAACTAGTTAAAGCTAGAACGTACGCCCCAGTTTCAGTCTTTGATACCTAGAAATTGAATTTTTGATAAGTGCAATGTCATTTCCATATTACGGTTTAATAATAAAACGTATAGGTACCTATTATTATGCTACGTTATAGAATATAACCTAAAAAGTGATATTTTTTTACGAAATACGCGCCTTGTCTTGAATTATTGACCTCAATATTATTCAGGAATGGCTCGCGGTACACTTGCGTCAGGTGCGACGGCTGCCAGCCGCGATCAACTGTTTGATATTCAGGTCTCAACCCCTAACATCGTACTGTACGCTTTCCTCCGCAATTACTGAGAGCTAATATTACTAAGTAGCTAAACTAGAACACTTGAGAGTTATGTCGACAAGGATAATATCAAGATACATTACCATACAGCTAAGGTCGTGCAAGTTACTCATACAGTGTTGCCCACGCGGTACGTGATGAAGAAAGTAAGTTGCTGTTTAGCAAATTTACGAGTGGGTCACATCGTTTGGCATACATGATCTACATCTTATGGTAGCAGTGGGATAGATTCAGAGTCTGTGTACCTATCTGTGTAATTCTTGCGGTTCCTACATTGTCCTACCTAACATTTGTCCACACTTCCAATACCTTCAACTCAATAGACAGGGAAGAATTTTGAAAATCACATATAATAGGTATGTTTAAATAGTGCCAGGAGACGAATCCATGGTAAGCTTTGGTACCACGGATAAATAACAGTGATTTTTACTAATATAAAGGTTAGTTTAACGGGTTATTAACGAAAGTGATGCGGACAGATTCGTGTAGGTACAGTTTTCTTGAAACATTAACCTTACCGGACTTGTTTTCAAGAATGCATTACATAATATACATCAATTGCACCACTTGACGCGTTTAGTGTACATAATAAAGATATTCAAAGTATCAAATATTACAAGTGGAGCACACGCCCGTCTGTAATTGTGTCATTTAGGTATTACTCACAAACACAGGCCGATATGATATGTAGAACATACATACAAAGTATATAAAAAATTATCATTCTTACATAATTTACAGAATAAAATGTATCAGCCTCGATATCTTATGAGGTCTCGAAAAGATAATTCCCATCGGACATAAAAACAATGGGAATTATCTTTTCTACCTTTCTTTTCTATCTGTATACAATTACAATATTCACAAATCAGAGCAAAAATCATTCAAACCTTTGAGTAGGTACTAGGTGCCTATATGTATTATGTTCTCAATCCTATTGCATCAATACGCAGCAACACCCTAAAATGTGGGGTATACGCAGAAATAATTACCTACATAAGTATTTATCGGTCTTAAGTATCGAAGCTTGAAAGCTGACTAGCGTAGGTATATTTAGCTAATACATACTTTACTAATACTTATATTACTTTATCAATTGTGCCAAAGAAGTTAGTATGATTTGGAAGAAAATTCCCAAAGTTGATATGTATTATTAATATTTAAGATGCGTTCTGTAGGTACAAGGTAGGGGGAACAAAACCTTGTTAATTTTTAAAGAAACACTAGCTTCTGCCCCGCAGTTTCACCTGCGTTCCCGGTGTATCTACTTAAATGTTTCCATTTTTTTCATAAGAACCTCAATTGGACTATTGCGAACATTTTAAGACCAAAAAAAGCCATTTCCGTCCACCCGTTCTCGAGTTATGCGCTTACCAACACATTTTGCGATTCATTTTTATATTATAGATTATATATTTTTTGCCAGTGATAACAAACCATTGCCACGGTTAATAATTTCACTGTATTCATATAATAGTTACATCAATATATCACCCAAATCGACAGGTAAGATGAATAGATACCGATTATTTATTACCACACCGTTAGAAACAATAGGTTTTACCTTGACATTTATCAATTGCTGACGCGGCTTAAATCGATTGTTATCCAGTGGCGAGCAGCCTAAGTGCTGGCTAGACTTAGCACAGATAATGATAGACAGGAGAGTAGACTATACTTTTAAACCTTGAAGTATCATTTAGTACTTATATATGAGGTGTAATTTTGAAAAAAATAAGGTTAATCTATTCCGAATATCAGTAAAAAACATTTCCCTGATGAAACAATCGCAAAAACCGTTAATGAAAACCTAGAAATCAGCACCAGCTGATTATCTTACGAAACGTTATCTTAAAACATAATTTAGTTCACAGTCTTATCTAAAACTTATAAATTTTCGCGTACAAAGTTGACATTTATATAAAACTGCAAACATGTGGGTACTAAAGGATGATTAAAGTGTAATAATATCCGTCGTAGGCAGCGGTTAGCCATCCTTGAGTCGACACACTCAACACACGTACGGGCGTGGTGTCTTGCGAAACAGTATTGAGAGCACGCATGAGCCTATAAAATGCTGCATTCTGTATCATGATTTACTAAAACCATATAATCCTGGTTGTTAAATACAAACACCACATAGTAATAAAAATAACATCCACCTATCTTAGTATGCCAGTGTAAATTGTTAACGAACCTTACTAGGATTACCTACCAGTTTGAGTTTGATGATCCGATCTATGGATAGCATAGTTGGGGCCAAATATAAGTTTCGTTATATACATAAAAGATAGTTACTGGGACTCAATACCTACTTAATATTTTTTCGTTAAATGACGACTGTAGTAAGAAATGCTATATGCGTTTTTTTAGTTTACGAGTGCGATGTCAAAAAACGCCATCGTATCTCCCCGGTGAACAAGTTATGAATAACACAGTTTGATTAGGATACGAGACTGATACCCATCAACACCTACTTGTTTAGAGTTAAGTCACAAACTTAGTATAAGACTATATGATGATATAGGCTCGACGGGTTCTTAGAGGTATTTACTATCTCCCGCGGGCTCGCCCGTGTGTAAGGTACCTTATTATACTAGTTTAGTCATATTATACTCAAGTTAGATAAAGCCAATTTACCAAAGTTTCATTTTACTCGTAAGTATATCTTAATAATTGCTTGCTAGAATTTGTGTCAATTAATCAAATGTGAACACATTGTGTAATATTGCGGACACATTAACATGATTTATAATTGTAGAGATGTGTTCTGTGTGAAATAACGAAAACTTTGGACACGCGAAACTTAAAGCATTATAATTAACTGCAAAAACTTATTTATTTATTTTTATTTACGATGTGCACTAAGTATACGCTCTGACGCTCGGCATAAGCAGACGCGGACGCGATTGTCGGGAAAAAAATAAATAAAAAATACTAAAATTTTAATGAGTCGGACAATCAAAAATAGTTCTTACCAGTGTAGTTACAAAGTGTTATTTCAAATACATTATTAACTTCACATATAACTGTGTTGTTCTAAACAAGTGCGGTGCAAAACACTCGGTACCCCGCGTTAGAAGAGACCCGGTAACTTTCTATCTCACTTGCGCACACGCAGGTAAAGAAAAAATGAATCCGATGAGGTCTCCGCCTGCTGCGACATTGACAAGCGGTAGCGGAAACGCTAGCGGTTCTGTACCTAACTTATCTACCAGTGGAACAGATGACTTCTACAACAACATCACCTCGAGAAAACGGAAAGAACGAATTGAAGAACATGAATACAAGAAGGATTTTGCAATTTTTCGTACAGATATAATGGAATTTCTAGAAAGGTTCGGCAAAGCCCAAAACGAAAACCTAAACCTAATAAAAGAAGAAATATCTGAGATTAACAACGAAATTAAAACAGTAAAATCATCGACAGGAAAGTTAACACAACGTTTCGAGCAGATGAATAAAGAAATAGAAAATATCAAATTAAACAACAACCTTACTGAAAACAAAATTAAACACATAGAAAGTGATGTAACCCAAATAAAAAACCATCAAAATATCGTATGTGCAGCATCTAAATCGCCCGCTTTAACTCACGAAAACCTCATCCTTGAAATGAAGGACCGATGCGAACGCGAGAAAAATATTATAATTGTGGGTATATCGGAAAAAAATGATTCGAACTTTAACTCCAGGCGAAACTACGATGATGAGCAAGTTCAAAAGATAATAACGGCGTTGTATGAAGTTTGCCCCAATTAAATCTATTAGACTGGGGAAATATATTCCGAATAAGAACCGACCTATAAAGGTTTATTTTAACAATACCGACACTCCAAAATACCTGCTGCGCAACAAGATGAAACTACCTACGGATATACAAATATACTCCGACCCATCGACGTATAGCGATAGACAAGAACGTTCATGTAAAACATTTGTTTAAAAACTGGTAAGAGTTAGAACTAAAGTTCGCTGCAGCGCTGTATAAAGCTGTGTCAACTAACCAAACTATTTTAAAAGATACAGCGCTAGATTGCTTAGAGTATAGTTTTCTCGCGACCAAAACGTCGTAAGCGCCGCAAATTTCATGGCGCTTACGCGTTTCGTTCAGTTAACTACACTAAGATGTCGTCCCTATAGAGTTCACACCGCAGATGTGACACATCTTTTTTACCTTCTAAACTTCATTAGAATAAAACTCGATTTCAAAATGTATTATATTAATATTAGGGGGGCCTAGTGCGGATTGGCGGACTTCACATGGCTTAAATGAGTACTCAGAGGTACGGGCCAGGGCTTGAATTAACATAAAACAATTATTCAAAATATCAAACTATCACTACTAATTAAAAACTCATTAACAATTAATCAAATTAAAACCTTTCTAAAAAAACATATCAAGTCTGTGTTCAGTTACATATTTTTACCTACAACCAGTTTTAAGGGAACATCTGCACGTTTTAGTATATGATTGTAGAATGGCGTGGTATTTAAATAGATAAATTGTTTTTCTACTCTGGAATTACGGAATTATCACCTATTAATTCACTTAAACAGGTAGTAATTTTACTTAGTTGACTACTGACTAGTTATTTTCGTCCAGGGTCTACTTTGATTCGGATTATCGTTGTTATTAACGCTGCTCCGTGCTCACCCGCACTGAATGAATGTCGAAGCCACACTAAAGTCGGGTGTGGGGACTGCAGTTCAGTTGAGTTGATAAAAGCGAGTGTTCGGAACGCCCTATCTAGTACGTAGTACATATATATCGATGCTCCGACCAAACTCCAACACAAAAACGTTATCTCCAAATATTAAGAGAAGAGATGAACGAGCGCACAGAAAACGGCGAGGGGGACCTTATAATTAAATATATTAAAGGAATACCGACAATCGTCTTAAACAAATCCGTCCAAAAAAACTAGCAATTACCTCACTACAAAATGTTATACATACAGAAAAAAACAGTAGATTAAACCATCACATAGTCGATAAGTACGAAGACATTCCATTACACCCGTCGTCACTGAGGTTCTTTTATGCTAACTTACGCAGTATTCGCAACGCCGGTAAGTTTGATGAGATAAAATGCATACTAAAAGCAATACCAAAGATGACCCACTTATTAATATTTACTGAGACGTGGATAACTTCGGAAAGCGATGCACAGCTATATCAGCTACCGGGCTATCAACATATCTACAATTATAGACATAATAGCAAAGGTGGGGGTGTTTCTATCTATGTGCACAATAGTATTAAATATGAAATTACAGAAGAATTGTGCGAAAACGGGAACCACTACTTATGGATATATATAAACAAACTATCTTTAAATATCGGAGCGATCTATAAGCCTGGAGAAACCAATATTAACAACTTTTTAGATATATACTCCTCGCAATTAGAACGGCGAAGAAGAACTATTGTATTCGGAGATTTTAATATTGATCTACTGAATACGAATAGGCAAGCAAAACAATATTTAAATGAAGTAAAGGAAGCTGGATATGAAATATTAAACAAAATCAATAGCATGCATAGTACGCGGGAAACTAGCTCGACAAACACTATACTAGACCATTTATGTACCAATATAAATAATCACTCATTTAATGTGTCAATTATTGAATCAAGCCTCTCCGACCATAAGCAAATAGTCCTTGAAATAAGCAGTCTGGCACCTCAGATTAAAAAAAAAACACTATACAAAGCAATCGACTACGCAGATCTATTTAATAACGCTTCAAACGCAAACTATATCAACGAAGATAATAGCTACGACTACTTAGAAAGATTTATTATAGAACAAATACAAAAAAGTAAAAAGGAGAAGATAAAGATTTTGAACCTACCACAAAAGGACTGGATAAACAAAAATATTATTGATTCTCTAAATTTACGAAATAGTTTATGGCAACAAACCAGAAGTAACCCTAAAGATGAAACAATACAGAAGAGTTTTAACAAGCAACAAAACATAGCAAGATCTTTAATAAATACATACAAGAAACACTATTACTACACTATATTCCAAAAAAGTTATAAAAATCCAAAAAAGATGTGGGATGTTATAAATAGTCTGGCCTTAAATAAAATTAAAGACAGTAGTGCTCCCCCTAAATTGATGTCGGAATCGGGACCAATCACAGATGGTAATCAAATTTGTAATTTATTTAATTCATTTTTCTCGTCAATAGGTAAAGATTTGGCAAACAAAATACCTTTAAAGTACCATACGGATACGGGTAATACCCTAATGTACGAGCCTGATTATTTTCATGATATAGCGCTAAACGAGTTCACACCATGTACCACAAATGAAATATCTAATATTATTGATAACTTAGACAGCAATACTAGCACTGGTCTAGACGGAATTAGTACCAAAGCGATTAAATGCTTAAAAAGTATAATTGTCGACAGACTTACAAACTGTTTTAATATGTGTCTGTCACGCGGCACTTTTCCCGACTCACTTAAACAGGCCAAAGTCAGTCCCATTCACAAAGCTGGTTCTAGAACTGATCCAAGTAATTACAGACCTGTGTCGGTCTTGCCTGTAATATCAAAAATACTCGAGCGAGTTTTGTATAACCGTCTATACAGTTATCTAACTGAAAAAAAGTTTTTAATTGACCAACAATACGGCTTTCGACCTAAATCAAGCACTCTTACAGCGGCAGTAGACTTAGTGACTAAAATAAAAACACATATTGATCAAAAACAACTTGCTTTAGGCATTTTCATTGATCTAAAAAAAGCATACGATACAGTCAGCCACCAGAAGTTGTTGAAGAAATTAAGCAATATAGGTATTACAGGCACAGCTCTTAATATGTTAAAATCATACTTGCAAAATAGGCGTCAAGTCGTAAAGCTGGATAACTTCACTAGTTTCACCAAAAATATCACATACGGCTGTCCTCAAGGCTCCGTTATTAGTTCCCTATTATTTTTAATTTACATAAATAGTATAAATAAAATTGGACTTACTGGACAGCTGACTCTCTATGCGGACGACACATGTCTCTTTTATTTCGACAAATCTATTCACAACATTATAACTAACGCCCAAAAAGATCTCGATGCGCTTAATAACTGGCTTAAATACAATCTTCTTACAATCAACACGTCAAAAACTTCATTTATGATCTTTTCCGCAAAAAATAAAAATATTCCAGAGTATACTCCACTGACTATTAACAATGATATAATAAAACAATCAAATAGTGAAAAGTACCTCGGGCTATGGGTAGATGATAAGCTAACTTGGAAACTGCACATCGATCACGTCCGAACAAAACTTACATCAAAACTGGCAGCATTACGCAAAATAAAAAACTGTATACCAAGTAAATGTCGAATAATTATTTATAACTCCTTAATAAAATCACATCTAGAATATTTGATTGAAATATGGGGAACAGCCGCCGTTTCTAACCTTAACCCTTAAAAATAAATAACAAAGAACTCAAAATAAAATTATCAAAACATTAATTAATAAGCCTACTTATAAACTACATATCAACCGTATCGAAAGGGTCCAAAAGAAATTTTTAAAAACTCTCGACTTTAGAACTGGCCATGTATACTCTAATTATGAGGACTCACTAAAGCACTACAGGGTCAAATCTTTGGAATTGCGACGTGACTGTGTAGATTCTGTATTTCTTTATAAAATTATTCATTATGAGTTAGATGCCCCTACCCTTTTAAATAATATCTGTTTCAAGGTGCCCCGTAGACTAGAGCGTGATTGCCGTAGGAAGGACTTATTTCATATTGCACATAGTAAAACTATTTATTGTGGGAACATGTTTATAAGCCGTGCCTGTAAACTTTACAATACTAATGAGAGATTGGCTGATATAGATATATTTTATAGCACTATAGGTTCAATAAAAAATAAGTTTACTGTATAAATAAATAAACATAATAACATTAAATAAATAAATAAGTATATTGTAATTATATTATAACTAACCTATTAAATTAAGGAAACTGTAGGTTTATTTGTAAAAAAACAAATTTTATGTAATATTAATGTATAACCGTTTGTTTCTTAAATAAATAAAATAAAAATAAAAAATAAAAAATAAATTATTTCACTACCCCTACCTAACGCCAACAAAACAATTATATGAAAAAACTAAACTATTTAATCTTAAACAGCTATATACATATTACACCTGCATTCTTGTTCAAAACATAATAAGTAATTCGATTCAAAGCAATTTACAGTTACCCAAAAAAAAAATTACCCACAACCTACGCAATAAACAAAAACTAGATCTACCTAAAGCACGGACTAATTATGGAAAGAAAACGATATTATTTGAGGGAGCACAGCTGTATAACCAATTACCAAACGAAATCAAGGAATGTGAAACCTTAGGTACATATAAATTCAAACTTAAGAAATATGTTTATACACTGTAACTTACTAAAACTGTAATTTATTATAATTTAATCTATCTAATATTTTTGTTCTGCTAGCTTCAGAGCTAATCTTATTAATGTTAAACCAATTGTATCTCATTTTATGTAAACTGTAAAGTTTTTATGAGAAATAAATTCTTTAAACCTATGTGCACTAAGTGGGGATCGGGTCACTTATATGTAGGTATATAAGAAATATTTTAGCAGCTCATTTATTGAAATAATAACAATTATGTATTCTTGGTATTTATTGCGTAGGTACATATATGTTGTCCGATGCGCTAGAATCGATAACACTATAATTGACAAAATATCTTTCGGTAAAAACATAATTCTAAAAAATAAGAACCTTCACAGTTTTCGTGGCTTTGAATTCAACTGCAAAGCAGTGCAAGTTGGTTCAGCCGCGGGCGTAGTTAGACTGCGCGGTCGTCGCGCCGCGGCGCATGATTACACCAGATCGACAACACAGCAGCATAACGTACTCTGTCTCTTTCGTTTACAAATAAAGAAAGTGAGAAGTCCGTTCTCCGAAACCTCATTGCACCGGTTCGTCAACGATTTTTGTATTAAATAAGGCAGGGCTGACGTAGACCTTGATTTTGGCGACCTAAAGTAGCGAACGACTACTTATATTCGCTTACGGGAAACTAAAATTTAGACATATCCGCTACCTATTTAACCAGTTTCGTAATTGTTAAGGCATAACAAGGTAGTGAGCTAGATTTATGTAAGTAACTATGACTTAGGGTACCTTTTATTTTGTTATGCTTCTGGCCCAATCCACTTACATTTTCAGCTTAAATTTGAATAAAAAAAAAAATACTTATGTTCTCGGGAATGTGAAAATATTGCTCAAGACGCCATTTCTCCACGATCTGTAATAGAGTAGGTAGGTATCTATGCTAGTAAACTGTGCCTAAAACAGTCTATGAGATATAATATGAAGGTTATATGTACTATGTGCCCCATGAGAGCACCATTGAGACAAACGACATGCAGAAGAGGTCAAGTCAAACAAGCAAGCGACTCAGTCCTACTGAACTTTACGGTTGATATGCGACCGTTGCGACCCGCTTTAAAATACTAACCTAACTATAAATTATGTTCCTGAAGGTACATACATTTAACTTATCTAGTAGAGCTTAATAAAATAAGTTTAATTTAAATGTTTATAGGCTTAGGTAAATAGTTATTTTTTAACATTAATTCCGTAACGATGTTCCTGACATTTCGTGTAATAAAATAAACTAATTAGGTACTAAGGTTCTAGTCATACGATTGCTGCGATGTGATTTCCTTGAATACAGCCCCTGTGATAACATAATATGTGTGTATCGAAATACTTATAAAGATACCTTTATTTACACATCTCTCATCTACAGGGAGAACATTATCCGCAGCTACAAATTGTCTAGTTTGAGCTGTTTGATATAGTTAACTAATCCAGTTCGCATATTTATTATAATTTTAGTGTTATTGCTAGATAGATAGATAGATAGATCTAAATTATTGGTAGGACAAATAATTGTTATCATAACTTCGGACTAAATTGAAACACTTGTCGCGCATTTCGTTCCCTGCATATAATACCCTGCGGTAAAATATGTACTGCACATGTACCTAACCTTTGCTACTGAAAACGAAAGGTTTCGTCATACAAGAAACTTCATAATTTGCAACCACTCACCATTAAAATAAACAGTTTGAATTTCCATTAAAGTCAATATTTTAATTCATTGTGAATTACAATGAATATTATAAATATGAATATCATATTTACAAAGGATACGTGTCTAATTCAGGGAATCTCAAAAACGCCCCGGGGCTCGAGCTCACGGCCACTTGACGTCACACAAATCCAAGTGAGTGAAAGGGTGCACCACCGTCACCGGTATATAAGCTTAAAGCTCTCTTCGTCAGACATCATTCAACATCCTATCAATCCATCTACCACACAATGGCATTCAAGGTACCTACCGGGACATGGTGATCCTGAGACATATTTACCTACGTACGGTGTTATTGAAGTTCAATTTTATTAATATATTGATTAATTTTCCACAGTTTGTCGTATTCACTTGCTTGGTGGCGGCCGCCAGCGCTGGCGTAGTCCCGGCTGCATCCCTCGCATATGCCGCACCGGCCTACCACTCTGGGCCAGTGGCGTACGCAGCGCCCATCGCTAAAGTTGCAGAGGAATACGACCCTCACCCACAGTACAGTTTCGCCTACGATGTACAGGACGGCCTCACCGGTGACTCCAAATCCCAGCACGAATCCCGCGACGGTGATGTCGTCCAGGGTTCCTACTCCGTCGTCGACCCCGATGGCACCAAGCGCACTGTTGACTACACCGCTGATCCTCACAACGGCTTCAACGCTGTTGTACACAGGGAACCAATTGGCCACGTTGCTAAATACGCCGCTGCTGCTCCCGTGGCCTACGCCGCCCCCGTGGCTAAGTACGCCACCGCCCCGGTCGCCTATGCCGCTCCTGTGGCTAAGTACACCGCTGCTCCCCTGACATACACCGCTCCCATCGCCAAGTACGCCGCACCTGTCGCGTACGCCGCAGCCCCTGTGGTCCACGCTGCCCCCATCGCTAAGATCGCCGCCCCTGTCGCCTACTCATCACCTCTTGCCTACTCTGCCCCCATCTACCACCACTAAACTTAAGCCAAAACTAGGAAACAAATACCTACATATACAGATCTGTTAAAGTATTACTTTCCATGTGTTACTAACAGCAACCGTGTAGGATGTAAATGTTCAATAGAATAAGCCCAAATAAATTATTTTAAACCTACTCTGAATTTTTTATTCGAAATCTAAGAATTGGAAGGAAATAACCGCACCTTGCAATCTGATATGAAATGTTATTTATATATTTATTTATTCATTTAAATAGGTCTTAACAGGGATTTATAAATTGGCAATTCTAACGCTCGGTTCGGGTTGCATTTGAGAGGAGTCGGCAATAAACGAAGTAATTACTCACGGTACTCACCTGCTGAATTATCAACCGTCTAAACCTAAAACTTGACAACGTTATGTTATCAAATAGACCAGTTATTTTGATCGTGTTGTAACGACACCTATCATGATATGTATGAAAATCATAAAAATGTAAGTAATAAGTGATTAGGTATCTCTACCGAGTAAAATTATTATGATACTGGTTGGTGTTAATGAACCATTTTAAGCTGTAGTCAGTATATATATACATATAACATATAATATTATGTAGACCTAATAAGCTAAACTTGTCTTTTGTGAAGCACAAAATTACGTAACAATGGCATGTTTAGGAATTTATGCCCTTCGCCCTGAAATTTACTAAATACTTACATAGATTTAGGAAAACAGTAGGTATACTTAATCCTGACTGAGTACTCTACAAAGACACATCTAAGTAGCTATTACTAAACAGTTACTCCTGATTTCCTAAACGCCTATTCAGATACTAAGAGAGGATAAATAGAGAACGGATCTTGGGAAACCAATAATTGAAGTCCATATATTTTGACTTAACATTTTATCTTATTGTCACTTCCACTCTGATACACACTGAGTCACACGAATCACCGCTAGATTCGTTGAAATATATAATATACAGCAGGAAATTACCTTTATGTCGCATTTTAGTAGACTATGTACTTAGGTATTTGTTAAAATCATAGTTTTATATTTATTCCTGGCTACATACTTGGTACCAACCAATCATACATTCTTGATTTTATTATTGTTTTAAACAATAGTCTTATTGTGATATTCAAGATATTCACTTTAATTTTATCTATTCCGACTATAAAAAAATATTTTATCCAACATTGCCACCATAACCAGTAACCACAGATGAAAATGGCGGGAGGACCGGAAAATACAAAGAAAAGCTCTAAAAAGCATTTGGATGTAGCTATGCCTGTCCTTTTCACACTGATGGCAAGCTCAACAAGCTATCCTGCTGTCATTGTCAAGTAAGTTTATACCTTCACTTCGGATATTATGCGTAAAGCAATTTGGTAGCATAGTTTGTGTCTCTGTCGCACTTAACACAAAATGAGCATGCTATCTTTCTTTCATGCTACAAATGTTTGCAATATGATGTTATTTCTGTCATACGTATGTTTTCATATTTACCTATCGCTACCTAGGTTATACGAAGTCACAACAAACATCGGCCGACGCCCAAACAAATTATTTTTCTATAAAATAGGCGTGTCTCGGACGAACGCAGTTACACGTTGCGGAGATACTCAGAAATTAAATTAAATTATATTTGATTTTCTGTCTTCTTAGCTCAAACGAGGTAACTGCGCGACTCGCTATTAAATATTTCGGGCTTTCACTGTTTTTCTGTAAAATTCGTAAAAATTGCGTTACTTAATTTATCCAAAGTGGATCAGGACGTAGAAATGGTCTCTACGAGAGGCATTCGCTATAAATTCAGTGAAGGGGAACGGGTTTTGTGTTACGAACCAGACCCCACCAAAGCCAAAGTTTTGTACGACTCGAAGGTAAGTTGTGCTGATTTTAGGGCACGCCCTATAATCATATCATCACAAACGTGAATTGGGGTAGTAAAGGGCTCGATTTCATGCTCACTAAGATCACTAATTGCCAACCTTGACCATTAGTTGACACCATTACAAAACAAAGAACAAATCCAATATTCCACCCATGGGCGTCGCCAGGGCGGGGCATTGCGGTATATTCCAGTCTGGTACACGCCCTACTATAACGAGTGTATTCTGTAACTAAACTAGGATACCATTGAAGCAGTTTCATCTAAATTACAATCAAAGGAAACAAAGTTTCTAACCAATGTTATCCTATAAACAGATTGGTGCAACATTTTGTTAACTGTTAGGATGGGCTGTGAGAATTGTTAAGCCATATTATAGAATGTTATTCTTACTTTTGGTTAACCTTGTTTCCCTTATACTCATTTCTGTGAAGGAGCAAAAAATATCGGCCCAGTCCTTTCAATATTGCACGTGCCCCACCCACTTTTATGTTGGACTATGGGTTGACTAGAGTATATATCATATGTAGAAAAGAGATAATTATTCTGTAGATATCCCTTTATAAATTTAGAATCTTCTTTTAATAAATAATTAAATAGAAAATATTTAATACTTTGGTCGCTTTCAGGTTTTAGAAGTGATTGAAAGTAAAGATAAGCGTGGACGACGCACTGTGGAGTACCTCATCCACTTCCAAGGTTGGAACTCTTCGTGGGATCGCTGTGTTAGTGAAGATTTTGTCCTAAAGGACACAGAAGAAAATCGGCAGCTGCAGAGAGATCTTGCTGAAAAGTCTCAACTTCAACTGTAAGTAACTAATCTGAAGTGCAAAGCTATTCTAAATCCAGTAATGTGCATTATTATATTTACAAAAACTCAGAGAACAATTGCAACTGTGATGGTAACATTGATTGGGTACAAAAGCGAATTTATTTATATCTGTATAATGTCTAAAACGAAATAAATATTTTGCTTGCATAACTATAGAAAATAAAAGCAAATTGTGTTTTGGAAATCCTTCCAAATTAGGTCGCCCTGTGTTGTGTGAGAATCGGTGAGACACGCCCCTCCGGTAATAGATAAATTAAATATTTTAGAAACAAACTTTTCAGGATTTTATTTTTATTATTTACTCAAAAATACTATATGTATACAGGGGTGCATACTTATACCGACGCGAGCGCAAAAAAGGAAGTACTACGAACTCAGGGGTAGGACCCGCCAAACGCGCGCGCCATGGCTTCAGTGATGACGGCTCCTCTAGCAGTACACAGCCTGATGGTTCGTATATGTCGTTAAATTATCCATCTCATTTTTGTGAAATAAATAAAAAAAAATACCATAAAAATCATGGGTATTGATAACTACGCTATCATCCACTTGCAGAAGGAGAGACGGGTGACACGGATTCGTCGTCCGGCTCCGGATCGGCCTCCGGCTCGGGCTCCGCCTCCGGTTCCGGTTCCGGCTCCGCCGCCTCGGGCTCCGGCTCCGGCGCCTCGGGCTCCAGCTCGCAGCCGCGCTCGCCGCCGCCCAACGTGTACGTCGGCCGCGCGCATATCACTCTGCCTTCCGCTCTCAGGTACTTACTTACGTGTAATTTTTTTTTGTCGTTATATACAAAAGAGATTCAATAAATGCAAGCAAGGGTGGAAGTTTTCGTTTACATCCCCTAATTACTATCTGCTTTAGGCTATATAAGTTAAAACTTTCTATTCACATTACAATTATACATCTTTTAAAAATTGGGCGACTAAAATTTCGGTCGTTATACTGGTATACCCGTGCCCTATTTGGATTATTTCCCCCCTGGCGCGACCTGGGTATGGCGATGAATGCACGTATGCACTGTGTTGGTACTGGTAGGGACCGGTTGACGTTCGACTACCACCTGGTGGTGAAGCGCGGGCGACTGTCCCGCGTGCCGGCCAGCCCGTGCGCGGCGCAGATCCTGGAGTCGTTCGTGAAGTGGTTCGCGCGCGCCGGCGCCTGGCACCCCGCGCACCCGGCGCACCCCGCGCACCAGGCGCACCTGGCGCAGCCCGCCGACCCGCCGCACCCGCCGCCCAAGCCGGACCTGCTCGACGTCTCCTGCAGGTATGACAACCCAACCCAACCCATCCCGTCCTACCGCCATAACACCTCACCCGACCTACCCCCTGCCGCCTACCGACTTACCTAAATATTTTTTGAATGGACTAGAAAGTGTTAGCCTCAGATGGCTTTTACACCGGTACGCGGACTTTTTCGGTGAGCGCAGAGGGCTCTCAACCGAAATACCTAAATATGTGTACTACAACCATTTTTATAATAACCATGATTATTTTTTAATAATTACGTAATCAAAAATGTATTCATATAATTACTTAATATGTAACTAATAAAAAAATGTGACTAATATAAAAAAAATTATAGTATTTTTCGTACTAAAACAGATGCTACAAATACCTAGTTTATGTATAATAACATTTTTTTTATTATGCTAATATGTTATGGTAGTTGCATATAGGAAACGTGTAAAATAAATAAATATTGCCCAATATTTCTGCCTCATTACGTAATATAGATAAAAATATATTAAATTTTGCAGGTTGAACTTGGTGCGCGAAGTGGCGGACGGTCTACGCGTGTACTTTGACTTTATACTGAGGGGGCATCTACTTTACAAACAGGAGCTCAACCAATACCACGAGATCTGTGGACAGTTCATTGATGAGTATGTCTCTGCTTTTATACGATAGTACCGATCGTGTTGTGTATTGTCAAACTTACTAAGTAACCATTAAAATTATTAAAAAAATATTGTAATAATTTTAGTCAAGAAATAATCAGAAAAGCCGAATTGGAGGATGAAGATTTCAATTCACAAGATGATTCGGCAATGGCGACCGCTGAGGAAGATCTGAAGAGCCCTAAGATACCGGAGTACTCCCACCTGCCCCCAGACCCCGTCGAGAATGAAAAAAATGATGAGAGTGCCTCCGGTAATTTGTTTTGCTTTATATAAAAAATATTATACTTCAATCTGTATATAAACTCTTTTGTGTGTACACATACTGATATCGCAACATAAATATTTATTTGTAAACAATACATTTATTTTCTAATTATACATTGACATACTTTCTACAAAAGCCTTGGCTCTTACAGGTGAAGAAAATAGCCACGATGATTCCAAAATGGACGTAAGCGACATGGCTGCTAAGAGCGATTCAGCATCTGAAGAGACTCAGAACCATTCTGGCGACTCGGGCGGACCTCCCGAACCACGCTCAGCTACACGGAGTGGCAGTGTGGCTAGAAGGTAAAAATGTATATTAATATCAAAATGTACACAAACTTGAAATATTTTTTTCCAATGACATGACTATTTTGCACTTAATTAAATTAATAAAGTTTAAGCTATCAAAATGTTGGTAATTTAACATTCGCCCTAAGATGACTTATGGTCACAATTAAATGAACATTCTAATGTTCACCCCACAATGTTCATATAGAGAGGAGATCTGCCAGTTTAAGCCTGCATTCTTTACAGACTACGATCACACAAATCAGTGGTGTCACAATCTGAAAATGAGGAGCCGGGACCATCCACATCTACCGGAGAGCCCAGGACTTTTGAGACACTCTCGTCTAGGTGAAATATATTAATTTTTGTAATTAACCATGTGATAAGATTAAGGGAACCTAAATACACCTGTCAGATTAGTATATAATGTATTAGTCAATTGAAATTGACCCTCAATTGCAGGCTTTACAATTTTAAAATTGCAGTGTACTATTTGAATCACGTGACATAGTTGCGTAGCATAATGACAGCTGTCAAACATTTTTTCTACAGATAATATATATAAGTTGGCATAATAGATGAACAGATAAGAGTGTTTTGTTTGGTGTGCGTAGCGTGGGCAGCAGCGCGTCGTCGCTGAGCTCGTGCTGGGCGCGGCCGGCCGCCGCCTCCGCCGCGCCGCCCTCCACGCGCACGCCGCTCTCCTTGCTGCTCGACAAGGTATGAACATCTAAAAGAGGGCGAGACTATTGGTTATGTTTGATCTTAGGGTATTCAATACTAGTTACTACTTATCATAATTATATATAATTTAGAATTTCATTTGTATATTAATTTATATCGATTTTAGGTGGCGAAGTGGCAGATTATTCCGCGCGAGGGCACTGAACATTTGCCGAGTCGCGTGTACGGCGCCATTCATCTTGCCCGCTTATTTGGTATTGTAACTTTTTCTAATAGATCTGCAGGTTTCACGTGATGATAGGGGTATACTTACACACTTTGTTTTTCCACAGTTAAATTACCAGATTTCCTGAATGCAACTCAAATGCCCGATTTTAAACTGAAGCTCATATTGAAACACATTGACATGTTCGTTCAGTAAGTATAGTTTCGTTGAATAAATATAACTCTATTGCGTTTTTAACGTAGACGGGTAATCCATATCCTCATGGCTCCTCAGTGATTGTTGTTAATTATATGTTTCAATTTTACACGATTGATGACATAATTATATTTTTAAACGACTTCTTCACTAACAGGTACTTGGACGAGCACAGCGAGTGGTTTGGCGAGATGTACTACGTAGCAGACAACATGTCCAGATCTCACTAAATTAGAACTCAAAATTAGTAGATCCTAAGAAATCATGGTTATCATAACAAATAAAGGCGTAGGCTATGCGGACAAAAAATGTGGAACAACATAAGGTTCAGATACATTGTGGGGACAGAAAAGGAAACGTTGCGAAATCTATTCCGATGACGTTACCAGATAATGGTAACGAATTCTTGGCAAGCCCTCCGTATTGGTCACTCCATGGTCTAAATTATAAATGGAGATCAATGTCAAATCAAAATGCAATGTACAATTTATCTCCAACAATTCGCCCGCCTCCGTTCCCCTTCCCGCCACGATGTATATCGAGCCTTATAGAATAGACTGTCGAGGATAAACGTTCCGAGATCGTTATTACGAACAATATATTTAATATTTCACCGTCCAAATTTCAACAAAGTTAAATGTTTGAAAAATTATTTGGCAATCTAAAATATGAAATGTTCTAAAATGACGTTAGTGATGCAATCACGAGACAACTTAGCGCTATATTGTAAACGAGTGACTTGTTATGCCTTTATTAGGGACAAAAGTAGTATTATAACGTAGTTTCCATTCTGAGCGTAGAAACACAGTTGCGTACTGACACTAAATTGATATTATCAGTATTATTCACTGTTAAATTAGCACTAGTCATAGTCTTTAATTATTATCGTAGACACAACTATGTAACAAAACAAGCAGTATGTTTCTTAGTCAATAAAAACTCATAGATCATAAAACATGCATACCGCATTAGGCAGCGCATATTATCAGAACAAATCTTATGCGAGTAGAAAATCGTTTCTCAAAGTGCACTAACATCAGTTCTGCAACCATATCAGGGCCAGAATGATATAAATTATATACATATATAGCATATATCTTCTTAAATCTAGGCGCTTTCTCAAAGTGAAGCAATATTTTATTGTAATGTATACATGAGTCATAAATCAAAATCTTTAAATTTACCAAGTAGGTGCCAACATACTATGATGTATTGTATCTTGATTCTCTTGCCGACAAGCCGACACTCCATCAGGATTCTTCTTACATAGGGTATTATGTTAATTTGATCTTGTTAAAGGAAATAGGTCATAAAGGTTTTGTAGTCATTCCTAAGTTGCTTTGAAATGATGCAACTCTTATTCTAATGTATAATTCTTACGATGCTTTTAGTTGACAAGTATAATAAAGATTATCTTGAAAGTGTTGTTTTATTGAAAAATTACAATTAAACATGCTACAGTCATAACAATAACAAAACGAATCACATCATTTAGAGTGGAGAAATGTGCCACTTCTTTATTTATAGATTTTATATTTTTACTATTATTTTAATTTTCCTCAAGTGCAATACCCATTACACATAATTTTTAAAACAAAGAATTTCTAAGGCACATAAAAAGTTAATATTTACCATTATTAGAAAATTCAAGGTGTTTTACAAAATAATACAAAAACACATGCATGAACAAACAAAATAAATGTCCGAGTAAAGTATCTCAATTTTAATTTTGACACATTCATACACAAGTACATACCAAGGATTAGAAACATGATATTATTTGCGCGTCTGAATATTCGGCTTAACTCTACGAGATACAATTAATGCTTAACACTTTACTTTCAATAATTTACCAGAAAATCACATTATTGTTCTTATGTTAATGTTCATATCAAAAACTCTTAAAGTTATAAGAAAAATTAAGTTATTTCGAAATATGACAATATAGAATTCCATTGGTACAGATTTTTTGAGATCATTGTCGAATTAGTGAGTCAATACTTATTAAAATTTAATGAGACTAAATACAATTGTTAGGTATATGGTTACTGCCACATTAAACAAATATTTATAAACTTAATGGAACAATAATGTGATCTCTAACCTGCCATCTACAGGTGCACTGGGTTCCTACGGTAGGGAAGCAATTGGTTATATCAATTGACTTGGAGTTTGGGGCACATGTTCTATGACTTGCTTGGAGACCCTTCTAGTACTGTAGCAACCATCGATTATGCGCTGTGGAGAGACACACCGCTTACTTCTCCAATTATTATTGATTACTATCCATTCAATGGGGCCATAAACAATAAAGAATTGTAATAACATTATTCCCCGAAATAAACTGTAACGTATTTTATGCAGAACATTTTAAAGTTACAATAAAAATTAGTGATGGGATAAGAAAAATAATTGAATTGGGATCTATCTTCAGATCACTTCAAACCGAGCAAAACTGACAAATGGCAATAATAAACAATTGTAGTAGTAGTGTCTGCCTCTCCACAAGCGTAGTGACTTTTGTTGAACAGGTATAATAACGGTGTTAGGCTTTTTTCGCACGGGAGATTTTTTAACGGACGTTAAAAAAGAGTGCACATACACCAAATGCATTCCCAAGTACCATAATATGCTTTATTTCTGACGCCCAAAATTGAAAATGCAAGTGCTCGATAAAAAAGCGCCGCGTTGTATTTGAACGCTTCTTTGATGTCTGTTAAAAAATCTCTCGTGGTAATGAGGCCTTATGATAGGGTATGGTATATATGGTAATGTTATCAGTAGTGTTGGTCCATGCGGTGCAGCACGCGGCGGTACTCGTGCTCGAGCGCGAGGAACTGGCCGGACAGGCGCGCGTGCGTCTCGGCCGCGCCGCTCGCGCTCGCCGTCGCCGCGAACTCCTCCGGCTTCAGCACCTTCTGTAGCTTCTTCATCTCCAACTTCTTTTTCTGTTAAATGAATAATAAATAAATAAATATCCTTGGACATGCCCACATGACCAATCATATTCCAAAGTAAGCAGAGCTGATATACTAATGTGAAATACAAACTTATATAGATATTTACATCTAGACAGAACAAACAGACATATTCATGCATACAAATGTTTCGAATTCGAACTTCGGCAGCTTAAGAGTCAGGTTCACTAACCACAAATCCAACAGGCCAGTCTCATATAAACACATTAACGAGTTCATTACACACAGAAACATAAAATCGCTTTACAGTCTTTCTGCGTATTATAACTTAGCAAAAATAGAGACAAATAACATTATTTATTCACCTGGAAGGGTGCATTGAGTCTGTTCTTGATATCGAGTCTGTAGTTCAAGTATGCAGTCTTATCGGAAGTATTTGTGTTTTTCAGGCGCAGAATCTCGTACACGCGCCGCGCTTGTTTCTTGTTGATTTTGTATTTATTACACGCTTGACTGGCCATCTCAGGTGAGAAACTATGGAAAAGAGTAAAATTAGTTTTGAACACCTTCAATCCATACATATAACTAACTTGGAGGTTTATTTATGTGGTCGTAATTTATTTTACACCCTGAACACCATTAAACAGTTGTCTTTCCATAATATGCAGGCCTTGTATTTCAAACCATATAACTGGATAAAATGTATGAACTTATTTTAAATACATTATTTTATTTATTAAAGTTACATATATTTTTACATTTAACTTCGTGCCTAAAAACCTGAGGGGTTTGCAAATGAGAGATGTGTAAGATAAGTAAAAAGATACACATCCAGACATGTTTGTCCAAAGTGGGAATCGAACCTACAGACATCACCATGAATATCAGGGTAGCCAATTGACTTAAGAGTTAATAAAAGCGTGTTATTAAAGATAACTATTTAAAAACATACAAATAATTACCCTTGAAGTAATTTCGCTGGTTGGAAAGCGGGCAGGGACTCGCAATTCTGTGCATCTACATAATCTCTGATCCTTTGGAAGTCTGGCGATGGGTCCTCCACTGTTATATCAACTACGTCGGGTTGTATTATGAAGTGAGAATAGATGGCCTGCAAAAAAAAATGCATACCAAAATATATATATTGGTCAGCACTTAATATAAAGGAAATTAATTATATTTATTTACATCAAAATTTCCTACTACTACTACTAGATATTGCAGATTCAGGTCTGTCTTTGTTAGATTCAGACATTAGCATTATATGTTTGATTTATAAATAACTAGGGGCTCCCTACGGATTTACCCGCGTTCCCGGGAGATCTTCCATTTTCCCGGGATAAAAAGTAGCCTATATGTCATTCCAGGCTATAAACTATATGCATTTAAAATTTCACCCAAATCCATTTAGCAGTTTTAGCGTGAAAGAGTAACATACCATCCATCCATCCATATTCACGAAGTTTCGTGTTTATTTTATTTATTTAATTAGTTGATATTAGTAGGAAGTGTTACCTGTATAAGATGCGCACAGAGGCCCAGCTTCCTGAAGGGCGGCAGAGTGAGCACCTGCGAGAGGCGCGGGCGCGAGTGGTTCGGGTACGCGTAGTAGCGGTACACCGTCGCGTACCCCGCCGCCGCGTACCGGCTGCTGCCCTCGCTTGACTGGTACTTCTCGAAACTGGAAGTGTATATCATACCAACAATATATTTAAAGTTCAAATTTGTTTGGTTAGGAGATCAAAAACTATAAAACAAAAAGGATTCTAACTTACAGTTACACATATTAATTTTTAAAGCATTAATCTATGGACGTCCAAAGAAATAAGGCAGTGCAAAACAGATAAAATGAGTGTGATATCCTGCACTTGTTGCTTTATAACAATGAGAACTTACACTGTGAAGAATGACCACTGATCGTCATCGACGTCTATGAAGGATGCGGCGTCCACATACCACAGAAGAAACGTTTGCAAGCGTTCGTGGAAGGCTAGGAAACCGGGTGTAGACGTCTCACAGTAGTAAACTTCGAATGTGCGCTTGTCGCCGCCTTCATCTGCAAAATATTGTTAGAGGATTAATCTTATGATGGTTAATTATTGCTATAGGCTTATATTGTGTTATTTTAATACTAAACACAGTGTTATATAGAAACTATAGATATCTCCTTGAAATATGTAATCCTGCACTCAACATAATTTAACATCACTAATTATATTATTCTTTGGGGATACTTACCAGGAGTTACAGAGAATGCATGAAGAAGACAGCCATGTGGAGTGAATGTTTCATCTTTTTTTAATATTGACACAAATTGGTCTATGTTCATTACATAGCCAGGTGCCAGGACTTTTTGTAAAGCACCTTCCACATCATCAGCTTTAATCCCTTCAGATTTACTTGGATCTATCTGTTGAAAATCATATGTTAAGAAACAGCTGAAAGATCTAAAATTTATTCTCATAGATCAAAATTATGAGCATTTATTATTGGTTTTTAATGCATTTGATTAGAATATTATTTATATTTGAATTGATTATTTTTAGGTAACCCAATATGAAGAATATATAAAAAAAGTGCTGTACCAAATTAGTCTTATGAAGAAACACTAAATATGTATAAAATTATCAAATATTTTTCAATACATACTTAATTTATATGTTAAAGAAAGCATCATATTATTGTTGTGTTATACTTACTTTTTCAGTATATTCAATTCCAAGATATGTGTGTAAGCTACCTGCGCTGTAATAAAGTTTTATGTGTAAATCTGTGTAGCCAAAAATGTTTTCATTCTCTCCAAATACTTGGTGGCACATCTCTGGACCAAAACTTGTATCATCATTTTCAAGATCATCTGTTGACCTAACTGCAAATAACAATTCCAAATTAATACCTACTTCCATTTAACAGAAATTATAATCACATCAAAAGTACATAGTTGGAGGTAGCATAGGAAATTTAGAAGTACAAATCATAATATCTGTTCTATCATCAAGCAACTATGTGTTGGAGTAAAATGAAATGAAAAATAAACAGTTATGAAACATTAGAAACAAAGTATACACAGTGAACAAAAAAATGGGTTTTTCTGATTCGCAAAATCAAAGTAGAAGTTTTCAATCCTAATGAGTGACAACTTGGAATCAAACATTGAATTGCATAGCTGCTAGGTATGTTGGAGGTTAATTAGGCTTCCACAAATATTTCAGTGGGGTTGGATTTGAAAATAATAACTGACCATTTACCATTGACCACTAACCCTGGCTTATATGGGAAAGACATTCTAAGTATGTCTTAAAGTATTTCCACAAGTATATGCGCTGTAACATAATTTAATACTGAAAATCTTATCTACAAGCTGATTCCTTAACAGTTGGAAATTACTTATAAACTAGTTGCAGGTAGGTAAGCAAATGCAATTTTCCAATACTCCGATACTGCAGGATATTCCGATTCTGTACTTACCTAATTTAATTTCCAATACTTCGTTTCCGTCTACAACTAAATGGCACAGTGCATCGGTCATTTTTCAGATATTTAAATTCTATTGCTCTAAATATCCAACCTCCGAATTCCCGCGCAAAAAGGGAACATGGATTGGCATGGAATGTGTAAACTATGAAATTATAATTACAATAAGTTGTGCAACGAATATAGTAATCGTATCACTGCAATTATTTTTCTCTTGTATCACAGCACGTTTGAATCTAACGTAATTAAGAAACCATGCACCGTTCCTAAAATTACAGTTTTTGTAAATTTTAGTCGAGAACAGACAGGCAGATTGAGTGCTGCCAACAATATAAATATATATAATGTTTTTTTTTTGTTGCCAAGTACGAAAGCCGGCAGACAAACGGATGTGTAATTTATGGGACCAAACAAACAACAAAAAAAATAATCACATAATAGTCTGAGGACAGTATGCGAATGAGTAGCAAAGATTCAATTAAAATAACTTTTCATAATTTAATTCTTTTAAATTAATAATTAATTCTATTATATTGGTAATAAAAATGGCATTCTCTCATATTAATTAAAAAAATGTGGGTTCTTAGAAACGTTGTTGTTCTGGCTACGTATTTATAACCCTGTTATATTATGATGATGATGTTAATATCACTAGTTTCTTATTATCATATTATATATTATTTGAATTTGAGAAATGTATTGTTCAAATATTTATTTACCTTCGTGTCATCTGTAGTTCAACCCACTTAAGTGTATTTCTAATTTATATCTGTGGTTAATTCATTCAATCATTTATGTGACGTCACTATGGCCTGGTTGGGTTAGGTTTGCTTGGAAATTTTTGTTAATAATCTTGAATTTTAATAGAATATATGTTGTGCTATGCAATTTAGATTAGTAATATAAATACCTCATAAAGTACCGGTGACCCTGGTGCCTGAAAGTGCTAATTATAACTACATTCACTGGCGAAAATGAATCGCCATGAAGGTGGGTAATGATAATCAAAATTTGGTCGATGCTTTTGTCACTGCGAAATTTATTGCGAAAATACTGTTAAATGGTGACATCACGACGTTTTTTAGGTTTAAAATATGAAAAAAATACGTCCGGATGAAGGTATAGAGATTAATAATAAAGTAAAAATAAAAATAATTGTATGACAACTTTTCAGGAGTCAGCTGTGATTCTTGTTTGAAAAATAACTTCAGAGGACGACGATATAAATGTTTGATTTGCATCGACTACGACTTGTGTGCCGCCTGCTATGAATCTGGCGCTACCACAAACCAACACACTACAGAGCATCCTATGCAATGCATTCTTTCTAGAAGTGACTTTGGTGAGCCCGTTTACATTGCTATACTTAATTGCTATATTTTGTTATTTTTTTATATTGACTGCCTACCAAAGGAGAGAAATTAAGTGATTAGATCCATCCCACATCTATGTAGTGTTTAATTAACCTTCCACCTACTGTTTTAGATTTTGTTATTCATTAGCTTGTTGGAAAGTACATCAATGATATGCTGTTGTTATAAAACTATATAATCTGAAACATTAATAATTATAATTCTGAATTGTTGTAGTTTATTTTTGTTTATTGGAAAAATATTTCATAAATAATAGTAAAAGTATTCTAAAAGAAACTGAGTCATCTAGTGACAATAAAATTGTAAATAACTTATTTTATTCATGGCTTTATTACATAGCATTACTAAACCATTGTTTACTTTTGTAGATTTATATTATGGAGGAGAAGCACTGACACTAGAACAGCCACAGGCATACACTTGCCCATTCTGTAACCGCATGGGCTTTACAGACACATCTCTTATGGAACATGTCACTGCAGAGCATGCAGATACTTCACTTGCTGTAAGTTTTTATTGAACTGTAAGTGATAAAAAAGCAATGCAAAGCAAAACAGGCATTATTTAAAATTTTGTTTTTGAAATGGGGAATTCCGTAAGGTTTAAAGATAATTGTCATATGATTAAAAGCTTATTAGTTATTTCTATCAATCAATATTCTAGATTTCCAAATTGCCAATTCAGAGTGCAATAAGTAATGGCATGATAGCTTTGTGTTAAATATGATGATATTTTGTGTAACAGTAGTTTTTTTGTTTGTATTGTTTACTAACTAAAAGCTTACAATTGGATTTTAATTGGCATCAGCTTCTTGGAGAATGTGGAGTGTCAGATACCAGTTAAACATCTATACATAATTCATATACTAATAAACAAATAAATTCCACTTAACAAAGAGTTTACAAATGAAAGTGTTGTTTTCTTATTATTTATATGTTTTTCACAGGTGGTGTGTCCAGTTTGTGCATCAATGCCAGGTGGTGAACCAAACTTTGTGACTGATGACTTTGCTGGACATCTCACCCTCGAGCACAGAACTGGTCCTAGAGACCTTATTTCATTTTTGATATCCTTTTTAAAAATAACCTGTAATTATGCATTTGGGTCTATAATTGGGTATATTGTATTACTGTTATACTTTGTAATATCTGCTTAGTCATTTGTTACCGACAATATGGTATGCATATACGTATATGTGTATACACACATCTTTAAAACAACACAATGATATTGCAGAAAACATATTTATTTACAAAATTTTACTTTAGATATCTGTGTTCTTTTAATTAAGTTTTAATGTTATTTTCCTTAACTAATAAACACGATGAACCAAGTGGCATCAGACACGGTGGCGTCCGTCGTATGCCTCACTCCGGCCGCGGGGTCAGTCGCGCTAGACGCACAAACATGCAGTTTAGGTAAATATTAACACTCTTAATCATTATACCGTTAAACGCTATTTACTCTCTCCATATTTCAAACTCATAGTCAAGTTTCTAATTTCCATTATGCTTTTAGCACCAATATCTATAAAAACAATACTAATGTCATGTGTATACATCATCATGTAATTTGCATTTTCGCTCATAGAGTACCTTTCATTATTAATTCGAATTTAGGTCATAATTTTACTGAAATTATCCACACCTATATAATATAAGAGTTGGTTTCAATATAACACTAACAAACATGATATGAGTATAGATTTTATCTGCCCCAGACAAGTCCCAATATGCAATATAAGGTGGTTGCAAAATTATACCCCTTAATTGCAAATAACCAACTTTCAATAAACCTGAAATAGACCTCATGAAAAAATCATCCGAAATTTATACTTCCACCCAGTGCCTAATTTTACCTAAAAACTATAAATATATAAAAATACCTGATTATATATTTTACATGTTATATTGCATGCTCCATACATTGAATAATATATGTTTCACATTATTAAGCAAGTACATTCTAACGTAGGTATAACATTCCCAGCACGGGCGGCGGCATATCGTCGCTGTCGCCGTCGTCGCGCGACGCGGTCGTCGACCCCATCGCGGAGCTGCTGAGCCAGCTGTCGGGCGTGCGGCGCGGCACCGGCCAGGCCGGCACTCCCAGTCAACTGCAGCAACTGCAGATGCAACTGCAACTCGAGAGGCAACAGGCTACTGTAATATACCGACCATTTATTTATACTAAGGACAAATGTACATGGCTGGCCTGGTGGGGCAATGCCCTACCTTAAATTCACAATGCCTTAGTTTATAAATAACAAAAACTAAGATAAATTGGTTAACTATAGAATTAATTCATTGTATCACACATGATGATTGATTAAGGAGGCCATGCTTCGAGGGCAGATCAATTATTATATTTTTTTTACTTCCTCCCTGCCAGTAACCAATGCTGCTTTACCTCAAATTCGACTATAGCTACAGCCCTGATGGCTGGGTGTTATGAACATCTGGATTTATTCATGTTTGAAAAGTACGTCATTCATGACGGGTCGTTGAACTCACCGCGCAGTAGCCCAGCTCCATCAACCGTTAGGATAAAAACAATGAGTTTAAATTTAAAAAACAAGGAAGATTACTTCAATTATTGTTATGAACCTGAATAGAATCTAACAAGCAATCTGTGAGGACACCTTAGTTACTGGCAATTAAATTATTATTATACCTATTATGAATTCGACCGTGTTTCGATCCTAAAAATAATATTTATTGCAATATTACGCTTATTTCAAAAGAATGGAACTCTCTGGAATGGGTGTTTTTTTTCATCGATCACTTTCATATTCTCAAAGCTGCAGGAACGAGGTATTTTATAGTACATCCTCAACTGACAATATCTGTACACTTTTTTATAAATAGTTTTGGGCTGATGAAGTCTCTTTATTCGCACAAAGCTATTTTGACCCCACTCTGTGTTAGATCAAGTTGCATTGACATAACGGGTATCAAATCCTGAACCAGCGCTAGTCGCCTCTCAGATTTGCTATGTATGTACATAACATACATAGCAAGTCTGCAAATACCAAATTTGTAATGAAGAATTTTGTAAATTAGGGATTCTGAAATAATGAAACTTAATTTTGTTTACTATTTTTAAATTTATAAATGGAACATGACAAGTAGATAGATAAAATGATATATGTCCGTGTGTACAGGCGGCGCGGCAGCAGCTCGAGCGTCTCCCGCGACGCGCCGGCGCCACGTCGGGCGCCGCGCCGCCGCCCGCGCCCGCGCCCGCCGCCGCGCAGCCCTCGCCGCCGCCCGACCCCGCCGACTCGCAGTACCTCCTCGCCGGCTTCCTCGGTGAGGGTGCACACTGCACTGTGCTTCGTACAACGTTACAACGTGCTTGTCACAATACCTAAACAATCATTATTACTTATTTACGTTATATCGCTAGAGGGCTTTGTTGGAGGAACCGAAATAAATAGTAGTATTCGGGAATCACATAGGCTAGCTCTGTGATTGGCGACGATCATGCCGCTGCGCCGTTAGTGGAATAGAATCCCACCCTTAAACATTTGCCAGCACGAACATGTTTCGTTTGTTCCGGCCGGGTGTAACTATCTTTTTAAGTATCTGGTTGTTAATTAAGTTTTACTTTAATTTTCAATTTAATTACGATAATATGTTCATGTATTAAATTTTAATTTAACAAAGGAGTTTTTGTGGTAAAGGACAAAATATCCATGCCGGTGACGGTCGATAAAACGGTACAAGATAATTATTTGATCGCGTGTGGCCGCTAACGTTCAGGTGCGTCGAGCGTGCAAGCCGGCGCGGAGGCGGAGTCCCGCGCGGCGCTGCTCCGCGGGCTGATGCTGGCGTCGCTGGGCCCCCCCGCCGCCGCGGCCGCGCCCCCGGCCGCGCCCGCCCCGCCCGCGCCCCGCGCCCCCGCGCCCGCCGCGCCCGCGCCGCCCGCCGCCACGCTGCGCGTCAAGCCGCAGCCCCGCACCAAGGTACCGGAGCGAGCGCGCCCCGTGTGAGGCACCGCCCCCACCCCCAGTAGCCTGACCAGTGTCGGTGTGTGGCAGGAGGCGCGCGCCCTGCCGCCGCCGCCGCGCCCGCTGCCCGAGCGCCGGTAGGAGCGGCCCCCGCCGGCCGCGCCGCGCGCCCCGCCCCGCGCCCCGCCCCGCGCCGCCCGCCCCGCCGCACCCGCCGCCGCACCCGCCGCACCCGCCGCCGCCGCGGTCGCCACGGTCGCGCGACCTGTATAGACATCGGTAGATGAAACTATTTAATGTTTACTCGTTAGATATTATGGTAGTCTATGTAATATTATTTATCCGAGGGATTCCCGGCGACTCCGGTCGCGATCGCCCTTCGGCGGTGAAGTCGGTGGCCGTCGATGTTGTTAGTGTTTGTCCGTTGTAAATATGGAGTCGCTCGCCTGTCGCGGTACGCGCGGTGACGCACCTCCGACTGGACTTATTTCTTTGTTTTTCGCTAACGTTTATTATTAGATGCTTATGTTTGTTTTGTTGGCTTTCGAAATATCAGTGTGATTTTCTTTGTAGTGATGAATTACAATAGCGATGGATTGTTTTTATGTTCAAACTACGAAAAAAATTAAAAATAGCAGTCGTTATTAATTTAATATTACACGAGAGGAGTGTTAACAGACATTAGTTTATTTTTACGTTGTAATATAAAACTTCTGGTAACAACACGAACTTTGAGAATAATCTATATATGATAAGTTATTAATACGTCTACAGTTAGTATCATTTCTATGTGCGCTCTTTTAAAATTTATCATATCTTCGTACACTCACGAACTCCTCTCTCATTATTTACATAATGCAGTTAAAGCTACTTAACACAAATTATCACTAGCTACTCATGAAAGTGCTTGTTAGTTTGATTATTATACTCCAACATTACAAAATGTTTGTATGTACCCTAATTAAATTCTATGATATCAAAATTGTTTTTTATTTATTTTACTTCCATTACTGAATTATTTAACATTTGGGATAACATATAAGTAGGTTTATATTTATCATTTAACGGAAATTGAAGCACTATTGGGTACTTTTTATAACGGATGAAACTGGGAGGCGCGAGCTATAAACAAAAGCTTATGATTATTTAGAGGATTTATTAAAAATCCAACATCCTGAAATTGCTTGTTTAACATACTTGCTAGTGAAGTGCCTATTTCTATCAAGTTACATGTTTATTGTGCATTATTTGGAATCCAAACAATTTCCTGTAAAACTCGTGTTTATGCTGGAATCTGTAAGTCGTAATGTGCGTACAATTGAAAGTCGATGGACCTATTTGAATTCGTTACAATCGTCCGTTAAGAACATCGATCACAACCTTTCTTTTAATGGTTTTTTTTTTGTTTGCATAGAATATTAGCTTGTATACAATTATAGGGGTTTTCATTATGCTAATCACCATCCCTGTTGATCCCGATTAGTGTTAAAATAAGGCCCTTAATTTTAAGAAATATCTACATATACAACTGGGTACAAAGATACAACATGGTTTAGTGTGATATGATGAAGCATCTTCAGGTTGCGACTCAAGTTTTGATGCCAAAATCAGTATAACCCAAAGTTCAATTCTGTGCCTGTTTACCTCTTTTGACGGTATTGATCGATTCTAAAGTAATTTTTTAGAAATAAAGTAAATTTTTATTCTATTCTTTTTAATTATGTAATAGGGTGAAAAACTGCCTTTTGTACCCCGACCTCGATGACCCCGACAGAGGTCGCAGTATCGACAGTGCCTAATTTTGATTTGACTACAAACAAAACTGTCGTCACATACAAATATTAATAAACAACAGATTAAGCCATAAATAAGAAATTGGAATAAAATAGATTTGAAATATAAAAAAAAATAAGCAGTGTTGTGCTCCAGAAATAAGAAAACAAAAGAATCATTAAAATTTCTCAAATAGGAAGTATCGGCTGGCGGCTTTAAGAAACAAAAAAACTACTCAATGTTACTTTTTACGGTTAGTACATTTTTAGTACTTATTTTTTTTCAGAACTATAATCTATCAAAAGACGACTACCCTTTCATCTTTACAAATTTAGGCGAGTACGACGGAAACTTCGAAAGCTCACAGAAAACATACTATGGCAAAACCAAATTGTTACCGAAACCTTCGAAAGGAGGCATTAATCGCACACAGTCATATTAGTGCCGTCACTACAACAAACGGTTTTGAAGAGGCTATATAGCAAGTGATATAATAATATGACAAACCAAATAAGGTATAGAAAAATATTTTGTTTTATAGGTATTTGTTTTTAGTACAGTCGAGGTCAGAAATTACTGCACACAGTGTGACAAAGAATGTAATTTGAAAACTGATAAACATTTTAGACCGTGACCGTACACCTACCTATAAAATCATTGCTTATATCAACAAGAATCATTTATAACAATGTTCATTTTTTTGTTTAAAATAAGCATACGACCATTATTACGTACGTCCATGGGGTTGAGTTAACTGCTGTTGGCAACACTGTATTTAGTACCGCGATCAGTGTTGCCACCTTAGTGGATTTTCCACTAAATCTGGTGGTTTGGAACCCCCTTTTAGTGGCAAAATTTTGCTTTTAGTGGCTAGTGGTTTTTTTTAGTGGATTAGGAGAATTATCATAAATTATAAGACACGACTAATTAGCCATATTTTAAACTTTCACAATATAAACCTGTATATTTTTAGGAGTATTTATTTTACTATGCAGGCAACACTAATTCATTTCCATGAACATTGGAAAGCATTCACGGGGATTCACCGTTATAATATTTAGTATAAGGCGACTAATAAAAAACGATGGAATGCAAGGGCGAGATCTATCTGTATCTCGCTCTACGGAATACTAAATAGTTGAAAGGAATATAATTTACGCTTACTATTCTATTTGACAGTATTTTACAATACTTAGTCCAATGTTTTTGTACTCGGTCACTTCAATCGGATTCAGTGCGTTGTTGTTTCGTTTCGCGATTAGGTACACATTTTTATAAATGAAAATATTATTCATACGACGCTATGCCGAAACCTCAATATTCACAAAACTTTAGGGCTTCTTGGCTTCAAGATCCCGATTTAAAAGAATGGCTTCAAGCAGTTGAAAGTACCACTGGCCAAGTAGCAAAATGCAAGTTTTGTGGAACGATATTAAGAAGTCACTACGGAGATTTAAAAACACATGCGCTTTCGAAAAAGCACCAACAAAATAGAAAGGTAAATTATAGCTTTGTCTTTGTTATTTATAACGGTTTGAACTTGGTCAATTGATGAGGATGATAAATTTTTTCTTATATATTTCATTATTTGTTCGTAGGTTATCACCAAACAACCTAAGCTGCCATTCAAAAAGGAGTCTACTGATAATAAAAAGAAAGATGAAGCCAGAGTTGCATTATTTACAGCAATGCATACAAGTATACGAACAGTTGATCATTTAGGAGAAGTTATTAACCATAGCCATGAAAAAGAAATAAATAAAATGCAGCTGCACCGAACTAAGTGCACGTACGTCATAAAAAATATTTTAGCATCTCATTTTACAGAACTATTGAAAAACGACATTAAAGATCAACCATACAGTTTATTAATAGATGAATCCACAGATATTGCTGTACAAAAATATTTGGGTTTAGTTATAATTTATTTCAGCACTACACATGAAAAAATAGTTTCAACTTATTTGGACCTTGCTGAACTCGACGCATGTAATGCTGAAGGTATTGTTTCTGCCATAAAGCGGACGCTTAAACATTTCGACTTGCGAATTGAAAACCTAATGGGTATTGGTACAGATAATGCTTCGGTGATGGTTGGCGTAAATAATGGAGTTTTTGCCCGATTGAAACAAGAAATACCGCACTTAGTTTTGGTACGTTGTTTATGCCACTCCTTGCAACTGGCTGTTTCAGCAGCAGCAAAGGAATTTCTTCCGCGAAATCTTGAATTTTTAATTAGAGAGACATATGATTGGTTTGCTCGCTCGTCTTCCAGACAAGTTATCTATAAAGAGCTATACAAAACCATTAACAATGGACAGAAACCTCTTAAAATTGTTCAAGCCTGTCAGACTAGATGGTTATCCATAGAGTCTGCTGTGTCGAGAATATATACCCAATGGTTGGAGCTTAAAACTCATTTTTCCATTGCTAAGTTGCACGAAAGGTGCCACACGTCAGAGCTATTGCACTCCATGTATGCGAATGATATAAACTATGCATATATATCATTTATTTATCCAATTTTGATTGATATAAACAGAGTCAATAAAATGTTTGAGTCAAAAGATACGGACCACACCTTATTATGCGGTGAATTAACCAACTTGATTGATACCCTTGTCAGCAAAGTAACGTTACCTACACATAAGATAGATATCTTTACTCAAAATATTCGTGACTATTTGGACCAAAGATGCTACCTGGGATTCCGATTCGAAAAACAGATTCAAGAAATGAAGGAGAAAGGTTTTCCACGGGAAGAGGAAGAAGTATTGCGGAATAGGTGCATACAATTTATAGTTTGTCTGATTGACGAAATAAAAAACAGATTGCCGGAAAATATTACTCTCATGAAACAAATATCCCGAATAAGTGTCGAAAAAGCCCTGCATCACAACAAAGAAAATCTGGTTGATATAATGGTTCGGTTCGTAACCAGTACAGAATCAATTGCGAAAGTTGACGATCAATGGCGGCAAATTCATTTACTGAGATGGAATGAAACAAAAGACACAAAAAAATTTTGGTGCGAAGTCTTGAAATTCAAAGATGCACAAGGTGTTGCTCGATTTCAAGAATTAGCAACATTTGCGATTAAACTTTTGGTATTGCCACATTCGAATGCCGATGTGGAAAGACTTTTTAGTAGCATGAATATTATAAAAAGCAAGCAGCGAAACAGAATGAAGCTAACTCTTTTGAAATCCATTCTAAAAATACGCTGCGGTATGCAGTTAATGGGAAAGTGCTGCAACAATTATGAAATTCCTTTGAATGTTATAAAACAAATTGGGACGAAGGAGTCATATCAGTCTGATAACAGCGAGGCTGAAAATGAAAATGTAGATTCATCTGAAGATGATTTATTAATATAAAATAAATAATATCCTAAGCAACTTGATTTTTTTAATCACCTAAAGTAAAAAAAATATAATAGCTATAATAAGATAATATTTTTAATAATAATAATAAACGTACTTTGAGTGGACGCGCAAGAGCTAAGAATCTAAGCTCCAAGGGTGGAAGTGTTAAAGGGCATAACGCCGGGAGTAGCGATCTCGCATCTCGCGAGACGTAAAACTGCAGCACACCTATCGACACCCTTTAGCCTCCCACACTAACGTTGCCCCTTCGTCGCCATTTCTGGCGGCCTTTATAAGGGGCCCGTTTAGTGGGTGGCGAGTCATCGCCTGCCAAAACATTTTCATATGGGACGAAAATGGCAGGTGCCGGTGTCTCATTCCATAGACCGGATTTAATCAATTGAGAATTCATTACCATAGCCCAAATCAAGTCATTTCGATGTCACTACAATAGGCTTGGTACTTGGCGGGGCTTGTCTTTGAGTACATTATCTATTGGTGTGCTCAGAGACAGGCCTCTATAAGTGCCCCCATTACATATTAGAGTAAATGCTCAAAGGGGCCTCTGCGCGTTGGACTTTCTATGTCTCCGTGCACGCCTATAAAAGGACCGGGAATTATTATTCCCGTGAAAAAGAGCAACGTACTTTAACTTTTCTTTTCTTTTCATTTTGCTTTAATCATATTCATATATCTTAGTGAAAATTTTAGCGGTTTTCAGAGGGGTACATCTTTTTGTTAGTGGTTTTCTGGTGGTTTGAGGAGCCTTATCTGGCGGATTGCTATTTCATCCGTTGGCAACACTGACCGCGATCGTTCTCAGGGCCGTGACAGTCTTAGTTCTTTTTTCTGCCGTTTGTCGCTACTACCGCGGTTTCGAAATTAGCTATCTGTGGGATTATTAGCGCCATCTTGCCTTGTTTTGACGTTCAGTTCTATTCTTCCAGTATTATTGTGTCAACAACTGTTCGAGTGCCGGTATATCTTGTGTTCTCCTCGCTGTTTTAGCTTGAGTTGAGTTCCTTGAGACTCCCAATTCTCCACAGTTTTTGATACGATAATTCGCGAGCTATAGCTTCTCAGTGCAACATTGTGTGTGAACTTCTCGTCATGGTGCTGCGAAAATGTTGTGTTGGTGGTTGCACTGCAACAAGTGAAACTCATCAGCTATTTTCTATCCCCAAGAACGATAATTTAAGGGCTTTGTGGTTGACATTCTTAGTGCCCACAAATCCTCATCTTACTGGACTTACTAAAAGCCAACTAGTCGATAAGAAAGTATGTTCGAAACATTTCGACGAACAACAATTTGACATAGAAGGACGGCGGCTTCGCTATTCTTATCCCAGTTTGTTCGCTGATTTGGAAATAGCTCTTGGTGAACCTCGCAGTAAGACAGGTTAGTCAAATTTAACATTACATATAAAACTTACCTATCTATATATATAAAAATGTTATGTGGGTTTGTGTACACTTCAAAAACTGAAAAAGTTCTGCACCAATCAAGCTGAAAATTGGTGGTGAGGTAGCTTACAACCAGGAGACGGACATCGGATACTTTTTATCCCGGAAGCGCGGGTGAAACTGCGGGGCGGAAGCTAGTACTACACAAAAATAAAAGTGAATTACACAGACAATTATTAATTACTAATGATACCAACTCTGTGATGACCCAACATCTATCTATGTATGACAAATCTTTCTAAATAAGGAAATTCCCCTTCCAATTTCTATAATTATGGCACATATTTTCATCAGTGGAAAATAAGTGCAAGACACTAACAAAAATCGGTCTAATTTCAATCATTGGGCAACTACTAGTAATAGCTATAATAAGTATAAATGTGCTTTTTTTCATTACAGTTTTAATTAAAAGAAAAACCGTGCTGAAGAAAAGGAAATTAATTAAGAGAATTATAACAATTTCTGGCAGAAGTTTGGGAGATTCTGCTGTTCAAAGGTTGCAACAAGCTCAGGATGTTATAGCAAGTCCAGCTATTATTGAAAAATTCTATGCATTGTCAAAACATGCACAGACTTTTATAAAAATGCAATTAAAACATGTGAATAAAAATAAAATGGCTCGACGTTTCACATTTGATGAAAAGGTACTAGCATTATCGCTGATAAAACAGAGCCCAAAGGGCTACAAGCTATTAGAAAAAATGTTTATGTTACCGAACAAGAGAACACTGAGCAGAGTTTCAGAAAGAATAAACTTTGAAACAGGGCTCAACCCAAATATTTTCAAACACATAAAGCATTCAATAATGAAATGGGATGAGAAGAAAAAGTTGTGTTCAATTCTGTATGATGAGGTTGCATTAACTCCGCATATAACATTTGACGAAAATAAGGATGAAGTTATTGGCTTTGTCAATGTAAATGGACACAGAAAGTTGGCATACTGTGACCATGCTTTAGTATTTATGGTCAGGGGTATATGCGCTTCCTGGAGACAGTGCATAGCATATAATTTTGTGCAAGGAACAGTTTCAGCTTCTGACTTAAAAGTTTTATTAAAAGATATTGTTGTCGAAGTAGCACAAACTGGTCTCATACCTTTAGCACTTGTTTCCGATCAAGGTTCAACATTTCGGACAACAATTCGCAATTTACGCCAAGAATCCATCCAATCACGCAGTATGAAAGGACTCAGAGATGGTGAGTAACTATATGCCACAAAAACACAAAATAACACCTCACTATTAAGGGAAAAGAATAACAGGTTCATAATAATGAATACTAATCTTAAATATAATATTATACCCTTTGTGAAAAATTTATTCTAATACACTGCTGAAGATAAACAATTTTTAACAAAAGTCTAATTTGTAAATGACGCAATAAATAATATTACACCTTACTTACAGTGAGACAATCCAGTCATATAATTTGTTATTATTTTTATTTACAGATGGCACTGTTGATATTTCTGGACATCAGCTAAATGTCTTTTTTGACTCACCCCATTTACTAAAAGGCTTACGGAATAATTTTTTAAATAAAGATGTTCTGTGGGAAGGCAAGACTGCCTCCTGGCAAGATATACTCTTTATTTATGATATAGACAGTAAATTGGGGCACACCAGGGCTCTTCCTAAATTGTCGGCATATCATGTGGACCAAAAAAAAATTAAAAAAATGAAAGTTAGTGTTGCTGCTCAAGTACTGAGTGCACGGACAGCAGCTATGTTAAAATACACTAATGCTATACGTAAGTAATTCTCACTTAAAATATTTTTTACTAGCCTAAATGTTAATCCGAGTTATGGTCCAGCTCTACAAATTTTATTCAAATCCGACCAGCAGTTTTAGCGTGATTGAAGGACAAATACACAAAAATTAACAATAGTAATATAAGTTATATTTGGCGCAACTAGCTCAGTGTCATAAGTCATTGGTGTAGGCTGGGTTAGAACTCAGACTCTCCTGGCTGCTATTATTGATCTCCTTCATTCTCTGTATTTATTCATGAATATGTAAAGATGTACAATGTGAATGTATTTATTTTTAGGTCAATCGCCTCAGTCCACTATGGAAACAACTGCAGAGTTTGTCGAATTTGTAGACAGCTTGTTCGACAGCGTAAATGGATACCCTGGAGGTGCTCAAAGAGGGAAATTAAGAAATGCTGTAAAGCGTGATTCGGCTCACATAAAATTTTGGAGCACAGCTATTAAAAAATTGAAAATGATCAAATTTATTGATCGTGCTAGCAAATTTGCTATACAAGGTGGACAACCTCGTCATATTAGAGTACCATCCTTAGAAGGTTGGATTACAAGCCTGGAAAGTTTTATTGCAATATTCAAATTGCTATTTGAAAAATATCATGTAGATTATTTTTACCCAAGATTCATCAATCAAGACCCACTAGAAAATTTCTTTGGACGGTTGAGGGCTCTGAATTATAGAAATGTGAATCCAAACGCTTCTACATTTATATATTCATTTAAATCCCTGATTCTCTCAAATGTTTTGAGTCCTCATTCTCGTTTTTCAAACTGTGAAGATGATGAAGGGGAAACATTAATGGAGATTAGTTTAATGTTTAATCAAGATCACAAAGAAAATGAAAATATTGAAAACAATAAGGAAAATGTCTCCCCCAATTTTGATTGTACCAGACCTTATGTAACATCATCTTCACAGAACCGTCCAAGTGATTTAATGGGTCAAGTGATTGATGAAAAAGTTAGAGTGCATTGCTCAGCATATACAGCAGGGTATATCTGCCGAAAAATAACAAAAACCATTAATTGTAAGCAATGTATTAAAACTTACATAAGTGAAAATATTGAAAGTGTACATATGTATATTCATTTCAGAGAATACAAAACACTAAAAAATAAAAACTTGGCATATCCCAATGAAAACTTTATCAGGCTTTACAGGGATGCTGCTGAAATAATTCACAATTATTTAAATTCTTATTGCCACCGAAAGCATGTTGGAGCAACATTAAAAAATATATTTCATGAAAAATTATTATTAATGGCTGCTCTAGGGTGCAGTAAGCATAAAGAGAAAGTACAAAATGCTTTCACAAAAATTGTAACACGTTTACAGGTGCACAATTGGTGCAATATTATAAATAAAATTTTGAAAGGCTCTATAGCAGAGAAATACGTCATTAAAATGAATGAGCCACAAAAAATGGCTTTAAAAAAATATGAAACATTTAGATTGAGGAAAAAAAAGTTATCAAAATAAAAATATAATATTGATAATAATTCTTGTGTTTTATTTCCCATGAATTTTCCCAACTTAACTACATTAACAACTATGATAGCTACCTATTTATAGCAGCTTGACCTAATTTATCGATACATTTTGGACTACCCTAGAGGTCGATAATTGTATATATTGTCGATAATGTAATGAAATGTAGCGCATCTCTAGTACATGCGATGGTAGCGACAAAACGCAGAACGGCAAAGAAGTGAAACTAAGCTCTCAGGTCACTGTCGCATCTGTAGCTAGCTACTAATATAGTAATCTGTGATCGTTCTTCTGTCATCTTCGGTTAATTCAGCGTAAATTATTTTGTTTTGCGAATTTTATCAATACAATGGCTGATTCAACGGTATCAGATATAAGTAAAATGAAAGTAGTTGAATTGCGCAAAGAGTTAAAATCACGTGGACTTTCCTACGCAGGAGATAAAGCAGAACTAGTGTCTAGACTTCAAGCCGCTATGTCCCAAGACGATCACGGTGATATTAACTTGGATTCAGACGAAATAGACTCAGACGGCGTATTGGAATATGAAGATGACAAAAGCCAAACGGATATTCTCGAGGACTCTGCAGTTGATACCCTAAATGAAGAGCTGGCGTTAGCTGATCAACCATCACCTGAGAAACTAGCTGAAGTAAAACCGACAAGAATTCTGAAAAGAAAAATAACTACAGAATCATCCAAAGATAAAGATGTAAAATCTAACGAAAACAAAGATGGTGTCAAGAAAATTGTATTAAATAGGGCCATTTCTGTAACAGCCCCTATTGAGCCGCCTGTAGAAAAAGTTGAGAATAAACCTCCTGTAACTGAGACATCTGATTCAAACAAAGTTAAAATAACTGCAGATATTGATCCTAAAACTAGACTGGAGCTAAGGGCAAAAAGATTTGGGCTACCCGTAAAAATGTCTGATGCAGAGAGAAAAGAAGCTAGGAAGCAGAGATTTGGTCAGAACACAGCTGTAACTGGTAGCTTGAAGACCGATAATCCTGCTACATTAAGTGAAAACTTGGAGAAACTGAAGCAAAGATCTGAAAGATTTGGACAGTCAGTATCTAAAATCATGACTGACATTGAAAACAAAGAAAAATTGGAGAAACGCAAAGCAAAATTTGGTACAGTGGCATAATATCTTAGATACTAAATAACCATTTAATTGTTAAGGGTATTAAATGAAACAAGTCATAAAAATAGTTGGATTTTAATTACTTCACAATAATATGTACAAATACATATATACCTTAATAATGTTTACATTATCCAATAAATGAAAATCCAGAATTCAATGCCTGGAGTGGCAGTTTATAAAATATATTTATCACATTGTTATTGCTTAAAATGTGTCATAATTTATAGTTATAATGAATGTGTCTAGTATTGGAGCTCAAAAATATATTAAAATATGTATATGAGTTGCATAGAAACAAAACTACTAAATACTACTTACAATCAAATATTTGTATTGGTGAAATTCCTCATACATTGCCTTATCTATTAAGTTTACTGCAAAATGCAGTTTCAGTAAAATTTGTTGTAGTGATGGGTGGGTGAGGTTTCCAGGCATAGGATTTATTTACTACATATATTGTGATAACCTTATAAAATGCCTTGTAACAAAAAAAAGTAACAGGTAAATGTAATTTTGGCCAATAGACATGCCATATTAGGAGTAGATTTTGTCAGATATCATCAAGCACCCTGCTAAATGGCAATTCTTTCAAATCATCCAAATAGCTAACTGGCTTCAAGTAATTACCCTCATCTTTGGTATATTTTTGAAAGTCTTGTGGGATATTCATGGCATACTCCATGTAAGACTCTTTGTGTAAAGAAGCCCAGCGTACTGCTATGTCTTTGTGCAATGATTTCCTAAATGCCATACAATGCATATGTTGAAACTTTTCATATTTAATTCTGGCAAAACCTATCAATGCTAAACAGTACCTCCAACATTTCATTATTTTACAGTTAGCACCAACATGTTTGGAGTCAGGGGTGTTAATTACTAACAACCCACCAGGTTTCAGAATGTTGTAAGCTTTTTCACAAGCACTTATTCTTAAGTCAGAACTAGGAATATATTCTAAAAGAAAACAAAATGTCACAATGTCAAAATAGCTTTCTTGTAGTTGCAATACATTGCCATTATTCTTAATATTATCAGTTCCAACAGAAACATTTAAAAAGTCACATTGGGATACAGAACTATTTGCAGGACATAAATCAATTGCTAATACATCAAAAATATCATATTTTCTAAATGGGTTGTAACAGCTACCGACATCTATTAATTTTATAGGATTGGAGAAAATTACTTCTGAGGTGATTACAATGTCATTTCTTTTGGCAATGTCTTTTTCTTTAAGATCAAAGCGAATATACTCTTTCCTAGTAAAATAATCACAGCACAGATTAGTTGTCCACTCTATTCTGGATGTGGCGGCACTGGAACTACTGGCACAATTATTCTCCCAGTATGTTGATGCTAATCGCTCCATATAACGAGCATATCTTGTCAAGACATCTGCATTTTTACAATGCTCATCCCATGCTCTAATTGGTCCAAGTTCTTCAGATGCTTTTCTTAGTGATAGATGCACTTGTTTAATGTAATGTGAAAGTAACTTATGTTCTTCACAGGCCATCATTTAATTCAAACTTAAACGTAAACTTCTTTCTGTTCCAAAATATGTAATATAAAATAAAATATTTTAGTTTTTAGCTAGTGATGCTACTGCATAATCTGAAATGTCTGAATAAGTTCGATACAATCAGCAGTAATAATAAAATCGATATTCTAACTGATTTTCGAGGGCATCGCTACTGGCAGCGACTAACAGTTGGCCTCTAGTATATAGTAATGATCTATGGTTGGTCTCATTCGCAAGAGCTTTTCTAACGGACGATAAAAAAGCGTTCAAACTCAAAACTCATTGCTAAGTATATACCAAATGCATTCCCAAGTATATGTTCACACGACAGCGTTTTTAAAACGCGAAGTTTTTTTATCTAGCGGTTTTGCATTTTCTCTTTGGGTGTCGGAAATAGAGCATATTATGGTACTTCGGAACTAAAGGCGTGCATACAAGACTGAACGGTCTTCGTAATGGTAGGGCCTAATTAGTAAAATAATAAAATAGTAAACTTCAAAAATTTTAATATAAAATGTGCTATCATGGTAGTAGAAGATGGAGTGTTGCAGGTCAGCCAATTTTTTTTTGTTTTGCCCGATCCCGATATCCGTGAACGGCTGACGTACTTCCAGAGTGTATTCGGTACTTAAGGTTTTGTGTCATCCACTTGTCCATAGAGTAGACTAACTTTAATTAAATATGATTTGATGGGTACTTGGATGAATGGAGGCAAATACTAATGATATAAACTAAATGGAGGTATTACCTTTTGAGAACGTTCTTTCTATATTAAAATGATAATCCACATTATATATACTTAGTTCGTTACCTAAAAGTGAATAAAAATATATGTATGTTGTATGTACCTAGTGATTTTCACATTTAATGTATACTTAATTAAAACCATACACCGGTGTATCTCTTGCTTTTTCAGTGCAGCTGTATATTTACATAAATATTATTAAATATGACAACTTATGACTGTAAAGAAACTTGGGATTCAGACAAAGTTGTAGATCAATTAATATTGGAATGCGACGGAACGGTGATGCCCTTACCCGATTTCGAGTCTGAACCTCATCTTCTCATATCGAAGGTATGTTTGTTTTTGTTTGACTAACCCTATGACTGACTGAAGCAATCACAACATTTATTGAAACGTGATTTGGCTTTATTTCAGGTGCGTAAGCATTATATGGAATGCATTATTAAACTATTGTCTGTAAACTATGAGACCAACCAAAAGCTAATCAACAAGAATTTTTATTTACCAAGTGCTATCTGGAGATGTGCAAAAAATGTGGAAATGGCAGCTGCACAAAATTGCATGGTTGTACAACTATACAGAAAATATATTGTGGCTGAGGTAAATTTTGACTATATTGTACTAACAATTTACAATAAAATCTCACTTGCGCAACTGACAATCTAATACTATTTTCTTGTGTCTTTGGTAATGTATGGTATATAATATAACAGAGGATTGCCAAATATTGTTCTGTTACAGATGCTTACCCTGCATTCCAGTTACCTATAATTGCTAAAATGCTTGCCTACTTTTTGAGATTAAGTGTATGGAAGTTTTAACTATATCTTACAATTAGATCATTTTCAAATCAAAATAAAGAGATGCTTACCTCCTAACATTAGATGGATTATTTTGCATGAACTATACTTTATAGTTTTATTATGATCCCTAAGGACACATGGCTCTCAATAGCTACTGTGATTTGGTTTCAGATAAATGAAATGAAGAATAATACCAAAACTGGATTATTATACAAAAAATTATATGACTGTTTAAATCAACAACCTCAAAATGAGAAGAAAACACAGACACAAAAAGCTAAAGAATGTAATTGTCAATGCACATGTGGTCAGCGTAAGAGACGGTGTACTATTTCTACATCACCGGACAATATAAAACAAAAACTAAGACAGCCTTCTGAAGTTGCAAATAAAAAGGAAATCTGTAATACTAAAAATCCTCCTAATGTATATAAGTCAAAAGATGAAGCCTTTACTGATATGAAAATAGTTCCACCTCAGTTGTCAAGTGTCCAGCAAATGTCTGTTGAATCCCAAGATTCAGATGAATTAATGATGCAACTGGAAAAAATGTTTCAAGGTGATCCCTGTGATGAAGACATATTTGATGGTACCCTGTGTGAAACTATTGACACGCTTGAGGATGCTAATAAAAAAACTGTGCAGGTTTATAAAGATCATATTCTAGGACAAAATATAAACAGTACAGAACCAAAGACTTCAGTAATTATAAGTAATACTTCTCTAGATGATAGATTGGTGTCAATAGCTGGTATGTTAGACAGTAATGAAACTTACCTCTCACAGCCAAAACCTGAGAGGCTTAAGACTAAGAGAAACACCCCAAGCAAATGGTTATGCGAGGAATACTTTCATAAAATACGCCTATTTGAGCAACTGGACCGAATAGGTGTTTGCAACAGGAAGAAACTTGCAAGGGTATTGATAAACACTGGACTTATGATAAATTAATTAATAAAGGGTCTCACTCAACTAAAATAACAATTATTATTTTTCTAGATTAAAGAAGTTTTGATAGAATTATTTGGTGATGACCATGATGATGACAGTGGTGTAGTGTCGCCTTTAGAAGATACCCCAGAATTCATTGTTAGTTGCAAAGAGCGCATTGCACCATGGGTTGTGAAATTATTAACACCATACTATGTCAAAGGTCGTATAAGGGGTAAAACTTTGTTTAAAGCTTTGGCCAAACATTTGATCAGATTAATATTCCAATGCAGTAATTATCCTGGTAAGATATACTTACATATAATTATTTGTTAAAACTTATTTGTATATTCTACATGCTTAAGGTTTATATAAATGAAACAATATTTAAACGGTTTTGGTCTGTTTGTATGGCCCCATCTACAAATGATATCAACATAACATTTGGAACACAAATTTTTTTTGCACATGCTATCTAAACAACAACAATTGTTTTAAAGGGGTTACAAATTTTAGCATCATCTCAACTTTCAACTTTTTTTACCCCATTTTGGATAATTCCTTGTTATTTGTGTCCCATGCCTATTCGCAATAATTTAGAAATCTATGGCTAACTTATTATTATTACTTGCAGATGAATACGAAGTTCACAGCTTTGTCTCAGATTTTTTGCATAGTCACAAAATGATAAGATGTGAAGCAGACTTCAAACAATTCAAAATTGATAATATTTAAGTAAATAGCTATGTGACAGTGAAACATATCACCACTCTCTAGTTATTGAATAATGATTCTGTATTTGAATGTACTAATAGTACAAAGCAGTCAACAAAGATTAAAAATTTTCACTGTATATGGTGGGATCACAATCAAGGTGGCGTACACATATGTTCGAAATCAGCATTTATTTCAGGACATAACAGTGATTCAGTGTGTATGCTATACACATAATCTGAATATCATGGACACAAACAATGTATGCTACGAAATGATCCCGATGGGGAGGCTGCATATTTGTCCAGATGTCAGGTTTTGTACCAAAATTATTTCAGTACAATGTAACTACATGGTGAAGCTATTTTATGTCTTAGATGTTTATTTCACCAAATTAATTACATGAACAGGATAGTTATAATAATTTCCTATACTGTATGTACAAAAGAAATAAATAAAACAATGATAATTTAATGGTCTTCATTTTTTTATTGTAATTGTGTGAGAATGTATCTTCTACCTTTTATTTATTTTAATTTTTTTGGCTTCTGATTCTAAGCTAGTTTCTTCACAACTTTTTCTTTTTGGTTCCTTAGTAAACCATGAGCTTAATGTTTTTTGTGTGGTTTTTGACTGTTTTACTGTATTCAGTTTTTTGTTGCAATCTGTTGTCTTATTCCTTGAGTTGTTAACAAGGGTTGAGACTTCATGGAAAGAAATATTTTTTACTGGATTTAAATAAGATAGAGCCATGTCAGGATCCACACCATCAACATCCAGCCATGCCTGAAAGATATGAAAATAATTAATATAAAATATATTTATTCATTCAAATTCTATGAACTGCACACTCAGGAAGGTTGATTGATTACTAATTCCTGCACTGTCAAGATTTTGAATGTCTAAATAATAGTTTTATTGGCTTTTAGAAACAATATTCGTGATATTGTCACTTGTTTAAAAAGAGATAAAAAAAAGATTCACAATTAAATTTATATCAGAAATCTCAAAATCGCCAGGTAAGTGTAACCCTATTTTTTCGAGTAACCTTGCTTTAAGATAATTTTATTACTTGTTGTTTATACTTTTAAAGTTATTAGAGAGTGCAGTAGGTACTGACTTGACATTGTTCTTCTGTATCTAATATTGCTGGCATCCTATGATGCAGCCAATCTAATTTACTATTTGATTCCATAGTTATCACAGAGTATGAGTATATAATGGTCTCCTCATATTGCCATATGTTATACAATCCCGCAATATGTAGAAGATTTACACCTTTCCAACCATCTGTTTCATTGAATTCTTTATTCCAAGTTTCTGCATCTTCAACCTGAAACAGTGGTAAATATCTAAATTTGTAAAGTACATAATTATATCTATTTGTAATTAGATTGGTTGTGTATAATGTGCTAGTAATTTATTTATAAAAAAAGTAATCTTCTTCTCTTCTCTTTTTAAAATATAAATCCTTATCCTGAAATTAGAATAAACCTGTGATATTAACCTTAATAGAACTATCTTGAGGGGAATAGATGTAGTATGGTCTTTTTACTTTGGATTTAACTGTTGTCTGCCATTCATAAAATCCTTCAACAACAATAATGCATCTGCCTCCATTTCTTAATAAGGGGTAGTATAGTTTGGAATCCTTAATATTTTCTAAGCGGCAGTTATGTGTACTTAAATTATGTTTCTTGTAATCACCCTGAAAATGCAACATACACAAAGCCTAAACAGTGCAATAAAGAAAAGTACAATATTTTGTCATATACAGGTACTTAGTGATTGACCCATATTAGTGACCAGCAATATCAATAAGCTTAAGTTTAAATATAGTATGAAGTTTAGGCAATACCATATGCCATGGCGGTATGATTCCCCACATCATAGGCTTTAGAACCCTGTCATACTGAGTGGCATGTTTAAATTTACTGGAAGATACCAATACAGGGGTCACGTCAGTAGGAGCAATGTTGTGCGAAGTCTCGTAATCTTTTCCTGCATTATGTTCTTTTAGCCAGTCAGGTTTAACAAAAAGATTACTTCCTCTAGGTTTATAACTACATGCACATTGAATGTGTTCTTTGCTCAGAGTCCTGAAAAAATAATTGTTGGAATTGTTGAGATGTTCAAAATACCGCTACACTTATTCGACATTTTTATTTACTGGAACTACATTTTTAAAAGTTATATATGTACTTACAAAGCAGTTCGCCCGCACATTCTATGTACGTATTTGTTACCAATTTATTTATTTCAATCGCGTAATTTTGCTTAATTCGTCAACAAAAATTCCTATCCCATTGACCTATTCCTTTCAAATAAATAACTAATCGTAGTAATCGTTGATAAATGACGTTGATTTGACATAACATGTTGACAGATATAATGTACATTATTTTATTGCAGTCCAATTTGTCGGTTCGGTTTGCCTATGACATGGACCTAATATATTACGTCCATGGCCTATGATCACTGATCCATACAGAATGTGCGTAAAAATACTTAGTAGCTCTGTGGTTTCATTCATGTAGTGATCTGTTGTCTATATCGCGAATTTCGCATTTGCCATTTTAGTCGACAAAAATATTCTTGATTGGTTTGGTTACATAAATTTTGAAAAACTAGAACCTACCTAGTGTCTCATCACTGAGGGTAGTGAATGTTATTATTCATTATCAAAAAGTTTGTGCTTTTTAATTAGGCAACTATCACTAGGCTATCGCTATCATATTTTATATCAATGCCATTAGAGGTTTATTTATTTACTTGACCATGGGAATCATAAGCTAACATCTGTTAATGTGTGTTATTGTCAACCATCATGTGGAAATATGTTTCTCGTCGTATCAGAGACACTTTCGAAAGAAGTGTTAATCATTTTGATAAACGTAGTAGTGCCGGTGTAGTAAACTCTTCAGGTAATTTTACTGAGGAGCAGAAAAATAAACGTGTGGGGGAACCGCCTTGTCGTTGGTTCTGCCCGCGTAAATGCTGGGATTCCTTCAGGAGCGATAATGATACTAACAGTAACAGATGGAACTTCGAGCATCTAAATCGAACTTGGATTGGCGCTATTACATGGGTAAACTTAGCAATTTATATTAACACCATCCAATAGTTAGTTTCTCGTCAAGTCAACCCAGCTATGGATGCAATATTTAAATATATTTTATTTCACAGAGCAGTGCCTTAGTTCTTGGCTGGTACACTAGTCAGTTGATCCACTTGAAACTAAAATATTACTGTTCTAAAGAAGAACGAAAGAGATGTCAATCACTTTACAAATTATTTTCAACTTTGAAGCCACATGTGAATAATAATGCAATATACTTGAATTCTTCATCAAAATTAGAGGAAATTCTTGCTTCTTTTGCTCCTACTGTTTATTCAGTCTCAAATGAACAAAATGAAGGGAAGTCTGTCTCTGGAGGAAGCTCCACAAGCCCCGAGAGCTCTGAAAGTGATTTGTCAGATGTATTGAACTCTATAGAGAATAAATTGGGCTTGGCTGCAATTCAAAATGGCCAACATCAAGATGGACTAAATCTACTGAGGTGAACTTTTCTGTTTGGATCTGTTATCTGTCATGATCTTTATTTGGACACAATTTAGATATGTATTATTTTTGTTTGAATACTTGTCTAATTATTTCAGGTCTGCTGCTAATCGTAATCATGCACCTGCTCAGTACAATTTGGGATTATGCTATGAAACAGGGCTAGGAGTGACAGCTAATGAAAAGATGGTAAGTACTTAGTAAAAGAAATGAGAGATATATTATATCCACCAAATACAATATACATTTAAAATCTTAACAGGCTATGGAGTATTACCGACTGGCAGCTGCCTTGCAGCACCCTGGTGCACTATATAACCTTGGAGTTTATTACGGCCAAGGCAGGGGTGGACTTAATCGTGATGATGAGACCGCAACGCGTCTCTTGCGCCTAGCCGCGATTCAAGGGCAGAAGGATGCAATTGGTGCTTTAAAAGCAATGGATGTAGATCTTACAGAACCCCCTCACGAAAAAGAAATAGATCCGTGGAGCTACCGCTATTCTCCCTTCCTACCTAATGAGAATGTAGTACCAATACCAACTACTCTTTTTGTTGAAAATATTAACTATTTCCAAAATCATAATACTGAAGCTACTGTTTATTAAAATTGGTGTTTAGTATTTTACTTAATTATTTTTAAGGCCTACGTTAAAACGTAGAACTACCCATAGTATTTTTACATACAATTTAAGTAATTGTAATTTGTCACCTGTTGTAGTTGAAATTAACAAAAATATTATTTATAAATTATGAATATTCAGACTGCTTGCGTATATATTTTAGCCTAGGTTGTCCCCTGCAGGCCAAACAAAGGCTTTAAATATTTTACCTTACATTTTTGATTTCTTAGTGCTGATGGCCCTGTACGAGCATACTATTTGTCTATAAATAGCTCATTCTGATGAACATCTATAGTTTTAATGTATCATCTCATGTAAGTGAATTGTTTGTAATTCTTATGAGAAATAAATATTCTTAAACCCGAAATATAACACTAAACCATATTTATAACATAGACCCACCATGTTGGATATTCTTCAATGGATTGTTTTATATTATAAATACTAAAGTGCGCCTGTAATGTCGAATTTCTTGATCTGAGTTATACATAGTTCGTGAATGACGTAGTTTGTGCGATTGTACCTTTATGAAATTATTCAATAATATTTGTTCTGAATATGTTTCTTTTAAACTACACAACGGATTTAAATGTGGTTTTCAACAGATTTTTGTTAGTAGTTGTTGTATTAACAACAATAACAAACTAACTATAGTCGGATTAATAATTCGAGTCACAAAAATGACAAGTGCAACTGTCACTGATACAAAAAAGGGTGACCCGCTACAATAGTGATGTTCCGCAGTTTAGTTCTTTCAGTATCCGATACATAAATCTAGTCGAAAATCCCAAAATTTCATTTTTTTTAAACTAAATTTGAATTTAATTGAAACCAAAATTAAATGAATAAAATCGAATAAATGTTATTAATTTAATTAACCTAACATAGGCTAATCATCCAATTCATGTTTAATTAAAAAAAAATTAATAAATGGACGAATAAATATAATTTATTTGTCCAGTACCCGTACAAATAGTCACTTCCAAAACAAAATGGGGTCCATAGCGTGACAAGTGATGACTATAGTTCTTCCAATAGCCAAAAACAAATAATATACATGAGAGTATTTTATGTAATACTTAATTACCTACCGTGTATGTCTTTTGTTTTATTGCCATAAATTAAATATTTTTATTTATATAAAGGCATTCTGACATTGAATAAAAAAAAAGGAAACTCTAGTCGAGTTTCCTTTGTCCTTAGCCGACTTTTAGTTGTAAAAATTCGAATCTACCACAACACTATTTATCTGGGACTAAAAACCTGCAACACTGGAAATGTCATTTCTCTGCCTACAATGAATAATCTGATTATAAATATAGTTCTGAAGTTAGAACTATTTCACCACCTAGATAGAATTGTATGAAAAAACTTTATTGATTTGATGAGCTGTTTGTGGTCGGCATAACCCGTGAGAAATGAAATTCGACATTATTTTTCTCCCGTGACGTGAAACATACAAATACTTTCTGCATAAAACTGTGTTTAACATAATGATACATACCTTATGTTATAATAATTAAATAGATTGAAGTCAAAATGTAGTTTGTGCATATTGTTTGAATACTTAAAAAATATATAATTATGGTCAACTGTTGAGCCTTACTTACCTTTGCTTTCGCGCAGTCAGGTATTTAAACGGCATTCCATACACAAAAATTATAAAGTTGTGTCCTTCATCTTTAATGACTGCACTATGCGTTTGTCTCTTTAGAGCAGACTCAAATGTTTTATATCCTCATACTGACTACTTGCCATAATTTTCTATTTTGTTGTTAAATTTTATTACAATTTTTACTAACCTATTGACCTTTTTCGTTATTAAACGTTCGAAATTACTGTGTTTTTATTAATTACCAAACATTTACAATTCACTAATCCTCATTTCATTCTTTAAAACAATATTTGTAAATTACATAACTCCTAACGATGCTAATGAAAGCACTGTTTGTCACTTATAGTTATAGTTAAAATCAAACAAATTTTACAAGTGACCATTTATTAGGTATTCCTAATGTACACTTAATATTTATTTTTTAACTATAATATAATACACAATACCAGTTGATACTAAAGATTTTAGTGAAAGATTCAAATACAGTGAATAGAACTAGGGCTGCCATGGCAGTTCAAAAACCCTTTTAATTAAATGGATGTAGTACAAAGAAAAGGTTTGCATAACAGTTATCTTATATCATGGTGTTTTATAGAACATGCATTTATTTAAAATACAATTACTATATTCAATAACTAAATCATTTTTATCAATTTATGTTACATAAAAGCATTATTTTTTCATTTTCAGAACATTATGGGAATGATAATATTTCTCGAATGCAACATATTATGATTTGTGTAGTGTTTCAAGCATATAATCGTCGTCATTATTTTTTAGAGGATGGTATGTATGTGCATACCATCATCTAAAACGTCGTCATAGAATAATTATTTGATATTTAATCAGTTGTGTAATGAAACCCACACACTCATACATTTATCGAGTTCACTATACAGTAACCAATCGAGACATTTAGTTTGTGTTTTTAATCGAACCATAACATTTTACAAAAAGCCTTTGATATATCACAAATTTCGAGATAGATGCTATCTCTCTACACAATGGAAATAAATCTTAAATCGTTTACACACATTGGATTGTTCCTGTAAACAAAACAAAAAAACATTTAATGATTATAATTAATTTCCCTATCAATATCTCAAAAAATCTGCAGAAAATTACTGAATGAAATGTATTGTACGGGCAAAGAATTTTTCTGGTAAATGAATGTTTGTTCGAGTGATCTTTTTACATGGTTTTTTTTACTTTTAGTATGAATGCCATATAAACGGTTCGACGGACATGACAAAAGTAATGAGGACATTTTTGCCGTGAACAAAAAAATAAACAAATTCTGTGTACGATGACGTCCCAAAGAAGAAAAACTGTAGCATTTGCATTAGAGCAATTAGCATATTCTCACCAGTAAGCGGTTGGCAGCGTTAGTACTTGCGCGTGTAGTCGCGCGGCTGCACGTAGCGGTCGGGGTAGGCGGCGCCGGGCGGCGGAGGCTGGTACTGCGCGGGCGGGTAGCGCTCGTAGCCGCCGCCACCGCCGCCGCCGCCTCCGCCTCCACTGCCGCCGCCGCCGCCGCCGCCGCCGCTAGGGAACCGCGGCTCGCTCGAGGACCACGCCTCGCCGACTGCGCCACCGCCTCCGCCACTGCCTGTTACACAAAAGTAACATCTTATAGACACGATCAAATAGGCCTGTTTGTAACAGCAATAAAAGATAACCCCTGGTCAATATGAGATTTAGATTGAAATGACTAATATCCCACTGACACCTGGATTGGGAACTTAAAATATAAAATGACGCCGGTATGGGAATACCGAATGTTTTATATGTATCGAGTGTTTTTAAACTACTTTATTATATTAAACAATCAATTTTCACCCTATAAATAAACATGTATTTACGAGATAGATATGCACACCTAGCAGTGTAAAAAAAGAATGAGAGTATGAGAGAAAAATAAATTTCTTTACATACTGTCGCCAAACTGTTCTAGAAGAATTTAGTAAGTAGATTTATATAATTACTTTTGGGTCCGGCTTCGGGATAACGATTTGAAGCGTTCCAGCTGCGTGGCTCCGGCTTGGTCGGCGGCGACGGGCGATACGAGCGGTTGTCCCGAGACTCGTATGAACGACTGAAATTGACATAGAATATGAAAATTACTACTAGATATTCCCGATAAAAGATGATATGGCCTTAAAAATAATAATTTAAAGTAAATAAGAGCTAATGACGATAAAAAGGAAGTTGTCTTAAATATAGTTTAGCTCTGGTAAACATTCAGTTGCCTTAAGGCATGTGCCGCCATGGACTAATTTCACATTTATTGATTAAGTCTATTAATCTTAAGTTTCAGCTCATACATATAAATGGGTGTTGGTGTCTTGTCAGATTTTTTAAAGCATCGTTCGCCCATACTTCAATGAGTTTATCTAATGTTAACATACCCTGGTTCTTTGGGCCTAGTGCCAGGCGGCATCGGTTGTCGTGTGTCCTCACCAGCACCACCGTTACTCGAGTACTTTATGTTTGCAGCTGAAAACAGACATATATATTGGTGAACATGCTGAATGATACTGTATATTATATAGAATAAATGGCAATTTAGCTACTGTCATTATAACTTAGTGATGGACAGCCCAATCAATAACTCATCCAATGAGATCTATCACTGATGTTTTACTGACATAACACACAAAAAATGGGAACTACACTATGAAAAGTTTGTACTGTAAAATATGTAGTTAGCAAAAGTTCTCATCCAAATTAAATTGACTTGTGTGCTAACTATAACCAAATGTCATTGGCTATATTTCTTCCCTCAGATATATAACATGTATATTATATGCATATCAAATGCAATAGAAGGTAAACTTACATGGCACGTGTCTTGTGTAGTCGCGCTTATAGTCTCGATCGCGGTCGCGCTTCTCCGCGGCGCGGTCGTAGTTGGCCGGCACGTCGAAGCGAGGCGGCGGCGGGGCCTCGAATTGAGCCCGGCTCGAGGTCTGTATCGTAACAATTACTCCATTATAAAAACATCTATAAGTGATACTACTTATTTGAAGAAGGAATTATAATAATACACTAGACACAAAAAGTTAGAGATGAGGAAATTTGAATTTCACCAGACCCAAACAAGATACGTGTTCTGGCAGCTCCACAAAAGATCCAGTTTTCTTCTATGTTTTGTTTGTATACACTTTTGTCGCGTAATGTAGACACACAAGACAAGTCTATATCACACACACAAAACACACAACGCACACACACAAAAAATTGGTTGCCTGTAAAGTCGGTATACGGGCGAAAGTTTTACGTGACAACGACTTTGAGTGGTAAAATAATTTTAATGTGAATATTCATTCGTATAGTAGGAAGAAGGATGAAATAATAGTAACAATTTAAAACATAACGTCACGTAACGTGAGCGGAGCGTAACGCAGTTTCTTGAAGTGTCACCCGGCAAACCAATTTATAAGACGTTGTCACGTCAAAAAGACAGGCAAAGAATAGTCTTCTACTTTCTTGACAATTTGTGACATTAGAGTTTTGGGGGGCCTAGTATTGTAATTTGAGGAGATTTTTATCTTATTATATAAATCTCGTGTCACAATGTTTGTCCTCAATGGACTCCTAAACCACTTAACCGATTATAATAAAATTCGCACTCCATGTGCAGTTCGATCCAACTTGAGAGATAGGATAGCTTACATATACTTGGACCCGGTAGGTGGCGCTGGTGGGCAGAACGAAGTCTGCCTGGTCCACTAGTTTTATTATATAAAGTAAAAGTATACCATGGAGGGGTGTGGTGGGTGCGGCGCGTGCGGCGGCCGCTTGTGCCTCTCTCGCTCTCGCTCGCGCTCGCGGTCTCGCTCGCGCTCGTAGGCGGCGCGCGCGTCGGGCGGCGACACGGCCCCCACGGGCTTGCGGTACGCGCCCTCGTACCCGCGCTTGCGACGCTCCTCCTCCAACCTGACCATACATTACATATTTATTTAAGTACTTGTGATTCTATCGACATATTAAAAGTGACTTATAAATATATGGTGGGTAATGAATTATTTGATTACTATGCAATTATATAGATAACATAAATATCTCAGAAAAATCTAACAAGGTTAAAATTATTTATAAATCTAATATATAAAATTCTAGCGTCGCGAAGTTTGTGGTAAAACTCCTCCGAAACGGCTTGACCGATTCTCATGAAATTTTGTATCCATATTCGGTGGGTCTGGGAATCGGACAACATCTATTTTTCATCCCCTTAAATGTTAAGGGTAAGCCACCCCAAATTTTTTTTTTTGAATTTTTTTTTTTTTAATTTTTTTTATGATACAGCATTAGTAAATACATATAACCCTGAATTTTCAACCCTTTACAATCAACCCCTATTTTACCATCGCGATTTTTATTTTTAATAATTTCTTTCTTTCTAATAAACTGATAGTTACAATATGAATAGATAATTATTTTTGATATTAAGATAACTAGCAAGAATTGTAATTAAAAATATATTCTCTACATTAATAAACATTCACTTATTAACCTACATAAAGCATTATTTTATTATTTATAACGCTTTCGATTATTATTTTTATTTATTTATATTTTTATTGAACTAAAAAAATGATTCCTACAAATAATATACATGGCAAAACAACATCTGCATATGTAAAACATAGTCCGTTTTGTCTGTCTGAACGCGATGAACACAAAAACTACTAAACAGATTTCCATCCGGTTTTCACCAAGTTAAGGAGTAGATATTTCATGGGGAAGGTTTTTATGTATAATAGATCAATTTAGATCCGGTAGTTGGCGCTGGTGGGTAGAACGAAGTCTGCCGGGTCCGCTAGTATATTTATAAAAACCCTACTAGTGGCTCCCCGCAGTTTCACCCGCGTTCCCGGGGATCTTCAATTTTTCCAGTATAAAAAGTAGCCTATGTCCTTTTTCAGGCTCTAGACTATCTGTATACCAAATTTCTACAGAACTGATTTTTTGATTGAAAAAATTTTAGCGGAACAGCGAGACAGACAGAATTACTTTCGCATTTATAATATTAGTTAGGATTACGACATGACAGATACAAAATTTTGGAAAAATATACATTTTCTCTCAGATATTAGTTAAAACTGTAGTATATGTATCCTTAATGAATAATGGCTTTCTGATCTCACCTGAGTTGTGCTCTCTTGAGTTCCAATCTCTCCAACTCTAGTTTCTCCCGCTCCAACCGATGACGCTCACGTTCTAAACGAAGTAGCTCATTCTTTTCACGTTCAATCTTTTCTCTGTAAAAGGAATTAAGAAATTACAGCTGTACATTATGTCATCTTATATACCTCATTCCAGTACATAGTTACAAAACCTATTTAAATTTATCTGTAGATACCTGTTAGTGTACAAGTCAATTTTGGGCATTGGAATTTTTTAAATAGAGCATGTTATGGTACTTGGGAATGCATTTGTTGTATTTGAACACTTTTTTAATGTCTGCTAAAAAACTCTCGTGGAGGAGGCCTTTGCCAATAAAGGCACACAGATAGGTGATAATTAGTTAAATTATTATATCTATACTAATATTATAAAGAGGAAAGATTTGTTTGTTTGTAATGAATAGGCTCCGAAACTACTGGACCAATTTCAAAAATTCTTTCACCTTTGGAAAGCTACATTATCCCCGAGTAACATAGGCTATATTTTATCCCTGTATTCCCACGGGAACGGGAACTACGCGGGTAAAACCGCGGGGAGGCAGCTAGTCCTACTAATATTATAAATGCGAAAGTTTGTAAGTATGGATGTATGGATGTTTGTTACTCTTTCACGCTCCAACGGCTGAAGGGATCTGCTTGAAATTTGGCACAGAGCTAGAATATGTTCTGGAATAACACATAGGCTACTTTTTATCCCGGGAACGCGGGTGAAACCGCGGGGAGCCACTAGTGTAAAATAAATTTGTTAAGTTATTGTATGTCTGAATAAAGGCTATTATTATTAAAAATAAACTCTCGTGCGTAATAAGGCGTGAAGGTATTGTTAATGATGGGTATGGGTATGTACCTCTCCTGTCTCAGTTTCTCCCGCTCGAGCGCGAGGCGGTGCTTCTCCTGGCGCTGGCGGCGCTCCCGCTCGCGCAGCGCGTCGTCGGCCGCGCGCCGGCGCCGCTCCTCCTCGCGCGCCGCCCGCGACCGCTCGCGCACGCGCGCCACATCGCGCTCCTTCTGCACACACCAGATCATACTATTTATCTATTTATTTATTCACATTACAAACTATTATTACAGGTCTTAACCTAATGCAATAGTAAGTGCTAATCAAAAAAAATAATCAATCAATTCGTTTTATAACATATAACAAAAAAAGCAATCTTTGTGAATTCACTCAGAGCACAGCAGAATAGGTCGGTTTCCAAAGAAATGAGGTTGAGGTTGTGAAGCGTGCGCGTCAGCGGCGTACTACATGGCTTCTGCATACACGGTAACGAGACTACATTACTGTCATTATGTAAGGACTATTTCAACTGCACATGGAGTGGTCTATCCATCGAGCATGTAACCAATAGAGTAGAACAGTTAACAGTTTTGTTAGAAAACAAAATACGTCAAAACGCTGCGCCGGCCGCTGTGTTCTGATTAGCCGACTCAAGGTCAAGTGTTGCACTAGACGTACACACAGGTCTCTTATTGGTCGGGTACTGTTTTAGATCGAGCGTGGCTTGTTAGTTATACGTGACAAATCATTGATGCGTTGCTAAACAAATGGCTCACTATTGCTACTCTATTGGTTACATGCTCGATGGGTCTATCCCAAAGTTCTTACAAGAAACCATTAGTATGCATGAATATGTCCGTTTGTTGTGTCTCGATGTTAAAAATCTATACAAGTAAATCAAATCAAAATATTTAATATTCAAATAGGCCTTTACAAGCACTTATGAATAGTCACTATTAATGCTCGGTTCAATTCTTAAAGTTATTTTTACTGAGAAGAGCCAGCGATAAACTCAGTAATTACTCTTTTCAAAAACCAACTGAAACTTAGTATATATTTAAAAAGTAGTATACAAGTTATTAGGTTACCATAGAACCAGACTTTGCTTAGTTTAGAATCAGATAAGGTGTGTGAAAAATGATATGATGGATATTTATTACCCCGTAAAATTTGATTGTTTTGCCCTAAAAACCTAACCCTATAAAAATTAAGGTATGTTGTGAAATATATACATAATACGTATGTGAAATTAGTCTTCGCGGAAGATGAGGAGGCAGAGTAGAAGGTTGTATCTACTCTGCAACCTTCTACAGAGGTTGGTTGTATCTTAACTCACCCATATCTTGGAAAATGACAAAACTTCTTTAGGCGACCTTCTTCTCTCGCGGCTTCTAGTGCTGCGTTTAGCCTTATCCTAATAGAGATGAAATAATATTTTAATCAGTTCAATAATCATTAAAATTTAATCATTTGTGTAGTGTGTGAAACGATGGTGATAAGTACCTTATCTGAGCGGTGAGACTTTTCACGCGTTCGGGAAGTTGAACGATTGCTCTCACCACCAGATGCCTCTCCATCATTTTTTTCTTTACTTTCACCTATGTCTTTTGATTCCTATAATAGTTATGATAATATATAATATATGTCCTGCTAACAAAAAATAAGAAATATAATTCTATTTCTCAAATACCAGAATCAATTATTTAATCAAACATTTAATTAAGATTCTTAGAAAATCATGGACAATAATACTATAAATAAGATTTAATATCTTAGACCAATGTGAAATAACTGTCATTCCATCATTTATTTGTTTCTTTGAACAAGCTCAGAAAACTAATGTAAATGTTTTTATTTCTGCATTCATAATTTGTGGGAATACATGTATTTATTTTGTAAGGTATGCTATTTTAAGTTCTAACTCCTGATATACATAAAGTTCTATATGAGCGTTTTAAGAGCAAATAAGTAGGTACCTCATTTTCCTTCAGTTCATCTTTTTGCTCCTTGCTGGGGCGACGATCCGACCTCGCCGACGGCTGTCGACGGGATGATGATTCAGACTCAGACTTTGCTTTCTCTACAGATATCATGCGTCCATGTAGCTCTGAAATAGATTCTTGTTTTAATACTGTGTCTGTTAGTGACAGAATAATAAGTTTATACATTAAGACTATACATACAGCTTTGATTAAGACTGTTGATAGACTGACGGTGTGATCATTCTTTAGTCAGATCTTAAGGATGTAATCAAAATTATATAATACATGAAATTAATACCTGTCCTATGTAAATTTTTGATACAGCTCTCTGCATCCTGAGCACTAGCCATTGTCACATATCCATAGCATCTTGATCCAGGTGTCCTAGCATTAGTCACCACTTTGGCTCCAATAACCTATACATTCAAAAGATTTTCAAGTCAATCACATAAGTTCTGAATCAAGTTTAAATCTTAAATTCATTATTTTTAGTTTTTACCTTTCCATGCTTACTGCAAAGCTGCTTCAAGTCCTTGGCACGAGTATCTCCAGATAGTCCACTGACCCATAAATTGCGGGCACCACCTTCTTTATTGTCATTATCTTTCTTCTCTTTTTTCTCACCTTCTCCCTCTTTGTCCTTCTCGTCTGATAATATGAAAAGTACTTGTTGTAATGAAAAGAAAGAAATATGAATTTACATTGAGTAAAAGGAGAATATTTACCTTTTTGATCCTTATCCTTGTTGCTTTCATTGCTGAAACATTTTAATAATAATAATTAATTTATAATTTTAAGATGCAATAGATTTTAACAATACATATGTTATTTAATTGTAACTTTTCTTGTAGTTAATTTTATTTTTATGGCACATAATAAACAATGTGTGGTACATTTAAATTTGCCGTTTAAGCAAACTAAAGTGTTCACACAGTAGTTTGTTTGATTAACAATGCTACAAAGTTTTGCACCAGTACTCCTCTGTATCTGACTTGACACTGGCCGAAGGAATCATCTCGAAGTTCGATGCTCTATGTTCGTAGTCCGCTGTCCGCCGTCCGCCGACGGAAGCCGAGGAAACGTCGCGTCGTCCTGTCGCTCGACGGGTATCTCCCGAGACCAAGTACATTCCCGCTACCAATGTACCACAAGGGAGCTCCGATGAGAGGTTCAGCTTCATTCACCGACGAGAAGCAGACGATCTCCGAAGCGATGCAACAGGGCACCACGAAGATTTGGTGCAAAACTTTGTAGCGTAAACGAAATAAACGAATACGTGTTGTAATAATCGTGGTGGACAATAGATGCGGGCGTCACGACGGCCGTTGGGCGTTCACCAACCTAGTGGCGGCGGCGGCGGCGGCGGCAGCGGCGGGTTCCGAGTTAGGCGGCCGTTCCCCGGCGAGGTCGGGCTCGGCGGCGCGGTCCGTGGGCGGCGCGGCGGGCGGCGCGGGCTCGCAGCTCGCCGGCTCGCGCGCCTCCTCGTGCTCCGCCTCATCTACGTCAGGGTCAATTATCAGCTGAGCCAGCGCAGGTCGCTCGCCGGCACTCGGGAGCGGCCCACCCTGCCCTCTTCGGTCCTCCTACGTCTCGCCATCGCACTACACTTCGTCACGATATTCTCACTTGCTTGTTGTTTACAAAAAATATCCTGACCTGAAAACTTGATTCGACATTAGCACCACTGCCTGGAAATGGAGTGCCACAGCAGCTTTTAGCGGCCATGTGTGTTTGACTTACAAATAAACATAATTGACAAGCTCCTTAGAAGACCTGGATTGACTTATGTTGTACGGCAGATCAAGTAACACAAATGTCAATGGATTGGAAGTCAGTCCAATATAAAGTGAACTTGACAATCTCTGATGATCCCAAGTCGCAATCGTTCAGTTTCGGGTAAATTCTGTGCAGTAGATGTTGAGGTGCTTGAATCATACCATCTTTGAAATCTTGTAGAATTCTGAATTTTCATTTTCTGTCTATGCAGCAATCATCTTCTTTGTTGACTTTCATATTATGTTGTATTACAATAACTCCAGTTAATATGAAACTTTGAATATAAGTAAGTAGATAAATAATAGTAGGTGTTACTCGTATTAAAAGAGATACTTATACATATTTAAGATTCCTTAAGGAACACCCAAGCTTTCTACATAATATATATTATAAGGCGTCATTTTTAGACATCACTGCAACTGTTTCACTGATTTTATTACTTATTATGTACTTAGAATACGAAAAAATATATTCATAACTTTAACTATCACTTAAAACTTACCTTTTTTACTGGTTTTAGTGTTGTTGTCAGTCTGAAAGATGAAAACATAACATTAGAATAGCATACAAATAGCAGCATATTCATTTTGGCATCACTCCAGTATGCCTGTTATTCAATTAAATTTAGATAATTTACTAATAGTATAAGATCCAATTATACTTCAGTATTAGCTTTTTCAAGTTTATTGAGTTTTGTTAGTCTAATTTGACTATTAAACAAATAAAGTAATACTTTAATAGAAGAATATATTAAACCAAACAACAGTCAAATCAATGGGTATAAAAATAAATAACAATACAATTTATTTTAATCTACTTCCATCATATATCCATTTGATATTTTTGTGTAAACAGTAGGTAGCTTAACAGTGACACTGAAGAAATAAAAACATACCTCTTCATTGAGTAGCTCATCATCACCAATATCTAAGTTAATACTATCTTCAGCATCAGTATTGTTTTCAACCTTGTGGTCTTCGTCATTTTTCGCTTCTTGATCAAGACACGGTTTTTTAGCTTCTGTAGCCTCTGAATCGTCCTTAATATCTCTCTTCCTAGCAGCCTTTTCATTTTCTTCTATTTCCATTTTCGCTTGGGGTACTTCTTCTTCTGTTTCGGCAGTTTTCTTTTGTTTTTTTTCGTCTGAATGTTGTTGTTCAGAATCTTCCTCCTCACCGGCGTCGTCTTGTACTATCATATCTTCCATAGCTGGTGCCTCTTCCGCCTCCTGCTCTACAGTACTCTCCGCTCGTCGTGTTCTTTTAGACGGAGTTTTTGCGTCCGCTGTTGTCAGTTCAAACTTGAACGTGGCCGGGTCGTGTCCTTCTTCTTCTAAATGCTGAAATAATACACCTTATTATACCCTCCATAATACGTTATATTTTCTGAAATGTAACACGTCACAATTACCTTTGATAGACGCAGGATGAGCACACCTCGAACACCGCTCTTGTCTAGGTTACGTTTTTCTAGTTCTGCACGTAAGTCAATTACTCTTAAATCATTGAGTACACGCTTTTTGTCCGACATCGTCAGATGTTATTTTCAGAACGTGTCTAATTATAAACTTGGGTTTATATTCCTGAAAATTTGTATAAATCCCACACGCATTTAATCTACCTACGATGTTGTTACAAAATGGCGCCCGTCAGCGTAGGGCTGAGCGATATTAGTCGATATTGGTGAAATCGATAATAATACTGGTAAATCGTTGCAACCATAACGACCGCTCATGATCTAGCGTTGCGCGTTTGAACTAGGTACTTACTATTTCACATTTTTTTTCAATTGATATTGTCTCGAGGGATATCAAGTTATGCATATACCGGGATTAATATAAAGTCTTTAGTTAAATGCGTAACTGCAAAGGGCTGTGATTTTGCTTAGAGAGTTGCATTGCATGTTGTACGATTTTGTCAATGGTTCATATAAGATTTTTACGGTATTCATGAAATATAGCTAGAAACAGGTCTCACAGCAATTAAAGGAAAAACTGAATACCAAATACCGATAATTTATTGCTATATATTTATAGTATAGCACATCACACGTCCCCTTTATTAATTATTTTATTTAACTTGTCGCTTCACGACAGTAGCTAGTATTTAATCTGTGCCCAAAGCACATGATTGAGGCTGACCAAAGAGTATAGAATTGAAAGAGTGACTGCTGACATTTTCAGGCCTGCTATCATAATATTTTAAATTTGATCAACTTTTTTATAATTTCTAATTTGGTTTGGTTTCTGTTTAAGCGACAATGATTTGACTGTATTTTATTGCCGTACCGTAATTGAGATATATTACATTCCTGGATTTCGAACCATAGAGAGGATTCTAAGTCATTTTGTATCTTTATTTGGTTTAAATTGAATACTAATTCTCCGTCAGATATTGTCCTGAACTTTAAACCTGTGGCTACAAGTAATAAAACATGACACAAAATATTGAAGGTAATAACATAATTTATAATTCGTTGTGGGATAGTAGATAATATGTAATAATTTATTTAGGTATCAGTACAATTAAGTAAAAATATATTTTCCAATTTTCCATTGAGCATTTGAAGCCTTTCTGATATAAGTAATGTATATTTTTTTTCTTTAAACTGGAGTATCAGTGATAGGTTAAAAATATCTACATTACCTGCTTCAAGGTATTCTATAATACATATAATCTATTTTTTCAGGGACAGAAAGTGTAGATGTTGATACAATGTGTGAGTTGCTGGATAAGTTAGTTTTGAAGCAACTTCATCTTATAGAAGATAAGCTCCAATGTGAACTGAACATTGAATCAAGTATCAATAATGGTAGTATTCACCTGGCAAAGTCTCGCTATATCATGGGACAGAGTTCAGTGAGCACAACCAGGCTACCAGTTGAAAATAGTCCGGAATTCTCTGCCTCCACTAAATGTACGACTTTCGAAGAAGATGATGTAAAACAAATGAAAGTTGTTGAAAATGATGCAGAGAACACTGTCAACCCATTACGCTGGTTTGGTGTTTTAGTCCCACAAAACTTGCACAAGGCACAAAGCATCTTTCAAAATGCAATCAATTATGTTGTTGAATGTGTAAATGTCCAGCTACAATTGGATACTAATTTGAAAAATATTGATGCATTAAAAAAGTATAAAAATATGATAGATTAAGTACATGTTGAGATTTAATATGGAATGACTAAAATAAAACATAATCTTTCCTTGGGAGTCAGGTAAATATAAATTGTCACAAGTCTCGAGTCTAAGAATGAGCAAATTTAAGCTCTTTATTATAACAATTAAATGTTTCCAAAGATATATCTTATTACTACTATGTATACAAGAGTGGGCAAAATCTATTTATTTATTGAAGGAAAAGGTTGTAAACATAAATGGGAGACTGGATTTAAGGATGCTTTTAGAAGTCTTTTGGATATTAAATATGGAAGGTTGTATATAGCAGTTTGGCTTTTGACATTTTCAATATTATGTAATTTTAAGAAAATAAGTTTAAAATAAAAGCATATTCATTTGTAATCATTTATTTATTTTTGAACAGTAGTGAGGTATCACTAGGTATGGTAAATGTCCTGTGGCAAAAGCGTATTCTTCCATTTCTGCAAGTCTTTTTTAGTCTAAAATCATTTATTGGCTAATAATTCTATTTTATTTGGTTACAAACATGTACATGAATAATTTACTTTAGTAAATTGTTGTTGTTCCATTATCTAATAATCAAAAACAAGTAAAAATCACTTCCATTGTAATGTAATTCTGTTTGGGTAGACATCTTATTTTAATAAATACATCTTTGTGAGATGTGATGCTAAATGCTATTTTTAAAAGAATTTTAGTATTTATTACAATTTTCATTTTTCACTTATAAACTATAAAACAAAATGCACCTTTTTGGATATTAACTAGAAAATAACAATAAATTAGCCATGTTTGGAATATTTAGTTATCTTTGGGCAAACATAATATCAAGTAAGCTTAGGTATATATTAGTATTTCTTTACCCATTATTTATTCAGTTTTTTTCTGAAAAAAAATTTTTTTTGTGTCTGTTAAACATCCCACATTTTAATCAAGGTATGAATACCTCTTTTATTTGGATATGAAATGAGAATTATATAATGCTGTTTTTTAGTTTATCTTGTCAAACTTCTTGTACAGTAGTGTTTTAGTTGAATGGTGCATACTCATTGAACAAACTGTTAAAATGCTTAAATTGATAACTGAAAACTCAACTTTATACAAAGAGACAGGTCTGATATCCAGGTTTACTTTGTTGCACATCAGAATCGGAACCATATTGAATGATTAATAAGTATTCTAAAAATTGTCTTTTATAAGCCATGATTTAAATTGGTCTAAGATAATGTCGTCATTTATTAATATAAATACTATATTCATGTTACAATGAGATTTAATACAAACCTTTTTTTCTCTCGAAAGGTCTAATAAACAGAATAAGATAATAGTAGGCAAGTACACTATACCCATATACATATATTTATTACATGATGGGGCTGGAGCTGGATGTATGCCTACTTCCAAAATAGGTTTGTATTAAATCACTTATTAAAATGTGTAGGCTATACATACCAACGTATTCTGGTCTATCACTGGTCTATCATTACAATTTACAAGCAAGCCTTGATTTCTGAGTTTAAGTACATTATAGTAATAAATAACCTATTGTAATACCCTGATAAATGAAATAAATAGAAGGAATTAGTATATTTCTACCGATATCTATAAAATACTTTAATGTCTTCCTTTACATTGAGATTTCACAGGTATTGACGTACCTACATAATTAAGTGCCTACCTAATTACCAATCTAAGTAGGTAGATAGGTACTTATTATCGGGTCTGCTACTTACCAGTTTTTAGGTACAATAACGATAGGTCGTATTTCTTTTTGTATACAAATTAAATGCCACCATTCTATGCTTACTTTACAATTTATAACAACGAAATATTAACTTAATGCTTCAACAATAGAAACATGCAAACATATCACATACATAGTTATAATTGAATAAATTATTTTTATTTCGTAGTTGCAAAATCAACATGTTGATACTAGGTACATACTTACAATATAAAATGTGTAAGTTATTTTGTGCATATTGTGCTAACATTTTAATAAAAAAAAAATATTGTGCTTTCAAAATGGCGTCATGACTAGATTTTTCTTTAACTTGAGCTAAGTTATAATCCAATCTGCTTGTTTAGTGTAAATGTATCGCGCCACGCCAATCATATTTTGCAGACCAAAAGTGACCAGTGATTCTATCGTCCATATTGGTCGCTAACTAAATAACTTATATAAAATACACTGAATTTACTGGTGTAAGTTAGGTGAGTTCAATCATATAAACTTCCATTTAATAAAAAATATGTATTATACCTAAGTTCAATTTAGGTATTTCAATTGCGACTTAAAAATAATTTGCAATGATTTACACTTCTTCGACATATTATAAATTTTACATTGTAGGTATAACGGAAATAGGTCACATTGACAATATCAGTCAGTAGGTTCGGTAGTAACCACTTACTACCACGCGTTGCACGCAAACAGCGTAAAGCTCAACTTACCTCCCCATGAGATTAACTTCATTATATAATTTATAAAAACAAACATGAACACTGGGCAACGGTTACCTAACAACGGCAAGTACACACTAACATTTCCAAGTCTCTACAATTTTGCTAATAGTGGACGCGAGTTACCCGTAACAAACATTTTCTAACGTGAACGCTGTTTTGATTCATTATGAAGCGATTATACGATATCATTATGAAATGATATCGTATCATCTAATCAAGGCGTGTGCCCTGAGTGTAAGTTTTTGACGTTAGCAAACGCTACCGCGTTCTATAATTCTCGGCTTAACGAAATACATAGTTCCATGAGTATTTCACTAGAGGCGCATCTCCGATTCATATACACAAATGTGTAATGCAAACGCGGTAGTTGTTGTTACTAACAATAAAAAAATTACAATCGGAGAACTGTCCTACCATGGCTGGTCGTATGTTGTTAGTAAAGAGCGCGCCTAGCCGTTGTCGTTGGCGTGTCGCGGTGCGGGGCGCCACTCGGAGCGCGTGCAGGCGCCGTCGCGCCACCACGCCTGCACGTCGCTGTAGTGCGCGCTGCGCTGCCGTCTCTCGTGCGCGTGCACCATCGCGCACACGCGGCAGAAGAAGTACGTGTTGATAAACTCGCCTGTACCCTGCATTCATGTAGTATAGTATAGTCATTCGTTGTAATCTAAGTATAGGCACCGATGGGTACTTATTGAAATTATACCTATTTAAGCTAGAAGAGAAGATGTACGATTAGTTTCGCTAGTTAGTTAGTATTACGCTTATGGTATGAACTATATAAAAAAAAGATTAAGTTACAGTAATGAATCACCGTAATAGTTACAAAACTTGTAAAACAAAAAAAATAGTTTTGAGCTACCTACGATCTCGACTGCACAGCTGCATAACACAATAATGATTATCTCTACCCCCAGTACGCCCACCATGAGATAATGCAAACGACACTCGTTATGTATATGTATGATTACACTGAATAATAATAATTTGTATTTTTTTCACCGTGATCTATTTATATTATTTTAACTTTTCGCTAGAAGCGCTGCAGTCTGCACGTATCACTACAAACAATACATACTCGCTAGCTTGCACGAATATGTAAAAAGGAATGTTAAAGGTACCTTCCACTTGAAGTATGAGTTATACAAGTTGTCGTCTTCATCGAGGCGACGCAGGTAGGCGGCGAGCTCCTCGGCGCCCGTGAACTCCTCCACGTGCACGTACGAGTTGTGCGGCGCCACCGCCGCGTAGTCCGCCGCGCGCGCACCCATCACCACCGGCAATACACTGTGTCTACAATTATATTCATGTTATTACGATTAAAGTTAGAGGCCTTGTTACTAGGGGCGGTTGATGTTATTCATCATCATCATAATGTGCCGATTTGTGTGTGATGAAAAAATGTTATACATTGTAGATAGTGGTTGATTGGTACCGATTTGAATATCATGGCAAATTTTTACGCACGGCCACTCTGATTCCAAACTTAGCAGAGTGTATAGGTACTATACTATGGTATGATAAATCTACATCCATACTTATGTAGATATTTATAAACAGACATGTTCATAGACACAAATGTTTGTCCTGGATGGGATACGAACTCATGACCGACGACTTGTACCTATGTCAGGGTCACTAATCACGGTCGGTCCTCGGACCGCACCTGTGGAACATCGGCTACGATTGGGTGCTGCGCGGTGCAATGTTGCGAGGGGTCAGTCTGGTGTGTTATGCAGACGACACCCTCGTGACGGCCCGCGGCAGCACCTATCGTGAAGCCTCCCTCCTCGCCACGGCTGCTGTGGCGCAGGTGGTGGGGAGGATCCGTGCCCTGGGGCTCGAGGTGGCCCTCAATAAGTCGGAGGCCCTGGTGTTCCATGGGCCCCGACGCGGGCCACCGCCGGGAGCCGCCATAGTGGTGGGCGGAACCTCCATCGCCGTCGGGTCCTCGATGAAATATCTTGGACTCGTTCTCGACGGCCGATGGAGGTTCGAGGAGCACTTCCGGCGGTTGGCACCGCGACTGATGGCCACCGCCGGGGCTCTGGGACGGATCCTCCCCAACGTGGGGGGCCCAGGGAGGGCCTGCCGGCGCCTATACACCGGTGTGATACGCTCCATGGCGCTCTACGGAGCGCCGATATGGGCCGGGGCCCTGAGCGCCCGAAACCAGGCTGCGCTGCGACGTCCGCAGCGCGCCATGGCGCTCAGGGTGGTCCGAGCGTATCGTACCGTGTCGTGCGCCGGCGCGTGTGTGCTCGCCGGTACGCCGCCGTGGGACCTCGAAGCCGAGGTACTCGCCGCGGTGTACTGGCGAGCGAAGGAGGCCGGGGGCCGTCCACATCCGCGGGAGATCGCGAGCTGGAGGGAGGACGCTCGCAGCGTTCTCCTCCGGAAGTGGACGGCCCGACTCGAGAACCCGGCTACGAGCCGGGATGTGGTGGACGCCGTTCGACCACTCCTGAAGGAGTGGCTCGAACGGGAGCACGGGGCTCTCACCTTCCACCTGACACAGGTGATCACCGGGCACGGTTGCTTCGGGCGATACCTGTGCCGGGTGGCGGGCAGAGAGCCCACGGAGACGTGCCACCACTGCGGGGCCGGCGTCTCGGACACGGCGGTACATACGCGCGAGGAGTGCCCCGCTTGGGCGACTCCTCGCACCGCCTTGTCCGCGACGGTCGGCGCAGACCTCTCGCTGCCGGCCCTCATCAGGGCCATGGTGGGCAGCGAGGAGGCCTGGGAGGCGGCCGCAACCTTCTGCGGCCAAGTCATGTCGCAGAAGGAGGCGGCGGAGCGGGTGAGAGAGGACGACGTCAACTCTCTCCCGCTTCGCCGCCGCAGGCGCGGTAGGCGGCGACAGGCCTTCGCGGGCCGGTTGCCGCCGTAACGCCGGGGACCGGGGCGGCGGATCGGGGGATCCGCCGCCCACGCCAACGGTCCCATGCCGGAGATGCCCATTTGTTCCATGGGCATCTCCGGTGAAGTTGAGAGGGGGGCGGGACTCGCATGCGTTTTCGCATCGTGAGTCCCGCCCCCCCGAGACGGGCTCGGCCTCCAGCAGTATTTTTGGGAGGCCGAGCAGCGCCGGCGGGGCATGCGGTTGTAAGGCTTACGCGTGTCCCGCAGCCCCGCCACACGGCGCCGAGGCGTCAATGGA